>OZ024732.1:10294469-11700384 GCA_964016875.1 Fallopia convolvulus
CTTTCCTTCTCAATCCTTGCTTTCGACTTCTCAGGTAACACTTCTTCTTCCTTATCTCTAGCTTTATTCTGCTCAATCTCCATGGCCAAAGCTTCGAATTTCGTTTCTTCTTCATCCCTGGGTCCCCAAGATCTTCACCGCTGCGATATGACGCCGAAGGAGATCGCCGACTGGATCTCCGTCGGTGGCTTTCTGGAAGGGACCCGTTTCCATGCCCCGACTGTCGAACTCATCGATTGGGTTCGGCCGGGGTGGGTCTGCTTTCTCGACTACCCCTTTTCTTTAGGTTTAAAATTTCCTTTCTCCCCTTTCATTCAGGAATTCATCCAAACCCTAAAGATTTCTCCATGCCAAATCCTTCCGACCACTTGGCGCACCCTTGCCCGAATTGATAAGCTTGCCACAGAGAGGGGTTCGGAGATGACCATGGGAGAACTTGTCTTGGCATATAAAATCGTTCCTCAGAGGGCGGGTCGCATCACTTTGCATGCTAGGGACACAAAAAAACCCTTATTCCCAAACTGAAAATTTCCTCCCGGTGCTGGCAATCCCGATTCTTCTTCGTCGAAAAAGCGTCTTTAGGCGATCTTGATGACGAAGTGAAAGACGTCTTTCGAGATGAATGGAACACATCTCGTAAGACGATCTGATCTTCTTTATTAAACCTCTTTTTTGCATATTCTGGTCTTCCTGTTTTCATATTTATCTTTCTTGTGCAGTGCCGGTGGGAATCAACTCCAAGAGCACGGATACGGGTGTGTGTCGACGCTTGCTAAAGATTAAGGTTGAAAAGCGAAAACCTAAGAAGATCTGTCCTGACCCAACGAGTAGTGGTGAAGACGAAGAATCTCTAGGATCCGACGAAGACAAAACGGAAACAGAAGTCACTCCATTGTCCTCTGACATGATGACTTCCTCCAAGAAGAAATCAGGTTGGTTGCTCCTTCTTCTACTTTTCATATGTTTAATTTCCTTAAACTTACTTTTAAATCCACGTCTTCCTTTCTCAATGTGGCTAAAAAACTCCCCAGGCGCTATCATGGATACCTCTGTCGCAGCAATGGTTCGACTGCTGAGATCCAGTGGGGTCAGGCTTCCCTTGTCTCCTCCCACCAGCTCCGAGACCAAAAAATCTCTCTCATTGAAGCGGAAAAGGATTGACGATTCTCCAACCTCACATGTTGCCAAGAAGGCGGAGCCAAAAGATCTCCTCAGCACTTTTGGGGACACCTTGCTCCCGAACGTGAAGATGGACTTCCAAAACCTAACTCCTGACGGCGCGTTCAGCCACGTGGGTGCAACGCTAAGAGTGGTAAGCTCGCTTAACCGAGCCCTTAGATATTTCGCTGTCATTTCCTTGGCATTTCTTTGACGCTTACTTTGCCTCTTGCCTAATTTATCTTGTTCTTTTAATTTTGCAGGCCTTCCAGGAACTAATGGCCACTAACGTCCGTTGTTAAGAGGAAATGAGGACGTTGGAGGAAAAAGAGAAGCAGGCGAGGGATCTGGCTGCTTCGTTGGACAAGAAGGTTGGCCAACTCCAATCGTCGATGGAGGATCTTCAAGCTGAAAAGGCATTACTTGAGGCGAAGGCATAGGAGGCAGAGAAGGAGATCGAAGGTTTTTCTCAGGTGGTGGTAAATGTGGCAGCGTATTACACGATGAAATCTCAAGTGGAGCTGCTGCAGGACTTTGCTGATGGGAAGAGTGTCAAATGGGACTTAAAGACGCAGCTGGAGGTCTTGGAGCAATACTACCCCGCCAACCATCCCCCTCCTGGCAAAGAATACTAGGTGGCTGAAGACCAGGAGGACGACGTGAGCTCCCCGATCATGGAAAAATGTCAAGACTACGATGGTGGGGGCCCGTCCAACAAGGAAGGTGATGGCGAGAAGGCCATGGACAAGGAGGAACCTTCGACCCCAGCTGGTGGACAGTAAGCTCTTGATGTGCCTCTCTTCGATCTCCTTAGAATTACTCTTTTTTTTGTTTTTGCTGGATGATTGTCAGACTACTTTGGTAATTTTAGAGCCTGGGGCCTAAAACTCGTATGGCGTCTGTTTTTGAATGGTTTTGACGCCCTTTGAATGGCGCGATATTATTTCTATTTGCTTGTTTGTCTGCATTTGGAAATTTTGCGTAGTATACTAGCGTAGGGAGATTCTTGGAGAATCTTCAGGAATGTGTTGCCCGCAAGTGGGGTACGCGTCAGGTTTTAGCGTTTTAAGAAGGAGCTTTTGGCGCTCCTCTCGTTAGTGACTTATCGTGAGTCTTGAGTAGGATCACGTTTTGCGCGTTGAGTGCTACAATTTTCTGCAAAGGGGCCGTGCGTAGTTTTTTACGATTAGGCTACCTTTGGCCACTGCCAAGGGTCAGTAAGAGTTGACGTGTTCTTGGGCAATGGATCCTTAGATTAGGATGTAGTGTCATCGCGGCGTCCCGCGCATATGGCCATTTTGGGTTTTTTTTGCGATAGCTTTCCCCTTCCCGTACTAATCAGATGTTTCGTTAATCGGAATTAGATGGGTTACTTCGTCGACGTTGTATTCGTGACGACTTTACCATTTCTAGACGGTATTACCATGTGTCTTAACAGTGGTATTTGTGTATTTGACGCGTCTCATTTTGTTTGTAACTTTGATTAGCGTATGGGTAACCATCTTATGTGTTACTTCATCAACGTTGTGTGCGTGATGACTTCGTCGTTTTCAGACGGTATAACCATGTGTTTCAACAATGGTTTTTTTTGGCGTTCGGCGCGTTTCATATTGTATGCAACGTTGATTGGCGCATGTTTGCATTTATGAGCAATAAGAGAGTGTGCAAGAATGGGAGAATATTTTCTCGCAAATCATTATGTAAAAATGTGTGAAAACATGATTGATGAGATAAGAATTTCGAAATTTTATCCGACAGTGTGAGCAAGTGCCCGTAGTCCTTTATTTGAAAAAGCGGAAAATTGCCTAAAGATTCTATAAGCTAGAGCTAAGAAATATCTAGGAATAAATCATGATAATGAATTAATTTAGAAGTAATACTTTTTTAGGTGGGTCGTGTTCCAGCTTCGTGGCACCGCGGTTCCATCTTTGGATTCTAGCTGGTAGGCTCCGTTTCCTGCGACTTTGGTGATCTTGTATGGCCCTTCCCAAATGGGTGCCAACTTGCCAGCGTTTGCTTCTGCAGTATTCTGGAAAACCTTTCTCAATACCCAGTCTCCAAGCTGAAAACTCTTCACTCGAACATTTTTATTGTAGCTCCTAGCTACTTGCTGTTGGTACCTTGTGATTCGAGCATGGGCAGCCTCTCTGAGTTCCTGGATAGTATCCAGGTTTGCTTCCAACTCACGTCCGTTGCTCTCTGAGGTAGCGAGCCCATACCTTGCGGTAGGGACTAGGATTTCGGCTGGGATAACAGCTTCGCAGCCGTGTACCAGTGAAAATGGAGTCTGTCCGGTAGCCCCTTTTGGGGTGGTGCGATCGACCCAGAGTACATAGGGTAATTCCTCAGCCCACTTCCCTTTGAATTTTATCAGCCACTTCTTTAGGTTATTGATGATTACCTTGTTGTTGGCTTCGGCCTGTCCATTGGCTTGCGGGTATCTGGGAGTGAACATGACTAAATCAATGTTCCATTGTTTGCAGAAGTCACGCATCTTCTTGCTTATAAATTCTGACCCATTGTTGCAAGTAATCTCCGCGGGGACCCCAAACCTGCTCAAGATGTTGCGCTGGATGAATGATATTACTTGCTTATCTTTGATCTCTCGAAAGGCTTCAACTTCGATCCATTTAGAAAAGTAATCTGTCATGGCGAGGAAAAACACCTTTTGCCCTGTAGACGGGGGTAACTTGCCAATGATGTCCATGACCCATCGCATGAATGGCCAGGGAGTGATGGAGGGATGGAGAATCTCTGGCGGCTAATGCGAGACTGGTGCGTGCCGTTGGCATGCCTCGCATGCTTGGGCATACTTGGTGGCATCTTGGCGAACGGTGGGCCAATATCACCCCTGCCTTAAAATTTTGTTAGCAAGACTGCGACCCCCAGTATGATTACCACAGTCTCCGATGTGCACATCACGCATGATTTTCTCGGCCTCTTCTTTTTCTACGCACCGTTGTAAAAAACCTGTTGCAGACTTGTGGAAGAGGACCCCTTTTAAGATGGCGAACCGCGATGCCTTTGATTTTAAGGCTTTGGCTTCTATCTTGTCCTTGGGTGTTTCGCCGTGAAGGAACCAATCGAGGTATGGCTTGGTCCAGCGGTCGTCCAAACTGACCCCTAGATTGGTGGATGTTTGGAGAATATCCAGGGCGAGTTGCTCTGGTGGTGGTTCAGCAGCCTGTGTCACCGATGTTTCTGTTATAGCCGACTGTAGTAAGTGGACTAACGATATATTGTCATAATCCCTGGGGTCTAGGGTAGAGCCCAGACCGGCTAGGGCATCGGCTGGTGCTTTTTGATCCCGAGGAATTTGTTCGAATTGTATTTGCTCGAAATTCTCGGATAGTGCTTTAACCACATTGAGGTAACTGGCCATCCTATCATCTTTAGCGTCGAAGATGCCTAAGATTTGATTGATAATGAGTAAGGAGTCGGCGCGTACCTTGATCTTCTTGATGGACAAATCTTTAGCCAATTCCAGCCCAAAGAAGAGAGCTTCATATTCCGACTCATTGTTAGTGGCTTCAAAGTTGCATCTAACCGCCTGAGCTATTGTTCCCCCCTTGCCGACTTTAGCACGACACCGAGCCCTACTCCTCTTGAGTTTGAGGCTCCATCGGTGTTTAGTATCCATTCTTCTTCAGGTTCGTCGAGGGATGACGTCAAGACTTCCTCTTTAGCGCTTTCTTCCAGATCCGGGGTGAAGTCGACAACGAAATTGGCCAGTACCTGCGACTTGATTGCTTTTCGAGGTTCATATCTGACGTCGTACCCGCTTAGGTGGATTGCCCACTTTGCCATCCTTCCTGTGAATTCTGGTGTTTGCATGATCTGTCGGAGGGGGTAATCTGTCAGGACGACGATAGTGTGTGACTCGAAGTATGGTCGGAGTTTATTCGAGCACATCACGACCGCCAGAACCAGTTTTTCTGTTGGTGAGTAGCGCGTTTCGGCGGACACCATTATTCTGCTCACGAAATAAACCGGAACCTATTGGCCGTCTTCTTCCTTGACCAGGACTCCACTTAGTGCGCGGTCTGATACAGCCAAGTAGAGTTGTAACACCTCCCCCGGAGTTGGTTTAGCCAACAATAGGGGATTGGCGAAGTAGCCTTCAACTCTTGGAAGGCGGCCTCATGTTTTTCTGTCCACTGGAAGCTCTAGTTGTTGAAAGGGTTTCCCGACAACAAATAAATTTGTAGTCAAGACCCCGCTGAGTACAGGGAGGTCAGGTTCGTCCACGGGAGATAGTCAGTATCAAGTTCTGTTACTTTTAATGCAATCAATCAATCAAAAGCAAGGAGTTTTTATCAAGGAAGAGAGATTCTAAGGTTTAGAGTATCCCCACAACAACAATCATGCATACAAACGCTCATGAAACACATAGATCATGCTTTTATCACATAACGGTGTCAACTTTCGTCAACCTAAGTAAGTAAATCAATTAACTTTCATTGAATTAATAAACTTACTATCTAATCTCTTCTGCTTCAACTAAGATAGATCCACGTTCGCTTCAAAACCCTAAATTGATTATTCTGATTCAAAGTTTCAACCTTCACTTCAACTATGAATGAGAAATTCCAATCCACTTACGTTTCAAGGAGTTAAGAACAAGAGAGAAGATTCATGCAATAAGAGCAATCAAAACATGATCATGAGAAAGCATGCACAACCATTGTTGGGTTTAACCCCAACCTTAGAGAGAGAGATTACTCACAAATCATAATTAAAAACAAACAACTATATTAATGAAAAGGAAAGCTTACAACTTGAATCCAAAACAATAGTTCTTCTCCACAAACCCTACTCGTCTCTTCCCTCTCGCCCCTCTCTTCTCTCCTCCTCCCCTACTTGCCCTCCAAGGCAATTGATTGTGTTTTTCCCCAAACTAAAGGGTAGACAAGAGTATTTATAGAGAAACTATCCTATCCTAAATCTATCTATAAGGAAATAATATCTTCTAATAAGATATATCCCTTTTATATATCTAATAACATAAAAGGAAATAGGATAAAAGCCCATTAAACACGCTGACTCGGTCTTCCGCTACGTCTCGGGGTGGCTCGGCACTGACCCAAAATAGGTCGTCACCGACCATGTTCAGCACTTCGAACAACCTTGAGTAAAAATTGCGTAGAGGATTCGTTACAACTCCGTTTGACTCGATTCTTTTTCCTATGTTCTTGTAACAAAATTCTCTATCTCTTTCCAAGCTCAAACTTGATCTTCAATGACTTTACTTGAGCGCTTAATCTTCATCTTCTCTTGAATATTGAGTGCTATCTTCCACCGGTTTTGCTCCTTTCTTCAAAATTGCTCCAAAAAGCTTCTAAAAACCTACAAAATACCACCAAAGCTTATGTAGACTCCATATCTCATGAAAATACAAAAACCTACACAAACGACTCAAAACAAAACACAAAACTAAAGAAAAAGACTCAAAAACACTAAAAACACACCGTAAAAACATGACTAAAAAGGCGGACATCACTAGTTCTTCTTTAGTACCTCGTAGAATAGTCGGCACTTATCTGAGGATTTGGAGATAAAACGGTTTAGCGCAGCTATCATGCCGGTCAACTTCTGCACGTCGTTTACGCTTCGTGGGGATTTCAGGGAAGCAATTGCCCGCACTTGATTTGGGTTGGCCTCAATCCCTCGCTTGGTTTCCAAATGTCCCAAGAAAGTCCTGGATTGTACCTCAAAGATGCACTTTTGGGGATTCAGCTTCATGTTGTATTCTTCGAGGACTTTGAACGATTCTTCTAAGTGCCCCCTATGTAGGGAGGCGCTTGTGCTTTTTACCACCATATCATCGATATACACCTCCATTGTTTTGCCAATGTAGTCGCAAAACATCCGGTTGACTAATCTTTGGTAAGTAGCCCCGACGTTTCTCAAGCCGAAGGGCATTACGCGATAACAATACGTTCCCTGCCCTGTGATGAAGGATGTTTTCTCTTGATCTTCCGGCTCCATCTGGATCTGGTGATAACCGCTGAATGCATCCATGAAGGTAAGAAGTTCATGACCCGCGGTTGCATCCACCATTGAGTCTATGTGGGGGAGAGGGAAGGAATCCTTGGGGCAGGCTTTGTTGAGGTCGGTGAAATCCATGCAAACCCTCCACTTTCCGTTCTTCTTAGGCACCACGACTACGTTGGCTAGCCAATCGGGGTACTTCACTTCTCTGATTTTTTCGGTGTCTAGCAATTTTTTGACCTTTTCATCGACCGCTTGTACTCTCTCCGGGGCGAACTTCCGTCTCTTTTGCCTGACTGGAGGGTGCTCGGGATCTACGTTGAGTTTGTGTGTGATGATGGAAGGGTCTATTCCAGTCATGTCTTCATGACTCCAAGCGAAACAGCCCTTGTGATTCTTCAGGAATGTTACCAATTCTTCTCTGACTGATGGTTCCAGATTTTCTCTGATCTTGACGACCTTCCCTTCCTCTAAGGTCACCTCCTCCGCTTTTTCTCCGTCTTCAGTTCGCTCCGGCAGAGGGGTGACGTTCTGTAATTGCTATGCTTCAGGTCTCAGAGTTGTCGGCTTGAGGGCTGACTTGTAACACTCCCTAGCCAACCTCTGGTCCCCGCGAATTTCGTCTATTCCCCATGGCGTCGGAAATTTCACCGTTTGGTGGTAGGGGGACGCTACGGCTTTCATGTCGTGTAACCAAGGGCGTCCCAAGATTACGTTATAGCATGATGGGCAGTCCATCACGAGGAAATTGACTTGCATATTTACGCCTTTGGCGAAGGTTGGGATGGCGATGTCGCCCACGGTGTGTTTGACTTCGCCGCTGAATCTTACTAAAGGCACAGGGTGTTTATGGATGTCGTTTTCGGATAAACCCATCTCCTTTAAGGCAGTCAGAGTCATGAGATTCGTGGAGCTTTCTGTATTAATCAATACCCTTTTCATCAGCATGTTTCCAATATGCAAGGATATTACAAGACCATCGTGATGCGGCTCGGAAGTGTTCTCTGCATCGGTGTCGTCAAACACGATGGCTGGTCCTAGAGATTCTCTGGAGTGGTGCCTTGATGACTGAGATCGGTTGAAGCTGCTTTCCCTTGCGTGACGTTTTGCTGCTGAGTACGATAGTCCGCAGATGCTTGACCCTCCGGATATCACATTGACCACTCTGTCAGGCGTTGGAGGATTTCGCCTTTCTTGGTGCTCAGATTGAGAATTCTCCAACAAATCTTTGGGTACTCGAGCATCTGGAGCTACGTCTTTTATTCTTCCTTCCGCGACTAGGCGGGCCAATTCTTTTCAGAGCATGAGGCAATCCCGAGTCCAGTGTCCATGGTACTCGTGGTAATCGCACCATTTAGTCGTGTCTCCCCCCGAGCGAGGAGTTCTGTCCTTTCTTGGCCACCTCACGAGTTCTCCTTGCTCCGCCATGTTCCGGAGCAGCTTTTCCGTGGATATGTTAAGTTTGAAGGACTCGAGTGAAGGTGGCATGGGTTCTCGCTCTTTGTCATTCGTCCATCGTGCCATGGTCACATTGACCTTCCTTGTGGTAGGTCGTGAGTAAGGATGGGCGCGACGGTCTTTCCTCTGATCAGTTGAACCTCGCCGGCTGTCAACGGGTCCCCTTCTCTCGCTTTTCTCCGTCTCTGAAGATCTTTTCCTCAGGGACCTGTCTTCTTCCAACCGGATGTGTGCCAGAGCCCTGGCTTGCACTTCTTTGAATGTAGCACAAGGGTGCTTAGTTAGTTCCTTGTACAGGCCGCCATCGGGGGTGACCCCTTGCCTGAATGCTTCCACTGCGGTCGTTCACGTCGCAAGATGGGATGGAGATCTTCTCGCGATTGAAGCGATCCAAGAATTCTCTGGTAGTTTCTTGGTACCGTTGGCGGATCCGGTAGAGGTCGCTGGATTGCTTCTCAAATTTGCGGCTGCTCGCGAATTGAGACCGGAAAGTGTCCGAGAGATCTGCGAAGGACCTAATGCTCCCACGTGGGAGGTTGATGAACCAGGTTAGGGCTGGCCCCGTCAAGGTTGTGCCGAGTCCCTTGCTCATCATCGCTTCTTTTGAGTGGGATGGAACCGCACTCGGCATCATCTTCTGTTTGTATATGGCTACATGTTCGTTAGGGTCCGTAGTCCCGTTGTACGTGGGCATGTTAGGCACATAGAACTTTTTTGGAATCTCTACTTGGGCGATTCGACGAGAAAACGGGGATTTGTCAAACCCGT
Organism: Fallopia convolvulus; assembly: GCA_964016875.1. Lineage (NCBI taxonomy): Eukaryota > Viridiplantae > Streptophyta > Magnoliopsida > Caryophyllales > Polygonaceae > Fallopia > Fallopia convolvulus. The sequence goes on from OZ024732.1 coordinate 10,303,845, forward strand.
CAGGTGCTTCAGGCTCCAAAGGTTGGAAACCTCGGCTTCCCCTCCGGAGTTGGTCAGCGATGACGCTTATTTGTTCGGTCACCTTTCTTCGGATGTGTGTGTCTAAATCGATTGGCTCGCGCCGTTCTCGATCTTCCCCATCGGTGCCATCATCCTCAATCCAGACTTCTTGAGATGGCGCTCGGCGTTGGTTAGCCGTTGACCGGAGATTGATTGGAGGATTTTTGTCGTGGAAGACTTCCTCACGGCGGACTCGGCCTATGTGCTCTGGAGTTGCGTCTCGTTGTGATGGTGCCTTGTCTCGGGGGTCCGGGTCTGCACCCTTTCCGGAAGTTCCTTCTCCAGCGTTGAAATCTATCCTCCTGACGAGTCCGTTAGTGCGCCGGGCGACGCGGAGAGAACGGCGCCCCGTAGCCAAGACCTCGTACTGTTGTTTGAGTTGGCTATTTTTGGCAGTAAGGCGTTCTACATGAGCATCGTAAAAGCTTTTTTGGTCGCTCAATGCCTTTTGGAGGAACTCCATACGTTGCCTGAGGCCCGTCATCTCCTCTTCTTGAGACCGAACGCCTTGGTTCTCAAGATTTTGGTCATCACCAGTGATCGGGGTGTTAGGGCTTCCTTCTCCGTTCTCAAACATCGTGTTCTCGATCCGAAAAGAGGTTGAATGGTGATTCTTCTGATGGTTGTATCGATCACGGCCCCACGGTGGGCGCCAAATTGTTTGAGCCAAAATTTACCAAAGGTAGAACCTTGGCTTAGATCGGGCCTTGATCGAATGAACTAAGAAGAATATAGACGAAGGTGTGTGTTTTATTGATGTAGAAATCAGAAGAAATAGTGTCAATCAAGCGTCCTCTTCCCTAAGGGTTACATTGGCTTATATAGCCCTCTAGAGCATATTCTATCTCAATCAAAGATATAATCTTATCTCTAACTAACAAATCTCGGCTTATTTCTATCTTATAATGAATACAATCTGGAGGGAAATCTATCTTGCAACAAACATATCTCGAATCCTCTCTCCTCCAACCGAATTAGTTGATCCCGAAGATCTTTCGTAGCTCTGTATGCGTTGGAGATTCTCTGTCTATGGCTCAACGCTTCGTCACCTAAAATCTGGGTCTAACACATACCCAGTCTCCTCATGATGCATGGCCTAGGCATGCCTCGTCTTCCGCTCTTGCACGCTCGGCACGCCCTGGCTTCCTATGCTTGTTATAACTTTCTACTTTACTATGACTATTGTTGGTTTTCGGGCTTCTTGGGATGCGGGCCTCATTTGCATACTTGACCCGATCTTATGAGTTGCTCTAGTCTTGCTTGTAGGTGGCCGCCACCTTTATAAGGCCAAACCAAACACTGGTTTCTTTTTATGTCTTAATTGAATCAAAAGTGTCTAGCTTGGATCGAGTACGCTCTCCCCTAGGCCTAGGACGTCGAATCCTCTAACCCTAATCGCCCCTTCTGGGTCGAGCCCTCTAGTGTCGGCCTTAGGTTCCTCACGAGCCTTTATTGTTAGCAAAACTTCATCACCCTCTCCACCTAGATCTAGTCTAGTCCAAAATCATCCACAAAGTTTGAGTTAGCAATTGCTCCCGTTGAGTTGTCTTGTTAGATTAAGAAGAGGACACATCACAAGCCGAAAGATCCAAGCCTAGGGTAGATCGAACCATTCTTTCGAGGAGCACTCGCATCATTAATTAGTATCAGATCGCGCCAAGGTCTTGTAAGTAATTCTTTTCGATTTATTTCTCACAAATCATTCCTTCTTCACCATCATTGTCTTATAAACACATATCAAAAATAAAAATATTCCTTGCTTAGCCAAACCTCTTAGATCGAGCACGTGTCGGTTCAATCTCGGCCATATCCACAAAAAAATTCTTGCCTCATTCGAGTAGTTGTGGTTGTTAACCTTGCTCTAAACACTAATAAAGGTAGAGCCTTAACAAGATAGAATGTGGAAGAGAACCAAGAGCAATTAAGGTTAGTGATAATCGGAATGGGGAAATAGCCCCTTCCCTGAAACTAACATCTGCCCTATCTACCCTAATACATTATAAAGTAGAACCCAAGTCTGTTGTAAAATTTGCGCCACGTGGCATTTTTGAATAAATTAATGTGAAATTATATTTTAATAAATTTTGTAACAACTTATAATATTCTTACTATATATACTAAATAGATAACATTTTTATATATTTTTTATGTATGTAATTTTCTATCTATTGATTATGTATTACTTTACTACAATAGATAACATATTTATATAATTTTTATATACATAAATTCCTATGAGATGATATTTTCCGTATTAGTTTAATATTTTTATCTCTTAACAAGAATTAGGGTCTTAATATATCTTTTTTATCTTTTAACAAGGCTTGAGCTCCAAGTATAAAATTTATATGTATATAATGATATAATTTTAAATAATAAATTTGGTTATTTTGATATATTTTTATTTTGAGAAAAAGATATAATTTTATGTTGACGACTAAGATTATATGTAAATGTCAAAAAAAAAAAATTTAATTTTAATTTAAATTAATAAAATTAGATTTTGTTTATCTTTTTAAGCATTTATATTAAAGAATTTTTAGTATGGAAAACAACTTTATAGATGGATTGAATTTTACAAAATAACTAGTTGATGTACCCGTGCCCTGCACGGGATTTTTAATAGTTCTTTGATATACTTATTGTAAATAAGTACTTATTTTAAGTGAATATTAATAATTATTTTCAAATAAATAAAATATAACTTAATGTTAATAACTTCATATAATTTAACTTCCAAATACTAAATAGATAACCAATAATAAAATATGTTTGAAATAAATATAAGACTAAAATAAGAAAAAATATGTTCGAAATAATGTTTGAGAAAGAAAATTCATATTGTAATATTCCAATGATTTGCATTGGATCTGCAAACAACTCCATTTTCCTCTTCATTGTTCAAAGTTTTTTGGAACTGAAAGTGAAAAAATAATCTTCTGTAAGTTTGTCTCCATTATCATCGTATAGGATGAGCTTTCATTTGAACACTTAGAAGGAGTAAGTGGTTCATTCGACGATACATTGCAGTATAGTTCAGGCTTAAATGCGGTTTGTGCCCTAGTTAAGGTGATGACCAATAGGATAGATGGATTCGACTTTAATCATAGTATATTGATATTAACTAATAAGAAAATATTTGCATAATTTGTATTATAAAAATTTTAACGAATTTTTTTTATATATATATATAATATCTACATGATAACATTATTGAAAAAAAAAATTTATATGATAAATCTTGTTGAAATTTTTACGCATTTGACAAAATGAAGATTAATCAAACTTCATGATACAATGATAAATCTATATACTATGCTATGATATTCTACATGAAACATGCTATTGAATCTTTTAAAATCTTGCCGTCATATTTTATACCGCTTAAATAATTTATATTTGAAAATTATCTTATTATTTTTCACATTTGGGATATTTATTTAGTGAATGAGAAGAAAAAATAATCTTGAAACTGTAGGGATGTACACATATATGTAAAATAGAAACAATCATTTTTACATAAAAATTCAAAGATTATTTTTATGTAATTATTTAATATAAATTGATCCTGAAATATAATTATTTAGTATATATTGATCTTACAAAGTTACGTGCATGCTAGATATTTTTTATGAAATTATTTCATATAAATTGATCTTTAAAATACAATTATTTAATAATTACTTTAGAAAATTGATCTAAATAATTATTTAAAAATACAAATTAAACTACACATTAAGGAAATATAATTATTTAAGAAGAAGAAAAAGTAACCATAAAATTTTAGGGATATATATGCATAGAAGAGAATACAATAAATTTATTCCTTTAATATAATTAATTAATCTAAATTTATTTTAAAATAAAATTATTTAATATTGATTAATCTTAAAAAGTTACATAGATGTAAGATAATTAAGAAAGATATAAAAGTGATTTTATATACATTGATCTTAAAGAATTAATACCTTTTATAAAAATATATTTTTATAGATACTCCGATTAGAAAAGGTAAGTATAATATGACAAATCACAAATAAGTAAAATGACCTAATTAAATAGTATTTGAAAATTATAGCGTGGTAGAATTAAGTAATATTTGAAGATTTAGATGGGCAAATTAGTAAATGTAAAAATTAATTTGCTTAGGTGGCATAGTTAAATGATTGACACGTAGGATTAAGTGATTCGACTTTAGTTATAATATATAGATACATAGATAATTTTCACTATATTTTATCTCTTAATCAAGGACAATGTTCTCTTCTATACTAATCTTTATATTGTATTTTTCATATTTACAAACATTCTTATTATTATAGGGTAAAAGATAAGAACCATAATATATAATCTTAATAAATTAACTTTAAAAAAATATTTTAATAAACTATATTATGCTTTGTAGATAACCTATCCTAATTATTATTATCTTTATAAAAAACCAAGTATTTTATACATATAAGTGTCTAAAAAATAAGAAAATATTATTTAAAAATATCCAATAAAAAGTAAAATCAATTTTTTAATAATTTCAATCTAAATTTGGACAAGAACTCCACAAATAATGAAAAAATATTTAAAAAATATATTCAATTAAAATATGGAGTACAATATGAAAAATATAATTTGTTTATTGCATAATTTATTATGATATTATATAAATATATTTATTATTTTAAATTAATATCGTAGAATTGTATTTTTTTAGTAAAATTATCCCGTGAATATCACGACACTTCAACTAGTTACAATAATAAAGTAGAAATCATATATATAGAAAAAAAATTGTGCCATATGTCATCATGTGAATAAATTAAATTAATTTTTTTAAAAAAAATTTGTCAAAAAAAAAAGAATCCACTTCCCCCACTTTTTATGAATCCACTACAAACTATTTATTAATAAAAATTTGATTCAAAATTAATTTATTATTCCAACTATTTCATACAAATGGCTATTTTGAAGTCATTTAAAAAGTTTTAATGAACATTTGAATAAAAAGATCTTAACAATCTAACACAAATTACTTTTTTGAAGTGATCTAACAAACACTATTTTGAATGAATTTTATCAAAAAAAAATTATAATCCTAATCATCTCATATAAATCGCTATTTTGAAATTATCTAAAGAAAAGTATTTGCGGAAATTTTTTCCGCAATCCAAGAGTTGGGAGAATATTGGAATGAGATTGCACCTAAATGCACATCTTGAATTCAATGTTATAATTTCAATTAATATATGCACAAAAATAAATAAATATTCTCATAAACATATTAATTAATGGTTTTATTTTTATAATGGATAAATAATAATTAAAAATTTAAAAACAATAATCCACTATCTCAACTCCTTAAATAATTACTCATATATTTTTACATTTTTAATTTCACTTTCACGATTACATTTTGTTTTATACATACATAATTTGTTTTTTGAATTTTTTCTAAACATTTTAAATTTTGATAATTACTTTTTAAATATTATAATTATTATATATATCTATGTTATAATCGTACAATAATTTTTGGTATACTAAAAATTATTATTATACCTATCTTTGTTATAACCTGTAGTAAGGGTGTATAACACTAGTCCCTATGTACGTATAATCTTCCTAAAAACGATTCCGTAGTATTTTTCTAAATTTTCAATTTCATTATTATACATATCAGCTATGCAACATCCAATATTTTAATATGCAGTTATTATTTTACAAAATATTATAAAATAAGACCAAAAATCCTTCTTCTTTGATACGAGCCCGGTGTGGACTTGTATCGAACCCTTGTTGGTCAAGGGGGTTGAGCCTAGTCCGGTGTAGACTCCGACTCGGGATAAGCAGTAGACAGAAGAAACTAAAGAAAATTAGGGCAAACTATTTCTTGGATATTTTGAGAAGGTAAGACAAGTGTATTTAAACCTAAGCCCTAACGGTTCAAAAAAGGCGTCCCGGGAAAGAACCGTAAAGAAAACCCGAGAAGAGAGCAAAGCTCTAGTTTATAAAAATTACATATAATAATTATAAGACTAAAATATAAAATATTAATCCTCATATCGCTTTGGGCGACGACGAACCCGAGCTAGCCTTGTATTGCTAATATCGGTCGTATCATTCTCTCCCCCGATGAGAATAGACTTGTCCTCAAGCCATAAATCAGGAAAAACACGGTGCAACACATCGACAGGCTCCCACGTAGACGAATCCAGTGCGCCGTCATCCCAATCTACGAGCCACTCGATCCAAGGTTGGCCGTCTGCCAGGACTTCACGGCTAGCTGTGGCTCGTAGTGGCCGAGATATCGGACGATCATATAAGAAGTCATTGGGTAATGAAGCTGGTATAATCGGGGATCCATATGAAACAAAGGGCCGAAGCAACGAGACATGAAAGGCATTTGTGAATACAAGCTGAGGCGGGGAGCTCCAAGCGGTATGCAACGGGACCAATACGCTCTATAATCGGAAATGGACCATAAAAACGGCGAGCAAGTTTGGCGGAGAGAGGTCGACTGACAAAGTGTTGTCGTTATGGTTGTAGTTTTAATAAAACCTGATCACCAACCTGAAAAACAACGTCTTTACGATGCTTGTTAGCCTAAAGAGCACATCCGCTGTTGCATTTTGATGAGGTTTGTACGGATCAACTCAAAGACCTGTTCGGTCACGCATGGCTTCTGCCGCCGGTGAAGGTGGCCCCACAAGAATAGTGGCACGAACAATAGGCGGTGCCTCACGACCGTACAACGCCCTAAATGGCGATATCCTGAGGCCTTCATGAAACATAGAATTTAATGCAAGTTCGGCCCATGGTAAAAAATCAAACCAACGCGTTGACGACCCTGAGTAAAAGCACGCAGATATTGTTCCAAACCTCGGTTTTTGACCTCAGTCTGACCGTCCGTCTGTGGATGATAGGCTTTACTATGGCGAAGTTTAGTACCGCTCAAGCGGTGTAATTCAGACCAAAACGCACTGCGAAAAATAGGATCCCTGTCGGATACAATAGACGCCGGAATGCCGTGAAGTTTAACTACTAGATCAACAAACAAGGCGCCCACTTGTGGTGCGTCAAATGAAGGGCCCATTGCGCAAAAATGAGCGTACTTGGAGAGTCGATCAACGACCACCAAGATAGTAGTATAGCGACGGGACGGGGGCAATCCGGTAATGAAATCCATGGACACGTCGTCCCAAACTTGCTGAGGCACTAGTAGAGGATGAAGTAATCCCGCAGGTTTACTTGTGTTGTATTTTGTGGACTGACATATAATGAATGAATCTACAAAGCACTTTACATCAGTGTGCATGCCCCTCCAAAAGAATACCTCGGCAATGCGACGGAATGTGCGGTCTACACCCGGATGACCGACGGTAGGTGTGGCGTGGAATTCGGCCAGAATGTTGGCCTTAAGGGGGGAGGCAGCTCCCACCACTAAACGATACCCATAGTAGAGAATACCATCGTGTACCTTGAATGGAGCGGCTAATGTGCCGGAGGTTGCTGCGGTGTGCCACGCCTGCAGATCAGGCAGGGTAGAATTTTCCTAACGCAGGCGTAGTTGCAAATCCGGAAGATGCGCTGAAAATGAAATTAACTGAGTCACAACAACGTCGTCATCGATCATACATCTAGAAAGGGTGTCAGCCACGCGGTTGCTAGCGCCGGACTTATACTCGATATGAAATTTATAGCCCATTAGCTTCCGCATGAAGAATTGCTGATCAAACATCTGAATGACCTGAGTAAGGAGCTCTTTAAGGCTTTTCTGATCACTGCGAATCAAAAACTCACGGCCTAGCAAATATTGACGCCATTTCTGAACGCCGGAGACGATAGCAAAGAGCTCTCTATGATATGCGGAAGACTCGCGTCGACGCGTACCCAATTTTTTATTGAAAAATGCCAGGGGCCGCTCATCCTGTAACAACACGGCTCCCACGCCTTCATTTGAAGCATCAGTTTCAACGACGAATGTCTTGGAAAAATCTGGCAGTTGGAGAATAGGCGGTTGCATCATTGCCTCTTTCAGTCGTTGAAAGGCCAAGTTGGCCGGTTCAGACCATGAAAATTTATCTTTCTTCAAGAGATCCGTTAAAGGCGCCGCAAGCAGAGCATAATTGCGAATAAACTTCCTGTAGTAACCCGGCAAACCAAGGAAGCCCCGGAATTGCTTAACCAAGTTAGGCGTTGGCCAATCTGACATGGCGGATAACTTAGCTGGATCCGCTAATAATTTGCCTGTAGTAACAATATGGCCCAAATACTCGACTCTAGCTGTACCAAATGAACATTTTGAGCCCTTAACAAAGTGATTAGTCTGAAGAATATGCATGACAGTATCGAGGTGAGCAGCATGAGCATCAACAGATGGACTATAGATCAAAATATCGTCAAAAAAGACAATAACGAAATCACGCAGATACTAAGTAAATAAGTGATTCATAGCAGCCTGAAAAGTGGATGGTGCATTAGTCAGTCCGAAGGGCATGACTAAAAACTCAAAATGACCATCATGAGTACGAAAGGCAGTTTTATAAATATCAGCAGAGTGCATTCGAATCTGATGGTACCCCGAACGGAGGTCAAGTTTAGTAAAAATAACAGCATGGCTTAGCTCATCAAAAAGTTCATCAGCTGTGGGAATAGGAAACTTATCTGCAATCGTGATGTTACTAAGCGCTCTGTAATCGATGCAGAAGCGAAAGCTGCCGAGTGCCGTCTTTCTTTTTCACTAGAAGCGCCGGGGAAGAAAACGGACTTGTACTATGTTGAATAATCCCCGGATCAAGCATCGCTTTCACCTGCCATTCAATTTCTTATTTCTGAAAATAAGGATAATGGTAGGGGCGAACATTGACCGGTTTAGACCCCGGTTGTAAGTGAATGCCATGGTCCCAAACTCGAGGCGGCGGAAGACCCTCTAGTAAAGAGAACACGGCCGAATGGCGATGGAGTACGTCACGCCATTCCGGAATCAAATCCGCCGGCAATTCGTGCATCTCAAGTGAGGATGCCGGAGAAAGACTCATGATCTCAAAACATTCATGGATCGCCTCAGAGGCGCATAGAGAATGAAGTTCCGACATAGAAATCAGTTTCGGTGATTGTCTGTCGCCTTTCAGAAAAATAGTAGCATCATTCCAAGAGAATTGCATGGTCAATTTAGCGTAATCATGAGCAACGGTACCCAGCGTCTGTAACCACTGAACACCTAGAACAACCTGCGGTCCATGAACAACAAGAACATAGAGATCAATAGAGAAAGCATGCCCTTGTAAACAGATGGATGTAGCCGGGCATTGATGCGTGCACAAGAGATCGATAAGCACCATTTCCGACAAAGACACGGAAAGGCGCAATTTTTGTTAACGACAATTGTAAAGATTCGGCCAAGGTCGGATGAATAAAATTATGTGTGCTCCCGCCGTATATCAAAACATGGAGACTTGAGATGTCTCCCGTGACAGCTAATTCTTCATTTTCTTATTCACTATCGTCCGCATCACTTTCATCACAGCTTAGTAACGCTAGAAATCTCGGCGTACACCGATGTCCTCGTGTGTACCTCTCATCACAATTCCAACATAAGCCTTTTTTAGTACGTTCCTCACGTTCAGCAATAGTAAGACGCTTAATTGGAAGAGACGAGTAATTACCGATGGGATTAGACGGTTTTGGTGGTGGAGTCGCTTGGCGTCCTCCAGTTGGCGTCCAAGAGCGCTAGTTCGTTGACCATGGCATCGTGGTATCGACAAACGAAGCTGCCAGCTCTCGTGCCAAGGCAAAGGCTTCAGCTAATGCCACCGGGTTTCGTAAATTTAATTCACGTCGGATCGGTTGCTTTAGTCCTGCTTTGAATAAGGATATCAATGTGGCTTTCGATAACCCGGTAACCTTGTTCAACAAAGCTTTGAATTCCGTTTGATACTCAATGACCGTCGTTTTTTGTTTCAGGTTGGCCAAGAGCCCAACGTAATCTTCATAATATGTCGGATCAAAATGCTGTTGGAATGATCGTAAGAAAGTTGTCCAAGTTTCACCACAATAATTGTGACGTTGATAGAGGAACCAGTCCGAGGCAGGGTGATCAAACAACATCCTACGAGTCTCAAACGATCATTGATCGGAAGTATAAAAGTAATCAAAATAGGCTTGCACCTTGAATATCCAACCGTTCGGATCCGTGCCATTGAAACGAGGGGGATCAACACGTATTTTAGGGATGCTCTCGTGTCCCGATGGAGCCCTAACAGCAACACGATTATCCAAGGCCGACTTTGGGGCAGCGCACATGGGTCTCGGATAAGAGAACCGGAAGACGCTAGGGGCTGGTGTAGTGCCCAGGATGTCAGTGCCGATGGCAGATTGGAGGGTCCAGGGGTCGCGATCGGTGGTGGCCAACCCACGAACGGAGATGATACGTCGCTCGAGATCGCAAACGGCTGCTGCCAACCCGCTGTTGTTGTAGTCGCGGCGTTAGGGTTTGAGTACGGTGGCTGCCAACCAGCGAGGGCATGTGGCGGCTATGCTATGGAGACTGGGGCGGCGGTGATGGTCGCGCTAGGGTTCGGTTGGCTCTGTAACAGATCGCATATATTATCAGTGCGCAACTTCTGGACCTTGAGATCACGCCGAAGCGTTTGAAATTGATCGGTAAGTTGGAGCATCAATTAACGAAGATCGGGGATGTTGTCGACCGTCTGTTCGGCGGTTTCTTCCGTAGATGTTGTCATGGTGGTTCGAGGTGAAAGCACCAGTTGATACGAGCTCGGCGTGGACTTGTATCGAACCCTTGTTGGTCAAGGGGGTTAAGCCTATCCGGTATGGACTCCGACTCGGGATAAGCATTAAATAGAGAAACTAAAGAAAATTAGGGCAAACTATTTCTTGGATAAATTATGAGAAGGTAAGATAAGAGTATTTATACCTAAGCCCTAACGGTTCAAAAAAGGCGTCCCGGGAAAGAACCGTAAAGAAAACCCGAGAAGAGAGCAAAGCTCTAGTTTATAAAAATTACATATAATAATTATAAGACTAAAATATAAAATATTAATCCTCATATCGCTTTGGGCGACGACGAACCCGAGCTGACCTCGTATTGCTAATATCGGCCGTATCATTCTCCTATTCTTCTACTCTCCCTATTTTAAACAACTCAGGACAGCGACGATTCTTCTCCTTTCCATCTTCTTCACTTCCGTCAACACCACGCTCTATCATCTCGCCATGCCGCCTCCGATTTACCCTTAAAGGCCTACCTCAATTGTACGGGTATAATATCCACACAATAATCCCGCGTGCACTGCTTCTTTGCACACAAAAGCTTTGCGTGCATCTTGTTTATGAACACATATGTTTGACGTGCAAGGCTTTTTTGCACACTTCTTAATTGTATGCATTGTTGTTTTGCACGCAAACCGCGCACATGCATATATAATTCTGAAAATTGAAAAAACGCTTATATGAATGGTGAACGTATCATGAGATCTCGACTACGTAACTCGTCTTCATAGCTTTTTTCATTGTCACTCGACATTCGTTAAGAAATAACAGTACGGAGAAATTTAGATTTGAATTAGGATTCCAGACAAGACAATAAAGAATGTGGAAAAGGGAGTAGAAGTATATTTAGACTAATTTTTTAATTTTTAATAAATTAAACGTTGTAAAATAATTTTATGAGGTGGTATTATTATAAGGGTACGACTGTATGAGACAAAAATGCGTATTTGATCTCGAGGTTGGTGAATTGTATTAAATCACACTAATAACAAAACAAAAAGAATCCGTATTGCATCTAGATGTCATAATCACGTGAGCAATAAGATCGATTAAATAATTCATCTAGAGTCACAGAGAAGGAAATCACACGTGAGGGAAAACACAATACCGAGAGGACGCCAAGTTTCATGACAATTTTTTTTGGTGGAACGCCAAGTTTCATGACTGACGTAAATCAGTGCGGTACACAAATATGAGAAAGAGTCCCGTGCAAATGGGCGCATGTGTGAGAAATAAGAACAAATTTCACTCGTTCATTCGAAAAAATCAACGTCTCTGATTAAACATTTATTAAAAAAATAAAATATGGCACGGGCGAATTTTTCCCGTATTATTCGCGTATTTTTCTATAAAATACGACACAGACGAATTTTTCCCGAATTATTCACGATTTTTTCGAAAAATACGTTTTTATGAGACGCGCCCAGTTTGTTCATCAGAAATAGCGCTTTGTTCATCAATATTCACCAATTGTTCATCAATACTAACTAATTGTGCATTGAGTTTTTGATAACATTGTTCATCGATTTCGAACTTTTTTAATTTTTAATTTTATTCTTTAACCTTATTTATGTGTAAGAATACAATATTATATAGTTTTTATGCACATATAATTAGTTTTGATATACCCATATTTATTCATTGATATACTCGTATTTGTTCATTGATATACCTCTATTTGTTCATGGATATACCCATGGTATACCATTATTTGTTCATTAGTATACTTCTTATTTGTTTATTGGTATACCATTATTTGTTCATTGATATACCCTATTTATTCATTGTTATACCCTTATTTGTTCATTGATATAATCTTATTTGTTCATTATTATACCCTTATTTGTGAAATGAAATAAACTTATGTTTTATGTGTCAATGCTATCAACTTGTACATTTAGGACTATTAATACCATCAACTTGTACATTAGGACTATCTATTTGTGCATTTTTGCATTTATTTTATGCTTTAAGGCTATCTTGAATTCAAAGTATAATACGAATGAAGTGCTTTAAGGCTAATTTGTCAATACGAATGAAGTGTTCAATATAGTACCAAAATAAGATAAATTTGATGTAGAAACTCGAATGCAAAAGATAATAGATAAAAAAATTTGACTTTGCAATAATATGGTGGATGCTAAGAGAACGAGATAGCAACAAATCGAATAGGAGTGCTTGTGCGGTTGTGCCTTATTTAGCTATGAACAAATTGATGTTATTAATGAACAAATATGCATATAGCAATGAACAAATTGAGGTTACTAGTGAACAAATATGCATCTAGTAATGAACAATTATATGAAAAAGGCAATGAACAAATATGCATAAACCTGTGAACAAATTGATGTTACTAATGAACAAATATGCACAGACCGATGAACAAATATGTCAAAACCAATGAATAAATATTTTCGTTTTTTATGAACAAAATCACAATGTTGATGAACATATTGCATGTAATTTTTGATACATATTTGTTCATTTTTTATGTACAAACAATAGTTTTTTGATGCACAAGCAATAGTTTATTTAGGCACAAAATCACAGTTTTGATGAACAAAATCACAATTTTGATGAACAAATCCACATTATTGATGAACAAATCCACAATACTGATGAACAATCTGGGCGCGTTTCCTATTTCCGTATTTTTTCAAAAATACGCGAATAATTCGCCAATAATTCGCCCATGCCGTTTTTTCCCTTTTTAAGTGAAATGATCAACGCATTTGATTTTTCTTGATCCAACGACTCTTGTTCTTTCTTATTTCGCACTTGGGCGCCCATTCGCACCTGAACCGGACCCCACAAATATAGCATGCCATTTTTCCTGTTGGGACGTTGTTGGAACCTCTGGTTCTAAACAACGGATCAACGATGCCATTCTCCGAGTTTTGATAATGACAAATACCATGAGGAACTAATGTGGTTTGTTCAAGTATTTCTAAGGAACGCAGGTATAGCCAAGAACTCCCATGAATGACCAAAAGCCACATAAGCTCACAATGCGGAATTTCCATCAAGGGAACTCTGAAGAGGAAAGTTCCCATAAAATGGGAACTCCCAGGAATGATCAAGAGAACACAGGTTTTCACGATGAAGAGTTTCCATCAAGGGAACTCTGAAGAAGACAGTTCCCATAACATGGGAACTCACATGTGAGGACAACGACCGTTCAGCGCAGATCGCGGGATTCTGTCTTGGACAGTCTGAAGGAACAGTCTGAGGATCAGACTGTCACGAATGATCCAACGGTCCGATTGATTCAAGAAGTTGACCTAGTTCAAACCAAAGTCACATGTGAAGAAAGTACAACTTGGGCGTCAAGCAAAGGGCATTTTGGATACAAATGAAAGATGCGATTGCCCAAGCACACCTGGACTATAAAGCCAAGTGAATAGTACTCGGATTAAGTACTTCTCCCAGAACTCATAAACACCCATACCAGAGAAAAGAGAAATAAGAAGAAGAGAAGTCCCCGACGGCGAGTGTCTGATCTCGACGACGGTGAAGCCGAAGTTCCCAGGAGCAAGGGAATTGAGAAGTCGGTGTAAGGTTTGAGTTACTTGTGTTTTGTTGTTCTTAGCTTAGGAACTCAGTTGAGAGGATTCATTAGTGTTGCTAGAGTTAGGTAGAACTCGTAGGAACGGAGAAGTTTGAATCCGGCTGTTGTAACTAAGGAACAAAGCAATTAATATAAGTAAGTCATTCAAAATCCTCCAAGCGGAGGTAGGGGTTTACCCATACAACTAGTTGGTTGTAGTGGGGTTCCTCTATAAGGGAACTGCGTTCTTTACAGTTTTTTAATACTTGCGTTTACTTTACTTCCGCTGCCTTGGGAACAGCTTAACAGCCAGTTCCTAAGCTCTTTGCTAACGGTTTACGATCCAATAGTTCCAATCTAAAACCAACAACAACAACAACATTGATCTAGTGTAATTTTATTGCAGCGAAATTTAAAGGTTAAAAAGGGACATTTCTGACTTAACGTAGAGGGAAAGTGTCTGAAAAACTCGAAGAGGACAACCAAACAGATACCAAGCAAGCACAAGGCAACGACACGAAATCACAAGACAGAGTAAAAGCAAAGCAAAATGGGGCAAAGTCGTCCTCTGCTTGTAATAGCCCGCTAACTCTACTAAAATCCCCAACTAGTTCATATCCTGCCTTATGATATATCCCTCCAACATTTCTTCGGTCGTCCTATACTTTTGTGGAAGTTTCTGTCAAAGTCCATGAGCCATAACAAGGGTCGTCCGTACTTAAGTCCAGCACACAAGCCCGATGAGGTTCCATCCTAAAATAAAAGACGGATTTGCGAGCGATTACATGTTGTACGCCTTAGCGCACAATTGTGTGATTTCGCTCAGTTAAATAGTTGGTCGCTAATCGATTTGGTCACTAAATTCTTCGACCATGTGGTCGCTAATCTCGTTTGCGACCAATCATATGTATTTAGTGACGACTTTTGTGGTTACTAAATCAACAGATTTTATAGTGTCAATTAAATTTGTGGCCTTTAAAAAAACACCCCGTAATTTAATACACAACTACATATCAATTTAAACAAATAACAATAGTTCCCAATAAATATTTTATTAATAATCCCAAAAAATATAATTGAAGATATAGCAACCGTCATCAAAACATAATAAGTAACAATTATCAAATGTAATATCAAAAGACAAATGATCCCTAAATAAACATTAACTAGGCCAATTCTCCAACGATTTCTTCGGCCCCACCCTACTTGATCGATGCCCCAGCCCCCACCATCGCCCCTACCATAGGTCGCTCGGAAGCCTCGTGTGGGCGGACCTCCGAATCCTCTCTCTAAAGCTCTTTTACTCTGGCTGTCAGTGACCCCCTCCCTCCGTCAGTGCATCCACCAAGGGATACATAAAACACTTGATCAAATTACACACTTAGGTTATTACAACAGAAAAAAATCTTACCCATAACTGTAGCATCGAAGATATGTGTTAGTAAAACAAATCGGGAACTGTTCCAATGACAGTTCCCTTACCCAACGGAATAGATCAACACAGAATACAAAACTGTAACTAAAAGCAAGGACACGTTCCCTTATAGAGGAACCTCAACAACCAACTAGTTGGAGAGTAAACCTCTACCTCCCTTGGAGGATTTTGAACAAGTACTATATTAGATTGATAGATCTCGAGATGCACAATACAAAGACGAACTTCTCTATTGTTCGAAAACACACTTACAAACAATACTAACGACTAAGTCATCGTGAATCTAGATCTAGACATAATCAATATGATACTTGAACCTGACTGGTTCCTGATGCAGGTCCCTTTTGCACCGGAACCAACTTCCAAGTCGATGGTGAGCTTCACACAGTTCCCATCGCTTGATCTGGATCTTCCTTCTCTGGATCTGGTTCTTCGTCTTCTCTATGTTGCTCCGAGCTCTCTCAATCACTTTCTTCCTTTTTGTGACTCTTGTGTATTCGGTTTTGAGAGCGTCCTTGACCTAGCTTCCTTGCTTTCTATTTATAGTGGTCACTTCTTTCCTTTTGACGCTTTTGTCCTTTTACTCTTCGAGAGCACGATACTGTTCAAAAGACCATCGTACCCTTTGTGGAAGCTTTCCTTCTTCGGACTTTGCTTGCCACCCAAGACAACAATGAAAAGTTTCTTTTGTCCTCAATTTATTTGCCACATACACAGATGGCTTTACGGGGAATGTTTCCCTTGCTTTTCCTGTACACTTGTATCTTTCCTGTATTCACTTGTAAAGGGAATTAGTTCCAAGAGTTTGTCATTATCAAAACTTCGATTACTCGAATGGAGAAACCATTGTTCCAATGTTAAGGAACTAACACTGATCCAACAATTTTCCCCTTTTTGATGATGACAAACCCATAGAAAAATGCAAGTCAGGGAAACATGAAAGATAAACGTGATTTGACACCAAAGCAAGATAGCACGATACTTTGTAGATACTTAGCCCCCCCTGAAAAGGACAAGCAGTTCAATTTTCCAAGATTTTTAAGCGAGATAGTTCCCCCTCAACTTATGGTTAATTTATTTCTATATTCTCGTAAACATAACGCATCTCTGCATTTTTCCACTTTTCCCCCCTTTTGACATCATCGAAAAGAATTTAGGCAAAAATAGATAAGGAAATGCAGGTAAAGCACAACCATAAATAGGGAATAAAAGCCAATGCATTCAAAGAGAAACAGTTTAAACAAGCAACGAGAACAAACAAACTTAATAACATTGAAGACAAAGAGTTAAATAAGTTGGGAAGATTTTGTAGATGGGCTTGTTCATGGTTTGGAAGAGGATGAGGAAGGTAACTTATGTTGGATGTCTAGAAGAACATCGAGGATTCGCTCATTGACCCCACACAGACTATTAAGAGCTTGAAGGACTGTCGTGCAATCTCCCTGTTCAAGGAACAACTGTTGTTCAACTTCTTCAGGTTGTTCTTGGGAGTGCTTCATTCGTTGGATGATGGACATGTCCATCTCTTGTCCAAGCTCTTCTTCCTCCTTTGGATGATAAGCCTCATTCTTGATCATTATCTCCTTTACCACAACGGTGTAGGGAAGTCCATCGGTTTCCTTGGCAACACATTTGCACATATGCATTATCATTATCCTAGGTAGATTTATCTTTTCCTTGCGCAGGAACATATCAAGGAGAATAGCATCGTTGGAATGAAGCGTTGTGCGCTTCTCCTGCTTGGGAATCACCACCCTGGTGATATACTGGTGCGCCAGCTTACCTAGTTGACTCAAACCATGAGTCATGACTTCTTTCCCCTGTGCTGGAACATGACCGAGCAACCTCTTGAAGATGACTACTCTTCCATCCGTGTCTTGCCACAGGCGTTGGGGAAGAGTGTCAAAACCTTCACTGGGAACTTGGAGAAGCTTCTTGATAAGAGCGTAGGAGAATGTAAACTCATCATTTCCAAAGGAGCATCTTACTGCTGGATTAAGTTCAGTTCCCTTGGTCAGCTCGAATTTTGTATAGAAGAGTTTGATTTGAGCAGGTTCAACATTTGTTGGTTCCGAGCACAGCTTATCCCATCCTTGAAATTGTATCAGCTCTTGTAGTTCCTTAAAATCATTTTCTTGAAGGAATGATGTGGTGACAATTAGGGGAACAACCAATTTTCTTTCTCCGGTGGTAGCGGCTCCCTTCTTCTTCTTCTTCTTCTCTGTTTTATGTCTTTTTGAGCCTCGAGTAGTCGGTCGCCCAGATGTTGGTTCTTTGAACCCAATCTGAAGTAGAGGTTCCATGTGTTCCTCTACCTCATCTTCATTTGCATCCACGTTAATAATAGCCTTTTGCATGTGGAGGGCGTGGAGTTGCTCAGAGACAAGAGGTTCAAATTTCTCTTCAGATTCATCTTCTTCTTCGCCAATTTTTCTTTGTTTCCTCTCCTTTGTTCTTTGACCAGTTGGAACATTGGAGAGAGGATCTTTGGTGGGGGTTTTCTTTAGAGGAGTTGAAGAAGTAGAGGGTTGAATTGTTGTTGTGCCCTGTGCAGAAGGAAGCTCTTCTCTCTCAAATTTGCAGAGAGTTTGATCAATATCGGATGTGGAGAGATCTTTGAAAGCAGGAGTTGGAATAAGAGGAGCTTTTGTTGAAGAGGAAGGTTCTTTGGAACTTTGAGAATGTGAGTTAGGGTTTGGGTCTTGAGAAGTGGAGAAGTCGAGTGCAGGCCTTTTGGGACTTAGGTTGTCAAAGATTTGCGTGTGTGATTTGGGAGAGGGATGAGAGGAATCTTTGAGCAGAGATGGATTAGTCTCATCGATTGTGGTTTGAACACCATCGATGTTGACGATGAGGGTTGAGGATCCATCTGGCCTTGTGGTAAGCACAAGAATTTCAGATCTGGGAGTTGTAGGAGGCGAATTGGGAGGAGTGAGACAAGGTTAACCATCCTTATTTCTCAAGATAGAGAAGAGACGTTCTCTAACGTCAAAGACATACTAATGCGTATGTGTTTCCACATCAAGCCCATCGAGAAGCATTTTCTGGAGATATTCTGGGTCATTTTGAAGAATATGCTCAATGAGAGGATATTTATGGAGGGCAGAGTATTGGAACATAACAATGGGTTGTCCTTGGTTGGCCATTTTTGTGAGAAAGAGGAAGATATGTGAGTTGTAGATTTTCTGAGGGAATAGAGAGCGAACGTTGAAAGAGGAGTGGTGAAGACGGTGGGAGTGAAAGAAAGAAAAGAGAGGATTAAGTAAAGGGATAGAAGGTGAATGGGTGAAAGATTAGACGTAGTAGGCTTTTCTTGAGAACCGAATCGAATTACTCCAAAAGGTAACTAGCTGGAGATCGAAGATCTGTGTTAATAAAACAAATCGGAAACTGTTCCGTAGACAGTTCCCTTATGCAGCGGAATAGATCAACATAGAATATAAAACTATAACTCAAAAGCAAGAACACGTTCCCTTATAGAGGAACCTCTAGCCAACTAGCTGGAGAGTAAACCTCTACCTCCCTTGGAGGATTTTGAACAAGTACTATATTAGATTGATAGATGTAGAGATGCACAATACAAAGACGAACTTCTCTATTGCTCTGATACCACTTTATGGACGGATCGATGGTGTGGATGATGGTGCAAAGGGATCGCCAAGGGAACCCGGAAAACCCTTCAATTGGTTCGTGGAATGATGGAGCTCGGTGGCTGAGTTTTGTCTAGGATAAAAAGGGTAGATATCCTTCGTCCGGACTCGGAATTGGGTGATTCCAAATCCCACAGTTCGATTCTTGAGTCTAGTTTAACCCCTCAAAATTTCAGATCTAGATGAGTTGTATTTTAGACGTTAGGGCGAAAATACTGACGTGGTGCAGAAGTCTAACGAGATGGAAATGGAGCGATTGCAAATGGAATGGCGGAGTGATGGGGATATGGATGTTGCCCTTGGATATGACTCACCAAGAACAACAAACTATATTGCAAGAACATCGGATATTACGCACCAACACCCTAACAAGAGATTGAACGAAGGAAAAACAAGCAAGAACTTTGAATTGAAAACAAGGAAAAGAAAGCAACACAATTTCGTTCAAGTCTAACCTCAAAGGAGGCCACAAATGAGACTTAATAATACCCTAGGCCACGCCTCTCTCTCTCTCTCTCTCTCTCTCTCTCTCTCTCTCTCTCTCATTTCAGCCATAAATCCTCTCGTTATTACATAAAACAACCCAAAAGTTTGAAACTAACTTAAAGCCCTTAACGAACACTGCTGGAAAATGCGTCTGTAGCCATAAAATATTTAGCCACGAATTTTGGCGAGGGTAATTTGGGTGGCAACGGCCATAAGTTTAACCACAAATACTTCAGTTTGCGGTAATATTGCCATGAAATATAGAGTTGTGGCCAATTTTGGGGCCGAATAGCCCCGAAAAGTGAGCGCGGCTAGCTTTGGTTGTAGATTTCTGGAAATATTGTCATGAAAACAAGCTCGTGGCTAACGTTAAGGCCCAATGGACGCGAATTTCTTGCGCAGCTAGATTCATTTCTAGAGTAGTAGCTAATTAGCTACGAAAAAAGATTCGGGTGTATATTCAGGACAAAGTCTGGAGCTAAGTACCCACATACTAGTCGTGGCTAGGTTTGTGGATATTTGTGTGGGTAATTTGAATCATTGACTCATAAATGGTCCTTCATTTCGTTAGAATTTTTAGAAATAACCACAAAACTAGCCACGAGTTCTTATTTTCGTGTCTAACATAGTTTGTTTGGAAACATTTGCGATAACAGTCACGAGATTAGCCACGAGTTCTTTATTTCGTGAGAAATCTGCAGAAATAACCACGAGACTAGTCACGAGTTCTTCGTTTCGTGTCTAACTTTGTTTGTTTGGAAACATTTGCAGAAACAATCACGAGATTAGCCACGAGTTCTTCATTTCGTGAGAAATCTGTAGAAATAACCACGAGACTAGTCAGGAGTTCTTCATTTCGTGTCTAACTTTGTTTGTTTGGAAAAATTTGCAGAAACAGTCACGAGACTAGCCACGAGTTCTTCATTTCGTGGTAAATCTTCAGAAATAACCACAAGATTTCAACGAAGGAAGACGAGAAGAGTACGTTTGGATTGGGCTGCTCCTCCATATGGGCCGAGTACGGTGATCCAAAAACGGACCCATTTCTTTTGACTCCCAAGCCCATCAGATTTTCTATTACCTCACAAGCCCATTCCTAATTAATTTTTATTATTTGTAAAAATATTTCCATTATAAATAACAATTATTTTAAAATTTTAATAAATATTACCAATAGGCCTTTATAAAAAAATATTTATTAAAATAAAATATCAATCATGCTCACCTGGGAATTAATAATTTTTAATAAATTATAAATGACTTCCTAGGAAATTAATAATTTTTAATAATTTTTCATTCTTATGAGAAATCGTTATATTTATTTAGAATTGTTCATTCTTATGAGAAATCGTTATATTCATTTGGAATCGTTCATTCTTATGATAAATCGTTATATTCATTTAGAATCGTTCATTTATTGAGAAATCAATATATTCATTTAGAATCGTTCATTCTTATGATAAATCATTATATTCGTTTAGATTCGTTCATTCTTACGGGAAATCGATATATTCATTTAGAATCGTTCATTCTTATGAGAAATCGTTATATTCATTTAAATTCGTTCATTCTTATGACAAATCGTTATATTCATTTAGAATTTTTCATTCTTATAAGATATTGTTATATTACTTTAGAATCGTTTATTCTTATAACAAATCATTATATTGATTTAAAACCGTTTATTCTTGTAAAAAATCGTTATAGTCCTTTAGAGTCGTTCATTCTTATAAGAAATCGTTATATTCCTTTAGAATCATTCATTCTTATAAGAAAATGTTATATTTCTTTAGAATCGATCATTCTTATAAGAAAGCGTCTGTATTTCTTAGGGGTTAGGGGTTAGGGGTTAGGGTCTAGGGTTTAGGGTTAGGGTTTAGGGTTTAGGGTCGATCATTCTTATAAGAAATCATTATATTCCTTTATAATCATTCATTCTTATAAGAAATCGTTACATTTTTTTAGAATCCTTCATTTTTATAAGAAAACATAATATTCACTTAGAGTTCATTCTTATAAGAAATTGTTATATTCATTTAGAATCGTTCATTCTTATAAGAAAACATAGAAAATGTTATATTCACTTAGAATCATTCATTGTTATAAGAAAATATTGTATTCACTTAGAATCATTCATTCTTATAAGAAAACATTGTATTCACTTAGAATCGTTCATTCTTATAAGAAAATGTTATATTCACTTAGAATCGTTCATTCTTATAAGAAATCATTATATTCATTTATAATCATTCATTCTTATAAGAAATCGTTATATTTCTTTAGAATCGTTCATTCTCATAAGAAACATAATATCACTTAGAATCATTCATTGTTATAAAAAATTGTTATATTCATTTAGAATCGTTCATTCTTATAAGAAAACATTATATTCATTTAGAATCGTTCATTCTTATAAAAAAAACATAGAAAATGTTATAATCACTTAGAATCGTTCATTCTTATAAGAAAACATTATATTCACTTAGAATAGTTTATTCTTATAAGAAATCGTTATATTCCTTTAGAATAGTTCATTCTTATAAGAAATCATCATATTCCTTTATAATCGTTCATTCTTATTAGAAAACGTTATAGTCCCTTAGAATCGTTCATTCTTATAAGAAATCGTTATATTCATTAAGAATTGTTCATTCTAATAAGAAATCGTTATATTCCTTTATAGTCGTTCATTCTTATAAGAAAACGTTATATTTCTTTAGAGACGTTCTTCTTATAAGAAAACTTTATATTTATTTAGAGTCGTTCATTCTTATAAGAAACCTAACTAGTTCACATGTTATGGTTAAAGTTTAAGATTAACAATACCTAAACCTCTATGATGATCTTTATATGCTTGATGTTAACAAGTACACGCCAGGGGTTCAGGGGCGGAGCCCTCGACAACACCAGGGGTCCTAGGGGGCGGAGCCCCCTAGTAGGGGGTTCGGGGGGCAACGCCCGACGACGGTGGTCTCACTGACCGGTCAGCGAGTTGGGGGTCCAGGGGGCAACGCGCCCCTGGCGGGGTTGGGGGCAGCGCCCCAAAAAAAAGGTATACAATGTTTTATGTAATGAAGATTTATTTTGTTATCATGTTAGGTTAGTATCGGTTTATATATAAAATTTTCAATTTCACACTTTTAATTGTTATACTTTCCAGATATGAAAGTGTATATATAGGGAAGTGTTTTAATTGTTTAGATTATTCGTATATAGAAAAGTGTATTTAGTCAAAGATTTTTTTTTAAAAAAAATTGCTATTTTAATCATCTAAAACATTTTATTTAGGAGGGAAAAAGAAGGAAATATTTGATTAAAAAAAATTTGGGCGGGGTATAAATATTACAAGGAGGGAAATTTTGGTTCAAAGAAAGTATAACTTATTATAATCCTACTTATTTATAAATTGTTCAACTTCTAAAAAATTTGTTAAGAATGTGTGCAAAAATTAATTGCGGGTTTAATAGAAGGAAATATTACTTTTAGAGGGAAAATGAAATTTAGTCTAAATTATTGGCGGGCTTGGAGGGAAAACGAAAATTTGGGCTAAATTATTGGCGGGCTTGGAGGGAAAATGAAAATTTGGGCTAATAATTTGGCGGGCTTGGCGGGCTCAAACCTTATTCTCTAATGTATGTGGGGGCTCAAATGTACTGTCATTCAACTGATAAACCCTAAGGAACCCGAGAGAGAATCAGGAGGGAACGACAGACTCTTCTTTACCGTCGACATGTCTTCTCCGCCTCCTCCAAATTGAAAGAACCCGAGAGAGAGAATCAGGATGGAACGATACACTTGGGGGAAGGAAGAATCCGGATTCTTCACCGCCGGCATATCTTCCCCGCCTCATCAAAGTCTACATATTCGTCTCCATGTTGAGGGAAGGAACCCGAGTGAGAGAATCAGGACGAAATCGGGGTGAAAGAATTCGGCTTCTTCACCGTCGGCATATCTTCTCTGCCTCGTCAAAGTCTACAATTTCGTCTCCAAATTTATTGGTTTGAATTTGTCGTTTTCAATTGAATTTTATTTTCTAATGTCCAACTTCATTATCTCAATTTTCGCCGGTGACCTTGCTACTCCAACTACCACCAGGTCCGACATGGGTAGTCCGTTTACTCCATGCGTTTGATGATAAGCAAACTCCCCTCCGTCTCCGGTAAGCACATAAGGGTCTGGTTTCTGTAAATGCAAAGGTCTGTAAATCCAGATTTTTTATTTGTCTATTTGAATGATTTTTGGGACTTTCTGATGCATAGGAATCGTTGAGTGCTACATTTAATTGATCTTAACCACCTAAATTTGATGCAAAGAGGGACGAATTGGACGAAGATGATGAAATTTTACGTTTTCTTGAGGTCAAGGCTTTTGTCGGAGAGAAGCTTGTTTTTGAAGGCGTATTCGTCTACAACTGGATTAAATTCGAAAATTGGCGTTTCAATGATACAAGGCGCTTCAAGAGGAATTGGCCTCGATTTTGTGAGAGTTATTCCTTAGCCTAATACATTCATTTAAAAATTTGGTATTATTTGTCAGCCGATTTTTTCATTTGAACCACAACTTTCTTCTCTGGTATAAGTAGTTCTTCATTGTGATTAGACTTTCAAGAGGATATACAGGCTTCAAGCTTGAATAATCAGTCTATAAAGGATACTAAAAATTTGAGTGAGAGCAACATTGTATTGTTTATTTGTTTGAACGACAGCTTTCTTATTTGCTCCCTTGCATTTTTGTTTTTTTAACACCTTGCTCTCTAGGTGGAAAATAAAATCTACATTTAAATAGAAGGTTGTAGTCAGCATTTATTCAACACACTGTCATGAATTCTGAAAAGAGTCGCTCTCTATTTCTTGCAGATGATCTCATACCAAATAAGAGGACGAGGGATACAAATTATCATATATTGAAGTCTTCTACTAGTAGCAGCAGTGGCAATCTTTGAAGTGGCTCCCTACTTCAAGGTAATTCAAGCTTCTTTGTTGTTTATCTTTTTTAAATCCTTCTAAACAAGCACAAATAGAGGTAAAATTGAAGGATGTAAAGGCGCTTGATTGTTTATGTTCATGCTTTATTCTTCATTCGCCATCATTTTCTTACAAAAAAAATTTGTCAAATTTAAGAAGGAACTGGATCTGTGTTTCAATCATAAACATTGATTTAAGTGTTGCTCTTATTTATTGTAGCTTCATCCGATTCCTCTTTGCTTCATGCTAATATTCCTATAATTTAAATTTATGTGTTTCCATGGGTGGGTTAGATATTATTCATTTCATGTTCCAAAACCATAGCATAATAACACGCTGTGCCTCGTATCTATTCGCCATCCATAATTGTCTTTATAAACAGGTTCAATGTATTAGTTCTAATTATTGTTTCCTTTTGGCAGCATGGTTCTTCAAACGGATGCTAATATTATTGCTGCGAAAGTGTTTGTATCAAACATACGAATTTTGCACCTCTTAAGTTTGTGGTGCTTTGGTTGAGCTTGAGAAACATGAATCATTTGTTGTTAAATATGTTGGCTTCTACTAAAATGTGATATGACACAGATAATGATGTATTATGTCATTTTTAATTGCTTCTTGCATTGTTTGCATTTTTTATTGCTTTTGATGTCCAAATTTCTGTATACTTTACTATTACTTTGACTAAACCAGAGAACATTATAGAGAAATTAACATATATATTATGGTATAATATTTTTTATTTTTTTTAAATGCGTTATTATTTAACCACGAAATTTAAAACAAAAAAGATTCAATGCAAATTTCAAGGCTAATGGCCATGAATTAGGGGTGATAATGAGTTCAAATTCGACTCGAATTTAGATACAAAATACATTTGTAGCTAAAATTTGATGGTGATGCACCAAAAACCAACCACGAAATTCAATTCTGGCTAATATGGTTGAACGTGACTTTCGTGGCCAATAGCCACACATTTAGCAATGAACTAATTCGCAGCTATTATTTGCAGCTAAATAGCCACAAACCTATAATTCTGTGGTCCTTTTTCAGAGTGATATTTAGCCTCGCGTGTTTTAGCCCCATGGCACCTTTCGTAGGGTATTCCGTTGGGGATATCGTGCATAACGTGATTTCGTGGTTATTTTTGTGGCGGAACTCGTGTCTATTTTTCTGGCTACAAAAGCGTTTTCCAGCAGCGGAAACATAAGTCAAGTTTGTGCACTAGTTTCACCAAAAGTCACAATAATACTCCACCCTTCTCCATTGTTAGCCAAAATCCAAATTATAAGCCATGATCTCCTCCTTGATCTTGTCAAGAATTGCTTTAGCTCGGGCTCGGTTGATGCGTCCAAAATAGGGCGTAGTACCTTGACTTGGCTTCTTAGCGCCTCGGACATCGGCCTTGGATATTTGTCTAAGTGAAGACCCTCTTTTTTCGTGCAAATTGAACTTGTCATTAGGGTTGAGATCTTCACTAAAATCATGGAGCATAGTGCCTTTAAAAGTGCCCGAAGAAGTGGTACCATCCATCAAAGGCCAAGGCGCGCCAAGGTCGGAAATCAGCGTGTGCAATGGCGCTCCGATTGGCACGGTACTGTGGGGCCATGACTCGGTACATGGAATCACATCACATCCTACAAAAAATCTATAGCACATGTGCTCTAATACCAATTGTAATATCGAAGATCTGTGTTAATAAAACAAATCAGAAAACTGCAACTCAAAAGCAAGAACACGTTCCCTTATAGAGGAACCTCTAGCCAACTAGCTGGAGAGTAAACCTCTACCTCCCTTGAAGGATTTTGAACAAGTACTATATTAGATTGATAAATCTCGAGATACACAATACAAAGACGAACTTCTCTATTGTTCGAAAATACACTTACAAACTATACTAATGACTAAGTCATCGTGAATCTAGATCTAGACACAATCAATATGATACTTGAACCTGACTCGTTCCTGATGCAGGTCCCTTTTGCACCGGAACCAACTTCCAAGTCGAGTGTCAATCTAGAGCTATCAAGTAATCAACAAATATGGATCGAACCAATCACGCACTCAAAACATTCAAACAAAGTAAAGCAAAAGAACACAGGAATTGGTAACCCGGTTCGAGTTCAAAGAACTCTACATCCGAAGGACCTCAACAGGGGAGATCTGATCCCAAGCATTTCACTAGATCAAAGCTCAAAGGTTTCAAGTACAAGAGATCAAACACTCGGCAAAGCTAAACAACAGAATCAAAAGAAGACGAGGAACTAAGAACAAAAACAAGAGCAAAGGTAGGGTTCTAGAAACGAAAGGGCTTCGGCCCCCTTTCACGGCTGCAAGTCTCAATCGGACATCGTCTAGACACCAAGACTCCTCGGAGATGAGCAATTGCCGGCAGGATCTTCTTCTTCTTCCTTTCTCTCTCTCTTTCTTTCTCCTCTCTCTCTTTTCTTTGGATTCTAGGGTTAGTGCCACATCAGAAGTGAGCTCCCAAGAAGCTCTCGAGGACTTAAATAGCTAGGTCACTCGGGGAGCGTCTCAAATGCGTCGTTTCACTAAATGAGCCGCCTCACTTCTGTTTTGGGTCAGAGATCATCAATTGGGCCAATCCACTAATGTGGGCCAAGCACATCTTCTCAATCCGAGATCCATCAAATGTAAGGTCTGGTATATAATAAGTAACTCGGGTTT
The DNA here is from genome assembly GCA_964016875.1 of Fallopia convolvulus. Classification (NCBI taxonomy): domain Eukaryota; kingdom Viridiplantae; phylum Streptophyta; class Magnoliopsida; order Caryophyllales; family Polygonaceae; genus Fallopia; species Fallopia convolvulus. The sequence continues at coordinate 10,331,460 of OZ024732.1, forward strand.
TAGCTACCTCCAAACCGGGTTAGCCCGGGGTGGCCACTTAGCCCGGTTCACCTATAAAACCAAACCCTAATTATGAGACAGACCCGGTTCTGGTTTGTCTAGCTCTACCTTAGTGTTTGATACATACATTTATACATAGAAGCTTAGAATACATGTATGCATTAGTTACAACATATGCCCTCTTAATACAGACATGTTTCTACACTTTGTGCTCTAATTCAATAGTGATCAAGTCAGGATCAGGCTTCCCCTTTCTATCATTGGTCCGGCTCCACACCTCAGCCTACATCCTTGATGTGGAGTGAGTCCCTGCAAAACTCAAATTTGTTAAATGGGACAATTTTTGTTCCAAAGTCTGCAGGGTTCACATCACCAACTATCTTCACAATATTAATCAGCTGTTTTTCAACTTCATCTCTAATATAATGAAATCTCACATCAATGTGCTTAGTCCTTTCATGGTAGACAGGATCTTTGCACAAAAATAAAGCACTTTGGCTATCAGTAGAGATCTTGGGAATATAGATTTTCCCAGTAATCTCTTTCAGAATACCTTTCAACCAAGAGGCCTCAAAGAGGCCTCCACTCCAGCTATGTATTCAGCTTCAGTTGAAGACAAAGCTACAATGGATTGTTGTTGGGATTTCCATGATATGCAGTTTCCTGCCCAAGTATAGAAATAGGAGGTAGTAGACTTCCTGTTATCTTTGTTACTAGCAAAGTCAGAATCCACAAACCCTTCCAGTTCAATGCTAGGTTTATGCTCAGCATACACCAAACCCATTTTGCTTGTTCCTGCTATATACCTGAGGCAATACTTCATAGCAAACCAATGTTTCTCACCAGGATTAGACATAAATCTACTTAAAACACTTATAGCAAAAGCCAAGTCAGGTCTAGTGCATAACATAGAATACATCACAGATCTCACAACAACATCATAAGGTATCTTATTCATTTTCTTAATCTCATCAGAATCAACAGGGCAATCTTTCTTTGTTAACTCAAGATACCCTCCTAAGGGTGTAGGTGCAGGTTTAGAATTAATCATGGAAAACCTATCAAGCACCTTTTGTATTTAATCAACCTGAGATAGTTTCATAATCTTTTTATCTCTATCTCTTATGATTTTTACCCCTAAGATTCTTTGGCAGGACCAAGGTCTTTCATATCAAAGTGCTTAACACCAATAATCTTAGCTTTTGAACTACTGATAAGCAGGATATCATCAACATAAAGCAGCACATAGAGGGGATTATTTTTCTTTTTACATGCTTATAATACAAACAGGTATCCCATTTACTTCTAACAAAGTTCATGGAAAGCATGCAAGAGTTGAACTTCAAGTTCCACTGCCTAGGGGACTGTTTCAAACCATATATAGACTTCCTAAGCAAACAAGCATGATTGGGTTTATTTTATCAATGAAGCCTTTAGGTTGTCTCATATAGATAGTTTCCTTTGGATCCCCATGTAAGAAAGCAATTTTAACATCCATCTGTTCTATGTCCCAATCAAAAACAGTAGCCATAGCAAGCAGCAACCTCATGGTCTTATATTTTACTACAGGAGCAAAGATTTCATTATAATCAATTCCTTCCTTTTGAGTAAAACATTTAGCTACAAGCCTAGCTTTATACATAGGAGGGTCTAACTCATAAAAAAATTCCTTATTTCGGATCAGTAGCACCATCCTTGACTTTAAAAATCCATTTACAATCAACTAGCTTAGCATTATCAGGTTTAGGTACTAAAGACCAGGTGTTATTAGCATGCATACTTTGAATTTCTTCATGCATGACCTTTAACCACTCATTTGCATGCTTACTATTAATGGCTTGTTCATATGATTCAGGATTAAAGTGAGCAACAATTTCAGAAACTAATTGGGCAAACTCAACAATATTAGCAGTGAACTTAGGATTTAGAATTCTAATTCTTGGTTCCCTATCCCTAACCAATTGATAGTTAGACAAATCATGCACAAGTACAGGATCATTATCAATGTTAACATCATTATCATGCACAACATCATTATCATGCACATCATCAATATCATGCACATCAATATTATGCATAGCAGAATCAGAGTTAGGGATAGACTGTTCACTTACTGCCCCACCTAATTGGTGGGATTGCCCTGAGTTATGTTCCTTTTCAATTGTATTTTCAGCAATTTCTGTATTGCTGCTCATGCCTTCATTAGGTTGATCTTGCCCAGTTTTTTCTTCTGAGTTTCCTAATGAGTAGGAGTTGGCATATCCAATGTCAAACTCCTCGAGGCCTTGTTGTACATTATTGTCATTGCCACTAGGGATAAAGGAAGGCCCCACCTGAGCCACTGTGTCTTCATCTTGTGTTTGAGTACCTGTGTTCTCAATGGAAGACATTAGTTTATTTTTAAAATAGAACTCATTTTCCTAAAATGTGACATCTCTGGATACCATTACCTTGTAACCACCTGGTTGGATTACAAGTAACTTGTATCCTTTGACTCCTTCAGGATAACCTAACATGACAGCCTTAAGAGCCCTAGGCTGCAGTTTACCTTGATTGACATGGACATATGTAGTGCAGCCAAAAGGTTTTAAGTATGAAATGTTAGGTCTTTGACCTGTCCACATCTCCTGTGGAGTTTTAAAACTCACAACAGAGGAAGGGGACCTATTAATGAGGTAAGTTGCAGTGGTGACTGCCTCTCCCCATAGGGATGGTTTCATCCCAACACTAAAAAGCATGCATCTGCCTTTTTCTAGAAGAGTTCTATTCATTCTCTCATCTGTGCCATTTTGTTGTGGGGTATATGGCATAGTTAAAAGTTAAATGTCTTTTTATTCCATTTTTGTTGCAATAGTCATCAATGATATGGTTACAGAACTCAAGCCCATTGTCAGTTTTTAGACATTTGAGTTTAAGATCATAATGTTTTTCAGTAAATACATGCCAATTCTTAAATGACTCAAAATCCTCACTTTTCAAGTAAACCCACACTTTCCTAGAGTATTGATCAACCAGAGACAGAAAGTAGTTCTTGCCTCCAATAGTATGTACTTGAGCAGGCCCCCATAAGTCACAGTGGACATATTCCAAGGGCCCTTTAGCTTCATAAGATGACTTAGCAAAGGAATGCTTGGTCTTTTTACCAAGCACACAGGTCTCACAGAAAGAAATATCATTCAAATTCTCAGATATTATGCCATTTTTATGCATATGCAAGAGGCCTGAGTTGCCTATATGCCCTAGTCTGTTACGCCACAGTTTGGATTTATCAATACAGTCCTTTTTCACATAAACATTTAATTCAGGAAGTGAAGCAATAACATGATATAGCCCATCCTTTTGAATGCTTTTAATTAAGACTGTACCATTTCTAACAACTTCTCTTACCCCATGATGAGTTATTATTTTACAATTCAAATCATCAAGCATCGATTTAGATAGTAAATTTCTCCTCAATTTAGGAACCCACCTAACATTCTATAACACTCTAATTTTCCCATCATGCATTTTCAATGGAACACATCCAATCCCCTTGATGGTTAGGGTGGTGTGATCCCCAAGCATGACTTCACCCCCTTCACACAGGGATAAACTAGAGAAATAGGTTTTATGAGGAGTGGCATGCATAGTACACCCAAAATCAAGAATCCAAACATTATCATTAGCATAGTCAGACACACCAAGCAACTCATGAGAATAAAAGTTTCTTTCCTCAAACACAGACACAATTTCCTTTTCCTTTTTCTTATTTTTCTCATCCCTAATTTTCTTAGGGCATTCTTTAGAGTAATGTCCTATCATTTCACAATAGTAACATTTTACTCCAGACATATCTTTACCATTTTTCTCTCCATGATTCTTATCATTTTTCTTCTGGAATTTCTTACCCTTTCCCTTGGTAAACATTACCTCATTTTAGACTCAGCCTTTTGTTCAGTTCTTGAACCATTTTGAACCTTAAAGACTTTCAGGGAGTCATTTTTCTAGGTCAGGTATTCCACTATCTTTTCAACTGTTAAGTCATCCCTAGCAAATTGTACTACATCTTTTAAAACATCAAACTGACTAGGGATTGAGTTTAACAGTATACCAACCTTATAGCTTTCCTTAACTTTTTCGTCACACCTTTCCAAATCTAGAGACAACTTAAGAAACTTATCAAGATTCTCAGTGAGGGTATAAGAGGTGTCCATTCTAAAATTAAAGAACTTGCATAAGGTGGAGATAAGACTAGGCATGGATTTGGTAAGATAAATTGCATCAAGAGCATCCCAAAGTGGTTTAGGTTCAGTATGACTAACCACCTGTCTTGCTACCTCATCAGCAAGACGTAACATTATTTCAGCGTGAGCCTGGTCTTGAATCTCTTTCCTTCTTGTAGCAGAGAATTCAGCATGCCAGCTATCTGTCACAGCCATATAGCACTTCTCCTTAGTTAATATGGCTCTCATCATTAGCTTCCACATGGAGTAATCCATGTTCCCATCGTAGGGCTTTACTCTATAACTTTCAGACATCCTTTGGTACCTGTAAAGACAGACAAACCAAGTTAGAAAAAGAGTACGAAGTTTTGAAAACAACAAAAAAGCTAGAAATAATCCTAAAAACCAAGACTCTCTACTGTAGGAACCGACAGTGGGATTAAATCGATACCCTTCTATCAAGATTCCCCTGGTTTAACTAAGAATGGTCAATACATTGACTAATGACTCAAATCAAACAGCGGAAGCACTCAAAAAACAAGGATCTATCACAGCAAAGCTCTGATACCACTTTGTAATCGAGTTTCAATCTAGAACTATCAAGTAATCAACAAATCTGGATCGAACCAATCACGCACTCAAAACATTCAAACAAAGTTAAGCGAAAGAACACAGGAATTGGTAACCCGGTTCGAGTTCAAAGAACTCTACATCCGGAGGACCTCAACAGGGGAGATCCGATCCCAAGCATTTCACTAGATCAAAGCTCAAAGGTTTCAAGTACAAGAGATCAAACACTCGGCAAAGCTAAACAACAGAATTAAAAGAAGACAAGGAACTAAGAACATAAACAAGAGCAAAGGTAGGGTTCTAGAAACGAAAGGGCTTCGGCCCCCTTTCACGGCTGCAAGTCTCAATCGGACTTCGTCTAGACACCAAGACTCCTCGGAGATGAGCAATCGCCGGCAGGATCTTCTTCTTCTTCCTCTCTCTCTCTCTTTCTTTCTCATCTCTCTCTTTTCTCTGGATTCTAGGGTTAGCGCCGCATCAGAAGTGAGCTCCCAAGGAGCTCTCGAGGACTTAAATAGCTAGGTCACTCGGGAAGCGTCTCAAACGCGTCGTTTCACTAAATGAGCCGCCTCACTTCAGTTTTGGGCCAGAGATCATCAATTGGGCCAAGCCACTAATTTGGGCCAAGCACATCTTCTCAATCCAAGATCCATCAAATGTAAGGCCTGGTCTATAATAAGTAACTCAGGTCTTAGCTACCTCCAAATCGGGTTACCCCGGGGTGGCCACTCAGCCCGGTTCACCTATAAAACCAATTAAACCCTAATTATGAGATAGACCCGGTACTGGTTTTGTCTAACTCTACCTTAGTGTTTGATACATACATTTGTACATAGAAACTTAGAATACATGTATGTATTAGTTACAACAAACATTGATCTAACAATAACCTAGTTATCAAGAATATCAACACCTAAAGTTAGACTTGTAAAATTTGACTTGACAATCAAAAATTAAATGGTCAGTTTTGGTGTATTGTAGTCGTGTGAATGACCATTATATTTGGGAAAACGTGCGACTGCTATACTATGTATCCATTGTACAAGTGTGTGATGGCAGAGCTACGTTGTGATAACTTATCAGTGCAGTGTGCAGGAATACACCTCACCTAATAGATAATAAGCTAATAGCAATTATAGAAGGAGAATGGTAGAGGGACGTGAGAATGGTAGATGCATGTGATGCTAAAACACGCTAATTAAGTATATATGCACACGACAAGATCCATCCGGAGAAGACACCATGTGATTGCTTATCTGGACCACCAAATCCAACGACTCAAAAAATCGAGCATCCAAAACAAATGGTGATTAGCATGTATGTTTTTATCAATTATTTATTTTTTGATCTAGTCAGCAGGAAATAGTCAGCATTGCCCTGCTGATCTCCTCAGGAAATATGCCCTCATAATACATTTCTAAATTCCTCACACATCCATCCCCCAATTAATACTAACTACTACACCAACGTACAGTATCATCTCTCTCAAATAAAAATTAAAAAGAGAGGCAAACAGTGGGGATATATTGAAGCCCATCCAACCTATCTCACAACCTTAATTAATTATCTTCTTGTTTTTCCAGATGCATTTGTAGTTTCAAATTCACATACAAAATCCTATATCTTCCTTAATTTGGCCTACGTACGACCACATTTTCATATAAATTAAACGTACGTACGAGTAAAACTAAAACGACGTCAGATTTGGTTGGTATGGCAAAACTCAACCCAGCGGTGGCGGTGCTCGCCGGCGTAGCAGTTTGCTGCTCCTTCATCTTCCTGATCGTTTCTTCGTCTTCCTCGGCGGAGGTGAGCTTGCTATGGGGGACCGTCGATCTGCTATGGCAGAAAGGCCGGAATCTGAAGACATACACGCACACTTGGCCGGTGAGTTGTTATTTGAGTTGATAGAGGTTTTTGTGTTGGATTTGTATTGAATATATGTATGTATTGGTGACGTACGTGCGTACGTACGTATACAGGCAATGGAATTTGGGTGGAAGATAATCGTAGGCTCCATAATCGGCTTCCTAGGAGCAGCATTTGGGAGTGTTGGCGGCGTTGGCGGCGGCGGCATTTTCGTGCCCATGCTCAGTCTCATTATTGGCTTCGACACCAAGTCGTCGACCGCTATTTCCAAGTGTCAGTAATCATTCATTCATTCAATCCTCGTTCTATCAAATTTTGTTCCCCAATTTTTTTAATAATGAATCACGTGCATATCGATCAATGTGTATTTAAAATATGCTCTATATAACCACAAATTCTTCAATCAGTGTATACTCAATTTCGATTCTTCTGAGAAATGGTCAATTAATATAGATAAATTCGGTGGTTGACGGCCAATCATTCAAGTGTGATTGCCAATCACTGATTGGAACTAAGATGCAAGTCTACAGTAAATCGTGTGAGTAGAACGTTAATTGTTAATATTTGAAAAAAGGACCACCCACATTAGACTTTCATTAATCTGTACTCCCTCCGATCCAAATTAAGTGTTGTTTTAATCTTTTAACTTTGATCCATTTTATGTGTTATTTTAAGTTTTCTAGACAATTGATTAGGAGTGAGTAAGTCTAAATTTAACTCCGATCCAAATTTAAGGTAATTTGAGTTGGACCCTAAAAATGCTTATCATCCGACCCACCTCACACACTATAGGGTCATTTGAGTTGGACCCTCATGTCATTTTCTAAATTTAACTCGACTTAATGGGTAAGTCTTTTGTGATTGTGGAGCAGAGTTAATGTGGTCCATTAGTACATATCTACTTATCACTTATCTACTTATCTTTTTATACAGATGGGATCTGTTATTATGGTTGGCTAGAGTGCCCTTCACAGCTACGCGTTTGCAATACATTTGCATTCAAAATTGTATGCTATGACTACGATGTGAAAATGAAGTGATATTTTCTGTTTGTTTTATTTTTTGATACATTTCAGGTATGATCATGGGTGCCTCTGCATCAGCAGTTATCTACAACCTTAAGCAAAGGCATCCTACACTTGACATGCCCATCATCGACTATGACCTCGCTGTTCTGTTCCAGCCAATGCTGGTGCTCGGAATCAGCATTGGTGTTGCCTTTAATGTCATCTTTGCTGACTGGATGGTCACAGTGCTCCTCATTATTCTCTTTATTGGTACATACATTATAGGGCCCGTTTGGTTGTATACTATGAAAACATAATCGCAAAATAAGCAAATTTAAATATGCTAAAACTTCATCTTGTCTTGTGGTACCTCATTTTCCATATAAAATCATTTCCCAAATATAAGGGTGAGATTCAAAATGGTGAAATCATTCTCATTCCAAGGTTCATGTCAATGAGACCAAAGTGGACTTTCTGAAAGTAATTAGTTAATGCTGACAAAGAGCAATGCTTGTACAGGGACATCAACACGGGCTTTCTTAAAGGGTGTCGAGACATGGAAGAAAGAAACCATCCAAAAGAAGGTCCGATCCAATCCTCTCAACTCTCTATATTTGTATCGTTCGTGTTAAAATGTTCATCCCACACATCTGAAAGTTGGTATTAAACTGGCCGGATTGGTATATAACTCAGTGGATTACTCCTCCTATTACCGATTTTAGGATGGAATCTCATTGAAATAATAATTCGTTGCTCTATTTATTTCCTTTAATTTGACCGAATTTGGTGTTTCTAATGTTGCAGGAGGCTGCTCAAATATTGGAAGCATCTAGTAAGCACATCTCACCCTCTTATAAATATAAATCCTTCTCGTTCTCTATTCACCGTTCAACAATGAACTGTGAACTGATGGTATATATTCTCTACTTGTGTTGCTTGTTTGATCAGATCTCGGTAGCGAGGATGTAGAATACAAACCTCTTCCTGGAGAGCCCAAGAAAGAAACAACGGTGAAACTAACACATTTAGCCTGCAGCTAGTATACATAATCTGTTGTGAAATGCTTTTCGCTGAAACATAAAGTATACAGGTACCTATTAGGAACAATTTACGGTGGAAAGAAATCGGCATTCTCGTGAGTGTTTGGGTTGCAATTCTAGCACTCCAAATCATCAAGGTTAATTACCATATATATATTAACTTGGATCGATCACTTAAATGAATGCCAATCTAAACTACGTTATGCTGATGAAATGTTGGAATTCAATGTACCAATAATGCAGAATGCAGTTACAACTTGTTCCGCGGTGTATTGGGTTGTCAACCTCCTCCAAGTATGTTTTCTTTGGCTTACTTTAATTATATGGTCTAGTTGATGTATAACAACAAATAATTAAGATGATGTGTTTGAATAATGAATGGTGGGGGGTCAGATACCTGTGGCTTGCGGAGCGTCTGGTTACGAGGCATATATGTTGTACAAGGGTAAGAGAGTGCTTGCATCTCGAGGGGATGCCGGGTCTAGCTTCAAAGTACATCAGCTGGTCCTCTACTGTTTCGTGGGCATCATTGCTGGCGTTGTTGGTGGCTTGCTCGGTCTTGGCGGAGGATTCCTTTTGGGGCCCCTATTTTTGGAGATGGGAGTTCCTCCCCAGGTGCAACAACTCATTTCCTCTCTCGCTCTCTGTCTCTATATATGAATCTTCAATTTTCAGCAGAGTTCTAGCATAAAACTAATTGGTAATAGAAGAAGTAAATCAAAAGCTTTTATATAGTAAGCTTGTTTAATCCCAACTTTCAAGATATGGGAACAACTTCTGGGCCGGACCTTTTCATTGACTTCATCTATGGCATTTGTGAATGTTCTTTGAAGGTATCAAGTGCAACAGCCACATTCGCCATGATGTTCTCTTCGTCCATGTCAGTTGTTGAATACTACCTTCTCAAACGATTTCCCGTACCATATGGTTAGTGTCATATATATACAATACACCGCAACTTCTCTCTTTTAGGTTGGCCGCCTAAGATTAACAGACAATGTTGTCCATTTAGCTCTATACTTGGTTGCTGTGGCCACCGTTGCGGCTGTCGCGGGACAGTTCGGTGTGAAGAAAGTGATAGCCATTCTTGGAAGAGCGTCCCTCATCATCTTCATCTTGGCAACTACAATCTTTGTTAGCGCAATTTCGCTAGGTAATTGAGCATACAAAATCCAAAGATAATCGATCTTGTTAGGAATATTATTCATTCTTTTTAGATGCATGATTCTTATTCATCTTGTCTTGGGCCTTTCAGGCACCCCCTCAGCTTTAAGCCAGGGGTGTTCCCATCCTGGCCTCCTAGATTCTGTTGTAGCGGAATTACACTGGGTCATTGTTGTTGTTGTTGATACTTATTGATCTTGTGCAGGCGGAGTAGGTATAGTTAGGATGATCTACGATATTGAAAATCATGAATATATGGGATTCGAGAGCCTCTGTTCGAGTGATTCGTAATGCCTTGATCGCGCAAGTCTGGCTTTCCAAATTTCATGCTCCACTGCCTATATGCAAGTCACCGGCATCTGCGCTGTGTAATTGCATTGGCTGCATTGCGCTCAACTAGCTTCAATTCACAGGGTTCAATCTGTGGGTTTCCATTGAGTTCAAAATTTCCTTTGTTACATTCTTCCGTTCTTTTAGCTGGTTGAGAAAGCTTAATTTTTTTTTTTCCGAATAAGTGTATGTTACAATATTCCCTTGAGAGTTAGATGTTTGGGGTAGGACAAGAATGATACGTTTGGTGACTATAATAACACCTATCGTGGTTAGTTATACGTTACTGATGATGTGTCTCAGTTTTGTTCCTTGGATGATCTACCACGTTTAGTGTAGCTAGGTCCCGATTTTTGTAAGGTTTGTTTTTTAGAAAGCTGGGATATTACTTGAATTTACAGTGAGATCGAATTCAACAAGTTCTTGATGAACACGAAAGAGCTAGAACAACTTTATTCTATTTCGAGGGTTAAGTCCACAGAAAAGTGACTACAAGCCTTATATACTGATGCCACTTATATCAAACCCGAGTAAGCCATCTGATATGCGGAATACAAATATAGAAATCAAGCATTCAAATATAAACGAGGATTTAAAGACAAACAAACAAAGTTTTATTTAGCTTTGAGCCTCAATCGAAATGCCAGAAATCCAAGGGGAACTACAGAGGGCAAAGAGAAATGTAGAACAAGCAAACAATCGGAGAGAGAGAGAAGCAAAGTGAGAGAAGCACAACTCGAACAAGTCGAACAACCACAAAAGTCTCCAAGGTGCTCTGTCTTTCTCTCTTTCCTTGTTTGAATTTCAGAGGAAGCTCAAGGTCGCCGACGTCAAGCTCAGGCAAGCAAAGGCCGAGTAAAACGCTCTCAAGCAAACCCTAGATGAAGCTCTCTGAATGATCCAACTAGCGGCACAAAGGGAGAAAGTGAACCCTAGTGCTACAACGACGTCGTTCTAGTTAATGAGACAGATCACCAGTGTAATGGGCAAGCTCGAGTGTGCGTGTATTGGGCCAAACGGCCCAATACGTACTCTTACGAGCTAAAGCCCAATTACAAGCATTCTGTTACATACACCAGATTACACATTACAAGTCCAAATGTCGAAACAAAGGAATTAAACAAATAGACGACTTAAAATGCAGCATACATTTTTTGGTAGAATACATTAATTTTTTATATAGTGAACAGGTACAAGGAACATATATATAACGAGTCGCTTTCTCTTGCGAAGCCCTTGTATAATGCTGTTGGCATGCATCTTCCAAGAAGTAACTACAACACTAGCTAGGTCTTGTGTCTTTTATTCTATTATGTGGTGTACAATATTTTTGCAATTGACTTCACTTGCTTGATTAATTTATTGAGAATTCTAGGCAATCCTTTAAAAACAAAAACAAGGCTTAGCTTTACTAGCTAGGCTTTTAAGTGTTGCACATGCTAATTAAGATGAAATGTCCTTTTAACTTGATGGAAGAAAGGTCATTAATTTGGTTAAGGGATTTGAAGAAAAAGGGTTTCAAAAAGATGTAAGTCAATCATGATTCCTTGTGGTTATTTGGCCCTTTCCGAGTGCTAATTTATTGATAGAGTATCAAAGGAATTACTCTTTACAAATTTCAAATTATCTTATAAAAGTGATGAGTTTTTTAGACTGACATTGGGAGGTCAGACTAGCTTATTATGGTCGAGAAATTTGAATTCGAGTCGTCTTGATAGCATGTATAGAGAGACTGATATTAAGAGACTTTTTAAAGTTTTAGTCAGAAAATTCGAACTCAATTCTCATGGAAGCATGTATGAAGAGACTGATATTGGAAAGATTTCTCTACACCATCTTACCAAAATAAGAAAAGCAAAACCCGATTTAGTAACCCAAACATAAAAGGGATAAAAGTCATAAAACCTATACATGATTTCTACACGCCCCCGACCTTCAAGTTGGAATTGCTACTAAGCCTAACTTGAGCATGAGAAAAATCATGTTCAATTTTTGCTAGAGGTTTTGTCATGGCATCAACAAGTTGTAGACCAATGGGTATATAGGCAGTTTGCAAGAAGCCACTTTGGACCTTTTCTCTTGTGTAATGACAATCAATTTCCAAGCTCCCTCTCCTGGTCCATCTCCGGCACCATCTCCGGTTTCTCCCATCCTTTCTGTTATGCCGGCTCGTCCATGTTTGTTCGGCTTGGAATCCGGAGATTCTAGATGTTGTTGGAGCTGTATGAAATTTTTGGTTTATGGGCCCCAAGCCCATCTCATTTTTGAGATTCCTCGCCTATTATGTTTTTAAAATTTTTGGTAAAAAGGCAAAAAAATATTAACCTAATTAGCCGCTTGTAATCGAAATTCATTTTTTTAAGTTTCTAGAAATGTGCTAACGTACTAATCAATTAAATAACTAAATAATGAGAAACATCAATAAAGCTTACTACAAATCCCTATCAGTAATAAGAGTTTGAATTAAATTCTATCACCACCCCTTAATTCAAATTTATATAAATCATGTTGGTCTAAATAAATATATACGGAGAAACTTGTATATAAATTTTTTTTTTCAAACAGACACATCTTGTAAATGTTTTAGTAGACACCCCAACTAAAAACAATGTTTGTCAAACACATCCATGCTAACGTGGTGTCACCGTGCTAAGACTGCGGACGTTAATCAATTCATCATGTATTGTTTTTAATTGGGTAAAAATGTTTCTGAATATTGTTTTGTTCCATTCTTCCCATTTGTCTTAAGAAGTTGCGTCTTTTTTACATATTCTGTACATACTCATCCCTTGGATATCTAATCTTCAGGCTTGTTTGATTTTTTTGAAAGGTGGTTGATTGGGTGATTTTTTAAGTTTATATGAAGACAAAGATAGAAGGTGGGCAATACACGGATGAGAGATTGAACCCATATAGAATATTTGCTAATCAAGCCTTCTATTTTGTTTAAGGGGTTTTTCTTTTCGTGACCTTGAGCTTTTGACATTTTTTTGGTGCCCAGGAAAAAAGTTATTTCTTTTGGTGCCCCTATACTTTTAAAATAGTTCTATCCGTAACCTTAATTGTACTAAAGTCAAATTTCATCCATTTTTTAAATTTTCCGTAAACAATTAAAAAAACTGGTAAGATTGTTGATTGAAACCTTCTCTGCGAAATTTAAACCTAGACAAGCTCAACACTTTTCGGCACGATTCCAGAATTCTCTCTTATAACTTAAAATCAAGCTACCAAAGCCCCGCCGTCGCCATCAACCTAATCTTTGTCTCCTTCCAAAACTGCTCCGGAACTCTCCTCTTCCCAAACTCCAACAACTCCATCGACGACCCGCCCGCATCCTCCGGATCATCATTGTACGTCGACAGGCCCGGGGTGACCCGCATTGATCCAAGCCCGATGGGCCCGAAATCGAACTTTGGCGTCACATCTTCCATCCTATACTCAAACACATGGATTCGAGTTCCGGTGCTTCCGCCACTGATTATGATGCTGAATTTGTGGCTATCCTTATAGCTCCATTATCGTATAAAGCAAAATAGATTATCAAAACAGAAACGGCGATTATAGAGACGAAGAAGATGTTTGATTTCGTACAATTACAGAAATTCCTAGAAGATTTGGATCTAGGATGTTGTGCTTGTTGAATTAAAGAGATTTCACGGAGTCTGATTCAGGCTTGCTTGATTGACACAATCTGGATTCCATGCTCGGGCATTCGATAGTCGCATTAAAATGGCGAGGAAGGGGATACATGTATTAAAAATTAATGAATAATAGATAGATAGATAAAAAAAAATCAGTAGATTTTTTGTTGTGAATTTTTTGGATCGAAGAGAAGGATTGTTAATTGAATCCCTCAAAGAGAAGACGACTGTGGAGACAGAGTCTCAGAGAGAGAGAGAGAGAGTTGAGAAAAAGAAACCCTCATATTTAATAAAGGTGTAAAAATAGGAAATAGGAAGGTTTTTTTATTTTTTTTAATTGTTAACGGAAAAGTTAAAAAAGTGGATGAATGTTGACTTTAGTATAATTAAGGTTACAAATAGAACTATTTTAGAAGTACAAGGGAACCAAAAGAAATGACTTTTTTCATGGATACCAAAAGGAAATGTCAAAAGCTCACGGTCACCAAAAGGAAAATTCCTTTGTTTAACACCAATAAACTGAGTTGTTGTTGATTTGCATTCATTATTCTTTAATGGATATATGAATTTGAGTTGTATTCATTAATGGAGGTGTTTGTTGTCATTTTTCAATAAAATTTCCTAATTGTTATTTGTGATTTAAAATGTTAGAAAAGCATGCATTGTTCTTAAAATCTTTGTATTTGATGCATAGATTTGTTGGATGGAAAAGTGGGAAAGGTGACTATTTGCTAACAAAATCATGACAGAGGGTGGATTTTTGCAACTTTAAAAAAAAAGGTGCTTAAATGAAAAGTGGTATATATAACTTATTTCTTCTCTTACTAACATGCAACACATTTCTTCTTTGCAACATATTTCTTTCTTTTTTTACTGTAATAGTTATGAATTCATCCAATGAAGGGTCAAGCACCGAAGGGTCCTCATCAAATCTGAATCGATTCTGGTTGAACAAATCAATTAACTTCGTAACTATTAAAGGTAAATCAATTGTTCATTTTATTTGTGTGTGTGTGTGTTCAGATAGAAATAAAGGAGTTCAGCTGAGTAGCAATATACATAAATTAAGAAAATCAAGCAATAAACAAATCAAGGAAATCAAGAAATAGTTCATCACATACGTACCACAAGGGCAGCTATATATCATGCATAAGTTTCAAATTTTCGTCTTCTTGCAAAACCCATTTGTCGACGCAATGAGTATGGAAAATATGTTAACATTTGGTTTGTGAAAAAAGTACAACATTAGGCATAGAAAGGTTACTTTTATGATATATTTACTTAACATTCTATTATATTTACACTTGGATATCAAGCAAATATGTACTCATTGTTCTGGAGCAGTCATCGGGGTTGGGGCATTCCGAACCTAATCATTCAAACACGAATTCTGAGATCAATATCAGAAAACATGGAAAAAAAGAACGAAAAAATATATGGATCCATGTAATAAATCCTACTAGTTAAACCCCAAACTGTTTACGTACATGTTTTGAATAGGAGATGGAAACATATCACACAATCCTTCTAATCTTCATCTGCAAATGAAAAAAAAAAACCACCAAGCCCCAATAAAAACCTAAAGAGAACCTATTTGAATAGGAGGCATGTTATCTAAAGGTAGATCATATATGTGTTGATGTAGTAGCATTACCTTATGTTATCTTTCTCTCAGGTCTTGCCATGTTTTATTTGACCAACGGTTTTTCTTGTAACAAAAATAATGATTTTAAGTTTTCTAGTATCTTAATTATCCTTCCATGCTATGTTTAGATCTTTGTTATTGTGCTATGCTATGTTTAGTGATGGAGGTTGTGGTGTATTTGGACGAAGACTAGAAACATGCTTGTTTTCGATGGCGTGGATAATCATCTTCGGATTTCGTACACTGTGTGTGCGATCTCAAATGCTTATTGGGAGCCTAAGACCGCACACTGCTCTCCTAATTCTCATGTTGTTGATGCTAGCCCTCGCGTCGCTTGGCAATGCCCACCTGTGGGCTGGTTGAAATTGAACGTTGATGGTTCATGTAAGGGAAACCTCGGCCCCGCTAGTGGTGGTGTTGTTGTCTATGACGAGGCCGGTTCTTTCCTCCATGGTTTTATAATTAAAAATGGAGAGTGCCCTACGTTGACTATTGAACTAAAAGCATGTTTTCATGGCCTCCAATACGTTGTTGCTCAAGGCTTGAGCCGTGTGATCCTTGAAACTGATTCCTTGACTGCTGTTAAGCTTTTGACAGGCCCTGGGGTGGTGACTCACCCTGACTTCTCTCTGATCAGACAATATCGTCGTCTCATTGTTGAGCATGATTGGGAGATTAAAATCGTTCATGTTCGTCGCTGTGCAAACAAAGTTGATGATGCTTTGGCAAAATTAGCTATTAATAGTTCTACTGATTTCATTCACCTTAATGTTTTACCTTTTCCAGTTGTGAACCTTGTTTCTGAGGATGTATTGGCTCCTAGTGAGCACTTTTAATCTTATGCAATAAAATCTCGCAGGGGTTTCCCCATTTTCTTATCAAAAAAATAATTAATGTGAGTTTGTGCTATGCTAAGTTTAATGGCGGTTGCTTTAACAGATATAAATGTAAGTTTGTGATGTGCTATGTTTAGTGGATAATAATTGTTGTACGTTGTTGTACTATGCTATGAATGATGCATTCTTTTTTTTTAAATTTAAATGTGCATATCCTTATTTCACCAAATAAAATTTGCATCCTTGTTTCACCAAAAAAAATATGTGTCCTTATTTTAAACAAACCAAACAGTAAATAGAGTCGTCGCTCGGGGGGGGACCTTGAGGCTTAGTCGCTATTGTTTGTTTTTGTAACACCCCGACTTAACGTCAGGACATTACTAGGTAGCTTGACCCTAACGGGTCCTACCTGAACTGGTTGACAACTAGAATACCTGGACCTTGCAACTCGGGAACGACAAGAAAACCATTTTAAAACATCCAACTATCGTTCAACAAACCACATTTTTAATAATGTCATGCATGAATCCCAAATGTCTAGCCAAATCACATTCAACACCAGAAATCGGCTAAAGTCAACAACATAGTGAAATATCCAAAACAGCTAACAAGACTAAACCGAACTCCCAACCCACTCAGTGACCTAGTGACACACGTCAACGATCCGCTGCAACATCTGGCCTAAGCTCCAAAACGGGACATGTGTGAGTACCTGGAACTGGAAAAAAATAAACCCCGAGGGGTCAGCTACTACCCTAGGCAAGCTAGATAACACAAGGCAATAGTAAGACGTTTGAAAAACAACAATTAGCCAACAACATAACTTTTAACAAGTGAATTGAACAGAAACGAATAGGTCAACACACATTTCCACAACCTAGAGAATATGTGAAAGGAAAGGCAACGAGACATACCATAATCAAACTAACAAGCACAAAAGTAAAGCATTTGCAATAATAACCAACACTTCGACATTCAACAAATAAAGGGAGATACAACGAACAAACAATTCATCAAGCGTAGCAAGAATTCACAAGGTCGAAAACCAACTAATCACACACACGCACACAACAAAACCATTCACAATCCTATTGGGAAATGCCATTCTCCCTTCCACCACCGCATTCCCATCTACGGCGCTAACTCACATGCGCCCGAGTGCAGAGGCAGGCCCTCCCACTTACCATATACGTCATTCTTCCAACCCCTGGTCAAGCCTCCACTGGAGCACTTGCCAAAAACAAGCAATCAACTTTTAATTTTAAAGGGTCCCGTCCGACACATGACCATGGCTAGACGCCTCTTCGCCACCGACAATCATCGTACATGATTGTGCCGGTTACGCTGCCAGCACAGAGAAAGCGGTAGTATTTCTTTTACAAGAAATGTTTGAAGTAGAAAGCGCATCGCATCATGCATGAAAACATTTCACATGGAAAAACATACATTCGGGACTAATTCCCAAATCCAATCTTACAATCACGGCATGAAATCTAACAAGACTAGAATAAAGCCGAGCAAGTCGAGAATGACTTACCTGGAAAGTGATCCTCGAATGACGTAAGTAATGCAGCGATACTAAAAACCTACAAATCATAACGCTCACGGTTAACCGACTAACCGCGATAAGAACTTTCGATTCTAGGCAAGCACAACTATAGAGGCTTCGAAGTACGAGCCACCATACTTTCTTGGTATTCAAACAAACAGCTTGACTTGACTATACTATTATTAAACAAAGTTCGGACTAACATCAATATTTATCAACTAGTATCTCTTATCTAGGCCCAAAGCGACTCAAGGAAAAGGAGGCCAAGGCAAATCAAGATCGAGGTCCGAGTTCACATATTATAACATTAGGTTCCAAAACTCGCACTCAAAGTCAAACCAACCAAGCGAGTTCCACCAAGCAATCAAAGACCGAGACTAACACGTATCCTACTCGAAAAACTTAATACTACTCGCATTCCAAAAATAATCAAACCACACAAGCTCGAATTTCGTTCCAAGCACATAACCAACAATATCTCACTCAAATTCAACACCCGGGTCGAATAACAAAATTCACAACATACCAATAAGAAAAGCTAAACTAGTAATCTAATGGAGTACTTAAAAATCACAACAGGCTCACATCACAACAACATGTATATGTAAAAATGCAAGCAAGCACTAAAGGAGTCCATTGATCAAACACGATCGGGACTCGAATTGACTCCACTCAAAAACACTATTACAAGGTGAATTCAAAAGCAACAAATCCAAGACTTGGTTTTAAGGCCCGATTAACAAAAAGAGAGTTTCCCGACCTTGCGAAGATTAGGTTTGCACCAACTCGAGCAAGACGGGGATGGGGCTTTCGATCTGGGTTGCTTTGCCTCGGGAACTGGACTAATCTGCTCGATGATCTTGACCTCGAACTTGTGGTTTGCCTTGATTTCTTCGACAGTGAATGGAGGAGCAAACTGGCGAAGGTGGTTCAACATGCAATGGCTCTACGTCTTCGATTGGCTTTGAGCTTGACTACGAAGGACCAGATCTGATTATGGTGCAAGTCAAGTCAGTAGGGAAAAAGAGGGGAGATGGAGAGGTCGGGACCAAAAGGCGGACGTAACTTACCGGCGACGACTCGCAGCGGTGAAGTCGAGGAAGCGATGGCAAGGGCTTGCGGCGGCGTGGTTTCCGACGGCTGTGTGCAGAACAAAAAAACGAGTCTCAAATGAGAGAGAAGGGGATAGAGATGGAGAGGAGGAGAAGGGAAAGAAGATCGACAGGAAGACGAGCTTTACCAATGGTAGCGCAGGAGATGTCGACGGCGGTGGACAAGCTTCGTGTGGCTGAGTTCCCTGTTGTCTCAACACACGTAGAAAAATGGAGGAAGAGCGATAAAGACGATGGTGAGGGTGATGAATGATGAAGAACGATGGTGAGGACGACGGCGCCCGGTGATGATCGGGGAAGCTCCAACTCTTTCTCTCGCTGCTCTCATTCCTTCCTGGTTTGGAGTGGCGGCCAACAAGAGGAGAGGGAATGTGGATATTAGGGCAAGGGTAATTTAGGGAAGGAGGGAAAAAAATGGGTTTGGGCTTCTTATTGTGTTCGGGTCACAAGCAAGAGTTTTGGGCCTTTTTACCCAAAAGCAAAAACCCGAGTGTTACATATATACCCCCCTTAAGAAAGTTTCGTCCCGAAACTTACGTAGCTAGAAGTGGAAGCCCACATGGATTCTCGAGGTTTCACAACCTCTCCCCCTTAAAGAGGTTCGTCCTCGAACCCCCAATTTGTTACTAACAGATTAACATAACATGGGAAAGAAAAACATATATCATGATAATATAATCATAAAGATCGATAACCAATCCATACTCATGTCAAAACACAAACAAGGAACATCCAACACACTTAGCAACACTAAATCATAACAACCGTCACACCTACTCCCGAGCGACCTTTAAACTCTACTATCAAAGGCCTCTAGTAAACCCGAGTACAGTTCGGGGTAGTTCTCTCTCATCCTATCCTCGGTCTCCCAAGTGGCCTCCTCGGCACCTCGCCGAGACCACTGAATCAACACTAACTGAATCTCCTTGTTCCGCAGCTTCTTAAAACGGTTGTCAAGAATCGCTATCGTCTGCTCTCTGAAAGTATGATCAGGCTCAACCTCCAACTCTTCATAGTTGAGCTTGAGACTGGGATCTCGAACGTACTGTCTTAATTGTGACACGTGAAAGACGGGGTGAACTCCATCCAAGGTGGGCGGTAGCGCTAGTCTGTAAGCTACCTCGCCAACTCTCTCCAGTATCTCGAACGGCCCAATGTAGCGGGGACTCAACTTCCCTTTTACCCCAAATCTCCTCACACCACGTGTAGGCGACACTCTCAACCACACGTGTGCCCCTATCTCAAACCCTAGTGGTCGACGTCGCTTGTCTGCATAGGATTATTGACGACTTTGCGCAGCTAGCATATGCTCTCGGATCAATGCAACCTTCCCAATTGTCTCCTCGGTCATTTGTGGCCTCTCTCCTACAACATCTGACGGGTCATCCCAACACAAGGGTGTTCTGCACTTCCGACCATACAAGGCCTCATACGGAGCCATCTGGATCGAGGAGTGCCAACTATTTTTGTAGGCAAACTCCACCAATGCTAGGTGATCTGACCAATGACCTCCCCAGTCGAGAACGCAAGACCTCAGCATGTCCTCTAGAGTCTGAATTGTCCTCTCAGACTGGCCATCTGACTGCGGATGGTAAGCAGTCGTGAAGTGCAATCTCGTTCCGAGTGCCTCATGAACTTGTTGCCAAAATCTGGAAGTAAAACGCCCATCACGATCTGACACAATCGTCTTGGGTACACCATGCAGTCTAACTATCTGATTTACGAACACTTCTACCAGTTTGTTAATTTTCCAAGTCTCCTTAATAGGCAAGAAGCGAGCAGTCTTGGTCAACCTATCCACTACAACCCAGATGGCATCATGTCCCTTGCTGATTCGTAACCCCGTGACAAAATCCATGGAAATATCCTCCCACTTCCATTGTGGAATGGGTAGGGTTTGGAGCATACCACCCGGCCTCTGGTGCTCAATCTTCACCTGTTGACAAACCTGACACTTAGCCACGAATCTTGCTACATCTGGCTTCATCCCATCCCACCAGTAGTATTGTTGTAAATCTTTGTACATCTTACTCGCCCCAGGGTGAATCGAGTAAGGTGTAGTGTGGGCTTCTTGCAAAATCTTATGTCTCAACTCTTCATCTCGAGGCACACAGATCCGGCCGCGCAAACTCAAGATACCATCCGCTCTCTCTATAAAATCAAGTGATTCTCCACGGCTCAACTTTTGTTTCAGATCTTGAATCATTGGACACCTTTCTTGTTTCATCCTCACTTCTTCAAGCAGAGTCAGTTGACACTCCATAATACTCAGTCTACCCTGGTAACGCTGAATCTGTACCTCGATTCCGTACCTCATCAGCTCTCTTTATAGCTCGGGCTGAGCAGTTAAACGAGCCAAAATACATTCTTGAGAGGTCTTCCTACTAAGTGTATAAGAGACTACATTCGCTTTCCCTGGGTGGTCAATGATTTCCAAGTCATAGTCCTTTAGCAATTCAAGCCATCTCCGCTGTCTCATGTTCAGTTCTCTTTGAGTAAAGATGTACTTGAGACTCTCATGATCTGTCATCACCTTGCATGTACTGCCATACAAGTAATGACGCCAAATCTTCAGAGCATGCACCACCGCTGCCAATTCCAAATCATGAGTAGGGTAATTCTGCTCATTCGGCTTCAACTGTCTTGAAGCATACGCAATCACCCTATCCCTCTGCATCAACACACATCCCAAGCCTACCTTGGAGGCGTCACCGTAGATCACAAAGTCCTCATTTCCTTGAGGGAGAGCAAGTATGAGAGCTAAAGTCAACCTCCTTTTCAGCTCTTCGAAGCTTTTCTGGCATGCCTCATTCCACTCGAAACGAGTGGTCTTCTTTAACAAATTCGTAAGTGGTTGGGCTATACGAGAGAACCCTTCTACGAACCTCCGGTAGTACCCCGCTAAACCTAGGAAACTCTGCACCTCCTTCACATTTCTTGGGGGTTCCCACTCTTTTACAGGCTTGATTTTCACAAGGTCTACCATTACTCCCTTAGCAGACACCACATGTCCCATAAAGGTGACTTCCGATAGCCAGAACTCACACTTGGATAGCTTAGCAAACAACTGATGTTGCTTCAACACTTTCAACACCTGCCTAAGGTGTTCTGCGTGCTCCTCTTCATTACGGGAACAAATCAAGATATCATCAATGAATACCACCACAAATTTATCCAAGAAATCTATAAACACTTGGTTCATCAACTCCATAAACACTGCAGGATCGAAACCTCGCTCTGATACCAATTTGTAACACCCCGACTTAACGTCGGGACATTACTAGGTAGTTTGACCCTAACGGGTCCTACCTGAACTGGTTGACAACTAGAATACCTAGACCTTGCAACTCGGGCACGACAAGAAAACCATTTTAAAACATCCAACTATCGTTCAACAAACCACATTTTTAATAATGTCATGCATGAATCCCAAATGTCTAGCCAAATCACATTCAACACCAGAAATCGGCTAAAGTCAACAACATAGTGAAATATCCAAAACAGCTAACAAGACTAAACCGAACTCCCAACCCACTCAGTGACCTAGTGACACACGTCAACGATCCGCTGCAGCATCTGGCCTAAGCTCCAAAACGGGACATGTGTGAGTACCTGGAACTGGAAAAAAATAAACCCCGAGGGGTCAGCTACTACCCTAGGCAAGCTAGATAACACAAGGCAATAGTAAGACGTTTGAAAAACAACAATTAGCCAACAACATAACTTTTAACAAGTGAATTGAACAGAACAGAATAGGTCAACACACATTTCCACAACCTAGAGAATATGTGAAAGGAAAGGCAACGAGACATACCATAATCAAACTAACAAGCACAAAAGTAAAGCATTTGCAATAATAACCAACACTTCGACATTCAATAAATAAAGGGAGATACAACGAACAAACAATTCATCAAGCGTAGCAAGAATTCACAAGGTCGAAAACCAACTAAGTAATCACACACACGCACACAACAAAACCATTCACAATCCTACTGGGAAATGTCATTCTCCCTTCCGCCACCGCATTCCCATCTACGGCGCTAACTCACCTGCGCCCGAGTGCAGAGGCAGGCCCTCCCACTTACCATATACGTCATTCTTCCAACCCCTGGTCAAGCCTCCACTGGAGCACTTGCCAAAAACAAGCAATCAATTTTTATTTTTAAAGGGGCCCGGCCGACACACGACCATGGCTAGACGCCTCTTCGCCACCAACAATCATCGTACATGATCGTGTCGGTTACGCTGCCAGCACAGAAAGCGTTAGTATTTCTTTTACGAGAAACGTTTGAAGTAGAAAGCGCATCACATCATGCATGAAAACATTTCACATGGAAAAACATACATTCGGGACTAATTCCCAAATCCAATCTCACAATCACGACATGAAATCTAACAAGACTAGAATAAAGCCGAGCAAGTCGAGAACGACTTACCTGGAAAGTGATCCTCGAATAACGTAAGTAATGCGGTAATACTAAGAACCTATGAATCATAACGCTCACGGTTAACCGACTAACCGCGATAAGAACTTTCGATTCTAGGCAAGCACAACTATAGAGCCTTTGAAGTACGAGCCACCATACTTTCATGGTATTCAAACAAACGGCTTGACTTGAATATACTATTATTAAACAAAGTTCGGACTAACATCAATATTTATCAACTAGTATCTCTTATCTAGGCCCAAAGCGACTCAAGGAAAAGGAGGCCAAGGCAAATCAAGATCGAGGTCCGAGTTCACATATTATAACATTAGGTTCCAAAACTTGCACTCAAAGTCAAACCAACCAAGCGAGTTCCGCCAAGCAATCAAAGACCGAGACTAACACGTATCCTACTCAAAAAACTTAATACTACTCGCATTCCAAAAAGAATCAAACCACACAAGCTCGAATTTCGTTCACAAGCACATAACCAACAATATCTCACTCAAATTCAACACCCGGGTCGAATTACAACATTCACAACATACCAATAAGAAAAGCTAAGCTAGTAATCTAATGGAGTACTTAAAAATCACAACAGGCTCACATCACAACAACATGTATATGTAAAAATGCAAGCAAGCACTAAAGGAGTCCATTGATCAAACACGATCGAGACTCGAATTGACTCCACTCAAAAACACTATTACAAGGTGAATTCAAAAGCAACAAATCCAAGACATGGTTTTAAGGCCCGATTAACAAAAGGAAAGTTTCCCGACCTTGCGAAGATTAGGTTTGCACCAACTCGAGCAAGACGGGGATGGGGCTTTCGATCTGGGTTGCTTTGCCTCGGGAATTGGACTGGTCTGCTCGATGATCTTGACCTCGAACTTGTGGGTTGCCTTGATTTCTTCGGCAGTGAATGGAGGAGCAAACTGGTGAAGGTGGTTCAGCACGCAATGGCTCTACGTCTTCGATTGGCTTTGAGCTCGACTACGAAGGACCAGATCTGATTATGGTGCAAGTCAAGTCAGTAGGGAACAAGAGGGGAGATGGAGAGGTCGGGACCAAAAGGCGGACGGAACTTACCTGGTGAGGACTCGCATCGGCGAAGTTGAGGAAGCGATGGCAAGGGCTTGCGGCGGCGTGGTTTCCGACGGCTGTGTGCAGAATAGGAAAACGACTCTCAAATGAGAGAGAAGGGGATAGAGATGGAGAGGAGGAGAAGGGAAAGAAGATCGACAGGATGACGAGCTTTACCAATGGTAGCGCAGGAGATGTTGACGGCGGCGGACAAGCTTCGTGTGGCTGAGTTCCCTGTTGTCTCAACACACACAGAAAAACGGAGGAAGAGCGATGAATACGATGGTGAGGGTGATGAATGATGAAGAACGATGGTGAGGACGACGGCGCCCGGCGATGATCGGGGAAGCTCCGACTCTTTCTCTCGCTGCTCTCATTCCTTCCTGGTTTGGAGTGGCAACCAACAAGAGGAGAGGGAATGTGGATATTAGGGCAAGGGTAATTTAGGGAAGGAGGGAAAAAATGGGTTTGGGCTTCTTATTGTGTTCGGGTCACAAGCAAGAGTTTTGGGCCTTTTGACCCAAAAGAAAAAACCTGAGTGTTACAGTTTTTATGTTTTATTTTCGTTTCGATTTTTGTTTTTGCCTCGGCTTTGCCTTTTGGTTGCCATGTTTTCTATATGTGTTATGTGGTCTCGTCGGGTCTTTTGGTTGCTCTCCATTTGCGTTAAGCCAGGGGTGCCCCCTTCTTGACCCCCATATTTCACATAAGGGAAATTCCACTAGGTAAATATTGTTGTTGTATTTGTTATTGTTTTGTACAACTTTCAATTTTCAAATTCAAATGGGAAATTGAAAATTTGGAAAAGGGTCTCATTGAATCTACTTTATCTTTATTCAATGCAGTAAATCCTTATTATAATATTAATACTTTTCACATAGTATAAGAAACTTTCTCACACCAAGTGTAAGTATTTCAATCCCCATGTGGGAGTAGTACTTACATGTGAATTTTTGGATGTACCATGTACCTTTTCTACATAGATGGTTGTAGCTTGTTAGCCCATCAAATGAAATATTAGTTATTTGAATGTGTGTGTTCGTGTGTACCATGTAGTTTTTCTGCAAGGATGGTTGCAAGTACATTAAGAAAAAGACAAACCTACTGTTACACCACGTGTAAATACATTTTCTATTGGGTTCGGAATTTTGTTTTGAAGTCTACTTTACTCTTTTCACTTTTTTCACTTTTAATTCATCTAAACATGTACAAGTGTACAACCCATTAAATATTTTTAAACCATCTGATAAGACACTCTTACAAACTTTTAAACACCTTAGTTTCTAGAAATGTGCTAACCAACTAATCAATTAAATAACTAAACAATGAGAAACTTAATTAAAGCTTACTAACGAATTCATATCATTAATAAAAGTTTGAACTAAATACTATCAACACCCCTTAATTCAAATTTTTATAAATCATGTTGGTCAGAATATATACGGAGACACATGTATATAAATTTTTTTTTCAAACAAACACATCTACTTGTAAATACTTTATTAGACACCCCAACTAAAAATAATGTTTTATCAAACACATCCATGCTGACGTGGCGTCACCGTGCAACGAATTTGGATGTTAATCCATGCATCATGTATGGTTTTTAATTGGGTAAAAATGTTTCCGAATACTGTTTTTTTTTTTCATTCTTCCCTTTTGTCTTAAGAAGTTGCGTCTTTTTTACATAGTCTGTACATACTCATCCCTTGGACATCTAATCTTCAGGCTTGTTTGAGTTTTATGAAGGGTGGTTAATTGGGTGATTTTTGAAGTTTATATGAAGACAAAGATAGATGTTGGGTAATACACGGATGAAAGATTGAACCCATCTAGCGTATTTGCTAATCAAGCCTTCTATTTTGTTTATCATCAATAAACTGAATTGTTGTTTGCATTCATTATTTTTTAATGGATCTGCTAATTTGGGTCATAGTCTTTAATGGAGGTGTTTGTTGTCATTTTTCAATAAACTTCCTGATTGTTATTTTTGATTTAAAATGTTAGAAAAACATGGATTGTTCTTAAAATCTTTGTATTTGATGCATATATTTGTTAGATGGAAAAGTAGAGAAGGTGGCTATTTTACTAACAAAATCATGATAAAGGGTGGTTTTTTGCAACTTTTAAAATAAAAGGTGGTTAAATTAAAAGTGGTAGAAATAAGAGGTAGTTATATGCTAAAATCTCTTGTTTAAAAGGTGTGACCCTATTCTTCTTTTAAGCTCCTACTTAATGTTATGTTGGAGTGTTTGGTGCCTATTTGTCTTTTCAAGTACATTTCTTCTCCTATATATATATAACTTATTTCTTCTCTTACTAACATGAAACACATTTCTTCTTTGCAACATATTTCTTTCTTGTTTACTGTAATAGTTATGAATTCATCCAATGAACGGGCCAAGCACCAGAGGGTCCTCATCAAATCTGAATCGATTCCGGTTGAAGAAATCAATCAACTTCGTAACTATTAAAGGTAAATCAATTGTTCATTTATGTGTGTGTGTGTGTGTTCAAATAGAAATAAAGGACTTCAGCTGAGTAGCAATATACATAAATTAAGGAAATCGAGCAATAAAAAATCAAGAAATAGTTGATCACATACGTACCAAGAGGGCAGGCATATATCATGCATAAGTTCCCCATTTTTGTCTTTTTTGCAAAACCCATTTGTCTATGCAATGAGTATGGAAAATATGATGACATTTGGCTTGTGAAAAAAGTAACAACATTAGGCATAGAAATATTGCAGTTAGGATTTATTTACTTAACATGCTATTATAATTCACATGGGTATCAAGTAAATACATACTTACTATTCTAGAGCAGTCATCAGGCTTGAGGCATTCCGAACCAAAATTCATTCAAAGACGAATTCTGAGATCAATATCAGAAATCATGGCAAAAAAAGAACGAAAAAATATATGGATCTATGTAATAAATCCAACTAGTTAAACCCCAAACTATTTACGTATATGTTTTGAATATGTGTTGGAAACATATCACGCAATCCTTCTGATCTTCATTTGCAAATGAAAAAAACCACCAAACCCCAATAAGAACCTAAATAGAACCTATTTGAATAGGAGGCATGTTATCTAAGGGTAGATCATATATGTGTTGATGCAGTAGCATTACCTTATGTTATCTTTCGCTCAAGTCTTCTCATGTTTTATTAGACCAGAGTTTTTTTTTGTAACAAAAATAATTATTTTAAGTTTTCTAGTATCTTAATTATTGTGCCATGCTATGTTTATATCTTAATTATTGTGTTATGCAATGCTTAGTGATGGAGGTTGTAGCAGATATAATTAATGTGAGTTTGTGCTATGCTATGTTTAAAAGTGGTTGCTTTAACAGATATAATTATTGTAAGTTTGTGTTGTGCTATGTTTAGTGGATAATGATTATTTTAAGTTTGTGCTATGCTATCTTTAGTGGAAAATAATTAATGTAAGTTTGCTAATACGTTGTTGTAGTATGCTATGAATGATGCATTCTTATTTTTTTTTAATTCAAATGTGCATATCCTTATTTCACCAAATAAAATTTGCATCCTTGTTTCACCAAAAAAAATGTGTGTCCTTATTTTAAACCAACCAAACAGTATATAGACTCGTCGCTCAAGGGAACCTTAAGGCTTAGTCGTTATTGTTTGTTTTTATGTTTTATTTTCGTTTTGGTTTTTGTTTTTGTCTTGTCTTTGCCTTTTGGTTGCCATGTTTTCTCCATGTGTTATGTGGTCTCGTCGGGTCTTTTGGTCGCTCTCCCTTTGCATTAAACCGGGGGCTTCCCCTTCTTGATCCCCCATATTTCACGTAAGGGAACAAGTTTCAATTTTCAAATTCAAATGGGGAGTTGAAAATTTGGAAAAGGGTCTCATTGAATCTACTTTATCTTCATTCAATGTACTAAATCTTTATTATAATATTAATATTTTTCACCTTGTGTAAGAAAAATTCTCACACCTAGTGTAAGTATTTAAATCCCCATGTGGGAGTAGTACTTACATGTGAATTTTCGGATGTACCATGTACTTTTTCTACATAGATGGTTGTAACTTGTAAGCCCATCAAATAAAATATCAGTTATGTGAAGTGTGTACCATGTACTTTTTATACAAAGATGGTTGAAAGTACATCAAGAAAAAGACAAACCTACAATTACAACGTGTGTAAATACATTTTCTATTGGTTTTGGACTTTTGTTTTGAAGTCTACTTTAGTCTTTTCACTTTTGTTTCACTTTTTTTACTTTTTTCACTATTAATAAATATAAACAAGTACAAGTGTACAATCTATTAAATACTCTAAGACCATCTAATAAGACCCTCTTATAAACGTCTAAACCCCTTAGTTTTTAGAAATGTGCTAACCGACTACCAAATAAATAACTAAACAATGAGAAACTTCATTAAAGCTCACTAACAAATTCCTATGATTAATAAAAGTTTGAATTAAATTCTATCACCACCCCTTAATTCAAATTTATATAAATCATGTTGGTCCGAAAATATATGGAGACACGTGTATAAAATATTTTTTTTTCAAACAGACACATATATATGTAAATGATTCATTAGACACCCTAACTAAAAATAATGTTTTATCAAACACATCCATGCTGACGTGGCGTCCTCGTGCAACGACTTTGGATGTTAATCAATCCATCATGTATGGTTTTTAATTGGGTAAAATGTTTCCCAATATTGTTTTTTTATTCTTCCCATCTGTATTAAGAAGTTGCGTCTGATGGTGCGCATAATAACCGCTAAATAATTAAAGAAGAAAAAGAGACAAAACACCGCGTTACATGTACGCTCCATACTCAAATGGGCTTACGTGGCCAACACAATTCAGCGTGTATGAATGTGCATGTTGCATGAGTCTTCTTGCACAATACATGTACGTGAGATAACATATGTGAGCTAATGCTCACCTCAGGGAAAGCAAATATGAGATATATGTATGTGGGCCCGGCTAGACAATTCAAAAAAACGTATTAAGAGTCAAAAAAGTCGGCTAGCACCTAGCACACAAAGTCAACAAAATCAACTGTGAGCAGAGGGACTTTTTGCTTGGGTCCAATAGAGGCCTGACACAACATAGCCTTAAGGGCTAAGTTTTCGTTTGCCTATTCGAATGATTCATGTGGCAAAGATAAGCAATAACCCGGTGAAAGCTCTCCCACATCGATATAATTAAGCATGAGCAAGCTCCCATTTACTATATATAAAGAAGAAGGTGGAATAAGAAAGGGGTCGAAAATCCTGGACCTTGCAACTCGGGAACGACAAGAAAACCATTTTAAAACATCCAACTATCGTTCAACAAACCACATTTTTAATAATGTCATGCATGAATCCCAAATGTCTAGCCAAATCACATTCAACACCAGAAATCGGCTAAAGTCAACAACATAGTGAAATATCCAAAACAGCTAACAAGACTAAACCGAACTCCCAACCCACTCAGTGACCTAGTGACACACGTCAACGATCCGCTGCAACATCTGGCCTAAGCTCCAAAACGGGACATGTGTGAGTACCTGGAACTGGAAAAAAATAAACCCCGAGGGGTCAGCTACTACCCTAGGCAAGCTAGATAACACAAGGCAATAGTAAGACGTTTGAAAAACAACAATTAGCCAACAACATAACTTTTAACAAGTGAATTGAACAGAAACGAATAGGTCAACACACATTTCCACAACCTAGAGAATATGTGAAAGGAAAGGCAACGAGACATACCATAATCAAACTAACAAGCACAAAAGTAAAGCATTTGCAATAATAACCAACACTTCGACATTCAACAAATAAAGGGAGATACAACGAACAAACAATTCATCAAGCGTAGCAAGAATTCACAAGGTCGAAAACCAACTAATCACACACACGCACACAACAAAACCATTCACAATCCTATTGGGAAATGCCATTCTCCCTTCCACCACCGCATTCCCATCTACGGCGCTAACTCACATGCGCCCGAGTGCAGAGGCAGGCCCTCCCACTTACCATATACGTCATTCTTCCAACCCCTGGTCAAGCCTCCACTGGAGCACTTGCCAAAAACAAGCAATCAACTTTTAATTTTAAAGGGTCCCGTCCGACACATGACCATGGCTAGACGCCTCTTCGCCACCGACAATCATCGTACATGATTGTGTCGGTTACGCTGCCAGCACAGAGAAAGCGGTAGTATTTCTTTTACAAGAAATATTTGAAGTAGAAAGCGCATCGCATCATGCATGAAAACATTTCACATGGAAAAACATACATTCGGGACTAATTCCCAAATCCAATCTTACAATCACGGCATGAAATCTAACAAGACTAGAATAAAGCCGAGCAAGTCGAGAATGACTTACCTGGAAAGTGATCCTCGAATGACGTAAGTAATGCAGCGATACTAAAAACCTACAAATCATAACGCTCACGGTTAACCGACTAACCGCGATAAGAACTTTCGATTCTAGGCAAGCACAACTATAGAGGCTTCGAAGTACGAGCCACCATACTTTCTTGGTATTCAAACAAACAGCTTGACTTGACTATACTATTATTAAACAAAGTTCGGACTAACATCAATATTTATCAACTAGTATCTCTTATCTAGGCCCAAAGCGACTCAAGGAAAAGGAGGCCAAGGCAAATCAAGATCGAGGTCCGAGTTCACATATTATAACATTAGGTTCCAAAACTCGCACTCAAAGTCAAACCAACCAAGCGAGTTCCACCAAGCAATCAAAGACCGAGACTAACACGTATCCTACTCGAAAAACTTAATACTACTCGCATTCCAAAAATAATCAAACCACACAAGCTCGAATTTCGTTCCAAGCACATAACCAACAATATCTCACTCAAATTCAACACCCGGGTCGAATAACAAAATTCACAACATACCAATAAGAAAAGCTAAACTAGTAATCTAATGGAGTACTTAAAAATCACAACAGGCTCACATCACAACAACATGTATATGTAAAAATGCAAGCAAGCACTAAAGGAGTCCATTGATCAAACACGATCGGGACTCGAATTGACTCCACTCAAAAACACTATTACAAGGTGAATTCAAAAGCAACAAATCCAAGACTTGGTTTTAAGGCCCGATTAACAAAAAGAGAGTTTCCCGACCTTGCGAAGATTAGGTTTGCACCAACTCGAGCAAGACGGGGATGGGGCTTTCGATCTGGGTTGCTTTGCCTCGGGAACTGGACTAATCTGCTCGATGATCTTGACCTCGAACTTGTGGTTTGCCTTGATTTCTTCGACAGTGAATGGAGGAGCAAACTGGCGAAGGTGGTTCAACATGCAATGGCTCTACGTCTTCGATTGGCTTTGAGCTTGACTACGAAGGACCAGATCTGATTATGGTGCAAGTCAAGTCAGTAGGGAAAAAGAGGGGAGATGGAGAGGTCGGGACCAAAAGGCGGACGTAACTTACCGGCGACGACTCGCAGCGGTGAAGTCGAGGAAGCGATGGCAAGGGCTTGCGGCGGCGTGGTTTCCGACGGCTGTGTGCAGAACAAAAAAACGAGTCTCAAATGAGAGAGAAGGGGATAGAGATGGAGAGGAGGAGAAGGGAAAGAAGATCGACAGGAAGACGAGCTTTACCAATGGTAGCGCAGGAGATGTCGACGGCGGTGGACAAGCTTCGTGTGGCTGAGTTCCCTGTTGTCTCAACACACGTAGAAAAACGGAGGAAGAGCGATAAAGACGATGGTGAGGGTGATGAATGATGAAGAACGATGGTGAGGACGACGGCGCCCGGTGATGATCGGGGAAGCTCCAACTCTTTCTCTCGCTGCTCTCATTCCTTCCTGGTTTGGAGTGGCGGCCAACAAGAGGAGAGGGAATGTGGATATTAGGGCAAGGGTAATTTAGGGAAGGAGGGAAAAAAATGGGTTTGGGCTTCTTATTGTGTTCGGGTCACAAGCAAGAGTTTTGGGCCTTTTTACCCAAAAGCAAAAACCCGAGTGTTACATATATACCCCCCTTAAGAAAGTTTCGTCCCGAAACTTACGTAGCTAGAAGTGGAAGCCCACATGGATTCTCGAGGTTTCACAACCTCTCCCCCTTAAAGAGGTTCGTCCTCGAACCCCCAATTTGTTACTAACAGATTAACATAACATGGGAAAGAAAAACATATATCATGATAATATAATCATAAAGATCGATAACCAATCCATACTCATGTCAAAACACAAACAAGGAACATCCAACACACTTAGCAACACTAAATCATAACAACCGTCACACCTACTCCCGAGCGACCTTTAAACTCTACTATCAAAGGCCTCTAGTAAACCCGAGTACAGTTCGGGGTAGTTCTCTCTCATCCTATCCTCGGTCTCCCAAGTGGCCTCCTCGGCACCTCGCCGAGACCACTGAATCAACACTAACTGAATCTCCTTGTTCCGCAGCTTCTTAAAACGGTTGTCAAGAATCGCTATCGTCTGCTCTCTGAAAGTATGATCAGGCTCAACCTCCAACTCTTCATAGTTGAGCTTGAGACTGGGATCTCGAACGTACTGTCTTAATTGTGACACGTGAAAGACGGGGTGAACTCCATCCAAGGTGGGCGGTAGCGCTAGTCTGTAAGCTACCTCGCCAACTCTCTCCAGTATCTCGAACGGCCCAATGTAGCGGGGACTCAACTTCCCTTTTACCCCAAATCTCCTCACACCACGTGTAGGCGACACTCTCAACCACACGTGTGCCCCTATCTCAAACCCTAGTGGTCGACGTCGCTTGTCTGCATAGGATTATTGACGACTTTGCGCAGCTAGCATATGCTCTCGGATCAATGCAACCTTCCCAATTGTCTCCTCGGTCATTTGTGGCCTCTCTCCTACAACATCTGACGGGTCATCCCAACACAAGGGTGTTCTGCACTTCCGACCATACAAGGCCTCATACGGAGCCATCTGGATCGAGGAGTGCCAACTATTTTTGTAGGCAAACTCCACCAATGCTAGGTGATCTGACCAATGACCTCCCCAGTCGAGAACGCAAGACCTCAGCATGTCCTCTAGAGTCTGAATTGTCCTCTCAGACTGGCCATCTGACTGCGGATGGTAAGCAGTCGTGAAGTGCAATCTCGTTCCGAGTGCCTCATGAACTTGTTGCCAAAATCTGGAAGTAAAACGCCCATCACGATCTGACACAATCGTCTTGGGTACACCATGCAGTCTAACTATCTGATTTACGAACACTTCTACCAGTTTGTTAATTTTCCAAGTCTCCTTAATAGGCAAGAAGCGAGCAGTCTTGGTCAACCTATCCACTACAACCCAGATGGCATCATGTCCCTTGCTGATTCGTAACCCCGTGACAAAATCCATGGAAATATCCTCCCACTTCCATTGTGGAATGGGTAGGGTTTGGAGCATACCACCCGGCCTCTGGTGCTCAATCTTCACCTGTTGACAAACCTGACACTTAGCCACGAATCTTGCTACATCTGGCTTCATCCCATCCCACCAGTAGTATTGTTGTAAATCTTTGTACATCTTACTCGCCCCAGGGTGAATCGAGTAAGGTGTAGTGTGGGCTTCTTGCAAAATCTTATGTCTCAACTCTTCATCTCGAGGCACACAGATCCGGCCGCGCAAACTCAAGATACCATCCGCTCTCTCTATAAAATCAAGTGATTCTCCACGGCTCAACTTTTGTTTCAGATCTTGAATCATTGGACACCTTTCTTGTTTCATCCTCACTTCTTCAAGCAGAGTCAGTTGACACTCCATAATACTCAGTCTACCCTGGTAACGCTGAATCTGTACCTCGATTCCGTACCTCATCAGCTCTCTTTATAGCTCGGGCTGAGCAGTTAAACGAGCCAAAATACATTCTTGAGAGGTCTTCCTACTAAGTGCATAAGAGACTACATTCGCTTTCCCTGGGTGGTCAATGATTTCCAAGTCATAGTCCTTTAGCAATTCAAGCCATCTCCGCTGTCTCAT
The DNA here is from genome assembly GCA_964016875.1 of Fallopia convolvulus. Classification (NCBI taxonomy): domain Eukaryota; kingdom Viridiplantae; phylum Streptophyta; class Magnoliopsida; order Caryophyllales; family Polygonaceae; genus Fallopia; species Fallopia convolvulus. The sequence goes on from OZ024732.1 coordinate 10,365,916, forward strand.
GTTCAGTTCTCTTTGAGTAAAGATGTACTTGAGACTCTCATGATCTGTCATCACCTTGCATGTACTGCCATACAAGTAATGACGCCAAATCTTCAGAGCATGCACCACCGCTGCCAATTCCAAATCATGAGTAGGGTAATTCTGCTCATTCGGCTTCAACTGTCTTGAAGCATACGCAATCACCCTATCCCTCTGCATCAACACACATCCCAAGCCTACCTTGGAGGCGTCACCGTAGATCACAAAGTCCTCATTTCCTTGAGGGAGAGCAAGTATGAGAGCTAAAGTCAACCTCCTTTTCAGCTCTTCGAAGCTTTTCTGGCATGCCTCATTCCACTCGAAACGAGTGGTCTTCTTTAACAAATTCGTAAGTGGTTGGGCTATACGAGAGAACCCTTCTACGAACCTCCGGTAGTACCCCGCTAAACCTAGGAAACTCTGCACCTCCTTCACATTTCTTGGGGGTTCCCACTCTTTTACAGGCTTGATTTTCACAAGGTCTACCATTACTCCCTTAGCAGACACCACATGTCCCATAAAGGTGACTTCCGATAGCCAGAACTCACACTTGGATAGCTTAGCAAACAACTGATGTTGCTTCAACACTTTCAACACCTGCCTAAGGTGTTCTGCGTGCTCCTCTTCATTACGGGAACAAATCAAGATATCATCAATGAATACCACCACAAATTTATCCAAGAAATCTATAAACACTTGGTTCATCAACTCCATAAACACTGCAGGATCGAAACCTCGCTCTGATACCAATTTGTAACACCCCGACTTAACGTCGGGACATTACTAGGTAGTTTGACCCTAACGGGTCCTACCTGAACTGGTTGACAACTAGAATACCTAGACCTTGCAACTCGGGCACGACAAGAAAACCATTTTAAAACATCCAACTATCGTTCAACAAACCACATTTTTAATAATGTCATGCATGAATCCCAAATGTCTAGCCAAATCACATTCAACACCAGAAATCGGCTAAAGTCAACAACATAGTGAAATATCCAAAACAGCTAACAAGACTAAACCGAACTCCCAACCCACTCAGTGACCTAGTGACACACGTCAACGATCCGCTGCAGCATCTGGCCTAAGCTCCAAAACGGGACATGTGTGAGTACCTGGAACTGGAAAAAAATAAACCCCGAGGGGTCAGCTACTACCCTAGGCAAGCTAGATAACACAAGGCAATAGTAAGACGTTTGAAAAACAACAATTAGCCAACAACATAACTTTTAACAAGTGAATTGAACAGAACAGAATAGGTCAACACACATTTCCACAACCTAGAGAATATGTGAAAGGAAAGGCAACGAGACATACCATAATCAAACTAACAAGCACAAAAGTAAAGCATTTGCAATAATAACCAACACTTCGACATTCAATAAATAAAGGGAGATACAACGAACAAACAATTCATCAAGCGTAGCAAGAATTCACAAGGTCGAAAACCAACTAAGTAATCACACACACGCACACAACAAAACCATTCACAATCCTACTGGGAAATGTCATTCTCCCTTCCGCCACCGCATTCCCATCTACGGCGCTAACTCACCTGCGCCCGAGTGCAGAGGCAGGCCCTCCCACTTACCATATACGTCATTCTTCCAACCCCTGGTCAAGCCTCCACTGGAGCACTTGCCAAAAACAAGCAATCAATTTTTATTTTTAAAGGGGCCCGGCCGACACACGACCATGGCTAGACGCCTCTTCGCCACCAACAATCATCGTACATGATCGTGTCGGTTACGCTGCCAGCACAGAAAGCGTTAGTATTTCTTTTACGAGAAACGTTTGAAGTAGAAAGCGCATCACATCATGCATGAAAACATTTCACATGGAAAAACATACATTCGGGACTAATTCCCAAATCCAATCTCACAATCACGACATGAAATCTAACAAGACTAGAATAAAGCCGAGCAAGTCGAGAACGACTTACCTGGAAAGTGATCCTCGAATAACGTAAGTAATGCGGTAATACTAAGAACCTATGAATCATAACGCTCACGGTTAACCGACTAACCGCGATAAGAACTTTCGATTCTAGGCAAGCACAACTATAGAGCCTTTGAAGTACGAGCCACCATACTTTCATGGTATTCAAACAAACGGCTTGACTTGAATATACTATTATTAAACAAAGTTCGGACTAACATCAATATTTATCAACTAGTATCTCTTATCTAGGCCCAAAGCGACTCAAGGAAAAGGAGGCCAAGGCAAATCAAGATCGAGGTCCGAGTTCACATATTATAACATTAGGTTCCAAAACTTGCACTCAAAGTCAAACCAACCAAGCGAGTTCCGTCAAGCAATCAAAGACCGAGACTAACACGTATCCTACTCAAAAAACTTAATACTACTCGCATTCCAAAAAGAATCAAACCACACAAGCTCGAATTTCGTTCACAAGCACATAACCAACAATATCTCACTCAAATTCAACACCCGGGTCGAATTACAACATTCACAACATACCAATAAGAAAAGCTAAGCTAGTAATCTAATGGAGTACTTAAAAATCACAACAGGCTCACATCACAACAACATGTATATGTAAAAATGCAAGCAAGCACTAAAGGAGTCCATTGATCAAACACGATCGAGACTCGAATTGACTCCACTCAAAAACACTATTACAAGGTGAATTCAAAAGCAACAAATCCAAGACATGGTTTTAAGGCCCGATTAACAAAAGGAAAGTTTCCCGACCTTGCGAAGATTAGGTTTGCACCAACTCGAGCAAGACGGGGATGGGGCTTTCGATCTGGGTTGCTTTGCCTCGGGAATTGGACTGGTCTGCTCGATGATCTTGACCTCGAACTTGTGGGTTGCCTTGATTTCTTCGGCAGTGAATGGAGGAGCAAACTGGTGAAGGTGGTTCAGCACGCAATGGCTCTACGTCTTCGATTGGCTTTGAGCTCGACTACGAAGGACCAGATCTGATTATGGTGCAAGTCAAGTCAGTAGGGAACAAGAGGGGAGATGGAGAGGTCGGGACCAAAAGGCGGACGGAACTTACCTGGTGAGGACTCGCATCGGCGAAGTTGAGGAAGCGATGGCAAGGGCTTGCGGCGGCGTGGTTTCCGACGGCTGTGTGCAGAATAGGAAAACGACTCTCAAATGAGAGAGAAGGGGATAGAGATGGAGAGGAGGAGAAGGGAAAGAAGATCGACAGGATGACGAGCTTTACCAATGGTAGCGCAGGAGATGTTGACGGCGGCGGACAAGCTTCGTGTGGCTGAGTTCCCTGTTGTCTCAACACACACAGAAAAACGGAGGAAGAGCGATGAATACGATGGTGAGGGTGATGAATGATGAAGAACGATGGTGAGGACGACGGCGCCCGGCGATGATCGGGGAAGCTCCGACTCTTTCTCTCGCTGCTCTCATTCCTTCCTGGTTTGGAGTGGCAACCAACAAGAGGAGAGGGAATGTGGATATTAGGGCAAGGGTAATTTAGGGAAGGAGGGAAAAAATGGGTTTGGGCTTCTTATTGTGTTCGGGTCACAAGCAAGAGTTTTGGGCCTTTTGACCCAAAAGAAAAAACCTGAGTGTTACAGTTTTTATGTTTTATTTTCGTTTCGATTTTTGTTTTTGCCTCGGCTTTGCCTTTTGGTTGCCATGTTTTCTATATGTGTTATGTGGTCTCGTCGGGTCTTTTGGTTGCTCTCCATTTGCGTTAAGCCAGGGGTGCCCCCTTCTTGACCCCCATATTTCACATAAGGGAAATTCCACTAGGTAAATATTGTTGTTGTATTTGTTATTGTTTTGTACAACTTTCAATTTTCAAATTCAAATGGGAAATTGAAAATTTGGAAAAGGGTCTCATTGAATCTACTTTATCTTTATTCAATGCAGTAAATCCTTATTATAATATTAATACTTTTCACATAGTATAAGAAACTTTCTCACACCAAGTGTAAGTATTTCAATCCCCATGTGGGAGTAGTACTTACATGTGAATTTTTGGATGTACCATGTACCTTTTCTACATAGATGGTTGTAGCTTGTTAGCCCATCAAATGAAATATTAGTTATTTGAATGTGTGTGTTCGTGTGTACCATGTAGTTTTTCTGCAAGGATGGTTGCAAGTACATTAAGAAAAAGACAAACCTACTGTTACACCACGTGTAAATACATTTTCTATTGGGTTCGGAATTTTGTTTTGAAGTCTACTTTACTCTTTTCACTTTTTTCACTTTTAATTCATCTAAACATGTACAAGTGTACAACCCATTAAATATTTTTAAACCATCTGATAAGACACTCTTACAAACTTTTAAACACCTTAGTTTCTAGAAATGTGCTAACCAACTAATCAATTAAATAACTAAACAATGAGAAACTTAATTAAAGCTTACTAACGAATTCATATCATTAATAAAAGTTTGAACTAAATACTATCAACACCCCTTAATTCAAATTTTTATAAATCATGTTGGTCAGAATATATACGGAGACACATGTATATAAATTTTTTTTTCAAACAAACACATCTACTTGTAAATACTTTATTAGACACCCCAACTAAAAATAATGTTTTATCAAACACATCCATGCTGACGTGGCGTCACCGTGCAACGAATTTGGATGTTAATCCATGCATCATGTATGGTTTTTAATTGGGTAAAAATGTTTCCGAATACTGTTTTTTTTTTTCATTCTTCCCTTTTGTCTTAAGAAGTTGCGTCTTTTTTACATAGTCTGTACATACTCATCCCTTGGACATCTAATCTTCAGGCTTGTTTGAGTTTTATGAAGGGTGGTTAATTGGGTGATTTTTGAAGTTTATATGAAGACAAAGATAGATGTTGGGTAATACACGGATGAAAGATTGAACCCATCTAGCGTATTTGCTAATCAAGCCTTCTATTTTGTTTATCATCAATAAACTGAATTGTTGTTTGCATTCATTATTTTTTAATGGATCTGCTAATTTGGGTCATAGTCTTTAATGGAGGTGTTTGTTGTCATTTTTCAATAAACTTCCTGATTGTTATTTTTGATTTAAAATGTTAGAAAAACATGGATTGTTCTTAAAATCTTTGTATTTGATGCATATATTTGTTAGATGGAAAAGTAGAGAAGGTGGCTATTTTACTAACAAAATCATGATAAAGGGTGGTTTTTTGCAACTTTTAAAATAAAAGGTGGTTAAATTAAAAGTGGTAGAAATAAGAGGTAGTTATATGCTAAAATCTCTTGTTTAAAAGGTGTGACCCTATTCTTCTTTTAAGCTCCTACTTAATGTTATGTTGGAGTGTTTGGTGCCTATTTGTCTTTTCAAGTACATTTCTTCTCCTATATATATATAACTTATTTCTTCTCTTACTAACATGAAACACATTTCTTCTTTGCAACATATTTCTTTCTTGTTTACTGTAATAGTTATGAATTCATCCAATGAACGGGCCAAGCACCAGAGGGTCCTCATCAAATCTGAATCGATTCCGGTTGAAGAAATCAATCAACTTCGTAACTATTAAAGGTAAATCAATTGTTCATTTATGTGTGTGTGTGTGTGTTCAAATAGAAATAAAGGACTTCAGCTGAGTAGCAATATACATAAATTAAGGAAATCGAGCAATAAAAAATCAAGAAATAGTTGATCACATACGTACCAAGAGGGCAGGCATATATCATGCATAAGTTCCCCATTTTTGTCTTTTTTGCAAAACCCATTTGTCTATGCAATGAGTATGGAAAATATGATGACATTTGGCTTGTGAAAAAAGTAACAACATTAGGCATAGAAATATTGCAGTTAGGATTTATTTACTTAACATGCTATTATAATTCACATGGGTATCAAGTAAATACATACTTACTATTCTAGAGCAGTCATCAGGCTTGAGGCATTCCGAACCAAAATTCATTCAAAGACGAATTCTGAGATCAATATCAGAAATCATGGCAAAAAAAGAACGAAAAAATATATGGATCTATGTAATAAATCCAACTAGTTAAACCCCAAACTATTTACGTATATGTTTTGAATATGTGTTGGAAACATATCACGCAATCCTTCTGATCTTCATTTGCAAATGAAAAAAACCACCAAACCCCAATAAGAACCTAAATAGAACCTATTTGAATAGGAGGCATGTTATCTAAGGGTAGATCATATATGTGTTGATGCAGTAGCATTACCTTATGTTATCTTTCGCTCAAGTCTTCTCATGTTTTATTAGACCAGAGTTTTTTTTTGTAACAAAAATAATTATTTTAAGTTTTCTAGTATCTTAATTATTGTGCCATGCTATGTTTATATCTTAATTATTGTGTTATGCAATGCTTAGTGATGGAGGTTGTAGCAGATATAATTAATGTGAGTTTGTGCTATGCTATGTTTAAAAGTGGTTGCTTTAACAGATATAATTATTGTAAGTTTGTGTTGTGCTATGTTTAGTGGATAATGATTATTTTAAGTTTGTGCTATGCTATCTTTAGTGGAAAATAATTAATGTAAGTTTGCTAATACGTTGTTGTAGTATGCTATGAATGATGCATTCTTATTTTTTTTTAATTCAAATGTGCATATCCTTATTTCACCAAATAAAATTTGCATCCTTGTTTCACCAAAAAAAATGTGTGTCCTTATTTTAAACCAACCAAACAGTATATAGACTCGTCGCTCAAGGGAACCTTAAGGCTTAGTCGTTATTGTTTGTTTTTATGTTTTATTTTCGTTTTGGTTTTTGTTTTTGTCTTGTCTTTGCCTTTTGGTTGCCATGTTTTCTCCATGTGTTATGTGGTCTCGTCGGGTCTTTTGGTCGCTCTCCCTTTGCATTAAACCGGGGGCTTCCCCTTCTTGATCCCCCATATTTCACGTAAGGGAACAAGTTTCAATTTTCAAATTCAAATGGGGAGTTGAAAATTTGGAAAAGGGTCTCATTGAATCTACTTTATCTTCATTCAATGTACTAAATCTTTATTATAATATTAATATTTTTCACCTTGTGTAAGAAAAATTCTCACACCTAGTGTAAGTATTTAAATCCCCATGTGGGAGTAGTACTTACATGTGAATTTTCGGATGTACCATGTACTTTTTCTACATAGATGGTTGTAACTTGTAAGCCCATCAAATAAAATATCAGTTATGTGAAGTGTGTACCATGTACTTTTTATACAAAGATGGTTGAAAGTACATCAAGAAAAAGACAAACCTACAATTACAACGTGTGTAAATACATTTTCTATTGGTTTTGGACTTTTGTTTTGAAGTCTACTTTAGTCTTTTCACTTTTGTTTCACTTTTTTTACTTTTTTCACTATTAATAAATATAAACAAGTACAAGTGTACAATCTATTAAATACTCTAAGACCATCTAATAAGACCCTCTTATAAACGTCTAAACCCCTTAGTTTTTAGAAATGTGCTAACCGACTACCAAATAAATAACTAAACAATGAGAAACTTCATTAAAGCTCACTAACAAATTCCTATGATTAATAAAAGTTTGAATTAAATTCTATCACCACCCCTTAATTCAAATTTATATAAATCATGTTGGTCCGAAAATATATGGAGACACGTGTATAAAATATTTTTTTTTCAAACAGACACATATATATGTAAATGATTCATTAGACACCCTAACTAAAAATAATGTTTTATCAAACACATCCATGCTGACGTGGCGTCCTCGTGCAACGACTTTGGATGTTAATCAATCCATCATGTATGGTTTTTAATTGGGTAAAATGTTTCCCAATATTGTTTTTTTATTCTTCCCATCTGTATTAAGAAGTTGCGTCTGATGGTGCGCATAATAACCGCTAAATAATTAAAGAAGAAAAAGAGACAAAACACCGCGTTACATGTACGCTCCATACTCAAATGGGCTTACGTGGCCAACACAATTCAGCGTGTATGAATGTGCATGTTGCATGAGTCTTCTTGCACAATACATGTACGTGAGATAACATATGTGAGCTAATGCTCACCTCAGGGAAAGCAAATATGAGATATATGTATGTGGGCCCGGCTAGACAATTCAAAAAAACGTATTAAGAGTCAAAAAAGTCGGCTAGCACCTAGCACACAAAGTCAACAAAATCAACTGTGAGCAGAGGGACTTTTTGCTTGGGTCCAATAGAGGCCTGACACAACATAGCCTTAAGGGCTAAGTTTTCGTTTGCCTATTCGAATGATTCATGTGGCAAAGATAAGCAATAACCCGGTGAAAGCTCTCCCACATCGATATAATTAAGCATGAGCAAGCTCCCATTTACTATATATAAAGAAGAAGGTGGAATAAGAAAGGGGTCGAAAATCCTCTCTGGCTCGAGAACTATCTCGTTTGCCAAAGCTCGACGTGTTGATCTCCGAGTGAGATCGCGCTATAAGCGGTATAAGGTCAGAGCACAAAAACAATCGGCTGAGGGGTGGGGAATCCCGAGAGTTAGTATTTTTATAATCTCGTTTATAGTGCGGATTATATCGGGCTTCAACAGCGTCTTTTTTACATAGTCTGTACATACTCATCCCTTGGACATCTAATCTTCAGACTTGTTTGATTTTTTTTAAGGGTGGTTGATTGGGTGACTTTTAAAGTTTATATAATGACAAAGATAGAAGGTGGGCAATAAACGGATGAGAGATTGAACTCATCTAGAGTATTTGCTAATCAAACATTCTACTTTGTTTAACATCAATAAAGTAGTTGTTCATTTGCATTCATTATTCTTTAATGGAGCTGCTAATTTGGGTTGTATTCTTAAATGGAGGCGTTTGTTGTAATTTTTCGATAAAACTTCCTAATTGTTATTTGTGATTTAAAATGTTCGAAAAACATGGATTGTTTTTAAAATCTTTGTATTTGATGCATAGATTTGTTGGATGAAAAAGTGGAGAAAGTGGCTATTTCCTAACAAAATCATGATAAATGGTGGTTTTTTGCAACTTTTAAAATAAAAGGTGCTTAAATTAAAAGTGGTAGAAGTAAGAGGTAATTATATGAAAAAATCTTTTGTTTAAAGGTGAGGCACAATTCTTTTTTTAAGCTCCTACTTAATGTTATTTTGGAGTGTTCGGTGCCTATTTGTATTTTCAAGTACATTTCTTCTCCTATATATATACCTTATTTCTTCTCTTTCTAACATGCAACACATTTCTTCTTTGCAACATATTTCTTTCTTTTTTTTCACTTTAATAGTTATGAATTCATCCAATGAAGGAAAGCATCGGAGGGTCATCATCAATGATGGTTGCAAGTACATCAAGAAAAAGACAAACCTACATTACACCGCGTGTAAATAAATTCTCTATTGGGTTCGTACTTTTGTTTTGAAGTCTACTTTATTCTTTTCACTTTTTTCACTTTTTCACTTTTAATAAATCGAAACAAGTACAAGTGTACTATCCTTAAAATACTCTAAAACCATCTGATAAGACCCTTTTATAAACGTCTAAACTCCTTAGTTTTTAGAAATGTGCTAACCCACTAATCAATTAAATAATTAAACAATGAGAAACTTCAGTAAAGCTTACTAACAAATTCGTATCATTAATAAAAGTTTGAGATAAATTCTCTCACCACTCCTTAACTCAAATTAATATAAATCATGTGGTCCGAATATATACGGAGACACATGTATATAATTTTTTTTTCAAACTGACACATCTACTTGTAAATGCTTTATTAGACACCCCAACTAAACATAATGTTTTATCAAACACATCCAAGCTGACGCGACGTCCTCGTGCAACGACTTTGGATGTAATCAATTCATCATGTATGGTTTTTAATTGGGTAAAAATGTTTCCGAATACATTTTTTTTTCAATTCTTCCCATTTGTGTTAAGAAGTTGCGTCCTTTTTACATAATTTGTACATACTCTTCCTTTGGACATCTAATCTTCATGCTTGTTTGATTTTTATGAAGGGTGGTTGATTGGGTGATTTTAGTTTATATGAAGAGAAAGATAGAAGATGGGCAATACACGGATGAAAGATTGAACCCATCTAGAGTATTTGCTAATCAAGCCTTCTATTTTGTTTAACATCAATAAACTGAGTTGTTGTTGATTTGCATTCATTATTCATTAATGGATCTACAAATTTCGATTGCATTCTTTAATGGAGGTGTTTCTTGTCATTTATCAATAAAACTTCATGATTGTTATTTGTGATTTAAAATGTTAGAAAAACATGGATTGTTCTTAAAATATTTGTATTTGATTCGTAGATTTGTTGGATGGAGAAGTGAAGAAGGTGACTATTTCCTAAAAAAATAATGATAAAGGGTGATTTTTTGCAACTTTTAAAATAAACGGTGCATAAATTAAAAGTGGTAGAAATAAGTGGTAGTTATATGCAAAAATCTCTTGTTTAAAAGGTGAGCCCTATTCTTTTTTTAAGGTACTACTTAATGTTATGTTGGAGTGTTTGGTGCCTATTTGTCTTTTCAAGCACATTTCTTCTCCTATGTATATAACTTATTTCTTCTCTTACTAAAATGCAACACATTTCTTCTTTGCAACATATTTCTTTCTTTGTAATAGTTATGAATTCATCCAGTGAAGGGTCAAGCACCGGAGGGTCCTCATCAAATCTGAATCGATTCTGGACGAAGAAATCAATTAACTTCGTAACTATTAAAGGTAAATCAATTGTTCATTTTTGTGTCTGTGTGTGTTCAAATAGAATTAAAAGAGTTCAACTGAGTAGCGATATACATAAATTAAGGAAATCAAGCAATAAATAAATCAAAGAAATCAAGAAATAGTTCATCACATACGTACCACAAGGGCATGTATATATCATGCACAACTTCCCCATTTTCGTCTTTTTGCAAAACCCATTTCTTGATGCAATGAGTATGGAAAATACGATGACATTTGGCTTGAGGAAATAGTAACAGCGTTAGGCATAAAAAGATTGCATTTATGATATATTTACTTAACATTCTATTATATTTACACTTGGGTATCAAGCAAATACATACTTGTTCTTGTGCAGCAGTCACCGAGCTTGGGGCATTCCAAACCTAAATTCATTCAAAGACGAAATCTGAGATCAATATCAGAAATCATGGCAAAAAAAGAACGAAAAATTATATGGATCTATGTATTAAATCCTAAAAGTTAAACCACAAACTGTTTATGTACATGTTTTGAATAGGGGCTGGAAACATATCACACAATCCTTCTGATCTTCATCTGCAAATGAAAAAAAAAACCAGCAAACCCCGATAAGAACCTAAAGAGCACCTATTTTAATATGAGGCATGTCATCTAAGGGCAGATCATATATATATGTTGATGCAGTACCATTACCTTATGTTATATTTCTCTCAGGTCTTCTCATGTTTTATTAGACTAACGGTTTTTGTTGTAACAAAAATAATTATTTTAAGTTTGCTATCTTAATTATTGTGACATGCTATGTTTAGATATAAATTTTTGTGCTATGCTATGTTTAGTGATGGATGTTGTAGCAGATATAATTAATGTGAATTTGTGTTATGCTATGTTTAATGGCGATTGCTGTAACGGATATAATTATTGTAAGTTTGTGTTGTGCTATGTTTAGTGGATAATAATTATTATAAGTTTGTGCTATGCTATGTTTAGTGGATAATAATTATTGTAAGTTTGCTAGTACGTTGTTGTATTATGCTATGAATGATGCATTCTTTTTTTTTTAAAATTCAAATGTGCATATCCTTATTTCCTTAAATATAATTTGCATCCTTGTTTCACAAAAACAAAATGTGCGTCCTTATTTTAAAGTAACCAAATAGTAAATAGGCTCGTCACTTGGGGGGACCTTGAGGCCTAGTCGCTATTGTTTGTTTTTATGTCTTATTTTCGTTTCAATTTTGTATTTTCCTCGTCTTTGCCTTTTGGTTGCCAAGTTTTCTATATGTGTTATGTGGTAGTTGCATGCATTTAGGTGTTAGTTTTAGGGCATATTTATGTTTAAATCTTAGGTAGTTGCATGCATTTTGCTTAGTTTTTGTAGTTTTTGCATTTCGGTGTCTACTCTTGTTTTTTTCATGTTTTTAGGATGTTTTGAGGAGCAAGGATTGGTTAAGCTAAAGGATTCAAGATTGGAGGTATTCAAGTGTCTTTTCCAAGAATATTCAAGCCATTTCTGATGATCATTAAGTCCCAAGAGGTTGTGGAAAAGAATGCTAAAATCTGGGCCATCTATTGAAGTTGTTGTTTTGACACCACTTGCTTACAATGTATATTTCAGGAGCTATAGTGATCTGATGAAGCTGAATTTGGTATCATTGGAAAGCTAACTTGAAGAGGTACAATTCATATTTTTACTCCGAGTTGAAATTCCCATTCTAAGGTGGTCAAAACATCTTCCGAAAGTACCGTTAAAATGTTGTCAGAAGCAGGGCCGCGATCGCGGCTATTACTCACCGCGATCGCGGTTTTACACATCAGCGAAGATTCGAGGCGGCGTTTTATCTATCTATTTATCTTTTATTTTATTTTCCTTTTATCTTTTTATTTCGTGTGTTCGAGACTATTAAGACCTAGTTTTTCAACCTTGTTTTATATTCGCTCTTAGACCTAATTTTAGACTTTTGTGTTTTTATCTCATGGAGAACTAAATTTCCCAAATTCTATTCAAGTTGAAGCTTTTCAGACTCAAGTTGTTGTGAGATTCGTCTATTCACGTCTATTTCTACAGATTATTTCAATTCTCTTGTGCATAATTATTATTGATTTTGTTGATTTCTGCTTGTCTGGCCAACTTGTTGGAATTAATATTAACTATTGCTAGATCTAGGTTTTCTCGTAGCAAAGCCTATGTAATACCCGGTCTTTCGAAAAATGATAACTAATTCTCGTTCCGATTGTTGCTACCTCATATTGGTATTTGGGCCTAGAATCAATAAGCTTTTGGGCATTTTGACTTTTGGGCCGAATAGCCATTAACCGGCCCAAACCCCTCTCCCTTTCTTTCCTTCCTGGTCCCTCATCTCTCTCGTTTTCTTTTGGCTAGGCGAGAACAGAAACCCTAGGAGAGGGCGTCACACTGCCTTTGCCACGACTCTCCTTTCCTCCCCCCTCGCTCCTTTTGCCTCGCTCGAGCGCTAGACCTCGTCGCACTCTAGTCAAACCGAGTGTCGGTCGTCCTTCGTTGCTACGGTTGGGCGAGCGCTGTCTTCAGGCTGCGTGGATTCTCGTCGCCTCTCGTTCCCTTTCTCTTGTTGTCGATCGGAATCCGAAGGGGATGGAGCAAGAATGTCACAATCCAACCGGGTGCACCGTCGGGTTCGTTCGCCGCCTTCGAGATCGAATTTGATCTGTCTCCTTCCCTTTCAATCGGAGTTTTTTTTTCCGCCGCTCGATTCGGATCCACGACTGGAGTCGATCCTTGATTGGTCTATTGGCTAGTGAGCTGGCCGTCGCGCCTCCGAGACTGCCTCAGTGTCGCGCCAGACATGAACAACACCATCGAAGAGTTGCCTGAAGAAGGAAGCCATGGATACACCTTGCTGAGTTGCCAATCGAGATCAAACTTCCGGGGAGACTTTTGTCGCATCACCGATCGGAATCTGAAGTGAACGGAGCAAGGCTGTTACTTCTTCAACCGGACCCACCTCCCGTGAAGACCCCCACTCGTTTCCGTCGGTGGTTAGCCACTCGAACCCTGACCTATCTCGATTCGCCGTCGTCGACCATCCGCGTCGAGGAAACAAAACCTCGATGGAAGACAACGACTCGTGCCTTGCACTTGAAGGTTTGTGCGAGCCTTTTCTTTTGTGAGAATGGTTGTACTAGAGGGTCGATCAATATTTGTTTAGAAGTTGAATTGCTATGAATGTATGAATTTGACTTGGAATATTCTATTGTGTGTTTTAGAATATATGCATTCGACTAAGTAGGTAATGATTAGATCTGTAATCTTGGCATAAGTTCGACTATGGGTGTGAATGCTTGTGTATTTGGCCATTGACATCGCATTTCTGATTTGCCAAATGGGAATTTGCACTGTTTTGGTTCAGGTATTTCAGTGAAGGGAGTTGGTAATTTTGCACTCCGGAGCTAGCACCATATTTGCGGTGAAAAAGAAAAAAATAAAATCTGAAGGATCTAGTTAGGAATATGTTAATTGATTAGTGCTTACAATAATATTATATATAGGAATTAGTATTAGCATTAGTTGGAATATGTGAGTTTGTAGTTTAGTAGAAAGGTTTGTTGTGCTCAGTTCATCTCAAGGCTAATTCATTTAATATGTAATCGTTGACACATGTGGTTTTGTTTGCTTTGTTTCATAATTAATTAGCTAGTTTTTAGTGGGGGATCATGTTTTAGTAGACACTTTAGCTACTTATGTTTTAGTTAGTGGTATTGGTGATTTGATTACGTAGTTAGGATTTGGTTGCAATAATTAGGAGGTAATTTCATTATCTAGTTTAATAACTAGTAGAATTGTTTTTGGGTATGTATTACTAGTAAGATAATTAATTTGTTAGAGAAAGTGTAGGTCGAACCTAATGTAGCTTATCGCGCTATATTTTTTTTTCTCTTTAGGGATCGTTGTTGTAAAGATTATAGTTTCCGTCTCCAGTAAAGAATCTTTCGTCTAGAGGTAAGTCGTTCTACGACTTGCTCGGCTTAATTCAATTCTTGTTAGATTGAGTGCCATGTATGTGGATATGATTTTTGGGAACTAGTCCCTCTGCATATTAATTCCTTTAAAGAAAAATTTTCTCTCTATGCTTGTGAAGGTTGTAATTATATTTGAAAATTGTGTTGTACTCATATTTGTAAATTGTGTTTGTAATTGTATTGTAATTGCGATTGCGATTGTGCGTTTGAAACTTGTAATTTTAATTGTCTTTGTAAATGTAAATGTGTTTGTGTTTGTGCTTATACTGGTGTTGAAGTTGTAATTATATTTGTAATTGTTGGTGTAGCTATAACTGTGATTGTGATTCGGTTTGTGGTTTTAAGTTTGACTGTGATTGTAATTCTGCCTGTAACTATGAGTGTGGTTGCAATTGTAATTGAGAATGTGAAAGCAATTGTGTTTGAATTTGTGATTACGTTCGAATTGTGGTTGCGCTCGAATTGTGATTGTGGTTGTGCTTGTTATTGTGATTGCGACTTGTTCGAGTCTATCTTTCTTTCGTTGCGTGTTTGTTTCTGTTGTTCGAGGTTAATCGTTTGTCGACTTGCTTTGCTTACGACCATTATGTGTTAAATGATTGAACTGAATGTGCAAACCTTATTTTGGAATGAATTCATATTACGTGCTTGTATGTATTTTGGGGAATTATGAAAAAAATTATTTTTAAACATTTTTTTTATGTACGTGCATTGGGTTCCACCGGTATGGCCATGGAGCACGGGATAAGCTGAAGAAGGAGTGGCCCCCGAGCATGGTCATGCGGCTGGAAGGGACCCCCTTCTAAAAATAAACTAAATTGTTTTGGCAGACGCTCTAGTAGAGGTTTAGCTGGGGAAAGAAGTGTGAATAGAGAAAATGGACACGTGTATATGGTGCGCCCTGACCGTGCGCCATAGATGAAAGGTCGGAGGGTGCCATTTGGATTTGAGGAGCATTGTTTTGATTGCTATATTATTCGATGGATTTTGTTGAATGGTCTCGTGTTCATGGGTCTCGTTTAACGGAATGTATTTTGTGGTTATATATGTTGGAAGGATCTTTGTGAAGATTAATGTTACCCTTGTTATTATTATTGATATTATCTGTATTAATTTTATTGTTGTGATATTGTGGTATTTTAATGTGATGTTGATTGTGATGTGGTTGTAGGTGTGTGTGTGTGTGTGTGTGTGTATCTGTGTGTCTGCCTGATTGTGTGTCTGTGTGTATGGGTGTTTGTGTGACTATTTAACGTTAAGTGTTGAATTGATATAAATTGATAATTATTGATTTATGTGTGAAAATTGATTGCTAGGGTTCTGTGTGGTTTTTCAAACGTTCTATATGCATCTCACGCTTTCTAGCTTGAATTAGAATTGTAGCTGACCCTTCGGGGAATATTTTTACAGTTTCAGGTACTTTTCAAGAACCGTAATGGATTCTCTACAAAGCGGTGAAGCGTATGTTGGCAACGTGTCATTAGGTTCGGGTTGTCGGGATTAGGTCATCTATGTATCAAATGTTGTTGTAGAATTGTTTGTTACTAGTTGGATAGAACTAGTTTAAGATAGTTTGAACTTACACAATGATCTGATTGTTATTTTATGTTTATCAATTCGAGAATACTATCATGTTTCCACTTCTTACAGTTTTAAAATAAAAAGTTGGATGTTTAATCGTTTTCTCGTCGTGCCCGAGTTGCAAGATCCTAACGAACTTGTTGTTAAGCTAATCTGAGTAGTCCCGAACAAGATCTACCGCCAAGTAGCGTCCCGGCGAAAGTCGGGGTGTTACAGCCTAATCTTTGTAGCAACTCAATTGGTTTAGGACTCGTTGGACTAAAACAATTGAGAAGAGATTTGAATGCATGTTGATTGTTTGACTCGTTGGAATTTAATTGCATGTGTCCTATTTATCCTTGTTCTCATTGCTAATATCCCTATTATTTATGATCGTTTCATGAATTGTTTGGATATTAAGTTTGCATGTCTCGTTGCCATGTTAAATTTATGATCAGGATAGGAATAACCAAAAGAAATAACTTGTTTGAATCTATGATCAATAACTTGAGAAAGAAAGTGGATACTTGAATAGGATTGTTTTCCCTAATTGATAAAAATCCAACTTTTGCATTGTTTGATTGCTTGCTTTGTTTGTTTCAATTCCTTAGTTTTAGAATATTATTCAAAATCCCCTCTTTATTACCTTTCTAAGTTGATAATAATACTACTTAGAATACAAGTATCTCTTGGGTTCGACCCCGACTTACCGACTATACTAGTTGAGTAACTAGGGAATAATTTTTGATTTGGCATCAACGATTCTAAGCCAGTCAAATTTTGGCGCCGTTCCCGGGGACACTTTGTTTAATTCTAGGTTTTTATTTTTATCAACTTTTGTGTGGACCTATCTTACGATCCACACCTGTGCTACTAATCAATGGCTATGTTTCAATGTAGACAACTACAGGATGAACATTTTCATGTGTACTTCTCTAGAGTGCAACAATATTTTCATACACTTGGTGCTTGGAGCTATCACCCTTGTGAGAGGGATTTATGTCAGTGCATCTTAGATGGGATGAATTATGAGACTCTACAATTGGCTAAGTACATGAGCAATTATAGGCTATGGAGTATGGTACCAGAAGAGTATTGGGATTTCTTTTGCTACATGAGCTATCAATGTGAGCAGGTTGAACAACATCCGCCTATGCTTCATCCAGTTGAGAACTCCTCTTTCAATGCTGAGGAGATGTTTGCAAGACTTGCTAACATATTAGACCAGTTGGGACAGAACACTCAGACTACTATCAAGAACATGGAGACTCAGATCAGTCAAATGGTCAATGTTGTGAATAGACTAGAAGCAAGAGACTCTGGGAGTTTGCCTTCTGAACCGATAAACCCGATGGAGAATGTGAGTACCATTACATTGAGGAGTGGAAAAGAGCTGAACAAAGACGTGGAGATATTTGGAGACCCGCGAACTGAAACCTCGGAAATTCTGAAAGACGATTTCGCGCCCGCGGTGACCACAATCCGCGACCGCGGAGCTGTAACCAAGGGTTCCGCGCTCGCGGTGACCACTGTCCGCGACCGCGGAGCTGACTCACGCGATCACAATTATACTTCAGAAGCTAGCGATGACTTATGGCTCGACTTTCCTCCTCTTGACTCTCAAAATTCAATTCTCATAGATCCCGATGCACTCAAGGACACTATGAAGCCCATCGAACCAAGTGAGCCTAAGATTGGTGCTAGAGATTACATGGAGTTCATCTTTGGTAAAAGTGGTAATGTTGATGAGTTCTTTGACCCATACTGTAAGTATTCTTTGACTCCACCACTTGTGTTGAATTTGTTTGAGTGTATGCCATCTTATGAGAATTGGTCTCACATGTTTGATAAGTTGAAGCGGTTTTTAAATGGGTTATTATTCAATTTGAATTTATCCTTGTGCTACTTATGTTTTTGTGAGATGTGTTCCAAGGCTTTTGACAGGTTATTAAGGGCATTGACAATGTCTAGTCTTGTGAATTCATTGCTCTCCATCTATCTTGTGTCCTCACCACTAGACTGTTGCCACTTTGAACCTCCTCCATATTCAAAAGAGTAGATGATTTTGTGAGTATTCTCTCTTCCTTTCTCTTTTATTTTATACATCGGGGACAATGTATTGTTTAAGCATGGGGGAGGGGAACATTTACATGTTATTTTAGTTTTGCATTGCATATAGTTTAAATTCTTGCAAAGCATGTTTAAATTTTTCCATTCATAATTGCATAAAAAAAACAAAAAAAAATAATTCAGAAAAATTGAAAAAAAAATCATGCATTTTAGGTTTGTCATATTTTCCCAAGCAAAGGAACCATTTGTCCTCTAATATTTTTGATGATGATTGTTGCCCCTCAACTTGCTTGGATTGCTTAAAGCTTGATAATGTTTATTTCTTTAAGAGCATGTTTGATTATTTGATTGAGCATGTATATCCTTGAGATCTAAGTTACACGGAAGTTCTAGGCAAATTTTACCTTGTGAGATTATTTTTTTTTTGCCTTTCTAGGACTACACATCTTTGAGTCCTCTTTTTCATTGTGTGTTCACACTTTGATTGTTTCCTCTAGAACTTGCATTTAAATATATTTTTCAAGGTTGCATTCATGACTTTTGCATATGACATTAAAATGATTGAGGCATTGTTTTATTAGCCTATTATTCCCTTATCCACCCATACATATGTTCCTTCTTTGAAGCCCCTTTCTAAGCCTTAATAGCCTTATTTTTGGAAGCTACACAAAATATATCCGAGCCTTATATAAGCTTGACTCATCCGGGAATTAGATTTTTACTTAATTTGTTTTGTGGTTGTGAGCCAAGTATGGGGATTTGAAAGAACAATTGGTTGATGAGTAGTTGAATTTGAAAATTGAGGGTGAATAAAAGAAAAATAATGAGCTTTAAAGTTGAAGTCTTCAATTGATTGAAAAGCAAAAAACTATGTGAGAGTTGAAGTAACAAGAAGAGAAAAAAGAATCAAAGTGAAGAAAAAAAAAGAGAAGATCAAACGGTGTTAAGAGAGTAGGAGTTGGGAAAGAAAAAGAATTGAAGTTTGGTGTTGATTTAGAATTGAGTTGAGTCTTGATTCCCGGATTTAGCACCACAAGACCAAATGATTTCCTACCAAATTCTTATTACCTTGGCCCCATTACAACCTTCAAAAGACCTCATGATTTTTGTTGTATGCATAGTCTCTAGCGGTAGAGAATTAGAACACTGATGCAAGCCTATGGTAGCTAGGCTTTCAAAGTTGAGTTTGAGCGAAACACATATATACCCTTAAACACATGAGTGAGAGTGAAAACACATGTTCCTAGTGAGGTTTAGAATGGATGTGTTTAATTGATCTAATTGGATGCCAAAATACATGCTATGATGTCAATTGTTGAATCATGTCTCTTGTTATTCTTGCTTAAGCATTTATCAAAGTGGATGCATGAATTGCTTGTTTGTGGGGTGTTAAATCTATTTGTTGCTTGAGGACAAGAAAGGTTTAAGCATGAGGGAATTTGATAGCATGCATTTAGGTGTTAGTTTTAGGGTATATTTATGTTTAAATCTTAGGTAGTTGCATGCATTTTGCTTAGTTTTTGTAGTTTTTGCATTTCGGTGTCTACTCTTGTTTTTTTCATGTTTTTAGGATGTTTTGAGGAGCAAGGATTGGTTAAGCTAAACTATTTCAAGATTGGAGATATTCAAGTGTCTTTTCCAAGAATATTCAAGCCATTTCTGATGATCATTAAGTCCCAAGAGGTTGTGGAAAAGAATGCTAAAATTCGGGCCATCTATTGAAGTTGTTGTTTCGAGACCACTTGCTTACAACACATATTTCGGGAGCTATAGTGATCCGATGAAGCTGAATTTGGTATCATTGGAAAGCTAACTCGAAGAGCTACAATTCATATTTTTACTCCGAGTCGAAATTCCCATTCTAAGGTGGTAAAAACATCTTCCGAAAGTACCGTTAAAATGTTATCAAAAGCAGGGCCGCGATCGCGGCTATTACTCACCGCGATCGCGGTTTTACACATCAGCGAAGATCCGAGGCGGCGTTTTATCTATATATTTATCTTTTATTTTATTTTCCTTTTATCTTTTTATTCCGTGTGTTCGAGACTATTAAGACCTAGTTTTTCAACCTTGTTTTATATTCGCTCTTAGATTTAATTTTAGACTTTTGTGTTTTTCTCTCATGGAGAACTAAATTTCCCAAATTCTATTCAAGTTGAAGCTTTTCAGACTCAAGTTGTTGTGAGATTCGTCTATTCACGTCTATTTCTACAGGTTATTTCAATTCTCTTGTGCGTAATTATTATTGATTTTGTTGATTTCTGCTTGTCTGGCCAACTTGTTGGAATTAATATTATCTATTGCTAGATCTAGGTTTTCTCGTAGCAAAGCCTAATCTTTGTAGCAACTCAATTTGTTTAGGACTCGTTGGACTAAAACAATTGAGAAGAGATTTGAATGCAAGTTGATTGTTTGACTCGTTGGAATTCGATTGCATGTATCTTGTTTATCCTTGTTCTCATTGCTAATATCCCTATTATTTATGATCGTTTCATGAATTGTTTGGATATTAAGTTTGCATGTCTCGTTGCCATGTTAAATTTATGATCAGGATAAGAATAACCAAAAGAAATAACTTGTTTTGAATCTATGATCAATAACTTGAGAAAGAAAGTGGATACTTGAATAGGATTGTTTTCCCTAATTGATAAAAATCCAACTTTTGCATTGTTTGATTGCTTACTTTGTTTGTTTCAATTCCTTAGTTTTAGAATATTAATCAAAATCCCCCCTTTATTACCTTTCTGAGTTGATAATAATACTACTTAGAATACAAGTGTCTCTTGGGTTCGACCTCGACTTACCGACTATACTAGTTGAGTAACTAGGGAATTATTTTTGATTTGGCACCATGGGGAGTGTCATTTCTTCGGTGCTTACTGGAGATAGACCCCTATCTATGCTAACTATCTTTGTTTGGTTTTATTTGTTATGTTTAATTAAGTTCTTCGCTGAGGTTTTATTTCCGAAACCGCTTTTCTACTCAGAAATGAAAAGTTCATGGAAATTTTTGCTCCTGTTGAACCCTTTGTATCTTTATGCATCAGGATCTGGTTGAGGCTTTCTTCCCTTAATTATTAGTATTAGTAAATAAAGGGGACGCAGGACGTTCGACTGACTTTTGGATAACAAGAAGGCGAGTTGATCTCCTTTGATAAAGGAAAAATCTCTAGAAAGACAAAAGCAGTAGCTTCTAGGACAAAGCCGAAGCCAATACAATAGGTGGCCGAAGGGAGATAAGGGAAGACCACTCGAGCGAACCGACCGAAGGGACTTGACTTATCCGAACCGAACGATAGCGGCTTAAATCTAAGCAAACCGAACCCAAATACAATCATTCTTTTCATTTTAGGAGTTGTGAACATATGAGTTGTTTGACACCCACACCTCGGGGGGCTTCACATCGTGGCTTTTGGATTTGAACAAAAATATTCCAGCCGAAACCCCTAAATAGAATAGACGACTTTCAAACACGAGTCGTTCCCATTTCGGACTACTCGATGGTGGACTTACTTCGTTCTTATTCCCTGCAGTGGTAGAGCATGGTGGAAGGCTTTCTGCGTTCAGTCAATCTACATAGAGTGAATCGGTCCCAAAGGAACCCCCGAAAGGGCTGCCAATCAATAGGCTAGTGGAGCGCCATAATTTCCGTAAAATATTGAGATATCGAGTCCTCCAGAATGGCTGGTAATACCACTAGGTAGCTTGCTTCTACTCCTTATCCCTATCTTCGCCCAGGCTAACGAGGCCTTACTTATTTAGGGGGGAGAGTGGAGCCTCGAGAAGTGGGATCGGGGGGAAGAGAAAGGGAAAGGGTCAGCCTTAAAGGGCACTAGCCAATCCCAAGGTAAGGTCTAGACTGATCAAATCGGTAAATTCGGAAAAAGAGTTGAGTTTAACGGAGAGAAGCTCCTTTCAAAGGAAGGAGTGTCAGGCAACTCAAAGGCCAACCCAAGATCTGATTCATCTGATCGCTTCCTCTAAGAATTGATATCCGTTGCATGGGCTACAGCCAAACGGGAAATAGATAGGCTCATTCACGAGAACGAAGGCAGAATCGAAAGGCTTAGAGTCCTTTATAAAGAGAAAATAGACTTCTTTCTTGGACGAACACATAGATAGACTAACGGACAATTACGTCAATGATCGACTAATCGCTAAGAAAAGGAGGGAAGTGAGCGCACTAATAGCAGACTTTAACAGCAAAGCCACTCCACTACAAAGAAGGAGAGAACAATTGAAAGAACAATTAGAACTGGCCCTTAAAGCACTAGCCTAGGAAGAAGCCGAGGCTAGACAGCTGGGTGTTCCTAAACCAGACGAATCAAAGAGAAACTCTAAGAGAAGACCATTCTACCAGTCCTAGTTGGCACCTGATATTGAGAAACGGAAGAAAGGCCGTGGATCCCTGATAGCCTAGTTGCTTCGAGCCTAACCTAAGTCCAGCATCTCAAGTTCTTAGGCGGGAGAGCGAACCGACCGAATTGACTTGACTTATCTGAACCAAACGATAGCGGCTTAAAGCTAAGACTATCACGAGCAGCGTCGATGCGGCTTATTCCCACAACGGGTTCCTAAGAACCTTCCACCTGGAAAGAGTCCCTTCTATGCCCGCTACGGTAGTTTCAACAGGTGGCGTTAAAGCGCCCAGAACGAGGAATGCCGCCTGTTCTTTAAAAAAAGTCTTTATTACATCGGTTCAGAATTGATTACCGCTTTTGTTTTTGTTTTTTAAGTGTCTTCATGATCTTAGCCATTGTGCTTTAACTGCAATCGTCCTTCTAGGGCTCATATATCTTTTGAGGCACAATGTTTTTCAACTAAGCGCCGAGCCCCTGCGATGACTAGGTCAAGCGGCGTAACTGAAGCTTATTTGTATAAAAGGATCCATTATTCAATTAAAAATTAAAAAGATTAATTATTAAATAATTGAAAATTTGGATTATGAAATTACGAAACATAATTGGTTTTGAATTGGAATTCATAGACGAAAGGGTATAAATAAGAAAGAAAAAAAGAATAGGCTAGACTGCAATAAATATGCTAAATAAAAAAAAAGGGGGCTGATACGAGAGCCAAAGCGATAGAAATGAAATAATGAACCAGGAGACTCCAAGACAAGAGTCGACTGCAGCGCAAGGGAGACTCCAAGAGAGGAGAGATCTTGGTTCTTCTTCATTAAGAATCTACAAAAAAAAAAAAGAGAACATAAAGAAAAAAAAGAGAGAGGTAGGAGAGAGAAAAATTTTGAACTTAAGGATTGTTGTAAGAAGGAAGATGATGACAATTTTGGTATTTCATATCTAAATTTGAGGGTAAACTTGTAAATGTACACTTTTAACAGAGTTTTTTTACAGAATAGTGTCATGGGTGGATTTTGGCTAACAGAATTTTTTTTATGGGTGGTTAAAAATAAATAGGCGTAAACAGGTGGTTAAGTGGAATACGAAGTATGTTATGAGTGTTTTAGGTTGTGGACCAAAAAAGAAAAGGAAAGAGAAATCAAATCACCCCTTTTCAGAATTCTCTTCAGGCATATACGTATGTGAGGTGGAACCCAGCAAGATGCTTTCTAAACCACCCGCGCGTACCCTATCCTTTTCATCCCACGGCTATACCTGATGTATGCATGATGAATCATCTATTTTTTGGTCGAAAGCATGATGAATAATAAGCTTTGCTATTTTGAATCTAATAGGTATACCAAATATGAAGGAATCTTTCTACCAAAAAAAATATGAAGGAATCAACTACAACATTTGATAGCTCAGATATAGTTCATTTTGTGACGAGGGACCAGCGGACCACTCCATAATAAAGATCTTTAATATGCATATATATGTGAGTTTTGAGATACATATGTATTATTTGTCCTACCTTTTTAGACGTTTATAAGAGCTTTATCATGATTAAATACAAAAACTAATATATATATATATATGTGTGTGTGTGTGTGTGTGTGTATCTCAAAAACTCATTTATCAAAGGGTTAAGACGTTTATAAGAGGGTCTTATCAGATGGTTTTAGAGTATTTAATGGGTCGTACACTTGTACTTGATGGAAAGGTGGAGTAGGTGGCTATTTGCTAACAAAATCATAATAAAGGGTGGTTTTTTGCAACTTTTAAAATAAAAGGTGTTTAAATGAATAGTTGTAGAAATAAGTTAGTTATACACAAAAATCTCTTGTTTAAAAGGTGAGGCCCTACTCTTCTTTTAAGCTCCTACTTAATGTTATGTTGGAGTGTTCGGTGCCTATTTGTCTTTTCAAGTACATTTCTTCTCCTATATATATAACTTATTTCTTCTCTTACTAACATGCAACACATTTCTTCTTTGCAACATATTTCTTTCTTTTTTATTGTAATAGTTATAAATTCATCCAATGAAGAGTCAAACACCGGAGGGTCCTCATCAAATCCGGAGGGCCGATGGAATGTTCATCCTGCAACTGTCTACATTTGTGACACCCTTATACCCTATGACGTATGCTTAGTAAAAGCTTATTTCTTATATCAACAAATAATTCACATATAGCAACTATCCACGTAAGCACATGGCAAAAAGTAACAACCATAAAAGGTTGTACACACACACATCTATGTTGTTACTTCTCATACTAAAACATCTATCACTCTTAACTTATATTACAATTGATATGTCTATGATGCAAAATGAGGAGGAGAAGGTTGCATTGAGCTTCAGCCGGCCGACCTGAATGAATGTGACCTCTAAAAGAGACACACATCAATAAGAACTAGCTGAACCTGAAAAATTGTTTTGCGATTTACGTGAGTCGCATACTCAGTGAATATAAACCATCATCAATTATTTCACACAGAGTTAAACATTTAGTCCATGTACATAAACATACATATTATACATATGTCATATAGAAATTTACTATGCAAATGCAAATGCTGATGTTTTCGATTCTTTATTCTGTGAACTGTTCAAGTCTGAATCTGCCCCGGGTTTACTGTATATGGACTCTTATGGTCCCTTTAATTATGACCCGTAGGTCCTGTATGATACGTAGATCCTGTATTGATCCGAAGATCCTGTATGACTCGTAGGTCCTGTACAAATTCAAGGCGAGACAGTCACAGGTCCTTTTAATCTCATGCAATATGCTATGCAATCAAATGCATCATGTGTTCATATATCATATGCCATCTGTTAACAAATTTTCTATGCAAAAAACTCTGGAAATTTCAAAGATATCATACATATCCATATAATTCATATAGCACACATATCCATAAAGCACATATATCCATACAGCTCATATAGAACATATATCCATATTGCACATATAGCACATAGGGTTGAATCTCCGGTCTATACTCACATATATCCATATAGCACATATATTCATATTTCACATATAGCACATAGGGTTGAATCTCCGGTCTATACTCGCCTCTTCAAGACATATACTATATCTCTTCC
This sequence comes from Fallopia convolvulus, assembly GCA_964016875.1. Lineage (NCBI taxonomy): Eukaryota > Viridiplantae > Streptophyta > Magnoliopsida > Caryophyllales > Polygonaceae > Fallopia > Fallopia convolvulus. The sequence continues at coordinate 10,391,613 of OZ024732.1, forward strand.
CCTTTTCCTTGACCACGATGTATGACTCGTGCTCCTATATATAGCCCAATGAAAATTAGGCTATTTACTCTTATAAACTCTAACCCCAAATGCAATGAAATGCCAGTATGCATTATAACTTTCTGTGCATAATTCCAAATCCTTTAAAACTTGACATCAATAAACTATATATATAGAAGAACACTTTTCTAGTTCAAACCTTTTAGAAAAACTTGATCAAAGGGCTCCCTAATATCATTACAAAGAGAAACCCTAAAAATACTCTGAAATCTTTTACCGAATATAAATCCGATATCGAAAACACCCTCTGAGAACTATAAATCGACTGATTTTCGAATCAAAAGCAATTGTAGATCTAGATCTGAAAAAATCAATATAATCCATATAAAACATTAACTAATTAAAAACTTACCAAATCAAGCTTGTACTTCGAGATTAAAACCCGATAGAAGAGATCTTGTACCAGAATTAAAATCAAACCACAAAACCATCAAATTCTTCTTCTTTCACCTCTCGTCTTCTCTCTCTCTCTCTCTTTTTGATTTTCATGCCTTAATGAGAAAGAGATCTCAATTCACAATTTATGTACATAGCTGAAGTCGGCATAAGTTTTGGCAAAAATTTCACTTTTTACCCTGAAATCTCCTTTACTACAAACTTTACCCTGAAATAATTATTAATTAACTTTTAGTTAAAAACTTTTTAAAATATAATAGACTTAATTCGAAAATAAATATTACTTTTAAAAACTCACTATATATTATGCCAATATGCTATGCATATGCTCTTAATCTTATATGAATGCCGAATGACGTATGCATTTTGGTCGGGGATGTTACAATATTCAAACCAAGCCATGGATTAGTAGCCCGGGTGTTATGAACCGTAATATATATTCACAACACCATAAATAGCACACAAATAAACACACAAATAGCGACGATTCCCCGATAACGACGTCAATTTTGATGAGGTAGTTTTCAGTCGTTATACCTATCAAAGAATCCTAATTTAACCAAACTTAGTAGAATGGTAAGTAAGGGTCGATGCTACAAATACTCGTGTACTTATGTTCTTACTTGTGTGCCAAGTAAAGTAAATATGGGGGTTGTTTAATGATTATCTAACTATAAGATGCAAATTAAATCTAATTATGAATACAAAGATGTTTGTAACAATATGAGAAAAGTATGTTCAACTAATTAAATCCATCATGATATTGCTTTGTCGATCTTTGATTCACACTTCACTTGAATAATCTATTTTAGATTATGATCCAAACTTCAGGTCTAGATGATAGAACTGTCAGTCTAACAACCCTAATCATCTAACAACATAGAAGACCTTCTAGATTCAACTAGACAATAGCATAAAGATTCAAGTATTGATAGAAAAAAGCACTTAGAGCAACTGGACATCTAAGTGACATGTGAATTTATTCCCTTCTACAACTGAATAGCCCGACCGGATCTAGACAATTATGGATTCTACTTTATTTAACTAATCCCAATCGGGAATTAATCAGATTAGTTGATTAATCTAGAAATTCTATTAGGTGATCAATCTAACAAAACCCTAGATAAACTTTTGTTCAATTAAGCATTGGAATAAAAATTACTTTAGTTTGTTGATAATCAATCAAACCTCACAACTCATAATCACAACTTCAATTAACTAGTCAAACACAAAAGATTTAGTAACTCATAATCAAATTAAGAAAAGTTTCAACAAGGTTTTATGGTCTTTTCTTGAGAAAAGCTCTCTAGAATAGAACCCTAGCCTCCAAATTGTAATTAGAATTCCCAACAAAAAGTCAAACTAAAGCTTAAATATGATATCCTCCTTTTTAGTCGTGTTTTTTAGGGTTTAGTTGAGTGTGTTTGAGTCATTTTCTATACTTTTGTGTCTGGTTTGGAGTCATTTGTGTAGGTTTTCGTACTTGTTTAAGATATGGATTCTACATAAGCTTCGGTGGTATTTTGTAGGTTTTTGGAGCTGTTCTGGAGCATTACGAGGAGCGGAGGAAAGCCAAGGAGAAACATGAAAGGAATGGAAGCGGAACGAGGTGAAAATAATTAAGGATGAGCGTGTTCGACCCTATGTGAAGATTGGAGACTCGTTATCGACCCAAAAGAGTCGATTAGAAAAAGAATCGAGAGAAAAACATGTGTTAACGATGACCATAACAAGGGAGATGCCTCAGTTACGAGGGGTGTACCGAGCCTGATGGGTCATTAATGAGGCAAAAATGGTCGTTAATGGGGCCTTAACTGCGAGGAAGAAACAAAGGAGAATCTATGAAACCCTACCGACCCTGACGGGGGTCAGGACCGAGGGTCTCCGTGTTGGTAGTGGTCAAACTGAGTCGACCTGTATTTAATGATAATATCCCGTATCTTTTGTCTTTAGATAGTTTCCTTTGGAGATATATCTTGATACATTTTATTTTCTTAGAGGGGTGTTTAGCTTTAGTTTTCAGAGGAGGCAAGTTTGAGAAAGATATTAGTTTGGAGTTTTTGCACCCACGTTTGAATTGTTTGGGAAAGAACGATTGTTTTCGAACGTGTAAGCTTTCTTTTAATTCAATTTAGTTGTTTGCAATGACCATGTGTGAGTAGTTTTCTCTTTTCTAATGTTGGGGTTAGCCCAACAATGGTTGTGTGTGCTTGCTTATGATCATGATTTGAATGTTTTTATCCATTATCTATCTCTTGTGCTTAAATCCTTGATCGAGGATAAGGAAATTCTCGTTTACAATTTGAATTGAAAGAGATAACTGTGAATTGGAATAGTTGATTAGGTTTTTGAAACGAAAGTTGATAAATCCTAATTAAAGTTTGAGATAGATAGAAAAGTTTATTGATTTAACGAAAGCTAATTGGTTTGCTTGCATGGTTGACGAAAGTTGACATCTTTATGTGATAAATGCATGATCATAGAAGCCTTAACCCTTAGAAGCCTTTCTCCTCTTGATAAAAATCCAATCTTTTGTTGTTGTTTGCCCTAAGTTAACAAAATTTTGGAACTGACTCTCTCCCGTGGATGAACTTGACTTCGCTATACTCAGCAGAGTCTTGATCTATAAATTTATTTTCTTGTTTGGTTGATCAAGAAACTCTCACAACAAATTGGCACCGTTGTCGGGGAGATTTCAATAGTGCCAAGTTTCGTTCTTTTTAGGGTTTTCGGGAATAATGTCGAGTCCCCCTTAGGTTCAGTATCGACCTTGTCGGCAGTACGCTTTTGTGTTTTCATTTGGTTTTTTTGTTTCTGTTTGTTCTTTTAGTGTATGCCAGCAGGAGGACGTCGACTAATCTTTGATTCTCTAATTGATCTTGAGCCTAAGCGATCTTTTCACCGTAGGTTACGAGAGAATTGAGCAATGGCTGGAAATGAGGAACATGTGAGACAATTGATGAGCCTCCGCTTGCAGATGGAAGAGATGGAGCGAAACAACATTGAAGTCGTAAGGGTTAGAGATGCTGAAGTCATTGTTGTGCGGTGAGAGAGAGAGAGAGGTCGCTACCCGTCTTCAGGAGAAACTGAATGTTATCCCAAGGAATGCAAAGCAATACATGCACCCGGAACTTAGGTACCTAAATCGGCGATAGTGCTCCCTGAGACTGATCGAGTCTTTGAGATCAAATCTCAGTTTATATCCTTAATAAAGTGGTCTCAATTTGAGGGGAAATCCACTGGATGTCCTATGGAGCATGTTAAAAACTTTATTAATTTGTGTGTGATAGCTTGCATATAGGTAGTGTTTAGAATGCATGTTTCCGTTTCTTTTCTGTTGTTTTTAGGTAGTTTTAGTTAGTTTTTGTAAGTTATTAGAGTGTCTAGGAATTTTGGGTTTTTGCACTTGTTCTATGTTGTTTTACAGGTCTTCAAGTGAGCAAGTGTGAAAGGAATGGAAACGAGAGAAGAACGCTTGAATTCGGCCCATCCATTGAGCAACTATCTCCTGCGGTTCGGAGAGGACTCAGCTGTTAGTTAGTACCCTCTTGGTTTCGGAGTGGACCCTTTCACTCTATTTTATTATATACGTTTAGCGAAAAGAATGTTTTTTGATACACCTAGGACATGGATTCTATATGAACCAATGGATCGTGACAAGTCGTTACTATTAGCAATGACTTCCTCTTTCATTACTTGGAGTTGCTGGTTCAACACCTCTGTCTTGTGAGAGCTCGTTCGGGAGCTATATTGGTCTTATGCATTTGAGTTTGATATCATTGGAAAGCTAATCCAAAGAGCTACAATTCATGTTTTTACTCCGAGTTCAAATTCCAACTCGAAGTGAGTCAAAACAGCCCCCGAAGTGTCACTTGAGTTCTGAACCGAGGTGTTGGCGGCACCCGCCGCCAACCCAGCGGCACCCACCGCCCCTGCCAACGCGGAGATCCTTTGGTCGACACATGTTTTATTTCTATTGGTTCTTCTTATGTCAGCTTTAATCCGAGATAGATGTATTTTTGGATAGACTTTTTAGTCCTAGTTTGATATATTAGGTTTTAGAGAGTTGCATCTCTCATTCATACACTATTATCATATTTTCCTTTCAGAGTTTTTAGCTTTTCATGGAGAACTAAACCCTTTTGCTTAGTCAGACAGTTTGAAGTTTCGTTTTGACTTTCAGTTGTGAGATTTCTACTCTTTATCTATAGCATGGAATTATTTTAATCTCTTGTTTGAATTGTTAATGTGATTGATTTCAGCAATTTCTAGGGTTGTTGTTATTGAATCTCAATTGCTAGATCTAGAGAAATTACTGGTTGAGTTTCTCTATTTCATAGTAGAAAACTACATTGTACTAGTATCTGGTTGTGCTAGTCTATTGTAGAAGAGAGTTAAATTGCATTCTAGTATAAAAGTTGGTTGTTTTATGCTAGAATTGTATCCTGATTATATTCCTATTCTTCATGCTGCTTTTGAATTGAATCTTGATAGTTTCAGGATTATTCAATTAGTTAGGATTGATAGTATCTGGTTGTGCTATTAATTATCTATGAAAAGGAATTGGAATTCCATATGCATGCGATATTGAGTGAATCTATGATCAACTTGTCATACGAATGTGGATCTCTGGTTGACTAAGTGTTTTCCTAATTTGATAAAAACCCAAACTTTACTTGCTTTATTAGTTTTTGCATGCTAGTTAGTAGTTTAATTCATAAAACCATTTTACTTTAATTGACACAAAATTTACATAGAAAGATAAATTCCTCCCTGCGGATTCGACCCTTACTTCCCTAAGACTACAGTCTTTAGGTTGTTAGGACTCTTTTGCATAGCCGTGATTTGCACGACCATTTCACGCCTATTAGTGTGATATTATTGTTGTTGATCATGTGTCACTAGAATATGTGCTCTTGAAAGCTTTTAAGTGGTCCCTTGCAGGAAAAGCGCTGAGTTGGGTTGAGAGCTTGCCTCCGAGATCTGTCACTATGTGGAGAACTCTTCATGACTTGTTCATGACTAAGTTCTTTCCACCTGCAAAGACAACGGAGCTAAGAAAGCACATTACTTCTTATCACCAGTTGCCCGGTGAGACTTTTGTGGAGACATGGGAGAGATTCAAGGAGCTTCTGCGGCAGCGCCCCACTCATGGGCAACCACCTTATGTGTACAAGAGATCTTCTTCCAGGGTATCAACGCTACAACAAAGGACCGCATAAACCTACATACTAATTGTGGGTTTATTGAGATGGATCATGATGAAGCATGGGCATTCTTAGATAAGCTGACTAACTATGATGCCATGTATTGTACCCAAGCTAAGCCAAAAGGAAGAAAGCTCTATGAACCACAATCGGTTTAGGTGGATCCGGATGTCAAATTTCAGTTCACGCAGGATGAGATCAATCGATTGAAAAAGTAGGTAAATTTCGTCAAATCTTCTCATCCTTGTCAAGAATGTGGGTCTCAAGCCCATACTAATTGTGCCTGCACAAACTTGCAACAGGTTCGTGTCACTGAGGTATATTAAGAAGCAAATTACATGAGAGGTCTCTATAGGAACCAAAATAATACTTATGTAGGGAGGAACAACGTGCAGCCCACCTGTGGCAATTATGCACAAGGCCAAGGAAGCCAACCTCCTCCACAAGAGGAAAGGGTTCCTCCTTATCGACCTTCAGGCTATCAAGATCCACCATCATGGGTACACGGCCTCCACGAGGGGATTAATGGAGTCTGGGTTGATCTCAATACCTAGATGAAAGGTGTTCAAGCATAGTTGGGTGAACTTGAAACATGGAAGAAGAGTGTCAATTCCCAACTTGGCAACCTCGCTGCACAAATTCCAAGACCCCAAGGGAAATTACCGGGCCACCCCGATGAAAACCTTAGGGGCCAAAAGCAGCTATACACTTGAGAAGTGGAAAGGTGCCCGATCGAGCAGTGCCTAACAAAATGGAGCAAGGAAAAGACGAACACTGTCTTGTCAACATCATTACTGACCCTTGCAGGGACGTTACCGACGCCCCAAAGGCCGTTACCGATCTCCCTATTGTCGTTACCGATACTCCCCTCCCATGTAAATCTTCTTGACTCATTTCTACCCCCGTTAATGAGGTCTCTAACGACCCCCTCAGGGTCGTTACCGACCCTATTCCTGACCCGACAAAACCTCTTGTCGAGTCAGTTGAGCCACGATTCAGGCCTGTTTTGGCTCCGAGTCTGACAAAGACTCTTCCTTTCCCTTCTAAGAAAGCCAAAGACTCCACTGAAGGAAAGTTTAGGCGCTTTGTGAAGGTGCTTCAGGGCTTAAACATTACTATTCCTTTCATTGAGGCCCTAAACGAAATGCCTGCTTATACAAAAATTTTGAAGGAGATCTTATCTAGGAAGAGGTCAATGTCGGAGTTGACTGATGAGGTTCGTTCTTTGGAGCTCCCTGAGAAGCTTGGCGATCCAGGTAAGTTCGCTATCACTATTGGTATCGGTGCTTATCGTTTCAAAGATCTTTGGGATCTAGTTGTCAACACGAGTCTTCTACCTCTTTCTATTTGGTCTAAAACCAATATGAGACCGTTGGCTCTAGTGAACATGAATCTTTATATGTCGGATGGATCTTGTGTAAAGGCAACTAGAGTTGTTGATGATTTTCTTGCCCAAGTGGGCAAGTTCTTTGTCCACAATGACTTCATTGTCATGGAGATGTCGGAGGATCCAGTGGTTTATGTCATTCTTGGTAGACCATTCCTAGCCACAGTTGGTGCGAAAATCGATGTTAGGAAGGGAATCCTAACCTTTGCGATTGGGGATGAGGTGGTTGAGTTCCGTTTCAATCCTACCTTGGAGGAGACCAAGGAAACGGAGATTAAGACGCTTTATACCCGCCTGGATGAGCACCTCATGCTGAACGAGATTGTAGAGAGCGTTACCGAGGTCCATACCGACTCCTTTGCGTCGGTAATGACACCTTCTCTAAGTATGGATGTTGGATTCGATTACAAGTCCGTTAACGAGGTTGTAGAGCACGTTATCGAGGTTGCTACTGACCCACTTGGGTCAGTAATGACACACCCTGCTTCGTTAATGACCCTTTCTCTAGAGAGTATCGAAAGCGAGATTCTCGAGGACTTTTCTTCGCAAGCCAAGAAGAAGATTAGTGATGGAGGATCACATTTCATTGGGAGGAGCTTTGGAGAACTTTTAGCTAAGTATGGGGTATCTCATAAGGTGGCAATGCCCTATCGTCCCCCAACAAGCGACCAAAATTTACAAGAGTTAACCAAGAGATGGCGTCATAAGAAACTCGTGCTAAAGACCTACGAGGTAGGCGACAAGGTACTTCTCTTTAACTCTAGACTTTGCTTATTTCCAGGAAAATTGAGATCAAGATGGAGTGGGTCATTCGTGGTTCACCACATATACCCACATGGAGCAGTGGATCTAGTGGAGCCACCTTCAAAGTCAATGGCCACCGATTGAAGAAGTATTATGCAAGAGCTGAACCGGATGAGGAAAATAGAGCCAGTTGGGCTTTGACTTCTTCGGATGAACCCAAGGTAATTCACGTCAAGGTATCGACGTTAAAAGTAGCGCTTACGACAGGCAACCCGCCTTAATTAGTTAGATCTTTTTGCTATCTCTCTTTTGACTTTCTTTTAGGTTAGTTAGTGTAGTCGAGATAGATCTTTTTATGAGTGACTCATGTACTTAAGGATGAGGAAGACGAGCTAAAAGATGTTTGTAACAATGTTAAAAAAAGCGTGTTCAACTAGTTAAATCCATCATGATATTGCTTTGTCGGTCATTGATTCTCACTTCACTTGAATAATCTATCGTGGATTATGATCCAAACTTCAGGTCTAGTTGATAGAACTACCAGTCTAACAACCCTAATCATCTAACAACCTAAAAGACCTTCTAGATTCAACTAGACAACAACATAAAGATTCAAGTATTGATAGAAACAAGCACTTAGACCAATCAAACATATAAGTAACATGTGAATTTATTCCCTTGTACAACTGAATAGCCCAACCGAGTCTATATAATTATAGATTCTACTTTATCTAACTAATCCCAATCGGGAATCAATCAAATTAGTTGTAAATTAACCTATAAATTCTATTAGGTGATCAATCTAACAAAACCCTAGATAAACTTTGATTCCATTAAGCATAGGGAATAAAAACTACTCTAGTTTGTTGAGAATCAATCAAACCTCACAATTCATGCAAATCAAAACTTTAATTAAGTAGTCAAACACAAAAGATTTAGGAACTCATAACCAAAACAAGAAAACTTACAATAAGGTTCAAAAGTCTTTTCTTGAGAAAAGCTCTCTAGAATAGAACCCTAGCCTCCAAATTGTAATTAGAATTCCCAAAAAAAGTCAAACTAAAGCTTAAATACCACAAAGCATTCAAAGACATAATATCCCAAAGTTACATAAAACTCGTCGGAAATTACATAATAAAGGCCCATCTCGAAGCCCACTCAATCGGCCCAACTCACTCACGGAGAACATCACAGCGCAGTCTTGCCCATGAGTGTGTGGTCGCACCATCTTCCCTTGAGTCCGTGTCTTGGTCTTTGAGATAGCACTCAAATCACACTTCAAATGCTATTTTGACCCCCTTCGTGTTGGAATTTGGACTCGGAGTAAAAACATGAATTGTATCTCTTTGAATTATCTTTCCAATCATACCAAAACCAACTTCACCAGACAACAATAGCTCCCAAACGAAGCCTTACAAGATAGAGGTGTCGAAACAACAACTCCAATGCCTAGCTCAAATTTAAGTGTTCTTATCCCACAAGCTCTTGGGCCTTAACTCTTCCAATCTTCACTTACACCTCTAAGCTTCATCAAACTCTACCATAGTTCGCTAAGCTCCGTCCCGTCCACTCTTGTTTACCTAAAGATCTGCAAAACCAAACAAAACAAGCGCAACTACCCGAATATCCTAGAACACCTAAGAACTAAGCTAAACTACACTACAACCAAGCAAAATGAACATAAATATGCATCGTTAACAATATCTATATGTAAGCTATCATACGGTCTAATGAACAATAATATAATAGATAATGAACAAAAAGAAAGACATCGGGAATAAATCAAAATGCAAGTGGTGATCAATATTGATAGAGTGTCATGAACAACATAACAAGTACAACGACCTAATGAACAACTATATAATAATTAATTAATGAACATATATATTATGAACCAATCGAAATACAAGTGCACGTGTGATTGAGATAGTGGAATAAACAAGTACAATGACCTAATCAACAACTACATAATATATAGTGAACAAAAAGACATGTACAACGACCTAATGAACAACCATATAATAAATAATGAACAAATATATATTATGAACCAATCGAACTACAAGTGGGCATGTGATTAAGATACACTAAAGGATCATTGGCATGCCCTGTTTGTCAATATGAGAATCGTTCACAATATTTGAGGAATATAAAAAGACGTGCTACACGAGACATCGCAGATTTTTGAGAGCGAACCACCCATATCGTCGTAATATGAGAAATTTTGATGGGAAGCTAGATTTAAAAATGAGTTTGGAAAGAATAGACCCAAGAAGAAGATCAGTAAGAAGAGGAAAAGAAGAATCAGAACAAAGATGAAATTTGCCCATGGAAAAAGAAGTCAATTTTCTTTGATTTACCTTACTCGATGCATATTGATTGTCGGCATTCTCTTGATGTAATGCACATAGAGAAGAACTTCTGTGATAATATTATTGGGACTTTGCTGGATATTCCTGGTAAGACAAAAGAACATGTGAGAGCACGAATGGATCTAGCGGAACTTGATTTGATGCCCGAACTTCAACCAAAGTTTGTCAATGATGGTGAACACTTTGAAATTGCAAAGGCTCGTTTTTGGATGACATTAATTGAGAGGATCAAATTTTGTTCTATCATTAAGAATACCAAGTTACCACAAGCATGCGATTTCAATATTGCACGTTGTGTTAATCTTCAGCAAAGAAAAAGTATGGGGTATAAGAGTCATGATGTCCACTTCCTAATGCATTATTTACTTCCCATTGTTGCGAGCCAAACTTGGCTTAAGGATGTTGCAGCTCCGCTCATCAGGTTGAGTGCTTTTTTCAAGGCGATATGTTGTAGAGTTCTCAATAAAGTGAAAAAAAAACAAGTACAATGACCTAATTAACACCTACGTACATAATATATAGTGAACAAAAAGAAATGTACAAACAAATCCACCATTGATAATTTTATCAAAGTGTATGTTGAGTATATGATGAATAACTCTACTAACACAAAAGAACATCTACCCAACACTAAAAACAAATGCTAACAAATTTATCTATAAAAAGCGCCGATAAAAATCCCGAAGAACTCCTTTGTTTGCAAGGGAAAGATGGGAATAGACGTATGAGTTCAAATGCTGGAAAGACGTCGAGGTTAAAGGCCAAGAAAATGGTTTGAAAAATTACTATTAATCGTCGGAAGCAAATCGGTTTGAAGTGTTGCAAGTTCGTCAATTGCAATATAAATTCGTCGTAAAATTGGTGAGAGCAACATTGGAGTTGAACGGTTGGGAAGTCGTCGAATAAGTTGTCGTTAAAGCCACTCGAGAAAATGACTTGAAAAGAAACATTAATTTTAAAAATTGTATATTGAGTAAATTGACAATTAAAAAAATGATTTAAATTTTGGTTTTCACAGTTAAAGTAACGGTTTAAACCCAACTTTGACAGCAAAATGTAACGGATAACAAATAGTTTGGCCGACATGATTTTAGTTTAAATTTGGATAGAAACTTCATGTTGACCTTTTACACTTTAACAGGCTGTTGCGCTGCTGAAAAGTGGCCATTCCTTATCTCCCTCCTTTTCTTCCCCGCCGGCCTTCTTAGGTGTTCGCCGGAGCTCCATCCCCGGCGAGATCTGCTATTGAGGAGGGAGCGTGAGACAGCACGCGCTTGCCATGGCGATCCTTTATGCGCTAGTTGCGAGGGGATCGGTGGTGTTGACTGAGTTCACGGCGACGGCGACCAACGCTAGCGCCATAGCCAGGCAGATCCTGGAGAAGATCCCCGATACCGCCGATACGAACGTCTCCTACTCACAGGATCGCTATATTTTCCATGTCAAGCGCACCGATGGTCTCACTGTTCTCTGTATGGCGGAGGATAGCGTCGGACGTAATTCTTCTCTTCTTTCTCTCAGTCTCGAACTTTTGATCGATTGGTAATTTAATTTGGATGGTTATCCCTGTTTTTCTTATGGTCGATTGGTTAATTGTTTGGGGTGATGCCTTATCAACTAATTGATTGGAATTAATTCTCTCCAATTTGTGTGGAAAGGAGTGAGGGAGTATCTGTTCATTCTTCACATGTTTGGATTTTGTTGGATTGTTCTCTTTTGTCGAGTCCCATTTACTTTGGGAGTGAAATGCTTGGCTTTTGGTAAATCGATGCTTAACATATTCTTTTTCTGATTGAAAGTGACTGACTATTTGTTTGTAAATTAGTGCTGATTCTCTGACCTTCGAGAGGAAATTTACTTGAGCGTTACTTTTAGAGTAGTTGGTCTTGTTGACTCAATTTATTTTTATCAGTGTGATAATGTATCCTGTTACAATGTTCATCCTCCTTTGTGCAGGTAGAATTCCCTTTGCTTTCCTTGAAGATATACATCAAAGATTTGTGAAAACTTATGGCCGCAGCATTATTACTGCTCCTGCATATGGAATGAATGATGAATTCTCAAGAGTTTTGAGCCAGCAGATGGATTATTACTCCAATGATCCTAATGCAGATAGGATAAACCGAATAAAAGGTGAAATGAACCAGGTAAGCCTATTTGTCAATGTTGTTTTTCACAGCCTAGTATTGGAATTTAGTTGCCTGAGTCATCAGTTATATATGTATACACCTTACAATTTTTCACTGGAACTCCTGTGGTCTCAGCAATGAACCTGACTTGCCTTTGGGTTTCACAATCCACTTTCAGGAATCTGATTCACAAGTGTGTTAAAAAAGTAAAATCATTATTCAGTGGTCACAACTCACAAGATTGTAATCAATGTTGACAAACTGACAAAGTTCTTGTGGAATGCACCATTTGTTTCATAATATAACTCGTGTTTATATTTCACGCGTAGTTGCTGAGGTCAAGAAAGAGATATTATTTTTCTAATAGTGGTTGTTTGTGACGTCTTGAAATGATAATAGGTACGAAATGTCATGATTGACAACATCGATAAAGTTCTGGACAGGGGAGAGCGCTTGGAGCTGCTTGTTGATAAAACATCTACATTGCAAGTAAACACTTTCCGTTTCAAAAGGCAAGCTCGTCATTTCAGAACCACTGTGTGGTGGAGAAATTGCAGGCTTATGTAAGTGACAACTCTTAGCTTATATAGCTTATTTCCTTATCTGCACAAAAATCATGTTCATTTTTGAGTTGCGTGAATACAAGCCTCTTTTTCGATTCATGTGATTCCTAATGGATCCATTTGGTGGTTTAGACTCTCAATGGGGTTGGATGGAGACTCTATTTCATTGGGATGGATTGATTTTATCTATAGTGTGAACATATATATATTATTTGCTCATTTACTGACTGTGGGGATTGCCATGAAAGAAGATCATTTTTCATCTACATAAACTGCAACCCTCAATTGCCTTTTCAGTTACCACTCTCATTACTGTCATTGTCTTATACATTTTTCTGCCTTAACAAGTGTGGATCCGTGATAACAGGAATGCGAAAGGGAATGAAAATCATATAAGTTTAGTAGTGTGTTTTTTATTAAACGCTAAGCCTAATGGCAACGGAAATGAACATCATAATGTGGTCCCTCGTTTTCATTCTTATTTGGAAGAGAGGGATGAGAATCAGAAATATTAGTGAAATAAAAAGGAAGTCATGGTTTGCTATTCATGTATTGAAAATGCCGACTATTGTATTTCACCCTTTCTAATTCCCTCAATCTTACCAAGCGGCTTATTAATGATCTACACTTCCCAAAAGGAATTTTCTGTGATTTTGCACGTTAGCAATAATGATTATCTGACTTTCAAGAAAACTTCTATTTGCAGGTTCGTAGTGATCCTTGTTCTCTTGATCATTGTATACATTGTGCTCGCATTTGTTTGCCATGGCCCGTTGTTGCCTTCATGCATATAGCAGAGCTGTCAGAACTCAGAAACAAATTCTACAGAAACAAAGTGATATTATTAGATTCTACACCAGAGACCCCCTGCTGGTGCTTACGAACATCCAGCTGCTGAGTACCACCGGTTCTGAGCAACTTAGTCATGATCATCAAGAGTTGACATACAGTCGCTGCTGGTGTGAGCACAAATTTTTTCTTTTTCTTGCTGGATGATCATGACTCCGTTGCTCAACACCGGTGGTAATCATCGGCTGGATGTCAACTCTTGCAAGCACCAACAGGGGGTCTCCGGTGTAGAATCCAACAAGGTCACTTTGTTTCTGCAGGACTTGATTTCCATTCTTTAAGCAATGGATAGAACTGCCATTGTGACTATCCGGAGACACATGGGAAGCAGATTCACAGATGAATCTCATTAAACCAGTTCCCTCTTTTATTTATGGTTCAAATTTGTTCCTGAGATGCTTAAATTATTTGTGCCTCGTGCTGAGATGCATGAAGACCGACAAAGGAAACTCGAGAAAAAAAACTTATCGGGAAAACTTGTGGGTATGTTCCTTTTCTGTCCATCTCTTGTTTTTCTCCTTTTTGATTGACTTGCGAAGTGAATATAAATTTTGTTCCTTGAAATTCAAGACGACAGATGTTTGCTTTCTTGTGCTAAGTTTCTTTGTGATACGGTTGTCATTGTTTGCTCGAACAAAAGATTGTCATTGTAGACTTCAATTCTTGTAAGAACATATTTTGTAGTAATGATTTTATGAGTGAGTTAGCAGATTTGTTATTGGAAATGCAAATATTAACTCTTTGGATAATTAATAATTTATAAATTTTAGAAAAAGTTGTTTCAGAATTCTTTAATAGTTGTATCAAAGCCCAAATTGACAATCTTTAATGAAGAAAGTAGTGTGATTGCTTGTCAGCATTTTTGGACATTGCATTAACACTCACAAACTGCAAATAACCTTACCTAAATATGCACTAGTGTTGAATGTGTATTATTAATGGCCTTGTTTGTTCCAAAAGTTGTGGCTACAATTGGGACACAATAAAATCATGTGTATTATTATTGTATGATTGCTGTTCGGACAACTGTGTGTGAGGCATGCGTTGGATAGCCCGTGATGGAGAATATAACCCACATATTTGACATCAAACGCTTAGCTGGCTTTTAAATTATGGGTGCAGTGGAGATACATTAAACTAAAAAAAGGGTTAAAATCACAATGATTAGATTTTTATTGAATGGATTATGGACCTGATCTTCCACTCTAGGTAGAGCAACTCTACTGGAGCCCATTCCTCAAACACCGGACTCGGATCTTAGTGTCTAAGCATCAAAGATCACAATGCACAAGGGGAGAGTGCAAGTAAAAGCCATATTACAAGATGAGAGATTTAATCCATAAACAACCAGAAATCTAACAATCAATCATAAATTGGCAGGTCTGGCCAAAAATTATACATACCTATATAATATATATTGCCTTCCCCAAAAAAGAAAATGGAAAAACATTATTTCTGAATATAAAAAAAAATTAAAGCATCCCAATAGCAAGAATTAGTTAAGATTTACCAACAAAATGCTCCTCTCTCACTCATCTTTTTAAACAACAAATCTTCTCATTATCTACCTACTGCACAAGCAAAGACTTTTATGGTACACAATCAAGAATAAAGCATTCCCAAATCCTGAAACCTTCATGTGTTGCCCCCTTTCACTTTCTATAAGTGCCCTGCATAAGGGTTGTAAGCCTGTTGTTGTACAGGCATACCTGATCCATACGGGTTGGGACCATACGGGTTGGCTCCATACGGGTTCATCATCCCCTGAGGTTGTTGTTGTTGTAGTTGAAATGGTTGCTGATGTTGACCCATCATCATCATTTGCTGCTGTTGTTGTAGCATGAAAGCTTGTTGCTGAGCGTTCATGGTTGCCATCTGTATACCCTGGGGAGCGGCAATCCCGTTTGATGCAAAGAACGGGTCATGGAGCGGTTGTTGCATCATTGGGTTGGCCATTGGTGTTGGCTCCCAAGGGTTGTAGCTCACTGGCTGGTTGCTTCTTCTTATGGCGTCGTCATATAGACTATCCAATGTTAGCATGTCCAATCCTCCAGCCTTAGCATTGTACCATATAACGTTAAGAAAAGTTAGGATGCATAATACATGCATTATAGTATAATTAAATTAAATTTTGGGTCATAAAACTTAATGCATATTGAATTAAAAAAATGCATTTTGAATTTTGATGCCCAATAATGCACAAGTTCTATACATTGCATGACAACCAAACAAACCCTATGTTTATATCAATGGTAACAAGGGCGTGAATGAAAACAGAATGCCTACACAGTGAGACCTACAAGTGTGCAACTTATGACTCTTGTGGCAAAATGATACTTCAATTTGTTCAATTATATTTGTAATGATAACTATAAAAATAAACTAATCAACTCTAAATTCAACTAGTCAGAAGTCAACACTTGTTATAGCCGCAACCCATTCAATGAGAACAAGTAAAGATGAGAATGAACTCAAATACGTCCTAGATGTGAGTGAAGTGGTTACCAGCTTGTTACTTGTTGTGGTGGTCTCATTTGAGCTTGGTGCAGTGACAAGTGCCAGTTCCCATCCCGCTGTCCCATTTTCCAGGTTAGTAGGAGCTGGCGCGGATAATGGGTCAGCTATAAGAGAATAGATCACGGTTAGAATTATGATTATGCAACAAAATTCATGTTTGGTAAAAGACACAGCACATGGAACGGTAATTTTGGAATTAACATGCTTTTCTCCTTGTCACAGAAGCTGACATGCAATTCTGTGTCAGTTTGCCATCGATTGGATTAAATTTTCATGAAGTTCATAGAAAACTTACCCACGGGAACAATTGCCAAAGCCAGAGCATTCTTCTCATCCAGATCTGAAATAACTGTTGCGGGTGCAGGATCATCTAAACTCTGTCATGTGAAGGATGAAAAAAAAAATGTCATATGCAAGGAATGAGTCTTATGTTCAGAGACCACTTCCTATGGTGCTGCTCTTTTTTTTTTTGTTGCTGTAATGTCTTGCGCATAATAATGGCAAGAGAGAATTTAAAAACGTCAATCATGTTTACGGAAGTACAGTTGATTTAGTAATTTACCAACAGATCAGGAGTTTCAGCAACAATTTTTTCTTCTTTGACTGGTTCTGCAAGAGGGGGAGACGGCGGGCGGTGCTCCTTTGCCTCGACATCCTTTTTGTCTTCAATCGCTAAGATAACTTTTGGAGTGTCCTCATCGGTTACCCGTTTCACCTTAAGCACCAGAATAAATTGTATCAGAGTTCCAAAGTTGATAATCATGTCGAAAAAGGTTGCTTGGTTGAATTCATTGCATAATCTATCCCTCAATTTCCTAACGATCTCAACAAGGCACATCCTAAGTCCCCACAAACTGAAAGAAATAAGACAAAGAAAAGAAAGAAAGTCAAATTCATTCGCAAACCTGTTCTGTTTTAAATGTTGATCCCCTAGGAGCATCCCGTACATATTCTTCCATGGCTTGTAAAAATGATGCAGGAGGCTTCAACAAAAGGAAGAAGAATAAATAGATAGAAATATGGTAAGAGGAACAAGCAAATGGAAAGTAGAAACCTGTTCGATCTTAATAAATCTCTCTCCACGACAAACATCGAGGTTTTTGCACACTTCATAGAACTCTGACAATCTCTCAGCCTGCAACATAAAGGCAACTTCAGCACGGAAAAATAGGAAAGGGTACGGGACCCACTTATATAAAACAGGCAACAAACCAAAAGATTGAAAAATTATACAAAAGAAACAGCCCCAAAACAAACCTGTTGCCCAGCCCTCCGGTATATATCAAAAGCCTTAATTGCGTCTTGGCGTTGCATCTCAAAGAACTACAATAATCAACTTATAATTTAATGAAACTCCCTTGTATCTGAAGGATAATGGAAGGAAGATGAGGAATTCTTACTTTGTCAACCAGATTAACTGTACCATCACTTATGGCATTGTAAACTTTCATGCTCTCTGATGCAACCTATTATATGATGAAGAAAGCAGAAAAAAGCATATCAGCACAAATAGTACAGAAGATGGTACACGGAGCTGAAATCGTAGTAGACATTTTAACGTACCATGGACAGAGCCAATTGTATCACAAAATTATGAACCGCTGCTCCTTCAGGCTGTATAAGAAATAAGAAATTTTAGCTCATCTGTCGTCCAATTTTATAGATAATTGCTTGCCATTACATGGTACCTGGCATCCAATAGCCTTGAAAAGTAGTTGTTGCAAAGCAGGTAACTGCTCAAGCAATTCAACAGTGTCCAGGTCCTTCGTTCTCTGCATTACAAGTAAATTTATTGTTTTATCATGATTAAGTAGCTAGTTATGAGCCACAAAGTCTACAAATTTATATAACAAAAAATAATTGTAGTAAATTATAATAACTAGCTGGAGATTTTTTGAAGAGTTGGGATGTTGCTCTGGAAAAACTCATCAACTACTATATTTTCAAACCAGAAAGAGAAAAAAGAATCCAGAAATTTATGAATGAGCTTATTATTGTACACCGACAACTGGTTTGAGGCAAACCAAAAATCATTTGTTTATTTTTCATGCTATAAGAGCGAAGAACTTTTTAAGGCATTTTTAGGGAAGTACTTTGAAACACAAAAAAGCAAGCTAGCTATGAAAATTTGAAAGTAGCTCATGGCTGGGAGCTGAAATCGGATTGTAATCACCACATTAGGCTGAACGCTGAAGTAGCTAAGGATTATTTCTCTATTAAGGATAGAAAGCTACATTTATACAATATGGATCTCTGCTATGCATAGCAAACTGAATGCTACTAGTGCAAAAAAGGATGTTGCAAAGGGAGAAGCTTAATCTTGACAAATATTATCTCTAAGAACTTGGATAATTAACCAGAACAAATATATGCAAATGGATGTTAGAATTTTGAATAACATATAAGAGAAGACAAGCTCTTACAGTGCGCTCTGTCTCTACATCGTATTTCAAGACACGGAAACATTCAAGCCTTTCCTCCAAATATAAGGCATAGCAACGAACCCAGGCAGAGTAGTCCCATGCTGTAATAGAAAAGGATCAAGCAAATGACTCAGAATTACATCCAAAGCGTACAGTAATACTTAACTCTTAGAATCTGTCGCTAGATCAAGAAATACCATTAGCACTTGAATCATCCTTAAAATGTGCCATGTTGAGCATATGATTTCTGCTCCTTCCATAATTGATGAGTTCTTCTTGGAATGTAGGATCCACCTCCCTCAAAGCTCGATGGATGACAATTAATGTTTTCAATGCAACCTAAAATTTATTCAAGAGTGGCTTTAATCAAAATTTTAAGTACCATGTTGTGCAGAAGTATGTATCAGAAAACATGAACCAATACAAGTACAATCACACAGACCCACCACAATCAGGCACAAGAACCAGGGTGAGTATGAACTTGGATATTAATCAATATAATACCAAGCATTTTTACTTTGAAACCTTCACTATAACCATAATTACCATAATTGTAGCTCAAATGAGCTAAAATACGAGTTAAAACAATGTCAGAGTGTAATGGTTGGACATATACATATTTAAACACTGAAAAGTGATCCATATCGGATGGCATAGCTTTGTCAAAACGTAAATAGTAGCCTAGCATGTCATTATTCAAATGATTTGAGAACATTCTTTGCAAAGACCAGACAAAAAAGGCCAAGTTTTTATCCACATACCGCCCAGTTATGTGTCTTGGATAACCTTCTCGCAAGAGCATGTATGCAATATGCGACATCAGCTCGAGGCTGCACTGCTGAAACTGCAGCAAATATGGCTGCACAGAAGCAATAAGTAACACTAAATCAATTTTACAATTCCAGATGTGAAACCCAATCCTCCCTAAAGCCCAAGGCTTGGAGTGTGAGAAGGAAACATAATTTTAGTATCACTGTCACGGAGCACCAACCTCGCATATGTTTTTCCTTTGCAGGCCGCTCAACATGATTTGTAGCCCTGACAATAGCAACATCCAATTCCTACAAGAAGGGGAACATTTTTTCTTAAACAAATTTGATAATCAATGAAGGCTAACAATATAGAAACTTGAATACAGAAGTGTTTCAGTGTATGGTGATACAAGTATGCAACATCTACAGAAATCTTGAACATATTGTGAATACCTTGTAGCCGCTATTCACTTTAGCCAAACTAATGGTAGTAGTATCCTTGATCGATCCCAGTGCTTTCCTCAAACTGTTATTAGTACTTCCTCCAGACATTATTACTCTTTAATCTTTATCAATAAAAGATCACTGCAGAAGACAAGATTTTCAGTTTATCAACTCTCATCAACACGCAGCTACCATCGAACAGACATTAAGAAATTGATCAATTGATCACCCCCTCAATCCATCCACTAAAGAACAGAAACATCAAACTTTAAATTAAGAACTTCAGATATAATTCATAGCCTATTAAACCTCAGCATCGAGCTGGTAGAACTCAAAAATTGATTTAGTAGCCAGTAACAACGCAATCAGACATCTCATCACCACACAGCTTTTCTTATTCTTATTAATCAATCAACGGAATCAATACCGACAAACAACTGGGACCTAAACCACAACCAAAATGAGTATTAGATTCCCACATATCAACGAAGGAATCAAGAAAGGAAAAAAAAAACTCATATTCCGATCTGGAACCATCGGGAAAAAATCAAAATCTCAGGCTTACGTAATCACATCCCAAACACGAGCAAATCATTTGAAATTTTACCGATCAAAAAGAAAAACAAGATCTACAATTCCGGGAGGGGAACAGAACATATGCGATTCAAAATCGTCAATTTTCTTCTTTCGAATCCTTGCTAGCGTAAGAAAGTAATAAAAATTGGAGCTGGAAAATCAGATTCAGGAAGAAACAACGCAGAGGTTCAGCTCACCTCAACTCAAATCCGGAGGTGATCGGAGAAGAGAGACACACAGGGAGATAAAAAGGAGGAAAGCGAAGACAAGTCGAACGAGAGCGACGAGAAATGAAGTATATGAAATAAATAATAATTTTAGTTGGGCGTCGGCGTCCTACACCTTATTATAAACTTTCTACATTTACTGAAATTTTTTAAAATAATATAAAGTCAAAAACGAAACAAACAGTTTTCTTCTTTGGTAAATTCCGCCAATTTTGGGTAAATTACACAAAACCTCCCCTAATATAGCCTCATTGCATAAAATTGTCCTTTATGAAGGGTTTTTTTTTTTTTTTTGGAAAAACATTACAATAAAATGTGACCATACATCAAGTTTTAAGTATTATATACTATTGTCTCAACTATACAAAGGGTCAAACCACCAAAACCTCTGTTATAATATTGTCTCAACCTTTCAAGAAGCAACACACAAAAAAAGGCAAACATTATTCTCAAATTGTAAACAATTTACCATAATTTTAGCTTTATTAAAGTGTTACACAAAATATTTTGGTTTATACAAAATAAAACTCATATAGTGATAGAGGCATACCTTAGATTAAAGTGTAGCATCCGGGTTAAGATGTTGATTTGCTAATAAAAATCCGTGGTTCGGTAGAAAAGGAGTCGTGAGCATGTTTACTGCTAATATACTCCGTATAATCTAAGTTGTTAATTAACAATAAAATAAATAATCCGTTATTTTTGCTTGAATTTTTCATGTAAAATTCAGATTCTAACAAAATATTTGGGTAATTTGTTTTTCTTAGGTGACGAAAGGCTAATACCAGAAAAGCAGGGGAACGAATGTCGTTAGTAATCGTCCCATGTGCTCCTTTCTTGTATTCGCTCTTTAGCTAGGTTGGTGTCTATTATAGCTTGCAAATCTATGAAAAGGTATATTTATACTCCGTATGTGATTTCATAATCTTTCTTTCCCCAACCTCTAAAACCTAATCAACCTCTACCATGCCAAATCATCAAACGAGGCGAATTCGGTTTGGGTACTTTCAAATTCATGTCACTTTTGGTGTATTGCATGTTTTAATTTACGGATCATTCAGTCAAGAAAATTGAACGAACTTGGCTCTAAATTTATATCGGTCGTTTTAGATGCACGTGATGATGAGTTGAAACTATTTGTTAATCACTAATCAGTGATTTCAAATAATAGTTCAAAAAAGCATAGCACTAACCCTTTTTTTAATGTTTGCTGCCTACATGCATCTTGCATTGTTTGTTTTTTTAAAAAAGTAGTTTGTAGTAATTGAATTTGAAAGAGACACAAAGCTAAGTGGATTAATTAAAGTCCCAAAAGATAGTGGTAGAGCTTTCCTCAATGCACCTTCAAGTAAAGGCAATCAAAAGATGGGGAATCTATTCTTCAATGGATCCTTCTGTGTTCTCTGACCATGTTGTGCTGATGAATGCTAGAGAGCAAGTTGCTTTGGCTCTTGCAAATCTGAATGCCCCGATCCCTGAGACTATGATGATCCCTCCCTACCTCTGTGCTTCTCCCTTGGTGACTGGTGGAATGATTATGCCTAGTGCTTCTCATTCTGTTCCACAGCTTGCCTACTTGGGATTGACTGGTATGGACCCTGGGCTGAGTCTTCTAACACCCTCTTGAGAAACCAAATGCATGCTGTTGACATTAGGTGTGCTGGAGAGAGCACCTCTGACTTCTCCAAACGTAAGGACAATGAAGTTGTCAAAGAATATGCTGAAGCCTCCTCTGTTGCCAAGAAGCCCAAGAAAACTAGGGGCAAAAAGCAAGCCACCTAATGATTAGTGCCCCCCTTGTGATTGGTTCTGTTTTGTGTAAAATATCCTATGAATCTGGCCTTCTTGTTGGTTTTATGTTCCACCTGTTTGTTGCACCTTTGCTATATTTCCTACCTTTCTCTTACTGTTGTAACTTGCTGGGCCTAGGCTTCTTTATGTTGCCTCCTTTTGATAGCTGTAATGCCCTGTGTAGTTCCTTCTGGCTGGATGTTTGCTATATCAATCTTCTATGTATAATATTATGCTTATTTGGTTTTTACTTCTGGTTGTCAACATACACTTGGTTAACTTTTACTATATTTGGTTGTCACTATAGTTCTCTCTTTATTTTTATGACTACCTTGTGTTATCTTTCTTGTTCTACTTTTTATCTTGTTCATTCTAGATGTATGTCTTATTGCACTCTTAATTTTTGGAATCTTTGCAGCCTTGTTACTTGGAGCTCCTCTCCAAGTAATTGTTGTTGTATCTGCCCCCGATCTGTAATGTTGATATCTCCCTTTAGTGTGCTTTCGTATCATTGCAGCTTTGAGGTCCTGCTTGTTGCTGCCTATTTAGTGCATATCTATACTGATAATATACCCTGGTTCATAGTCTCGTGCTGTAATCTAGTTAAATTTTGGATTGTTACAACCTGCTTGTATTATGTTCCTATTAATCCTAGCCATTATGTAGTTACTAATTTCACTTTATGTATAAGTTCTAATGCCTTATCTTCTGTTTTCCTAAATGTAACAGCTTATTTTTTTAACACTTTAAGGCTTTTCCTTTGTCTTGTGCTCATTTACAGGTTGTGTTGTGTATGCTTCT
Organism: Fallopia convolvulus; assembly: GCA_964016875.1. NCBI lineage: Eukaryota > Viridiplantae > Streptophyta > Magnoliopsida > Caryophyllales > Polygonaceae > Fallopia > Fallopia convolvulus. The sequence continues at coordinate 10,414,851 of OZ024732.1, forward strand.
TGGAGAAATGCAACATCAAACTCACTTACTTCCTTTTCAAGTTGTTCTTTATCCTTGTTTGGTCTCTTATAAATTTATGTATTTGTGGCCACTTAGTTCTTTATATTTTGTATTTATGGTGTATCAAGTTAATGTGGCTAAAAATTCTGTATACATTGTTTGGTTGTAATCTTTTAGGCTCTTCTTATTCTTTTTGGTATGGGTGGAAATTTATAAACTTTTTAAATATCATTTCTCGCTTATCTCTTTTGATTAATCATGATATGAATCATACTTGCTTGCACTTTTGTTTCTCTTATAAACAAGGTTTTTTTTATGAATATAGGTTATTGGAACATTAGAGGGATTCGTAGGTCTAACTTCTGGGAGGAAGTTGGGTTCATAAGAAAGGTTAATAAACTTAATTTTCTTTGCCTAGCGGAAACAAAAACTGACTCTGACCCTGTCATCTCTATTATTCGAAAATCTGGCTTTCATAGAGTAATTTCATCTCCATCTATTGGTACTAAAGGTGGGATTTGGTTACTTATCTCTGACAATATTGAAACCCGAAAATGTGTTTTAGTGCATCAATCCGATAATCTTATTATTATGCAATATACCTATCAACAGCATATTTTTTTATTGATATTTGTTTATGCCCCCTCTCGAGAAGAACACAAAGTCTCTTTCTGGAATTCAATCTCCGAAACTATTTATCGTTTCCAATTACATTTCCTGTTAATGGGTGATCTTAATGAGATTTCATCTCCCAACGATAAACTTGGAGGTTCTACTCCTGTTTTAAGTCGTTTCAATAGACTATTGAACTTCGCAAATGAGTTTGGACTTGTTGACTTAAAAACAACTGGTTTTCCTTTCACGTGGAGAAAACGGTCTGTTGCGTTGGATAATATTTTTGAAAAATTAGATCGTGTGTTATGTCATCAAACTTTGACTACTTTATTTCCTTCGATTGTAGTGCATCATCATCCTTTTACTACCTCTGATCATTGTCTTATTACTTTCTCCCTTGGGACTGCAAATTTGTTTCGAAAAATTCCGTTCCGTTTTGAAAATGTCTGGATGTCCGATTGTTCTTTCATCCCGCTTGTTTCTAAAGTTTGGAGTTATCAGATGTCTGGTTCGTTTATGTTCCGTCTATCCATGAAGTTAAATCTTTTAAAGAAATATTCGAAGGTATGGGCTAAACATCATACAAATAATAATTTTGAGCAGTTAAAAATATCGGAAACACATCTCCAACACCTACAATCAGATCTGTTACTTGATCCCTTAAACCCTACTATTATTCTCCGGCTACAAGCACATTTAAATAAATATAACGCTTTGCTTGATTTCCAACATAATTTTTGGAAGCAACGTGCTAAGGTCACTCACTTACAAAATGTAGATAAAAATACCAAATATTTTCAATCAATCACTAAAATTCGTTCGTATAAACAGAGAATTATTTCTTTTCAAACACATGAGGGTGTTGTTATCTTTGATCATTATTTGATTTCGCACAGCATTGCTGAAGAACTTAGTCATAGATTTTTAATTAACCCTTCATGCTCTATTTTATCAGGAGATCTTGATATTATTCCAAACTTAATTTCTACATCAGATAATCTTATGTTAATTAAATCTCCTTCGGCTGTTGAGATTAAATTTGCAACATTTGATCTTGCTCCGAATAAAACACCGGGACCGGATGGCTTTCCAGCAGATTTCTTCCAAAAATTTTGGAATATTGTGGGAAATTCTGTAATTTTAGCAGTACAAGCTTTCTTCCATTCTGGTCAAATGCTTCGTTCTATTTAATAAATCTTTTGTTACCCTTATTCCTAAAATAGATGCCCCTCTAACTATTAACCATTTTCGTCCAATTAGCCTTTGTAACACCATTTATAAAATAATTACTAAAGTTTTAGCCAATCGTTTGGGAATGCTCCTTCCTTCTCTTATCCATCCACTTCAGGGGGCTTTTGTGAAAGGAAGACTTATCCAGGATAACATCCTTATAGCGCATGAAATTTTCCACTCTTTTCATAAAAAGAAAAAAGGAAAAAAGGGCTGAATGGCCATTAAATTAGATATGGAAAAAGCTTATGATAAAATTAATTGAAACTTTATCAAATTAATTCTTCTAAAATTTGGATTTCATTCCAAATGGGTTAGTCTTATTATGACATGCATTTCTACTTCCTCTTCTTCTGTTCTTGTTAATAATGAACCTGGGGTCGAGTTCTTCCCTCAGTGTGGTATTAGACAGGGGGATCCAATTGCACCTTTTATCTTTGTTATTGCTATGGAATTTCTTGCACGTACATTGCAATTGCAGTCTACTCTTGACTCCAAATATGTTGGTATTCAATTAGTTAAAAATGGCACGTGTTTACCCTTTCTTAGTTTTGCGGATGATACTTTAATTTTTGCAAATGCTTCTCATACGAATATTAATTACATTAAGAGTTTTTTAGATAACTTTTCGAGAATTTCGGGGCTTTCGATTAATTATCATAAGAGTAGCTTTCAAGTGTCAGAAAATATTTCGAGGGCGTCGCCTCTTTCTCTTGCTTCTGTGTTAAATATACAGATTACTACGTCCATGGAAAAATATCTTGGAATTCCGATCCTTAAAGGGAGAGTACAAAATTCGATTTTTTTAGATTCTATTACTAAACTTAAAAGACAATTATCTCAATGGAAAGCAAATTCTATTTCTCAAGCTGGAAGAACTATCCTTATTCAATCTAATCTGCTTAGTCAAGTTAACTATCTAATGCAAAGTTTTCTTCTTCCTAAGGGAATCTTGGGTGATATAGATAAAGTAAATAAATCTTTTTTTTGGAATAAATTTCAGCCAAATCATCATCCTCTTATTAGCTGGGATAAGGTGTGTTCTCCTAAAGAAGTTGGGGGAATGGGTCTTCGTACTGCTGAGAATAATAATTTGTCTCTTCAGATGAAACTTCTATGGAAAATTCTGTCCTCTCCCCATAATTACTGGGTTCGTATCATCTCGGAAAAATACCTTGGGTCTGAGTCGCTTTTTCAATATCAGAAGAAAAATTGTTCTTGGCAATTTGGAAGACTAATGAATCTTAGGAATTTATTTTCCAAAGGAATTTTGTGGAGTATTGGAAATGGCCAGACTGTTAATTTTTGGACAGACCCTTGGCTCCCAAATATTGATTTATTTCAGTATTTTGATAATGAGAATATTAAACTAAAAGTATCTTCTTTTATAACAGCGAATCATTCCTGGGATTATGAGAAATTACATTTAATTTTGCCGGATTTTTTAGTTGCTTTAATTTCAGATATTAGAATTCCCATTTCTCCTTCTTTGGATAGATTAGTTTGGCTTCCTTCTTCGGATGGCGATTTTACTGTAAACACAGCATCTTCTATGCTTAACTCTTCCCACCGCGATTTCTCTTTTGACTTTTCCTGGATTTGGAAATCTTCTCTTCCTCCCAAAATTAAAAATTTCATTTGGAAAGCTTGTGCAGATTGTCTCCCAACTACTGATCGACTTAATAGGTATTTTAATTGTGTTTTCAGTACTTGTTCCTTATGTGATTCGGAAGATGAAAGTTTGAATCATTTATTTTTTAAGTGTCCTTTTAGCCTTAATATGATCTCAAAGTTAGAGGGGCTACTAAATCTTACCTTCTATATTGCAAATACTGATAATTTTTTGGACAATTTATGGTCTACTTTAAAATCAAATAAGAATTGTAATGTGATTTGTTTCTTATGGTGGTTTATTTGGGGCCATAGAAATTTAAAAAATTTTAATCCAACCAAACTTATGACTATGCTTCCTCCATGTGATCTGGCTTTTTCGCAACATCTCCAATGGGTTTCCTCTTAGGTTTCTCCCGCTCGTAAAGTTATTTCTCGCCCTAAAAGAAAGAATAATTGTGTCTGGAAGAAACCACCTATTAACTCTTTAAAACTAAATTTTGATGCCTCTAAACGCTTGAATAATTCCACATATACAGGGTTCTTAATCCGTGATCATAATAGTAAAATCCTGTCCTTTGACAGAAAACATGTTTCTTCTGTTTCTGTTCTACAGGCGGAGGCCCTTGCATTACTTGATGGTCTTAAATCTGCGGTCCTGTTAAACCCCTCTCGTCTGGTTATTGAGGGCGATAATTTAATTCTTATTAATTCTTTGAAAAACATTTGGAAAGTGCCTTGGGAAATACAATCTATTGTGAATGATATCCGTCATTTTGCTGCTTTTATTCCCTGTGTGGTGTTTTTTCATTGTTTCAGGGAGTGTAATTCGGTGGAGGATTTTATCGCCAGAAGGTGTTTAGTTTTGGCTGATCTCAGTTTTGCTATTTTTCATTTTTTTCCTGGATCGCTGTTTGATCCTTTAGATTCTTCTAGTTTGAATGTGTGGATTTAGACTCATCCTCTGTTATTTGAATTTCTAAAGATCATCCGTTGTGATGATTTAGGGTGGCCCTGTACTGTACGGACATCCTAGTGTTGGCTATGTAATGAGCTAGTAGCTCATTTCTTCAAAAAGATGGGGAAAAAAGGTCTCTCAATTGAAGAAGAGAGTTTTATGACAACTCAAAAACAAAGCTCAAATCAGCAAGAAATAAGTTTGTTAAGTGCATCAGAAAACTGATTTTTTAAGCAAGTTTAGCGTAAATCCAAATTAATAAACATGAGATCCAGATGTTTTTCCAAGCTTTTATTAGCGCGTCAAAGGGCACAAACAATGTGAATAATTAGTATCGATCACTCTTTTAAAATGGGTGGATAATGGGGTTGTGTTGTTTTTGTCGGTTCGGTAAATCGGATTTGAAACTGATTTGATTTTTGAACTTTTTAGTCCAAAAATAAAGTTTATGCATGTTTCAATGATTTTGGCTTTCAATTTTTCGAAATTTTGGATTCACTGATGGGGGTCGAGTTATATGAAACGATTCGAACCCTCAAACCACTTAAGAACGAAAGTGAACAAGTAAGAATAGTAGAAAACAGTAAAGAACACAAGATTTGTTTACGCGGTTCGAGCAAGCTCTACATCCGTGGAGCCTGAGTGAAGAGACTCGTCTCAAATCCACTATCCAATGATCAAGTTCTAGAGAGATTACAATCACACACACATCAAGGCAAAGAAAACTAAGGAACTAAAGAATTACAACAAGATCTAGAGAAGAAGAGAAGATTTAGGGTTTCGGCCCCCTGAAAGGCTACACAAAGCTTCTGGATGAAGCTTTAGAAAAACACCACTGCAGATCTCAACGAGCAATGATCGTCGCCTTCAACGTCGACCTTGAACTCCACCGCTTGGCCTCACCGGAGAATTTCTTTCTCCGACTTCGCTCTCTCTTTCCTTCTCTCTCTTTCTTAGAACTCTCTCGAATCGCCGTTGAGTTTCTAGGGCTTGGAATGAGCTTGCGAGACGAGCTAGCAAGCTTTATATAGAGGCTCATACTCGAAACGCTGCGTTTCACTTAACGCGGAGGAGAGCTCGAGCTTGTTGGGCCACCAACTTCTCATTTGGGCCTCTTCAATATTCGGATAAGATCTTGCTTCAAGTATAAAGGTCTATTAACAAGCCTCGATCGGTTAAGTCTCCAGACCGGTAAACCGGGGTGACTTTCTTGATCCGGTTCACTAATAAACAAGCCTTGAACCATGAGTCTGAACCCGATTCTCTATCCTATATTTTCTCTACCATTTAACTATGTATGCATTGCTATACCAATCTCTATGTCACTTATATTTATATACATGACTTACATATTTCCTAACATTATAGATTAACTTTTTTAAAGTGCACACAATCTTCTTTTGTGTTAAATATTTACTCATGTTTCTCTTAGTTTGAGCTTCCGATTGAATTGAATGGTATTAAACTGTTTTCATTATTGAAGAATTTCGATAAATTTTTAGAATTCAAATACTTATGTTGATTCCATTGGGATTGTTGAGTCCACTTTGAGTTTAGTACTGTATGGTAATATGGTGAGTCACTGAGTCTGGTGACGGTGCATTTAAAATGCAAGGTGGAATCCACCATGGCACCCCTCTCTTTATTCTGCAAAACAAAACAAATTGCTTCTATTATTTTGTACAAACTTTACAAATATGTTTATTTTACTACATTCCATTATTTTATTCAACCGGCTTGTATTTAGTCAACATAGCTTCCTGTATGAATCAATATTGCTTCCCAATTGTATGAATTTGCTTCTGTATGAATTTTGTTTGATTCTTGTTTTCTAAATCTAGAAGAACATCAATGCTATAAAAATTTTCAATGGTCAAAAAGCTGCCGTCAAAGCCAGGCCTCTGATTCTAGACCGCATGGAAAATTCTGTTCGACATTGACAGCTCGTATGATGAGAAGAAAAATGGGCCAAGAGACAGACTTGGGCCTAAAACAAGGCCCGTTAATATTTGCACTGAAGATTGTAGGGCTTTACCCAAGCAGAAGCAAGGGTGCCCTTCCAGAAATTCTCGACGGCCCAAGACGAAGCCCAGGCCGAAGAGGGGGTTTGGAAATAGTTTTCAACCAGCAATTGACGCGCCTCGGTTATTACCTCACTAGCTGCGTTATTGCCCCAAGCGCAAAGATACTTTCACCAGGCCTGCCACTTTGCATTTTTATACGCTGTCCGCAAATCCTTCAACTATCTCCTACTCGATGTGGGAGGTAGATTTCAGCAATCTTTTCAATTTTCTCGTCTCTTGACTTCAAATCACCGTAACTCCGTAAGGCACATTATTATGATAATAATTAAGTAATATGGTCAATCAAGGCAGTATACTCGGAAAAATCTCAAGGTATAAATTTGCTTTTTGTAAATTTGGTCACCTAAGATGCATTTGAGATATACCTCATTAACACTTATCTCATCTAAAAATGTGGAAACTTTATGCACATGTTGTTGTTTTTTTTGTAAATGGGAGTGTTGTCGTGCTTCTTTTGAAAATCGCGCAAATAGATTGATAATCGAACATGCCCAAATGGAAGCATTTTGGGTTCGGGTACAAATGTACAATCAATGGGACTTCTGGTCAGAATGTGGTGGCGACGGTTTAAAATCCGGATCGAATTCCGACCCAAACGAAATCAATTTTTTTTAGCAAAAACGAAATCAGTTTGAATTTGTAGTGTTACAAATGTTTCATTTTCGTAACTCAATTAGGTTATTACAACATTATTATTTAAATTAATTTATTATATATGTTTACCCGAATGTGACCAACTACGCTTACATTACATGCACTACAATGTCATTATTTAAATTACTCTCTATTACAAAAATATTTGTCATTTTAGATAATTTTACACTTTTTAAGAAAGTTATAAATAGACATATATAACCCTATTTATTATCCTATTTTGTTTTATTTTCCAATACTACAACTAACAAATCTTCCTTCATTAATTAAAAAGTACTAAAATACAAGGGTATAATTGTAAAGTATGTGATAAAAAAGGCTTAAATAACAAACATTGTGTAACAAAAAAAATAGGGTAGAATGACAAATATTTTGTAACGGAGAGGGTAGTTTATTCTTTAAAACGCACTAGGTAGATAGCTATCAATAGAGCTGAATATTATCCATGAATGATCGATCCACCCGATCCACCCGCTTCACCCGACCCAAATATACGAAAGAAAAACCGAAGAAAAGTGGGTGATGGGTGGGTCGGGTGATGGCTGAAACGGATGATGAGTCGGGTATGGGTGACATTTTACACTCGATTCACCCGACCCATCCGCGCTTACCACCCGCATAATTTTATCTAATTTACTTACTTTTTGTTAATATCTCCAACAAACCTAACATTGTCGCCTCCAATTCTACTATTTATCTTTTTATTTGTCATTTTCCGTTTGACAATCTTCAACTCCCCCCAGCTTCCCTAATAACGTTGTCACTTCTTCTCCTTCGACCATCTTTTTTGAGTCTCCATTATCGTCTTCTCAACATCACCACCAACAATTCTCCTTCACTGCTAGTCTTCCTCACTCCGATCGTCGCCCTTAATTTCTAGCTTCACCACTGTCAATACTTCTTTTATTAACTTCTGAATTTTATTTAAAAAATATTATTGTAATTTAATAGTTCATGGATGGTGGGTCACCCGACTCACCCGCGAGTGATGGGTGGGTCGAATATAGATGAAATATTTCACTAGTGATGGGTGGGTCGGTGTTAATATATGAATACCTTTGTGTATCTTTTATTTTGTATTATTCTCTTTCCATAATCAAGTTAGATTTTATTCTGGTTAGGATTGCTTTCCTATTTCACGGGGATTGCATACTCTTGTATCACTATTAATGTACGTCAGATCAATCAATACAGAATCATCTTTTCTCCCTTCAACTCTAAGCTTTACATGGTATCAGCCGAACGTACCGATCCTTCATCAATGGCTTCCCAACCCACCTCCCCCACGCAATTGCTTTTCTCCGCTTCGTCTGATGGATCTTCTCCGAATTTCCATCTTCCTAACTTTGCTATCCTCAATCGCTCGAACTACTCTCTTTGGAGGAATATTGTTCGTTCTGTCCTAGAAGCCTTTGATTTGGACTCATTCTTTGTCCCAACTGCCCCGCCACCGCCAACCACAATCTCGGACCCGGCTACACTTCTCTCGCCGTCCTCACAAATCGGGCTATTGTAGTGATACTCAATCAGCCCGAGCCTTCCACTGATCGCTCTGCATACACAGCTGCTTGTCAATCAGAAATTGCTAACCCATGAGTGGTTGACACGGGGGCAAACAGTCATGTTGCTACTGTCCTGCAAAATCTCACTATTCAATCCGACTATGAAGGCAAAGATAACCTAGTTGTCGGGAATGGTATGTCTCTCCCTGTTACTCATTTAGGCCGCTCTATTTTACTTGCAAAGCATGCTATTAAACCCTTGCAACTTAATAATGTTTTAGTTGGTTCTTCCATTACTAAAAAGTTATTAAGTGTTTCAAAATTAGCCAAGGATAATAACGTTTTCCTTGAATTTCATGCTAACCATTGCCTTGTGAAGAATATGCAGGGTCAGATTTTGCTAAGAGGAACCGTTAAAATGGCCTTTACCATCTCCCTCGCTTTTCCCATGCATCAAGTCATCCCGTAGCCTTTGTTGGTGAACGTGCCTCCATCACATGTTGGCATCATCGCTTTGCTCACCCTCATGAGTCTATCTTGCGTCGTTTGATTTCTAATTTTCGGCTTCCAATGTCTACAAATAAATTGCCATCAGTCTGTAGTGCTTGCCAACTTGGCAAGAGTCGTCGTCTTCATTTACCTACTCGTGTGTCTACTACTTCTAAACCATTTGAGTTGATTCATTTTGATGTATGGGGATCCTCCTAAACTATTTCTCTTAATGGCAACAAATATTATGTTATTTTTATTGATGATTACTCTAAATTTGTTTGGGTTTATTTCTTGCAATCAAAAGATCAAGTCTTTCCCACTGTTCAATTGTTCATTAAATTAATCCAAACACAATTCTCACAACTCATCAAAGCCTTTCAAACAGATTGGGGTGGTGAATATCGACCTGTCTTCAAATATCTACAATCTCTTGGAATTGAACATAGAGTTTCGTGTCCATACACACCTCAACAAAATGGGTCCTCTGAACGCCAAACTTGAGTTATTATTGAAAAAGGACTCTCTCTCTTCTTGCTCATGCCAGTTTACCAATTTAATTTTGGGAGTACGCTTTCCATACATCAGTTTATCTCTCAAACAGGACTATTACCCCACGCTTCAGTTCAAATCTCCTTTTCAAATCCTCTACGGTAACACACCGGATTATGCTTTTCTTAAATCTTTCTGGTGTCTTTGCTATCCATATCTTAGACCATGCAATAGCTCCAAATTGGATTATCGGTCTTCTCCTTGCATATTTTTAGGGTACAGTTCCAAACACAAAGGGTATATTTGTTATCATGTCCCTTCTAATCGTACCTACATTTCTCGCTTTTTCGTGTTTAATGAGCTCGTTTTTCCTTATTCTTATATGACTGCGTCCGACCCACCTTGTCCGACACCAGTCCCGTGTTCATCTCCGTCCCTGGCCGCCTTGCAGCACGCTTTCCATACAAAGGCGGCATCCACCATTGTTTCCCCGCCCCAACTAGAGCAACCATCCCTACTCCTCCTTTCTCTCCCTCGCTCTCGGTTCATATCGAGCAACCACTTATTCCGTCCTCTCCTAATCTGATGTCCTCACCCTCGGTTCCTCTGGCAACTGGCAATGCATCGGACTCCTCGGCATCAACCATTACATCGGACCCACTCCCGTCACCCTTGGCTGAACCTCCAGCAGCCGACAACCCATACCCTAATGCTCCTACATGGTTTCGGCCACCATCCCAGTCCTCTCATAATATGACTACCCGATCCCGCACTCAAAGCCTAAAGCCAAAAGCCCTAAATGCTACAAAATATCCTCTCCTTGTAGCCCTTCTCAAAAACCTTGAACTGAAACTTTTTCACCAAGCCTCTAAAGACCCTAAATGGCAAAATGCAATGCAGTTAGAATATGATGCCTTATTGAGAAACGGGACCTAGGACTTAGTTCCACGACCTCCGGGTGCTAACATTGTTGGTTGTAAGTGGGTTTATGTAACACCCCCTTTTTACACAGGGATATTACCGCCAGTGACCTCGAGATTAAACTCTCGAAGTCACCCAAGGCTTATAGTAACTACAAAACTTAACCATAAACTTTAAATAATGCGGAAGCAAAACATTACATAAATCGATAGCATTGTTTACAACCAAACTGTAACAAATATTAAGAATGGTCCTCACAAGCCGAGGATCCATTTACACCAAAATTATTTAATATGCGGAAGCAAAATGAAAACTATGCGGAAGCAAATTAAACTGTAAAGGCAACACGACGAACTTGTCCAACTTCAAAAGATGCCCCTTCAATCCTTGATTACGACTCCTCCTCCTGATCTGCCGAAACGGAAATACGGTTGACACCATCCGACCATGCAAGGAAAAAAAACGGCCGGGTTAGTCTTGTGATAGACTAAGCAAGTGGGTTTTCTAAGGTGGTTCTTATTTAGGAAGGGAGTGTAGATGCTGGCATCGGAATCCCAATTAAAGCCGGACGAAACCTAATAGCTACTTCCGTCCAGGAAAGCGTTATGAATTTTTTTAAAAAGAGGAAAGATGAGACCGTTACTAAGGGTGACGCCTCGAACTTTAATGCAGATATGTTGGGAATGTTGTTACACACAGAGCGTTATAGTCGATTCATTAAACCCTCGTTGACCCCGCGCACCTCAACCAACCTCACCGCATACGTGTTGTGCGAATTCAGATTGGAACGAGATGACAACGAAACCCGAGAACGAGGACGGTTTCCCATTTTGTACCGACCATCCTGTCCGTATTAATTTGTGTACGAGTACACTTATCTGAGTTAATTTTAAGCGTTTAATAATAATTCCACTTGGATTTTTAGGTACTTTAATTACAAGAGACAAAGTCTTGGAGTACTTCTTTACGATATACGGGCACCTACGTCCCTTGGCACTTAAAAGTGCGAACACCCCTCAGCGGTTGAGGGGTATGGGTCAGGACCTTAGCTAGGGTTTTAAACAAAACGACCTAGCGAGAATTAAATATTTTATAATATAAGTCATAAGACTTTGTGTTCTGCTCCTTACAGTGGAGCTTTAAATAATATACACATAGCAACACAGAGCAATAAGGCCTACATCCATAACTAATGCAGCCTAAAATATGACTAGGAATTACAGTCGTTAAATCTAGGAATGTAAAACTATCCTATGTTCAATTTTATTCACACAGAGATTCCCAATATATATTTAAAAACATCATGATCGATATGAATCATGCTTAGGAAATGAATGCGAAAACAGAATCGATTTCACTTGCCTTCAGAATTGACGATAACTGGTAACGGAAAATATCACTCGCGTTTCTAACTCGGACTTGTTCCTGTAGCGATCAACCACAAAATAAATTTACGTTAATATATTTCGTTAACTCGTTAACGTTGATCTTTACGGAACTACGAAAATGTTTAAGTTTATAAAAGATTATAAACTTATATATATTATATTAATATCATCCTTTTTATTAATATAATGAATATGCCATGAAAATTTTAAATACTATTTTCATGATACCAAAATTAACCTTAGTATATATAGCATAAGGTTCTTTATTTTATTTTAATTAAAAAAATACTCCATTTTTATTTATTTAAAAAAAAACTTATTTCAAAACGTAAAGTTTCTTATAAAATGTATAAACATAGTTATATATCATGAATACAGAGCTTTCCACTTTTAACTTTATAAATTCTAAATAATATTTTAGAATACTCATTTTAAATACAACCTCGTAGACATAATTTTCATAGACACATAAATCTTAAAATTTTATCAAAGATACTCATAAAGTCTAATTTTTAATACAACATCCTAAAAATATAATTGCACTCGTACAACTTTATGTACTCCATATATCTTTTTTTTGATAGAAAACACACATAGAATTAAACCCAATCAGCATTTAAAACATCATACAACTCCAGCGGAAAATAAACGTTTGAGGAAACAAAGAAAGTGTCCAGTGGATGCCACTTGCTCAGCCAGTCAGCTGCACGATTGGCCTCCCGTTTGCAGTGACTCCAACACCAGTGATCAAACAGCAGACTTTGTTGAATCACAAGAGCCATAACATTACCAAATACATTAAGTGGGAGGTCCCCTTCCTTGGCAAGCTTGACTACTTTCAAAGAATCGGATTCAACCTCGATCCGCTGCAGTCCAATAGAGTAGCCCAATCGAAGATCCCATAGAGCGGCTTCAGCCTCAGCTACATCGACAGAAGTTCCCCTTTGAATGCACTTCGATCCAGCAAAAATAACATTTCCTACTTCATTCCGACCAATCACTCCTATTCCACTTTGTGTTCCCAACACAGATGCATCCACATTGATCTTGACATACCCCTACTGAGGCTTGCTCCATTTAGTATTAGAAATTTCCTGATGGACCAAAGAGCGATTTTCCGTAAACCCATACTGGTGAAACTCTTCAATTAAACACATGCAGCCCGATATGATTTCGCCTGCATCATGCGTTCCATCAGCAAACAGCGTGTTGTTCCTTGATTTCCACAGACCCCAACAAACACAAGCCCACAGTTAATGATCATAATGCGATAGCTCACCTACTCTGCTTGCCCAATCCAAGAAAGAAATATGTTCAGCGCCCAAATCGGCAATCTGAGGAAAGCGGTCCCAAACGAGAGTGGGTGTAATACAACCCCATATAGCATGCATCACTGTTTCCATCTTTCCACAAAAAAACACAACAAGGATCCTGGATAATATGGCGGCGAACCAAGCTTTTTTGCAGGGGAGGATATCGAACGCAGCTTGCCATAGAAAGGATCGAACTCTTGGAGGAACTTGGATACTCCATAAAAACTTCCACAAATGTGCTTTTAAACCTGCATCAGTCGACTCACCATTGCCAGATATAGACTTCTTTTGCACCTGAATAGCATGATAGGCTGACTTGACAGTAAATCAGCCATCTGCCGTGTGAAACCAGATCATGTGATCTTTCAGGGGTGGGTCAACCAAATGAATAGCCTGAATGATTTCAGTGTCCTCTGGAAAAAACAAATCATTAATCTTATCCTCCTAAAAGCACCTGTATTCCAATCAATAAGATTTGCAACAGTAAGGTCATCATCTGCTCCAAAAAAATTCCCTATCGGCTTGAAAAGATTAGGCCGTGGTAACCAGCGATCATGCCAGACTCATATGGAAGTACCATTTCCAACCTGCCAAAATAAACCATCCAGTAACACTGCTCTTCCTTTCATGATACTTCTCCAGCAGAAACTAGGATTATATCCCATCATTGCATTAAGGAAAGAGGTTCTAGGATAGTATTTGGCTTTCAGTAAACGAGCTATAAGCGTGGTAGGCTCATTAATCAGTCGCCAGCCTTATTTTGCCAAAAGAGCCAAATTGAAACTCTCCATATCCCGAAATCCTTGTCCACCTTCCTTCTTTGGTTTACACAAATTTTTCCAAGCTATCCAATTATACTTCTTCTTAGACTCTTGACCTCCCCAAAGGAAGTTGCACATAAGCTGTTCAATATCCCTGATTACACTGCTAAGAAGAAGAAAATAGGACATTGTATACATTGTAATAGCCTGAATTACTGCTTTTATTAATATCTCCTTTCCCGCTCTTGATAGAGAATTCGACTTCCATCCCTTCAACTTTTGTAATAACCGCTATTTTTATCATTAATTTTTTTTAAAATTCAGTCATTAATTATTTATTAAATAAAATAAATTCATAATATTCCTTTTTATTTGAAACTTATTTCTAAAATAAATGGAGTATAACTCTTATGAAATAATTAATCGAATAAATAAAATTTATTAAAAACGGAATTTAATAAATTCATATCCTAACGGGAATCCGTTCTCTTAAACTTTCCAACCTTTCTTTCTTAAAAAGAAAGCAATGGGCCTTAGCCCGACCCATTTAAAAAGCCCATATATCATCTAAAGGGGTTTTATAAAAACAAAGAGACAAGGGTGTGATTTGAACCCTTGACACCCCTTCTCCAAATCCTCAACTACTTGTACTGTTTGGTTTTTCTGATATAAAAGACAACCAGTTGTATTTAAACTCATTCCTTCCAGTGATTTTTTTTGCCAAACCAAATTTCCGATCTGATTGATGCACGAATTCGGGTATTAAATGGGAGATTTGGGTAGGATTTTATGCAGAGATTATTCTCTCCCACTCTAGATTTTAATAAAATTTTAATCAATTTTTCCCACTCACCAAGTCACCATTGAAGGGGGATTTGAGCAATGATGAACTTGATTCCCTTCTCTTCTCCACCCCCACCTCATTGCTTATTTAAAGGACTTAGAAGACCATTAAAAAAACCCATTCTTAACTCTCAAACACTCCCAATTTCTCACCAAAATCCATTAAAACACAAGCTGATTTTTCCAAAAATCAAAAGAAATTGGGTTTTAATTCTTTTTGGGGCAAACACCACTTCCGACCACTGTTGGCCGCCCCACCTAGCCACGCCGCCCACACGCCGCCGTCCAGGAGCACCGCCGGAGCCGCCCTGCCCTGGTGCCGCCTCTCCCCTAAGTCGTCGTTTTGTCCTGTATTTCTCTCTGGCTCCTTTCTGCGTAAAAACAAATCAGAGGAAGGAAAAGGGTAAACCCTTGGGCCTTTTATTATACTTTTATGGGCTGATTTGTTTTCTTTTGTACATATTAAATTAGGCCCATACTACTTTCAACTTCAAAAAAAATCAGATTTATAAAAAAATGGAAACTTAGACATGTTCTTATAAAATTTATACATGTATGCAAATATTTTAAAAGGGGATTTATTTTTACAAGTTGTGAGATATTTTTAATAAGTCCTAAATTTATAAATGTGGTTTTAATTTGAAAAATTCTGATTTTATTTTATTTAAAAGGCCTAGACTTTCTTTCCCTTGCTATACAAAAATACTTTGATTATAAAGGCTTTTAACTAGTTAATTTTAAAATGTAAAGTTTTCATGCATATAATCTTCATGCATGTCCTATATAAATATTTGAGTTATTTTTATATGAATTTTAAATATAAATAAGTCGAATAAAGACAAGTTTGACCATTATTTTAAAAGTGTCTTTGCATGTACTTTTAAAAGAGTTTGTATAGATTTAATTCTCTTGCATGTATTTATAAACTTAAAAATAATCTTTTCTATGAACTTTTATCAAATAAGAGTAATAACAACAAAATATGCTAATTAAATTAAAAGTACCTTGCATGTATTTTAAAAGAGTTTTGATAGCTTAAAACTCTTTTGCATGTCAATTTTAGCTAAAATGAATATTGATAAAATATTTTGAACCATCTAGAATTAAATATGAACTTATAAGGGTTTTATTCACTTAAGAAAAGTAAAATAGTTGTACATGGATTTTCTTATAAAAATCTTTGGAAAAAAAATCCTTTCTTGCACGCAACCTAATTTTATTCACTAGTTAGCAATAAATATACATACATTCCTCTTAATAAAAGAAAGAGGATTTTTCATGATCATACTCTATTTAATTAGTATATTATTTTACGTGTGGGAAATAAAGTATTTATAATGTAATATGTACATGCATGCTAATTATAGATTTTATTATATTTTTATAATATATCAATCATGACCTTTGATATTATTATTGATCATAATAATAACTTTTACTAAGTAGTTTGTATAAAACTTTTGATAGTTGGAAAAAGGGTTTTAATAGTTAAAATATGCTTGCATGTCAAAATTAGCCTTGTCACATAAACTTGTGGGAATAAAATAAAGTTTGACTTTAGAAATAATAAAATACATGCAAATCATATTTTAAGTATATTATATTATTGCATATAGTTTCAAAGGAATTTCCTTTATATTTAAATAAGACTTTGCATGTGTCTTTGAAATAAATATTATAAAAAGTACTATCTTGAAAATAATAATAAAGATTATTATTTTCTATTCCTTATCTAAATTGTTAACTCAAATAATTTAGATTTAAGTTTCTTTCTCTTAGAAGAGGGAAATAAGAGAAAAGTATAGTTCAGATAAAAATAGGATTTTAATACGTTTCGTTCGTCTTCCCTTTCGGTCAAATAGGTCAAAGTGCTCAACGTCTCTAAGAGCTTATAATTCCGAGTTATGAATATTCCGAAAGAAATCCAAGGCAAGTGGACATTCTACTTGAACCTTTCGATAAATTCGATTCTGTTAACTTGTTCAATGTTGGGAACAACTTGCTTGCTAAATAAAAACGAACCTAGGAAATAACGATTGTTAGAAATAATGACCATTGTTAGCATTATTACTA
The DNA here is from genome assembly GCA_964016875.1 of Fallopia convolvulus. Taxonomy (NCBI): domain Eukaryota; kingdom Viridiplantae; phylum Streptophyta; class Magnoliopsida; order Caryophyllales; family Polygonaceae; genus Fallopia; species Fallopia convolvulus. The sequence continues at coordinate 10,431,785 of OZ024732.1, forward strand.
TTACTATCGTTGATAGGAATTATTGCTAGACTTGTTGTGTGGTTTGCTTGTTTAAAATCTCTTTTCGAGATTCGTAATTAAATTCGTAAGTAGTGTAGTACGGGGTGCGGGCCCGGCCCGACATCTCTATATAACATATTAAGTCGTATCGTGAAATACCAACCTACCTACGACTGTACGGATCATGATCTATGTCTGCTCCTACTCGGAGGAGGGTTGTGTGCACCCTAGCTAGGTGCCGGAACTCAGTTCTCGTAAGTGGTACGTCGGCCCATTCATGGCCCCCACCCTCTTAAAATCATTAACTAATGTGAAAGTTTTGCTCACGAAAGAAAGTAAGTGCTAAAGCACATCAAAAGAAACCAAAACCGGACCGGTCTCAAATGATCGATCCGGCTCTCGGTCCGCAAGGGCGCGAGAGGTTTTTCGAAAGCTTATGTGTAATTAACGTTCCCAATATTCATTCTATTCTAATACGTTCTACAATCTAGTAGTTCGTTCTTTCGGTTTAAGAGTTATCTCGCCTCGAGATTCACTCATTTCCGTTCCTAATAAGCTCCAGTTAAAGGTTACACCTCTCGAAACACATCTCGAATACTTCGTAAATAATAATGTCAATACTTACCAAACTACCTTAAGGATGTCCGTTCTCGCTTGCTTAGTCTCTTTAGACTAATTCTATTTTTCTGCATCTTTGCTTGGCATTTCTCGCCTTTCGCGCCAAATGCCAGACGCTAGGAAACCTCCACCGAAGGCATAAAAGACGAAGACTACTCAAGTGAAGGAAGAAAGGTCGGGTATTTTCAAGAATTGCATTTTGTGTACGCATGGGTTTTCTCCACGTTGGTTTTAAACTATGTTAATTTTATATTCCGCTGCATAAATAACTCTTAAGCTTTATGATTTGTCAAGTCAAGTACAAACTATGTAATGGATACTTTTAAAGTCTCACATGTGAGCAACTCTCTTTTCTATGTAATGACTTTTTTTAATTCCGCATGTTTTATTTGATTTAATAGCTTATAAAGCCTAGGGTGACTTTGGGTGGTAAAACCCGAGGTCACTGGCGGTAACACCTATCGTTGCAAAATAGGGGTGTTACAACTTTTTCCACACCCGTTCTCTTACTTGATCAAAAATCACCTTCTTAGACCTTCCAACCATAGTCGGAAGCCCTAAATAGCGTTCATGTTTTTCTGCTTCCTGAACCTGTAGGATTTCTTGCAAAGCATCACATTGTTCCCGTCCCACATTCTTGCTAAAAGAAAGCTCTGATTTACTCAAATTGACATGTTGACCTGAAGCTGCTCCGTAAACCTGGAGGATATTCACTACTTCCCGTGCTTGTTGACAAGTAGCCTGAGTAAACACTATGCTATCGTTTTCAAGAATAGATGCGAGACCATTGGTGCTGCCCTTGCAATCTGAAGTCCATGGAGTCGCCCCTCTTCCTCCCTTTTCCGAATTAGAGCTGAAAAACCCTCTGCCACAAAAAGAAAAAGATAGGGAGAAAGTGGATCTCCTTGCCTTAGTCCACGTGCCGGAATGAACTCATGCGATGGTCTCCCACCAATCAGCACCGAAAAAGAAATCGATGAAACACACCGCATCAGCAAGCTAATCCACCTCTCGTTCATCCCTAGACATCTAATACTTTGTTTAAGGAAATTCCACTCCACCCGATCATACGCCTTAGCCATGTCAAGTTTGAGTGCCATAAACCCTTTCTTGCCGGTCTTTTTGTTCTTCATGGTGAAAAAGCTCAAACACAGCCAACACATTATCTGTAATCAGTCTGCCCGGAACAAAAGCACTTTGAGATGAAGAGATAACTTTGTGCAAGACCTTTGTTAACATGTTCGCCAACACCTTGGATATGATCTTGTAAAGGACGTTGCATAAACTAATGGGACGTAAATTCTTCATATGAAAAGGGTCAGTAACTTCTGGAATCAAAGATATAAAGGTATGATTTAGACGATCCGGAAAAGGAGCTCCATTGAGAATGTTTAAAACAAAAGAGATTACCTCGGGTCCGACAATATGCCAATGTTGTTGGAAAAACAACGCTGACATACCATCCGGGCCCGGGGATTTGGTAGGGTGCATCGAGAAAAGAGCAAAGCGTACCTCTTCACCGGAAAAAGAACGCGTGAGCATCAAGTTGTCCTCGTCCGTCATAAGCGGCGAAAGTCCTTGAGGAGTCGGTATAGTGTGTGTAGTAAGATCAGTTTTAAGAAGATTTTGGAAATACTCCACCGCAACTCTTGTCATATTAACACTACTACGCCACTCCATTCCATCATCATCTACAAGACGTCTCAACCGATTTCTTTTACACCGCCCATTCGCTTTCTTATGGAAAAAAGCTGAATTCATATCACCCCACTTAATCTCATTTGCTTTTGCATGTTGATACCACAACAATTCTTCCTTCGCCATCAAGTCCCGCTCTTTACTTTCTAGTGCTCTCCACTTTTGAACCCACTGACCTCTCATTCCCATCTTGTTCAGCCGCCAAAGCTCCTCCCGAATGTCAGCCAGCTGTACACAAATGTTACCAAACTCAGCCCGATTCCATGCTGACAACTCCTCCGCACATCGCTGCAATTTCCCCATCACACCAGCAGAATCACTAGAAATGCAAGGGTTTCTCCATGAATTGCCTATAACAACTTCGCAGCCTTCATCTTGAACCCACATGGCTTCGAAGTGAAATAGTCGTGGCCCTATAACCTGTTCATCATCCCCATCAATGCAGCGAAAAGAGTCAACTAAAATCGGAAGATGATCAGATCCAAAACGCTCAACATGTCTCTCGACTCCATTTGGAAAAATTTCGATCCACTTTTCATTTGCAAACCCGCGATCAAGTCTTTCTTGAATGAATTCTGATCCATTCCTACTGTTGTCCCACGTGTATCGAGGGCCTGACCATGGTAACTCCACAAAACCGCATTCTTAGATTGCCTGATTGAAATTCATCATCTCTGCCCAGCTTGGTTCAATCCCTCCATTCTTCTTTTCTCTTCGTAATATCTGATTAAAATCACCTACACACAGCCAAGCCTCATGAGGGTCTTCCGATAGTCGTGATAACAGTTTCCATGATAAATGTTTGTCTTCTTTTGCCGGCCAACCATAGAAACCTGTGAATCACCACTTTTTTGCCTCCTTTTTTTTTTCTTCAATATCAGCGTCAATATGATGTCTTGTGATAGTTCTAATACTGATATTCAATCCTTCCTCCCACATTAAGCATAATCCCCCTAATTTGCCTATACTATTCACAACAAAGCAGCCCTCAAAACCCAATTTCAGTCTAACATCATCCATTTTCTTCTGGTCACACTTGGTTTCCATTATACAAAATCAACCTCGGGGCCTCACGTCTCACTAGACTAGTGAGTCGACCAATTGCACGGGCCGTCCCAGTCCCCGGCAATTGTAACTCAAGAGACTCATAATGTTCGGCAAGAGGGACTCACCGTCCCTCCCGCCGTTATCATTTTTTGTTTCTTGTGATCGCCTTGGCCATCGATCTGCATTGGATCCTCTGGATCTTTCCTTTTGGAGACGTTAATACTGCCCTTGTTCTCCTCAATCTTATCCAATCTCGCCCTACGTTTCCAGCCTTTCTTTTTGGACTCCTCGGTTCCCCCCCATGCAACTTCTCATTCTTATGTATATCATCACATTCCTCTATCTGCTGCACAGATTCAGTAGAGTCTTTTGGTCCACTCGATGTCCCCTCCTTACTGTCTTTTATCACTTATAATTGATTCTTGTCTGCAGCTTATCATTTTTCTCCACCTCTTTTTCCTTTAGCGACAGAGCTTCCACTCCCAACCCAGCCACTTTGTTATCAGAATTAGTAGAATTCTCAATAGATGCGTCATATGCCTTATCATCCAGAGAGTTCTCAAGTACCGCCAATAAGGATTTGCATGGTTTTGTCGTCTCTTTCTCCACATTCAGCCTCAACTGACCTTTGTCCTTTAATATCTCTCTCTCTTTTTCTCTTTCAGCAATCTCCCTATCATGTGTTGGCTTAATTGGCGATGCCCTTAGCCAGTCTCCAAACTCTCCATGATTCTCCTTCGCACCATCATCTTCATAGTCGGCCTCCACATGCCCTAAAACTCCGCATGCATAGCAGAAGTTGGGAAAACGCTCATAGCGAATATCAAACCATAACCGCTTCCTCCCAGCGTCATCATCAGTCCTCGACACAACGGTCTTGTAAGATCGATCATCACACGAAGTCGCAGAAATCGAGAACAACTCAGTAAATCCGCCTCATCCACCTTGATAACACCACCAAAAATTTTGCCAATTGCTTCCGCCGTCTTCACATTCATAGCATCCAAGGGCAGATCATAAATCCTTATCCAGAAAGCGGCTTGAGTAATCTTGATGCGGGACGGTTGCTCTTTTCCTGGTTCTTTCAGTGCAAGGAGAGCCCTATCAAATGTCCAAGGACTCCCCTCAATCACTCGGTTCTTGTCCTCAACTGTGGCAAACTTGAACAAGAACAAATTGTTTCTCAGTTCCCTGGACACGAAGCCCTTCCCGATCTTCCATGCTCCTTTCATGGTAGTTTTCAGTGCATAAGATTTGAAAGGACGAGTTGTAAGCAAAGTGCCAACTAACACCGTCGAACTTTGCTCTTGTGTTTCAGCAATCTCCGTAGTACAACCATCAACCTCCACACATTCCTCCTCAGTCAAGTGCAAATCCTGTGTAATCCCCTCCGCCATTCCAAAACCTAAATAACTGATCCATACACACACACCAACCGGTGACTCCCGCACGATGACGACAGGAAACCCTAGCTCCCACGGCCAATGACCGGAGAGAGGCGAAAGATGCTCGGAAACTGTCAAAAATACAGTTGCTAGGAGAAAACGCTCTCAAAGTGCCCTAGGGAGTTTTTTAGTTTTTAGCGTCTGATATTCTTTGTATTCCGTATATCTTAATCGAGAGAATACATGTATATATTTATATATGTATATATATATATGTATATATATATATATTTATATATGTATATATATATATATATATTTCCAAACATCTGAATTCCCATTTTTTTTTTCTAAAACACCAACTATATATATATATATATTTATCAAACGAATTCTGCTAATATATATATTTTTTTAAAAAGTTAACCTAATCTACTACTAACAAAACAATAAGATGGTTGTGTGTAGCACGATACAAGCAACATCGGCACTAAACCGCTCAAACCTGTACAACAGCGCCCAAAAATGGTGGAAGGAAGGGACCAGGCTGATGGCAGCAGTCCTAATGCCGCGCACCAGCCCAGTAGGAGGCCGTACCAGATTCCGGCGATAATCCGGTGACAAGCTTCAACGAAAAGCCGAACGAGACTGACTTTTGAGAACTGAACGGATCTGATTATTTTTTTTAAGAACTGTAACAAGCTTGGTGTGAATTTCCTGAAGACATTCAGTCCCTCTTATATCCCAACGCAGAACCTCTCCGTCGCCCCTCTACCAAAATCAATTTCGATCGCTTAATCATCTTAAAACGCCCAGATTGAATTCACTTATTAAATTCGGATATCCTAGGAACCCAATCGATTCGAGTGTCTACCAGTTGTAAATCGTCCATAAAGATGGAGATAAGATCGAATTAAGAGGGACATTTGAAGCGTCGTTCTTTGATCGGAGGTTGAAGATGACCACACCTTATGTGAGGGGTTAAGTAAAAGTCTTGTCCTTAATAGTTTGAAAGCCAACTTGGCACAATTGGGTCCCATATGTGTGTGTGTCTCGGAGGAGGTCGTGGGTTCGATTCCAAGGAGGAGCATCCCATTTTTTTATATTTCAACTCCTTTATTAGATTTTTTTTCTTCTCTTTTTATAAAAATACTAGTTAAATTACATTTTATTAATTATAGTTATATTTACTAATAAATAAGACCCATATTAAATGCCTTTTAATATGATCTTAAATTTATAAAGATTTTATAACATGTTAAAATGTTATAACATTTATAACTTTATAAAATAAAATATCTAAATAATTTTTTTTTGTATTAAAGGAAAAGTAAAAATTACACTTTTACCCTTTATAAAAATGAGGGATATTTCAGTTTAGAGGATTAAGCAGAAGCCTGATGGTTCCGTTGTTCGCTATAAGGCCCGTTTAGTTGCTAAAGGGTTTCATTAAGAGCTGGAGTCTACTATTTTGACACTTTTAGTCCCGTCATTAAGCCTACTACCATCCGTCTTATTTTGAGGTTGGCTCTTACTCTTAATTGGCCTCTCCAGTAGGTTGATGTGAATAACGCTTTTCTCAATGGTGATCTTGCTGAGACAATTTACATGGCTCAACCACAGGGTTTCATTGCATCAGATCGTCCTGATTATGTTTGTCGCCTTCGTAAGGCATTATATGGCCTCAAGCAGGCTCCTCGAGCTTGGTTTCATAAGCTCAAAACTGCTTTGGTTCAGTATGGCTTTCAGGGTTGTGTTTCAGATTCCTCTCTCTTCATTAAGAGACATGGTCACCATGTAGTCTACATCTAATCTATGTGGATGACCTTATTATCACCAACTCCCCTTCTCAGTTTATTGATGATTTTGTCATGTGCCTCAATCAGGCTTTCTCTCTTAAGGATTTGGGCCCTCTCCACTTCTTCTTGGGCATTGAATTTAGTCGTTTAGCTTCTTCCATTCATCTTTTCCAGCAGAAGTATATTGCTGAATTATTGGATCACTGTCATATGTTTGGCGCCAAGCCTATAGCTTCACCAGCCGAGCCTGGCTCTCGTCTCATTTAGCAGGGAGATCCTGTTGTTGATACCCATATGTATCGCAGTATTGTTGGAGCACTTCAGCATGTCACTATTACCCGTCTGGAAATTTCATATTCCGTCAATCGGGTTTGTTAGTTCATGTATAACCCGACTGAGTTGCATTGGTCGGCTGTCAAACGAATTCTCCGTTATCTTAAGGGCACCATTTCATCTGGTTTGAGCTTTCAACTTTCCACTGATAAGCGGCTGGTTGCATTGTATGATGCTGGCTGGGCTTCTAATCCTGATGATTGTCGCTCTCAGCATGGCTTTGCTATTTACTTTGGTGGCAACCTTATCAGCTGGTCTTCTAAGAAGCAAAAGGTTGTCGCTCGCTCTAGTACAAAAGCTGAATACCGGGCTATTGCATTCACCGCAGGTGAACTCATTTGGATTCAACAACTTCTTCGGGAAATGGCCATTCCGGTTGAGCGTCCCCCCATATTATTATGTGATAATCTCAGTGCCACATTTCTATCTGCTAATCCCGTTTTTCATCAGCGGTCTAAGCATATCAAGATCGATTATCATTTTGTTTGGGAGCAAGTTTCTGCCAACGACTTGGTAGTTCGTCATGTTCGTTCTCTTGATCAGACAACTGACATTTTCACCAAGGTAGTTGGTACTCAACGTTTTCATACTTTACGGTCCAAGCTTCATGTTCGTCCTCGATCATGAGCTTGCGGGGGCATGTTAATATATGTATATCTTTGTGTATCTTTTATTTTGTATTATTCTCTTTCCATAATCAGGTTAGATTTTTTTCTGGCTAGGATTGCTTTTCTATTTCACATGGATTGTATACTCTTGTATCACTATTAATGTACGTCAGATTGATCAATACAGAATAATCTTTTCTCCCTTCAACTCTAATCTTTACATTCGGGTGAGCCATTTTTATTCACGGATCGTGTGGTGGAAGGGCACTATACACCCATAACCTGACTCATAACCAGTCCTAGCTATCAACGTTGACATAAATTGGTTATGATGCAAACATACTACTATACTAGTTATAGTTATGAATGGACCCAACACGTGGATCCCATTTCTTCCTTAAATTTTGTTATATGCATATATACAAATAATTACAATAAATATACTTTACAAAATCGACTTTTAAATTATATAGGTGTCAATCCATTGAATGTTGTAAACTCACAAGAATTGAGTGAAACTATAATAATTTATAGTGTTAAAATATATGCAGTATGTATTGATCGCAAAGATGGAAGCAGAACGAATTGAAAGGAGGGGCAGATCTTAACGATAATGTTAATAGATTGAGAATCATTAACGAGTCTAGTTATTCATTCCTTGGACCTTCCACATACACCCTATTAATTTTATGTCGGGATAAGGATGTGTATATCTTGACCCTCCAAACCTTGCCCGAGGGAGGTTAAACTTAGGTTGTTGTTGTTGTGGATGGGAAAATAAAATAAAATGGAATTATGAAGAATTGAACATTGATGGATTGTTTACAAAGCTGATTAATCAACTATTTAAAATATTTTATTTTAATTTTGATAATATAAATTAATTATATTTTCTCATATTTAGTCTAGAATGTGAAACACGTATTAATAACAATCCTGACCACAGGAGGGGCACGAGCCCCCTCATGCCCCTCCCTAGGTCCGTCTATGATCGCATATATTGTTGGATCGTAAACCGTTAGCAAAGAGCTTGGGAACTGGTTGTTAAGCTGTTCCCAAGGCAGCGGAAGTAAAGTAAACGCAAGTTTTTAAAAATTGTAAAGAACGCAGCTCCCTTATAGAGGAACCCCACTACAACCAACTAGTTGTATGGGTAAACCTCTACCTCCGCTTGGAGGATTTTGAATGACTTACTTATATTAATTGCTTTGTTCCTTAGTTACAACAGCCGGATTCAAACTTCTCTGTTCTTACGAGTTCTACCTAACTCTAGTAACACTAATGAATCCTCTCAACTGAGTTTCTAAGCTAACAACAACAAAACACAAGTAACTCAAACCTTACACCGACTTCTCAGTTCCCTTACTCCTGGGAACTTCGGCTTCTCCGTCGTCGAGATCAGACACTTGCCGCCGGGGACTTCTCTTCTTCTTCTTTCTCTTTTCTCTAGTGTGGGTATTTGTGAGTTCTGGGAGAAGTGCTCAATCCAAGTACTATTCATTTGGCTTTATAATCCAGGTGTGCTTGGGCAAGCGCATCTTTCATTTGTGTCCAAAATGCCCTTTGCTTGATGCCCAATTTGTACTTTCTTCACATGTGACTTTGGTTTGAACTAGGTCAACTTCTTGAATCAATCGGACCGTTGGATCATTCATGACAGTCTGATCCTCAGACTGTTCCTTCGGACTGTCCAAGACAGAATCCCGCAATCTGCGCTGAACGGTCGTTGTCCTCACATGTGAGTTCCCATGTTATGAGAACTGTCTTCTTCAGAGTTCCCTTGATGGAAACTCTTCATCGTGTAAACATGTGTTCTCTTGATCATTCTTGGGAGTTCCCATTTTATGGGAACTTTCCTCTTCAAAGTTCCCTTGATGGAAACTCTGCATTGTGAGCTTCTGTGGCTTTTGGTCATTCATGGGAGTTCTTGGCTATATCTGCGTTCCTTAGAAATACTTGAACAAACCACATTAGTTCCTCATGGTGTTTGTCATTGTCAAAACTAGGAGAATAGCATTGTTGATCCGTTGTTTAGAACCAGAGGTCCCAACAATTTCCCCTTTTTGATGATGACAAACCCATCACAAAATAAGCAAGTATTTCAATGAATGGTATGCGAATGAGTTCCTAATGATGATTCTGGGGAGCCACTTCGATTAAAACACTTAGATCTTACTTAGCTTTTTATGCAATCGTTCCCCCTTTGGTTATGCATGTTCTGTGATAACTTAAAATTTTAACTCATCTCGCATTTTTTATCATTCCCCCTGTTAGACCCAGATTTTAGGTGACGAAGCGTTGCGCCATAGACAGAGAATCTCCAACGCATACAGAGTTACGAAAGATTTTCGAGATCAACTAAGTCGGTTGGAGGAGAGAAGGTCCGAGATATGTTTGTTACAAGATAGATTTTTCTCCAGATTGTATTCATTATAAGATAGAAATAAGCCGAGATTTGTTAGTTAGAGATAAGATTATATCTTTAATTAAGATAGAATATGCTCTAGGAGGCTATATAAGTCAATGTAATCCTTAGAGGCAGAAACACAATTCAGACGCTGGATTCACACTATTTCTTCTGATTTCTACATCAATAAAACACATTCTCGTTCATATTTTTCTGAGTTCATTCGATCAAGGCCCGATCTAAGCCAAGGTTCTACCTTTGGTAAATTTTGGCTCAAACAATTTGGCGCCCACCGTGGGGCCGTGATCGATACAACCATCAGAAGAATCACCATTCAACCTCTCTTCGAATCAAGAACACGATGTCTGAGAACGGAGAAGGAAGCCCTAAAACCCCGATCACCGGTGATGAAGAAAACCTTGAGAATCAAGGCGGTCGGTCTCAAGAAGAGGAGATGACGGACCTCAGGCAACGTATGGAGTTCCTCCAAAAGGCATTGAACGACCAAAAAAGCTTTTATGATGCTCATGTAGAACACCTTACTGCCGAAAATAGCCAACTCAAACAACAGTACGAGGTCTTGGCTATGGGACGCCGTTCTCTCCACGTCGATAGGCACATCGACAGAATCGTCAAGAGGATAGATTTCAACGTTGGAGAAGGAACTTCCGGAAGGGGTACAGACCCGGGCTCCCGAGACAAGGCACCCGCACAACAAGACGTAACTCCAGAACTCATGGGCCGAGTGCACCGTGAAGAAGTCTTCAACGACAATAATCCTCCAATCAATCTCCGATCCGCACCTAACCAACGCTGAGCACCGTCTCAAGAGGTCTGGATCGAAGACGACGGCATCGATGGGGAAGATCGAGAACAACGCGAGCCAATCGATTTGGACGCAGCCATCCGAAGAAAGGTTACTGAACAAATAAGTGTCATCGTTGACCAACTCCATAGGGGAAGCCGAGGTTTCCAACCTTTGGAGCCTGAAGCACCCGACGGGTTTGACGAATCTCCGTTTTCTCGTCGAATCGCCCAAGTAGAGATTCCAAAAAAGTTTTCCGTGCCTAACATGCCCACGTACAACGGGACTACGGACCCAAACGAACACGTGGCCATATACAAACAGAAGATGATGACGAGCGCGGTCCCATCCCATTCAAAAGAGGCAATGATGTGCAAAGGATTTGGCACGACCTTAACGGGGCCATCCCTAACCTGGTTCATCAACCTCCCACGTGGGAGCATTAGGTCCTTCGCAGATCTCTCTGACACTTTTCGGTCCCAATTCGCGAGCAGCCGCAAGTTCGAAAAGCAATCCAGCGATCTCTACCGGATCCGTCAACGACACCAAGAAACTACTAGAGAATTCTTGGATCGTTTCAATCTCGAGAAGATCTCCATCCCATCTTACGACGTGACGACTGCAGTAGAGGCATTCAGGCAAGGGGTCACCCCCGATGGAGGCCTATATAAGGAACTAACTAAGCACCCTTGTGCTACGTTCGAAGAAGTGCAAGCCAGGGCTTTAGCACACGTCCGGTTGGAAGAAGATAGGAGCATGCGGAAGAGATCTTCAGAGACGGAGAAAACCGAGAGAAGAGGACCCGTTGATAGCTGACGAGGTTCAACAGATCAGAGGAAAGACCGTCGTGCCCATCCTTACTCGCGCCCTAATTCAGGGCAGGTCAACGTGACCAAGGCGCGATGGGAGAATGACAAGGAGCGAGAACCCATGCCGCCCTCACTCGACTCTTTCAAACTCAACATATCTACGGAAAAGCTGCTCCGGAACATGGAGAAACAAGGAGAACACGTAAGGTGGCCAAGAAAAGACAGAACTCCCCACCCGGGCGGAGACACGTCTAAGTGGTGCAATTACCACGAGTATCATGGACACTGGACGCGGGATTGCCATATGCTCCGAAGAGAATTGGCTCGCCTAGTCGCGGAAGGACGAATAAAAGATGTAGCTCCGGATGCTCGAGTACCCAAAGATTTGCTGGAGAATTCTCAAGCCGAGCACCAAGAAAGGCGAAATCCTCCAACGCCTGACAAAGTGGTCAACGTGATATCCGGAGGGTCAAGCATCTACGGACTATCGTACTCAACAGCAAAACATCACGCAAGGGAAAGCAGCTTTAATCAACCTCAGTCGTCAAGGCATCGCGCCAGAGAATCTCTAGGAACAGCCATCGTGTTTGACGACACCAATGCAGAGAACACTTATGAGCCACATCACGATGGTCTGGTAATATCCTTGCATATTGGAAACGTGCTGATGAAAAGAGTATTGATTGATACAGGAAGCTCCACGAATCTCATGACTCTGACTGCCTTAAAAGGGATGGGTTTATCCAAAAACGACATCCATAAACACCCTGTGCCTCTAGTTGGATTCAGCGGCGAAGTCCAATACACCGTGGGCGACATCGCCATCCCAACCTTTGCCAGAGGCGTAAATATGCAAGTCAATTTCCTTGTGATGGACTGCCCATCATGCTATAACGTAATCCTGGGATGCCCTTGGTTACACGACATGAAAGCCGTGGCATCCACCTACCACCAAACGGTGAAATTTCCAACGCCATGGGGAATAGACGAAATTCGCGGGGATCAGAAGTTGGCTAGGGAGTGTTACAAGGCAGCCCACAAGCCGACAACTCTGAGACCTGAAGCATAGCAATTACAGAACGTCACCCCTCCGCCAGAGCGAACTGAAGACGGAGAAAAAGCGGAGGAGGTGACCTTAGAGGAAGGGAAGGTCATCAAGATCGGAGAAAATCTTGAACCATTAGTCAGAGAAGAATTGATAACATTCCTGAAGAATCACAAGGGTTGCTTCGCTTGGAGTCATGAAGACATGACTGGAATAGACCCTTCCATCATCACACACAAACTCAACGTTGATCCTGAACACCCTCCAGTCAGGCAAAAGAGACGAAAATTTGCCCCGGAGCGAATACAAGCGGTCGATGAAGAGGTCAAAAAATTACTAGACACTGGGTAGATCAGAGAAGTGAAGTGCCTCGATTGGCTGGCTAACGTAGTCGTGGTGCCCAAGAAGAACGGGAAGTGGAGGGTTTGCGTGGATTTCACCGACCTCAACAAAGCCTGCCCCAAGGATTCTTTCCCTCTCCCCCACATAGACTCGATGGTGGATGCAACCGCGGGTCACGAGCTACTTACCTTCATGGATGCGTTCAGCGGTTATCACCAGATCTAGATGGAGCCGGAAGATCAAGAGAAGACCTCCTTCATCACAGGGCAGGGAACATATTGCTATCATGTAATGCCCTTCGGTTTGAGAAACGCCGGGGCTACTTACCAAAGATTAGTCAACCGGATGTTTCGCGACCACATTGGCAAAACAATGGAGGTATACATCGACGATATGGTGGTAAAAAGCACAAGCGCCTCCTCACATAAGGGGCACTTAGAAGAAGCATTCAAAGTCCTCGAGGAATACAACATGAAACCGAATCCCCAAAAGTGCATTTTTGGAGTACAATCTGGGACTTTCTTGGGACACGTGGTAACCAAGCGAGGGATTGAGGCCAGCCCAAATCAAGTGCCGGCAATTGCTTCCCTGAAATCCCCACGAAGCATAAAAGACGTGCAGAAGCTAACCGGCATGATATCTGCGTTGAACCGTTTTATCTCCAAGTCCTCGGATAAGTGCCGACTATTCTACGAGGTACTAAAGAAGAACAAGAGCTTCCAGTGGACAGAAAGACACGAAGCCGCCTTCCAAGAGCTGAAGGGCTACTTCGCCAATCCCCTATTACTAGGTAAACCAACTCCGGGGGAGGTGCTACACCTCTACTTAGCTGTATTAGATTGCGCACTAAGCGGAGTCCTGGTCAAAGAAGAAGACGGCCAACAGGTTCCGGTTTATTTCGTGAGCCGAACGATGGTATCCGCCGAAACGCGCTACTCTCCAACAGAAAAACTGGTCCTGGCGGCCGTGATGTGCTCGAATAAACTCCGACCATATTTCGAGTCGCACACTATCATCGTCTTGACAAATTACTCCCTCCGACAGATCATGCAAAAACCAGAATTTTCAAGGAGTATGGCAAAGTGGGCAATTCACCTAAGCGGGTACGACGTCAGATATGAACCTCGAAAAGCAATCAAGTCACAGGTACTAGCCGACTTCGTTGCCGACTTCACCCCGACTCTTGAAGAAAGCGCTAAAGACGAGGTCTTCATGTCATCCCTCGACGAACCTGAAGAAGAATGGATCCTGAACACCGATGGAGCCTCAAACGCAAGAGGAGCAGGGCTCGGCGTCGTGCTAAAGTCGACAAAGGGGGAAACAATAGCTCAGGCGGTTAGATGCAATTTTGAAAAGCCACCAACAATGAGTCGGAATATGAAGCTCTCATCTTTGGGCTAGAATTGGCTAAAGATTTGTCCATCAAGAAGATCAGGGTACGCGCCGACTCCTTACTCATCATCAATCAGATCCTGGGCATCTTCGACGCCAAAGATGATAGGATGGCCAATTACCTTAATGTGGTTAATGCACTATCTGAGAACTTCGAGCAAATACAATTCGAACAAGTTCTTCGAGATCAAAATGCACCGGCCGATGCCCTAGCCGGTCCAGGCTCTACCCTAGACCCCAGGGATTACGACAATATACCATTAGTCCACTTATTACAATCGGCTATAACAGAAACATCGGTGGCACAGGCTGCTGAACCACCGCCAGAGCAGCTCGCTCTAGATATTCTCCAAACATCCACCAATCCAGGGGTCAATTCGGACGACCACTGGACCAAGCCGTACCTCGATTGGTTCCTTCGCGGCGAAGCACCCAAGGACAAGATAGAAGCTAAAGCCTTAAAATCAAAGGCAACTCGGTTCACCATCTTAAAAGGGGTCCTCTTCCACAAGTCTGCAACAGGATTCTTACAACGGTGCGTAGAAAAGGAGGAGGCCGAAGAGATCATGCGTGATGTGCACAACAGACATTGTGGTAATCATACCGAGGGTCGCAGTCTCGCTAACAAAATCTTAAGGCAGGGGTGGTATTGGCCCACCGTTTGCCAAGATGCCATCAAGTATGCCCAAGCATGCGAGGCATGCCAGCGGCACGCACCAGTCCCGCATCAGTCGCCAGAGATTCTCCATCCATCCATCACTCCCTGGCCATTCATGCGGTGGGGCATGGGCATCGTTGGCAAGTTACCCCCATCTACAGGGCAAAAGGTGTTTTTCCTTGCTATGACAGATTACTTTTCTAAATGGATCGAAGCTGAAGCCTTTCGAGAGCTCTAAGATAAGCAAGTAATATCGTTCATCCAGCGCAACATCTTGAGTAGGTTTGGGGTCCCCGCAGAGATTACTTGCGACAACGGGTCACAGTTCATAAGCAAGAAGATGCGTGATTTCTGCAAGCAATGAAACATTGATCTAGTCATGTCCACTCCCAGATACCCGCAAGCCAATGGACAGGCCGAAGCTAGCAACAAGGTAATCATCAATAACCTAAAGAAGCGTCTGATTAAATCCAAAGGGAAGTGGGTTGAGAAATTACCCTATGTACTCTAGGCCGATCGCACCACCCCGAAAGGGACCACCGGACAGACTCCATTTTCACTGGTACACGGCTACGAAGCTGTTATCCCAGCCGAAATCCTAGTCCCAACCGCAAGGTATGGGATCGCTACCTCGGAAAGCAACGGACGCGAGTTGGAAGCAGACCTGGACACTATCCAGGAACTCAGAGAGGCTGCCCACACTCGGATCACAAGGTACCAGCAGCAGGTAGCTAGGAGCTACAATAAAAACGTTCGAGTAAAGAGTTTTCAGCTTGGAGACTGGATATTGCGGAAGGTTTTTCAGAATACTACAGAAGAAAACGCTGGCAAGTTGGCACCTGCTTGGGAAGGGCCATACAAGATCACCAAAGTCGCAGGAAACGGAGCTTACCAGCTAGAATCCAAAGACGGAACAGCGGTGCCACGAAGCTGGAACGCAACCCACCTAAAAAAGTATTACTTCTAATTACTTCATTATCATGATTTACTCTTAGATATTTCTTAGCTCTAGCTTAGAGAATCTTTAGGCCATATTTGGAATTTTCAAAAAAAAACGACTCTGAGCACTTGCTCACGTTGTCGGACGCAATTTCGAAACTCTCATCTCATCAATCATGTTTTTACACATTTTTTACATAATAATTTGCGAGAAAATATTCTCCCACGCTTGCATATTCTCCTATTGCTCATAAACGCAAACTTGCGTTAATCAACGTTGCATACAACATGAAACGCGCCGAACGCAAAAAACCACTGTTATCACACATGGTTATACCGTCTGAAAACGACGAAGTCTTCAAACGTTGATGAAGTAACCCATAAGATGGTTACCCACACGCTAATCATACGACATGAAACGCGTCAAATACACAATACCACTGTTATGACACATGGTAATACCGTCTAGAAATGGCGAAGTCGTCACGCATACAAACGTCAACGAAGTAACCCATAAGTTGGTTACCCCCTATCTAATTCCGATTTAACGAAACATCCGATTAGTACGGGAAGGGGAAAGCTATAGCATATAACCCAGGCCATATGCGCGGGACGCCGCAATGACACTACATCCTAATTTAAGGATCCACTGCCCAAGAACGCCCTTGGCAGTGGCCAAAGGTAGCCTAATCGTAACAAACTACGCACGGCTCCTTTGCAGAAAACTAAAACACTCAATGCGCAAAACGTGATCCTAACGCAGGACTTACAGTAAGTCACTAACGAGAGGAGCACTAAAACTCCTCCTAAAAACGCTAAAACCTAACGCGAACCCCACTTGCGGGCAATACATTCATGGAGATTCTCAACAAATCTCCTTACGCTAACACCTAAACCCCACTTGCGGGCAGCACATTCATTAAGATTCTCCAAGAATCTCCCTATGCTAAAACACTAACGCAAATTTCCAAACACAGACAAACAAGCAAATAAAGATAAAGTTGCGCCATTCAGAGGGCGTCAAAACCATTCAGAATCAGACGCCATATGAGTTTTTAGGCCCCAGGCCACAACGTCACCAAAATATCCTTACAATCATCCAGAAAAACAAAAAAAAGAAGAAAGTACTTCTAAAGAGATCGAAGAGAGGCACATCAGGAGCTTACTGTCCGCCAGCTGGGGTCGAAGGTTCCTCTTTGTCCATGGCCTTCCCACCATCACCTTCCTTGTTGGATGGGCCCCCATCATCATAATCTTGACATTTTTCCTTGATCGGGGAGCTCATGTCATCCTCCTGGTCTTCAGCCATCAGGTATTCTTTGCCAGGAGGGGGATGGTCGGTGGGGTAGTATTCTTCCAGGACCTGCAGCTGCGTCTTCAAGTCCCATTTGGCACTCTTCCCATCAGCAAAGTCCTGCAGCAGCTCCACTTGAGATTTCATCGTGTAATATACTGCCACGTTTACCACCACCTGGGAAAAACCTTCGATCTCCTTCTCCGCCTCCAACGCCTTCGCCTCAAGTGATGCCTTTTCAGCTTGAAGATCCTCTACCGACGATTGAAGTTGGTCCACCTTCCTGTCCAAAGAAGCAACCAGATCCCTCACATGCTTCTCTTTTTCCTCCAACGCCCTCATTTCCTCCTGGCAATGGACGTTAGTGGCCATCAGTTCCTGGAAGTCCTGCGGGATTTAAAGAACAAGATAAATCGGGGAAAAGGCATAAAAGCGTTCACAAAATGCCAAAGAAATGACAACGAGTATCTAAAGGCTCGGTTAAGCAAGTTTACCACTCTTAGCGTTGCACCCACGTGGCTAAACGCAACGTCAGGGGTGAGGGCTTAGAAGTCCATCTTCACATTTGGGAGCAAGGTGTCCCCAAAAGTGCTGAGGAGATCTTTTGGCTTTGCTTTCTTGGCAACGAGAGAGGTTGGAGAATCGTCGACTCTTTTCCGCTTCAACGAGAGAGATTTTTTGGTCTCAGAGCTGGGAGGTGGAGACAAGGGAAGCCTGACCCCACCGGATCTCAACCGACGAACCATTGTTGCGGCAGAGGTATCCACGATAGCGCCTGGGGAAGTTTTTTTTAGCCGCATTGAGAAAAGAAGACACGGATTTTAAAAAAAAAACATAATTCTGAAGAAATCAAACGCATGAAAAGTAGAAGAAGGAGCAACCAACCTGATTTCTTCTTGGAGGAACTCATCATGTCAGAGGACAGGGGAGTGACTTCTGTTTCAGTTTTGTCTTCGTCAGAACCTGGAGATTCTTCGTCTTCACCACTACCCGCTGGGTCGGACAGATCTTCTTGGGCTTTCGCTTTTCAGGCTTGATCTTTAGCAGGCGTCGACACACACCCGTATCTGTGCTCTTGGAGTTGATTCCCATCGGTACTGCACAAGAAAGACAGATATGAGGACAGGAAGGCCAGAATATGCAAAAAAGAGGTTCAAATAAAGAAGATCAGATCATCTTACGAGATGTGTTCCATTCATCTCGAAAGACGTCTTTCACTTTGTCATCAAGATCGCCTAAAGACGCTTTTTCGACAAAGAAGAATCGGGATTGCCAGTTCCGAGAGGAAATTTTCAGTTTGGGAATGAGGGGTTTTTTGTGTCCCTAGCAAGCAAAGTGATGCGACCCGCCCTCTGAGGAACAATTTTATATGCTAAAAAGTTCTCCCATGGTCATCTCCAAACCCCTCTCTATGGCAAGCTCATCGATTCGGGCAAGGGTGCGCCAAATGGTCGGAAGGATTTGGCATGGAGAAACCTTTAGGGTTTGGATGAATTCCCGAATGAAAGAGGAGAAAGGGAATTTTAAACGTAAAGAGAAGGGGTAGTCAAGAAAGCAGATCCACCTTGGCCGAACCCAATCAATGAATTCGACAGTCGGGGCGTGGAAACGGGTCCCCACCGGAAAGCCACCGAAGGAGATCCAATCGACGATCTCCTCCGACGTCATATCACAGCGGTGAAGATCTTGAGGGCCCAGGGATGAAGAAGAAACGAAAGTCGAAGCTTTGGCCATGAAGTTTGAAGTAGGAAAAAGCTAGAGATGAGGAAGAAGAAGTATTACCTGAGAAGACGAAAGCAGGGATTGAGAAGGAAAGAAAGCGTTGGGTTAGATAATGATGAGAAGCACGAAATAGTCTCTCGGGTCATTAAAGAGAAACGGCAGAAATATATTCCGACTTCCAAGGGAATCTCTAAAACGTCTTATCAAGCTTAAATGCAACTTTTGAAATTTGAATTTAAATTTTGAAATTGCATTTAGGGGTATTGTTAGACCCAGATTTTAGGTGACGAAGCGTTGAGGCATAGATAGAGAATCTCCAACGCATACAGAGTTACGAAAGATTTTCGAGATCAACTAAGTCGGTTGGAGGAGAGAAGGTCCGAGATATGTTTGTTACAAGATAGATTTTTCTCCAGATTGTATTCATTATAAGATAGAAATAAGCCGAGATTTGTTAGTTAGAGATAAAATTATATCTTTAATTAAGATAGAATATGCTCTAGGAGGCTATATAAGTCAATGTAATCCTTAGAGGCAGAAACACAATTTAGACGCTGGATTCACACTATTTCTTCTGATTTCTACATCAATAAAACACATTCTCGTTCATATTTTTCTGAGTTCATTCGATCAAGGCCCGATCTAAGCCAAGGTTCTACCTCTGGTAAATTTTGGCTCAAACACCCCCTTTTGACATCATCGAAAACAAGCAATGCAATTATAAGGAAGAAAAGGAACACGCATTCAAATTAAACGCCAATTCATTACTTAAGAAAATATGTACAAGGAGAACACAAGTACATTTTGTGGACATATTTGGATTTAGGGAAAAAGGAGAGGAAAGATCATGGGGATGTAGGGAACAGGGCATCACAAAGGCGCGTCAGGACCTGTGTAAGTTTTTCTTGACCCCTTGCCAACGTCGCTTGGTCCCTGGCAATCTGGTCGAGGGTGTTGGCAATGCGAAGCAACACTTGAGAGTTCCCATCTTCGCCAGATTCTAGTTCAGCCGATTCCTCCACAGGCTCAGAGTGCCTCATCTTCTGGACCACTGAGATGTCCAGTTCCCTTCCAATCGTAACTTCTTCTTGGAGACGTCGTAGAGACCCTCCTTGAGTAGAAGCTTTTTGATGAGCCCAGAGTAGGGAAGAGAATGGGACTTGGACGCCATACACTTCTCCATATGCCCGAGAATAATTCTTGAAAGGTTGATGGGCTTCTTGAGGAGGAAGTGGTAGAGGAGTATAGCGTCGGGGAAGTTGATGACTAGACGCTTCTCTTGGCGAGGGATCACCATATTGATGATGAATTGGTGAGCCAGCTTGGCGATTAAGGACAGATGATGGGTCGAGGTCCCTTGAGTGGGGACTCGGCCCTCATATATGGTGTTGTACACCTCTGCGCTGTTGAACTCTCCCCAGAGCTTGTTGGGCAACACGCTGAGTCCGTGAACAGGGACCTGAAGCTGAAGGCGGATGGTAGACGTTGTGAATATAAACTCGTCGCCTTCGAGGGAGAGAGTTCCCTGAGTGCCGTCGTTGTGGACTACAAAGTTGTTGTAGAACTGACGCACTTGTGAGGGATCCACACTCACGGGTTCTTTGCAGAGGTGTTCCCAGCCTTGGGCCTTGATCAGGTCCCATAGTTCCCCTAGTCCATTCTCGTAGAGCATCTCCTCAGAAATTATAAGAGGGGAGAGGAGTTTCAGGCGTTCGTCCACATGGAACTTCTTCGATGAAGATCCCTTCCCTCTTCTGGTGGTGCTCTTTGAAGTGTTCCCCCTAGAAACCGTTGTAGGTACTTTCTGCTGAGGGGGTCCATCCGCTTCGATCAACAACATGGGTTCCCTTGTGGCACGGGAACCATCGGACACCACCAGTTGGTGCCCAGGGGTTGGGATCTTGGCAGGCTCCTTAGCAGCTGGAGCCTCTTCTTGTTCTTCGACCTCATCACTGGAGGTCCCTTCATCCTCGGAGGAGCTTGAGCTTGAGCCCTCCTCGTCATCTTCAAGATGACCTAAACTCGTCCCAGCACCAACAGCCGGTGCTGGGTTCCTTTGTTCCACGGGCTCTTCAGGAGTCACCTTGTCTGGGGACTTGGTCCCTTTGTCAGTTGTTGCCTCAATTGGGACCCTGTTGAGCTCGTCCTCTACAGCCTTGAGCTGGCCTCCTCCTCTAATGTTCCCATGATGGGAGGAGGAGGATCCTTGGTCATTTTGCCGATGACAACGGAGAGAGGAAGGTCATCGTCGTCCGAAGTGAGGACGACGACAGTTTTGGAGGGAGAGGGAGAGGGAAGTTTTGTGGTAGTTTGGGATGTGGTCGAAGAGGGGATAGGAGAGGAGAGAGGAGTGGAAAGTTGTGTAGGAGGGGAAAGAGGAGTAGATACGGGTGCCTTGGGAGTAGGGGTCCCAGAGGCAGGGGTTTGAGGGATAGAAGTGTTTTTCGGTGATGAAGGAGGGGAAGGAGTATTGTGGGGTGGAGATGGAGTTCCCTTCGTTGGGGGAACAGAGGAAGGTGGTGGAGGTGGAGTTCCCTTCGTTGTGGGAACAGAGGGAGGTGGTGGAGGAGTCTTTTGTTTTGGGGGAAGAGGTTTGGGAGGTCCCTCAATTATAGGAAGAGAGAGGGAAGAAGAAGTGAGTTGGCTCTGGGATTGGGAGGTCCCAGAATCCGAATGGAAGACGAAGGGTGGTTTGGCCATACAGAAACTGTGCTTGGAGCAGTTCAAGTAATCAAAGAATTTGAAATGGGACTTCTTCCTGGGCTCCGAGTATTCGGAGACCTCAGAGTGTTTGCGCTTTTTGGATTGTGAGGGGTCTTTGGAATGTTTGGATTTTTTGGAATGTTTGCGCTTTTTTGGAAGAATGGCGTTTTTTGGATTTTCTGGGCTTCTTGTTTTGAGAAGGACGAACATCTCCGAAACTGTCAAGAATGACAGTGCAGGAGGAGATGTTGGTAGTTGGAGGAGGAAGAGATTCAGAGGAGGTGGCGGAAGAAGAAGTCATGGCAAGAGTTTGCTTTGCCGGAGTAGGAGGAGGTAAGAGAGGGCTGACAGAGTTGTAGAGCCCTGCCATGAGAACATCTCGCATGACAGGATCGGTTTCCCTCTCAATTTTGTTTAGTTGGGTGATGAAGAAGACTCTTGGATTTGCAAGCACCCAAGCTTTAACTTGAGCCCAAGTGTGTGTGGAGGCCATGTAGGGGAATTTTGGGAAGAGAGGAAGTTTGGAGGTTTCTTGAAAAAGAGAATGAAAGGGATGTGGAGAAGATGAATGACAGAGGTTGAAGATGGAATAGGAGCCCAAAAATGGCAAACTAGGGTTTTAAGGAGAGAAGGGGCGAAGGGTAGAAAGGGAAGTGAGAAATCCTCGATAACCGTTGCCCAATGAACGTGGGGCATCATTTCAACTTCCGTAGCACGCCTCTTGACACGCGTCACGATCTCTAGGGAAGCCCTTTCAAAATTTGAATAATTGGCCCTTAACGCTTCAGAGTTTCTGACACAAAATCCCGCTTCCCAAGTGATGGTTCATCTTCTTAGAGGAGTCAGCATTCCCTTGGTTGTGTGTACCAGTTCCCATGAGAGTGAAGTGGTTAAGGAAACTTCACAATCATCCTTTTGTGGGGCTAGGGAACTCAAAGGGAGCCAGACAATTTACGACTCGATTAAGGAGTAAACATTTTGGCTCATGAGAAGCGTTGTTCTGGTCCCTGGCTTAGGGTAGGTTATATGATCAACCGTCATAGTGGCTTGTAAAGAGGGATATAGGGAACTCTGGTTGATCATGTGAGGCCAAAAGAAATAAAGTTCCCTTGTACACATTTATCTTTAGACTAGTAATCATGGCAAAGTGAAAGCAATAAATCCAAGTTCCCTATCATGCATTCTTAGAAAAACTAGTCAGGCATTGAGGGAGAGACAAACAGGGACTTGTTTAGTTTAGAGTAATCATCCCTAGAAGCATTCGAAAACGCTGGTAGGGACCTCTGTCTAAAGCTTTGGTGAGAATATCCGCAATTTGCCCTTCAGTTCTACAATGTTCCATCAAGATGTTCCCACTTTCAACATTGTCACGTAGAAAGTGATGCCTTATATCTATATGCTTAGTTCTAGAATGATGCACATGATTTTGGAAATGTTTATGGCACTAGTATTATCACAGAGTATGGGAACTGGGCCAAAAGACATACCGTAATCCTTGAGTTGAGACTTAAGCCATAGAACTTGGGAACAACAAGATGCGGCAACCACATATTTTGCTTCAGTTGTGGAGAGTGCCACTGAGTTCTGCTTTTTAGATCCCCATGAAACTAAGCATGACCCTAGGAACTGGGCCATTCCTGATGTGCTCTTTCTATCAACTAGGTGCCTTGCAAAATCAGCATCTGTGTATGCAATGAGCTCAAGGGAACTGTTCCTTGGATACCAAAGGCACAAGTTATCGTTCCCTTTGAGGTACCTGAAAATCCTCTTCACCTCTTTCAGGTGTGATTCCATAGGGTTAGCTTGAAAACGAGCACAAAGACATACGGAGAACATAATATCAGGTCTACTAGCTGTTAAGTAGAGAAGGGACCCAATCATACCTCGATAGTTTCTTTGGTCCACACTTATACCTGTTTCATCCGCATTGAGCCTTGAATTTGGTGAGATGGGAGTATCAATAGGCTTGGAGTGTTCCATCCCATACTTTATGAGCATTTCCTTGATGTATTTCTGTTGATGAATCTTTGTTCCCTCCTTAGTTTGAGATATTTGAAGTCCCAAGAAGAACGTGAGTTCCCCAATGAGACTCATCTCAAACTCACTGCTCATGAGGTCCTTAAATTTCTCTACAAGAGTTTCGTTAGTTGCTCCAAAAACAATGTCATCAACGTATACTTGCACAATCAAAATGTCTTTAGATTCTTTCTTTAGGAACAAAGTCTTGTCTATGGAACCTCGAAGATATCCATGGGACAAGAGGAATTGAGCAAACCTGTCATATCAAGCTCGGGGAGCTTGTTTGAGTCCGTAGAGGGCCCTCTCCAGGAAGTAGACATGGTTGGGTAGCTTCTCATCTTCGAATCCTGGGGGTTGAGCTACATATACTTCTTCCTTGAGATGTCCGTTGAGGAAGGCTGTTTTCACATCCATTTGATAGAGTTTGAAGCCCTTGTGAGCAGCGTAGGCGATCAAGAGTCTGATGGTCTCGATCTTGGCAACTGGTGCGAAAGTCTCATCGTAATCAATTCCTTCCTATTGCCTGTATCCTTGTGCCACCAGTCTTGCCTTGTTCCTTGCTACAGCCCCAGTATCATCTAGCTTGTTTCTAAAGACCTATCGAGTTCCTATGATGTTCTTGTTCTTGGGCCTTGGAACTAGCTTCCAAACTTTGTTCCTCTCGAATTGGTGGAGCTCCTCTTGCATAGCTTGGATCCAATCTGGGTCCTTCAATTGTTGAAAGTTTCTTGTACGAGTGGGTTCCCTTGCACTTGTGTCATCTTCAGTAGAGACTTCCTTTTCATGGGAACACTCGTCTTCAGCTTCTTCATTGAGTGTTTCTTCAGAAATTTTTGGCAAGATCCCTCTTTGTTCCCCCTGGACACTTGATTCTGGCAGGGTATTGTCTTGGGGAAAAAGAGAGTTGGAGGTGTCTTGTAGTTCTTCTGAGGAGGGAACTTCGAGGGAGATTTGATCAGTGAAAGTTGGATCTCCTTCGTTGTTCCATGGTTGTGGAGTGTTACTTGCACTTGGATAGTCTTCATCTCTCTTCCTTGGCTCATCATCGTCATCATCATCGTCTTCTTGTTTGACCAGTTTGAACAGAGTTCCCTTCCCTTGGGTCTCTGTTCCCATCTTTACAGATTTCTCGTTGAAGACGACATGGATGCTTTCTTCTATCTTCTTGGTCCTCTTGTTATAGACCCTGTAAGCCTTGCTTTGTGATGAATATCCCAGGAAGATCCCTTCATCGCTTCTAGGATCAAATTTTCCAAGGTTGTCTTTGCCATTGTTATGGACAAAGCATGTGCATCTAAAGGTCCTTAGGTGGGAGATGTTTGGTTTTCTCCCTTTGATGAGCTCGTAGGATGTCTTCTTGATCATAGGCCTTGTCATGGCTCGGTTCAGGATGTACGTAGCTGTGGCGATGGCTTCAACCCAGAAATAATCAGGAACTCCGCTTTCAAGCATCATGGTCTTGGCCATGTCTTCCAAGGTCCTGTTCTTTCTCTCGACTACTCCGTTTTGCTGAGGAGTGCGAGGGACTGAGAAGTTGTGAGAGATCCCATGTTTGTCACAGAAGTTAAGGAACTCTGAGTTTTGAAACTCAGTTCCATGGTCAGACCTGATGGCTTTCAGCTTTAGCCCCATGCTTACTTCTGTTCTTTTGATGAAGGGCTCGAACTCTTCAAAAGCTTGTGATTTTGCCTTCAAGAAAATAACCCAGGTGAATCTAGAAAAATCATCAATTAAGACATACATGTACCTTTTTCCACCATAGCTAACTGTTCGCATGGGACCACAGAGATCCATGTGAATTAGCTCTAAAGGCTTGGTTGTGCTCACCACCTTTTTGTGTTTGAAGGAGTTCCTAGTCTGTTTCCCTCGAACGCATGCTTCACACATTTTGACTCCTTCGAGATTGATCCGTGGAAGACCAATGACCAGATCCTGTAGATAGAGCTTCAGGATTTGATTGACACCTGCATGTCCCAGTCTTCGATGCCAAAGTTCCGTGTCATCGTAGGAACTCGCAAGGCACAGCTTCGTTGGTGGTTCAAATTCTGTATCTACTACATACACATTGTTGTATCTTCTTCCTCTCAGAATCACTTTGTTGGTCTTCTTGTTGATGACGAGGCATTCTTCTGAGTCGAAAGTGACAACGTTGTTCCCTTGATCACACATCTGAGAGACACTCAGAAGGTTGTATCCCATATCCTTTACCATATTTACATTGCTAACTTTGATTAATCTATTGAGCAAAACTTCTCCTTTTCCAATGACTTCTCCCTTGTTTTTATTGCCAAATGAGACGTGGCCTCCTTCGGCATGAGTGTGGAGTGAGATGAGGATATCTTTGTTTTCGGTCATATGGTTCGAGCATCCACTATCTATGAACCATGTATTGTTCCCTCTCACTGCCACCTACAAGGTAAAGTTAGTGTTTTGAGACCCAGGCAAGATGACTCTTGCCAGGTCCCTTGCAAGGGAAAATATTCTCATTTAAAACATAGTCAGCGATGTTGATATCATGAGTGATTTGAGATTTGGAGTTCCATTGGTGATTAGCATGATGTTTTTGTTTGTTCAGGAACTCACAGTTTCTGAGGGTTTGGGCTCTCTTCTTGGGACATGCTTCCTTGTAGTGCCCATGAGCACCACAGTTCCAGCACGTCTTATAGTATTCTCCCAGGTAGTATTTTGGGTGTGGTCTCTGGATTCTGTTCCTATCCATAGTTTCCTTATTGTACACCCGTAACCCGTTTCCCTTAGCAATTTGGACATAAAGTCTATGTCCAGTGTTCCCAGTGTAATAATCTTTCTCACCACTTTTCCCACTTTCTAGGACCCTGATTTTCTCCTCGAGATGAGCATTTTTCTGTTTCTCGCATTGGATTTCTAAGGCCCTACACTCATGGATTTCATGTTCACTCAGGGGTGACTTCCCGTTCTTTGGGCTCTCAGTTTTGTATCCTATGCCGTGTCTGGCTGAGACAAACTTAATTTGGGAACTAGAGGCTTCAAGATTTTCGGGAGTCTTACTCAGGTTTTGTAAGAGGGTGTTTTCATCTCTCTCTAGAGTTTTGATTTCATTTTCTAGATCTACAATGTGAGACACATGGGATTTGAGTTTTTCGAGAAGGGACATGCAGTTGGGACAGGGTTCAAGAACAACTAATTGAGCATTTATGTGTTCCTGTTTTTCCAACTTGTTTTGCAGTTTTATATTATCTTTGACAAGACTGGAAAGAATATTCAACAGCTCAGGTTTTTCATAGTTGTTCAAAGAAGCAAGAACAGTTTCAGTGGTTACCTCACTGGGTTGTTCCCTAGTGGTTTCTCCTATGGCCATTCCGCACATGTCTGGGAGTGCCCATGACTCGGGATCTTCGTCCTCATCATCGCTCCATGTGGCGATGTAGGCCTTTTTCCCTTGCTTCCGGTCGTCCGTTCCCTATGGGCATTCCTTAGCGAAGTGTCCTTTCTTGTTGCACTTGTAGCATGTGACATCCGAGAGGTCCTTCTCTGCGAGTTTTCTTTGGGAACTCTGTCCTTTTCCCTAGTTCCCACTATTCTTTTTGAGCTTCCCTTTGTAGAAGTTCCGAAGCGCCTTTGTTACGAGAACTAGCTCCTCATCCTCTTCTTCTTCGGAGTCTTCGTGTTGTTCTTGAGTTGATTTGAGCATCTTCTCAATTTTGAGTGCGATCCCTTGATGTGCTCGCTTCTGTTCCTTATCATCGATCTTTCTCTTCTCGTGTCCCACTAGCTTTCCAAACACTTGATGGAGCATGAGAGTTCTATTTTCCGGATTCTCCTTGAACATTGTTCTCTCGTTTGCCCATTCTCCAGTCAATCCGTTGAAGAGCTGTTGGACCTTCATCTTATGGGTGATTTCTTCTTTGGTGATCCCCAAGCCTTCCATTTTGGTGCAAAGTCCTTCAAATTGGGACTGATAGCTATCGACAGACTCACCCATCTCCATTTGGAAGTTGAAGAACTCCCTTCTTGCATTCATCTAAAGATCTTCTCGGAGATCTGAGTTCCCAACGTGCATTTGTTGGATGGCTTCCCACATTTCCTTAGCTGTGTCAAGATTTGCTACCCCGTCACAGTCTTGCACGCACATGGACCTTTTCAGGTACTGTTTGGCCTTGTAGTTGGCCTCCATATACTTGTATTCGTTGGATCCCCATTTGGTGAGGTCGTTGACTATAGCTGGGTCAATTTCGAAGTTCCCTCTCTCGATAACACACCAGGCTTGGTAGTCCTGGCCACGCATCCAATCCTTCATGTCGCGTTGCCAGCTTTCGAATCTTCCTGTAATAAGCCTTGGCGGATTACTAGTGTTGTTCCCCACCTGAGTAAGTTCCTGAGCCATTTGATACCTGCGATGCTAACACAAATCTAGAGCAAACCTGCTCTGATACCAATTGTTGGATCGTAAACCGTTAGCAAAGAGCTTGGGAATTTGCTGTTAAGCTGTTCCCAAGGCAGCGGAAGTAAAGTAAAAGCAAGTATTAAAAACTGTAAAGAACGCAGTTCCCTTATAGAGGAACCCCACTACAACCAACTAGTTGTATGGGTAAACCTCTACCTCCGCTTGGAGGATTTTGAATGACTTACTTATATTAACTGCTTTGTTCCTTAGTTACAACAGCCGTATTCAAACTTCTTTGTTCCTACGAGTTCTACCTAACTCTAGTAACAGTAATGAATCCTCTCAACTGAGTTCCTAAGCTAACAACAACAAAACACAAGTAACTCAAACCTTACACCGACTTCTCAGTTCCCTTGCTCCTGGGAACTTCGGCTTCTCCGTTGTCGAGATCAGACACTCGCCGCCGGGGACTTCTCTTCGTCTTCTTTCTCTTTTCTCTGGTATGGGTATTTGTGAATTCTGGGAGAAGTGCTCAATCCGAGTACTATTCATTTGGCTTTATAGTCCAGATGTGCTTGGGCAATCACATCTTTCATTTGTGTCCAAAATGCCCTTTGCTTGATGCCCAAGTTGTACTTTCTTCACACGTGACTTTGATTTGAACTAGGTCAACTTCTTGAATCAATCGGACCATTGGATCATTCGTGACAGTCTGATCCTCAGACTGTTCCTTCGGACTGTCCAAGACAGAATCCCGCGATCTGCACTGAACGGTCATTGTCCTCACATGTGAGTTCCCATGTTATGGGAACTGTCTTCTTCAGAGTTCCCTTGATGGAAACTCTTCATCTTGTAAACCTGTGTTCTCTTGATCATTCCTGGGAGTTCCCATTTTATGGGAACTTTCCTCTTCAGAGTTCCCTTGATGGAAACTCTGCATTGTGAGCTTCTGTGGCTTTTGGTCATTCATGGGAGTTCTTGGCTATACTTGCGTTCCTTAGAAATACTTGAACAAACCACATTAGTTCCTCATGGTGTTTGTCATTGTCAAAACTCGGAGATATAGTATAAATATATTAATTTTTGTGTGTATTTATAGTGTTAAAATCAAGATAAAAATACATACATGTGTCAGTGTTTGTTCAAATGAAACCAAGTCTTATCCTATAACATGAGGAGCATTTAGGACCCTTGGATCTTTTTGATCTAAGGGCTAATGTTCTTTCTTGTTTTATTAAATGTTGACGTAATTTTATTTTTTACTTCTTTTAATTAACTATTTCGTTTTTTTTGTTCAAACCCTTGAACGATAGCTTGGCCGATTGGGGGTGATTGGGGATTTATCGACTATGTGTTGCATTGTTGCTCTCTCCTTTGTCCTCTGTAATAAACTAAAGATCCAAGTAAGAAAAATTAAGGAAGAGAAAAAGAGTTTAAGAAGAGATTAAGAAAGTAGCCAGGCATGTCTTAAGGATTTTGGAGGCCTTGTTTTATTTGAAAAATTAGGCCCTCACATGTTATAAATTAAATGATATATATATAGTATTAGGTTCTAGTAATACTAGTGTTTTTAATGATACACAATGACGGAATCTGATCCATAATATCTAATTAGAATAGACGGTTTACATTAATTAGTAAATTTTGACTGTAGGTGCAAGACACTAGTTTAAATCTCTACCGTAATTTTAGGCAAGTTTTGATTTATTGTTGATTTTTAATTCCTAAAAAACAACTGAATACAAAATCATAATCTTGCTTTCTGATTTCATTATCTCTCAAAACTCCAAAAACCCTATTGAAAGTTTTCGCCTGGCGATACTTAAATATCTTCGTTCTTCTCCGGGCCTCGTCTCCTCTTGTCTTCTCCGATGAGTTTTCGCTGGGTGGCGTCTCGCAAATTCTTCTCCCTTTAGTTCTAGTTCCAATCGAAGTAAGTGATTATTCAATTGCATTTAATTATTTTGAATTCTCCTTTTCTGATAGAAATTATTTGATTTCTTTAATTTGGATTAGGGTTGTTAGTTTTTACTACAATTAACAACGATTTACTGTAATTTGGACTTATGAGTTCAATTTAAGCAAAATTGTAGAATTAATATTCATTCTAGGGTTTATCATGTTTGAAAAAATTTGTAGAATTAACCAGTTAACAACGGCTTGTTGTAATTTCGACCTATGATTTATCACTTTTTTTGTGGTTGTCATTGAATTGATTGGTGTATATGCACGACTTTAATTAGATGTATACATGCTTTGCTTTGTTTATATACATGTTTTTTTTATGTATTTACATATATAAAGGTTTTCATAATTTTAGTTTACATATTCACGATTTTAATTTATATGTACATTGTAATTATTAAATGTATACATGCTTATAAGCATTTGTGTGAAAATTTTTGTTTGTATGCGACGACATTGTACATGACTTTAATTTACATATACACGATTTTATTAACTATATACATGGTAATGTTATTATTTATACATGATATTGTGTATTTGGAATATAATCTTGGTTTGTATTCAAAAGTACATATGTATAATTCTAATTGGGTTATCTACATGATTTATTACATGTATTTACACATTTATTGAACAATCATTTGTAGGTTCTTGGATTTATGACTAGTGTAGAAAGATGATGCCATGAGAGGCCAAATCCGTTGGCCGATTGGATGTAATAAAGGGAAGAAGTTGAGATTTGTCTTAGGCTGCCACGAGCTTGGAAAGAAATTGTTAAAATGACAACCGATGAAAACAAGGAGCTTGTTAAGGAATGGAGAAAATGAATTGGAAAGAAGAGTTGTGTTCATTGTATAAGACCTTCTCAAGTTTTCAATTTAATGCGTGTACACTAGTGTTGCTTTGTCATTCCTTGTCTAAATAAAGCCAAAAAGAAGTGAGACGGAATGTAAAGTCATGTATATAGAAAGTCACAACCATGTATGTATATACTAAAACCATGTATATGCGTGTTCTACCACATTATTACATAAATCACAATCCATAATCGCAAATTTTAAATATTGTATATAGAAAAATAAAACCATGTATATATATGCTCAAAACCTTGTAGATACATATTCGATCAAATTAATACATGAATTGGATTTCATAATTGTTCATATCTAAACCCACGAATATATACATATAAAACCATGAATAATGTATTCAATATCATGTATACACTTGATACTAATCATGATCATGCATATGCAAATTATAATAATGAATATAAATAACTGATTTTATGTATATGCTTATGCGAGATTTATCAAATATGAGAATGGAAACTATTTTTATGTTTCCTAAAAATACTAGATTTTATATCTAAAATAAAAATAAAAATGTAATATTGGACGGAGAAAATCACGAGATTGGATTACCATTTTTTTCATATGAAAAAAAGTCAGATTCTGATGTATGGAAATTGTATTTTGATGGAGAAAATCACGGCACAATGAGATACGATAGTTCATTTTTCTCTTTCTAGTAATTATTCTGTAATATTTACACAATAATAAGATGTGTAATACCCACAAATCCTACCATACAATAATCACGATCCAACACACTATATTGCGTCACTCCGTAACACTATAATATTGATCTTAATATTGATCTTATATATAGATAGCTTTTAGGAATACAAAATTTGGATCATGAAATTATAATTTACATTCATTAAAAGACTATTGAAAATTCAGAACTTGATATAAGTTGTTTCTAAAACAAAAAGAAAATTATCAGTCTATTAACTTCATAAACAAATAGCATAATTATAATTGCTAATCGGCGAATTCTAAATAGAGGAGTGGTGGTGAATTAAAAATTAAAATAAATGAACAAATAAATAAGAGAATCAAGATCTCAGAGATTTATCTTAGAGTTGGCCTCTCTTTCAAGCTGCACAATTGGCAATTTTGTGTGATTTTTTCCCACAAAATTTCGGAAACATCATAAAAATCCACAAGTAAAGAATAACATGCATTGCTACCGGCATATTTTACTCTACATTTTTGTTTGAAAGCTTTCAACACTAGGAAGGAGAAAATTAAAACAACACTTAAGGATAATTGAAAAGACTAAAAAAAAACTCCATTTTACAATCCTATAGGGGAGAAATTACACATTTGATAATACCGTTTTTCTAACCTATGCCCATAGGTTAAGAATACTATTAGAAAGAACTAAAACCCTATTAGGAAATTAATGAACCCTTTTACAAAATCTAATTAATCCTAAATAAATGCAAATTTATAAAATCTTGCCATTTTAAGGAGCTCCTTAAAAGTGGTATAAAGTAAATGCAAATTCGTAGTTTGTAATGCACTTTTATATTTCGTAGTGTACTTTTTCTACTTTATACCACTTTTTATATCTTTTTGTAATTCATTTTTCTCTGATTTGAATTAGCAGTTTTTGTAATGCACTTTTCCAAGTATGTACTAAACTTTAATATATTTGTAATGCACTTTTACTATTTTCAACTAACACCTTTTGATTTCCCTTTATGTTGTAGTGGGGACATCAAACTCTTGTTCAACTATTGTTCTGAATGAGGAATCACATAAAATAGTGTTGAATATTCCATTGAGCTATCTCAAGAGGAAATGACATATTATTTATTCACGTGTCCGTCCGAGTTAAAACTACTTTTATATTTACAAAATCTACTTTTATAATTCGTAGTTTGTAATGCACTTTTATATTTTGTAGTGTACTTTCCTACTTTATACCACTTTTATATCTTTTTTTAATGCATTTTTCTCTGATTTGAATTAGCAGTTTTTGTAATGAACTTTTCCAAGTATGTACTACACTTTAATATATTTGTAATGCACTTTTACTATTTTCAACTAACACCTTTTGATTTCCCTTTATGTTGTAGTGGAGACATCAAACTCTTGTTCAACTATTGTTCTGAATGAGGAATCACATAAAATAGTGTTGAATATTCCATTGAGCTATCTCAAGAGGAAACGACATATTATTTGTTCACGTGTCCGTCCGAGTGAAAACCATATAAAAGTCAAATTTTCGCCACTTTGGATGAAGGTATTGACTTCTACAAAAGATACACATCTGCTTGTGCATTCGATGTTCGTCACGGGAGTCGTCATACAAAAGATGACGTTGTCATAACTAAGTGGATGATATGTTCAAGACACGATTACAAGGATTTTCAAATCGAATAAATTCGTCAAAGGAGATCGAAATGGGTTAAGGAATTAAGGAATGTAATGCACTTTAGATTTAAATCGATGCACTTTACTAATATCATAATGCACTTTAACTGTATATCGATGCTCTTTTACCAGTATCAAACAAAAGCAAAATGGCGATGGGAAAAGTGATAGGAATGTTACATTATAGGTTCATGGTCATAAAATCATTTTTCTATTTTAGTGAACTAGTAAAGGAAATATTACAACAAAAGCATTTTTCTATTTTCAGTGATCTCAACCCGTCTGAATTCATTAGGATTAAGACCAATACAGTAATTCCCACAACCATAGCACCGTGCACATATAACCAATTCATATTCGGAAAAAATTTGATACCTTGAGTGAGATACCTATACCTTCATCCATACACGACCAAAAGCTTGATAAATGATAATAAAAAACATCATATTCCTATAGTCAATCCTATGACAATTTTTTGGGGGAAAAGTTGCACTTTGTACACAAAACCAAGTCCTCTCATGATCATCCAAACTTAATTTGTTCTAATCGGATATGTTGCAAAATAAGTCCTAACTTCTTTTGCATATACTTTTGTGTTTTACTACAAATAAAAGATCAAGGACCTCAACGAGATGCATTGTTAAAGCCATCATGAAAGGTCACCTAAAGGTTTAGAAGCTAACATACAATTGGCCACTGATTTAACAACCACATAAAAATAGTATCATTGTACCAAACATACCATACAAGTTATCCCAAGTTTTTGATTGTGAGACGTTAAGATAAAAATAAAGTAATGAGCATGAAGAAGAGAAAGTACCCTATCAGAAACAAAACAAGCAATGCTACATAGTGACTTGCAGCCCACTATAGATTCTTTCTGATGTCCGCCTTTTTAGTCATGTTTCTAGGGTGTGTTTTTGTGTCTTTTGAGTCTTTTTCTTTAGTTTTGTGTTTTGTTTTGAGTTGTTTGTGTAGATTTTCGTATTTTCTTAAGATATGGAGTCTACATAAGCTTTGGTGGTGTTTTATAGGTTTTTAGAAGTTATTTGAAGCATATTTTGAACAAAGGAGCAAACCCGGTGAAGATAGCACTCAAGAATGAAGAGGAGATGAATATTAAGGGCTCAAGTAAAGTCATTGAAGATCAAGTTTGATCTTGGAAAGAGATAGAGAAATTTGTTACAAGAACATAGGAAAAAGAATCGAGTCAAACGGAGTTGTAGCGAATCTTCTACGCAATTTTTGCTCAAGGTTGTTCGAAGTGCTGAACAGGGTCGTTAACGAGGCACTCATGTCGTTAACGAGGTTCAGAGGAGAAGCGGAAGACCGAGTCGGTGCTATTAATTAGGCTTCTATCTTATTTGCTTTTATGTTATTAGATAGATAAAAGGGATATATCTTATTAGAAGATTTATTTCCTTAGAGATAGATTTAAGATAGAATAGTTTCTATATAAATACACTTGTCCCCTCTTTAGTTTTCTGATAATCAATCATTCAAGTTAGAGGAAGAGGAGGAGGAGAGGAGGTGAGAGAAAGAGAAGAGTTTTGTGGAGAAGAACTATCGTTTGGATTTAAAGTTGTAAGCTTTCCCTTTTATTTAATATATTCAATTATGCTTAGTGAGTAGTCTTCCTCTCTAAGGTTGGGGTTAAACCCAACAATGGTTGTGCATGCTTGTTTATGATCATATCTTGATTGTTTTTATTGCATGAATCTATTCTCTTATTCCTAATCCTTGAGACGAAAGTTGAAGGGAATTTCTCATTCATAGTTAAAGCAAAAGCAGAAACCTTGAATCAGAATAGTCAAATTAGGGTTTTGAAGCGAAAGCAGATCTATCCTAGTTGAAGTAGAAGAGATTAGATAGTAGGTTTATTGATTTAGCCAAAGTTGATTGATTTACTTGTTTTAGTTAACGAAAGTTAGCATCTTTATGTGATAAAAGCATGATCTATGTGTTTCATTAACGTTTGGCATGCATAATTGTTGTTGTGGTGACACCTTTTCCTTAGAATTCCTCTTTCCTTGTTTAAAAACTCTTGCTTTGTTTGATTACTTGCGTGAGAAGTAATAGAACTTAGCACTGACTTTCTCCCTGCGGACAAACCTGACTCTGCTATACACAGCGGGGTCTTGATATAAATTTATTTGTTGTCAAGAAATCCTCTCAACAAATTGGCGCCGTTGTCGGGGAGATTTCAATAGTGCCAACTTTTGTTCTTTTTACGTTTTTCGGGACTCCGCCGAGTCGGTAACGACCCCCCAGGGTCGGTACCGACCCTGCTGGGTAACCTAGTTTTCTGTGTTTTTCTGTTTATTTTCTAGGTCACTGTCGAGTCGGTAACAACCCTCCCATGGTCGGTACCGACCCTGTTGACAGGTAGTTGCTTCTTTCTTTTCAGTTTTTGTTTGTACGAGATCACTCTAGGCTCGTTAACGACGCCCCAGGATCGTTACCGACCCTTTCCGAGACCCCACTTTTGCTATTTGATTTTGCTTTTTGTTATTGTTTTTGCTTACAACGTAGGACAGTTGAAGGACGCCGAGTTGTCTCTAATCCAATAAAGTAGACCCTGAACTCGAGCGTTCCCTCCACAAGAGATTAAGAGTACGCAAAGCCATGGCTACACATGAAGAACTAGCTAAGCAGATTGCTGAACTCTGTTTAGAGATAGAGGAGATCCAGAGAGAAAGGGAAACCATGGCTGTTGATGCATATGAAAAAGCTAATTACATGTAGGGTCCATATAGGAAACAAGGTGATACTTTTTATGCAGGGAGGAATTACAATCAGCCCACCTGGGCCAATTATGCATACGACCAAGGGACCCAACTTCCTTAGCAAGAACAGAGAGTTCCACCTTACAGACCCTCAGACTATCAAGAGACACCATCATGGGTGAATGGACTCTATGAAGGGATCAATAGAGTGAACAATGAAATCAATGGAGTCCAAGCTAACCTCAATTATCAAATGAATAGGTGGGAAGAGTTCAAAAACTGGAAGAAGAGCGTTGACTCACAACTGGGGGACATAGCTGCACGGATCTCAAGACCTCAAGGGCAACTTCCGGGCCAACCTGAAGAGAACCCTAGAGGACAAATTACAGCCATACACCTCAAAAGTGGTAAGGAGTTGCCAGATCGACCCAAGCCTAAAGACACTAAGCACGTTAACGAAGATGATGCCCCGGTCAAGCTCGTTACCGACCCCAACAGGGTCGTTAACGAGGCTCCCCAGCTCGATACCGAGTCCTCCAAGCCAGGTAAGTCTTCTAAACCAGACTCCACTCTCAACTCTGAGTTCGTTACCGACCTCACCAGGGTCGGTACCGACCCCTTATCTGCACCGATCGACCCTCTTGTCGATTCGGTAGGGCTTCGATCCGGGTCTCTCTCTATCCCGAATCCATCAAAACTCTTCCTTTCCCTATTAAGAAGTCTAATGATGTTACAGAAGGAAAGTTTAGACGGTTTGTTAAGATTCTTCAAGGGCTAAATATTTCAATTCCATTTACTGCTGCCCTTAATGAAATGCCTGCCTACGCTAAATTTTTGAAAGAGATTTTAAGCAGGAAAAGATATATCTCAGAGCTGCATAATGAGGTTCATTCCATAAGGCTCCTTGAAAAACTTGGTGATCTAGGTAAGTTTGCAATTTCTATTGGTATTGGGACTCACCGTTTTAAAGCTCTATGTGATCTAGGTGCCAGTGTCAGTTTATTACCATTATCGATCTGGACCAAGGTTAACATGGGACGACTAGAGCCTATCAAGATGAAACTCTACATGGCGGATGGATCTTCTGTAAAAGCAACTGGAGTCGTTGGCGATGTTCCTGTCCGAGTTGGAAAATTCTTTGTCCCAAACGACTTCATTGTGCTAGATATGCCTGAAGATCCTGCGTTGCCAATCATTCTAGGCAGACCATATTTAGCCACGCAGGAGCACGTGTAGATGCCAGAAAAGGACTTCTCACATTTGATATTGGAGAAGAGAAGGTTGAATTCCATTTCAATTTGCCCATAATTGAAGTGGCTAGTTATAGTACTGAGGAGCCTACTGACCCACCATGGCTCGGTAACGACCCCTCTCTGAGTACAAAAATGAGCAAATTTGACGGAGACACGCCTATAGAGGAGCCTACCGACCCCCCATGGGTTGGTAACGACCCTTATCTAAAGGAAAACGAGGTGGGAAGTGGATCCAGGCACGGTACCGAGGCACTTTCAGATCCAACAGGGTTGTTACCGACCCCTTACACCTCGGTAACGAGCCACTTCCCGAATGGCCATGGTAAGTTTTCTTGTTCTTATCCAATTAATTCTGGTCATGATCCTTTCTCTTATCCTTATTCTATGTTACATCCTACTGTTAGTCCTATGAAGGAGTCAAAACCTCCTTGGTTTTCGGACTATACTAACCCTATTGTAAGATTACCAAGCATACTTATTGATGATAGAGGGCCAAATGTCTTGGAAAGAAGCTATGATGTTTTTCAGGCTAAGTATGGGGTTTCTTATGATCCCTTTGATACTGGATGGCAGCCGCCCTAGGTAAGCTAAGGTAAGTTCGTCGGGCTAACGACGTTAAACATAACGCTTACGGGAGGCAACACGCTTTTTGTTTTTTGTTTTAGTTTTTGCTTTCTTAGTTCTTTTTGCTAGCTTTCTTTTGACTTGTTTTTAGGTTAGATTAGTATAGTATGGATAGAAGTTTTTCTAAGATGACTCAGGCACAAAAAGATGAAGTGCTACAAAAAAGGGCTACAACAAAGCAATCGGTACAAGAACGCAAGCTCGGTAACGACCTCATAGGGTCGGTACCGACCTCTACCGAATTGGAAAAATTCAGGCTCCTTAGAGATCAATGGTTTCAAACAACTTTAGTTATATTTTGTGAGTTCCCTTTTCCTTATTCTCTTTATTTCTATGTTATAAACAGTAAGGACACTGTTTGGTTTAAGTATGGGGTATGGGAAAAGGTAACTCAGTTTTATGTCAGTTTTTTGTGTCTTTGTTTGTGTTTTTAGGATTGATAATATTCCACTTAGATGTCCTATGATATGCTTTAACTTGCTTGATCATGTAATTCCATAGAGCATGTTTGAATAGATTTGCCCGAATCATGTTAAAAATTGTTTTTATGTGGATATTTAGCATGTGATGAAATTGAGCACATATGATCTTAGGTAGAAGTGACTGAAATCCAACAAAATTGCTACCTTGTGAGTTATTTTTGGCCTTATAGGGAGAACATAAAAAATCGCTCTTCTTTTCTTGTGTGATTTACTCTCCTTATGCATATTATCTCTTGTCATTGATATGGTTATCTATTTCTTGAGACCTATATGAGATATTAGTTCATTGCATGTGAAATCATATGATAGAGAACTTATTTTTCATAAGCCCTATTAATCCATATCCACCCTTATCATTATCCTCTTTTTGACAACCAATTTGAGCCTTAAGCCTTTTATTTTTAGCTCCACAAAATTATTCCCTAGCCAAGATAAGCTTGAGCCTATCCGAGGATTAGGACTTAGTGTTGGTTACTATGATGGTTTTGTTGAGTGAGATTATTTGGTTCAAGTGTGGGGTAATATGGGTTGGGTAAATTGAAAGATCTTGCAGTTTATCATGTAAATGGAGTTTGGTTCCCTGTATGCACCGAATAAAGAAGTGGAAAGTAAAGGGGAAAAGCAAAAGAAATAAAAAAACACAGAGTCGTTACCGACCCTAGTAGGGTCGGTACCGAGCCCCCTCGGAAAGAAAAAAAAAGAGAAAAATCCGAAAAAAGAGTTGAGTAATGAATAGTGTGCATGAGCCAAATTCCCTTGTTGTTTATAAGCAAGATTAGTTGTTATTAAAGGGTTAATGAGTGTGCATAATGTATGAGTGAGTTTGGTATATTTTATGAGAGTTTTTGTGTATGTGTGAGTTTTTAGGAGTCTTTGATTCCCGGATATTATTAGCACCACATAGCCAAAATATTTTCCACGCCTATTTGTCTATACCAAGCCCCATTACAACCCGGCCGAATGGAAGCTTCTATGAAGTTTTTCATTGAGCCTAAGTTCTCTTGATGATTTTTATGTGTTTTGACATCTCGGGTGGAGAGTTTGGTGATATAAGTAACAATTGCTATGTTGATTTTTGTATATTGGATTGAGTTGAGAGTTGTTATTCTAAGCCCAAACACTTGAGAGTTGAGAGAAACACATTTACGTACCCTTGTGAGGTTGGATTCTTCGTTGCTTTTGCTTGAGGTTGCTTATATAAGTGTGATGATGTTAGATTCACTTGTCTATCTATTTTCTACTTGACTTTTGATGTTGCTTTTTGATGAAGGCATTGACTTGATATATGTGTTGATGGTTTTGGTTGATGTCTTGTTGATTTCTTGAGGACAAGCAAGTCTAAGTATGGGGTATTTTGATGTCCGCCTTTTTAGTCATGTTTTTAGGGTGTGTTTTTGTGTCTTTTGAGTCTTTTTCTTTAGTTTTGTGTTTTGCTTTGAGTCATTTGTGTAGGTTTTCGTATTTTTCAAGATATGGAGTCTACATAAGCTTTGGTTGTATTTTATAGGTTTTTAGAAGCTATTTGAAGCATATTTTGAAGAAAGGAGCAAAGTCGGTGAAGATAGCACTCAAAAATGAAGAGGAGATGAAGATTAAGTGCTCAAGTAAAGTCATTGAAGATCAAGTTTGATCTTGGAAAGAGATAGAGAAATTCGTTACAAGAACATAGGGAAAAGAATCGAGTCAAACGGAGTTGTAACGAATCTTCTACGCAACTTTTGCTCAAGGCTGTTCGAAGTGCTGAACAGGGTCGTTAACGAGGCACTCAGGTCGTTAACGAGGTCCCGAGGAGCAGCGGAAGACCGAGTCGGTGCTATTAATTAGGCTTCTATCTTATTTCCTTTTATGTTATTAGATAGATAAAAAGGATATATCTTATTAGAAGATTTATTTCCTTAGAGATAGATTTAAGATAGAATAGTTTCTCTATAAATACACTTGTCCCCTCTTTAGTTTTCTGATAATCAATCATTCAAGTTAGAGGAAGAGGAGGAGGAGAGGAGGTGAGAGAAGGAGAAGAGTTTTTTGGAGAAGAACTATCGTTTGGATTTAAAGTTGTAAGCTTTCCCTTTTATTTAATATATTCAATTATGTTTAGTGAGTAGTCTTCCTCTCTAAGGTTGGGGTTAAACCCAACAATGGTTGTGCATGCTTGTTTATGATCATATCTTGATTGTTTTTATTGCATGAATCTATTCTCTTATTTCTAATCCTTGAGATGAAAGTTGAAGGGAATTTCTCATTCATAGTTAAAGCGAAAGCAGAAACCTTGAATCAGAATAGTCAAATTAGGATTTTGAAGCGAAAGCAGATCTATCCTAGTTGAAGTAGAAGAGATTAGATAGTAGGTTTATTGATTTAGCGAAAGTTGATTGATTTACTTGCTTTAGTTAACGAAAGTTAGCATCTTTATGTGATAAAAGCATGATCTATGTGTTTCATTAACGTTTGGCATGCATAATTGTTGTTGTGGTGACACCCTTTCCTTAGAATTACTCTTTCCTTGTTTAAAAACTCTTGCTTTGTTTGATTACTTGCGTGAGAAGTAATAGAACTTAGCACTGACTTTCTCCCTGCGGACGAACCTGACTCTACTATACACAGCGGGGTCTTGATATAAATTTATTTGTTGTCAAGAAACCCTCTCAACACTTTCCCCTCTCAAAATACAACAATCAACCAAAACCTTTCTCTCTAGTAATCAACAAATAGCATTTTTCCATATACTACCATTGAAAATAGTAAGCTTGTCCAAAACATTTAGAGCCATATACTTCACTCATTGAATTAGAGCCATAGGAGTTCAATAAGAGACCTAATACTAATAATGTACTCTCCAAAAGTAACTCAAAGTCCTACCATAGCTACCTACAATGTTCAATTGTTAACCATTTTCTTCTCCTTCAAACTCTTCTTCTACCATGGCTACTTTCTAACCTTCTGCGCAACGAATTTCTTTAACGTCTCCATCATAGTCTTCTTTACTTCATTACATTCTAAGTTGATGATGGTATAGGTATACTTTTTCTTGAATTTTTTCCGATCTAGGCTGTTTGAAAATTTAATTTACTGAAATAGGCTCATTTATAAAAAAAATCCCGAAATAGGCTAGATTTGGTGGGTCGGAATAAAGTCGTTGTCCATGACAGCGACTTTACAACAAGAACACGCGGACGTTTTTTTTTAATATTTTAGAACAAAGTCGCTGCCTATGCAACGACTTTGGTCGTTGCAATTGTTTTTTATATTAAAGTGGACAAATCTCACCAAGTGAACTCAAGATATGATTATCAAATTATATAAGTGAACTCAGGTTTTCAGTGGGCAAATTTCTTATATTTATTAGGGCAAATCCCACTAATTAATAATCGTATCAAATTATACAAGTTCTGAATCGTGAATTATTTTTAATTAGATTTCCTTTTTTTTATTCATTAAGAAAGTTGAACTTAGCAAGAACTTAGTAATTTTTTTGGTTTGAGTCGTGAATTATTTGGAATCTTCAACTTATCATAATATTATCTATATTAATTGGAATCGTGAACTTGATCAGGAAAGATGAACTTAGAATTCCTTTTTTGGTTTGAATCTTGAACTTAAGATTGGTTTGAAATATGAACTTGGATATTTAAATATAAACTTTTATCACAAATAAAAATATGTTTACTCCATATAAATATACTATCTAGAACATAAAATTAGACAATTTATTTTTTAAATTAATCAAACACCTTATACATCATCTTTATCATTCTTCCTCATCGTCCTCGTCATTGTCTTCATCTTCATTTGGCTCTAGAATGCATTGCAAAGATGGATCAAATGTGGTACGCTCATGTATCAAATCCCTGGATGTCGGTCTAATGCGAGAAATAAATATATTTGGAGCAATTGGTGGTATACTCCATGAACTATCAACAAACCCTGAGAATAATGGTTGCATACTTGAGGAACTACCGAACCCTGAAGAACAACCAAAACCCGAAGCACCCCTGAACCCCGAAGCACCACCAAACCCTGAAGCACCACCGAGGCCCGAAGCACTAGAATACTCCTGAAATCCCGAAAAAGAGGATGAAGGTGTAAACGATAAAGATGGTTCCGACACATACATTAGTGTCGGCATCGACGACTGCGACATATGCATTGGTGGAAGCATTGACTGTAACACCCCGTCTTTCCACATGGCGCTAGTTAGAAATAGACCTTACCAGTTACTACTTAAGTAGGTTGACAACCATGCTTTAGGATCTTGCAACGCAGGCACGACGAGAAAACTTAATAAAAACATCCAACCTTTTTATGTAATTAAAATTAGAAAACATAGTTATGCATGTATTCCCGAGAACATAAATATCAAAATTCGACAAATCACTACTAATGATGAATTATTCAATAAATAACAATAAACAGGACATAATACTAACTCCAACATAATAATAAAACCAACATCCTAAAAAGTCATAAATAAACTAAAGTAAACCCGACCCCACTATGACCCGCGCTCTTTACCGCTCCGCCTCGCCATCTAGCCTCGGTTCCTACACGATTCTCTGTTCATACATGGAACTAAAAAATATTTCCCGAAGGGTCAGCTACTAATCTATCAAGTTAGAAAGAATACAGAAATCGCAAGACGTTTTAAAAGCATTTCTAAAGTCAGCATCCAAGTCCACAACTGCAATCATAACTCTAAAGGCCAATACCTAAATTAGTCATAATTAGTCACACATAACCACATACCCATTTACAAATACAACCTTATAACAAAGCAATTCCTCCATCTCACAATCCGACTTCCAAGGTGCTCATCGTCGCGCCGAGTGCAGAGGCAGGCCCTCTCACTCCACATCACAATCTCCCTTCTAACCCTGGCTAAGCCTCCACTGGAGCACTTGCCAAAACACATAGATAATAATTTTTGTTTTGAAGGGGCACGGTTTCCCTGCACACGGGTCATACATAGCCAACTCTTCCTCAACGCCAGCTACGATGAGGCCGTGCCGGAAACGGTACCAACACAGAGAAAACGTTCCAAAAATATCTTGCCGATAAATTGCGTCCAAAACCA
Organism: Fallopia convolvulus; assembly: GCA_964016875.1. Taxonomy (NCBI): domain Eukaryota; kingdom Viridiplantae; phylum Streptophyta; class Magnoliopsida; order Caryophyllales; family Polygonaceae; genus Fallopia; species Fallopia convolvulus. The sequence goes on from OZ024732.1 coordinate 10,475,122, forward strand.
TTTTACACACAACAATTCAAGAAGTTCAAAACAATTTATAAAGGTATTTGGGACTAGTTCCCAAAACCCGCCCTACAATAACGGTATGCAATCTAACAGGATAGAGAAGAACTGAGCAAGTCGAAAATGACTTACCTCCAAGATAGGGATCCTTTGTTGAAGACAAAATTAAGAACACGAGCAGAAACGATTTCCTAAAGAGTTATAAAGTGAGAGATTATATCCAGTACGAGCCGAACCAAACTAACCCATTTAAGGAGCCACCTTTATTTCCCTTGAGCAACTGAACTTATATAAAGAGAATTGTTAATTAATAGATAGTAGTACCTACTAACCAAGCTACGTAATAATACCCTACTCATATACTAAATCCTAACCCACCAAACCAAAATACGTACTCACTCCTCTCCCTAAGTCCAACAAAATCAGCCCAGCCCAAGTTATAAAAAAAAACCCAAACCAATATTTTTAGCAGGAAGCTATACACACCGATTAAATCCGTTCTTTCCCTACTGTTCAACCACAAGCTTAGCAACCCCACCCCTCCCCTGACTTTTCAACGCGGGCCCATCTCTTCTTCTTCAAAGAGAAAGCGGAATTTGCGACTCTGGTTCGCCCCTTCGCTTTGCTCTCCCCTGCAACTCCAATCGGTAACCAGCGACAGTGACAGAGAACGTAGACGAGCAGCCTTTGCCGCCCCTGTTCGTGCCCCGCCGGTGTTCCCAGATGGTCTCGCCCCCTACTCCCACCGGCGGCCCTCACCAAAAAATCACTTACCGCCCCCCTCGACAACGATTCTCTAACGACGCACTCCGACGACTACCCTCACTTGTAACTAGTACCCGCTCAGAACGACAACAACAAAGAAATCAGAAGAGGGTCAAAACAAGGGAACTAACTCATCAGAACTTGACCGTGAAATTTGTTCGTGAGCGAGAACGATTCCCCCAAGATGGATCGATCTGCGACGATTAGAACGAACGGCGACACCGAAGCGATCGGCGGTAGTTCAATAGCTAGCGACGACGACGGCCGGCGAAAGGGGCGATTCCTAAACACGACAATGTACACCGGTTGAAGCCGGCTTTTCACCGATCAGAACGAGAAAAGGAGAAACGTTGGAATGATGGTGAACGAATGAAGAGAACACCGACCCTCTCTTTCGGATTGATTGCTTGATCTCACCGATCAGAAAAGCGCAGGCTTGATTGCTTTAAATATTACAAAGTGTAGATTGTGGTCGATCGGTTTTTAACGAAACGATCTCTCCTTAAATTTAGATTTAGGATATATATATATATTGTTAAGATATAATGTGGGATTTAAGCTATAATATTTTTGGAGAAAATTATTATCCCGAGTGGTGCTAAAAGATTTGCTAAGTGGGTAAAATGTAAACGACCAAAATACAAGCAAACGGAATCTAAACATAATTATTTCCCTATACGATATTAATTTTGGGAAAAGATTTTGGATTTTGGATTTCGGAGACTTACGGATCAAGAAACCCAATCGCTTGTAAGCGAAGAAATCTATTTTCCGATTTACAAGACCTAGAACAAAATACGGGTATTACATTGACGGTTGTGACATACACATCGGTGGTGACATGGGTGATGATATATGTGTGGATGAGCTAGGACATCTTGGTGTAAAGGATGTTCCACCCATATTCTGTTGGTGCCAGAAAATTGATGGGTCAACAGACATTGGAGTGAACACATCATTTTCTTGAGTAGGCAAATATCGTCCGTGAAAACAATATCAAAATAAACAAATATGAAAAAAGCAAATAAGTTAGTAATTTAAAACCTACTCCCTCCGTTCTATTCTACTTGACACTTTAGAACAATTCACACATATTAAGAAATTCATTGAAAATATAAGAAATTTTATTGGAAATCCAAATTTTTCTATATGTAATAAAAAAAATTAATTACTATCTCATCCTTAAAGCCAATAAAATGAAAGAAAAAAGTCAATACAAACACTTTCCAATATATTAATTAAATAAATACTAAAAAATGACAAGTTTTAATAAACACGATTTTAGCTCTAAAGTGTCAAATAGAATAGAACGGAGGGAGTATTAGATTAAATACTCACCAGGAGATTTCAGACCGACCCGAGAAATGACTCCCGAAAAAACTCTCTACCCGAACCCTCCTTTCTACCCCCAATTTCGAAACCCTAGAAGTAGAAATCCAGCACCATCTTCAACAATCTTCAACAATCTTCAACTGTTGCGATCTTCTATGGCATCTCCTTTGGCTTTTGGAAGTTCCATTGGCAGATTCCCCCATAAAATCAACAAAATCCCGCAAAATCCGCTAAGAATTGGGCAGCGATTTGGAAGCTTGCCGTGTTCCTCGAAATGCCTTGTGATCGATGGATCCCTAATACAACAGATTTATGGAGAAGGGGATTGAAAAAAGGGTCGAGATGGCGCGATCTAAGAGCGTCTTGGAGGCTTGGGCTTGTACGCCTACGCTACAGTGGGGAGCGATTCAAAGAGGGTTGGGGGCTCTGGGCTGGGGGTTGGTTCTCTCTGCATATTTTCTGGGCGTGCATATCAGGAGGAAGGTTGAAGAATCTCTCCTCCCTGTATTGGGAGGAGAAGAGAATGACGATGACGACTTCTACACTCTCCAAATTGTACCTCTCCTTTCTTTACTCTATGTGCTATGAAATGAAATTGTTGCTTGAAAACAACTCAAAGATTGCCTATATATCCAATGCTTGTTCTCTTGTTGAATACACTATATATCTCCCAAAAACTTTCCTCTATTGTTCCATACATATTGATTTCTGGTTCATGTCTCAACTGAGTATATCTTTAATTGAGAAAAATAGGAAGAATAAATCCTATAAGCAGGTATTGTATAAGGACTATTACTGTAAAGAACAAAATTGGATTGACCCCTTTGCTGAGCCATTTGAAAACCTGCCTACCATGGTCCTAGTGACCTTTAAGGGTGGCATCTCTCCCAAGCTTTGTGAGGTTGATCCTTCGGGATTTAAGAAAGAAAAAGGAAAATCTAAAGGAAGAATTGATACGAATGTTGGGTACACAGGTGGTGTGATTAAGATCTTTGTCCTGATGAACTTGAAACCAGCATATTGGTGTTTGAATGACTATAATAGTATGTTATTAAGTGCTTACTCTTCTATTGGTTACTTGCCTTCTATCTTAGAAAAGGAGGATATTATTCACAATAAACTATATAACCTTTGTTTAAGAAACTATATAACTTTTGGAAGTTGCTGTAACAAATTATCTGAGCTGGGCATTTTTTGGTGTGCCCTTAAGGCTTGTTGCTGTTTAAATAGCTTTGAATTCTATGATGTTAACTTGGGACTGGATACTTCTTTATGCCAGATAGAATTTTGTGTGAAACAGGAGCATAAAGGACACAAAGCAATGTGGAAAAGGAGAAGCCAAATAATGATCACTTATAATCCAAGCAATCTACTGCAAGAAAACTGGAGAACATGCAATTCTAGAAGAACAAGTAGATACACTGATGAATGGAGCTGGCTTTGGAACCCCAACATTCAACGGGGTGCTATTTGCAAGCCCATGTATGGGTCTAGAAAGAATTTTTACCAACAAAATTATTGTAATAAAGAAATGAGAGCTATCCTCCTATGGTTGTATTATTTGGTGGATTTAAATTGCAAATTTAATTATAATCTCTTTAGGAATTATGAGAGAACTAGGTTTGTATGGATTTGGCTTGAGCAACCTGCTGCTTTACTTGGTAAATCATTAACTAAATGGTTAATTGATATATCTAGTTGCAACAGGAACATCGAAATTAGGATTGCTTGGAATTGTCTTGAGCAATTTGTTGCTTTAATTGGTAAATCCCTAAGTAAATATTTTATAGCACTACCAAGATATAAAAGGAGCCTCGAACTTAACCGTTAAACAAAGAATAAAATTAACAAGCCTATGTACGTTGTTGCCATGAAATGGGAATGGTACAAACTAATACGGTTTAATGATGAAAGTCGGATTTTGGAATTGTAGGGGGATTGGTAGAAAATCTTTCTGGCAGAAATTGACTCTTTTTGTAAGATTCAAAGAACACAAATTATGGCAATTGCGGAAACAAAAACGGATACGGCCCCAAGTGATCAGGTTTGGAGACGCGCTGGTTTCGATAATATGCTTTGGTCTCCGGCTATTGGACGTGTAGGAGGCATTGTGGTTTTTGGAAGGAGCACCAACTCATCAATGAGAAAATCACTGTAATTGCACACGAATCGAGGTACGTCATCCTAAAGTACTATCATTTAATTACCAAATACACAATAGCCATCTGCTTAACCTATGCCCCCCCTAATGTTGGGGACAAGGCAAGTTTCTAGAAGAAAATAACTGAAACGCTACAAAATATCAACCTCCCTATCCTTTTCATGGGAGACCTTAATGAAATACAAGAGCCTAGTGAAAAAAAAGGAGGTGTGTTCCCTGACCCGGGAAGGTTTGAAACACTGCTAAACTTTAAAAACGATTGCCTTTTAGAAGACATTCAATCCACCGGAAATGTATTTACTTGGAGGAAAAATAAAACAGAAATTGACAACATTTACGAAAAATTGGATAGAGTTCTCGTCAGCAATCGTATTATGCAATGGTATCCGAATATTAGTGCACATAACCATGCTTTTACAAGCTCAGATCACTGTAAAGTGTCGGTAGAACTAAGCAATGAGGAGAACTTTAAAGCTCAACCCTTTAAATTAGAAAAAATGTGGATGTACAGAAAAAATTTCGGAACATAGTTAAACAAGCTTGGAGAGCTCAATATCCGGGATCGAATATGTTCCAGCTGGTTAAGAAAACACAGCTCCTTAAACAACACGCCAAACGATGGAATAAACACACCTTCGGTAATATCTTTGAGCAATTGAAGGAGATTGAAGAAAAGTTGGTTGATCTTCAAAAAAGTATCCAAGTCTAGCCCCAACCGAATGCTATTCAAAAGCAACTCAGGCTAATGCAGAAAAAAGAATGTATTCTAAAATTTCATAAGACATATTGGAAACAAAGGGCTAAGACAAAACATATTAAATTTTCGGACACTAACTCGGGCTATTTCCACAAGATTGCGAGTGGTAGACGCAATCGAAAAATGATCAAGGAGATCATAACTAATGAAGGGACACAAATTATTGGAACGGATAACATTAGGGAAGAAATCAGAGAGGACTTTAAAAGAAGGTTTAATAAGCAACTTACGAATCTTAACAATGCCGATGAATTTCTTAATCTCATAACCAGATAGATAACGGATGAAGATAATGCTCACCTGACAAGTGCCATCACAAATGAAGAAATCAAAAACAGCGTTATAAGTTTAAGAGCAGATAAATCACCGGGGCCGGATGGCATGACAACGAAATTCTATAAAAGGTATTAGGACATTGTAGGCCCGATGGTAATCAAAGCAGTCAAAAGCTTCTTTTATTCCGGCAAGATTTTATGACAAATCAATCATACGTTCATAACACTCATACCCAAGATAGAAAATCCTAGATCAACTAACCACTATAGACCGATCAGTCTGTGCTCAACTATTTATAAAGTCATATCTAAAATAATAACGAAAAGGATAAAAAAGATAATTAGTAAAATTATCCACCCTCTTCATGGGGCTTTCATCGCAAACCGGGCCATCCAAGACAATGTTCTTATCGCGCACGAGATCTTTCACTCATTTAGAAATAGTAAAAACAAAGAAGGATGGGTTGCAATAAAATTGGATATGGATGACTGTGTGGACTGGGAGTATCTCCTTGATATTTTGCACAGGTTCGATTTTCACCAGAAATTTATAGGGTGGATTCGTGAATGTGGTTGCACAACTTCACAATCAATTCTTGTAAACAACGGACCCACTGAACCTTTTTTCCCAGAACGTGGACTTAGGCAAGGCGACCCGTTGTCACCTTTCCTATTTGTTATAGCAGCAGAAATTCTATCAAGAAAGCTACAAACTATGAGTGAGATTGATTCCAAATCTGTTGGTTTCCCCATAGCCACAGGTGGTATGTGTATTCCTTTCTTAGCCTTTGTTGATGACATTATCATTTTTGCTAAAGCATCACAAAGCTCCTGTACCAAAGTAAAGACAATCATAGATGGATTCTGTAGTATATCAGGCCAAAAAGTTAATTATAACAAATCAGCTTTCCAAGTCTCCAAAAATATAACATCAAAAAAATATAGTTCAACAAACTCTTGGAATCTCAACAATGACAAACCTTGAAAAATACCTTGGTTGCCCAATCATCAGTGGAAAGGTTAATAAGGATACCTTTAAAGAATCTATTGGAAAAGCGCAAAAATAACTCACCAAATGGAAGGCCAAATCCCTTTCTCAGGAGGGTCGTTCAACCCTAATTCGCTCTAACTTGGCTACAAAACCCAACTTTGTAATGCAGAGTTTCATGTTACCATCTCATGTCCACTCGGAAATGGATAGAATTAATAGGTGTTTTTTTGGAACAAAGATAGACAATATAAACCACTTGTGGGGTGGGATAGGATATGTAAACCAAAAGATCTAGGTGGCCTAGGAATTAGGAAAACTGAACATATGAACAAAGCATTACAAATGAAACTCCTGTGGAAAATCATAGCGGAACCTAACAACATATGGGTTAGGATTATCTCGCAAAAATATCTAAGAAATGACCATTTATTCTCATACAAAGTAAAATCTAACACCTCTTGGCAATGGAAAAAACTTATCAAACTAAGGGAAGACTTCGCCAAAGGCCTTATATGGCAAGTTGGGGATGGTAAAACGATAAAATTCTGGAAAGATAAGTGGCTTTTAGAAGGCCCTTTGTTCGCCCATGCTAAAGAGACAATGACAATAGATGAAAATAAAACGGTGGATAATTGGATCTCTAACGATCACAAATGGAAAATAGAGGAACTAAGACAAATCCTCCCTGAGGATATTGCTGAAAAAATACAAGCAACACCGATTTTGGATAATTATATTCAAGATAGACTATATTGGGCTCCAAGTAAAAATGGATGGTTCTCCACCTCGTCTGCAGTAGACTTAATCACAAACATAGAAAGCCAAACACCAAACATTAATAACTGGATGTGGAAACTTGATACATACCCGAAAGTTAAAAACTTCTTATGGAAAGTTGACAGCAATGGACTCCCTACGAAAGCTATACTAAGAGACAAACAGATTATAACACCAGGAGGATGTGCTTTATGTCACTGCACAAATGAGGATACAACTCACCTTCTCATTACTTGCCCATACACGATTTACATAGTAAACAAAATAAGTACAAATATGGCACATCTTATTGGAGGATATGACCCTCAGAATAAATCGCCAAGAACAATCCTAAATGACCTTTATCAAATTCTCGGAAGAAAGGAATTCACTTGCTTGGCTGTGATCTGGTGGTGCATTTGGCACCAACGCAATAAACTTATTTTTCAACATGACCAATGCGATGACATTGTCGATTTGACGAGCTATATTAGAAACCAGATTGTAAATTGGGAAAGGGCCTCGCTTTGGAAGGAAGATGAAGAAGTACCAAAACCTATGCAAACAAAGAACAGTCGAAATAAACAAAAAACACATAGAAAATGGAAAAATCTAAAACCGGGGTACCTAAAAATTAACGTTGACGCTTCTAAGCTCTCTAATGGTAACACAGTTGGAGCATTAATCATAAGAAATCACATAGGTCATGTAAGGGACATTATGACCAAGAGCTTTGCAAAAGTTTCTGTGATTAAGGCGGAAGCTTTAGCTGTAACACCTTGTCTTCCGACGAGGCACTACTAGGGAATAAGTAAAAAAGATTACTTAGGAAAAGTCGGGAATAGTGAAACCCGATTATTACATACTACCTCCCTTAAGGAAGTTTCGTCCCGAAACTTTATAGAAAGAAAACTATATATCGAGGTTTTCCAAACCTCTCCTCCTTAAGAAGGTTCGTCCTCGAACCCAAATCGAAGTATGAAAACTAAATACGATTCCAACGATACACACATGAACAAAACCATACTCGTACAGAACGAGAGTCAACATATCCAATCAAATCAAACAAGAAAAGTCAAACCAGATTACACGAGTCTAACTCCTACGAACTACTCTATCACCCTCCATTCTGGAAGGCCTCTAACAACCCCGGAAACAGCTCAGGATAACTCTCGCTCATCCTCGCCTCAGTCTCCCACGTCGCCTCCTCGATACCTCGGCGAGTCCACTAAATTAAGACCAGGGAAATCTCCTTGTTCCACAGCTTCTTCATTCGTCGATCTAAAATCTTCAGCGGTTGTTCCCGGAAAGTGTGATTTGATTCTACCACCAAATCCTCATAATTCAGTCTGTGACTAGGATTTGGGATGTACTGTCTCAGTTGGGAAACATGGAATACAGGGTGCACTCCCTCCAAAGCAGGCGGCAACGCTAGTCTGTAAGCCACCTCGCCTACTCTCTCCAGAATCTCGAACGGACCGATATATCGGGGACTCAGCTTCCCTTTCACCCTGAATCTTCTTACTCCGCGGGTAGGCGATACTCTCAACCAAACATGGGCTCCGACCTCAAACTCCAACGGTCTACACCTCTTGTCTGCATAGGACTTTTGGTGACTCTGAGCAGCTAACATTCTCTCTCTAATTAAGGCCACTTTCCCGATCGTCTCCTCAATCATCTGTGGCCTCTCTCCTACTACATCCGAGGGCTCATCCCAACACAGTGGTGTCCTACACTTCCGACCATATAAGGCCTCATAAGGAGCCATCTGAATCGACGAATGCCAGCTGTTATTATAGGCAAACTCGACCAAAGCCAAGTGATCTGACCACTGACCTCCCCAGTCTAATACGCAGGACCTCAGCATGTCCTCTAGAGTCTGAATCGTCCTCTCTGTCTGACCGTCTGACTGTGGATGGTAGGCAGTCGTGAAATGTAATCTCGTCCCCAATGCCTCATGCACTTGCTGCCAATATCTGGAAGTAAAACGCCCATCTCGGTCCGACACAATCGTCTTAGGCACTCCGTGTAGTCTAACTATCTGATTAATAAACACCTCCACTAACTTGCTCACTTGCCACGTCTCTCGGATAGGCAAAAAGCGAGCAGTCTTCGTTAGTCTATCCACCACAACCCAGATGGCATCATGGCCTCTGCTGAGTCTCAAACCGGTGACAAAATCCATGGATATATCCTCCCACTTCCATTCCGGGATAGGAAGCGACTAAAGCATTCCTCCGGGTCTCTGGTGCTCGATCTTCACCTGTTGACAGACCTGACATTTAGCGACGAATCTCGCTACATCCGGCTTCATGCCATCCCACCAATAAAACTGTCGCAAATCCTTGTACATCTTACTCGCCCCGGGGTGGATTGAGTAAGGTGTAGCATGGGCCTCTTGCAAAATCTTCTGCCTCAACTTTGCATCTCGAGGTACACAAATCCAACCATGTAAACACAAAATACCATCTGCTCTCTCGCAAAGTCGGGTGCCTCTCCATGGCTCAATCTCTATCTCAACTCCTGAATCATCGGGCAATCTTCCTGCTTTTGTCTTACTTCTTCAAGTAAAGACGGTCGACATTCTAGGGTTTTTAGACTGCCCTGATACGCTGAATCTGCACTTCAATTCCGTACCTCATCAACTCTCTCTGTAACTCTGGCTGGGCCATCAAATGAGACAACATACTCTCCTGAGGCGTCTTTCTGCTAAGGGCATCAGCGACCACATTCGCTTTCCCCGGATGGTAAAGGATCTCAAGGTCGTAATCCTTCAGTAACTCAAGCCATCTCCTCTGTCGCATATTCAACTCCCTCTGAGTGTAAATGTACTTGAGGCTCTTATGATCTGTCATCACTTTGCAGGTACTCCCATACAAATAATGACGCCAAATCTTCAGAGCATGTACCACAGCTGCCAACTCCAAATCATGAGTAGGGTAATTTCGCTCATTCGGCTTCAACTGTCTAGAAGCATAAGCAATCACTCTGTCCCTCTGCATCAGCACACAGCCCAAACCTATCTTGGATGCATCACTGTAAATCACAAAATCCTCATTCCCCTGAGGAAGAGCTAATATTGGAGCCGAAGTTAACCTTCTCTTAAGCTCATCCAAACTCCGCTGGCAGGCTTCATTCCACTCAAAGCGAGTTGTCTTCTTAAGCAGGTTGGTACGTGGTTGGGCTATCCGGGAAAACCCTTCCACAAACCTCCTGTAATACCCTGCTAATCCCAGAAAACTCCGCACCTCCTTCCCATTCTTCGGAGGTTCCCATGCTTTTATAGCTTCAATCTTTGACGGATCCACCATAACTCCTTGGGCAGATACTACATGCCCTAAAAAGGTAACTTCAGGCAACCAAAACTCACACTTGGACAGCTTAGCAAACAATCGATGTTGTCTCAATACTCCCAACACCAGCCTAAGATGCTCGGCGTGCTCCTCCTTACTCCGAGAGTAGATCAGAATGTCGTCGATGAATACTACTACAAATCTGTCCAAGTAGTCTATAAACACCCGGTTCATCAACTCCATAAATACAGCGGGTGCATTCGTCAGTCTGAACGGCATCACTACAAACTCATAATGTCCATATCTCGTTCGGAAAGCCGTCTTAGGTATATCTTCCTCCCGAATCCTCAGCTGCTGATAACCTGACCTCAAATCCACTTTGGAGAACACAGTATCCCCCTGCAACTGATCCAACAAATCATCAATACGCGGCAGCGGATACTTGTTCTTGATGGTAACGCGGTTCAACTCCCGATAATCGATACACAGACGGAGAGAACCATCCTTCTTCTTTACAAACAGAACTGGAGCTCCCCATGGCGACGCACTCGGTCGTACGTAACCCTTCTCCAATAGCTCCTCCAATTGTGCCTTCAGCTCCTGCATCTCCATCGGGGCCATGCGATATGGGGCTCTCAAAATCGGCCTCGTTCACGGCTCCAACTCAACCCCAAAATCCACCTCTCTCTGAGGAGGTAATCCTGGGAGTTCGTCAGGAAAAACGTCCTCAAACTCGCACACTACTGGTATATCCTGAATGTGCGGTTCCGCCTTGTCCCCCTGAAGGACATAACACCAATATCCAACACATCCGTCATTGAGCAACTTGGCGGCCTTCACCATACTAATCACCGATCCGGGTCCCTCCTGCTCTAACTCCTGGCACACATGTCTGGTCCCATCATCTGCGGTTACTGTAACCGTACCTCTGTGTGTATCCAAAACTGCTCGATAACGCATCATCCAGTCCATCCCCAGAATCACGTCATCATCTGGCGACAACTGCATTACTATGAAATCTGCATACCAATCCCTTTTCCCTATCCTAATAGGGCACTGTAAAATCTCCTTATTCCCTCTTACTTTACTGCCGTCAAGCAGTCCCACAACAAAAGATACCCCCTCAAAGCAAGTCAGTCCTAGTCTAGCCACACAAGCAGAAGACATAAAAGAATGGGTAGCACCCGTATCAAACAGTATGTGAACAGGTCTAGACTGAATCCAAATCGTACCTACAGCAGTCGGCGCGTGTAGGGCATCTGCCCTCCTCATATCAAACACTCGAGGCTGATTGCCCCCGGTGTTGCTAACTCCTACGCCGCGTCCTCTTCCCTGGCTCGGTGCCTGCTGAAACTGCTGAGGCTGACGACGAGGCATCTGATTCACCGTTCCCGGTGAAGATCCCTGTGAAGGTGCCCCCACAGTACAATACTGTTGCAAATGGCCAGGCTTCCCACAGCTGAAGCAACTCCTGACTGGCTTCGGACACTGACTCCTCAAATGAGCAGTACTTCCATAGTTGAAGCACTCTCTCTGCCCTCTAGTGGACTGATTCTGACGACGATGGTCCTGACGACCATGTGGCTGAAATCCTGATCGTTGCGGCTGAGAAGAGCCGGGACAACTATCTCTCCTAGATTCTGTCGGGGCGGACAACTTCTGCCTCTTGCTTCCCGTGGTATGCACCTCCAGCTGACTCTGTCGGGTCGTGGCCATAGCATAAGCCAAAGCAGACTGCTGAACGTCTGCCAATGTCGCAAGTCGGAGACCAGACACATAAGCACGTAGATGCGGTTGCAACCTTTTCAGAAAGGTCGCAATCTTCAGCTCCTCAGTAGGGGCAACATTTGGCACCGCTGCCAACTCCTGCTGAAACTTCAGAATAGTCTCCGATACTGTGATATTTTCGGGTCCAGCATCCCGAAAAGCAACTTCCCGAGCCGCCCTCACCACCGGAGGACAATACTGATCTCGAATCTGTCTCTCAAACTCCTCGAACGTAACCTCAGTCCGGTGGTCCCTACACAGCTCCCACCAGTCAAAAGTGCTCTCCTGTAGCAGACTCTGTACTAAGGACATCTTCCGCTCCTCCGGTGCCTTAATAGATTCCAACGCAGATTTCACCCTCCTCAGCCACTGCTCTACGTCAAAACCCTAAGCTCCAGCAAAGTTCGGTACTCCAGTCTTCCTAAACTCTGCGAGCCACTTATCAGGCTGAGGCTCACGATACTGTCTCCTCGGTTCGACCACCTGATCAGCTATCATTGGTCCTCCAGAAGTTGGCGCTGCTCCCATCTGGGCAGCCAAAATAGAATCTGGCCCTGGTGCCCTCCTCTCAGCTCCTTGTTGCCCCGCAACTGCGTTCAGATTCGGTGCAGCTCCCGCACCCATCAAAGTCTGCAATAACAACTGGATCGCAGCAGTCACCTCTGGGGCCAATCCTGCTGGTGGTACTCCTCCTCCCACCTGAGCCCCGTTTGCTGGGAGACCTCCTCCAGCGACAGAGGCACTGTCCTCACGATGAACAGCAGCAGCCACGTCCTGACTCTCAGCAACCTCCTTCTGATGATTATCCTGTTGTACCTCTGGCTCAGCAGCTATAGGGGCCTCTCCTCTACCCCTGCCACGACCTCCTACTCGGCCTCTACCGCGGCCTCTTCCGTTAGCTGCAGCAGCTCTAGCTCTGGTTGGTGGGGCCATCTATAATAGAAAGTCCCACAGTCAAAACTTAAACATTCTATCTATTAACGTAATTCTTACTAATCTACGTGAGGTCCTTCAGCTGATGGGGCGGAGTCGCGACGTGTCACCTACCCCCTATATGCAACATGTCTACCCCAGTAAAAACATTTGAAAACACCGGCCGGTTTTGGTTTTAAGTTGGACCTCGCGTACTCTTTGTTGGTCAGTTCCATGTGCCCTGTTGTCAACCTGGCTCTGATACCAATTTGTAACACCCCGTATTCCGACGAGGCACTACTAGGGAATAAGTAAAAAAGATTACTTAGGAAAAGTCGAGAATAGTGAAACCCGATTATTACATTAGCAATCCGAGAAGAAATTAGACACGTGAATAATAGAAACCTTGGAAAGGTGGAAATTGAGGGGGATAATCTCCAAGTTATTAATGCCATCAAAGGGAAAAACCACTGCCCTTGGGAGATTGAGCTATTAATAGTTGATATCTTTGTTTCTATTTATGGAAATCAAGATATTTCGATTAATCATATTTCTAGGGATCGTAACGATGTGGCCGACAAAATTGCGAAATTGGGCCACAGTCTCCCTGCTGAGAGTTTAAAGACTCATCTAAAACTTCTTGTTCTCATCCGTAAGGATGCCCTAGGGCGCCCTCCGTGAAGGGGAGCTCCCTAATTCTTACCTAATCAAATAAAAAATACTCACTAGAAAATATAATAATAAAAATGAAATACATCGCCAGAACCGAGAATGCGCCACACACGCTTGTACTCTTCCCCACCAAAATGGCCCAAACCCTAACGTCGCCTAGGCCGCCGCCCCTGGTAGCCATTGGCCTCAAGTCGCCTGTTGCGTGAATCGTGGAAAAACATCCCGCACAAATATCAAAATCGCGTATGCCCTATACGGAATCCCAACACTAAGGTCGTTTGGATCTCAGTCTACTTAATCAATCTGATGTTGAAGGATCGCTCGAGTGATTGCACAAAAAATCTCAATCAACCTCCGGTGTTGTCGTTGGACATCAATGGGGATCCGTTTGTTTCCTCCCAGCGTTCTTTGGATCTGTGCTCGGGACACCAGAAGAGGCGGTCTTGGGTGGCTTTTCTCAAGAGATTCCTTGGCCCAAAGAGGTCGACGGTCATAAGGTGGCCACGAATGCGGATTTAGCGGCTTCTCCGGCCTCCTGCGAAATCTAGTTTTGGCCGGTAGGGGCGACGCCTCGGCTTCCTAGGTCCGGTTCGCACACTACCTTGGGGTTGTTGTTGTTCCGTTTCCTGGTCTGCGACGGTTGGGCGACGCTTCTGGGGTCCTTGGACCTTCCACCACAACACTACCAGGTGGCGTTGTAAACTTCTCTCTGCCCTTTACCTTCGTTTTTTTTGCTCGATCTATCATCCTTGGCTATCGTTATGTTTTCGAGGGCGGTGGTAATTTCTCTATGCTAAACTCGGTTATTTCTGGTCGCCCTCTCAAGTTGTTTTGGGCACTGCTCTGTTACAGCAGGCTTACCCTTTGTTTTTCAAATCCTGAACCATTGCTTTACTTGCTACTGCCTTGCTATTTTGGCCCTCCTTCTTGGTTGTGTTGCCCCAATCTAGAACGTGTGCCTAAAGATTATGCTTTTTTCATCTTTCCTGTGTGTTTCTATGTGTATTTACACCTCTACAAACTTACCTCTGTGGTTTCCAACATCAATTCCCCGATAAATTGCAATCACCCTATTAACCTGTATTACAAAAATTCATGTGGGAAGTTTGAATGCCTTCCTTACGCTAGGCTTAAACCCACTAACAATGCTTCATTTTCTTCCTCAATTGGTATCACAAAAGTGATTGCTCACCCCAACTCGTTTGTTAAAGCGGTTTTGTGGTTTAACTCCCTTAGTAACAACTTTTTGTGTCGGATCTTGACGTCCAAAGTCTACAATTTTAGCTATGTCCTATTTAAAACAATGATCTTCAACCCAGAAATGGTTAATTCCATCAACAACTTGGATTCAATCTCTCGGGAAGTCATTTTACTCTTCTCTTTCTGGGTAGCATTTCTTACTTTTATTATCTATTTTATTTGGTTCATGCCTTGCATTTGGTTGTAGGTGCTCTTTGCTCCCATAAAGAGACTTATGGTTACAACACCATCTAGAAAAGCAAGGTCCAACAAATCAGTTAATCATCTAAAGATCAAAAGCCAATGTGAATTTGGAAACCCCGATCGTTCGTGCTTCTTGTCTCGACGCAAGAAGCCGAAAAGAACCAAAGCCAACCACTTTAAAGGGTACTACAAGAACAAAAAACCTAGTATTACTACCACTACTAGGCAAGCTTGTTGGGTTATGATTTGCTCATACCAGCCTTTATACAAGGCTCTTCATATTTATAAATTAAACAACCTTTTTATATATTCTTGTGTTTTACCCAAAAAACAAAAGGCCAAAAGCCACAATGATACAGATTTATCATATTCATCAACACCTGAAAACCCAAATGCTTTTTATCTCGCAATCTCGAAAGTGCATTCGCCAATTAATGTTAACCCACATGGTTTCTATAGAAACACAATGTTAATTAACTGGCACAAAAACAAAAAGTACAACAGTTATTACTGTATGCAAATACACATACTAGAAATTATGTATAACTACCCTGTCGTCCATAAGCTATATAAAATGAAGAAAGAAAATCATTGGAGCTATACCTCTCCACCCAAGGCCAAAAGCCACAACGTAATCGGTTTCCTATGAAAGTATGCGCATGGAACTGCAGGGGCATCAAACGCAAGTCCTTCTGGACGGAGGTCAATGCGTTCTGCCGCATTGAACACATTAATCTCATTGCACTCATGGAAACCAAATCCAAATCACTACCCGATAATGGGTGGCAAAAGGCGGGGTTCGATTTTGTGGAATTTATCCCTGCGAGTAGATATCCGAGCGGTATTTGCGTCCTATGGAAGAGCTCACTCCTCTCAAATGAAACAATTCAAACCATCCACAAAGACATTCACTTTATTGGGTTCCTTTACGAGAACCTTGAAACAAAAATAAAAATAATCCTAATATTCGCGTATGCGCCTCCCAGGCCGCAATCGAGAATAAATACACATGGAGAAAATCCAAAAATCTCGACAATACCACACTCGAAAAGTTGGATCGAACCCTGGTAGCCAACCAAATCATTCAATGGTTCCCGTCCATAGCGACGAAAAACCATGCTTTCTCTTCTTCCGACAACTGTCCAATATCATGTGAACTCCCCACGGGGATTGCATTTAATGCACAACCATTTAAATTTCATGATATGGACATCTAGAAAAGACTTCCAAAACGTCATCAAACAAGCCTGGAGACACCGCCTGGAGGATCCCATATGTTTAATCTAGTGAAAAAAAACAACTTCTCAAAGCAAAAGCTAAAGCATGGAACAAACAAACATTCAGCAATATATTCGAACAAATTAAAAAACTCGACAAAAACCTCGTTCAGATCCAAAAGGATATAATTGAACACAACAATGTGGTACTCCTTCAAAAGCAAGAACGACTTTTGAGAAAGCGGACATGCCTCCTGGATTTCCACAACTCCTATTGGAAACAAAGGGCTAAAAACACCCACATTAGACTAAATGCTAAAAACACAAAATATTTTCACCGGATTTCCACCGGACGAAGGAACAGAACCAACATTAAAGAAATCCGTACATGGGAAGGTATACAAATTACGGTTTTTGAAAACATCAGGAAGGAAATTAACCGTGACTTCCATAACCGTTTTCGGGAATTGGAAATTAACCACAGAAAGCTCCAAAACATGACGCAAACCATCCAAAAAGAAGTTACCGAAGAAGACAACTTAGAACTTACCAAACAGTATCAAACAATGAAATCAAGAAGGCATTATTTGACATTGGGGACGATAAATCTCCTGGCCTAGACGGTATGTCGGCATGCTTTTATAAGAAGTATTGGCACATTGTTGGTCCGGATGTGTTAAAGGTCGTTACAAGTTTCTTCCACACCGGAAAACTCTTAAAACAAATAAACCACACATTTATATCCCTACTACCAAAATGCGAAAACCCCAGCTCCACCAACCATTATTGGCTCATAAGCTTATGCAACACAATATACAAAATAATATCAAAAATCGTAACAAACCACCTGAAAAACCGATTAACAAAGCTCATACATCCGATGCAAGGGGAGTTCGTCCAGAAACGAAGTATCCACGATAATAACCTTATCGCGCACGAGATCTTCCATTCCTTCTGGAAAAAACAAGGTCGGGAGGGATGGATCGTTGTCATACTAGACATAGAAAAAGCCTATGACCAAATTAGTTGGGACTTCCTAGCAATTGTCCTACATAAATTTGGTTTTAACGATAAATTCTTGGGTTGGATCCGAGAATGCATTGAAACGGTTTCTTTCTCTGTGTTGGTCAATAACGGGCCAACAGAACAATTCTTCCCCCAAAGGGGACTTAGACAGGGAGACCCTTATCACCTTACTATTTATTCTCGCATCCGAAATTCTTGCAAGACAACTTCACTTGCAAAGCACCAACCCCAAAAGTGGATTCGGGGTCCAAATCACTAGAAATAGAACAAAAATCCCATTCCTCGCTTTCACCGATGATATCATCATCTTCGCTAAAGCGAATACCACTGCATGTAAAAACATCAAAGAAACTGTCGACAACTATTGCCAAGTATCTGGCCAGAAGGTCAACTTCCACAAATATGCCTTCCAGGTCACCAAAAATACAAGTAATACAACGAAGGAACAAATCAAACAGATTCTCCAAATCACAAACACGGTTGCGTTGGACAAATACCTAGGATGCTCGATTATCAATGGCAGAGTAACACAAAACACCTTTAAACCACTAATTATGCGGACCAGATCCCAACTTGCAAAATGGAAAGCAAACACTCTATCCCAGGAAGGACGTAAAACCCTAATTAAAGCAAATCTATCAGCACAACCCAACTACATTATGCAATCCTTTATGCTACCCCAAGTTACCTTACAAGAACTTGACCAAATCAATAAAAAATTCTTTTGAAATAAGGACCACAACTACAAACCACTCATTAGTTGGAACTCAATTTGCCGCCCACCCGAGCATGGTTGGGTGGGAATCGCTAAGGCAGAAGAGATGAACCAAGCACTCCAAATGAAACTGCTTTGTAAAATACTAGCTGAATCAAACAATCTATGGGTCAAAATTATTCCAGAAAAATATATTAAAACTAAAAACATCCTAAGCTACAATAAAAAATATAACACCTCTTGGCAGTGGTCCAAACTAATAGGCCTTACCGACCTATTCGTGAAGGGACTTATCTGGCAAATTGGGGATGGAAAAACCATCCGAGTATGGAAATACAACTGGACCGGTAAGGACCCTCTCAACCCAAGGACAGATGTGTAATACCTCATTAACTGGGACGAAACCGTGGATGAGTACCTTAGAGAGGATAATTCGTGGAACATTGAGAAATTGAGCAAGGTAATTAATCCAAACGACCTTGAAATCATATCCAAAATCATAAACCCTATCAACAAAATCCCAGACAGACTATACTGGCAACCTAGCAAAAATGGTTGGTACTCAACCCATTCAGCCATGCAATGGATCCACCAATCTAAAGGCAAACCAAAAATAAACCTAGCTTGGATCAACAAACTTAACATCCCCCCCCCCCAAAGTGAAAATTTTTTATGTGGAAAGTAGCCAGAAATGGTCTGCCAACTAAGATGAGGCTCGCTGCTAACCATATCCCGGTTCTGCCGGGCTGCGAGGCGTGTATCAGCCTAGAGGAAGACACTAACCATGTGTTACTCTCGTGCCTATTAACCGAGGAAACCGTCAAATCCGTAAACCCCAAAATCTGCTGAATCCTCAACCAAATTTCCCATGGGGATAAAAAACCACACCTTGTCCTCGATGAGATAAGGATGCGATTAACAAAAGAGGAAATGGAACTCCTCGCTAATACCTGGTGGGGCCTATGGTACTCTAGGAATAAATAAGTTTTTGACAACAATAACAACAATAATTTGAATAACGCCGCAAACATATGTGACTTTATTCACAACCAAATGAAAAATTGGAAAGACGCGGAAGCCTCGGCCTCGAACAACGCGCGTTACGAAACGGCTAGAGGTGGGCCTAAGAGAAAGCCCACAAAATGGGCAAAACCCAAAAGTGATTTTACTAAATTGAATTTTGATGGTGCAGTTAATGCGGATGGCGTGGCTTCTTACGGGTTCATTCTCAAGGACTCCTGCGGCTCCCCCATCCATTTCGACGGAGGATTGATTGGTCATCAGTCCGTTCTGACTTCTGAGACCATCGCCTTACGCCAGGGACTACTCGAGGCCATTAGTCGTGGCATTCCCCGGATCCAGATTGAAGGCGATAATCTGCAGCTGGTCAAGGCCGTGCTTGGTGAATGGCGCTGCCCGTGGGAGATTGAGTTGCTTCGTTCGGACATCCACTGCTTGTTGGCTCGTTTCCAGGATTGGGGTATCGCTCACGTCAACCGTGAGTGCAATTCGTTGGCGGACTACATCGTTGGCTCGTTCCGACGAGTTTCCTCTATTCCACTTGCAGTAGACTAAGGTTTGCACACCCTCATCCATCAGGATGCTCTTGGGCGGTCACTAGCTTGTTAGTGACCACCCAAATTCCTTTCCTTATCAAAAAAAAAGATTAAATACTCACCATCATGTAAATGTCTGCAACCACCAATTGATATTGTCCCATTGACGTACGAGTATGTGGGCTAATGAGTCGACGTGTGATTTGTTTATACCAAGCCATATATTGTTGCTCAAGTCTTGAGATATCAAGGTGATTTGCAGAAGGAGAAATTAGCAAGGATGCACGTTTATCCCATTGTTTTACAAATTTCTTATGAAATGCGGCCCAATCAATAGTAGGCTTCCCTCTCCTATCTACGTCTTGCAATTGTTTATCATAATCACAACCGCCTGGCATCTCTTGTGGATATTTGTATTGTCGCATGACATGTTCAGGCCGATGATACTCAACTATGTCAAAACAAATCAAAGGATCTTGTGTCATCCATATACGGGCTCCAGACAAACAAATTGGATTAAGGGGTTCCATTAAATCTTCAGAGTATGGTTCCCAAATAAAATCCAAAAAATAGACATATTTGAGCACCATAAAAAAATATTTTAGACCTAAAAATAATTTGTAGTATGAGATAGAACCTCTTTAGGTCGCATTATGTCCAAAGCATCTCTATAATATCGAAGGTTAGTGGATGTATCATCATAGCTATACCTACATCTCAACCACCTATGAAGGAGCGAAAGTAGTTAGAAATGGAAGGTCTAAATAGATAAATAATGCAACAAGTTGAATACACTTACCTTGAAGCTAGTGAATCCTGGCCACATTGAAATTGTTCAACCAATGGAGGAGGTTGTGAACCAGCAGATCTAGTGTCTTTTGCGAACTTCCTAGCTTCTTTTCTCCTTTTAACTGGATCTTCCTCACTTGTCGGGATAGAAATGCATCTTGGCCTTCCAAGTGGGAGCGCAATGGGATGCGCTCCCACGCTCATAACTAGATCAATGAAATACATGAGTACAAATTTTAACTTGCCCAAATGGGATGCATTTTATCTTAAAACTTGTGACATACCTGAATTAACATTAAAGGTCCTCCTATTTCGTATTTATGCATTTCAGATGCTCTACATCATTGTTGATACAAATATGCCAAAGTGGCACTGCCCCAACTATATCGACTAGCAACATCTAGGTCTACCAACAATGGCAAATGGAGTACTTGCACATCTCCACCACTAGCATCAACGAACAACAATCCGCTCATCATCATCAATATATAAGCCCTTGCAAAGCACTTCAATGTCTCCTCACTTGCGTTTTCTAGCAAATCATTGAAATTTTCTCTTATCCAACTGAGTTTCAAGGACGAACCTTTCAACAAGCCGATTTCCCTCGATGGGCATGAACCAAGGAGAGTGCACTAGTCCTGGCCAACCACAGTTTGCATTGCCCATCACTGCACCTTCATCTATCGGTAGTCCGAACAGAATAGAAATATCTTGGAGCGTAATTGTTACCTCACCCATTGGCAAGTGAAATGTGTAGGTCTCAGGTATCCAACACTCAACTAGTGTTGTAATCAAGGGCATGTTCATCGGTATACCCGCTGCCAGACAATAAATGCATTAGAATCCAGCACAACGAATATAGTGCAACACTCTATCATGTGGTACAAACCAATGCTTCAGGTGCTGCCTACCTATAAGTGGTTTCGTCGTCTACAAAACAGAAGAAAATTAAAATCAACATCATTTAATGTACTAAGAATATGTAAGTTATACTAAGAATACACTTACATAATATTCACTCTCCCACACATCGGTAGATCGATGATGCTCTTGTCGAGAGAGCACGTGACATGAAGATGGACCAGGTTCAATCTGCATACTAAAGTACAATAATAAAAACTTAGATTCATTACACATGCTTCATGCATAAAATACAATAATAAAAACTTAGATTCATTACATATGCTTCATGCATAAAGTACAATAATAAAAACATAGATTCATTACATATGCTTCATGCATAAAGTAGAATAATAAAAACTTAGATTCATTACATAGGCTTCATGCATAAACTACAATAATAGATAATCACTTAGATTCATTACACAAAGCCTATTGACCAGAGGTGCTAGCACGTGATCTACATGTCTTCTTATGTCCTGGTTGGTGGCATAAACTATAATAATTTTCCCTTTAGCACTCTCATCCATCTCATTTCTGAACCGACTTGATTTTTGTCTACCAACAGATCGTAGAGTAGCTGGATTTGGCTTCATCGGAGGTCCTGTCATCATAGGCCAATCTATCTTATCTCCAAATGGGTAAAAAGGCATATGGTGCACCTAATTGAGCCTATGTAGTGTAGTACCAATCAACAAACTGATCTTTGGAGAAGCCTTGATTTCGACATACTTCTATGACATGAGGGCATGGCATCTTCAAATTATTCCATCTTTGACAACTAAAAGTCCTTTGGCTTAAATTCACTATGTATGATTGGCGAGTGCCATATTCATTGGTTGGAGAAAGTACTACTTCATACACACGCCCCGAAACATTAAATATACTCACTTGCGCTCGTTGGGTTATTTTCTTATTTTTTTTCGAGCATCGTCTCTACTTCCTTTGAAAATTGATGGCTTGCTACATTTTGTGCGGATGTTTCCCCACGCCTTTGTACAAAGTACGCATTGACATGATAAAATTATGATTGTACAAGACCGGTAATAGGAAGAGATCTTGCACCCTTTATCACCCCGTTGAAACATTCTGACCTATTAGTTGTCATCACTCCATATCGAAACCCTTCATCATGACATAAAGACCATTTGTCATTACCAACGAGTAATAGATAATCATGAGCACCTTCATTTTTTCTAGCAATAGCCTCAAACCCCTCCACAAACTACACCTCTTCGTGTTTATATGCAGTCAAACCAAGAAGACCCTTCAAATGCATGCATGTCCTTGAAGTGGGAATTGAAATTTGAAGTGACATGACGAAGACATAAACTGTGCATGCATTTGGCTCTTTCCACCGAGGGAGTTCTCTCATGGCCTTCATGATACCTGCATGCATGTTTGTTAAAACACACAAACCAGAACGTTGTGTAACTCGACTTCCAAGTAACTCCATGAACCATGGCCAACTCGACCCATTTTCACTCTCGACAATGGAAAAAGTAAGAGGAAATATTTGTTGATTAGCATCAACACCAAGTGCAATAAGAAGCACTCCTTTGTACTTGTCGTACAGGTGAGTGCCATCAATGGTAATCAAAGGCCGACAATAATTAAATCCTGTAATCGATGGCCCGAATGACCAAAAAACACGCTTGAAGATCTGCTCACTTCCAGCAATACTGGGTATCGTACACCATTCAACCACGGTACCTGGGTTGCGTTGTACAAGTGCATCCATAAAGCGAGGTAATTCAGCATACAATTCTTTCCAATCTCCAAAAATCTTTTCAATAACTCATTGTTTTGCATCCCATGCTCTTTTGTAAGTGACATCCACACTGTATTGCTCTTGTATTACATCCATGATTGCGTGAGGTTTCAACGTTCTGTCCACACGAATAAGTGACAAAATCTCATTGCAAATGAAGTCTGCAGTGACATTTTGATTATCCATGTGCATCACATCTCTCACACAATTGGGAATGTGGGGACCGTTATATTTGTTGATTTTCCACATAGGAAGATCTTCATTGACTCGATGAGTTGTTAATCGCCATGTGCATTCTCTCTCTTTTTCTTTGCAAACAATTGTATACCATCTGTCTCTTGCTTTTGGGTGAATTCCTTCTATGGTCCCCAACCTATCACATAAAGTTCTTATTAGTCCCTAACCTTTGCAAATGCTTTTTTAGGTCCCTAACCTTTAAAAAGTGTTACTATTTGGTCCTTTTTCATTTTAGACTTTAAGTTTAATTACAACTAAACACCCAAACTTTATATTTATTTTTTTCATAATACCAATATTTATTTATTTTCAAACAAATACCTCAATCTACATATTTTAGAAAACAATAATTCATTATCACTCCATATTTACTCCTTTTATCAAAAAATAGTACTTTTCATTAAAAAACATAATTTTAAAAATAAAATGTGAGTTATAAATATTTATTTCCCTCTTATTGAATTTAATAGTTATTAAAATATTTTATAAAATTAAAAAAAAATCTTCTATTGCCCTCTTATTGAAATTAATAACATCACCCCTTCTTTACCCTTTGTTAAAAAAACCTAGAAATATTTTTTTAACAAAGGGTAAATAAGGGGTGATTTTTTTATATAAAAATTTATTTTATCAAGTTTTTATGAAGTTTTTAAAATAATTGCAAAAAATTGATGGATTAAAAATCACTTTACTAGTTTTTTTTAACAATGGGTAAATATTACTAGTTTTTTTAGCAAAGGCTAGGGTAAATAAGGGGTGATTTTTTTATATAAAAATTTCTTTTATCAAATTTTTATGAGTTTTATAAAATAATTTATAAAAAGTTATGGATTAATAATCACTTTATAAAAAGTTATAAATAATGGCTACATAGGGGAAGTTAGATTTTTTTTTTAAATTAGTTTTTTTTTTTAATTTTATAAAATGTTTTAATAATTATTAAATTCAATAAGAGGGCAATAAATATTTATAACTCACCTTTTATTTTTTAAATTATGTTTTTTTAATAAAAAGTACTATTTTTTGAAAAAAAGGAGTAAATATGGAGTGATAATTTATTATTTTTTCCTAAAATGTGTAGATTGAGGTATTTTTTTGAAAATAAATAAATATTGGTATTATGACAAAATAAATATAAAGTTTGGGTGTTTGGTTGTAATTAAACTTAAAGTCTATGATGAAAAAGGACCAAATAGTAACACTTTCTAAAGGTTAGGGACCTAAAAAAACATTTACAAAGGTTAGGGACTAATAAGAACTTTATGTGATAGGTTAGGGACCATAGAATGAAGTCTAATTTGCATTTTCAACTCATCAAGGGAGTTGAAATGTTGACCACGTGCAAATTCACCACCAGTTGGGAATGGATTTGTTACATTCCATGTTTGCCAAGAGTTCATCAATTGGGGATCAGGTTCATCAACAACATTCCAACATGGGGATATATTTGCCGCCTCTCTATCCATTTGAGCTGATACATCTACTTCATTCACATCACCATCCTCTTCTGATTCATCCATGCCATCCTCGTGATTGATCCCGAACTCATCAATGTGAAGAATATCATTTATTTCATCTTCATCACTCGTTTGATGGCTCGTTGTACCTCTCAGTGACCACACATGATTTGGAATTCCTCTCATTTGATATCCACTACCCTCATATGTTGTTTGCGTTGAACTCATGTATGCTCCAAATGTAGAATTCGAAAAGCAAGGCTCTTGATTGAAGTGAACATTTGTAAGCAATCTCGTAAATGATTCCATCCCTTGTCCCCAAGGATAGTTCCCATTGTCCTCCATATCTGCGTTATTGAACTATAAAACAACCAAAGCTAATAACATATATGATTATAATGAAACAAATAAACATAAAATTTATTTTAGAGTGGTCAAATATTATTCATTCAATTAATTAGTCCATGTATACTCACAATTTAAAAAAAATAGCACATTATAAGTTAAAAACGCATACTCTGTTTACACATTTTACTAAGAATTGTAAAAATTTTGTATTATATACTAAGAAAGCGATTTACTAAGCATGCATGTTCATTTATCAATTTTAATTTCATCAATTATTAATTCAATTTAATTAATCTATGTATCGACGATAAAAAAAATCACATTATATATTAAGAATACATTTTTTGGTCAATTATCTAAAATTAAATATTTAGTAATTAAATCCTAGAGCTCCCAACAAAATAAACTATTTAGCCAATCCTAGGACATGTTCTCTACTGAATACATATTTTAGTCAATCAATTTTGTGGGGTCTTATACATTAAATATATGGCTAGTACATCTTCTATAAAATATAACATGCTTATATCAATTAGCTCAATAATATCTAATTTGAGCTTACATAATAAATATAACTATATCACATTATATATTAAGAATGTATTTTGGTTCAATCATCTAAAATAAAGTATTTCGTAAATTCTAGAGCTTCCTACAAAATACTTTAGTATATTAGCTAAAAACAAGCTATTTATCAAATTCTAGGACATGGTCTCTACAAAATATATTTTGGGTCAATTAATTTCTTGAGAGGACATACATTAAATATATGGCTAATACATTTTCTATAAAATACATACATGTGTATATCATACAACTAATTTGAGCTTATCATATATATAACTATTGCATTTTTATAGGTTTAGTGAACATACTTTGATTATTGGTTACTACTCGATGGTGACTTCAGTTGCAGCTCCAGTGAATTCTTCAGTAGAGAGTAATGGAAAGCAAATTGAAGAATAGAAGGAAGTGAAATAAGAATGGAGTTCCCAGAAGGGATATTTAAAGGAAGTGGGTGTGGGATAAATTTATGTCGGTCAAGTTAAATAAATGGAGATTTGGGAAGGGAGAGTTGGAGCCTAGAAAGACATGCAGAGGATAATACTATTGGGAGGCATGCCATGGCAGCCATGCAAGAGGTGATACTGTTGAAGGAGATGGCATGCCCAGGATGAGTATTTTGAGAGACTTTATACAAGTGAGTCGATGGCCCGTACATTGTCTTTGCCTGTTTGATTGCCACGTAAACAAAGTCGTTGGTTGTGACAACGACTTACCTAATTAAAGTCACTAACTCTTACATCGACTTACCCTATCACTGTGCAAAACAAATACGAATCTACTATATATATAAAGAGTCCGATTTAGGTGAGAATGGGCGCTCAGGATCGAAATAAGAAAGAACAGGAGTCGTTGGATCAAGAAAAATCAAAGGCGCTGATCATTTCACTTAAAAGGGAAAAAACGGCACGGACGAATTATTGGCGAATTATTCGCGTATTTTTGAAAAAAAAACGGCCCAGATTTGTTCATCAATATTGTGGATTTGTACATCATATTGTCGATTTGTTCATCAACAATGTGGATTTGTTCATCAACACTGTGGATTTGTTCATTGGTTTTGACATATTTGTTCATTGGTTTTGGCATATTTGTTTATCGGTTTTGTGCATATTTGTTCATTTGTAACATCGATTTGTTCATTGGTTTTGACATATTTGTTCATTGGTATTGGCATATTTGTTCATCGGTTTGTGCATATTTGTTCATTTGTAACATCAATTTGTTCATTAGTTTATGCATATTTGTTCATTAATATATGCATATTTGTACAAGTTGATGTCATTGACACATAAACATAAGTTTATTTCAATTCACAAATAAGGGTATAATAATGAACAAAAAAGGTTATATCAATGAACAAATAGGGGTGTATCCATGAACAAATAGTGTATTCCAATGAACAAACAAGGTTAGATCAATGAACAAAAAAGGTTATATCAATGAACAAATAAGTGTATATCAATGAACAAATAGGTGTATATACATGAACAAATAGGGTATAATGGTATATCAATGAGCAAATACCAGTATACCAATGAACAAAAAGAAGTATACCAATGAACAAATAATGGTATACCAATGAACAAACATGTGTATATCAATGAACAAATAGGGGTATATCAATGAACAAATACGAGTATATCAAGAACAAATATGGGTATATCGAAACTAATTATATGTGCATAAAAAACTACATAAATATTGTATTCCTACACATAAATAAGGTTAAAAAATAAAAATAAAAATTAAAAAAGTTTGAAATCAATGAACAATGTTATCAAAAACTCAATGCACAATTAGTTAGTATTGATGAACAAATCGCTATTTCTGATGAACAAATCGCTATTTCTGATGAACAAACTGGGCGCGTATCATAAAAACGTATTTTTCGAAAAATTCGGGAAAAATTCGTCCGTGTCGTATTTTATTGAAAAATACGCGAATAATACGGGAAAAATTCGTCCGTGCCGTATTTTAATTTTTTAAATGAATGTTTAATCAGGGACGTTGATTTTTTGGAAGGAACGAACGAGATTTATTCTTATTTCTCACCTACGCGCCCATTCGCACGTGACTCTTTTTCATATATAAAACCAATAAGGTTTGGAGCTTTCTCATTACGCAACCTAGGATTTCGCCATATGTCGATTCTATATTAAGCCACCTCATATTTTTACACGTGTCATTTTCTTATAATTTAGACGTTTTTATAAATATTCCATGTCGTAGTCCACATGTCAAAAAATTTCCATATCACACATATATTATGTGCACATTATATTGCCACATAATCTGCAAATATCAATAATGTTTTTTTGGAAATTTATTTACATATAAAAATATTTTTTACCATATCTTTATGATCCTAACAACTCTCCAATATAATCTACCAAAAAAACTCATATAAATATATACCGAGATCTTATCCTATAATATAAATATATACCGAGATCTTATCCTATAATATATACCGAGATCTTATCCTATAATATGTCAAGTCAATTTTATTTGCTAATCCATATTAAATGTCCCATTATTTTCATTTTTGTTATCAAAATCTTTAATTTAGAATTATGCTTTTTCTTACTATATAAATCACCAATTCACAATTATTATTTATATTATATTTTTATTTATTAATATTTTTTTATAATATATCTAAAAAAATATCGATTCATAGTCGTGCATGGCATGACGGGGACAACTAGTATGTTCTAATGCATGTAAGCGATTATATTCTTATCTACTGAATCCTGTAATTGATAGATATATATAGATAATAATTTAAAATTAAAATTCTAATTTATGCTTCTATTGAAAACGTGAAATTGGGGATTCAAAGCTTGCATAATTTGATATGATTATTAATTAGTGGGATTTGCTCTAATATATATAAGAAAATTGCCTTGAGTTCACTTATATAATTTGATATCTTGAGTTCACTTGGTGGGATTTGCCCACATTAATATAAAAAAACAATTGCAACGAACAAAGTCGCTGCTTTGTTCTGAAATATTAAAAAAAACGTTCGCGTGTTTTTGTTGTAAAGTCATTGTTATGGACAACGACTTTATTCCGAACCACCATAGCTAGCCTATCTCGGGAATTTTTTTTATAAATGATCCTATTTCAGTAAATCAAATTTTCAAAAAGCCTAGATCGAAAAAAAATTCCTTCTTCCTTAGTGCACTTAGGGTCTTGCATATGACTTTTGGGAATGTTCCCCTCCCAACTAGCATCTATCTTGCTCGATGGACCCATACATGTCTCCAAATGATGCATAGTATATATTCCACCATTCATGTCACTCTTTCGGACATCCCATTTCAGGTTCTGCAAGTCTATCCCTTTAAAGTCTTCAAGTCGACTAGCTTTCACAAAGAGTTTCGACTTTCTGAGATATTTGATGACCATAGTCTTCTGCAACATATAAAATTACATCATTAATATTTTTAGAAAATATTAAACATAATTGTAAAAAAGAATAATTTGTGTAATTTAATAATTATATTTATGAATGCACTTTTCATAGTTTAAAATGCACTTTTACTATTTCATGATGCACTTTTTCTGTAAATAATTTGGAAGAAACTTTTTCTACTCTACGATGCTCTTTTTATACTCTATGATGCACTTTTTATGATTTACAATGCACTTTTTCCTATTTCCCAAACTACATTATCTATTTGGCCTGATTTAAAAAGCTCATCAGGTTGAATATCTTGTTCTTACTTCTTACAGAACTCTCCAATTTCTTTCTTCCTTTGTGAAGTTGTGCAGAAGCTCTATCACCCTGTCTTGTCTTCAAATTGAACCTTACTACACAGTAAGTTTCATTGTTCAAAAGGACATGGATCAATATCTACAAATGGAGAGAAAACGCCATTCATCAGATCTGAATGGATGAATGGCCAAGATTACTCCTCTTTTTGCAATGAAATCTCCACGTTTGAACAACGACTCTCTACATAGAAAAAACACACACATTAGGTTTTATAGATGAGAAAATACAAAGCCTAGCATTTGTAATCACAGAAACAACTGTCGACACTTAATGATGCACTTTTCATACTTTATAATGCACTTTTGACACTTAATAATGCACTTTTTACACTTAAGAATGCGGTTTTTACGCTTGAGAAGTACCCTATATCTAGAATGCACTTTTCACTTTTTAGGATGCACTTTTCACATTTTAGGTTGCACTTTTTCTCAAGTTATCATAAAGAGAAAACAAACCAGCAAAGCCAAAGCATAAAGTAAGTCATTCTGTTAAGAATGATGAAGGCTAGCTTTTTAATCAGTTAGTAATTACTAGCATAAAGTAAGTCATTTGATGTTAATGTAAGGCCATGCCCACTAGCATAAAAATCATTCAGAAAATCAATGCACAAACATTATACAGAAAATCAGAGAAATTAAATTCCAAGGGAAATACACGAGATTATGAAAATTATCGCCCATAATATAACCCAAACCACGCAAATCCACGATCAACTTACACCTGGTTGTATGACTAGACATAATCTCTCTAAGATTGCAACAATTTCACTAGATTATGCCCAATTCCAGCTTCCGAGCACCCCAAACCACAAAAGAAACCATGAAAAACACTTAAGTTTTGGGTATTAGGGTTTAATTTATACCTTTTGGTTTTTTTGGAGCCATCTCAAAACCAAATTCCTAAGATCAATAGACATATGAGATTTGGAATAAGAAATCTATCGAATTTTGTGAGAGGATTGGTTTGATCGAAGGTGAGACTCGTGAGGGCGATCATGGGGGTGATTGGTTTCGGTTCAGTCATAGGGACTAAGAGAATCGTGAGAGTTAAGGGTTGGGGAGTGTCTCTACAGTTTTTTTTTGTATTTTAAGTCAGGGGTAGATAGTTCGTATTATTTACATATATGTCACCATTTTGCTTATATATATATATATATATATTGAAAAATGAAATTACGAGTAATCCGAACCATCTATCCATCTCATCCAAAGGCCGATATTTTTCCCTTCGTTTCATGTTAAGAGATACTTCTACAAGAATCAAAATCTTAATATGTATCGTTATTTTTTTCAATGGCAAATATGAAACTATCCATACATAATATCTCTAATATACAATGATCTACTACTTTTTTATGGACAAAATTTGAATATTATATAATTTTACATCATCATCTTTAATATGTATCGTTATTTTTTTCAATGGGAAGTATGAAACCTTCCATACATAATATCTCTATTATTTTGTTTTTATTGGTATAAATTTAGTATCATATCATTTTTATCTTCTTACAGTATTATATATTTATATATAAAGTGAAGTGTAAATTAAAGGAGTGCTTACATTGACAATCATCGATGAATCTAGCTTAGTGAATTTTGTTTTTATTGGTATAAATTGTATGTTGTTGCAGCTTACATTGACAATCAGCGATGAATCTGGCTTAGTAAGTTTTGTTATCTTTGATCAAGAAGTCAAAAAATGGGTTAATCAATCAGTTTCTCCATTATGGGAAACAAATATTAAGGTATTCATTTAACGGTCCGGCTAATGTGTGCCCATGGGCACACGATAACTATGTTAATTTTGGAAATTATTTCAAAACTATTCCCTAAATTGGAATTAATGAACCCTTTTAAAAGAAATTATAATTAACAAACAATAATCAGATTTATAAAAAATAGTATCTTTATTATGTGCCCATGGGCACATATTAGAAATTCCATTCATCTAATCATATTGTATGGTTTCATTACAATTATTGTACTCAAATTAATTAATTCTGTGTTGCTACTTAAATCATTTAGTTTTATCAAATTCATATACTTTACATATTTACAAGATATTGATGATAACTACATACATAAGAACTAAAAGTTTTTATTGGAAAGACATGTTAATTTGTTTAGAATTGATGTCGATTCTTTTAAACTTGAAGGGAAAAGTCGTGCATTCACTTTTACTAATATGACGGATGATCAAAAACTCAAATCTGAATTGAAAAAATTAATTTCTGAATATGAGGTATTTATAATTCTTTTATTCAACCATATTTTCATTAATAATTATTTATGATACTTTGATCATTAAATATTATTATATTAGAAATTACTATTATTATTTTTTTCAGAATAATGTTCAACCACTTGCATGTGAGCCTCAACTACACTCCAATGTATCATCGAATGCGACACTAAGTCCTTTAAAGCATTGAAATGAAAGCTCATCTCTAGACGATGACAATGGGGAAAACTTTACAAAAGATCAACTTTCCACTTCACGTTCCAAGAAAAACTATGAGGCAAGAAAAAGAAGACTAACTTAGTTGCATAACCTATGCAAATTATTGCACTATTACAATATTAAGTTTCTTTCTCATGCATTATTTCAAACATATTTTCTTATTTCGTTTTATAGTCATTTCCATTTAGTATTTCAAGTTTCAAATATATGAAATTATTGGCATTAATATGAAGTTTGTTTCCGAGCACAGTATTCGGAGATAAATTATATGAAATAAACATTACACTATATTTTCTCTCATCTAAATTAATAATTAAAGCACATGTATACATCTATATATTTATAACAAAAATTTAACTATTAAGCTCCCGTGCAAGGCGCGAGTACATCAACTAGTATCTTTTTCTATGCAAAACACACTTGTTTAAAAACCCACCCACACAACACACCAAAGACCAAACTTGACATCCATTAATATTAT
Organism: Fallopia convolvulus; assembly: GCA_964016875.1. Lineage (NCBI taxonomy): Eukaryota > Viridiplantae > Streptophyta > Magnoliopsida > Caryophyllales > Polygonaceae > Fallopia > Fallopia convolvulus. The sequence continues at coordinate 10,507,560 of OZ024732.1, forward strand.
GGTATGGATTTACATCTCACAACCACCAATGACTCATACTCGCTCCTCCTATTCCTCCTCCCGGTGCTTCTAACATGGATGCTCCTCTTCCGCCACCACACCCGCTGCCACCAAAAGCCTTCTTCGGCACCCCTACCACAAGACCCACGCCTTGGCCCGTGCTGGGGAATCTATTCATCCTTGGATCCAAACCCCACAAGTCCCTAGCCCAAATCGTCACCACCCACGACCCACTCTTCAGCCTCCGGCTGGGGCGGCGTACCACCATCGCCGTATCATCTCCTTCTATGGTCCGGGAGGTGATGCTCTGCCACGATGCCGCCATTCCCGGATGGAGCGTGCAAGACACCGCCATCGTGCTCGGCTACTATGAGGCCTCGGTTGCATTCATGTCGCCATGCCCTCGATGGCGCTTTCTCCGGAGGATGTGCGCCTCCCACATTTTCACAAATTCCAAGTAATATCAATTTATGTTTTACACCTTACATGTATACATTTTTATATTTTGTTGTTAATAATTATCATTAGTTCTTTTATCACAAGGTATCATACTAGTCACTTTTTTTGGTCTGATATCATACTAATCACTGGTACGTAGTACTGTAGCAACATATAGTATATTACATTGTTACTGTATTTATGCAATTAATTATCAATATTGTTCTTCTAGATAACAAAATTAAAGTTATTTTTGTTCAAATAAGTTATATTTAGGGCGGGACATTATCCGTGGCTGACCGACCCACCCGCTTCACCCGACCCAATTATACGAGTGAAAAACCATAATAAAGCGGGTGACGGGTGGGCCGGGTGACGGGTGAAATGGGTGACAGGTCGGATATGGGTGAAATTTTACACCCATTTAACCCGACCCATCACTAACCACCCATTTCACCCGTATATCACCCGTAAAAATTTATCCTAAATTAAAATTAGGTTTAGTTTTTCTTAAAAGAAAATTTGGGACTTGGGGACTTTTTTTAAAAAAAATTGGGTTTTTTAAAATATTAAAACTATACAGACCCCTAAAGGCTAAATCTCTAATGGAATGTCATTACCATGATATACACGTTTTTTGCTAAGGGGTCTGAATGACCTAGGAACTTGTTTTAATGAGAGGAAGTTAAGGATTACTGTTGAAGCTTAAGCAAATAAAAGATATAGAAATTTGTGAGTCAACATATGTGAATCTTCACGGATAAAATGTTTGAGAATATCCTAGATATCAACTCAGTAATTAGATTGTTGCATTAACTTTTTTTTTATATTAATTCTGAAATTTTATAAAATTTTATTATAATTTTAGAATTCGCGGGTGATGGGCTGTCACCCGACTCACCCGCGGGTGACGGGTGGGTCGGATATGGTGAAAGGTTATGCGGGTGATGGGTGGATCGGGTGATATAATTTATTTTGCGGGTCAAGTGATGGAAGTGCTCCACCCACCCATAACCCGACCCATGACCTGCCCTAGTTATATTATGATAAAAAAAAATAGTGCAATATATGCAAGGCACCATGGATTAGATGATTATAAGCTTATATCGTACCACTACAAACATTTTTAAATTTTATCCAAAACAAAGTTATATCCTTTTCTAAGATTAGATTTTTTACAAGGCCAAGTGATTTTTTTCAATGACATAGGTTTATTATAATCAGGTTAATTTATACGAATAATAATAATAATTTGGATAATATGAAAACATATCAGAAACAACTTGTTTTCTTTATTAGGCTCTTTAACAATCAAGTAATAGGAGGAATAGTAATTAGGAATCATTTCGGTCGAATGATTGACTTGAAACCTTGTAAATTTCGTAATGCATCTGCATTCAAAGCTAAAGCATTGGCCCTCTGGGAGACTATCCATGAAATGAAGAAAAGAAAACTAATGTATGTAGAAATCAAGGGAGATAATCTCCAGGTCATTAATGCGGCTAAAGAAGTAAATAAATTTTCGTGGGAGATTAAACTAATAATTTTTTATATCCTTGCTTCCATTCATGGAGCACATTGTGACACCCTTATACCCTATGACGTAAGCTTAGTAATCACTTATTTCCTATATAAACAGATACTTCACATATAGCAACTATCCACAAGCACAAAGTAGAAAGTAACAACCATAAAAGATTGCACACACACATATACGTAGTTACTTCTTATGCTAATACATCTATTACTTCAACTTCTATTACAACCCAAAAGTCTAAGATGCAAAATGAGGAGGAGAAGGTTGCATTGAGCTTCAGCCGGTCGACCTGTATGAATGTGACCTCTAAACGGACACACATCAGTAAGAACTAGCTGAGCCTGAAAAATTGTTTTGCGATTTACGTGAGTCGCATACTCAGTGAATATAAAACATCATCAATTATTTCACACAGAGTCAAACATTTAGTCAATATACATATTCATACATATTATATATGTCATACATGAATTTACTATGAAAATGTAAATGCTGATGTATCCGATTTATTATTTTGTGAACTGTTCAAGCCTGAATCTACCCCCGGTTTACTATATATGGACTCTTATGGTCCCTTTAGCAAAGAAATCCGAAGATCTCCTGAATGTTTACTCTTATGGTCCCTTTAGGAAAGAAATCCGAAGATCTCTTTATTGACCCGTAGGTCCTGTATGATCCGAAGATCCTGTATGACCCGTAGGTTGCTTCAACAAAGAAATCCGAATATTGTAATTCAGGGCAAGACAGTCACAGGTCTTTTAATCTCTTTGCAATATGCTATGCAATCAAGTGCATCATGTGTTCATATATCATATGCTATCTGCTATCATACTTTCTATGCAAACAACTCTGGAAATTTCAGAACTATCACATCTATCCATATAACTCATATAAAACATATATCACATATATCCATATACCACATATAACACATATATCCATATATTCATATTTCAAATATAGCACATAGGGTTGAATCTCCGGTCTATACTCACCTGTTTAAGGCAGATACTATATTTCTCTCCCTTGACTCTGACCACGATCTATTACTTGGGCTCCTATATGTAACCCAATGCAAATTAGGCTATTAACTTTTACAAACTCTAACCCCAAATGCAATGAAATGCCAGAATGCATTATAACTTCTTATGCATAATTCCAAATCCTTTAAAACTTGACATCGATAAACTATATATATTAAAGAACATTTTTCTAGTTCAAACCTTTATGAAAAACTTGATCAAAGGGCTCCCTAATATCCTTACAAAACGAAACCCTAAAAATACTCTGAAATCTTTTACCGAATATAAATCCGATATCAAAAACACCCTCTGAGAACTATAAATCGACTGATTTTCGAATCAAAATCAACAGAAGATCTAGATCTGGAAAAATTAGGAAAATCCAGATAAACCATTAACTAATTAAAAACTTACCAAACCACGTTTGTACTTCAGGATTAAAACCCAATAGAGGAGATCTTGTACCAAAACGGGATCAAAACCACCAAAAATCAAATTTGTCTCTTTCTTTTTCTCTCTCGAATTTTTTTTTTGATCTCTCTACGTATTTTTTTTCTCAAAAGGATCCTTAACATTGAAGAACTAGATGATACATATATATATATATATATGACTAGAGAAGTCGGCATGACTTTTGGAAAATCCAATTTTCTACTCTCAAAACTTGTTTACTACAAACATTACCCTAAAGTAATTATTAATTAATTTTTAGTTAAAAACTTTTTAAAATATAATAAACTTAATTAGAAAACAAATATTACTTTTAAAAACAAACTATATATCATGCCATTATGCTATGCATATGCTATTACTATATGAATGCAAAATGACGTATGCACTTTGGTCGGGGATGTTACACACATGATATTACAATTAACCATGTTCCTATTGAGTGCAACGTTGTGGCCGATAAAATTGCTAAATTGGATCATAGTATCCCCGATGAATTTATTAAGACTCACTCAGAACTTGATGTTGTCATCCGAAAGGATGCTCTAGGACGCCCTCCGTGAAATAGTGTGTCCTAATCCTTACCTACTAAAAAAACTTGCTTTCTTTATAGAAAAATGGCCAAGGAAGCAAAAAAAGTGAGATTTGTTTGTATTAAAAATTGGAATAATAAATTTTTATGCATATATAGGACCATTATTTATTTTTGAGTGGGACATACTGGCAGCCTGACAGGCAATTCCTCATTTTATTGCGTGTTTTTTTAAGGTGAGAATTACTCCGTATATGACATCCCTTTCAAAATGTGGAATCACATGCTAGTGAAATGTCGTCTTAGAGTGTAACCATGTGGTTAAAACACAACCATTATATTTGGATAAATGGAAGGTGAGGATTTAATGAAATGAGGGTGTATAACACGTGGACATGTATGATACACCAGATTAATACCAGTTCTAATAATTAAGGCATTGTATATCACCCTCTCTCTCTCTCTCTCTCTCTCTCTCTATATATATATATATATATTTTTTAATTTCCAAATTCTGATAACGTCCAATCAATCTCGTTCTCTCTTCCTTGCCAATCTTTCTCGTTCTTTCTTCAATTTCTTCTCATCGGTGTTGAATTTTATGCGATTTCTATTCCAATCATTCTTCCATCAACCGTTCTTCCCAATCGTTCGATTTCTTTGGAAAGAACATCACAAAGGAGTAAAGAGAAGACAATTTCGGTTGGAAATAGGGTTTTGAGGTCGATTGCCCGGGGTTGAACTCACGACATGATCGGTGTTGATGGTTTTCAATTTCGAAGATTGAGCACAAAACCAGTGCGTACAAGTTTGATAGTGCGTACATGTTCGGTGAAAAAGTGGCTTGTTTTTCATATGTGTTTGTTTTGTTATTCATATATACGCCGTGTTTTATCACATATACATTACCTTGTTATTCACATATTCGTTGCTTGTTTTTCATATATGTTTGCTTTGTTATTCATATATGCATGACTTTTTTCATATAGACGTGTTTTGATAACAATATAGAAGAATTCAAACATTTTTCAGAATATTCAACATTGTTTTTCATAAGTATTGTAATGATTATTTACATCATAACATAATACAAAGAGTCACAACTTTTTCATAATACTAACAATTGTTTTTCGGAAGCATTGTAATTAGAGCTGTCAAAAACTGATCGAACCCGCTAACCCGACCCGACCCGCCCGATAATTTTAGGGTCAAGACCTGAAAATTTGAACCCGAAACCCGAAATCAACCGAACCTGATAGAACCCGAAACCCGTTGGGTTGACCGATTTAGTATATTTATAAAATGTATAAAATTTATTTTTAAATTTATAATATTTTTATTATTAAAATAAATAAAAATATATATTATAATTAAATATTATTATTTAATTAAAAATATATTTTAATAATCATAAAAAATTCTATGTTTTTGACCCGTTGTTCAACCCGACCCGTCTGAAAACCTGCATTGACCCGACCCGGTTTAGCCCGTGACTCGTAATGACCCGAACCCGAAATGACCTAACCCGAACCCGCACGGCCCGACCCGATTGACAGGTCTAATTGTAATAGTTATTCAATAGTCTTTATTATTCATGTTAATACATGCTCAATTGCTCATATTACTATTTAAAAGGCTCAAAACATATATAGCCTCCTGTACTTGTGCAAATTGGTCATTTAGACACCTCACATTTGGTTTGGACCTATTGAGTAATTAAACTTAACAATTTGGACCTATTAAATGCCCGATTGCTAATGTGTCAATCGCGGGAACTTCACACACTTTCACGAGAGAGGGATGATGCTTAAGATTTTTTCCCTTTTCCTTTTTTTATTTCTATTTTCTTATTTTTTATGTCTTTTTTATTTTTTATTTTTTGAGAGGATTTTTTTATTTTTCTTCTACATTAACGTGGGTTGATGGTTCAATTTCTTTTTTTTCTTTTGCCCTTCTTTTTTCTTTCTTCCTCGATAAACTTCTACTTTTCCTTTTTCTTTTTTTTTCTTCTTTCTTCCACGTTCAATTTCTATTTTTCTTCTTTGACCAAAAAAAAATTCTATTTTTCTTTTTCTTTTCCATTCTTTCTTCTTTTCCTCTACCCTAAAAGTCGTATTGAAAGCTCCAATGGATGGAGAAGCTCCTATGGTAGATCTAGCGACAATTGGAAACAGCGAGCCCTCCATGGAGATCGGATTTGGCTTAATCCGACGAAGTCGTCTTCTACCGCGAGTAGTGTGAAATTGAAGAGCTCGAACCAAAAGATCTTCAAAGTGGATGGAGAGGCACTAGCTGAGTCGTCCGAGATGGTTAAATCGTCAATCGAGATGGGTCGGGGACAGATCTAGCTTGTTTCTCCCAGATCCGGCTTCTTCCTCCCAGATTTAGCTTGTTCCACCATTAAAGCCCCCTTTTCAAGCTTCTTCGATCAAACCCTATCATCTCTCGCCCAAATCTATGCTGAAAGCCTCCAAATTTCACAACCGAAAAAGCCAAACCCTGCCACTGTAGTCAGCCCGTGAGCCACTATAGTCGACTCTGATCGCCGACGAGCCAAAATTTGTTGTCATAGGAGACGAGCTTCATAGCCCTCGTTGGGAGAGAGAGAGAGAGAGAGAGAGAGAGAGAGAGAGAGGCACACATTTGGGCAACTTAAAGTCCCTTATGTTCCAAATCTTTACTCTTTTTGTTTTAATAATTTAATTTAAATAACATTTAAAATTTTGGCTTATGTGGTAAAATAGGCTTATGTGGCAAAATAGGCTTATGTGGCACACATCTGGACAAAAAGTTGGAAGCGCAAGAAACGTAAGAAACGCACCGCAAAATCAAACATCGAGTTACCAACGACGTTCTACCAGTTGAAAACCGCCAATTCCGGGAGATTTGAAAGCCCCCATTTCCTTGACAAATTGCCAAATTTTATTCTTAGAAACATCCATTATGAGTTTTGCCCGATCATCCTCAATAATATGAGGGAAATCATTTGTACGAAACTCACTAATAAGAGGATCAATATTGTCAATCGAGTAGAGATCACAGAAGAAATCCACGACCAACTTTTCCATAACATCATTATCCTCAATTCAATTCCCATCAGTATCATTAAGACCCTCTATCCGGTTTCTCTTCCTTCGAATGATAGTTGATGTATGAAAGAAAATGTATTCCGGTCCCCCCAAACCGAGCCATTGTTCCCTCGACTTTTGAAACCATAAGGTCTCCTCCTGATCAAGGATAGCCTCAAGTTCAACTTGCAACTCAAATTCGAGACGAAGAAGTTGATTAGACGAGGACCTGAAAGGATTACGTTGTATGCCTTCAAGCCTTTTGAGGAGTTTTTGTTTTGTGTCATTAATATGCACAAACACTTTTTTCCACACAACAACTCGTCTTTAAGCACAACAAGGGCACTTGGCGTCTCCAAATCATCATTCCAGAAATCCATGATTTTTTCCGAGAATTTAGGGTGGGAAAGCCAAGCAGCTTCAAACCTAAACAAACGCCTCTTCTTATCCACGATCATGTCTATGTCGGTAGAAATCAAAAGGGGATAATAATCAGAGGAGAAGCGAGTCAGGTGCCTCACCCGATCCTCACTCCACCGAAAGCGGCCATTAATGTTCAAAAACACCCTATCAAGTATCTTGGAGACCTCCGTTCTACTAGATTTGCCCCAGCTCCACGTAAACTTAGGCCCCGTAAACCACATCGATGTGACCGAGGTTATTGGAGCAATTCTTGAAGATCTAAGAGTCTGAATGAAGGGAACATGATCCACCAGACCTCTCGTGAGAGAATGTGATATAGTTGAAATCTCCTCCGACGATAACAGACCCATCAACATTACCAATAGACTACTCCAAATGACCCCAAAAAGAGGCCTTACACGTAGTATCCGGCGACCCATAAACATAAAAAAAGTGAGTGTGATTGGACATCTCCATCCACAAAAGAGGCATGGACAAAGTGTTCACAAGTCTCTTTAATCTGAAGTATCCTTTTTTATGACTTCATAATTAAAAAGACATTATATCATATTCACAATTTCATATGTACGATAATCACATTAATTTGAAAAAAAAATAATTATAAAAAATAAGCATGTAAAATCGGTGGTAGGTTGAGCAAATAAAATTCAAATAATGCTTGAACTATAACCAAATTTAGATGGAAAAGAAATTTATATATCCCAAATTGCTATCTAGTGTACACCGATTAAATAATCAAATAGTTTATTTTTCTATGGTTTGAAACATTTTATTTTGTTTTGGCTATATGATTTAGTTATGGTATTTCATAATGCAATTTAATAAACTCGAATTTAATGTACTTAATTATATGTTATAATTTAAAAAACTTAGACATTTAAAATAATAACAAAAATAAAGAGTTTGGTTCTAATGAAAAAAAAATTATCATGAAAAATGAAAAGAAATGCATTTTTCCTAGTTTGTAGTGCATTATTTCTACTTCAAAGTGCACTTTTATGCATTTGCACTTTTCATACTTTGTATTTGCCACCAAACCTAGCCGCGATCACGGCCTTCAGCATCTTCGAAATCTTCAATCTCTTCATAACTCTGAACTCTCGGCCTTTAAATCTATTCTTCAATAATGCTCCTAATAGGCCTAAAATACTGTAGAAATATGTACTAAAAAGTCCTAGTTATGCTGTACAAAACACAGCATATCAAATTCCCCCTACTTAGACCTTGATCGTCCTCGAGTAAGCTCATAGAAAAATCAAGCATGACAAATCAACAAAGGTCTACAGACAACAATGGGAGAAAATGATCTAAAACTAAAAAGCACTCAAAATAAGCTCACAACCCGAACCCAAGTAAAAGAAGGAAAGTGCATACAATAAAGTCCTAGCACAATCTATCACTCAAGACAAAATACATATAAGATCAAAGTAAAAACCCATAAACAATTGACTCGGCTAAAATCGTTGTTGCCAAGATCAAAGATAAATAACCCTAAACTACTAACTAGTATAGTAAGCAAGCAAGGGGTCGAACCCAAGAGAATCGGAATTCTGATCAATCAGCAAAAGTAAAGACAGGGTTTTTTGGAAGTTCAGGCGAACAAACAAAACAAACAAATATTATTGGGGATTTAATCAATTGGAAGAAAGTAGAGTTCAGTTAATCAATTCCACCTTTTTAATCATTCGATCATTGATTCATCCACTTTTCTATTAATTCCCTAGTTAATTCCAATCCTTATAAAAGATTTCCACTTGTCCACGATCCAAGCAGAATTATGATATGAACAAGAACGCTTAATTCAAATCATGCAAAATATTAAGGATATAAGGATATTAAATCATGCAATCAAGCTACGAGTCTCATGCATAAAATAACAATCAAATACTCTTTCTCAATTCTAGTCCACGGTCCTAGAAAAGAGTTGTTTCAAGGATAAATAAGATTGCACAGACAACAATCAAACCTAATTCAAACAGTAGATCTAAGTCAATCAAACAAGTTGATCATGCTTATTAAATCAAACATAGATCATATAAATAAAACCAAGAGTTTTGATATTAACCAAGGGATAGAAAAGTTACCAGAATCTCACAAATTCATAAAAAGGCTTCCTTGATCAAACAAACTCCAAAGGAAATTAGTTCTCCATAAGAGAGAAAAATACTAAAATCTGAATAATTGAAAACTAGATCTAAGAGAGAATTTAAAACAAAGCTCCAAAACTAGGTCTAAATAGTCTCGAACTAAGCATACGAAATAAAATAATATCGGAAATAAGATAAAATAGATAGATAGAAAGATCAGTCGCCGCCTCAGAATAATGCTGACGTGGACCTCCGCGGGCGCGGTGAATAACCTCCGCGATCACGGACCTGATCGTGACAGAATTCCAGCGCTGTTTTCGGAAGATGTTTTGACCACCTTAGAATGGGAATTTCGACTCGGAGTAAAAATATGAATTGTAGCTCTTCGAGTCAGCTTTCCAATGATACCAAATTCGTCTTCATCCGATCACTGTAGCTCCCGGAATAAGCGTTACAAGAAAGTGGTGTCAAAACAACTCCAAATCAACACTTGTCTTCAAAACTCTTGCAATTCTTCAAATCGTGTCTTCGGTCTTCATATGACAATTATGCTCAAAACTAACCTAAACACACTCAAATTATACTTAAAATACAAGAGTTAACCTATACTAAATAGAGTGTATCAACAATGAACCCCAAGCCCTAGCAAGAATGATCCTAAACACTCCTTTTTTTCACTCATCCTGCTTAGGCGCCCTTTCGGGTTTTCACCTAACCGCTCATTTCATTATTCTATAGATGTGCTCACCAACTCACTTTCACTCTTTTTAGCCTCTTATTACCCCAGCCTAATGCCGGTCTGGGCCCCTGTAATTTTGCTTGAGCTGCCCTTTCGGGTTTTCAACTCAGCACAAGATTAAAAAAAAATTAATTTTTTTTTTGAAACTGAAATGCAACTGTACATATATACAACAGTGAGTACTCCCTCCCCCATACTTAAACCTTTCATTGCCCTCAATGAAATAAAGACAAATCAGATAAAAATAAAGGAAAGGAAAACAGAAGACTCACTGTGGTGAACCTGGAGGATGATACTGTGACCAATTAGGAAAGCCTGGCCAGATGTGACTGAAAAACTCATGGTGCTGCCCTTGCACCTGCTGTATAGACTGAACGGTGGATGCTAGAGCACTCTGCTGAGCTGCCAACTCTCTCTGCTGCACTACAATATCTCTCTGGGTGGCAACTATCTCATTCTGGGACATAGTAAGTCGTCCCATCTCCCAAAACATCCGGTTTTGCCAATCAAAATCAGAATGCATACCCCATCCAGCTCTACCTGCAGCAGCATCCCATGTAGAGGTATCTCCATATCCATACCCCCTCCATAACCACCTCTGTAAGTAGCAGCTCCACCATCACCATAACCAGCATATCCTCCTGTCGCCCAACTCGATGTCCCAACACCACCTGAAGTACCAACATCAGATCCAGGTACAAAACCAGCTCCACCAAGACCACCATCTCTAACATCTCCTCCCTCATCTCCACCATCACCATCATGATCATCCTGATCTTCCATCTCTACATCATGAGCATTCATCTCCTGTTGAGCCCCGCCCCCACCAACAAAATCAGACCGGATGTATAGATAGGCTAAGCTAGGGCCACTGGGCATGGCTCTCAGAAGACGCAAATAATCCTCAGCTGGATGACCCAAAGTCCATATATAACCCTACTTTGTCGATCCCTTCAAACAATGCGCCCTCTTCAGCTGGTTCTCATTAAATGTGAACTCGGTACTATCAGGCTATCCCAGCACCTCCTCACTCACAAATACTCTGGCAATCACAGTAATCATCCCACCTATAGCAATCTTGCTTGTATCCTTCTTCAGGATCTTCTTAATGCTCCCCACAAACAACTCAACCCAATCAGGAATTATATCCTTCATAGGCATCAAACACCAGATCATGCTCATGTCAAAGCGGGGTGCCTTCTTAACCTCCCCTTTCCCCAGAATAGTCATGGACAACACCTTATGACATAATCTAATAGAAGGATGAGTAATGCGGTAATTATACTCACCCTTCTTAGGCAAATACCCAACACCTGTAATCGCCTCCCAGAAAGCATGAAAACCAGAATCCTTACCAACTCACCCCCAGCCCTCAGTAGGAACACCAGTAATCCCAAAAAACTCCTTTTAAACCCTCTCTGTCTATATAATATGGCTCATCTAAAATATGAAACTTAAGCAAGCCATTATCATCCTGAAACATAGACAGAAACTCCAACACAATATTCCTATATGTAGGGGCATTCACATATATAAAAACCCCTAATCCACCCTCCATCAGAAATCTCAGAGTACAGTCCTACATGCCTAGCGTCCTAAGCATCTCAACATCAAAGAACTTTGTACTAGTAAATTTCCTTTTAGCCAAAGAATCCCATTTTTTCTTCTGTGCAGCAGTTAACTTCTTAACAGGATATGTCATTTATAATGCAACAAATCAGCTCAACAGTAGAGGCGAAGAAGCAACTTACAGAAATCAAAAACCGATCGAACTGTTGTGAGGCCGCGATCGCCGAAAACAAGGGCATCGATTGCCGTTTCTGGGCAAGGCCGCGATCGCGGTGTACTGGGGGCAGCGATCACGGTTCCGCGCGATCGGCGATTCTCAGGCGGCGATGGAACTCCGACGTCGCGGTTCACTTCGACACCGAGCCGCGGTCGCCTTTTTGTGGCGTCTTCAACAAAGACAAGGATGAAACGGGATATATGGAGGTAGTAATTTGAAAGATATTAGGGAAAGATTTTTGGGATTTTTAGATTTGATTTTGGGAGAGAAATAAAGGGGTAGAAGAGATTTTATGGACGGATTCGGATTTATGATAAGGTAAGGATTGTAGATCCGGGCTTTTTAGTAAGTTTGGAAGAAATTTTTGAGGGGGTTAATGGAGCTTGAAGAAGGCTTCAATGGTGGTTTATGGAGGAAGAAGAAAAAAAATGAGAGGGAAAGAGGAAGAAGAAGGCGGAATGAAGAGGAGTGGGGCCGGCGGTAGGAGTGGCCGACTGCCTCGGGTTATTTTATATTTTTTTTTATATCTCAGAGGGCCGTGATCGCTGCCTTGAGGGGGCCGCGATCGCGGCCTGTGCATAGTACCGTCAATTTCTTTTCGAAAAACGCCTCGCGATCGCCCTTTTTAAGGGGCGGTTGCAGTTTGTCCTCAGTAATATTCTTTCGAACCTAGTACCTGCGTGTTAGCCTCAAGAGATTGAAAGGAAAAACTAAACAAAAACAAAAACAGAAAAAGAACAAGAAAAACTTACCTCGGGTTGCCTCTCGAGCAGCGCCTTTGTTTAATGTCGTTGGCTCGACATTAGTGCCTTTTTAATTATCAATTGGGGTTGGATCGGAAAGACCCGCCTCTTCTAGCACTTCTTGGTTGACTCCCTCATGGTATTTCTTCAATCTCTGACCATTAACCTTGAACACCGTTTGAGAGTCCCCATCCAATAATTCCACAACCCCATGTGGAAAGACTTGAGTAATTATATACGGTCCAGCCCATCTAGAACAGAGTTTTCCTAGGAAGAGTGTGAGACGAGATTGAAATAGAAGGACATGTCTCCAACTTTGAATTCCTTCCTTAGGATGTTCTTATCATGCCATGCTTTTGTTTTGTTCTTGTAATTCACAGCATTATCATAAGCATCCAATCTCAACTCTTCCAACTCTTGCAATTGTAATTTCCTGAACTCTCCATTCTCTTTAATGTTGAAATTGCACTTTTGGACCGCCCAATAAGCTTTATGCTCAAGCTCAACTGGCAAGTGATAGCCTTTGCCATAAACCAATCTGAAGGGAGACATCCTGATGGGTGTCTTATAAGTAGTACGGTAGGCCCACAAAGCATCATTGAGTCTCAAACTTCAATCTTTCCAGTTAGGCGCCACCGTCTTCTCCAAAATTGATTTTATCTCCCGGTTGGACACTTCAGCTTGTCCATTGGTCCGAGGGTGATAGGCTGTAGAGATCTTCTAAGTGACATGGTACTTCTTCAATAAAGCACTAACAGTCTTGTTGCAAAAATGAGTACCCCTGTCACTTATTAGAGCTTTTGGAATCCCAAATCTTGAAAAAATGTTTTCCTTAAGGAAACCTGCAACTTCTTTAGAATCATCAGTTTTGGTGGCCTTTGCTTCCACCCACTTGGAAACATAGTCCACCTCAAGTAAAATATACAGATTCCCATAGGAGGAGGGGAAGGGTCCCATAAAATCAATGCCCCAAACATCAAAAATTTCACAGAATATCATACGAGATTGAGGCATCTCATGTCTCTTAGAAATATTACCCACCCTCTGACAACGATCACATGATTTACAAAAAGCATATGCATCCCTAAAAATATGAGGCCAATAAAAACCAGTTTCTAAAACTTTCCTAGCAGTTTTATTAGTCCCAAAGTGACCCCCACATGCATAGGAATGACAAAAAGACAGAATAGATTGTACCTCAGAATCCGAGACACACCGTCGGATTACCTAATATGTGTAGTGCTTCCATAAATAAGGACCATCCCAAACATAGAATCGGGATTCATGACGCACCTTGTCCTTCTGAGCCTTGGTAAAATTAGGAGGAAACTCCCCTGAGATGAGGTAGTTGACTAGATTTGCATACCATGGCCTGAACGAGTGGATCCCTAGAGCAAATTCCTTGAATCGCGGCTCATCTTCGCCGTTGCCGCCAGGGCCGCGATCGCCGTTGCGGTTGGCCGTGATCACGGTTGTCTCAGCCGCGATCGCCTCTTGTTCTGGCGGCGATCGCGGTTTGGCACCAGTATCGACTCCGAAAAGCATGTCATCAGGGAATCGTCCTTGAATTTGTTCTTGACTTTCTGACTTGTCTTCCACATGTACAAGCCGGCTAAGGTGGTCAGCTACAAGATTTTCAACTCCCTTTTTGTCTCTTATTTCAATGTCAAACTCACTTAGCAAGAGGATCCATCTTATCAATCTTGGCTTGGCCTCTTTTTTCGTCATCAAATAACGAAGTGTTGCATGGTCTGAATAAACTATCACTTTTGTACCCAGCAAATACTGTCTGAACTTCTCCAAAGCAAACACTACAGCGAGCATTTCTTTTTCAGTGGTGGAGTAGTTCTTTTGGGCATCGTTCAAAGTCGTGGAAGCATAATGTATGACATGAGACGCTCTAGCTTCCTTTTGACCCAAAACAGCCCCAATAGCATGTCACTTGCATCACACATGATCTCAAAAGGTTGAGACCAATTCGGGGCTTGAATGATTGGGGCACTTGTAAGGCGAATTTTCAGCTCATCAAACGCCTTTTTGCATGCCTCATTGAATTCATAAGGCACATCCTTCTTTAGCAAATCACACAATGGGGTTGAGATCTTGGAAAAGTCTTTAATAAACCTGCGATAGAAACCTGCATGGCCTAGAAAAGAACGCACTTCACGCACATTAGTAGGATAAGGCAAAGACTGAATGATATCAATCTTTTCCTTATCGACCTCAATACCCCTGGATGACATTATGTGACCTAACACAATGCCTTGATGAACCATAAAGTGACACTTCTCAGAGTTTAGAACCAAATTGGTTTCTACACATCTTTGAAGGACTAAGGAGAGATGGTTTAAACAGGCATCAAAGTCGTCTCCATGTACTGTAAAGTCATCCATAAAAACCTCTATAAAATTTTCAATATACTCAGAAAAGATGCTTACCATACACCGTTGGAAAGTACCGGGTGCGTTACATAATCCAAATGACATTTTGCAGTATGCAAAAGTGCCAAAAGGACATGTTAATGTCGTTTTCTCTTGGTCCTCTGGTGCAATAGCAATCTGAAAATACCCTGAATATCCATCTAAAAAGCAATAATAGGAACGACCGGCAAGTCGCTCAAGCATTTGATCAATGAATGGCAAGGGAAAGTGATCTTTTCTGGTTTCCGCATTGAGCTTACGGTAATCAATACAGACTCTCCAACCTATCTGGACTCGTGTGGGGACTAATTCCCCATGCACATTCTCTACCACTGTAATGCCTCCCTTTTTGGGCACAACTTAGGTTGGACTAACCCACTGACTATCAGAGATGGGATAGATCATACCTGCCTGTAGGAGCTTCAGCACCTCCTTTTTTACTACCTCCATCATAGGTGGGTTGAGCCGCCTATGTGGCTGTCTAGATGGCTTGGCACCATCTTCTAGGAGGATCCTATGCATACATGTAGAGCGACTAATCCCTTTGATGTCAGCAATACTCCAACCTAGAGTTGTCTTGTGCTCTTTTAGTACCTGCACCAATTTTTCTTCTTGCTCCTTGGAAAGTTTGTTAGAAATAATGACATGCAAAGTGTCACCATCTCTAAGAAAGGCATATTTTAAATGCTCAGGGAGCTGTTTAAGATCAACTTCAGGTGCCTGTACTACAAAAGGAAGCAATTTCTCGCTAGGGAGAGTTAGTGGTATGGGCCCAATGGCCAAAGCATCAGCAGGGGATTCACAACAAGCACTTAAATCAACAAGAATCTCATGGTATCTATCAGACAAATTGTAATCCATGCATGAAATTTCGATGTCATTCTCTAAGACAGATTGTAACTCATCACCATAAGTAGTATCAAAGAAATCTTGCACAATGGGATCAATTACATCAATAGAACAAAGAGAATGGTCATCCCGGGGGTATTTTATAGCATTATCCATACTATATTCAAATTTCTCCCCATCAAATTCCATAGTTAGGGCACCTTTACACATATCAATTTTTGTTCTAGCAGTTTTCATGAAAGGACGTCCTAACAGAATGGGTGCAGCATGCACATCATGATCCATATCAAGCACATAGAAATCAGCAGGGAATATCAGATTATCAACCATGACAAGGACATCTTCAACAACCCCTTTTGGGTAGACTGTGGACCTATCAGCTAATTGAACAATAACACCTGTTTCATGCAAAGGTCCTAAGCCTAGTGAAGTGTAAACAGAATAAGGCATAACATTAATAGAAGCAACTAAATCAAGCATGGCTTTATCTATTTTAGTGTCTCCTATTATGCAGGGAATGCTGAACATGCCTGGATCACTGCACTTCTTAGGCATTCGCCTTTGAAATACAGCTGAAACATGTTCATTAACCTTAACTTTCTGTTTCCCTTTTAATTTTTGATTCCTTTTGATAGTGCACAACTCTTTCAAAAATTTAGAAAATCTAGGAACGCCTTTAATCAGATTGAGCAAACGGATATTTACCTCACACTTGGAAAACGTCTCAAAGATCTCCTTGTCGTTCTCTGGCTTCCTTGTGTCTTTCAGTGCTACAGGAAAGGGAGGAGTTGGCTTCAGGGAAACCATAGAAGGGAAATCCGGGCGAACATATTGATTGCTGGAATCTAGAGCCTGGCTGCAGTCGCCATCCGAAAGCCACGATCACGGTTCTTCAATTTTTCGGGAATCACCGCCACCGCGATTGCTGCCCGAGGTGGGCGCGATCGCGTCTTCAATTTTCTCAAATCCCGAGGCCTCAGTTAAGGGGCCGCGATCGCCACTTGTGGGGGCCGCGATCGCGGTCTCTTCAGCCACGGTCGCCCTTAGTGATGGCGGCGATCGCGGTTCCTCCGATCTCTCGTCAATTTTCGGTAATTCTTTTCCACTTCGTAATGTGATCGCACTCACATTCTCCCTATGGTTGATGGGCTGTGCTGGCAATTTTCCAAAATCTCTGGCCTCCAATTTTCTTACTGCATTAGGCAGTTGACTGATCTGAGTCTCCATATTCTTGATATTGGCTTGAGTGGTCTGTCCCATTGACGAGCACTTTTACGTCGCTATAAAAGCACTGCCAAAGAAAATTCCTAACTTCCTAACCTAGGTAAGTAGGTATAGTGGAAGCAAGGGTCGAACCCACAGGGACTCAGATTATTCGTATTTAAATAATATTACTAAGTAGAAGGAGGGTTTTATGGTTGTAAGCTAAAATCTAAGAAATTAAACTAATTAAAGCTAAGCAAGTAAAATAAGTTGAGATTCGAATATGGAGAAAAGCGTCCAACTAGTTTCGTATCCATTGCATACATGAGTTTTGATCATCGATTATCCTTATTTCAATTTCCCTTGACTAATCTATTGTGAATTTATGAATTCAAGCTTATTGTGGTTGTTAATATACACCGTCTTTAACAACCTTTTAATCAATTAACCTAGAAAACCTTCTATGTCAAGTTGATCATGCAATTAAGTTCAAAGCATTCAATAGAAACATTATTCATGAATTCCACCGTCTATTCACGAAATCTTGTGATTAAATTCTCTGCCTTTTATTAACCTTATTCCACCGTCTATAAGTTTAATCAAAGGATCCATCCATGAATAATCAAATTCCACCGTCTATTTAATTATTCTAGTTGTAATTCAACCTAGAAGTAAAACAGGTGATCAAGCTATTATAATCCTAAGTGAATTTAATCAATTAAGCACGGAGAGATTCAATCTAGTCAAGGCAAACTAAAATAATTCAAATCTCACAAACAATCATGCATACAACTTCAACTAACTAATTGGACATGGGAAATTTAGCTAGAAATCGACATTAAAGAGAAATCAAACTTACAAAAGTCAAATTGATCTTCAATTGCAAAACTAGGGTTTGTCTCCCACAAATCTCCAAATTGCATAAAACTCCATAAAGATAGCATAAGATCCAAAATAAAACCTAGAGAAAGTATTTATATCATGCTAAAAATATCCAAAAGATCTAAAAATATCCAAATAAACATTAAGAAAGTCGGCCCACAAGATCTCGCAAAGCCCAAGTACACGCCGCGTCGACACGCCAGAGCGCGGTTTGGTGCACATAAGAGCGCGACCGCGCTCTCCCGGGTTTGCCCGCGCTGACACCGCAGAAAGTCGGCTCCTCTCGGCGCGGTCCTGGCTTCACTCCGCGGTTTGGCCTTCACTTCTTGCCTTTGTAATCCTTTGCCTCGATCTTCATGTACAATGCTTCCTACGCGTCCCGAGGTCCGTCCTAAGCTTTCCATCTACCGTCTTCCGCCATCCAACCTGCAATTATGCACAAAGACGCGTAGATTCCGAACTAAACGAAAATAAAACCTAAACTAAACTTAGAATGAAATCTTAGCTAAAAATGCATATAACGAGAATAAAAACATGCTCTAACAACTACAGCTATATGCTCTATCAAATTCCCCCATGCTTGAACCTTGCTTGTCCTCAAGCAAGACATAGAAATCAATCACACCATAAACAAGCAAGTCATGACTTAATTCATTTTCAAGAAGCACAAACTTAACCATGAAATATTTGCATACATTTATCGAAAGTTTCAAACCAAGCTATTAATCCATTCTAACCCTCACCAAGGTATATGTGTTTGCACTCAACACTCAAGTGTTTAAGGACGTGTTTTCGCTCAAAAATCATCTTTGAATGCCAACTACCATATGCTTGCATCAGTGCACTAAATCTCCACCACGAATGTTCAAATGCACAACATAAATCATGAGGTCTTTTTTCAAGGTGGTAATGGGGCCAAGGTATAAACAAGTAGGAAGGGATCATTATATGGCCATATGGTGCTAAATTCGGGAACTAGAATCAACTAAAACCCAAATTACATCAACACTCACTCTCAACAACTTCCCAACTTGTACTTCCCTTTCTTCCATTACTTTCTTTTAAGTACTTCTTTCTGTTACTCAACTTTTGATTTTTCTTTCCACAAACCCATTTGAGATTTGTTCTTTCTTTTTCATTCTTCTCTCACATGAATACTTTGCAATTTACACATACAACTCATCTCAATCAACCTTTCAAACCAACTTTTCTTAGAGATTTTTCACTAAACATTCCCAACATCCTCAAACTTTTCAACACTTTTCATTTTGGACATTCCCTTTTATTACACCTTTTCAACTTGCCTCTCAAACGCCAAAGTACAACAATTAACCCACAAAATTCCCCTAGTCAAATCCTAATTCCCGGATAAGGGTCAAGCTTATTCGGCTAGGATTAATTTTGTGGAGCTAATAAACAAGGCCAAGGCTCAAAAACAATGGGGCTACAAAAACAAAGGTATAATGTAGGGTGGATAAGGATATAAATGAGCTAAAGAAAATTTGCCTCAATCACTTTTACATCATGCATTCAAATCATATAATGTGGCCTCAAAAAAGAATCTAAACGCAAGTTCTAGAGTTGAAACAATCAAAGTGATACACTCAAGAATATCATGCAAAATTGGCATGTAAAGGCTCAAAAGAAATCTCACAAGGAAATTTTTTGGTTAGAACTTCATAACTAGCTCAAGTTTTCACTTTCATGCATACTCCTTCATAATTAAGCGATTCTTATTTAGAACTTCCATCATAAACTTAACAAGTTATGGGATATGAAATCATGTTCACTGTTTAAACAAGTGGTTCCAAGGGGAACAATGAACCCTAAATGCAAACAAACCATTTTTTTTTCAAATTTTCTGATTTTTTCATATTTTTAGTGGATTTTCAAAACTTTTAATCAATGTATACAAATAAAAATAAACATGCACATTCAACTATATGATCTAACTAAACCAAGTTCTCATGATAAAATAAATAATCCCCTTCCCCCATGCTTAACCATTACTTTCTCCCCAATGTAATAAAAACATAAGAGTAAAAGAAAATTGACCTCATCACAAGAACTTGTCAAACTCAGGAATCTACTCTGATGGTGGTGGTGGGTACCCCGGGTATGGCCACCCAGGAGCTGGACATCCAGGATAAGGCTGATAAGCATACGGCTGATAACCCTGCTCAGGCGTGTATGTGTCCATCCTCTGATGCAGGTACCGGGTCTGCTCATCAACATAATCAAAACGGCTCATAGCATAACCCCGGAAATGGTTGAAATCAGCTGCCATGTCATCCATACGAGTGTGCAAACCACTCACTTGTGTAGACAAACCTCCCATCAATTCCACTAAATGGTTGTATTGGGTGGTAGACATGTTACCACCTTGGCCATGTTGCTCAAACTCCTGAATTGGTGGCACTTCAGTGTGCTCATCATTATCTTCATCATTTTCCCCATCATCATCTTCAGCTGCAATATCTTCAGGAGCAGCTACAAACTCCTCATCCTCGTCCTCCTCATCGACATCCATTGAAATGCTAGCTTCCTCAACCTCACTTAGGGGTGTTCAAAAATATCCGATCCGGTCAATCCGATCCGTTGATCCGACGATCCGATCCGCGAAAATCCGAATCCATTGGAAAATTATCCAAATCCGATCCGATCCGAGAAAATTAGCCGGATCACCGGATCGGATACGGATCGGGTCGTCAAACTCCCGGATATCCGAGGGTATAATACTATACATATATATTATGTGCAATAACAAAAAATTTAATAGTCCCAAGTAGTTTTATGTGCTTCGACTTCCTAGTACTACCCCTTTTTTGTTTGTTTTTTAATTATTTTTAATATATTTCACCCCATAAATAAAATTAAGGTTAAATAAAACCTAAATCTATATTTAACACCCCATTTTTATTTTATTTTAAATTATTTTTCTCTTTTTTATGCGGATAACTGAATAAATTATTTGGAACTTAAATACAAAAATATAAAAAATATGAATATTCGGATATTCGGATATCCGCCACAAATATCCGATCCGATCCGAGCTATACGGATCGGATATCCGGGTATACCCGGATCGGATACGGATATGGTTTTAGAGAAAATTTTATTGCGGATATCCGATCCGATTAGCCGGATCGGATCGGATATCCGATTATGAACACCCCTACCTCACTCCTTGATTTCTTTCTCCTCTTTGTCCCTCCAATCACTTCTGAAACCGGTAAATCACCATCTTGAGGATGAATGAGCCATGTGCCAACATTGTCCAAACCAACCTCTATCTTCACCCTCTCTGGATTAGGTAACTTCATAGCAAAAGAGTTGTTTCCTAGCACCCAATAGTACCGATTGTTCTTCACATATAACACCTTCATCTTGTTATAGAAAAGCAAGTTCATTGGAAGAGGATCAATCCTACCCACACACTGCTCCAAATCAATATTAAAGTGTTGGGCAAACTTGGTGATGATACCACCCACAACGATCCGACCAGTATTTCTCTTAACCATGAGCTCCATGTTATGCATCATAGATGCACCGAAATCAACCTCTTGCCCTTCCAGAATACCTCGAAGGAGAAAGATATCCTTCCTAGGACAGTTATTCTCACCCTCTCCTCTGCCTGTAATAGAGTGAGCAAAGAACCTCTGAAGAATTCGAATTATCGGATGAGAAATTCCAGACGCCTTGGTTCTAGAAGGCAAGTACTCATCAGTCCTCGAAAGAAGAGCCCACTTTTCATCATCCATAAAAGTGGCTCTAGACTCCCATCTATCAACATTCTTATGGTATGTGGTAAATCTGAACAGCTTGTTGATATCATTAAGAGTCATGCTTCTTATCATCCCACCTAGCTGAAAATTGCACCGCCCTTCATTAGCAAATCACCCCTCTAAGATATGAGCCTCCAATGTGCTCAAGAACTCCAACACGAGGCTACGGTAAACTGGCAGTCTCATGCTCTACACAGTCAAATTGTGATGAAACTCAATATTCCTCAATTCTCTAGCTAAACCCAACTCCTCCAACAAATCCCAATCAATATATCTCGGAGCTTGGATTTCACGCTCTTTCAATTGATCAAACCGATCTAGATGCCTCATGTCCCGGAATTGGAGACCATAAGTTGCCGGTGTAATCTCATTGCTTGAGGAAGAAGCTCTAGGTGGAGCTCGGGATCGAGAGGAAGAGGGTGCAACATTTTGATGCGACCCCCGTCATGGATACTAGCCAAGAGGACGACGCATTCACACGTCGCTCGGATGGCCCCATCACTCGTGCCAGGACTCGAGCAATCCAAGACACAACGAGGTCTCTCGTGGTGCGCCTCTCCGCAGGCTACAACACGCCTTACATCGCTACCTCGCTCGGCACCATCACTACCATCGGCGCCGAGGAACCTCGCTACGAGCTCTCGAATCAACCGTGTCAAGGCGCGCCATCCTCGAGCATCGGATCGCAAACCGAGGTCGCATCCCGCCATCGCCAAGACCTCGGAGCGTCATTTGAGGTTCTCGCATCGAACCTCGGGATCGAGTCTCAACTTGAGGTTCTCGGAAGCATTGGCAAATCTCAAGTTCTCGAGACCTCGCTAGCACCGTCACCGGCGTCCCGCGTCATGCCAGCAACCTCGCCAGTGCCCAGACGCACGCCGTGACCTCGCCAGCACCGTGCCCCTGCCTCGCCAGCGTCGCGACAGCCTTGTCGTGACACTCCCGGCACGGTCACGGAAGACCTATCCATTTTTAGTAGTTTTTTGCATACTTTCCATTATAGAACATTGTTATTGATAGTTTTATGCATTTAGAAGCTTTTTTATGGGCCTTGCGCCGAACACATTTGGATCGCGCCGTTGGGCCTCTAGCTTGCACGCTAGCCCTAGGCGCGCCGCCACCTTTTTAGGGTTTTCTCTAGGTTTATGCAGCCGCCTCTCTATATAAGGGAGATTAGGCCTATGTTTTTAATCAGCGCACCCCTAAGGATTAATTTAGTTGAGGGTTTTCTCCTAGTTTCTCCTTAGTGCTATTGCGCCGCCCTGTTCAAACATTCAAAGCTCTCGTGTTTCTCGTTGTTTGCCATTGTTTGTGCCATTGTTCAACAAAACCAAAGCCTTCCGCTACGCTAAATTGAGACCTACTACTCAAGCCACCGATCGATCCGAGGCATCCCATATGAGGGACGAATCAACTGGCATCAGAGCCAAGGTTTGAGTAAGTCTCGTTCAACCCTTTTCGTTCATTCTCACACGCAATTCCACCACTTAAAACCCTAGAATTCATCCTCTACTTCGCATATCCACCATCTATGGTCCCAAAATTTTTTCTTTTGCTTCGTAATTGTTAAAAAAAAAACCTATCAACCGTGACCTTACTCAATCGATCTATTAATTTTGGTGAAGTTGTTGCTTTGTCTTGCTAGTTGCATGAACTTAGGACTTGTTTTGCCGATTCCTCTTATGCATCTATTGATTGATTGCGTGTTGATTGTTTACTTTGCTTGAATCGTTTCTAGAGGAGAAAACCTAGATCCGACTTGCTTTGTTAAAAAAAAAATTGTTCTTCGACTATAATAGCCAAAATAAGGTAACGTAGTCGATTGAATCATAAAAAAAAAACTTGTGAAGATCACAAGCCAAAATAAGGCAAGATCCTTCACTTTTGTTCCTCGTTCTCGCAACTTTCATTCAAATACTTGTTTGCTCTTGTGATTTTGGTTTCGAACTTGCCTTTGTCTTGCTTGCTTGCATCGTAATTTTCGGATCCATATCATTGATCGAGTTTGAGTGACCTTTAGCCTTGCCAATCCTTTAACGTGTGGTTTGAACACAAGGGTCGGCTTGACTTAAGCGAACTGTAACTCGTTGTTTTGTTTGCTTGTGAACTTCTTACTGCTTCGATGACTGGTGTGACTATAGGTACTATTTCGGACTCGGGAGACGGTGGTAACAACAATCCACCCGAGGGCCACAATCCAAACCAGAATCGAGACGCTTGGAACCCCGAAGCCGTGGCGTGAATTGAAGAGCTCGAGCGCCTCTTGGCCGCGAGCCAAACGCAGTCCAAGCACACCGTGCTGCCGACGCATGGCCTCGCTTTGGAGATCCACGGCGTGCCCGGCATATCCGCGGACGACGTTGCTCGTGCCAACGCTAAGGGAAAGAAGCACGCCCAGCCTTCCTCGCAATTCGGCACCATGCAATGCGTGGAGTCGATCAAAGAAAGTCGCCAACATGATAGGCACGATGGTGGTCCCCGAATCGCAGATCGCTATCAAATGGCACGAGATTATCGGGACACACAAGTGTACGACGTATATTCCGATGAGGAGTACAACTCCGAGGAGTATAGACGTCGACACACGAGTGGGGATCCAAAAAAGAAGAAAAAGAACAAGTCGTCGGCATATGTGTACGAAACCCCAAAGCGGAAGCATGGGGCCAAGTATTACGATGCCGACGCATATCGAGTTGAGGACGACCTCGGGCATCAAAGTGCTCGGAGTCCGTTCTCGGAGTTTGAAAATGACTATGATGAGTTTTCGGATTATTCTAATGAGTCATCTTTTGAGCATCCCAATGTTCAAGATCCGGAAGAACTTAACAATCGGCCTTCGGATTGGATCCCACCGCCACGCCTTGCCAAGCATCGCACCGAGTACGATCGAGTCTACGGCTCGGGTCGCAACCATGGCGCGCATGGACGGCGCGACAGGGATTACGACGCGCGGCGTCCTCGGAGGCCTAACGATGGAGATGATCCGGATGACAGGGATGACGATCCGCATCGAGGACCGCCTCGGCAGCGGCGCGACAGGCGTGCTTACTCGCCTCGGCGTCCCAGCCCTCGGCGCGATCGCGATCACCGCGATGCACGGGATCCACGCCAACAACGCCGAGATGTGAAGGTAAAATTCGAAACCTTTTCAGGTTCTTATGATCCTGATGCGTTTCTCGAGTGGTTACAGGGCACGGAGCACACGTTCCGACATTTAGGTTACGAAGATGACGAGAATGTGGAGGTTGTAACATTTCACTTCGTTGGTGCCGCTAGGACTTGGTGGAACCGATTCGAGTCCGAAAGGATTCGCCAAGGCAAACCCCTAATCCGCGAGTGGCATCAACTCGTCTACATCTTGAAGAAGAGATATATTCCGGCTGATTACAAAGACAAGATGCACATTGAAATAATGCGCATCAAGCAAGGAACAATGACGCCGGAGGAGTATTTTGCCAAGCTCGAAGACATGTTCTTCAAAGCGGGGATGAGTGTGTCGCCCTCCGTAATGAAGACAAGGTTCATCTCGGGTTTGAGGCAATCCATTCAAGATATATTGGAGATCCTTCCAATTAAGGACATCAACAACTTGGTTCATACTGCCATGCAAATCCATAAACAAGAGATGCGAACCAAGTCGGGTTGGTCAAATTCAAGGTACGTTCCTAACTCTAGTCAATCCGGTTTTTCTACTAATCGGTTTGCTACTTAATTGCCAAGTGCTTCGACAGGTTCCAAAGCCAAAACCGAAGCCACGCCCGCCAAGGCGCCAACCACGGCGCGCACCGCCGAGCCAAGTGCCGATCGAGCGCGCGACATAGCGTGCTACAAATGCGGAGGACGTGGCCATATGCAACGAAACTGTCCGAATGCCAAGAAGGTTTTATTTACAACTCAAGGAGAGCCGTATGACAGTGAGGAGGAAGAAGAAGTTGAGACGCAAGAGATCGATGTCGTCGAGCTAGAGTGCGATCCATCGGAAGCCCTCGGCGTGGCCAAGCTAGGATTGGTGACTCGGCGCGCCCTGAGCGTCCGAGAGGCACCAAAAACGGATCAACGCGAGCAACTTTTTCACACCCGATGTTTGGTCAACAATTTTTCGTTGAGTGTCATTATTGATTCTGAAAGCTGTGCAAATTTCCGTTCAAAGAAGGTTGTTGATCACTTCAAATTGTCGACCATGCCACATCCTCAACCATTCAAGCTTCAATGGATATCAAATGATGGAGGAGATTGGGTCGACAAGCAGGTAATCTTCACCTTTTATATTGGTCAATACTCGGATTCAATTTTATGTGACGTAACGCCAATGGACGCCACACATCTCTTGTTGGGGCGCCCATGGCAATACGATCGTCGCGTGCTTCACGACGGGTATTTGAACACTTAGATGTTCAATTACCGCGGGAAGCGCGTGAATCTCTTACCTATGTCGCCTAGTGAAGCACTACATGATGAAGCCGAAAGGCAACGACAAAAAGCTAGCGACAACGGCACCGGCGCGCTAAACACGACGCCAGCGGCGTCCGAGAGCAAAATTGCAAAATCTATAGGCGTTCCTGGTGCCAATCCTTCTCAAAACGGGTCCCTTGATGATCAATATGAAAAACGCCGACAGAAGCTGGAGTCGGGCCGATAGTTTGCGTCGAGAGGACTTGGCAACGCGCCGAACGCCGCAGATTTTGACAAACGAGGCCTCAAACAGATTTCAGATGATTCCCTCGGCGTTCCAAGTTCCAAAAAACTCCAAATTGAGTTTCCAACAGTTATGAACAAAAAACGCCCAGGGGAAACCAATCTGAGCAAAGGACCGCCGAACGCACCTCCTGGTGTCGCGCAACACACCGTCGCTGCACGAAAACTTGGATTCCAGAAGTTACGGGACGAGTTTCACGGCGTTTCCAGGGGCGTTCTTCCTCAAAATCCAGGGGCTACCACATATCCAAAAATCGCCCCAGAAAGTGATCGAACAAGCACCGACGTCGAGCCACCCTTTCTAGGCACATGCCAGGATCGCCTTCTCTTAGCCAGGCGTCGGGACATCGAGAAGTCCATTCAGGGGAGTCTTTCTTGTTTCATTCTTGTTCCCCTTCTTTCAATTAAAAAATCTGAGAATTCTTCACTCCCTTCTTCTATTTTTTCTATTTTGAAGGAGTTCGAAGATATCATGCCGGATGAACTTCCGAAGGGCTTGCCGCCGATTCGAGGGATTGAGCATAAGATCGACCTCGTGCCAGGCGCTTCCCTTCCAAATCGAGCCACCTATAGAACTTCCCCGAAGGAAACCGAGGAGCTTCAACGCCAAGTTCAAGACTTGTTGGACAAGGGATTCGTCCGCGAGTCCTTGAGCCCTTGCGTGGTGCCGGTCATCCTCGTGCCGAAGAAAGATGGTTTCGTGGCGTATGTGCGTCGACTGTCGATCCATTAATCAAATCACAGTGAAGTACAAACATCCAATTCCGAGGCTCGATGATATGCTAGATGAGCTCCACGGCGCCGCCTTGTTTTCCAAGATCGATCTCCGGAGTGGATATCACCAAATCCGGATGCATGAAGGCGACGAGTGGAAGACCGCATTTAAAACCAAACATGGTTTGTACGAATGGCTTGTCATGCCTTTCGGCTTGACAAACGCCCCTAGTACTTTTATGCGGCTAATGAATTTTGTTTTTCGTAAATTTCTAGGACGTTTTGTTGTTGTCTATTTTGATGACATCTTGGTTTTTTCTAAGGACTTAGACTCTCACGCGAGGCACCTTAGGTTGGTGTTAGAATGCCTTCACCAACATTCTTTGTTTTTAAACTTGGACAAGTGTTCGTTTTGCACGGACACGACGAATTTTCTTGGGTTCGTCGTGTCCAAGGATGGGCTGAAAGTGGATAACGACAAGATCCGCGCCATCCGAGAGTGGCCCACCCCTACGACCCCGACGATGGTTCGATCCTTCTTAGGGCTCGCAGGGTTCTATAGGCAATTCGTCAAGGACTTTAGTTCCATCGTCGGGCCACTCCACAACCTTACCAAGAAGGCAACAACAATCAAGTGGATGCCGATCCATGAGGCCGCCTTTCAGGCCTTGAAAGATGCATTGTGTTGCGCTCCGGTCTTGCAATTGCCAGACTTCACTAAGCGCTTTGAGATCGAGTGCGACACCTCCGACTATGGCGTAGGCGGTGTACTCCTTCAAGAGAGACGCCCCATTGCATATTTTAGTGAGAATTAACGGGGGCAACTCTCAATTACCCGACGTATGACAAGGAGTTATACGCGCTAATTCGGGTTCTTAAGACATGGCAGCACTATTTATGGCCGAGTGAGTTCGTTATTCACACGGACCATGCGGCCCTTGCTTATCTTCGGAGTCAAACGACTATAAACAAGCGCCATGCTCGGTGGGTGGAGTTTATGGAAACTTTTCCGTATATCATCGCCCACAAGAAAGGGAAAGACAATGTCGTGGCAAACGCTCTGTCACGCGGGTATGTCCTCTTAACACAACTTCAGGCCAATTTGCTAGGGTTATCCTTGATTAAGGAGTTATATTTGCATGATCCGTATTTTAAACCGATCATGGAGAACCTTGAGCAAAGTCGAATCCATGAGTCCTTCTTTTTGGACAATGGATATCTCTACCGAGCCGGGAAGCTTTGCATTCCGGCCTCGTCTGTGAGGCATCTATTGCTCAAAGAAGCTCATGATGGCCGAGGCCACTTTGGCATAGCCAAAACCCTAGCGGCACTTCGTGAACACTTCTCTTGGCCACACATGGCTTCGGGCGTTCACAAGTATTGTCGGGGTTGTGTGCCGTGCCAAACTGCTAAATCGAGGTTCCAACCTCATGGCCTTTACACGCCGTTGCCAATACCGGATACTCTGTGGGAAGATCTCTCTATGGATTATATCACGGGTCTTCCGATGTCTAGGCGCGGTAAAAATTCGATCTTCGTAATCGTGGACCGCTTTTCCAAGATGGCTCACTTCGTGCCATGCAAAGGGAACAACAATGCGACTGAAATCGCAAACTTGTTCTTTGAGCATGTCGTGAAATTACATGGCGTGCCTCGCACTATTGTTAGTGATCGAGACACGAAATTTTGTAGCCATTTTTGGAGAACGCTTTGGGGAAAGCTAGGTACAAAATTACTATTTTCAACTTCTTATCCTCCCCAAACCGATGGTCAAACTGAGGTGATTAATCGGACCCTGGGCACCCTTCTTCGGACGGTGCTCAAAAATAACCCACGCCGGTGGGAGGATCTAATACCATTTGTTGAGTTTGCTTAGAACAGGTCCAAGCACTCGACAACCAGGATGACGCCGTTCGAGATTGTCTACGGCCTCAACCCCCACTCTCCCATGGATCTTACCCCTCGGCCATTGCAGAACGGCGAGCATATCGACGCCTCGAACCGCGCCGAAGCCATCCGCAAGTTGCACGAGCGGACACGGGTTCAATTGGAGCGTCGGGCCGCTTAGTACGAGGCGCAACACAACAGGGGTAGGAAGCGCATGGTTTTCAACCCCGGGGATCTCGTGTGGCTCCATCTTCGCAAGGACAGGTTTCTGGATTCGAGGAAGACTAAGCTTCACCAACGCGGCGATGGACCTTTTCAAGTCATGGAGCGAATCGGAGACAACGCCTACAAGCTAGACCTCGAAGGCAAGCATTCGGTGCACTCCACTTTTAATGTTGATGAGCTCTCCCCCTACGTTGCACCCGCTTATGAGGAAACGAGGACGTTTCCCAACCAAGTGGGGGAGGGTGATGCGACCCCCGTCATGGATGCTAGCCAAGAGGACGACGCATTCACACTTCGCTTGGATGGCCCCATCACTCGTGCCAGGACTCGAGCAATCCAAGACACAACGAGGTCTCTCGTGGCGCGCCTCTCCGCAGGCCACGGCGCGCCTTACATCGCTACCTCGCTCGGCACCATCACTACCATCGGCGTCGAGGAACCTCGCTACGAGCTCTCGGATCAACCGTGTCAAGGCGCACCATCCTCGAGCATCGGATCGCAAATCGAGGTCACATCCAGCCATCGCCAAGACCTCGAAGCGTCATTTGAGGTTCTCGCATCGGACCTCGGGATCGAGTCTCAACTTGAAGTTCTCGGAAGCATTGGCGAACCTCAAGTTCTCGAGACCTCGCTAGCACCGTCACCGGCATCCCGCGTCATGCCAGCAACCTCGCCAACGCCCAGACGCGCGCCGTGACCTCGCCAGCGCCGTGCCCCTGCCTCGCCAGCGTCGCGACAGCCTTGTCGTGACACTCCCGGCACGGTCACGGACGACCTATCCATTTTTAGTAGTTTTTTGCATACTTTCCATTATAGAACATTGCTATTGATAGTTTTATGCATTTAGAAGCTTATTTATGGGCCTTGCGCCGAACACATTTGGATCGCGCCGTTGGGCCTCTAGCTTGCACGCTAGCCCTAGGCGCGCCGCCACCTTTTTAGGGTTTTCTCTAGGTTTATGCAGCCGCCTCTCTATATAAGGGAGATTAGGCCTATGTTTTTAATCAGCGCACACCTAAGGATTAATTTAGTTGAGGGTTTTCTCCTAGTTTCTCCTTAGTGCTATTGTGTCGCCCCGTTCAAACATTCAAAGCTCTCGTGTTTCTCGTTGTTTGCCATTGTTCGTGCCATTGTTCAACAAAACCAAAGCCTTCCGCTATGCTAAATTGAGACCTACTACTCAAGCCACCGATCGATCCGAGGCATCCCATACGAGGGACGCATCACATTTTGAGCTCTAGTTGATGTTGCTCGGGTTGCTCTAGTTGCTCTTTTGAGGACGACTAGGTCCCGATGAAGATGCATTGGCGGGAACCTTGGTACGACCCATAATTTTGTCACCTACACAACAATCAAAAACACCACAAACAAGCACAATTCGATTGCCCCGGCAAGAGCAATCCACCAAACAAGTAATAATAGGCAATAATTGCGCTCAAAACTCTCTCTTCCCCCCACTAACCTAGATTAATTAGCATGAAAATTAATTAATTTCGAAATTATGGAATTTTCAAGTTCTAGACATGAAACTAACTCATAATCATGCTAATATTGATGAATCTAAACTGAAATTGAAGAAATTTGGCCTAAAAATCCCTTAAATTGAGGTTTTTATGCAAAACCTAATTTAGAAAATTTTAGGTTGAGATCTTCAATTTTTGGATGAAATTTGAAGAGAAAAGTGAGAAATCTTACTTTTTTGACGACTAGGAGTGCAAATCCGGGCTTGATTTGGCGTTTTGATCTTCAATGGAGCTTGAATGGGGGGCTTCAATGGTGGAGAAGGGAGAGTAGGTGCGGCGGATTTATGAGGAAGAAGAAGGGAATGGAAAAAATATGGGTGTTTTCGGGTTTAATGCGCCGAACCCGGCCGGGGCGCGGTTTGGCACCCCTGAGAGCGCGGTCGCGCTCTCCCGGGTTTGCCCGCGCTGACGCCACAGAAAGTCGGCTCCTCTCGGCGCAGTCCTGGCTTCACTCCGCGGTTTGGCCTTCACTTCTTGCCTTTATAATACTTTGCCTCGATCTTCATGTCCAATGCTTCCTACGCGTCCCGAGGTCCGTCCTAAGCTTTCCATCTACCGTCTTCCACCATCCGACTTGCAATTATGCACAAAGACGCGTAGATTCTGAACTAAACGAAAATAAAACCTAAACTAAACTTAGAATGAAATCCTAGCTAAAAATGCATATAACGAGAATAAAAACATGCTCTAACACCTACATCTATATGCATTGCCAAATTAAACTAATTAAAAGCACTGCCAAAGAAAATTCCTAACTTCCTAACCTAGGTATAGTGGAAGTAAGGGTCGAACCCACATGGACTCAGATTATTCGTATTTAAATAATATTACTAAGCAGAAGGAGGGTTTTATGGTTGTAAGCTAAAATCTAAGAAATTAAACTAATTAAAGCTAAACAAGTAAAATAAGTTGAGATTCGAATATGGAGAAAAGCGTCCAACTAGTTTCGTATCCATTGCATACATGAGTTTTGATCATCGATTATCCTTATTTCAATTTCCCTTGACTAATCTATTGTGAATTTATGAATTCAAGCTTATTGTGGTTGTTAATATACACCGTCTTTAACAACCTTTTAATCAATTAACCTAGAAAACCTTCTATGTCAAGTTGATCATGCAATTAAGTTCAAAGCATTCAATAGAAACATTATTCATGAATTCCACCGTCTATTCACGAAATCTTGTGATTAAATTCTCCGCCTTTGATTAACCTTATTCCACCGTCTATAAGTTTAATCAAAGGATCCATCCATGAATAATCAAATTCCACCGTCTATTTAATTATTCTAGTTGTAATTCAACCTAGAAGTAAAACAGGTGATCAAGCTATTATAATCCTAAGTGAATTTAATCAATTAAGCACGGAGAGATTCAATCTAGTCAAGGCAAACTAAAATAATTCAAATCTCACAAACAATCATGCATACAACTTCAACTAACTAATTGGACATGGGAAATTTAGCTAGAAATCGACATTAAAGAGAAATCAAACTTACAAAAGTCAAATTGATCTTCAATTGCAAAACTAGGGTTTGTCTCCCACAAATCTCCAAATTGCATAAAACTCCATAAAGATAGCATAAGATCCAAAATAAAACATAGAGAAAGTATTTATATCATGCTAAAAATATCCAAAAGATCTAAAAATATCCAAATAAACATTAAGAAAGTCGGCCCACAAGATCTCGCAAAGCCCAAGTCCACGCCGCGTCGACACGCCAGAGCGCGGTTTGGTGCACATGAGAGCGCGACCGCGCTGACGCCGCAGAAAGTCGGCTCCTCTCGGCGCGGTCCTGGCTTCACTCCGCGGTTTGGCCTGCACTTCTTGCCTTTGTAATCCTTTGCCTCGATCTTCATGTCCAATGCTTCCTACGCGTTCCGAGGTCCGTCCTAAGCTTTCCATCTACCGTCTTCCACCATCCGACCTGTAATTATGCACAAAGACGCGTAGATTCCGAACTAAACGAAAATAAAACCTAAACTAAAGTTAGAATGAAATCCTAGCTAAAAATGCATATAACGAGAATAAAAACATGCTCTAACAACTACATCTATATGCTCTATCACCCATCTGATCTACTGTGTTGGATAGCCTTGCAAACATCTCTTCAGCATTGAATGAGTTGTTTTGATTTTGAACTGGAGGTCTAGGAACATAAGGTGGCTTGGGTTACTGATTTCCTCCTTGTTGATTATTATATTGGGGCTAATTCTGATTCCCATATCTCAGATTTGGATGATGTGCCCAGCTTGGATTGTATGTATTAGAATAGGGATCAAAACGAGGTCTAGGAGGTCCATAGCCTCCTACAGCATTAACCTCAGCCTGAGGTTCCTGGAGTTGTGGGCTGGCATCAGTAGGGTGAAGTGTATCGGCACAGATTTCACATGCCTTCAGTTGTTGAGGGGTTCCTTGGATCATGAACCTCTTCATCATATCCTTCAACTCCGCCATCTCAGCTCTTATAACAGAAGAGGAGTCCATAGCATTGACTCCTTTAATGCCAGTCCTTTTATTGAATTGCCTTGAGTTCTTAGATAGCTCAGAAAAGAGCTCAAGGGCATCTTATGGTGTCTTGTTCATCAGGCTTCCACCACAAGCTGCATTCACCATTCTACGCTCCTCGTCCAGTAACCCACCAAAGAAATATAGTATCAGGTCTTGATCAGAATACACATGATACGGACAGCTAGCACACAGTCTCTTGAATTGCTCATGATAATCATACATGCTCTCTCCAGCCTGTTGCTCAATATTGCTCAAGCTCTTCTTCAAACTGTTCTGTTTGGTGGCAGGAAAGTATTTCTCCAAGAATGCTGCTTTCATCTTAGTCCAGGTATCTATGGAGCCTAGAGAAAGATATTAGAGCCGCTCATTGGTTGAATCCTTCAAAGAGAAAGGAAACGCCCTCAGCTTGATCTGGTCCTTAATTACATCAGCAGGCTTCATACTTGACCAGACCTGATCAAATTCACCAAGATGCTTGTTTGGATCTTCTCCACCATTCCCATGGAATTGGGGTAAAAGATGGATCAAACCTGATTTCAATTCAAACTTGACACCTTCATTCAGCGCAAGGAACTGAACAGCCAGGGGCTGTTGTTGAAAGTTTGGAGCAGTTAGTTGCTTCAAAGTCCGATCTCCCATTGTCTCAGTTTCAGTAGAATTCAAGTTGAAAGGTAATTCACGGAGTAGTTCTCGAGCTTCACGTCTCAACCTGGAAAGGGTCCTTTCAATCTCTGAATCAAAATGCAAAATAGAAGAATCAGTAGCACGGGTGTGGACCATAAACTAGGGTCCACACTAGAGTTGGTAACAATAAAACCTTAGAATTAAACAAAAGTGTCCCCGGCAACGGAGCCAAAATTTGACTGGCTTAAAGTCGTCGTGCCAAATAAAAAATAATTCCCTAGTTACTCAACTAGTATAGTCGGTAAGAGACACTTGTAATTCTAAGCAATATTATTATCAACTATAAAGTAATAAAGGGGGGGTTTTGGAATTGTAAACTACAACTAGGGAAAATTAAACAAAGCAAGGCAATGAATCAAACAGGGAAAAGGTTAGATTTTTATCAATTTGGGAAAACAATCCTATTCAAGCATCCACTTTCTTCCTCAAGCAATTGATCACAGATTCAAACAAGTTATTCCTATCCTAATCAGATATGTAACATGGCAACGAGACATGCAAACTTAATATCCAAACAACTCATGAAACGATCATAAATAATATGGATATTAGCAATGAGAACAAGGATAAACAGGATACATGCAATTGAATTCCAACGAGTCAAACAATTAACATGCATTCAAATCGCTTCTCAATTGTTTTAGTCCAACGAGTCCTAAACCAATTGAGTTGCTACACAGATTAGGCTTTACTACGAGAAAACCTAGATCTAGCAATAGATAATATTAATTCCAACAAGTTGGCCAAACAAGCAGAAATCAACACAATCAATAATAATTACGCACAAGAGAATTGAAATAACCTATAGAATTAAACCTGTAACGTAGAATCTCACAACAACTTGAGTCTGAAAAGCTTCAACTTGAATAAGATTTGGGGAGTTTAGTTCTCCATAAGAGAGAAAATACCAAAGTCTAAAATTATGAAAACTAGGTTTAAGAGAGAATACCCACAAAGGCTGAAAAATAAAACCTAAAATAGTCTCGAACCAGTCGGAATTAAAAGATAAAAATATAATATTAAACTAAGCGGAGAAATTCAATCGCGCGACAGATCCAGCCAGGCCGCGATCGCCACCAAACAGAGTCGCGATCGCTGCCTATCTTCAAAGCGCGACATGAATGGCGACCTCAAACCACGATCACCACCAAACCTAGCTGCGATCGCGGCCTTCCTTGCCATCGCAATCCTCATCGGCGATCTTGATCTTCCTCGGCGACGTCCACCGCGATCGCCCCTAAGGGTGGCAGCGATCGCGGCCTTCAGCATCTTCGAAATCTTTAATCTCTTCATAACTCTGAACTCTCGGCCTTCAAATCTGTTCTTCAATAATGCTCCTAATAGGCCTAAAATACTGTAGAAATATGTACTAAAAAGTCCTAGTTATGCTGTACAAAACACCGCCTCTAAAATATTGCATTTTTCGTATTTTTTAAAGTGCACTTTTCAGATTGCACTTTTGTATTTTGTAATGCAGTTTACGTACTTTGTAGTGTAGTTTTCATTTTTCAAGATAAGTGTTTTTTTCCATTTGAACCAAACTCCAAAAATAAAATATAACATTATTAACACTCTAGTTAAAAACAATAAGGCTCCGTTCGGATGCATCGTTTTGAAGCATAAGAGGGTGCATTTTGTAGCGTTTCCGAGCGAATAGGGCGTTCAGCAACAGCAGGCTTCAAAAGCAAAATTAGATCCAGCTAGCGTAATGACGCAACTTTTCGCCCCCTCCCCCTGAGCTTCTTCTGGAAACGCTCCCCTAGCTTCTAAAAAAATCCCACAAAACTCCATCTCGATACCCCTAGAAGCCATTATCCCTAAAATTGAAAACAAACCCTAGGAGCTCGGTGACTTCAAAGGCGATTTCCGCGGTCAGAGCTGCCAGCTGAAGGTAAGTGCTCAATCTTGAATTTTTGCCTCTATTGTATGTCGATCCACCTTCGTTGTGGTTTTAGGGAGCTGGATCAAGCATCGAGCTAGCTCGATTCCATTGTTTTGATTGCAACCCATGCTTTCAAGTATTGGAACCCATATCAAACTATCAATTTGTTGTTTGTGCCGCGAATTTTTGGCCTCGTTCTCTGGATTTTCATGTTCATATGATTTCCATATCCATTATGCTTGTGATATTGTGGACAAATTGACATTAGTGCTTTCGCCTCTTCATCACTCCAAGCAACGCCCTTCCCATTAATGCACTTTTCCTTCGCTTTCACATTTGACTCGAACATTGTTCCTTCTTCCTTTCCAAGCACACACATTACGTAAAACCACACACCAAAGAACTCATATATTCCCAAGCCAATAATGAGCAATTAACAGTACAAGCCTAAACGAGAAGACAATCACTTAATTCGGACAAGTATATGCATATGAAGGGGAAAAAAGTACATTCATCAACAAAATTACATTCGAATTTTATATTTTTTGCATTTCATTCAATAATGTTCAAGAATCTTTCACAAGCTCGACCTAAATTGGATTTCACAACAACACAACTCTCAATTTGTCAAAATCTCGACCTAATTTCATATTTTTATGACCACTCAAATAATCAATCATTGGACGTCACAAGCTCAACCTAACTACAACTTCTATATTCAAGATGAACCAAATGCTCCAAAATGGCATAATGAGTTTAGCTAGAACAACAACTCTCAATTCATAAACTCAAATTCTTTGAAGGGTCTTTCACTTACTGTAGTGTGAGTTTCGACCCCGTTATCTCCACCTTCAACATAATCAACCGCTTCCTCGACCTTCGGTGGCGCCTACCCTAGCTCGGCTCGACCTCCGCTTTGATGCAAAGTAATGGCGACCTCGAGGTTGATGGGAGCTGGAAGTGGAAAGTGAAAACCCTTCAAACTTGTCTTTACTTCAATTTCGGGGGTTGGGGTCAATTGAGTTGCAAATGAGTCCAATAGAGGGGTATTATTTTTTGGTACTTTGGGGGCAATTTTGTCATTTCTGGCATCCTTTTTGCAATTCAGCTAATATGTTACCAAACACTTTTTATCCATTCCGCTCATAAATTCAGTTTCAGCTTCTATCAATAATCCAGCTAACAGCTTCAGCTAGATTCCAGCTACAGCTAGAAACGGAGCCTAAATCTTTCCTTAGGACGCATATTCTACCGGATCTTCTAAAAAAACAAAGGTTAAATGGAGGAGAAAAATAAATAAATAAATAATGGACACTAGGGAAGCGCGGAGGGCACACTGGACTGACTTGAGTCTTGAGTAAAGGAGTAAGAGCACAGCGTTTCTGGTAGAGTGGTAGGTATATATCATAGCAAGAGCGAGGGGGCCAACTACCGCAAATTTGCTAAGCAAGAGAAACGCAAGCAAGAGAGTAGAATGGATTCAGATTTCGGCATCCCCAGAGAACTTTCCGATCTTCAAAAGCAGCGATCTCTCTATCAGCCGGAGCTCCCTCCATGCCTTCAGGTTCGACTTCTGTTTTAGGTTTTGTCTGCTGCTAATTGTATCATGCAGAATTCATATTTCGACCTCCGGTATAATTGAGCTTTTCTCAGATCTGCTATTGCTCATCGTTTGGAAACACGTCTAAGATGTAACGGATTGATTTTTGAATAGTTCGCCGCGCGGATCTGTTTTTCAATTTGAATTTTCAGATACAATGCTGATGTTTGCACTTTTCAGGGTACTGCTGTGAGAGTAGAATATGGCGATGCAACCACAGTCTCGGATCCTTCTGATGCCTCCGCCATAAGTCGATACTTCCCTCACACTTATGGCCAACCTTTGGTTCACTTTCTCAGAGCAACTTCCAAAGTTCCTGATGCCCAGATTATCACCGAGCATCCTCCCATTAGGTATTGCGATTGATTTAGGTCACTCTTTCAGTAGGGCTTCATACCTTGTGATTGTGATGATTCTTTTCGCAGATCAACTTTGTTAACAATTTGATCTTACTGTCTTTGAAACAGGGTGGGGTTAGTATTTTCTGGGAGGCAGTCTCCTGGAGGTCATAATGTGATATGGGGCCTCCATGAAGCCCTCAAGATTCACAACTCGAACAATGTGCTACTTGGATTTGTTGGTAATTATTGGTTGATGTTGCTTCTTCCGAATTAGTTTGATTTATGTGTCTGAATGTTTCTCCTTTTTCCTTGCAAATACCAACTTACTTTATGTATACCGTCCCTTACGATCCTTGTCGAACTGTGTTGTGGACTGTTTATTTTCTATAGCTTAGTTGTTATCATAATAATTTGAGGCTCAGCAGGGCATATATAAATAAACTACACTCACTAATATCTATTCAATAAAAGTTCATGATAATAAATCTAGAAGATTTTGAAGTGGCAGGACGATGAGTAATTTGACTCTCAAATGATAGAAAACAAGGGTAAGTTGAATCTATGTTGCAGTGTACATGCATAAAGGAACACTTTGGACTCCACATGTATTGATGAATTGTAAACAAACCATGAATATAAAACTCTCCTCCTAAGTTGATCCTATAGGCCTACACTTAACCTTACCTAACTTCTTGGAACTACTATTTACAACGAGATGTTTCTTATTCAAGGGACACTTTACCCCGACTTTTCTTCTCATTAATTTTGTAAGTCAGTTTTGTTGAATGTCTCTTGCTTGAATGTGATGGATGTCTATTGTAGGTGGTACTGAAGGATTGTTCGCGCAAAAAGTTCTTGAGATCACTGACGATATACTTTCCACATACAAAAATCAAGGTATGTGATATTCTAAATTGATCCATTGCCATCATTCTTTTTCTTTAAGTGATGATCATATTAATAAGTGTAGTGTTATATTCAAGGTGGTTATGATTTGTTGGGAAGGACTAAGGATCAAATCAGAACTACGGAACAAGTTAATGCCGCATTAGCTGCATGTAAAGCTTTGAAGTTGGATGGCCTTGTTGTTGTAGGAGGTAGATATGGTGGCATCTAAATATGAATAAAAGTAATCATATTTTTTCTTTTAGTTGACACACTGAAATTCATGTTTGAAGGTGTAACGTCCAATACTGATGCTGCTCAGCTCGCAGAATTTTTTGCAGAGGCTAATTGTCCAACAAAGGTAAGGCTTCAAATTTAGTACTCATTGTCCCATTTCAGTTTACTTTATTACATCTTATGAGTACTGAATTAAATGGGTGAGGCCTGCGCCGTTACGAACTTGTTGTCAAATTTCACCTCTCTTGCCTCTGTATTCTCGCTCAAGTTTTCATGAGTTCATTTAAAATTATAAGAACAAAGAGTATTTTCTACTTTTTTTAGGTGGTTGGAGTTCCTGTCACCCTGAATGGGGATCTGAAGAACCAATTTGTTGAAACTAACGTTGGTTTTGACACCATATGTAAGGTACATCTATTGTATGCTTTATTCTGGAGTGCAGTTGCAATAAATTTGCCAAGGGAATAAGAGTGTTATGACCGTATCGCTGCTTTGTCGCAACAGCGGTTTGAGAACTACATTGTTCCTCTGGTGCCAAATCATTGTTTCTAGTTCCTGACCCGTCGTTCTCTTGTCTTAATAGGTTAACTCTCAACTTATTAGCAATGTATGCACTGACGCTTTATCTGCAGAGAAGGTATTCTTTTCACAGCCTTTGTCAAGCATTATTTTTTTGGTCCTTTCATTTTATTTGACGAGAAATGTTTGCCATTAGTCACGCTTGATGACTGACTTATGTGGACATGAAGTGAGGGGTAGATGACATTTATTCTGTTATTTTAATTTTAATTGGTGAAGCTCTATTACAATTTTACAATTTATTCCTATAATCCCCTCGCTTCTCTACTTCCCATCACCCCGATGCTTTCCTATGTCACCTAAAACCTTCTCAATTTCACGTATTGGTGTGTTCAGAAAAATTGGCAAATGTAGTTAATATGGCCTCGTAAGGTAAATAATAAGGTAAGAGATTGATATCCTTGACAATGTAAATGGTGTCTAACAAAAATGCCCATTAAATTCTTAATACCCTTTTTATATTCTTTTTAGCTTTCCTAGATTCTTAGATCCTTTCTTTCTCTCAAATATTTTATTGAGATATAAATATATGGTTCGATTCTGTAATGTCGTAGGATTGGCTGCTAAAGAAATGTAGCCGCTTCTACATCAAAAATATCTTCTTTGTTTCGCAGTTGTGTTCTTTATGCAATTTGTTTTACTGTGCATATTTTTGTTCATGCGGATATGTGCTAATGGATTGCTTCGAGTTATTTTTCAGCTGGACTATTTGCATGTTGCAAGGCCTTGATAATATGCCATCTTTTTTCCAGTATTATTATTTTATCAGGCTCATGGGTCGGAAGGCATCACATGTTGCTTTGGAGTGTGCTCTCCAATCACATCCCAACATGGTTAGGTCACTTCTTATGTGATACATACACATACAATTAATATTTTAAATCATTCATATGTTCTGTTTCTTTGTTCTTCTACCAAGATATGTTTAATCTGTGCAGGTTATTCTTGGTGAGGAGGTGTCTGCTTCGAAACTGACCCTTTTTGACTTGACAAAACAAATTTGTGATGCTGTTCAAGCTCGGTCTGAGCAAGGTTTGATATTGTCTGTGTAAATTTATATTTATTTCAATATGTTGTTTTTGTGCTTGCTGATTTGCTGTTTTATCATAGACAAGTATCATGGTGTCATACTACTTCCGGAGGGCCTAATTGAAAGTATACCTGAAGTGTATGCTCTCTTACAGGTTTGCACTATCACCTTCCTGCATCCTTACCCCTCTTCCCTATACTTAAAAAAGGCAAATAGAAAAACATATTTTCAATAAGGGGAGAATTAAGCAAAAGAAAAGACATTTAGGAAGAAGCTCATTTTTTCACTGTTAATTTTGCATTATTTTCTTATTTCCTGCTTCCAAATTTTACATGATTTGTTACAGGCAGTGTTTCTATACTGTTTTGTCTAAATACATTAATTTTGTAAATTTATATGTTTCAGGAAATTCATGTCCTGCTTAGGCAAGGTGTCTCAGTTGAGAACATTTCATCACAACTCTCACCATGGACATCCGCTTTGTTTGAGTTTATGCCTCCATTTATTCGAAACCAGGTTTTTTTATCCTTTATTATCTATGAACATGTGCAAGATATTCTTTCTATCCATCTTTCTATTTTGGTTCTTATATAATATGAGGTTTCTTGTTGTTATAGTTGCTGCTTCATCCCGAGTCGGATGATTCTGCTCAATTATCACAGGTATATAAGCTCTGTTCTATTTCATCTTTCACTCCAGTAATTGCGGCGAAAAGTGAAGGTTTGAAAAATCTCCTTATTAATTGAACCTTTTTGCTTTAATTTTGCAGATTGAGACAGAAAAGCTATTGGCACATCTTGTTGAAGATGAAATAAACAAGCGTATGGTATGATATACCTCCTTCCAAGCTATCAAGTGTCTTTTTTATTTTTTATTTTTTTTTATTGAGTCTTGCTGTATTTCTTTGCCAACGTTCATCAAAGCCATTTTCTAGTAAGAGTGAAATAGCTGTTTCAGACATATTAGTGCAACCCAGTGTTCAAAATAATGTTCCTAGCTGCTTAAGTGCTAGGCTTGTTAGCCCAAATGCCTTACTTGGCCTAGGTAAGGCATTTGGAACTAACTAGTTAATCTGAGTATGTCCATAAAAGTCACACTTCACCAAGCTTGAAGTCATC
Source organism: Fallopia convolvulus (assembly GCA_964016875.1). NCBI lineage: Eukaryota > Viridiplantae > Streptophyta > Magnoliopsida > Caryophyllales > Polygonaceae > Fallopia > Fallopia convolvulus. Next base: position 10,549,435 of record OZ024732.1, read on the forward strand.
TTTTACAAAATATCTTTCTTTCATGTGTTGCATCTCTTTTCTCTTTCCTTTGTTTGGTTTTTTCTTCACTGTAATTCTCTCTCTCTTTTTTTTTTTACTACATTCATGATTCAATTACTAAATTGATGCTTTACATCTGTTATTATTTATTTTTAAAATTTGTAAGGTCAATTATGTCATTTATCTTTTTTTATATGTTATCATTCGATATCTCAAATAATAATACTTTGATGAGTTATGATTTCAAATAGTTTGTACTTTGTATATTACAATCAAATTTTTTTTTCCTTTATCTTTGGAAAAGCTTTCCTCTTTTGTGGTTCACTTCATGAAATGATATCCTTGTTTACTTTCTTATATCCACAGAAAGCGGGTACGTACAAGGGGAAGAAGTTCAATGCAATATGCCACTTCTTTGGCTATCAAGCTCGTGGATCCTTGCCATCAAAATTTGACTGCGACTATGCTTATGTATGTGCCTATTTTTTTGGGAATTTTAGAGGTATTGTGATCCAACCCTGACCTTTGATGTGCATTTGGGCCCTCTTTTTGTAGGTACTTGGACATGTATGCTACCATGTTCTTGCTGCTGGTCTGAACGGTTACATGGCAACTTTGACAAACTTGAAAAATCCTGTCAACAAGTGGAAATGTGGCGCTGCTCCATTTACGGTAGGGGGTTATTTTATCAACATGAAACTTCAGATGTTACTGTACTATTTCTTTTTTTTTTGGGCCTCGGAGACTTTTCTCTATTTTCCACCTAGTGCCTTTTTTTACGAGTTCTTTTCTAATACTAATATTTCTACTTGCTTACGTTTGTGGGAAAAAATCCAGACAATGATGACTGTCAGACGATATACTCATGGTCCGGGGGCCTTGTTCATAGGAAAACCTGCAATTCACACAGCAGTGGTGGATCTGAAGGGCAAAGCTTATGAGTACGTCCCAGTTGCTTTACTAAATAGTGTTTTATACCTTTATATGTTTCTTTCAATTTATGGAGGTGTATTGTTGCAGGTTGTTGAGACAAAATTCATCAAGATTCTTAATGGATGATATATACAGAAACCCAGGACCTCTCCAGTTTGATGGTCCTGGTTCTGATGCCAAACCGGTTAGTCTTTGTGTGGAGGATCAGGATTACATGGGCCGTATCAAGAAGCTGCAAGAATATCTGGACAAGGTGAAGACAATTGTGAAACCGGGCTGTTCGCAGGACATGCTGAAGGCTGCTTTGAGTGCCATGGCTTCTGTAACTGAAATTCTCTCTGTTATGGCGTCAGCATCAAACGGCAGCCAAGGTCGTTTCTGAAACCAGACAAGTCCATTTTCCGTTAAGATTTTGATATAAAAAAAACTGCCCTTGATTGGCTTCAATTTTTAGATAGGCTAATAAACATTATGTGTCTGCTTAGAAGGCTTTCTTGGTAGGAGAGTCGGAATTTCAGCCCTTGTTAATGTGAGGATTTTCATGTTTCCAATTCTGTTTTTAAGGATTCTAGAACCAAATTTGTTTTCGTTATGGTGGATTTTACTCCAGAATTATGGCTTTGACCTTTGGAAATTGCACAAAAATACAAAATTACTATTTTTTGGTGGCAAAAATACAAATTACTTGAATGATTTCTCGATGGTGCATATAATGACAATTTTAGAAATTGCACAAAAAAAAAATGGTCGGAGGAGAGGCGTTACACTTTCTAATTTATAGCAAAAAAAGAGGCTAAATTGTAATCGTTTTAGATATTGGTAGAAGCAATGGTTAGAGGTACGAGAGATATTGGGAGGTTTTAGATTCGATTTCTATCTCTGTTTATTTTACTTAGATGGAAAACCAAGTCTTACTATTTTTTCATCTATTATTAGGTCGAGTTGATCGATGCAAGCCAGTCTACATTGGTTGTGATCCTTGGCGGTGGGGTCATGAGCTTGGGGTTGCCATCGAAAGTCGATTCCTACCTCTGCCCCTTTTATTTGGGTGAAAAGACAAGTCTTAACATTTTTTCATCCATTAGGTCGAGTTGATCAACGCAAGCCAGTCTACCTGGTTTGTGATCCTTGGTGGTTGGGTTACGAGCTCGGGATTGCCATTAAAAGTGGTTACTCGACATAAAAAAACATGAAGGCTTAGGTTAGATGAAAATGGGGTTTATCATGAAAACTAGAAATAAATATGGGTCATCCGATTAAAACACTAGAAATAACTCTAAGCCATCCGATAAAAAATAAAAATAAAAAATAATTTAAATTGAATGTAGAATGATATAAAACGTGAACATGGAATACTAATATGTGAACGTACCTATATTATATGTGAACGTATATTAAATTTGTTGAAGTTAAAATGTGGTTATATACTTATATGTGATTAGGGCTTGTAATAATGTGAACATTTGTATACAATATATGAACAAAATGTAAAATATCAAGTGTCGTTTTTTTGGCAAAAACAAGTGAAAAAATATTAAAAATATATATATATGTTTAATTTTTTTTGTCAAATTTTTTTAAGCCGTTTTATGAATGTATGATTATTTAATCGATTATGAATATACGACCCTAAAATATGAACAAACACAACTAATATGTGAACACACTTGTAATATATGTGAACCTATTATAAAAACCTATGAACTGAAAAGGTGATAATATGTGAACATGTTTTATAATAGTGTGTGAACACATGCATAAAATATGTGAACGTAACGTAAGAAATCAAATGGTGTGTTTTTTAGCAAAAACAAGCGAAAATAAGAAAATAATTTTTTTTTGATTAAAATTACCATTTTACCTTTATCTCTTTTAATTTTACTCATCCATTTTTTTAAATCTAAGGATGCTCCACTGGTTTACATATGTATAATATAAGCCTTCTCATGATATGGACTTAAATCTATGGGTGGGGGGATGGGTAAAACATTTGTGGATAGAAATGTTATTTTTTCCAAAATAGTAGTTCACGAGAATAAGTGAACAACGAGCATGATTATATAAATCAGCCTACAGATGACCATATTCAAGTGGAGTGTTAAACGTAGGTAGGATAATGAAGGTTTGATAGATGGGTGGGATGGGTAGGTGGGAAGGAATGGGAACTTGGAAGATTGGGTAGGTGGGACGATGGCAAATGCAATCCAAATTCACTACATTTCTAATTATGCACAAAGAGTTTTATTTATTAATTAGATAAAAAAAAAACACAATCTAACCAGTATATATCATATAGGTAAGAATTTTAACTCAGACGATGGATGGACCATGGTTTGATTTCTATTGAGTTGTTATTAGGACAGTGAAGGTTGGTTGGTGGATAGAGACTCGTTTCAAAATTAGGCATGATAGTAGATGCATTCAAGTGAATTTTACGATCCAACAATGACAACTTCATAATTTACAGAACATGTGCTATAATATAAAATTGAAGGTTTTTTTCCCAACATTTCCAATTTTCCATCAACATCAAGATTATACACACTCAATGTTCTAAAAAACGCTAGGCAGACGCTGAATGAGAAATGGAATGCTTAGCGTCTAGACGACATGAACGGTGGCCTAGACAATTTTAAACGAGTATCTATACGGTCTGGACAACCAAGATCTTCCAACGCCTAGGTGGAGCCTAGACGGGACCTAAAAGACATTTTTAGAACAGTGTTTGTACACATATAAGCTTTTCTTATTAAGATGGATAGATATAGATAGGAGAGACCATCATGAAAAATAATTAATTATATACATATTACTAATACTATATGATGCTATTTTTATAGTTCATTATTTACAAATAAAATTAAAGATATATTTTTGAAAAAAATTAAATTAAAAGAGGATGTATTATTTGAATGAATTAATAAAATGGATTCTTTTGGGATTTTTCTCAAAAGAATATCTTCAAAATTACATTAACATTTTTAAACAACTTTTTATTTCTAATGTTTCAAATAACCCACAAAATGTTTACTCCGTACTTGATTAAGAAATTATTATATAGTATATATTTATATTTATACAAGGAAAATTTAAAAGGATAGCATTTGTTCAAATCTGCTCTGGTTTTTGCAATTCTAGGGTTTAAGGAGGGAGGGAAATATAAATTAGTTAATGAACTCTAGCGAACCGCGGAACAACGCACACTGAAAAGAGCACAAGGTTTCTACTTTCTTGTTAGGTACGGTGTATATCCAAAGATCGAGACCAACTACACACAAAAACACCGCAAATTTGCTAAGCAAGAGAAACGCAAGCAAGAGAGTAGAATGGATTCAGATTTCGGCATCCCCAGAGAACTTTCCGATCTTCAAAAGCAGCGATCTCTCTATCAGCCGGAGCTCCCTCCATGCCTTCAGGTTCGACTTCTGTTTTAGGTTTTGTCTGCTGCTAATTGTATCATGCAGAATTCATATTTCGACCTCCGGTATAATTGAGCTTTTCTCAGATCTGCTATTGCTCATCGTTTGGAAACACGTCTAAGATGTAACGGATTGATTTTTGAATAGTTCGCCGCGCGGATCTGTTTTTCAATTTGAATTTTCAGATACAATGCTGATGTTTGCACTTTTCAGGGTACTGCTGTGAGAGTAGAATATGGCGATGCAACCACAGTCTCGGATCCTTCTGATGCCTCCGCCATAAGTCGATACTTCCCTCACACTTATGGCCAACCTTTGGTTCACTTTCTCAGAGCAACTTCCAAAGTTCCTGATGCCCAGATTATCACCGAGCATCCTCCCATTAGGTATTGCGATTGATTTAGGTCACTCTTTCAGTAGGGCTTCATACCTTGTGATTGTGATGATTCTTTTCGCAGATCAACTTTGTTAACAATTTGATCTTACTGTCTTTGAAACAGGGTGGGGTTAGTATTTTCTGGGAGGCAGTCTCCTGGAGGTCATAATGTGATATGGGGCCTCCATGAAGCCCTCAAGATTCACAACTCGAACAATGTGCTACTTGGATTTGTTGGTAATTATTGGTTGATGTTGCTTCTTCCGAATTAGTTTGATTTATGTGTCTGAATGTTTCTCCTTTTTCCTTGCAAATACCAACTTACTTTATGTATACCGTCCCTTACGATCCTTGTCGAACTGTGTTGTGGACTGTTTATTTTCTATAGCTTAGTTGTTATCATAATAATTTGAGGCTCAGCAGGGCATATATAAATAAACTACACTCACTAATATCTATTCAATAAAAGTTCATGATAATAAATCTAGAAGATTTTGAAGTGGCAGGACGATGAGTAATTTGACTCTCAAATGATAGAAAACAAGGGTAAGTTGAATCTATGTTGCAGTGTACATGCATAAAGGAACACTTTGGACTCCACATGTATTGATGAATTGTAAACAAACCATGAATATAAAACTCTCCTCCTAAGTTGATCCTATAGGCCTACACTTAACCTTACCTAACTTCTTGGAACTACTATTTACAACGAGATGTTTCTTATTCAAGGGACACTTTACCCCGACTTTTCTTCTCATTAATTTTGTAAGTCAGTTTTGTTGAATGTCTCTTGCTTGAATGTGATGGATGTCTATTGTAGGTGGTACTGAAGGATTGTTCGCGCAAAAAGTTCTTGAGATCACTGACGATATACTTTCCACATACAAAAATCAAGGTATGTGATATTCTAAATTGATCCATTGCCATCATTCTTTTTCTTTAAGTGATGATCATATTAATAAGTGTAGTGTTATATTCAAGGTGGTTATGATTTGTTGGGAAGGACTAAGGATCAAATCAGAACTACGGAACAAGTTAATGCTGCATTAGCTGCATGCAAAGCCTTGAAGCTGGATAGCCTTGTTGTTGTTGGAGGTAGATTTGGTGGCATCTAAATATCTGATAAGTTAGTCATATCTTTTCTTTGAGTTGACACACTGAAATTTCTGTTTGAAGGGGTAACATCCAATACCGATGCTGCTCAGCTGGCGGAATTTTTTGCAGAGGCTGATTGTCCAACTAAGGTAAGGCTTCAAATTTAGTACTCATTGTCCCATTTCGGTATTCTGTTTCACATTTTATAGTGAATTTAATCTGGATGGGCGAGGCCTAAGCCTTAACAAACATTTAGTCATAAGTTTTACTTCTCTTGCCTCTCTGTTCTCATTCAGTTTTCATGATTAATTTGGTTTTTAGCTGTAAAAATATTAGAATAATGAGTATTTTGTACCTTTTTAGGTAGTTGGAGTTCCTGTCACCCTGAATGGGGATCTGAAGAACCAATTTGTTGAAACTGATGTTGGTTTTGACACCATATGTAAGGTACATCTACTGTATGTTTTATTTTGGAGTGCAGGTGTAAAAGAAAGTACTAAGGGAATAAGAGTCTTATGACATATCGCTGCTATATTGCAACAGTGGCTTTAGAACTATATTGCCTCTGATAAAAACTCATTGATTGTAGTTTCTGATCCGCCGTTCTCTTCTGAATAGGTTAACTCTCAACTTATTAGCAATGTATGCACGGACGCTTTGTCTGCAGAGAAGGTATTCTCTTCTTTTCCTTAATCAAATGTTCAATTTTTTTGGTTCTTCTATCATTTATCTAACAAAATGGTAATTGTTAGTTATGCTGAATGGAAGACTTCTGTGAACATGAAGTGAGGGGTAGATGGCATTTATACTGTTTATCTTGGGATTGTCAAGTTAATTTAGTTGGTGAAGCTTTATTACAATTTATTCATATAACCCCCTCACTATCTCTCACTCCCATCACCCAGATGCTTTCCTCTCTCACATAAAACCTTCTCGATTTCACGTATTGGTGTGTTTGGCAAGATTACCAATAAAATAGTCAATACGATCTTATAGGGTAAATAATTAAGTAATATTGTGATATGCTTGATAATGTAAAATTCTTGCTTCCAAATATCTCCTTGCTCTATCAATATATTTATTGATGATGCAATGTAGGACTGGCTTCTTGCAATTCTGTTCTTTATGCATTAGTTTTACAGTGCATTGTTTTGTCCAGGCAGAAATTTTCTCTATTGATTGCTGAGTGTTATTTTTAACTGTTTAATTTGCATGTTGCAAAGCCTTGATATATGCCATTTTTTTTCCAGTATTATTATTTTATCAGGCTCATGGGCCGGAAGGCATCACATGTTGCTTTGGAGTGTGCTCTCCAATCACATCCCAATATGGTTAGCTCACTTCTTATGTGATATTGTATACATACAATCAACATTTTCAATCTCTCACCCGTTCTTTAATGCCTATAGCAGAGCCTTGCATCAGTTTCTGTTTCTTTGTTCTTTTACCCAGATATGTTTAATCTGTGCAGGTCATTCTTGGCGAGGAGGTTTCTGCTTCGAAACTGACCCTTTTTGACTTGACAAAACAAATTTGTGATGCTGTTCAAGCGCGGGCTGAGCAAGGTTTGACATTGCTGTCTTCTTAATTATATATTTGTTTCATTATAAATGTTTTAGTGCTTGCTGATTCATTGTTTTCTCATAGACAAGTATCATGGCGTCATACTTCTTCCAGAGGGGCTAATTGAAAGTATACCTGAAGTGTATGCTCTCTTACAGGTTTGTGCTGTTACCTTTCTGCATTCCTACTCTTCTTCCCTACACAAAATTAAAAACAGACAAATAGAAAACCCATTTTTTCGAGAAGGGGAGAAATGGAGAATGAAACAATAGAAAAGACATTCAGTCAAAAACTCATTTTTCCAGAGTGTTGAATTGTTGATTTTGCAGCATTTTATTTTCTTCAGCTTCCATAATTTACATGACATTCTCCCTAGCAGTGTTTTCATACTATTCTATCTGGGTGCATTAATTTTGTAAATTTATACGTTCCAGGAAATTCATGTCCTGCTTATGCAAGGTGTCTCAGTTGAAAACATTTCGTCGCAACTCTCACCCTGGGCATCCGCTTTGTTTGAGTTTATGCCTCCATTCATTCGAAACCAGGTTTTTATCCTATATAAACTATGAACTTGTGCAGGATATTCTTTCTAGCCATTATTTAATTTTGGTTCTTATGTGATATGTGGTTTCTTGTTGTTATAGCTGCTTCTTCACCCAGAGTCAGATAATTCTGCTCAATTATCACAGGTATAGATGATGCTTGTTCTGTCATCATCTCTCAAACCAGTGATTGCGGAAAAAAGTTTTAGGCTGAAAATATTCCTTATTAATTGAACCTTTTTGATTCAATTTTGCAGATTGAGACAGAAAAGCTATTGGCACACCTTGTTGAAGATGAAATAAACAAGCGTATGGTATGATATACCTCCTTCTGGCTTCTACTTTATCAAGTGTATGTATGGTATGATATATAATCCAAAAGTTAGTGAATAATAATATTTTTTGGAAAAAAAAACTATTTTTGAAACCATGCTAGAGATATGGTTAATATGGTCTGGGCAAACATCTTTTTTTGATTGCAGAAATTTCAACGTTTATGACTTTGAATGCAGCAATTTGGTTATAATGGCTTTGCACATATACAACCTTTTAGTTTTGGTGACAGAATTATTGTCTTAAGTTTGGAATCCAATACGCTCCTTTCTCAGGACAGATAAGATTCAAAAAAGAAATGACATCCTTGTGTATTTTATTATTTCTACAGAAAGCTGGCACTTACAAGGGGAAGAAGTTCAATGCAATTTGCCACTTCTTTGGCTATCAGGCTCGTGGATCCTTGCCATCAAAATTTGACTGTGACTATGCATATGTATGTGCCCTATATTTTGGGAATTTTAGAGGCATTGTGATCCAACCCTCATATTTGATGTGCATTTGGGCCCTCTTTTTGCAGGTATTGGGACATGTGTGCTACCATATTCTTGCTGCTGGTTTGAATGGATACATGGCAACTTTGACGAACCTGAAAAATCCTGTCAACAAGTGGAAATGTGGTGCTGCTCCATTTACGGTAGGGAGTTTTTTATTAACATGAAATTTCATATGTACTTTTATATATGGGTTTTTCTAGTGTGCCCATGTGCACATAATAACAATGATTGAGGGTTCCCTAATTAAGAGCTTAAAGTTAAATATTACTTGATAATTTTAAAATTAGTAATAAAGAGAAATAATACTCTTCCAAAGTTAAGTTAATTAATTTCCTTATTTATATTATTTCTCCTCTCAAATTACCTTCTCTACCTAAGCCTGTGCCCATGCTAGAAAAACCCTAAACAGAGTGTATAACTTATAGATCCAATCAAGTCAAGAATAAATCATACTACCAAAAAAAAAATCAAGAATCAATTAAGAATTTCATTCAACCGGAAATGATTCAATTCGAATTAATAATACCAATAGGTTCATAGTAAGATCGATTACATATCAACACAAAATCTCATGCATGTAATTACAAGAAGTTCAAACATAAATTAATCATGTTCTTCATCTGATCGCTACAAACATGGCTAGTCTCGAGCCACTGAACAATGAAAAGGCGTTGAAAGACATGGGAGCAAGAGATGGAAAGTGATCTCTGCCACGCCTCGATCTTTTCCATACAAATCCCGCAATCGTTGTCAACGCCCTTGAATAGTTGAATGAATCGATATCTCCTGCCTCGCTCTTCTTCTTTGCGACCAACTCGTAAACGGATCTCTTCCGTGTTGAACAAGGTATGGAAAAGAGTTCGTTTACGAGTTGGTTGCCAAGAAGGACAGCGAAGCGGGCAATATCAATCCGTTCGAGGGCGTTGATTGCGGTTGCATGCAAATCACGGAAGAGATCAAGACACAGTGGAGCTCACTTTCCATGCCTTGCTCTCACGTCTTTCACCAGCTTTGCCTTGTTCGGTGGCTCAAGACTAGCATTGTTTGTCCTCGTTGCCATTATGAGGCCTTTTACAAGTTGATTGCATAGTGATCGGATGAAGAAGATCATTAATTCCTGTTTGAACTTCTTGTAATTAGATGCATGAGATCTTGTGTTGATACCTAATCGATCTTACTATGACCATATTGGTATGATTAATTTGAATTGAACCATTTCTGATTGAATGAAATTCTTCATTTTTTTTTGGTGGTATAACTTATTCTTGACTTGAATGGATCTGAGTTACTCTGTTTAAATTGGCTAATACAGTAGGTTTTTTTTTATGGATCCTTTTCTAATGATAGATCTACTTGCTTGCATTTGTGGAATAAAAAATCCAGACAATGATGACTGTCAGACGATATACTCATGGTCCGGGGGCCTTATTCATAGGAAAACCTGCAATTCACACAGCAGTGGTGGATCTTAAGGGCAAAGCTTATGAGTATGTCCCGGTTGCTTCACTAATAGTGTTTTATATCTTAATATATTTACATGTTTCTTTCAATTTATGAAGGTGTATTGTTGCAGGTTGTTGAGACAAAATTCATCAAGATTCTTAATGGATGATATATACAGAAACCCAGGACCTCTCCAGTTTGATGGTCCTGGTTCTGATGCCAAGCCGGTCAGTCTTTGTGTGGAGGATCAGGATTACATGGGTCGTATCAAGAAGCTGCAGGAATATCTGGACAAGGTAAAGACAATCGTGAAACCTGGGTGTTCGCAAGACATGCTGAAGGCTGCTTTGAGTGCCATGGCTTCTGTAACTGATATTCTTTCTGTTATGGCGTCGGCATCAAACAGCAGCCAAGGTCGTTTCTGAAACCAGACAAATCCATTTTCTGTTTTAAAGATTTTGACAAAAAAAATCTGCCCGTGATTGGCTCCAATTTTCAGATGTGCTAATAAACATTAAGTGTCTTCTTAGAAGGCTTTCTTTGTAGGAGAGTTGGAATTTCATTTGTTGCTTGTGATGCTTGAGGGTTGATTGGCCTTCTCGGTTTGTAGTCCTAAATCACTTTTGACTTCATGTTTGCAATTGTGTTTTCCAGGCTTCTAGAAATAAAAAGAAAACGAAGTCAAATGCTTGATGATTATTATTTGTTCGTTTATATATTTTGAAAGATCTTCAATTTGAAATAATGTCTCCTGACTTTGGGTTGATTGTATGAAAAACCTCTGTTGACTAATCAGTTCAACTTAATCAAAGTTTGATTATAGAATTATTCATAGTCAAGAGTAAAAATGGTTTTTCAAAATGTACTAACCATCCTAGTATATTAATTAATGTGTCTTACATATTTATCTTACATTAATTCAAAATTGGGAAATTCTTTTTGGTATCCTCGAGGTTTCGACTTTTTCTGTTAGTGTCCAAAAAAAATTCTTATTTCTTTTGGTACCCTCATGTTTTTAAATAATTCCTTCCCGTGACCTAAACACACCAAAATCTCAATCTCCTTCTATGAAATACAATTTTTGTTAAAAAATTAAAATAACCTAACATTTTTTTTATTTTAATTTGTTTACAAAAACATAAAAAACCTAACAATAAAAATCTCACCCTCTTTTTGGGGAAATTTGTTCTTCTTCTCAGACCCACTAATCTCTTCCTTTACCCCCTAATCCTCCTACTAGAACCCGATTTGGATATGAAACCCTAATTTCTCCCCCAATTCCACTAATCTCTTCCTTCACCCCCTAATCCTCCTACTTGGCCGTAGTACATGTTGGGCTAGCTTTTTGGGCTGAACGCGCGGAGAAGAAGTCCATCTTCGCAAGCGGCTAACGACGAAGACGAAAGATGTGTGGAAAATGCGCAGGCAATGGCTCTCCATTTAAAGGCTGGGGTCAGAAATCTCCGGGATCACTAGCCGGTAGCACAAAAGTGTCTTGGATAAGGTCGATTGTAAAAGGCCAGGCAGAGGAGAGAAGAGTCACAAGAAACAACCCGAGCTCAAGACCATTCATCCAATACTTCCTAGCTTGTTGTCATACAGAAATCCATTTCAATATCTATGTGATTCAATCGTATTCATTGTGTAAACTTGTGGCAGCGCAATTGCAATCTTATTTCATTAGACTAAATCAATATTTCTTTCTTTACTTGTTTATTAGTTCACTTGTCATTTTTCTTTGTGAATCCTACATTATTTGCGAATTAACGTCTTTAAATTGGTTTTTGACTACGGTTCCCCTATTATAGCACATAACATGCTTACGTGTTTTCTGCCCAAAACAATACACATGTGAGGACAAATTGGTATAATCATGCATTGAGTGTTGTAGATATTTGCAAGAGAGCTTCTTCAGGTACGAATTGCACAATAATTTGATATTCTTACATGTCAGTAGAACAATGTTCTATCGGTATTCGAATGAGACTTGTATTCAGGCGGTAAAATTATATAATCCCAATCGAAATATTTATGTAATAGAAACGGTCCTAAAAATTATGTTGACTAATAAAATCAACGTATATGATTTTTTTTATCACTTTTAAATTTTTAGATGTAAGTTTCCAAAATACGATCATAACAGGTAACAAATTAATTAAGCGGGTCTTAGAAAGATGCTCAAAAAATTCCTAAAAATATCCTATAAAATCACAGATATTACATTAGCTGATCATACGGATTCAATCAAAATTCCAACTCAAAAACTAAATCTTCATGGAACTAAGACAATCCAATTATCTTTGAGAACAACACTTTCCTACAAATACAACACTTCTTTCTTTTATTGGGATAGTTCTTATATCCCGACATTTCTTTACCAAAGCATACTTCCACACTTTTTTGTAACCCATTGTGTTTATTAGACCTTGTCTAATTTGACTCGGTCCTATCTCAACTTTAACTTCTCAAATTGAGTAGGGAAATTTATTGCTTGAAATCCATTTACTTGGAAGTTTTAGTGAAGAAGTGATTCTAATATCTTTGGGTTTATAGCAGATTCTTTTGAGCTTATTTTCACATGGAATGCCACCTTGACATACTATCTTAAGGTGATGCAAATGTGATGCATCATCAAAAAATTGATGTTGGAGTTCATAGGTTGAAGCTTTTGAACTAAGTTGTGAGATTTAGTCTTTAAGTATTGTTCCTTTGCTTGTATCAATTTCTCTTATGGTTATTTGTCATGGAATATTATTAATGTCTTCCTATTTGGCCAACTAGTTGAAATTGATTATGTTCTATTGCTAGGATTTTGATTTTCTCGTTGAAAAGCGTCATGTTTGGTAGCAAATTCTTTGTCTTAGGACTCGTTGCACTAAGACAATTGAGAAAAAGAATTGATTGCATGTAAATGCTTAACTCGCTGTTTTGTGTTGCATGTATCTTGAATTATCCTTGTTCTTAATGCTAATATTGAATTGGTTTATGATCGTTTCATGATTGTTTGATATTAAGTTTTTATGAGGCTCGTTGTCTTGTTAATTACATCAGATCATGATAGGAATAATCAAGGAATTTGATATACTAGATGAAAAATCAATGATCAATGAACTTAAACCAATAGTGGATACTTGTGAATGCAACTGTTTTCTTTACTCGATTCATAAAACTTGTTTACTCGTTGAATTGTTTGTTTACTATTTTGCTTTTAGAGTTAGAAAACCAATCAAAAACCCCCTTTACATTCGTAATTGGTACAAATATTAGCTTGATAGTACAAGATTCCTTTGGGTTCGACCCCGACTTACTAGCTATACTTAGTTAAGTAATAGAGATTAATTTTTGATAAGGCACAACCACTTTTAGCTTTTCAGAGGATGATGACCACGATGATGACTTGAGCTGCCCCATTTAGACTAAAGCCAATATATTGTTGCCTTTGCTCATTCCTTCCTTTCTAGTTTATGTCATGGTTTGGAGATTGATAGCATAATCTACAAGCTAATCTGGAAACTCGATGTTTCGGAAAGAGTTCAGATTAGGTGTCATTTTGCTACAAGTGCTATTTGTCCACTATGTAGTACCAAGGAGGAGTCGTTATGTCATCGAATGCGTGATTGTGATTACATGACATGATTTTAGGATGATCTTCACCCTCCTCTTACCAGAGAAGTTTTCTACTTAAGTTATCTTAGATGATGATGGTAAGTGGCAAGTAGGATTTGTTCATAACATTGGGATTTGTACCATGGTTTACATCTTGCTTGGAATGAGGGTTATAGGAGGGTTTTGCTAGAAGTTGATTCATAAATGTTGCTTCAACTTATTAGTAGACTTATGGATTGCAGCCATCCTCTTTCTAGTCTGGTGCACATGTGTCAAGACTTTATTTGTAGAAATTGGTCTCTCCAGTTTCATCATGTTTATTGGGAGGCAAACAATGTAACAAATTATCTTGCTTCTTTTGCTTCTTTTTTTTTCATTTAGTTTTGGGTTTCAAGTATTGCTTGACCCATCGAAGGGTGCGAAGTCTTTTGCTAGTAACGATATTATAGGTCAGGCTATCCCTTGTTTTCTACTTATGCCTTTTTTGATTATTAATAAATTTTCCTATGAAGGTAACGAAGATTACTATCTCTTCTACCACACAAAAATAAATTCAACTAAATTTTGGTTATTCAAAAATGAATAATTGAATACAACAAATCAATCTACATCAATAAGTATGTTCAAAGGAGATTAAACGTTGTCTTTGCCTTTGTGAACATATATCTATAGCCAAAAATCATACAAGCACGTACATTAGAAGTTGCTTAAACCAATCCAATTTTTCTACACATCTATACACTTATCCAACAAATTAATAAATTTCTATTGCACGTATGAAATCGAATGGATAACAATAAGGAATTTATCGAAAAACGAATACGGTATCGATCACAAGCTTGCGTTACACCCCACCTCATCCCTCCATTGCAAGAACACAAGGGCCGCCCCATAATGAGCCACGGCACCCAAAACCACAAACACATGGAAGATTTGGTGGCTATGGCCGGCCAAGTCGAACCACCCTGGCCTGAACCGCTCTGGGATCCGACTCACGTAGAAGGCGGTCCCTGTGAGGTACGACATGGCCATGGCCGCCTCGTATGTCAACGTTATGGACCGGTTGGGGTTACCCCAGTTGGCCACACACGCGTGCACCGCGGGTATCAAACCGAGGAGAGCCATGGAACAGAAAAGCAGGGCTCGTGGGGCCCGGTTCTTTCCTGAGGACAGGGTCGGGGAGAGGAGGGCGATGATCGTGAAGAGGCCGAAGAGGGTGATTCCCGAGAGGTATATGAGTTGCCAACGCGGAGAGCAGAGGAAGACGTAGTAGACGGGTGGGAAGAAGGAGGTTATGATCATGGTTGTTATGCCTACGAAGTCGATTCTTAGGAGGAGGGTGTTGACGTGGTGGGAGTGGCACGAGAAGAGGTGGCAGACCGCGCTCGAGAAGAGGCAGAACATGGAGCCGGCTAGGAAGACGTAGAACGGCCACCTTGGCGTTGTGCCGTCTGGTAAAAATGGTCCAGTGAAGTGCGCGGATGAAACTGTATTTGTATGGTTTAAGTCCAAGAGTGCTTTCGCCGTTTCTTGCAACTGTCAAAAGAAAAAGGATTCAAGATTGGATTAGTGAATGGAATTTGAGGTTGGATTTTATTAGGCCAGTGGGATTCCATCTTAAATGTGTAGGATAAGTTAACACTCAACTTCTCATGTGGGAAGAAGATTCTCAACAGATTTTAATCATTAAAGATCAATATAATTACCATGAAAAGTTGTGTCGATCCACGAGAAACATTGCTGCTTAATTCATCTGGAAAAGGCCTGAAATTGAGGTGAAAAAAGGTGTTTAATTCATGAGGTGCAATTTGTTGAACATTTCATTTCACATTCTTCCAACAAAGACAAAAGTCATTCTTAAGTTTACTGATCGGACAAATTTGATGGCTTATTAGAATAGGACTAATGTACGCGGATACAAAGCAAACCATGTTGAATAAGAACATTCATAGATGAGAGTTGAGAGGAAGCTTCGTAAGTATAAGCAAAGTGTGACATGGACCTACATGGCTACATGTTATCAATCTAGTCTAAAACATTAACCTAAAAGGTTTATATTCAAGCATTTTTTTTTAATCTTTTGGTATTTTTTTTATTATAATTTTAAATTACATTTTGACCCTCCAATAGCTTTGGAAGGACTAAAATCATACTACACAAATAAGGCAGAGGACAAGACAAAAGGCAAAT
The DNA here is from genome assembly GCA_964016875.1 of Fallopia convolvulus. Classification (NCBI taxonomy): domain Eukaryota; kingdom Viridiplantae; phylum Streptophyta; class Magnoliopsida; order Caryophyllales; family Polygonaceae; genus Fallopia; species Fallopia convolvulus. The sequence goes on from OZ024732.1 coordinate 10,565,432, forward strand.
GAAAGCATTCACATGGGTTGTAAATAATTAGAAGCAAGACAATCCAATTATGAATGCCATCTAATTAGAGTATTAAATCATCACTTTCTACAGCTAGTCATGTGTCATGCACAGCACAAAAAAAATGAAGAAGATTCTCCCACACAATAATCACAGGCTGTCTCTATTCATGCTTCTGATTTTTCCTAATTTTCTAAGCCATAAAAGAACCATTAAACTATTTAATCAAATCTCTAACCATGTTTCCTCCAACTACGATTTTCATGACAATCGTGCAGGAATCCCTAAACCCTTAGAAATTGTGATGAGGAGTATTAGAAATATTTGATCATTTATAATATGAAGGACAAAATTTGTAAAAAGGGTCATTTTCAAATTAAATTTACAAAATTGGGCTATTAGTTAAAACTTAAATGTGATCTATTGAACTTGCTTCATAATTGTAAACTTAATTAGCTAGACTAAAATTGTTCAGGGCAGAGAAATACAACATACCTTAAGATGCCAAAGAGATCAACTGCATCAGGAACAGGAACAAAATTTACAATAGTCAACACCAAGAACAGGAGAAACCCAATCAAATGCCTGCAATCAGAGAAAAATCAACACAAACCCATTAAAATCAACCTTGTAAAGAACAAACCCATGTGACAAAATCTGAAATCTTGAACCCAAAAATGAAATATAAGAGTAAGGCATACGTACGTCCAAGCGTTGAGGGTCTCATTGTGCCATTGAAACAAGCTGAAAAAGGCTTGCTTAAGAGGCCATTCAGCTCTGTAGTACTTGACAATGAACTCATTGTCCTTCATGTAATCTGGGATCTCTTCGTATCTCAAAAGCTTGCAGCATTTCTTGATCTCTTCTTCTTGGTGGTGGCTCTGATCCACTACTTTCTTACTCTCTTTTCTCCTTCTCACAGCAAAAGCTGATGTTCTGTTGAGAGAAGAAGAAGAAGACATTGCACAGATTATGTATGTGTACAAAATGAGAGATTGGTTCAATTTCTCTTCTTCTTCTTCTGTTTTGGGTTTGTTAAGGGGTTGTTTGGTTTGTGGGTATTTAGAGATAGGAATTTTGGGGGGAAGCGGACTAATTAAGAAAATTGTTGGGTGTGGGTGGCTGAGCCAACTGTGAGCATTAAAAACAGAAAGGGGGAAATGGGTATGAAATACTCCTATTGAAATGGAAGTGGGGGAAATGGAGATGAAATGTGAAAGATTAAATAGGGATTTTTTTTGGGTGGAGAATTTTTCAGAGTGTTGGTGGTGGGTTTCGTTTGGAAAGACAGATGGGGAGAGGAGTTTGTTCAGCAATAAATATATGAAGAACAAGTCCTTGCAAACAAAGAGGGGGCCTACCTAGCTTCAATATTAGTGCCGTGCTAGATTTTGTTTTACAACAAAGCAAAAATTGGGCAATTTGAATCTTTAATTTTGAAATACAAGCGCGCTCAAGCATACATCATCATCATGTCAAACACCCTTATTTGGCTACCTAAATGAATTCTTTCCAAACACTTTTTGCAAGGGAAAGTTCTTTGGTTTTTGACTGGTATCTTCTTCTTTTTTTCTCTTTGATTGAGAAGCTCATCGAGATGGTTTAATGAAGTTAGTTTGTATGTGATTTATGATTTGCATGTGACTATGATTTTGGCATGTATTTAGAGACATCCTTAAGAAAAATAATTGCAATTTCCATTCTCTTGCTTAATCTTGAATTGTTTTTTTAATGGAATATATTTTGCTTAAGTTATTATTTTCAGCTTTGGTTTAATTATGAGCTCAAACTTGTCTAGTAGCTAGAGTCAGAAATGGATGACCGATATGTCTAAGGCCAAGGACCCACCCTCAAATGGGGCCTATAGTCCAATTGTTCTTTGTATTTTTTTCCCCCTTTGAACGGGTCTAATTGTTTATTAATTCTTTCTCCATCCTATTTTATATGTCCTTTTTGTATTTTATATGTCCTTTTTGTTTAAGAAATTTATCCTACTAAATATTTTGGACAAAATTTACCCAAGTTATTCTTACATTCATTAGCTATAGTATTTATAACTTTAAAACAAGATCTTATTGGAAACTTTATTCTTCCAAAAAAATATGTTTTTATTTAAAATAATGAGTAGTTATTGTGAATTTATTGAGATATAATGGGCCCTTCTCGATTAGAATTTATAGCCTATAATGAGAATGTAAATAATGGAACATTTTTTTTCCAACCTATGCCTTTAAGAGCCTAAAAATAGTACATTTATATATATTGAAATTGTATTTATTTAGGTTTAATTATTTTTTCAATATGATTTATTAATTTCCTTTTAGGGTTTTAGTTCCTATAATTAATATTCTTAATCTATGTTCTTAGGGTATAGGATAGAAAAATCGATAATAATATAAGGATATTAATGAACCCTATACATTAAATGTAAATAAACCTAAATAATAAAATTAGTTAACATTTGTCTAACCTATGTCCTTAAGTATACTAGTTTTAGAAACTAAAACCCTAGAAGGAAACTAATGAACCCTATAAATTAAATGTAAATAAACTTAAATAATAAAATTCAACAATTAATTTCCATTTTAAGCTTGTTAACCTATGCCCTTGGGACATAAATTAAAAAAATCGTTATATTATATATCATTATTCTAGTTCTGCTACGCTTTTTCGTTACTATCACAGGCATTGACGAACCTAGAGGTGGGCTCGTGCCCCTCCTTCGGTCGGACTTGTTAATAATATGTATGTAAATTTTAGATTTGAATATGGATAAATTTAAAATAATTTGTATTTAAAACATGAAAATTAACTAGTTAAAATGATTTATTACTCAACTTTATATGCAATCTACCAAGGTGCAATTCACATTTCAATACTTTCCTCAATAAAATAAAATTTTATTATTAAATAAGTATAAAATTTTCATATTTAAGAATATTGACTAACTAAACTCGTTGACAATTCTCAAATTATAGTTCTATTTTAGTTTTTTTTCATTCACATTTAATACTTACTCCCTTTTATAATTAAATAAGTATAAACTAGTTGAATTCCCGTAATACTCACGGGATAATTTTACTTAAGATTATACAATATTATAATATTAATATAAAATTTAAAACACTTGTATATAATATCGTAATAAAATTATGTAATTTATAAAAAAAAATCTTTAAGAGTGTGCCCCATATTTTATCAACATATAGATAAATAAGTATATACTTGAAACCCGAATCTCGTTAAAAGATAAAAAAAATTATATATAAAATTAATGTAAAAAATATTAGATCAAACTATTATCAACATATAAATTAAAAAATTATATACTTCGATTCCAAATCTTGTTATAAGATAAAAAAGATATGCATAAACATATCAACATATAGATCAAGTTATTATCTTATAAAAAATTAGATATATATTTTATTCAAAATGCCATAATTTTTTTCAACAGATATAATTTCTGCTTTATAATATATTAGGTAGATTTTTCATATTTAAGAATATTGACTAACTAAACAAGTCGATAATTTCCGAATTATTAACTTCAGAGGAGAAATTGTGCCCCTTCTTAATATTTATTCTACGTCCATCACTGATCACATGATGCAAAATTGCAACTTTTATCTAGTAAGCAAATGGCCAACTATGAACTATTCATTAAGGCCGACAGGATTCAATTCAAGCCTAAAAAGTAGGTTGTAGGAATGTTAACTAATTTCACTCGTACCAGCTAGTTTAAAGGGCTCCATTTAGTGGTGTGTTTTATTGGTGTGTTTTATTGATTAGTTGTAAAGATGGGTGATTCCTCCGTCTAATTTTACTTGTCCATGAAGCCTAATACACATATATTAAGAAATGTTATAATCTTACAAAATTATCTTATTAATTACACATCCCTTATTAATTACATATATTAAGGAATGCTACTTTGTAAATCCTATTAAAAAAAGAATTATTTTTTTTACCGTTGAAGGTAGCGGTAGCTTTAACCGCTACCGGCTACCGCTACCATTGACGGTAAAAAAATTGAAATCGGTTGCGGTAGCCGCTACCGCTACCTAGACTTTAACGGTGAAAAACGAGTTTCACTCCGGCTATTTATAAGACGAAGTAGAGGCAATTCCATTGTCTTCGCAGATTCCGCATTTCACCCCAAATACCATCTCCAATTACACCAAAATATCAATAGCTCTACGAAAATAATGTTAGATTTTTGGTCATATTTTGGAGGGCGAGGACGTTCTAGTTCAAATGCAATAAATCTAAATGAGGATCACGTGGATGAAGATGGCGGTTTAGACGGAATTCCCTATAGTTCACATCAAAACGATGTCGTTTTGCATCAAAATGAAGAAGTGGTATGTAATACATTATTTACGAAGCGGATTTGAGCACAAAAAAAGAGACTTTTTGTGAGATTTGGGGAGTTTGAGCAAAAAAAAATAGAGATCAAGATGTTTTGTGAGAAATGGAGAGGATTTGAGTGAGATCGAGTGGGCTTGAGCACAAAGAACTCAGATCGAGAGGGGTTGAGCACGAAAAAGAGTGATCGAGAGCTTTTGAGGGATTTAGAGAAATAGATGGAGAGAGGTTTTGAGAGGGTGGTTCAAAGATGAGTAGAAAATGAAGGGGGATGAACAATCCACAGAGAAACCCAGACTTAAGAAAGCATATGATAGCACGTTGGAGAAGAAGAATGGAGAGCGTATCTTAGAGAGAAGAACAAGCGGCGAAATGAAGATGAGAGATCTAGGGTTTCTTGACTTTTATGCCATGAGAGATATCGATAGAGCAATCATCCGATTTGAACAGGCCTTCATAGCTTTTTGGATCATCAACAATAATGGACCATAAACCCTAGCAACAAATGGCTTTTTTGGATCATCTAGATAAATGGACCAAAAATCCTAGCAAAAATGATCCAAAATGGGTTGTTTTTTTTTACATCAATGTCAGTGCAAATGAGACAAAAAAAGGGTTGTTTTTTTTATTTGTGTTCATCGACAAATGAGAACAAAAGTTTAAAAATGCATGGTTTTTTTTTGGAACACTTGATTTATTAAAAAATGGGTGCTTGTAAAAGTTTTGTTTAAATTTGATGGATTTTAATGGAGATAAAGAGGTTAAGAAAGATGATGGAAAATAAAAAATATGGATAAAATTGATAAAAGCTGGAATTGAGTGAGGATAACCACAATCAGAGACAGACCTAGGCGGGGGCCCGCGGGGGCTGGTGCCCCCACTTCCCTCCGACTAATAATTTTTTTGTATTGTTTTAAAAAATTTTAAAGTATAAAATTAAAAAAAAAACTATACTAATAGTCTAATACTATATGTATTAATTAGTCTAGTTGGTCTAGTCTTTGTTTTACTAGTGGAAAGTATATTGTTCGAATCTTATCTCTTAGCCATCCCCTAAATTAACATTTCTAGTTTTGTTGGTATTTTACTTGAATATGTTTTATCTGTCATGTTTTTTATCCTTTTTATTTTTATTTTTCTTCCTTAGTACAAATTAGTCTTTTTTTCGATTCTAGTTTGTTAAGTTTCTAAGAACTTGAATTATGTTATCTCCGTCAATGTATAATTTTAAAAATACACTATGGAATGACTATTTTAACAAATTGTATTTTTTAAAGATTTAACAATCATTTTTAATAAAAAAAAGTGAAAAAAACCCCGAAAACAATGTCACTAGTATCACCGATTCACAGCCAACAACTCCACCCTCTTGGATAATACAAGTTGTGCGCTTCCAGAAGATCATGTGTCCTTCTCTGACTGTAATAATAGTATGGATATAAAAAGAAAGTTTTAAAAGGTGGACAAAGTTAACAGGACACCCAAAGAGAAATACAAGACCAACTTTCAGGGACGGAGGGAGTATTGTTAAGAGATATTCACGACTAGGAAGATCTTTAATATTTTTTAATTTAAAAATCTGGTATTGTGAGTCATTTTAGAGAAGAAATACTTGAATCTAGCCCAACGGATTTACATTTTCAGTTAAGTTTAATGTTTTTTTTTTTTTCTGTATTGAAAGTTAAGTTTAATGTACGTGGCTTCAGTTTTTACGTCACATGGTTATGGATAATTGAATTGAGGTGGAATACAACACTATTGCCTTTTTTTAAATATGTTTTGTGTTTGTTGTGCTTATAATAAATGACATATATAAGATGCTAACATGACAATTTATTTGTTAATGGAAGCATATGGCTGGAGTGAGTTGTTCTCTTTTTTTTTGCGTTCCTTATCATTTATCAATCCCATTCAAGTAAGTAGCTCGACACATTATATAATTAAATGAAATTCCTTACAATATAAAAAATGATGTTAATTAATTAGATCGATCGCAAACCAGAAGAAAGTGGAGCCGTTGAGAGTGGATTCATTGACAGCACGTCAACACCTCATGTTTAATATTTTATCATACAATTAGTATGAAACGTGGGGGTTTATGATAAAATCTTTAGTTGAAGTTTGAAAGTGATCCCCAATTGAATTGAGAATTGAGAATTGAGATGGATCTGATAGGAAAAGGTCAATTGAAAGTAATTATGTGTATTGGTAGAGACAGTTGGCCGACAATTGGCCTCCCTCTCCAAGCTAACTAGGTTTCCCTTAAGCAAACTCTAGGTTGACTTCAAAATTCAACATTGCAATTTCTTTTGCTTAGGGTTCTATCTTGTACATAGCATACATTTTATTACAAGTATAATTATTCTAAAGTATTTTTAAATAATGTAATGTGTCCAAAAAAATTATTTGCTCTCTTTGTCCAAAAGCACATGTACTTTTAGACTTGCCACATATTATGGAGGTCCGATTTTATAGTAAAATTCTATTATTTCATATGCAAAGAAAATTAGAGTAAAAAAATAAAACATTAATTGATTTATATAGGAAAAAGAGTTTATAAGGGGTAAATATGATAAAAATTATTCAAAATATTTTAAAAGAAAATATATATATATAAACAAAATTTCAAGCCTAAGAAAATATATTTTCTTAGATTTCCCACAATCATTTTTGGTCAACGACTTTCAGAAATTGCATGGTATGTGAATTTCTCAAAGGGAGTATTAAATGAGTCATTTAATTGTAATCCAAACAACAATTAATAGATCTTTGAATCTTTGGAATAAACTGACAGATAGTGGCAAAATTAAGCTAAAAATAGACAATTGAATTCCAACCAAAATTACCTAACATACGTTGCATTTGACCAATTTGTTTTGATTGAGAGATTTTGCAATAGATGTTGCACTTGGCCCATTTAGCCATATTCTTTTGATAGTGATTTTGCAATACAAGTCAACTTGTTAACACGAAACAGTGGGAACACGGTTTTCTTTAGTCAACTTGTTACATAACCAAAATATTTTTTTCTTGTTGGATTCAATTCATTCAAGTTTTCTTTTCTTTTGTTTGAATCCTTTCAGAGACTATCAGATGCTCCAGAAAAGAAGCTGAAAACTTCCCTGAGCTCAACAGCTCCAGTTTGGCCACTCAAATTGCTGCAATATTATCCACCATTATATGATAAAACTATTCAATTTCTTTCATTAGGCTTCAGTTTGTACACTTGTGAATAAAAGCTAAAATCTTGATCCTTGAGGTATATATCTTTGCAGGCTTTGCAGCCTGCAATGATATCATATATGGGTGACACATTTCTTGTGCACATACTCTTTCTTTGCACATTTACATGTTTAAATTTGGTTTATATATATATGAATGCTTTCTTTCTCTCAATTAATTTCCTCCACGACGATGAATGCTATTGTGAAGATAAAATATTTGTGTGAATGTTAACTTGTATTTGATACAATATTCAAAAGGGTTTTTATATACAAAGAGTTGTTTGGGGCCCAAGTGATTTTATCTATCTTGAAGTCCTAAGATATAAGGAAAATATCTTATATATACAATATAAACATATCTCAACAATATAATCTTATCCTAATTCCCCCCCAAGCTCATGGTGGATTCCGAACATGAAGCTTGGAGCGTAATTGCAAGAAACGTGCAGTCCCAATGGCTTTGGTGAAGATATCAGCAGTTTGATCACAAGCACGAACATGACGAACAATTAAAGAACCATCCTCCACTTGCTCTCGAACAAAATAGAAATCAATCTTGATATGTTTGGAGCGTTGATGAAAGACAAGATTAGCGGACATATAAGTAGCACTCAAATTGTCGCATAAGATAATAGGAGGACGAATCACAGGAGCCTGTAACTCAATCAATAATTGTTGAATCTAAATGAGCTCCATAGAAGTGAAAGCAATAGCTCGATATTCTGCCTCAGTGCTAGACTTGGCAACCACATGTTGTTTCTTGGAAGCCCAACAAACGAGATTGCCACCATAATAAATAGAAAAACCATGTTGTGATCGACAATCATCACTGTCAGACGCCCATCCAACATCACAATAAGCAATTAAACGATGATCAACAGAAGGTCGAATACAGAGACCTACCGAGATGGAGCCTTTGAGACAACGGAGGATGCGCTTGACAGCAGCCCAATGAGTCTCAGTAGGAGAGTGCATGTACTGACAGACTCTATTAACATCATAAGAAATCTCTGGTCGAGTAATGTTAACATACTGTAAAGCTCCAACAATGATCCTATACAAAGAAGGATCAGATATCGGATCACCTGAGCGAGTCAACCGAGAGGCCGGCTCAGCTGGGGAGGAGATAGGCTTGGCGTCCTACATTTTGCTGCAAATCAGAATGTCCCGAATATACTTTTGTTGTGAAAGCAGGAGATAATCAGAACCTCTAGAAACTTCAAGGCCAAGGAAGTAATGCAGAGGACCCAAATCACGAAAAGCAAACGTTTTGTTCAAGAGATGAACAAAACGATCAATCTCAACAGAAACAGATCCAGTGATGAGAAGATCATCAACATAGACAAGAATATACAACACAGAAGAGCCATGCCGCCGAACAAACAAGGATGTATCAGACCGACATGAATGAAAACCATGACTAATGAGAAATTGTCAGAGTTTGGTAAACCAAGCCCGAGGAGCCTGCTTAAGACCATATAAAGCTTTTTGTAAGAGACAGACATGATGAGGTCGCGCCTGATCAATAAATCCGGGTGGTTGTTGCATGTAGACCTTTTCTAATAAGTCACCATTGAGAAAGGCATTATTAATGTCTACCTGTCGGATAGGCCAAGAGTGTTGCAAAGCAATAGTCATAACAATCTGAATGGTGGTAGGCTTCACAACTGGGCTGAAAGTGTCAAAATAATCAACACCTTCTTCCTGATTATATCCTTTTGCAACTAATCGAGCCTTGTAACGCTCAATGGAACCGTCTGCCTTTTGTTTTATCCTGTACACCCACTTACAGCCAACAATGTTAGAATTACAAGGGGTAGGAACAAGTGTCCAAGTCCCATTATGCAAAAAGGGCATCAAATTCAGATTGCATAACATGTTGCCATTCAGGCGATTTGGAGGCTTGTAAGAAGGTTTTCGGTTCAGAAATGGAATCAGAAGAAACTGGGAGAGGATGTTTAGTGGTGAAGGCTTTAGGCTTGAGGTTGTTCGTTTTGGAACGAGTAACCATTTGATGAGTGGAAGTATCAACGGGACGAAAATAGGATGGAACTAACGAAGAAACAGTAGAAGGAGAGGAAGAAGAAGGTATACCTGTGTTAGGCGAGGCAACAACGGCTAACTCTCCATCAATGGAATGTGACACCGAGCTATTATCTTGGTTGGAGGGGGTGGTTGTGAGCTTGGCAATATTGCGTTAGGATCTAGGGATGCGCAGGTTGGAGTGGATGAAGCGCGGTCGCGCGCTGAAGGGGTATCCCGCATTGCGGCCGCAAGAGATGGTTCGGGGAAAGCGCGGTTTGGATCTGTGAAAGCGCGACCGCGCTCTGATGTTGCATCCCGCGGTTCGGCCGCAGGAGCTTGAGTCGACATTTGGGTATTCGGGAGAGGCAAAGCCGGGGTTAATGGGGATGAGGCCAATTTGAGGAGGGAAGTTGGTGGTGAAAAGTCAGACATGAGCGGAATTGGATTTGGTGAGGCGTCTTGTGTTTGGGCATGTAAAGGGTAAGGGAAAGTGGTCTCATCAAAAATGACATGGTGTGCTATATAGACCCGATGCGTGGGGACATGAAGACACATATAACCTTTGTGTTTGGAGCTGTACCTGATAAAAATACAGGGAGACGATCTGAAATCAAGTTTATTGGCCATATATGGTCTTAAGAAAGGATAACAAAGACAACCAAAACACTTTAAGAATGAATAATCGAGAATTTTTCCATAAAGGACTTCAAAGGGCGATTTGTAATCTAAGATGGGAGAAATAGTGCGATTATGGAGGTAAACAGATGTATGAAAGGCATTCTCCCAAAATAAAGATGGTAATTTAGAGTGAGATAGGAGAGCCAAACCCTTTTCAACAATAGTGTGGTGGCGACGTTCCGCTGCCCCATTTTGGAATTGTGTATGAGGACACGAGACTCTATGAATGATACCTTGAGTTTGTAAATAAGTGGAAACATTGCGGTACTCCCCCCCCCCCCCCCCCCCCCAATCGGACTGAAATTGCTTGATTTTAGTAGAGAAATGTGTTTTAACCATCTTTTGGAATAGCTGAAAATGAGATAAGACTTGAGATTTCTGGGAGAGAAAGTAAATCCATACAAACTTAGTGCAATCATCCACAAAGATAAGAAAATAATAGTTGCCATTAAATGAAGACACAAGGGAAGGCCCCCAAACATCCGAGTAGACTAAATCAACTAGAAATATGAGAACTAGGAAGAGAAAGACGATGACTCTTGCCAAGTTGACACGACTCGCAGATAGACTTTAAATTGTTTGATGAAATGGGTAATTTAAACCTAGAAACTAGACGACGAAAAACAGACTCATGGGGATGTCCAAAGCACTCATGCCATGTTTGAAGAGGGGCCCTTTCACCAAGGTAAGCTCGAGGGGATGGGGTGATGGTTTGTGGTGGATCCAAGTGGTAAAGCCCATTGTCAATGATTCCTTTGAGGAGTGTGCGCCCCTGTTTGTCCTTCACAAAACAAGTAGGGTAAAAAATCATATAAGCATCTTATCTTTGGTTAAGTGAGAAACACTGATAAGATTTTTCTTAATTTGCGGAACAAAAAGTATATTATGCAACTGAATTGGTTTAGGATAGGCAGGTAAAGTGGATTTGCCCAAATGCGTAATAGGAAGAGACATACCGTTGCCTACTTGTAAACCATCATTGCTAGTGTAATCAAAGTGCACAGAAAGGTTACCGAAGTCAGCGGTGACATGAGCGTTGGACCTCGTATCAAAGCACCAGTTTGGGTCCCCAAGAGTAGAGGGGGAATTCCCCATTTGATATGAAAATCGTTGCTGCTGATTAGCGAAATTGGACTGTGGCGCATTGTTGAATTGATCTTCACGGTTATTGTTGTACGATCGTGATTCACCACGGCCTCGACCACCACGACCGCCACGTCCTCTACCACTGCGACCGCCCCTTTGATTATAATTAGGGTTATTCGGTGGATAATCATTGAAATTTTGTCACTGCCAGCAATTGATAGCTTCGTACCCAGGTATAGCACAAAGTTGACATACAAATCGGCTCGATGAAGAACCAGGCTCAGAATTGTGCTCCAATCGAGAGGAGTTGACTCGAGATCGACCCCCACGGTTGACCACATTGGCTGAGAGAGAAGATTTAATCGAAGTTGGTTGATTTGTTGCATTAATACACTCTTCTTCTTGTAATAAAAGACCAAAGAGTTCATCAGACAAAATAGGATGCTTTTGCATATTATACGCAGTCAGAAACGCTGAGTAAGACAAATCTAACCCATTCAAAAGATATTCAATAAAGTCATGATCCGAAACAGTATAACCACGTTCAGCGAGAGCATCAGAAAAGCTCTGCTTTTTCTCCACATAATCAAGAATAGAGAGATTTCCCTTCTTCACGTTCTGCAATTGTTGTCTAAGAAACATGGAACGAGCCCTAGTTTTGGCAAAAAACATACGCTCGAGAATAGCCCAGGCCTCATGAGTGGTATTGGCGCGAGCAACATGAGCTAATAAAGGTGTAGATAAAGTAGATCTAATCCATAAGAGAATGAACTTGTCTTTTTGCGTCCAATCAAGGGTGAATTCCTTCTATGGTCCCTAACCTATTACATAAAGTTCTTATTAGTCCCTAACCTTTGCAAATGCTTTTTTAGGTCCCTAACCTTTGAAAATTGTTACTATTTGGTCCTTTTTCATTTTAGACTTTAAGTTTAATTACAACCAAACACCCAAACTTTATATTTATTTTTGTCATAATACCAATATTTATTTATTTTCAAAAAATACCTCAATCTACACATTTTAGGAAACAATAATAAATTATCGCTCCATATTTACTCCTTTTTTCAAACAATAGTACTTTTCATAAAAAAACATAATTTTAAAAATAAAAGGTGAGTTATAAATATTTATTTCCATATTATTGAATTTAATAGTTATTAAAGTATTTTATAAAATTAAAAAAATTCTTCTATTGCCCTCTTATTGAATTTAATAAAATCACCCCTTATTTACACTTTGTTAAGAAAAACTAGAAATGTTTTTTTTAACAAAGGGTAAATAAGCGATGATTTTTTATATAAAAATTTCTTTTATCAAATTTTTATGAAGTTTATAAAATAATTGCAAGAAATTAATGGATTAAAAAATCACTTTGCTAGTTTTTTTAAAAAAAGGGTAAATAAGGAGTGATTTTTTTATATAAAAGTTTCTTTTATCAAATTTTTATGAAGTTTCATTCAAATCCAAAAGCAATCCACAAATTCCAATCAAGGGTTTTCAAATCCACAAGATCAAAACAAAGCAAAGCTAATCTAACAAAACCTCTCAAGTCTTCCTCTCCCTTGGCCGATTCTCTCTCTCTTCCTTCTCCTCTCCTTTCTCCTTGCTCTCCAAGAATCCTCTTGGTTCCCTTGGAACCCCCTTTTTGTGTGTGTGTGGGAACCTCCCCCTTGTGAGGTGTGAGAGAGGCCTTTTATAGATTAGATGAGGGGCAAAAGTGGAAGTTCACAAATTTGTGCCTTGGAGCCCAAGTAGTCCAGTGACCGACTCGGCCCGACACGGAGGAACCTCGAGCCCGAGGTACTGTGCATCTCGGTCCGGGGTGGAAATCTCCCAAGTCGGGCCCGAGGTTGTTGCAACTCGGTCCTGACCTCGTTCCACCTTCTTCTTTGTTGGCTTCTCTTGTTCTTCTTCATGGCTTGCTTCTCCCTTTCCCGCTTTAGCTCGGCCTTGCTCCATGTCTCGACCCTCCTTCAATTTGACCTTTGATCCATGCCAAATTACCTACAAAACACATAAAATGCGCATAGTCTCCGAATCTCATAGAATACGGGAACTAAGCTAAAAAGGAACAAAATGCACAAGAAAAGGGGAAAAAGAAACATATTTACAAAGGAAATCACATATGAAAACACCACCAAATAGAGAGACATCAGATACCACCCCAGGAATGATCGTTGGTGGATCGGAGGTAGGGAGGAGTACTGGTGGATCGGACGTGACAGTGTCGTCCCCCAGTGAATTGGTGTGGGAAGATCCGTTTCCAGCCATGAGAAAATTAGGGTTTTAGAAAAAAAAATTAATTAAGGATCGTATTATGCTCCGGATACCATGTGAAGATAAAATATTTGTGTGAATGTTAACTTGTATTCCATACAATACCCAAGAGGGTTTTTATATACAAAGAATTGCTTGGGCCCCAAGTGATTTTATCTATCTTAAAGCCCTAAGATATAAGATAAATATCTTATACAATATAAACATATCTCAACAATATAATCTTATCCTAATAGATATCATATATGGGTGACACTCTTTCTTTCAACCTATCATATTAAACTGGATGAGGTTAAGATGGTATAGGAGGGGGCTACTTGAGATGTATGTGCAATTCATGCTTACATTCATATTCTTCCCTAGGTAAGTAAAATCAAAATTAAAAATAAGTAGATTGAAAAATGACAATTACATTACAGTTTAAAAGTGTTTTAGATGATTGTTTCTTGTTGTGATTTAATTTAGTGAGAAGATATATATGATGCAGGGTGTTGCTGTGGGCGCCATTTCTCAACTTCAGAAAGTTTTCGTGAGATCCATCAATGAAGTACTCATGGTCAAAGCTTGAGGATCCATCGCAGGTCAGAGGTGGATTTCTCAAATTCCCTTGGGCTTCTGTTGAGGATTATGAATGATTTTGTAAATTATAGCAACTTCTACCTCGATCATGGACATTTCTTAAACATGAAATTCATACCAAATTAAAGATATATAGTTTTGCGTTCTTATAAAACTTGTGTTTTGTTGTTGATGTTCGTATTTTTAGTCTACTTTTTGGTGTCTTTTTTAGTTCTTTTAGTTTAGTTTTAGTAGGTTTTAGAGTTAGTTTTGTGTGTTTTTGGATGAGTTTGCATGTTTTGTAAAAAGTATGGAAGCTAATCCGTTTTGTGTCCTTTTGTAGGTTTTTGAGCAGGAAGGAGCGCTTTTTGAGTTGAGTTGAGGTCTTATGTTGGAGGATGGAACACATGGATGATAAGGAAAAAGATTTGCATAAGAAGATCAAGTTAAAGCCCAAGCTAAAGTTGAGGAGAAGTGCAAGAAAAGCCAAAACAAAGGCTCGTTAACGATCTTGTGAAGGTCGTTAACGAGGCTAAAAGATAGAATTTTTTTAGAGGGAATTAGTAATCTCTACCGACCCTGTGCGGGGTCGTTAGCAAAGGTCCCGTGTCGGTAGAGGCGTAGCCAACTTTAGGTTGTTATATCTTTTATCTTGTTATCTTTTAAGTAGGGTAAGTTTTTATCTTTTAGTCTTTCTAATAGATAGTTTCTTAGTATATCTAAGTCTAGAAGAGGGGTGTGTCATATTAGTTTTAGGGGAAGTCGAGTCCCGGGTTCAATCGAGAGAGAGAACTTAGGGTCGGTGATTGGATTTTTGCTCGGTGTTCTTAAGTGTTTTCGGATTCAACGAGGTTTGTAAGACGATATTTTCTTATTAATTTCAAGTAAGTTTAGTTTTGTTTTCAATGTCTTCTTTGATTAAAGTTGTTTGCTTTATTTCCATGAGTAGTGAGTAGTCTTCTTATCTAGGGTCGGGGTTGAAACCCGACATAGTTGTGCATGTTTGAATGAGTAAGTTGAAGTTTTGAATGCCTTTTATCTATTAAATTGCTTGTTGTGCTTATGCTTAGACGATAGTCGATGTAATTCGAGTTTTTAACTTGATCGAAAGGGAAAGTTATGAACTTGAATGTTGATATTGTTCGTTAACGAAAGTTTCGAGCTTTGGATTTAAAACAAGTGATAGAGTGAATTGATTTATGAGAATTGATTGATTTTCTTGTTAGTCAGCGAAAGTTGATGAATTTATCTTTAAAGGCATGATCATTATCTTCATACGAGTTTTTATGCATGGCTATGTCGTGCTAACCCTTTTCCTAGATCTTTTATTTCATTGAATTAATTTGAGTGCTTTCGAATCATTCGTTATCGAGTTAACTTACCCTCGGTACCGAACCTGCGTTTTAGGTCGTTAATTGTTCTGTGTTCATAGGTTTTCTAAGTTCGCTAATGACCCTGACAAGGTTGTTAACGAGGTTGGTCGTAGCTTTTTTTGCCTGTTTTGCTTTGTTTTTCTTGTTTTAGTAGTTGATAGATAAACAACCGTGCTTCACGTGGAACGATCCTGATTTCGCTATACTCAGTGGGGTCTTGACTTATAAATTTATTTGTTATCAAGAAACCCTCCTTCAACAAATTGGCGCCGTTGCCGGGGAAGCAACAATGTTTGTTTGTTTTAGTGGGTCTGGGAATAGCCTGACCCCGTTTTTGTTTTTAATTTTGCTTTCTTTTTCTGTTTTCTCAGCGTATGCCATCAGGACGTTGCAGGGTTGAATTTGATAACACCGATTAATATTCCGAAATTGAACGCACCTTGCACCGTAGATGAAGAGAAAACTGAGCCATGGCTACACCTGAAGAGATGGCTCGACAGATGGAAGTCCTCCAGAAGCGGATGGAGGAGCTACAAGCTGATAGAGATGCCACTGCCGCTGCTGCTGAACGTGAACGAGTTAACAACGCTGGTTTACAAGAAGAGCTGAATGCCTATCCGAGGAATGCTAAGCAATATATGCATCCAGAACTGAGGGTGCCGGAGTCTGCAATTATACTTCCAGAGATAGAGAAGACATTTGAGATTAAATCTCAATTCATATCCTTGATCAAGAGGGCTCAGTGAAGGGAAACCTACTGAGTGCCCTATGAAAAATATTAGGAACTATAGCTGCTGAAGGTGTCTCACTTGAATATGTTCTTTTAAAAGACTTTAGGTGGTGTCTTACTGAAAAGGCCCTAAGCTGGTTGGGAGCTTACCTCCTAAGTCTATTAGGACTAGGAAGGCTTTGTATGATCAATTCTTCACAAAGTTTTTTCCTCCTGCCAAGACAACAGAGTCGAGAAAATGCATCACCTCCTATCACCAGCTGCCTAATGAGACCTTTGTAGAGACATGGGAAAGGTTTAAAGAGATGCTTAGATAGTGCCCTACTCATGGGCAACCTTTGTATGTGCTCCAAGAAATCTTTTTCCCGGGGATCAATGCAGAAACGAAGAACCGCATCAACACACATACTGCGTGCGGTTCACAATGTTTTTTCCTCTTGCCAAGACAACAGAGTTGAGAAAACGCATCACCTCCTATCACCAGCTACCTAACGAGACCTTTGTAGAGACATGGGAAAAGTTTAAAGAGATGCTTAGACAGTGGCCTACTCATGGGCAACCTTTGTATGTGCTCCAAGAAATCTTTTTCCAGGGGATCAATGCAGAAACGAAGAACCGCATCAACACACATAATGCGTGCGGTTTCATAGAGATGGATCCCATAGCTGCTGCATGGGAATTGTTGGACAAGCTTTCAAACTACGATGCCATGTATGGTACCCAGCAATAACCCCAGCCCCAGAGGCGTCTCTACGTGCCTACTAAGGACGAAGTTGATCCCGATGTCAAAATCAATTTCTACAAGACGAGATCAACCGCCTTAAGAAACAGGTAAGTTTTCTGAAAACCTCTCAACCTTGTCAAGAATGTGGCTGTTGTGCCCATATTAATTCTACTTGCACTAACATCGAGCAGGTAAAAGCCGATGAGTCCTATGCTGAGATGAATTACATGAGAGGCCCATACAGGAACCAGCCTAATAACTTTAACAGGTCAAACAATTATCCAACATGAGGCAATCAAAATCCGAATTCAAACTATGCAGCGCCTCCACTGGATAGACGACTTGCGCCATATCGACCCCCGGGCTACCAAGAGCCACCATCCCGGGCACAAGGGTTACAAGAAGGCATTAGCGGAGTCCATAACAAGTACAATGAACTCCATAGCAAGATTGATGGAATCCAAGCCAACCTTAACAACTAATAAAAAGATGGGGAGAGTTCGATGTGTGGAAGAAGAATGTCGACTCCCAGCTAGGAAATCTCGCTGCACAGATTCCAAGACCACAAGGGAAACTCCCGGTTCATCCCGAGGAGAACCCTAGAGGACAAATAGCGGCGGTGCACCTTAGGAGCGGAAAGACACTACTGGAGCGTGCCCGAGCTAAGGAGAAGAGCCCCAAAACTAACAAGGAAGCCACAACTCAGATCGATAATGAACCAGAGAGGGTCGTTACCGAACCTAAACAAATTGGTAACGATGCTCCCAGGGTCGTTAACGACCCCAGTCCAGGTAAGTTCCCTATTCCGAGCTCCTCTCTCAGGCTCGTTAACGACCCTACCAGGGTCGGTACCGATCCTCCAAATGCACCAATCGACTCTAATGTCCACCCGGTAGCATCACCTCTCGAGCCTGATTTGGCTCCGAGATTGGTGAAATCTCTTCCTTTTCCTACTAAGAAGTCTAAGGACTCTACTGAGAGCAAGTTTAAGCATTTCGTTAAGATCCTCCAGGGCTTAAATATTTCTATCCCATTCGCTGAGGCCCTAAGCCAAATGCTGGCTTTCACAAAAATTTTGAAAGACATTCTTAGCAGAGCTTCAAGATGAGATCCGATCCATTACTCTTCAAGAGAAATTAGACGACCTAGGGAGATTTGCTATAACAATTGGCATAGGCGACCACCAATTCAAGGCTCTATGTGATTTGGGAGTCAGTGCTAGTTTACTTCCCCTGTCAATCAAGTCAAAAGCTAACATGGGACCATTGGAACCTGTAGACATGAGGCTGTACATGGCGGATGGGTCAAGTGTGAAAGCCATAGGAGTCGTTGATGATTATCCGATTCAAGTTGGGAAATTTTTCATTCCAAATGATTTTATCGTCCTCGACATGCCTGAAGATCCTCTAGTCCCCATCATTTTAGGCAGACAATTCCTAGCTACAACAGGTGCCAGGGTAGACGTACGAAAAGGACTCCTCACCTTCGATATAGGAGAGGAGCGTGTAGAATTCAGCCTTGACCAAAACACCAACGACCCAACTGCGGCCGCACAAATCGAGTTGTCCCAACCAGAGCTCGACATTGCTGTTTCTAACGACTCTCCTCCAACAAACAGAGAGGACTGGAGTGTAACCAAGATTTCTACCGATCCTCCCAGGTCCAGTACCGAGCCTCTCATGCAACATTATGACGGAAGAGTTGTCAGCGCAGGCTCATTAACGACCCCGACAACTTCGATGTCAACATCATCACCAATAAATCAAGGTGAGTACTCTAACCATGAATTCACTATTACTGGTTATAATTCTTCTCCATACTCTATTCATACACAGTACCCCGATATCTATGTCATAGAGGAGTCCAAACCACCTTGGTTTTCGGATTTCACTAACCCTTGTGTAGGAATATCGGGCATATTGCTAGAAGATAAAAGACCAAATTTAGTGACACGAGCCAATAATGCCTACAAAGCTAAGTATGGGGTACCTCAAAACCCTGACATAGCTGCAAAGGAACCACCTTGAGCCAAGGTAAGTACGTCGGGCTAACGACGTTAAAAATAGCGCTTACGGGAGGCAACCCGGTTTTTAGTTTAGTTTAGTTCTTTCTTTCTTTTTAGATCTTTTTCTTAGATTTCTTTTGAGTTTTTAGTAATTTAGAAGTTATCAAGATAGAATTGTTTGGAGCTAACATGATACAGGGAGTTGGGCTCGGAAAAACGATGAAAAACACACACAGGCTCATTAACGACCCATTTCGAGACCCGAATACGTGGACACGACAAGGTAAGTATTTTTGACGTAATTCTATCTTCTATCCATTTTACCTATGCCGCCTCTTCCCCTACCTCTTGCCCCTCCTATTTAACCCTCTCAAAAAACTCCCAATCCCACACTCAAATCTCAAACCAAATCCTCAAATCCTCAAACCAATCCCCCCGAACTCTAACCACCTTCAATCGGTGCACCACCATCCCTAACCCCGGAATCACACCACGATAGCGAGCCCTCCACCTTTGAGTTCGTTACCGGCAAGTCACAAGCCTCGTTACCCTTCCCAAATTAAATCCTTGTTCTTCAATTCTTCAATTCAACGGTATGATTTCTAAACCCTAACTTTCTATTTGCAAGATTCATGATTTTTGGGGTAAAAATTTCATATCTTGATCTTGTTTGAAGTGGTTGAATTGCATGTCTATATTGCATAAAGATTTTATTGCATCTTACAATGGTGCTTGATCTTGATTTATATTGGGTTTGTTCTTGCTTAATTTTGCATTGAAATTTTGATTACAAAAGCATGAACTAACTTGTTTTTGAATTGAGTTGATCTTCACCGTGAAATTTTGGAAATTTTGGCTTGATCGAGTGGGGTAATCGAGCAAGTATGGGGTGTATATGTTGATTATGTGTTTAAAATGGGATTGTGTTTGATCCATGCTTGATTAATTGGAAAATTTTGGAGTTTAGAACTCGGAATAATACGCGAGTGGTTCTCGCCCAAGCTCGTTAACGACCTATCCAAGATTGTTAATGACCCTTCAGTATGTCCAGTTTTTAACACAAGCCCATGTTCGTTAACGACCCAATTGGATCGTTAACGAGGCAAGTCGAGAGCGTTTCCAAGGCCAAGTATGGGGTCTCTTTTCTATTGGTTTGAGTGGATCTTATCTTGGACCATTCATGCTTTTGTAGGTCCATATGGCAAGCACTAGAAGAGCTACCACAAGAGCCGGGAAGAATAAGAGGACTCAACGGTCCCCATCCGCTCCCCGCATGGACAATGTCATTTTGGCCACTCAAGCATAAGCTAACCGCTTCGATGCCATCTTGGAGAAGGAACACTACACTAGGTGGTTCTCGAGGTCAAGTGCTAAAGCGATGGGGATCTATGAGGATGTCAAGCACGCCTTTGCCATTCTCGGAGTGCCTCAACTGTTGAAAAAAGAGAAGATACCGCATTACTCGGCTCTCACTTTTGAGTTCTTAGCCACTGTTGAGACAAGCTTCAAAACCAAGACCTCGGTGGGAAGGATAAGATTCCCGCTAGGCAATGTCAACCATGAGTGCACAATGGCGGAGTTTAATGGCTATCTCGAGCTTCCTAATCCTTCTCGAGACTACAAAATCAAGGACTACAAGGTTATCAAAACTTGGAGTTACATTTCCGAAGAAGTTGAAACCTTCCGCCGCAGCACTTTCTGGGGCAAGCATCATCAACCCCATCTTTCGGATCATTCTCCGAGTATTAGCCGCCACATTTTGGCCCAAGAGAGATCTGAATAGGCCAACACGAACTGAAGTTGCATGCCTCCGTACTATACTTTTTGAGGATCCCGCCCCGATGAACGTAGGGTATGAATGGTTGCAATATGTTGAGAAGCAAGGGATCAAGTCAAAAGAAGTATGGTGCGGGAATCTGGTTAGTCTTTTGGCGAACAAGCTCGGCGTTGACCTCTCACTCTACACGCCTAACCATGCCCAATTGCTCGATAAGAATTATTGGTTCGTCTCCAACATTTTTGTGCGGACCGAGAGAGGGCACGCCACCAAGGTTCATGGCCAAGATGTCCCTCTTACCCTAGCGAATCTGGATCTACTTTACATGCCAAATTGTTACGAGTCTTGGATGGGTCGTGCATTCCCGTTGGAACATAAGCCACAAGATGAGTCGTCGTTGAGGCCGTGTGTATCAAGGTTTGATCGAGAAGAAGGTGTCATGGATGAAGATGATGATGCAATGGAGGCAGAAACGGAGGCAGGCCTCGGTACCGAGGACGACGACCTCGGTACCGAGGTTTTGGGCAACAATGACAACTTCGTTAACGACGCACCCAAGGTCGTTAACGACTACTTCGAGGCTACTACCGAGGCACACAGCTTCGGTACCGACCCCCCGCCGCCGCCTGCCATGCCAAAATCTTATGATCTTATGCCTTATAACCCGGTGATTTTTCAAGACCACTTCCAGCCTCCCGATCACTACCAACCACCACCTCAACCCACCTACACTAGATCGAGTATTCCACCTCCATGGGTCGATGATCTTTCATTTCAAATGCAACAGCTTAACCTGCAGTGGACACAACTCCACCAGAGGATGTATTGGTGGGAGGGTGTCTATTCCGATCCGCTCGTATGGCTTTGGATGATGCGAGGCATCAATAGGCGGATGCTCATTGGCGGACTATGGAGCAAAGGGTAACGGTTGATGAGGAACGTTGGAAGACCATGTACGAATTTATGGGGAACTTTGAGCGCCAGTTTCTACCACTAGGGCGCTGATTCAGCTTTTGAAAAGTCGTTTCTTTTCTGCTTCGGTTATCTTGTAAGTTTTTATTTCTTTTTTTTCTTTTCTTCTGCTTAGTTTTCTTACAGTAGGGACACTGTAATTTCAAGTATGGGGTGGGGAAGAAAGAAGACTTGCTTGTTTTGTGTGTCTTGTCTTTTTTAGTTGTCCTTTGCTTTAAGAAAAAAAACAAAAATCACAAAAAAATTGAAAAAACGAAAAAATTCCAAAAAGAGCTTTTAGAATAGATAAATATCCCTTCTTTTGGTTCTATTATAGTAGTTGCTAGCATGATCATATAATTCCTTGCAAGCATGTGATGGTATAGCCTGATTCTTAATATGAAGTTGTTTTTATAGAGGAATAGCAATTTGATGAAATTAAGCATGTATAACTTTTAGCATGAGTGATGCAATCCAACAAAAAATTGTTGTTGTGTGAGTTTTTTTTGGCCTTATAGGGAGAACATTAAAAATCCCTCTTCTTTTCTTGTATGATTTACTCTATTTATGTATATTATCTCTTGGAATTGTGATGGTTATCTATTTCTTGAGACCTATATAAGATTTATAGTTCATTACTTGTGGAAGTCAGGTGATAGAGAATTTATTTTCATAAGCCTTATTAATCCTTATCCACCCTTGCATGATCCTTCTTTTGATAACCAATTTGAGCCTGAAGCCTTCTATTTTTTAGCACCACAAAAATTTCCATAGCCGAGATAAGCTTGACCCTATCCGGGGATTAAAACTTAGATTTGGAGAGGTTTGTTTTATAGAGTGAAAAAGTTATGTTATGATTCAAAACAAAGGTTTTTGGGAAGGGTAGATTGGAAGTCTCTTGTTTGATTTTGTGAAAAGATCTCTTGGTAAGAAAGGATGCACAATAAAAAGAAGGTTGTTGGTTTAAAAGAAAGAAAACGACGAAGATGGTAGCTCGTTAACGACCTTGTTTGGCTCGTTAACGAGGCTGTACGAGGCTGTTCGAGAAGAAGGAAAAAAACAGAAAAGCTGAAATGAAAAAGAAATAAGTGAAAAAAAAGAGATGTGCATTTGTGTTTAAAGGTTAAACCGGAGATTCTTTTGAGTTTTTATGAAACTTTCTAGGATGTAAAAGGTGAGTGAGTGAGCATAATGAAGTGAGTTTGGTATGTTCTTATGAGAGTTTTGATGTATGTGTGAGTTTTTAGGAATCTTTGATTCCCGGATTTTATTAGCACCACATAGACAAAAAATTTCTACGCCTTATTGTCATTACGAAGCCCCATTACAACCCGGCCGAATGGAAGCTTCTATGAAGTTCTTCATTGAGCCTAAGTTCTCTTGATATTTTTGCTTGTTTTGACAAATTTTAGGTGGAGAGTTTGGTGATATAAGTTCCAATTTCTATGAGTTTTTGCATATAAGATGAGTTGAGAGATTGAATTTATAAGCCCAAACACTTGAGAGTTGAGCGAAACACATATATCTCTGGTAAGGTTGGATTGTTTTTGCTTATTTCAATTAGTATATATATATATGATGACATTAATAGTCATTTGTTGTTTTCTGCTATGTTTTTGATGTTGCTTTTGAGTTGATGGCTATTTTCTTGATGAGCATGATTGTTTGGTTTTGATTATTGTATAGTGATTGCTTGAGGACAAGCAAGCTTAAGTATGGGGTATTTTGATTTTCGTGTTTTTAGTCTAGTTTTTGGTGTGAATCTTAGTTTGTTTAGTTTAGTTTTAGTAGGTTTTAGTGTTAGTTTTGTGTGTTTTTGGATGAGTTTGCATATTTTGTGAAAACTATGGAAGCTACTCTGTTTTGTGTCCTTTTGTAGGTTTTTTAGCAGGAAGGAGCGCTTTTTGAGCTGAGTTGAGGTCTTATGGTGGAGGATGGAACACATAGAAGATAAGGAAAAAGATTTGCATAAGAAGATCAAGTTAAAGTCCAAGCTAACGTTGAGGAGAAGTGCAAGAAAAGCCAAAACAGAGGATCGTTAACGATCTTGTGAAGGTCGTTAACGAGGCTAAAAGATAGAATTTTTTTTAGAGGGAATTAGTAATCTCTTCCGACCCTGTGCGGGGTCGTTAACGAAGGTCCCGTGTCGGTAGAGGTGTAGCCGACTTTAGGTTGTTATATCTTTTATCTTGTTATCTTTTAAGTAGGGTAAGTTTTCATCTTTTAGTCTTTTTCATAGATAGTTTCTTAGTATATCTAAGTCTAGAAGAGGGGTGTGTCATATTAGTTTTAGGGGAAGTCGAGTCCCGGGTTCAATCGAGAAAGAGAGAACTTAGGGTCGGTGATTGGATTTTTGCTCGGTGTTCTTAAGTGTTTTCGGATTCAACGAGGTGTGTAAGACGATATTTTCTTATTAATTTCAAGTACGTTTAGTTTTGTTTTCAATGTCTTCTTTGATTAAAGTTGTTTGCTTTATTTCCATGGGTATTAAGTAGTCTTCTTATCTAGGTTCAGGGTTGAAACCCGACATAGTTGTGCATGTTTGAACGAGTAAGTTGAAGTTTTGAATGCCTTTTATCTATTAAATTGCTTGTTGTGCTTATGCTTAGACGATAGTCGAGGTAATTCGAGTTTTCAACTTGATCGAAAGAGAAAGTTATGAACTTGAATGTTGATATTGTTCGTTAACGAAAGTTTCGAGCTTTGGATTCAAAACAAGTGATAGAGTGAATTGATTTATGAGAATTGATTGATTTTCTTGTTAGTCAACGAAAATTGATGAATTTATCTTTAAAGGCATGATCTTTATCTTCATACGAGTTTTTATGCATGGCTATGTCGTGGTAACCCTTGTCCTAGATCTTTTATTTCATTGATTTAATGTGAGTCCTTTCGAATCATTCGTTATCAAGTTAACTTACCCTCGGTACTGAACCTGTGTTTTAGGTCGTTAATTGTTCTGTGTTCGTAGGTTTTCCAGGTTCGTTTCGTTAACGACCCTGACAAGGTCGTTAACGAGGTTGGTCGTAGCTGTTCTTGCCTGTTTTGCTTTGTTTTTCTTGTTTTAGCAGTTGATAGACAAACAACCGTGCTTTCCGTGGAACAATCCTGACTTCGCTATACTCAACGGGGTCTTGACTTATAAATTTAATTGTTGTCAAGAAACCCTCCTTCAACAAATTGGCGTCGTTGCTGGGGAAGCAACAGTGTTTGTTTATTTATTTGTGGGTCTGGGAATAGCTCGGTCCCGTTTTTGTTTTTAATTTTGCTTTCTTTGTCTGTTTTCTCAATGTATGCCAGCAGGACGTCGCAGGCTCGAATTTGATAACATCGGTTACTATTCCGAACCTGAACGCACCTTGCATTGTAGACGAAGAGAAAACCGAGCCATGGCTACACCTGAAGAGATGGCTCGACAGATGAGAGTCCTTTATAAGCGAATGGAGGAGCTACAAGTTGATAGAGATGCCATTGTTGCTGCTGTTGAACGTGAACGAGTTAACAACGCTCGTTTACAAGAAGAGCTGAATGCCTATCCGTGGAATGCTAAGCAACATATGCATCCAGAACTGAGGGTGCCGGAGTCTGCAATTGTACTTTCAGAGATAGAGAAGACATTTGAGATTAAATCCCAATTCATATCCTTGATCAAGAGGGCTCAGTTTGAAGGGAAACCTATTGAGTGTCCTATGAAACATATTAGGAACTTTCTTGATTTATGTGAAACTATAGCTGCTGAAAGTGTCTCACTTGAATATGTTCTTTTAAAAGACTTTAGGTGGTGTCTTACTGGAAAGGCCCTGAGCTGGTTGGAGAGCTTACCTCCTAAGTCTATCATGACTTGGAAGGCTTTGTATGATCAATTCCTTATAAAGTTTTTTCCTCCTGCCAAGACAACGGAGTTGAGAAAACGCATCACGTCTTATCAGCAGTTGCCTAACGATGAGGATGGAAAGATTGATTTGCAAATTAACGATAAAACCCCTAGGAAATTGGGAAATTTTTAGGGTCTTTTCAATATGTTTCTTTTAAATTAAAACCAAACATTATTGAGATGTAACGGTATCACATACCTTTCCCTTTGTTTTTGAAACCGTTTACGTTTACGTTTACCCCTCTCAAACCAAATGAGCCCTAAATATGAGAAAATCTGTCATTCTACATCCTCTACCATGGTAAGAGAACTCAAGACCAAGCATACACAATATGCATGATTCAGGAGCTAGTCCAGATCTTTCTTGTCACTAATATAATAATGGTTTTTCTAACTTAGGGCATAAGTTAAGCATACTATAGAAGGAAACTAAAACCCTATTAGAAAATTAATGAACTCTTTTAAAAATTAATTAATCCTAAATAAATT
This sequence comes from Fallopia convolvulus, assembly GCA_964016875.1. Lineage (NCBI taxonomy): Eukaryota > Viridiplantae > Streptophyta > Magnoliopsida > Caryophyllales > Polygonaceae > Fallopia > Fallopia convolvulus. Next base: position 10,591,571 of record OZ024732.1, read on the forward strand.
AGAACTTATAATATATTACCATTTTAAGGAGCTTAACCTATACCCCAAGGGCATAGGTTAGAAAAAAAGATAAATAATATAGTATTAATGTAGTATGCAAGGTTTTATTTGTTGATAATTGTTATAAAGGTGATGCTTGTTTAAATACACGGATGAGTTTTTTTCTATGAAATATATATATATATATGAAAGATTTATTTAATTATCATTCTTTTAAAATTTATTTGTAAATATATATAAATATACATTATCATGATAAATTATTATTATTTTAATTTACAAAAAATTATATTTATATATTTAAAATTTATTGTAAGTTTCTTAATTATTGAATAAAAATGTATAAAAAAATTGTAAACCCAACACCGCGTTTTTATACTAGTCTTACAAAAAAAAGGATATTTTGAAACAAAAAATACACTTCAAGACCAGACCCATTAGCATCATTCTTTTGAAAATTGGCCCAATAAAACAAGATCTTGAGCAAGTAATTAAGAAATGGAAGAGTCCACACATGGCATTAGATTCAAATTTTGTTGGCAAGATCTACCCACTCTAATTGGATTTGAACCTCACCTGTTTCAACATCATTGAGCTCATATCTTGAAGCAACTTCCCATCCTTCCATACAATCTTGCTATCTTCAGCCAAGCTTGCCTGGTTGGATGAACCTTACTCACCACTGTCCCATTCTCGACGTATTCGAGCTCCATCCTCCCGCATTCCATAAGCGATTTCACGTCTACCTCCGCCCAACCCATCGAGTCATCCTTGGTCAACCTGTCCTCATCGTACACCGTCTAATGTTGCGTGTCCATATATACATGTAACATTAACTGGAACATGTAAGTTAATTAAAACATACACAAGTGCATGTAAGATATTTTTTTCTTCCTGAGTTCCATCCCTAAGGGCCTGTTTGGATTACATGCATTATAATATTATTTTGGATTATTTTACATTTATTTGAAAATTACATTATAGTACATATTAATGAACTTTTGCATTATCGTTTATTATTTTGGATTACATACTATTTTGGATAGTCTGTTGAGACTTGATACTTAAATAACAATATATAACATGTATCAATGAAATTAAATGAAAATAATAATGACAATATTTTTAAATAAAACATGGATTAAACATAGAAAAATTCAAGCGGACTTTTACATTTTAATGAAGCAAACTACATTATAATGTAGTTTTGCATTATAATGTATGCTATCCAAACAGGCCCTAACTCTTCAAGTTTTTAACAAAATAAAAAAAGACTGATAGTAATAAGCATGTGCTTACAAGTTTGACAGGAAGATCCAGATCATTGTTTGTGATGGCAAGAGTGAGCTCATCGTTCCACTGGGTTGCAACTGTTCTTCTCCGTTCGGCTTTTCAAATTCTGCATGATTAATGAATCTTTGTTTCATGGATTCATTCATGCTTTAAAGGTTACATATACAAGGGGAAAATATGATGACCTTGTGGACAGTAATTATTATCATGCAATTTAATTTCGAAACATATAAAACTATATTCTCACATTTTAGTAGAATATTATTGTTATTAGTTCTATCATATAATCAATGATTTAAAAACTTACATTACATTGAATTTTTAGATTAAAATGCATTTTTTGTTCCTTGATTAAGATCAAATAAATCGTTAGGTATAAATTATTTTAGGCTATGTTATTGAATTTGTTAGAAGAATGAAACGAAATATATAAATAATTAAATAACCTGAGAGCCCATGTCGACGACAACGTATGGATCGCTGGCTTTTGAGTCACGGCGGACCAGATTGAGCCCACGTCGTACTCTCACCCTCACTGCCCCCACCATATTTTCCACATTCTCCATTTATCAATTCTTGATTTGATTTTTGGATAGCTCTGAGATCGAAAGGAAGCTTTCATTCTGCAAAGAAAGATGGATGAAGAAGATTGATCTTAATTAGGGATTACGTACAAAATGGGTGTATTTAGAATCCCCATTTCCTATGCAATTGATGCCGTCCAATTTTTAGAAGCTCTTCTGCATTGATATTGGGCCAATCCGCATAAGCCCAATTGCAAGATTCCGCGCTTTCTTTAATCATGACAAGCAGCCCGTTATTACCCCTTCTGATTGAGAAGGACATGGGTGGCCAGTAGACCTATCAATCGGGTCGGGTTGGACGGGTTCGGGTTCGGTCATTTCTGATTCAGGTCGTTACGGGTCACGAGTTAAACCGGTTCGGGTCGATGTGATTTTTCGGGTGGGTCGAGTTGACCAACGGGTCAAAAACATAATTTTTTTATGATTATTAAAATAGATTTTTAATAAAATAATAATATTTTATTATAATATATTATTTTTTATGTATTTAATAAAAATATATTATATTTTTAAAATAAATTTTATAAATATACCAAATCGGTCAACCCAATGGGTTTCGGGTGCAAATTTTCGGGTCTTCATCCTAAAATTTTTGGGCGGTTCATGCGCTTTTGACAACTCTAGTGGCCAGTGATGGGTGATAGGAGGTGTCACGTATGTGGGAATGTTGGGCGATCTCAGATTCGATTTTTGCCTTTGTTTCTTTAATGGGGTGAAATACTTAGGTGACCATTCCTTCCATTGGGTTGAGCTGATAAATGTAAGCCGGTTTACCTAGTTCATGCGCTTTATCGGCTAATTCACGAACCCGAAGTTTACCACCAAAAGTGGGTTCCTCGTTAAAAAAAACCTAACACTAATTATAAAGATGTTTAAGAAAATGATATAAGGAAATCCTATATAAAAAAAAATGTTCCCATTGCGCCGGTAGACCTAATAAAAAAAAGATTATCATTAGTAGAAATTGTTACCACTTCCAAAAAATAAAATAAAAAAGTCCAATATTTATGAAATAGTGAAATACGTAATCATCATCATCATTTCTTGATACATAATATTATATGAAATTGTATACACAACTTTATTTTGACATCATTTGAATTTTGAACAAATCAAACATATAACAAGCAAGAGGCGACGACGACGAGCTCCACAAACACTACGTGCATGCATACATTATATATGGAAGCGCGCCGTCACATCCCAAAACAGCAAATACACACCACACTGAGGGCTTACTACACTTTCTTACAAAAGTATGCTTTTTAAAAAAAATTATTACTTATTTGTCTAAAAATATGTGAAAAATAGTTATTTTTTTCGTATTTTAAAACCAATAAGTAATGCTTTTTATTAGAAAGCATCAAGTGTAGCAAGCCCTTATTCACTTCACATGCAAGCAAGCAAGCACACATGTACATGAGACGATGGAGCTCAAACTAGCTAGGCTTGGGAATGATGATGCTCTTCGATCTTCTTGGTGACCTCAATCGCTGCCTCGAGAAGTTTGTGGGGGTCGGTCACACCTTCATGAAGCTTCTCATAGTCGATAGTCCACTTGACGATGTTGAGGCCTTCGGCTTTGGGCAGCACTTGGATTGTAACCTCAAAGCTCTTGTACTCCTCCAAGAGATGTCCCTCCACTACTACCAACTTCACAATCTTGTTCTCCTCATCTATGGTTTCGATCCTCTCCTTTACCTCGTAAGATTTTTCTTCTGCATTAATCCCAAATTAAGAAAAATGATAGCGATTAAAATCGTTTCGTGAATTCATACTCATTGTTCTAAAAATCCCTTCTAGGCCCCATCGAAGCCCCGTCTAGGCGCTGGAAGGAGCTGTCCAGACTGCCTAGGCCACCATTTAGGCCATCGGTCTCTGTCCACCCAACGTCCGCCTAGCGTTTTTTAGAACATTCTTCATGCTATATATATATATATATATTGCAATTGAAATATATGTGCATTTTGATCAATATATATAGTACGTTACGTTCCGTACCTAAAGTATAGTTCCAGTGAATGATGGATCTGGGCTTGCCGAATTCGCCCTCGTGCAAATCGCAAGTTTGCAAGAGCTCGGGGTGGACGTCGCAAATCTTGTGCGGGGCATTGCTCCACATCTCATGGAATAGGTCTCCACACGATGTAATTTCAACTTCCTCCTCCAACTTTCCTATTAGATCCATTCCAAGTGGTTGATCAACAACTTAATTGATTATATGTGGAATACAAAGGATGAGAATTTTGTTTGTTGCTTGATGATGAGAAGAATGAATCTGGTTGGCTTGTTTATATAAGAGAATGTCAAGGATCATATGGAGAAATGGTGTTGCTTGCAAGCTTGAAAGAGCATTATAAAATGTTATATATCAAGATTTTGAAAATCAATCTTATATTATATATATGAATACTTCTTGTCATGTCAGCAAAGATTTGCTGGAAAATGAATAGTACTGACTTATCAAAATTCAATCCGATCTGATCCTGTTCGTTCGAAGTTTCTTGGTCGAAACTTAATCTGAAATCAATAGCTTAAAAAGTGACCCGAACCTAAAAAAATATTTTTCTTATTTGATTATAATACTATTTTAATTGGGCAGATCTTCTATATATAATGCAACGACTTTGCATATGTATAAATGATTATTATTATTTTTTACTCATTGAAAATGCCTGTGCTTATGCATATATGTATTGTCTTTGCTCTTTAAATGTTTTTAGGCTGGGTAACCCAGCGCTAATCATCTGTTCTAAAATTATGTTCCACTAATTCTATTGGATCAGTCCGGAAAATATTTTAAAAAAAAAAAGTAGCTAAATTTAAAAAATTGATAAATATATATTTAAAAAAAATAAATGATATCCTCATCCTCCTTTATCTCAATTTCGATCACGGTCTGACATTTTCTTTTCCCGATCTCCGTCGCTATATATCCGATCTCTAAACCTTGCCGGTTCTAATGAAAAAAATAAACATTTTTATATGAACAGAGGGAGTATTATTTTCTTAGATTTCCTACAATATTTTTGGTCAACGACTTTTAGAAATTGCAGGACCGTGATTCTGTGACACACTGTATCATGACACACTATTAAAATAATAATAAAGTTAGACATAAGTGGGTCCGCATTTAATGCCACTAATGAAGTTTAATTTTTTTTTTAAATCTGATTTGTATCCGAACCTAGGCTTGGATGGACCCACATTTCAGGTTTAGAGTTATAGTTAAATGGGCTGCTAAAGTGGGCCAAAAAATCAAACCACATTATTAGCCCAATTCACATGAATCAAGATTAAACCACTATTTAAAAAATAAAGCCCAATTTATTATAACTACAAGTTGTCAAATTTTAATCCGATCTCATTATACATTAGAAAGATTTTGAAGGGTTTATTCTCAACATAAACGTACGTGACTGTTCATCTCCCATTGACGATTCAGTTCAATAACTTGAAGAAGCTTTGAGGTTGGTAATTCGAATTAAGGCGTGTTGCTAATTTAATGCTTGATAACATCGATCTTTAACGTCGATCTCATTGAGGAGCGATTCATTCTTTTAAATTTTTTTTGATAGAACTAGAAGTGTCTTGTAATTTTTAATGCTTGAGAACATTGTGTTTTGCTGATTTAATGTGCCGGTATAATTTGGCTTTACTTTTTTATTGCACCCCACAATATGCAGGATTTAATGGATGCAAAGAGAAGGTTATTTGATTTAAATACCGATTTTGTGGAGAGTTACAATGAAGATGATTTTCCATTGATGGAATTAGACGACAGTGATGATTCAAGTCAAGAGGATGTGGAAGATCTAGATGAAAGAATCAATGATGGTGTTGTGGACCTAACTCTTGAGAATGGTGATGCTGCTGTGGTTGGAGAACAAGATCTTGAAAACGTGGTTGGAGAACAAGATGTTGAAGCCGAGAATGTCACTGAGCCTTGTCTTGATATGACTTTCGACTCTTGTGAAATACTAATGTGATTTATGCATGACTATGGCAAGTCGAAGGGATTCCAAATACGGATTAGGAATTCTTCTTTTATTAAAGATGCACCCGAGGCAGAGAGTATAACAGATCAGTATGCTAAATATAAACGGTTGAGGATGGTATGTTCTAAAGAAGGTGAGTGTCAAACGCAATCTAAAAATCCTGCAAAGGCTTTAGGTAGCACTCGATGCGGTTGCACATTTACGGTTAATGCAGGTGTTTGTAGTGATAGAACCTCGTGGATAATTAACTCCCTAAGCCTAAAGCACAACCATGAATGTAGCCCAGAAAACTCAATTTTCATGCCTAGGTATAGGCACATAAGTGGAGGGAATAGGATTATATTGCTGGATAATGATAGGGCTGGTGTTCCGGTGGCGAAGAACTACAACTCCTTTGTGGCCAGATATGGGGGTCACAACAAAGTCCCCTTTTCTGAGAGAGATTGTAGGAATGCAATCAGTTCGGAACGAAGGTTGAAACTTGGGAAGGGCGATTTTGCTACAATGAGAGATTACTTTGAAACCATGATGGCAAACTCCTCAAACTTCTTCTACAGTTTTGATACCACGGATAATGGTGTATTGAAGAATGTTTTTTGGGTTGATGGACGTGCTAGGGCAGCTTGTAAAGAATTTAGGGACGTCATATCCTTCGACGCCACATATGTCAAAAATAGATACAAAAAGTCGTTTGCTCCGTTCATAGGAGTTAATCACCATGGCCAATCCATTGTGCTAGGGGCTGCATTGTTGGGGAGTGAAGATGCCGAGAATTACACATGGTTGTTTAAAACTTGGCTCAAAAGCATGAATAACAAACCACCAAAGGGCATAATAACCGATCAATGCAAAGCTATGGGTAAGTATCTTATAATTACCTTTGACAGTTTGGTTTTTTCCATAATGGTGATGAGACTTTTTCCTTTTGTTTTTCTTGTAGAAAATGCCATTGTTGAGGTGTTTCCCAATACAAGACATAGATGGTGCTTGTGGCATGTCATGAGGAATGCTAAGAAGCACTTGGAGAAAATAAAAGATGTCGGTGGATGGACTCACATTTCAAGTGGATTGCATAAGGTATTGCATTTCTCATACAGTGTGGCCGAATTTGAGGCAAAATGGGCAGAATGGATTTCTGAATTTAGACTCGAAAGGAGCAATTGGTGCAAGATCATGTTCGATAATAGGAAAAAGTGGGCTCCAATTTACTTCAAAAATGATTTTTGGGCTGGAATGTCGACTACCCAAAGGAGTGAGGGCATGAATTATTTTTTCAAAGGGTTTGTTAATGGTAACACATCCCTACAAGAGTTTGTGAAGCAATATGGAATGGCATTGGGCAAGCGTGCCATGGCTGAGGAGAAGGCATCCTTTGATTCCATACACAAGCCACTCCATTGTTCTACTGATCATGAGTTTGAGAGTGTGTTCCAAAAGGTGTATACCACGACGAAGTTAAAAGAATTTCAAGACGAAGTGAGAAAGATAACACATGCAACGAAGGAGGGCTTGGAAAAGGTTGGCAAAATCAAAGTGTATGACATTATGGTCCGATGGTGGGCGGGTAATGTTGCCAAACGTAGGATATTTAAGGTGTCTTATGATCCCGACACACGTGACGTCAAGTGTGATTGCAAGAAGTTTGAGTTCACGGGAATTATGTGCTCCCACACGCTTGTCGTCTACATAGTGGAGGAAGTAAGGTTTGTTCCTGAAAAGTATGTACTCGATCGGTGGAGGAAGGACTTGCCAAGACATCACTTGAAGATACCGGTTCCCTACTATTCTTTGGACTCGATGAAGCCGGAAGAGATGGAAAGGTATGAGTCCATGAAGTCTGATTTCGAGGCCATTGCCACTCTCTCAATGACGAATGATGAGCTGTGTTCTATTGTAACGGGAGCTCTAGCGGAAATGAAAGGCAAAGTTCATCGTGCTTGTAACCGTTTAGGACTGCCTTATGAGCCCATTAGAAACATTGGGGGAAAGTACCGTAAACGCCGTGCCACCGATGATCATACTGTGATTGAGGCTAGCAGCTCGGCCAATGTGGAGGAGGTTGTGCGTGATCCTATTGATAGAAGGGGAAAGGGTCGATTGCCATCTAGGCGAAAGGGGTTTGGAAATGACACACCTCATTATTGGAATCGTGGCAAAGGAACTCAACAACAACAAGTCCAACCCATCCACCCAATATTAGTAAGGGCTGATTTACTTATAATTTGCTCCATATTTGTCTACTTACAACTGCCAACATATCTTACTTATAATTCACTTCTAATAGTTGTCTTATTCTCATGGTAGGTTCCAACACAACACTTGCCACCATTTCAAATCATCCATCAAGGCTCCAATGTTGCTCCTGGTGCATTTTATTATACATTTGGCCAGCATCAATAGAGATGGTTTTCTAGTTTTGTGTTCCAAGTTTTATCTTAGTGGATTTGATATTTTGGTTTAGGGTCTATCTCTTGGGGTATATGTTATTGCTGCAAACACTAAGTCAGCCATGTGTTTCATTTGGATTATCACAGTTTGGATTAACATTGGCAGGCTGTATTTGGCATCAAGCCATCAACAACTATAGTATATCTGTTTTGTTTGATATGAGGCAGTTGTTGATTATCGGATGGTGTGGTTGTTTTATAGCCCAACAAGATACCAGTTCATTTATAGCCCAATATACTTTCATATGATCGACTTAATAGAAAAAAATGACCAAGGAAAAAACGTTTACGTCAAGAGAAACGATATCGTAATGAACGGGACTAACAACAAACGTTTAGAGAAATTGATCATTCTTATAACAAAGTGTATTAGTGCAACACAATGACCACTAGTATGAAGTACATTACAACCGCAAATTTGACGAGACAATTTAAAATTAAGATGATCTCTTTAACGTCATTCTTCAATTCCTCTATATCATCTCTGGAAGCACTTTGGGTTTGAGAGGTACGTGAAACCTGACCGTCGAATACCCCATTTGACTCGTCATACCATCGGAAAAAATTGCAGTGGTCACATTTGTAGAACAATCTGTTAGGGTTTTTTGGTGACCTTGAAACCCTAAGCGAAGCAATTGATGGTGGATGACATCTACAATACACATGGGTTTCTCTTAGGGGAGATCTCGTACTTGATGAGGAACCATGAGGATCCATGTCTTTTACTGAAATCAAAATCAACCAAGCAACAAAAAAAAACAATATTATTGCACCACAAGATACAAAAAGCTCAAAAGATACAAAAAAATTATAGATCTGATGGGGGGCTGAAAAGGACTTAATCTAAGTTCATGCAACAAAATGGAGCAACTACAAACATGAAAAAACCACATGCAATCAACATTCCAAGCAAGAACACACAACAATTTTTAGGGTTAGGGTTTAGGGTTTTGATAGGAAGAGTACAAAGGAGAAATATTGCGAGTACAAACAAGTTTTAGGGTTGCTCTGATAACTTACCTGCAGTCGGAGAAGGGTAGTCGGAGAAGGTTAGTGGGAGAGGGTTAGTCGGAGGAGAAACAATCTATTGTTACTGCATCCACGAAAACATAAACCCCATCCACCCCAATTTTCAAAAGAAAACTCCCATAATTACACAGTGTCAGCACGCGTCTTAAATCCACCAACCACATCAATGCTCTCTTTTTTAGAACGCCTTGAGAAAACCAAACCCAATCAAAGGGCGCCGTTCCACCGTTTGCTTTTTGCAGACGGAACCCTAGACCCATCATTGCAGTTTTTAGGAGAATTGCAAGAGACGATTATGGTTCATCACAAGATTTTTTTCATATTTGTGAGAAAATACAAGATTGTTTAAGAATGAAATTTTCTATCCTATATTATAAAAACAATTTTTTTCATGTTATTTATATACATTTTTTCCATCATCTTATATGAATTGTATTGATTTGTTAAGAAGTAGGACCTTATATGGGAAAAATGTCAAAAAGGGCACTCCTTGCCTTTAACCTAAATAACGAGATTTCTTCATATTTAGAAAAAAAAAATGGTAAATGGAGTATAAAAAATCAACATCGATCCTTGTATTCTGCTTTTTTAAATTTATTACAGTGCAATCATTTTCTCGTTAAATAAGGCTTCAAGAGAGAGAAAAAAAGAACTAATGCTCTTTTGATTTGGTCGAGCTAATTTCTTCTCATTGTATACAATAAGGCTTCAAGAGAGGGAAAAGAAAAGGTTAGCTATCCCTCGCCCCGTTTCGAACGCTAGACCTCACTAACATATGCGCGTACTTGGACCAATTGTGCCGCATTGGCAATCGATTTTTATACGAACCTTTTTTTTTATAATAAAATCGAAGCGTTTGATTTAATTAAAAAAATACATCAATATTAATTTAAATGTTCCAAATAATTCATTATAACAACAATTGATGAATTAGGGGGGATTCTATGATCTTATGTGAAATCGTTACACTCTATAATCGATCATATATTCTTATATGAAATCGTTACACTCTAGAGACGATACATTCCTCTCGTTTCGATCATTCTAAGCTTTTGATTTAATTGAATAAATATATCAATATTAATTTATATGTTCTTCATAATAACAATTGATGAATTAGGGGGGCATCCTATAATCTTATGTGAAATCGTTACACTCTAGAATCGATCATTCTTATAACAAAGTGTTACATTCATTTAGAGTCATTCATTCTTATATGAAAGCGATATATTCTTGTAGAATCAATCATTCTTATAACAAAGTGTTGCATTCATTTAGAGTCGTTCATTCTTATATGAAAGCGATATATTCATTTAGGGTTTAGGGTTTAGGGTTTAGGGTTTTATGGTTTAGGGTAAAGCGATTTATTCCTTTTAATTTGATCATTCTCATAACAAAGTGTTACGTTCATTTAGAATCGATCGTTCTCATAACAAAGTGTTTCATTCATTTAGAGTCGTTCTTATAAGAAAGCGATATATTCATTTTGAATCGGTCATTCTTATAACAAAGTTTTACATTCATTTAGAATCGATAATTCTTATATGAAAGCGATATATTCATTTATGGTTTATGGTTTATGGTTTATGGTTTATGGTTTATGGTTTATGGTTTAGGGTTTAGGGTTTAGGGTTTACGGTTTAGGGTTTAGGGTTTAGGGTTTAGGGTTTAGGGTGTTACACTCTATGAGAAAGTGATTTATTCCTTTTAATTTGATCATTCTCATAACAAAGTGTTACGTTCATTTAGAATCGATCATTCTTATAACAAAGTGTTTCATTCATTTAGAGTCGGTCTTTCTTATAAGAAAGCGATATATTCATTTTGAATATATTAATCTACCCTAGTACAAATATAAAGCAAAAACCAAGTCTTTGTAAAAATTTGAGCCACATGGCAAATTTGAAATATTTTTTGATTTTTTATTTCTCATTTTTAATCCACTTCTACCTTAACCACTTACCCACTATCTCAAAAACTACCATCCACTCTTTTCTTGAAAACAAATTAAAATTTTATAATTTTTATTACTAAAGAAAATAAGATTCAATCGTGAAAATTTATTTTGAATAGATATTTAAATAATAAGTTAGAAATAAAATTATTTTAAAATATACCCGTACAAGGTACGGGAATAACACTAGTTAAAGTTTTGTCTCTGGGCAAAAATAGCACTCTTTTTTTACCAAACAAAAAAATTAAAATTTTGGCTTACCAACATAAACGTCATCAACCTCAACTGCATTAAAACAGTGCAATAATTGTCTCGTTAATTGAATGCCCAATTGTAATTAATTGCTATTTAAATTTCCCAGATCCGTGTAGTCACATTTGCAATTTACGCTTTTGGATTTGGTCGATCTCATTATTGATTGGGAAGTACTGAGTACTCCGTATAAGTTCTCTAGCGAGAGAAAAAAAAAGGTTGGCTTTCAATCGCCCCCCGTTTCGAACCATTAACCTTACTAGCATATGCGCGTACCTGGACCAATTGTGCCGCATTGGCAATCGATTTTTATACGAACCTTTTTTTTTATAATGAAATCGAAGCGTTTGATTTAATTAAAAAAATACATCAATATTAATTTAAATGTTCCAAACAATTCATTATAACAACAATTGATAAATTAGGGGGGATTCTATGATCTTATGTGAAATCGTTACACTCTATAATCGATCATATATTCTTATATGAAATCGTTACACTCTAGAGACGATACATTCCTCTCGTTTCGATCATTCTAAGCTTTTGATTTAATTGAATAAATATATCAATATTAATTTATATGTTCTTTATAACAACAATTGATGAATTAGGGGGGCATCCTATGATCTTATGTGAAATCGTTACACTCTAGAATCGATCCTTCTTATAACAAAGTGTTACATTCATTTAGAGTCCTTATTTCTTATAAGAAAGCGATATATTCATTATAATCGGTCATTCTTATAACAAAGTTTTACATTAATATGGATCATTGCACTCTACATCATGTTGTGAAGGGTTTAGGGTTTAGGCTCTACGGTTTAGGGTTTAGGGTTTAGGGTTTACATTCATTTAGAATCGATATCGATCATTCTTCTAACAAAGTGTTACATTCATTTAGAATCGATCATCCTTATAACAAAGTGTTACATTCATTTAGAATTGATCATCCTTATAACAAAGTGTTACATTCATTTAGAATCGATCATCCTTATAACAAAGTGTTAAATTCATTTAGAATCGATCATCCTTATAACAAAGTGTTACATTCATTTAGAATCGATATCGATCATTCTTCTAACAAAGTGTTACATTCATTTAGAATCGATATCGATCATTCTTCTAACAAAGTGTTACATTCATTTAGAATCGATCATCCTTATAACAAAGTGTTACATTCATTTAGAATTGATCATCCTTATAACAAAGTGTTACATTCATTTAGAATCGATCATCCTTATAACAAAGTGTTACATTCATTTAGAATTGATCATCCTTATAACAAAGTGTTACATTCATTTAGAATCGATCATCCTTATAACAAAGTATTACATTCATTTAAAATCGATCATCCTTATAACAAAGTGTTACATTCATTTAGAATCGATATCGATCATCCTTATAACAAAGTGTTACATTCATTTAGAATCGATCCTTCTTATAACAAAGTGTTACATTCATTTATAATTGATCCTTCTTATAACAAAGTGTTTCATTCATTTAGAATCGATCATCCTTATAACAAAGTGTTACATTCATTTAGAATTGATCATCCTTATAACAAAGTGTTACATTCATTTACAATCGATCCTTCTTATAAGAAAGCGCTATACATGCATGTTTTTTTATATATACTTACTAGTAGTGTCATATTGTTTTGAATGCATATATTTTACTTATTTGAATGTTCAATAATAATAACTTTTATATCATTTAATCGAAAAAACAAAAGTGTAACATTATTTTGAATGCATATATTTTACTCAAAAAAAAGACTATATAATTTGAACGACAAGATTTTGAATGTTCATATATTTTATATCATATATTTTGAATGCATATAAAGTCTTCTATGACGAAAATATAACTATATGTAAATTTGAATGATGCATGGGTTTCGAATGTTACATATATATCTTAAATAACTTATAGGAGTATTGATTTTGAATTGATAAAATCCCTATTAAATTATGGCTTTGATTATCAAACGAAAAGAAAAAACCTTTCGAATCCACCTTTGTAGCATGCTTTTTTTTAATTAAATATCCTGTTTTTTTTAATCGGTGCAATCAATGCCTCGGAACCACAAGATTAATTTTGTATTGGCTGATTTAAATTTCCCACAATCATTATTAATAAACGCTCTATTATAAATACACCTCATTTAGAATCCTCCACTATCACTACCACAACACGAAAATGGCGGAAAAGAGCCCAAGAACCCCCCTTGTAGCCACCCAGGCTCTTGAAGAAGTGCCCGCCACTCCAATCTCTGAAACTGGCCTCTTGTCCATGTTCGACAAGGCGCAATCAACAGCCAACAACCTCACCATCCAAACCAGAATGTTCTATGTTCGACTTCTACGCAAGGGGCTTGCGGCTGACACGAGGAAGGTCCTAGCGGAGGATCCACCTTTGGTGGATCTACTGATGCTCTTCAAACAAGAGCATCAAGTATTTACCGCACCCGGAGGCCAGGTGACACCAAAACGACTGATGCCATCAGATGCATCTACACCTCCGAGCGGGTCCAAATCGGCTCGTAGGTCTGGAAGGAAGAAGACCCTCCCAGCTGATGACGATGGAATACCGAAGATCGATCTCGACTAGGATTCTTGCATTGGCTAGGGGCAACATGTGTGTTGTTGTTGTTGTGTTTTTTTTTTCATTCCCTAAATGCACTCCTGAAGTGCATATTGTTGTCTTTATTTAATCGTAATGAAAGTTAGCCCCTTAAATCCTATCTTTTAATTTGGTTAAATACTCGTATATTTACTTTGGTTCCTTTATTTCAAATTATAGATATGGTATAGGATGATAGTGACAACTTTCTTAAAATGCTTAAAATCACCCTAAAATTGCATAAATTAAGATATTTGGAATACTAAACTAATAAAGATTAGGGTTTATATTTATTTTAACCAAGGTGGTAGGTAAAATAAGCATTAAATTAAACAAGACTTTACTTAGCATTGACAAAAAAAAATCAATAGGCTCTATATGTTCCCTAATAAATTAATAATATTTATTAAAATTAATTTACCCAAAGGTTTCGTTACCATAACAACATACTTGGTATTAATTTTCTCTATTATGGAAACCCTAAATCGAACCCGGTTTCTCAAAACCCGCCCGCATTATTGGGCTTTAGTATAAACGGGGGCCCAACCCAATATTGTGGATAACTAGGGTGGTAATTTGAATCGTCGGTTATTCATTTAATTAATTTAGTAAATTCGTAAATTAACCGCGTTAAGAAAGGAGGACTAGTCTGAGACATGTCACTTCAACTTCTCATCAACTTCTCTTGAACAGTTGAACTTCATCCGCTTTTTCTCTTCAACTTCATCCGCTTCTTCCTCTGTTGTGTACAAGGACCAAATCTCTTCAAGACTTCAACAGAAACTAAGGTACTCTCTTCAACTCTTGTTGGCATGGTCGATTTCTTCTTCCTCTTCCCCGTGGTGTGAATCGATTGTGTTTTTATACACGCATAAATTGGGTTAGGGTTTGGGTCTTGAATACATCAATTGACATGTTCATGTGTTGCATGCGATTTTTTATACACGCTGTTGGATGTTGATTTTGTTTATTGATTGTGTTTAGGGTTTAGTTCTTGTAGTCGATTGAGTTCCAAAGGCTTTATTTGATCATTCGATTGAGACTGTCATAAGCTTGAATGTGTTTAGGGTTTGGGTCTTTGTACTCGATTGAGTTCGAAGTGGAGACGGTACATAGTTCAAATCTAGGGTTTATGAGAATGTCCTTCCTTTGCATGTTGTTTCTCTGATCTAGGGCTATACTATATGTCGTTAATGGCTTGTGGATGTCGATATCATTTCTTGATTTTCTTTAGGTTGGTTACATCCTCTATGTTTGTTTTCTAAATATGAAATCAACTGAGCCATGAGCGGTTAAAATCAGTTCTTAATTCAAATGTGAAAAACATGGGTGGATTGTCATCTAAATAAGGAAAGTATGGTTCCCTTGTTGCTATAAATTCGTAGAAAGGTCCTTTTTTGGTAAATAAGGAAAGTATGGGGCAATTATTTTTATAAATTCTTAGAAACGTGTTTTATTTGTAAATAAGAAAAATTTTGGGTCAATTTTTGATATATTGGGTAAATAATCAAAATATTGGTCAATTCATCAAAATATGGGTCAAATGTCACTCTTTTTTTTCATTACTAATTTGTAAAAAATATTCATTCTTTCCATATAGCACAACTTTCATTTGTTTTAGTCCTGCTTTACTGATTTGCTGTGTACACGTTTGTTGTTTAGATGTCGAACGAATCTACTGAACTGGCTAAGGCTCAAGAGGAGTTGTTCAACGCACATGAGGCGTTCCTCAAGGCACAAGAGAAGGTGTCTCGGCTACAAGCGATCATGTCCCATGCAGAAGAGGAGCTTGCGGATGTTGAGTCCGAATCAACGGACTTAGACATCTCAGACATCGATGATTATGTGGACAAGCCCGATGGGCCATACGACTTGCTTGTTCAAGGCAAGGATAAGATAAGGAGGAAGGATGGCAACCTCCAGTGTCCCTATTGTTTAGGGAGGAAAAAGCAGTCGTGCAATGTCCGCGAGCTCCTTCAGCACGCTCACCAAATCTCCTGTCAAACTGGGCAGAAGATAACCGCGAAAAGGAAGGCTGAGCACCGTGCACTGGAGAAGTACATGAGAGCCTACATGAGGGACGAGGTGCTGGCGCTTGAGGAGGCCACAAAGGCGAAGAAGATGTTGAGGATGAGAAGGTAAGGTGTTGGTGTTGTTGGTTCTAAGTTATTTTGTTGACATGTTTGAAGGTTCTTTTTAAGAC
Source organism: Fallopia convolvulus (assembly GCA_964016875.1). Taxonomy (NCBI): domain Eukaryota; kingdom Viridiplantae; phylum Streptophyta; class Magnoliopsida; order Caryophyllales; family Polygonaceae; genus Fallopia; species Fallopia convolvulus. The sequence continues at coordinate 10,607,953 of OZ024732.1, forward strand.
TATGATGGTTGCATGTTTGGATGGATTGAAGACTTTTTTTTTTTGCTGGTTTTGCTGGGAGGAAGTTTGTGATGAAACAATGGTGGTTGGGGGATGGTAATTATGGTGGTTTGGATGAAACAATTTGATGGTTTTGTATGATACTACTATATGGGCAGTAACAACCCTTTTATGGTTATAATTTTAGGTGTTTTGGCTATGGATATTGCTTGTGATTCTAATTTGCTATGTTATGCTGCATTGTCTTTTGATTTCAGGTGTTTGACAAACACAAACAACACCTCTTGATTTCTGGTGCTTGAGATGATTCTCAAGCAATGAAAAAACTAAAAGGAAATTTACTCTTGTTGACAATTATGTGTTAGTGTCAAACTTGTTTTTTGCCAATGGTAAACATATACATACCAATGTCATATCACTAATACCATTGTATGTGATCTACACCAAATAGAACTATGAAATTTGATTACATATTTCTTAAAACTTGACGTACAAAAACTATTCCTAATGGCACACAAAATCATCACTACAACTAATAACTCTCTTATTGCATTTGTTTTCTCATCATGTTTCAACAAGGCAAAAAAGGATGTGATCAAGCACAAGACATCAACACTGCAAACTGTATTCCCTCAATTCATAAAGACCACCAGCTTAAACATCCAATTCCAAATCATGATTCATCAATTGACCCTAATCCATCTGATTTTCTCTCTCGTTTCCTTTCTTTTTGTATTTTATCTTCTTTAAGTACTAGAAAAACCAGGAAAATTGCAATTTCATTATCCCCAAACACAATCTATCGAGAAAAAACCATTTGGCAATTATAAATTCAAATTCGAAAAAATATGCTAGCAGACATCATCAAATTGAATTCAAATACAACTTATTGTTCAATTCATAGAAAAAAAAATTCACTACAAAATTTATCACATAAGAATGGAGGTGGTGATACCAGGATTTCATCGATTATGAATAACCCAGATTTGTGTCCTTTCTCCCAGCACCTCTTATCAATATCTACACAGTAGAGTGAGCGACGAGATCGAAGATGACGACCAACTTGAGATAAGAGCATGAATCGACCCCTCGTCCATCGTAGCCGGCGACGACGACAACCGCTTACCCGAGTGCTCCACCATTTCTCAGATCTGGATTTTCTTCATCGAGTTTTGATATTGTACTCGAGTTTGATATAGATATGAATATATGATATAAGTTAAGTTAATGAATTTGGATTATATGTTATATTAGCCCATATACTATTTCTGATAGTAAAATATAAGCCCATATACTATTATTGATTAGGACCATTATTTATTCATAATGTAAGCCCATTTGATTTTACCTAAGCCCAAAAACCTAAAGCCCATACAAAATAGCCCATCTGTGAGACAAACCTAAATCCGACCCTATAGGTTTGGTGTACCCTTAGCTGAAAAAAAAACAAATTAAAAAACGTCATTACTACCTACCTTTTCTACCTTTTCTACTTTTTCTCTTCTCTCTCTTCTACTTTTTCTACTTTTTCTCTTCTCTCTCTTCTTTTATTATTATTATATTCATTGTGTCATGACACAGTGTGTCATACAAACAATTTCCGAAATTACATGGTATGTGAATTTTAATTTTATCAGAGGGAGTATTAAATGAGTCATTTAATGTAACTTAATACATTAAATTTGTAATCCAAACAACAACTAATAGTAGATCTTTGAATCGTGGGAATAAACTGACAGACAGTGGCAAAATTAAGCTAAAAATAGACAATTTAAATCCAACCAAAATTACCTAAAATACGTTGCATTTGACCATATTGTTTTGATTGAGAGATTTTGCGATGGATGTTGCATTTGGCCCATTTAGCCATATTCTTTTGATAGTGATTTTACAATACAAGTCAACTTGTTAACACGAAACAGTGAGAACGCGGTTTTCTTTAGTCAAAGGCGACGATTATTGTTCGCTCAGCTCGGGTTCATAAATGAACCCCTAGTTGTTGCCAGCAGAAGTATTCAGCGACTTTTGGTGGAAACTTTGAACTGTACTGCATATAGTTAAAGCCGCCCATTTTCTGAGCCTACACAAATACCACAATCTGAAATTTCACAACTGTTATGTTGGAAAGGTACAAAAACATTAGATGCTCCATAAGATGTGAAAACAAAATCCGTATATTTTACCTGTTGTTGTGCTTGCTTACTTGCTTATTGATTGGCAGTACAACTACATTAGAGGACCGACATAAAGAGCACGTGGATACGTCTTTCGTAGTTGAGGCCATTGCACGTATAGTTGATCCGCAATTCTCAGTTTATACAGAATCAAACCGCTAAGAGATAGCCGTTTCACTCTTGCTATACTCTCAACATAAAAGATAGATGACCATTGAATCCCCATCACCTGCAAAAGTGGACAATACTCAACAATACTGTCATGTGTCAACACGAAATTCCAAGTGTTTGAAAACCTACTACGTTTAACAGGTTTGAGTAGGTTAAACTTACCTTGAAAAGGAAAGCGATCAAACATAGGGGAATGCAAGTACCAGGTCCATTGCAAAGGATCTAGAAAAGCAGGTGTAAGGGCGGTATACAATTTAGACATAGTTGACTAATAAATACCAACAACAATCACAAAAGTGTGGGATGTTATTATACCACTTGAGGTCTGAGTCTAATCATTAGCCACAGCGCATGAGCAAGTGCCATCAAGGTAGTCCCAACAGAAGTTACATATGACTGTCCTACTTCTCGGTTCCTATAAATCTGAAGGAACTTTGCTTTCTCTACTTCTACCTGTACTGACAAAGAAAAATGCTCCGATCCTTATTGGAGAATAAATAGAGAAGCATGGAAGCATGCCATTGTAAAACATAAAGCAGCGTTCACCTCTTAAAATTCTGCATTATGTTTAATTTTCACTCTGTAACCACTATGGCAAGCTTCCCATTTTTTGCATCTTACAGTCTTATGGAGTAATACTTTTTGTTTGATATGACTTGATTAAAAAAATTCTTGGTTTACGTACTTGAAAGTATGCAAGACTTAGAAACGTATCTAGAGAATATTTATAACAAAAAAGAACCAATTATTATAGTGTAAGAAACAGTTGTTACTAAATATCAGCAGGCAAAACCGAGCAACTCATTGCCAATAAGCTTGAAAGTTGAAACACACCATTCAGCTTTAAAGTTGTCTATAAAGTATACACACACTTGTTATGATGCTTATGGAGTTGGCATCTGGATGTCTCAAATGATATCTACAAATTAGAACTTTATGTAAAACTCCAATAGGGATGTGGAAGAATTACAATGGTAGTCCTCTATGAATCTATGCTTGTTCGATAATGCAAACTCCAACAAGAAATTGTGATAAAATGAAATCATAGCCCAATAGTACCCAAAACAAGTCATCAAACAAGCAAAGCAAAAGGTGTTTAGATGCAGGGCTACAAGCAATAAGGATTCCCTGCATTACCAAAGGACCCAATTCATGTTTAGATGGTCATGCTACTGAATATGTCATTATCACCCTAACATTTCCCATTGAAACCCCCTTGAAATAGAGTTTATAGAACGGGTAAGTTTTTTTTATTATTTGTACAAAAGTTTAAAAAGTTATGCTACAACATATGTGTATTCTATTATATGTAGCAAACAAGCTTTGTGGCACATGACAAATCAAAGAGCATAAATAAATTGCAAATGTATATAGCACTATTAACCTGATCATTTGACAAGCCCTCAAATACTCTAGCTTTCTGAAGACTCATATTGTCAGTGGCAGCAGCAATGTAGAATCTTGGATTAAACCAATCTTTCTGCAGAACTGATAGGAGATTAAGCATCTCTGCAGTGTGACCTCCTGTTACAATAACCTAACATATTCATGCTTACACAAAACCAAGAAAAAAGTAAATTTATTGATATAAAAATACAAATTATGCATGTTTTGCATGGCTTTAATTATAATTATAGATACAAACACAAATAAGTACATAGATCCCACACAATCATTTGGATAACTAAAAATAAACCTTTCTTGCTTCTGTTGCAGAACTGACAAAGTGGCAGGATTACAAAACCCCAGCAATTTGATCTCCTTTTACAAGCATCCAACAGACTCGTGCTTAAACAAAGTAAACATTTAACTTTTTTGGTGAAGTATGACCGTCTTGAAAGGGGGTGTACTTTTAAGTTTTAACACTGGGTTGGTATTGTTGTTTTTGTTGTATGAATGTCTAGCAAGGCTTAACTAATGGCAAGATATAAATACGGTTATACGGATGAGTAAATTTAACCCAAAAACAAACATTTTCTGAACTAAAAATAAAGCAAGTGTATTTACATCAGCTTCGAATGTTAGAGGCTTCTTTTTGCTTGAATTCGCTATATATTTCGTGGTTGGAACTTGGAATCACCCTGCTACCCTTCTGATTAAAAGTATCCCTAGAACAATAAAACTCACCAGTCACCACACAAAATTGTCCAAGCGCAAAAATCAATTCATCAAAACGGCCTAAGCTTCACTTTTAGTTCCTCTTAATGTAGAACCAGGGAAAATGTTTGCTTCTAAGAATATGATTGATCAAACATAACCATGAAGAACTATAACAATATGGCAAGATATTTACATAATGTTCAAAAGAACTGCAATAGCAAGCAATATAAACATAGCAAAATAAAATTGACATTAGTAAATTCACCTGAACCGAGCACAATAAGAGTACTGCGCGGCTGTGGAGTTTTGGCGCACAGAGGTTTGCCAATCAGGTGTAGAACGTATAAAACACGAACAACCACGAATGTGACAATTATGGTAATAAAACCAATGACGGTCGAACCCGCCATATTTGGGAAGAATATACCCATTTTCTCTACGAGGAAGAAGCTCATAGTGTAACTCAAAGCAATATCCACATTAATCCTGCACACATATTAACTTAAAAAGGCTGAATACATGTATAAATACTAATTAGCTGTAAGCATAACTGAGCAAGAGCAAATGTGAAATGGATTGAATTATTGCAATTAAGTCTTTCTCCCCAAATTGATTAGCAGATGATTTTGAAGAACTATGCAAGTATACTTTGCACTTTGTAGGTATAAGAATTAGTGTATCCTTAATCCAAATCCTCTGTTATGTGGTTATTGTTTACTAAATACTTTTCTTTTTTCATTAATTATCCAAAAATATACAAAGGCCTTCACTTACATAGTTATATGCTTTTTATAGTTTTGATTCGTTTGGCCAAAAATTATTCTTAACAAGTCTTTGCTCTCCAATATGAACACAACAGCAGAGGATCACGTATGTAGTTATGTATGCCTGATGAAGCCTTTGCATTATAGTGCTTTTGGATTCAAAACAGGTACACAGCATAGTATATTAGCTTTTACAATTCTACTGCATTCAGATATTCAAACACCGAATCTCAAAGGAAATAGGATAATCATATGCAGCAGCAGAGGATAATCTTAAAGAATTTCGAACCTTATCTTCCAATTGGGATGCGGGGAAAGCTTAGGCTCTGGACTTGATTCTCCACACGCAGCAATAGAGGAGAATCGGGCCGATTCGGGCGAGAAAAGCTTAGTCCCGACTCTCGAGACTGCGATAGTAGATCACTGCTGTTTGTACTCTAAAGACTCGATCGGCGTTTGGAGAATCCGACGGCAGCGATCGGACTCAGAAAACGCGACCGGACTCCGCTTGACCTGGTAGCTATGAGCCTAGGGTTTGGACATTTGGAACTGAGAGTAGCCGACCGAGCCTTCGTAACTCATACGTCACAAACTTAGTTGTTAGTTGTTACTAAACCGATTCTAAAGTCTAGCCGTGAACCCTCTTAATTATTAAAAAAAATCGGTTTAACCGAACCGAGACAGAAAGTTGGCAAATCTTTGAACCGAATAATGTTAATTTAGGTTCGGTTCAGTTCGGCCAGGCTTAAATTTTCATTTCAAGCCGACATATGCTCAGCCAGACAGACCACAAGTCCTCAAGTATCTACTTCGTTATAAAAATGGAAATTGAGGGCGAAATTGGATTTGCGATTCCTATTGCGAGGCAAAATCATGGGAGGTAAGAATTTGTTTCATTTTTTTTTCTATTACGCTTGGAGTTTTGATATATGGTAGTTTATTTGATGTTTTTTTTTTTTTTTTTGAGATAAAGTAGTTTATTTACTGTTGGTTCAAGAAGGTGATAGGAGCTAATGCTATCCAATTAGATCAACATTTCAAGTTTTATGATGGTTTTAGAGAGCGAGTTTTGAATATCGATCGAGTTCAACACTTCAACACACGAGAAAAGTAGTTGAGTGGAGAAAGAAACCGTGTCTCAGCCCTCAACAGTCAACGTTTTCCATCTTGACTTCTATTGAAATTATATTCTCCAGCCAGCCCTCAACATAAAACTTGCAAACTATATATTCTCTCTGGGCCTTCCACCTCCATTGCAACTTGACTTCTATTCTCTTTCATCCCCCAAAAATCCCTTTCAATTTTTTTTGTTTCTGTCCTTATCTTCTGACCTCCAAACTGAGAGCTCTATTTGCACCGCTTTTGAGGTTTGTTTCAATTTCCTGCTTCTGTTGTGTTAAATCTGCACTGAAACAGTATAGTAAGATGCTTCAAACCTGAGATCTCACAATGGGTTTGTAGCATCTTTTGGATTCTTTTCTCAGCAAAAAAAATGTTTAATTAGGTATGAATTGATTTTGTTTAGTCTTGCCCTGTTTTCTCACCCGAGTCCTTCATAATCTGTCTGAATTGAGGGAATGCAATCTTCACTGTTTGAATTTTAGGGTTTGTGTGTCCTAAGATTCTGCTTATCTTGTGAAGGCCACTGTCTGTACAAGAGGGCTTTGACTTTTGCTATTCATCATCTAGCTTTGATTATTGGATATTCAAGACCTTTTTTTCCACTTTTTTTAACTGGTTCTTGATTCTTATTGTACAAGATTGTACTAGATAGTTTTGATACTTTCCTTAATCTATTATTTGCTTCATGTGCACAGTCATTTAATGAATAAAACAAATTGAAAAGAAACAAGTTGAATTCCCTTCTGCATGGTGTCATCCTAAGCCTGAGAGATTATAGGCGACCAAACACAAAAACCAAAAAGTAGCTAGGCAAAACTATCTAAGGATGTTCTATGGAAGATATCAGATGATATTCTATGGATGCAAATAATCATTCGAAGGATACCATTGATACCAATTAATACAATCAGAATAATATCTTAATCAGTTTTGAACCGTATCACTTAGATTCTTACTTCAAATGGATCCGTTAGTCTGAGTTGTAACTGTAAATATAAGCTGGAGGAGGTGTAAATTAGTTGAATGGTTGGGCAATTATGGTATGTTCTAGCAAATCAAACCCTTCACCCTATACTTTAGGATGTCACTCCAGAAAAAGGAGTTAAATTACGTAAAATTAGCACAGAGCTCATCCTTTACCACTGGCAATATGCCAATGGATGATATGTGGGAGAGAATAATTTTGGTGTCTTTTGCTGGCAAACTAAACGAAGTTTAGTATTTAGTCCATGATTCCAATGAGTAGATACTTTGCGTCTGAGGTTGTTTTTCTTTTTGTCCATGATTTGGTGCTCCATTGCAGTGATTATACTTTTGGGTTTCTTGGACTATTTAACATTGGAGAATGAGGTTCTTTTTGTCTATGATTGTGCAAATAAGCACATTCATTGCATTGCTTTTTTTTTTTTGAACTGCGTGCTTATGCTCAATAATATTGACTTTCATACAGATGAGACTTTGAACTCAAACAGATACTGCTTTACTTCCCACAGCAAGAAATGGGAACAAGCAGCTGTGCTGCAGATAGAATTTTGATAAAGGCTCTGAGGCTGTCCATAGTTGTGCAATTGTTATTGGGAATTGCCTGTGGGGTACAGATTCCAGCATCTGGTGGAGGTAAGAAAAAATGACATTGTCTTCAATGCTTTTGTTACATCTAATGAAGATTTATTTGTGATATTTAGCTAAGGTCCATAGAATATAGATCAGATGCTCAAATATTAAATTATATTGCTCATATCGCATTGATTGTGAACTAAAGTTTCTCTAGTTCAGGCAATTTTTTAATCATTCTGTATGAGCCTTTTGCTCATTGCTTTATGCAAATTACTACTTGAATATTGCTTGCTGCAGTTGAACATACATTCGAGGCTGCTAGGAAAGTTTTACATGATGGAGTGAAAGGGTCAATTCCGGTTGACAATCAACATGCACATCATGATCATTGGCAGTTCTCATTTATGTCGATGATTATGTTCATTTCAGTTCCTGGAATGGTCATATTCAGTTGCGCTTTCCCCTGCTTTTGGAGAAAGAGGGAAAATTCTCAAACTAATATTCGTGGGGATCCAAATTCAAGTACGTATTTTAGTAACATGAATGTTGAAACCTTTTGCCTTATTTTCATTTTTTAGCAATGTGTAATGTTCCATATATTTAGTTTTGGATATTTTGATGGCTGGATCTTATTGAATTCAACTTCTTGTCTTCCCTTTGTTATAATGAAAAAACCCACAACCACAAGAAGATAAGTTTATAAGGTTCTCTTCTTCCTTGCATGAAATTTAAGTTTGAGTTCTGAGCATGGAGAAAATCTAAACTGAGAATAGAGAAAACATAAAAGGAAAAGATGCTTGTCATATATTATTTCTCACTTATTATTTGCAAAGCCAAAGTAAATTTAACTTGTTTCCCCATTCTATGGTTTATTGATTACAATTTCCTCTTGTGCAGTGGATTCAGCCTCCTCCTTTGGAGCGATTTCTTCTAGTGACAGAATCCTGGGTAGTCCAATGAGATACCCACCACAAAGTCCAATGTTTTCTAGTCCTCGATTTTCTCCAAAGCCCGATAAATTAGGATCTGTGCATCTTACTTTTAGTCAGGTTGTGAAAGCAACACACAATTTCTCGTCATCCTCTTGTATAGGTGAAGGGGGCTTTGGCACAGTCTATAAAGGTCGTTTACCAGACGGTCAGGAGGTTGCAATAAAACGAGCTAGAAAGGTATGCTACACTCATTCAATAAACTACTTGCAATGTCTTAGGAATTATTATAAGATATTCATCCAAATGACTACCCATGGGTGATCCTTTGACAATGAACATTTACTCGATATTTCTTTTCACTTAAGTGGACAATGGAACAGCTTAACCAATTGATATCATGAAATATTGAAATTTGCTTGCTAAGGGTGCATTTAAATCATATCAGATAATGCTAAAAAGCTAGAAAGGTATGCTACACTCATGCGATATACTGCTTGTTATGTCTTTTTTTTTTGTATCATTTTAAGATATCCCTTGGGTTATCCTTTGACAATGAACTAGTACTAGACATTGCTTTTCACTGAAGTGGACAATGGAACAGCTTAACCAACAAATTTCATTAAATTTGCTTGCTAAGGTTGCGTTTGGATCATACTAGATAATGCTAAAGAGAATTTAATTCATCATCTTAAGATTTTGTGCCATATAATGCATTATCTACTGTGATCCAAATGCACTCTAAGTATGATGTTTGGACCAGCGGCAGATGAAGTCACTGACTTTGCATAGAATTTACCACTTGAAACTTGAGTTTAACACTCGAAGAGTGGTGGTGGGAGGTTTATCCTACATTGACTTTTTAAGTTTCAACTTAGTACTCCGCTTCTCAATCAATGATTATGTAATAAAAGCAATTTCTATGTGGTCTCAAACAATAAGTTGATGCAGCATTTCCCTTGAGTAGTCTACATTGTTTGCTACTTTTCCATGACACATCTGTAAATTTATTGGATGATTTTTTTTTCATTTTCATTTTTTGTACTTTGGTGTAGGAACATTTTGATTCAACTGAATTCAACAGTGAGGTTGACATTCTGTCCAAAATCGATCATCGGAACCTAGTGAGGCTGTTAGGTTGTGTTGACAGAGGAAATGAACGTCTCATTCTTACAGAGTATGTGCCAAATGGTACTCTGAGGCAACATCTTGATGGTGAGGTCTACCTCGTCAGGATAGCACAAAAAGATTCTTGGTAATTAAGTGTTGAAAACTCAGTTATTGCTGCAATACCTGACAGGTGAACGTGGGAAGATCTTGGATTTTAACCAGCGCCTTGAGATAGCAATTGATATAGGCCATGGCTTAACTTATCTTCACACTTATGCAGGTAAAGAACACCCTATTCTCTCTTCTCCCTATATATTTTTGTTTGCGGATTAAAGTGTACTCTATTAGAGAAAGGGATGCAACTTTCAAACAGCTTTATTTTCAAACCAATTGTTAGATTCTTGCAATACAAAATCCCCATAAAATTCTTTACATTAAACGTTGAGAAATGCTTTGCATATACTGGATTAATAGTATATATATGGTATTTTTTCTAAGAGAGATGTATATTTGATTTATTTCATAGAAGTGGTTTTCTATTGATTATTTTCTTACAAATGCAATGAAGCCCATCCAATTATGCATCTTATATTTTTGCATCCTCCTAATTTTCCTTCTGCAATAATCAAATAGAGTGCTGTTTTCTTAGCTCTTGCTGATTGGTGTTATTTCATGCATGTAGACAAACAGATAATTCATAGGGATGTGAAGTCGTCCAACATTCTTCTAACAGACGGAATGAGGGCTAAAGTAGCTGATTTTGGATTTGCAAGAGTAGGTCCACGAGATGCAGACCGGACTCATATTTCAACAAAGGTAAAAGGTACTGTGGGCTACCTTGATCCAGAGTACATGAGAACCTACCAACTCACCACCAAAAGCGATGTCTACTCTTTCGGGATTTTACTTCTGGAGATTCTGACTGCACGTCGTCCCGTAGATCCAAAAAGGCCACCCAATGACAGGGTGTTGATCAAATGGGTAAACTTTTCTTCTTTCTAACCCAAATGGGTAAACCTGTCACATTGAGATCCCTACCTCAAACTAAGGTTGAGTTTGAATTACACTTGATAATGCAATATAAGGGAATCCACAGTGGGAGTCTCATGTGGTGGGTTTAATAGCAAATTTTTATATCTAGAATACCAATATATTTCATAGCATTTTGTACCATTTGGTATGAAACCTATCCAAGAGTGTACTTTTTGGTATGAAACCCATCCAAGACTTTCACATTATGCAACTCTTGGATGAGATTCATTTTATACCAAAAAGTACTATGAATTATTATTATTATATTATAACATGCTGTGAAACCCCATTGTGGATTGTCTAATACATGATCAAGTGTAATCGAGACGAACCCTAAAACAGGAGAGGCATTTTTCTAAGTTGAGTAGAAACTTGCTCGCCTTTCACGACATTGATTGTCTAGTAACGGTTTCTGCAGGCATTCTATAACTACAGCGAGGGCAACGTAGTTGGGCTTGTGGATCCTCTAATGGAGGAATCGGTGAATGCAGACATTCTGAGGAAAATGTTTGCTTTGGCAATTCAATGTGCCGCCCCTATACGAGCGGATCGACCTGACATGAAAATGGTTGGGGAGAGACTTTGGGCGATTAGGATGGATTACAAAAACCAAAAAGAGTAATTGTGTTGATGCAATCCTGGGCCAATCTTGGTGTCGTATGAAGAACTGCCCCTGTGCAATGCCATGGTTTTCCACTGTAAATGTGAAAGTTGTTGCCAACTTTCAGCTCTGAATCTTGTTTTTGACGATTTGCTTGCAGATATTCAGATTGTCTATTGTGGAGTTTTTTTTTCCTTTTCTTTTCAGGAATCACAGCATATGATGATATGAAAGTTTTCCACTAATGTTCCCATCCCTTCCTTTGTAACTTGTAAATTAGATTTTTTTTTAAGAGTTCCATTTGCACACAAAGTTGAAAGTTTGCTTATAAACAGAAATAGTCTGCATTTGCAGCTCTGTCTGAGTGTGAGAGATTTGCCAGCTGATTTGTGTTCTTGAATCCACCGAAAGTGCTGTTGAATCCATCTAGATCCCCGGGCAGTTCTTCAAAACTCAAATGGTATAACTTACCTAAACAAACAACACACAATCTTTTTCAAATGGTTCATGCTGGCGCCACTGTAAATCTGGTCAGCATTTTCCCTCCCTGGCTTATCAGTAAAGCAGGTCAAAGAACTTAATTTTCTATAGCTTATCAAATCTGGTGAATGTTTTTGTATCGGATGAAAAACAGCATTCCCTTTACAAATTGCATTTTATGCTTTTTTTTTTTTTGACAATGGACCAATCACAAATGGAAGGAAGGATTTATATGTTATCAATCGTGCGTCACATGACGATGGAGATTATTAATTTTAGTAAGGATTGTGGCTGGTTCCTTCCTTCTACCAAAAAAAAAGATTGTGGGTGGTTCTTTCCACAAAAATTTAATTTATGAGTGAGGCTGTGTGAATAGTATTTTAATTTACGGTGATTAAGTGTAATTTTACCTATTTTATTTATACCATTGAGGCATTGACTGACCAAAAATGAGACAAATAAGAAAAAAAAGGGTCAATTATGAGAGAACTTAAAAACTTGGGATCAAAATGCAAGAAAAGTGAAAGGTCAACGGCGTCTGTTAAACCGACTCCCGGACACGGCAGCTCAGCATTCCGGAGACGGAAGTTACAAAACAAAAACGACGTCGACCGCTTTCTCCCCTCACATAGCATATAAATATAGTAAAAGATTCTTTCGTCCAAAGTCGGAGGACGTCAGCATCCCTCCAAATCTAACAGCTCTCAAAAGTCCTCACAAGCTCGATCGACCTCTTCCTGTCTCTCGGATCAGTCATGCTCGCCTCATTCCCCTCTGCCACCAACACCCTCGCCTCAACCTCTGCTTTGACGGAGATTTAAGTAATTTGATTTAATTTGAAATGTCGTTCTTCTTTAGCGTGGTCATCGGGATCCTCGTCGGGATCGCAATCGTCGTCCTATTCGTCCGCTGTGAAAATGCGCGATCGAAGCAGCGATCGGATCTTGTAAGTAATTTCTCGATTTGAAACCTTTATACTGGTTTCTCCAAGTCAAATTTGATTTTACTCCTTTTATGATTTGCGAAATTACTATTTTAGGCTGCGACGATTGCGGCGTTTGCGAGGATGACGGTGGAGGATTCTAGAAAGCTGCTCCCTCCACCGCACTACCCGTCCTGGATTGTCTTCTCCGACCGCCAGAGAGTTGGTTTCAAACTCATCGTCTTTGCTTAATACTACAGTAATTTTTATCATCAGTTGGAGATTTTGAGTCCAGAAAACGACGTCGTTTCTTTCTCTGATTAGTGATTCGTGGTTTCTTCTTCTCAGTTGACTTGGCTCAATGCTCATCTCGCCAAGATCTGGCCCTACGTAGATAAGGCAAACTCTCTTTCCTCTTCATTTTGTAAATCTCTGCGAAAACTGACTGGTCGAATGCATTAATTTTGGCCTTTTCATTTTACGAAAATTCAGTTTTAATTTGGTTTAAATTGAAATCGACGGCTTTAGTTTTGACTTTTTGAGTTGAAAAAACTCGGAATTGTGTGAAATGTGTTTTGTACCGTTTCATTTTATAACTGTGTCTTTGGGACGGTGTTGTAGGCGGCGTCTCATTTGATAAGGGAATCTGTGGAGCCCATTCTTGAAGAGTACAGACCAGTTATTCTTTCATCCCTCAAGTTTTCCGAGTTCACTCTTGGAAGTGTTGCTCCCCAATTTACAGGTCCAATTTGTTGCTTCCTTTTTCTATCGGACTGTCCTGTTTTTGTGGAATTTTCAGAAACCGTCCCAAAATCTCTGTCATTTCACCAAAACGGCCATTCTTTTTTTTTTTCTTATAAAAGTTATTATAAAAGTTGGATTCAGAACCTTTACTTTTTGATAAGCTTCATTATATTCCCCCTTTTGTGCTTCATGAATAAAGAAAAAATATAATGGATGCTGAATCTGTTTATTTTTCTACCCATAATCTGGTTCTCTTAGGGGTGTCAATCATTGAAGATGGAAGTGATGGTATCACTATGGAGTTGGAAGTAAAATGGGATGGAGATCCCAGCATTGTACTTGCTATAAAGACTAGACTTGGCGTTGCACTGCCTGTCCAGGTATCCATATATTTGTCTTTCTCGCATTTTTCACAATTTTCAAGCAAGTTATCAAAATTACTATTTATACCTTAAAACTGAGAAAAAAAAAATTAGGCTACAATTAAAGACAAATAATCTAATACGGCCAGTTTCAAAAGTTTCTGAGTTCACTTCTTGATTGTCACATCTGTTTGGAAAACAAGATTGGCATTAATTAATCACATCATTGCAAGTGCATCTGATTTGATTCTTTTCAATGTTTGTCTAGGTAAAGGATATTGGATTTACAGGTGTTTTTAGGCTCATATTTAAGCCTCTAGTTGAAGAGTTCCCTGGTTTTGGTGCAATTAGTTACTCATTAAGGCAAAAGGTAACACTATACCAAGTTTGCAACCCTCTCCATTTTATATTGTTAACTTGTGCAGGTTTTAGAACTCTTTTGCTGTCCCTTGCACAATTAATATTTCTGGCTGTCCAGGCTCTAGGATAAGGATTCAGTCATTGAGATAATGTGTATGCTATTCTCTCACAAATGCATTGAGATAATTAACTTATTCTGTCAAAATATCAGACCCTATCAGCTGAGTTAAGCTGATGTAAAATGTTGATATAGCTCACTCACAAATGCGAGAAAAAAATATTCTGTTCCATCCAAATATCAAAACCTAACATTTGAGATTTTTCTAAGATATTTCATTCCATTACCTGACTCATCATTCCTTATCTAGTTTGTGCATTTTATTTGTCCTCATCAGTTGTATATATATATTGCTACTTAACCTCCGGCTTGCGTATCACCTGGTTTTTTCATTTCAGAAACAAATGGACTTCACTCTCAAAGTTGTTGGTGGTGACATATCTTCAATCCCTGGGCTTTATGATGCTATTGAAGTTTGTCATTAGTCGTAATCCGCTCCTTTCACTCATGCTAGGAAAGAAAGTAGACAATGTATGGTTTTCGGTGTTTTGTGAGTGAGAATTATGCCACAATTTTATTCCAATAAATTATTGTCTCATTCTTTCATAAATTTAAAGTTTCATCATCCTTTTTTCTTACATGATAGGTAAGCTTAGTTGAAGCTGGACATCATGCTCTTTCATAAAATAAAAACTTCTTCTATTTTTTCTCCTAATATGTTGGCGTTTCATTCTGCTATTGAACATAATGTAACTATTGCTATAAGTGCAGGGGACCATAAAGGATGCCATTGAGGATTCTATTACATGGCCAATTCGCAAAATTATTCCTATTATACCCGGGGATTACAGGTATTTAGAAGCATCAGACTGCATACTTCTTGCATCTTTTCCTGAAAAAATCTTATGGCTTAACCGAACTCACTCAACCCAATTGACATGTTACATAGAACAATTTGAACACTCCATGTTTAACATAATAATTTCTTCAGTTAGATTTTCGGTCAAATGCTCAAAAGTCAAAATGCCTTAAGCTTATGAAAGCTGCTACATAAATTTATCTCCATTTCTTAAAAAAACTGCAGAACTGGATAATTGTTGCAAATATTCTTGGGCTTGCTTTTACTCCCAAGAAGTGTACATAAACCTATTTGAGAGAAATCATGCCATAGAAAAAAACAGAATAGTTAAGTAAAATTGTCAGTAAACAAATTCTAACATTTATCTTATCTAATAGTAGTATGATCAATTGATCATAGCCAATGCTATGTACCTTTAGTGAAATGAACTTGGAATCTTTATTTAAGCTTTCTTTGTGAGTACATGTCTCGTACATTCGATAATGTGCAGTGATTTGGAGTTGAAGCCTGATGGAATACTAAAGGTTAAGCTTGTGCAAGCCCGGCATCTTACTAACAAGGACTTGATAGGAAAATCAGACCCTTTTGCTGAGTTATATGTGCGCCCTCTTCGTGCAAAAATGAAGACCAGTAGAGTGATTGTAAGTCATGTATACCTGCAAGAAAACTAGTTCAAGTTTTCACAACTTTTGAGTTATGAAATGCTTTCTTTGCTTCCCTCAGAATAATGACTTGAATCCAATCTGGAACGAGCACTTTGAATTTGTGGTTGAGGACAAATCAACTCAACACTTGGTGGTGAAAGTCTATGACGACGAGGGATTTAAGTCATCAGAACTTTTAGGCTGTGCTCAGTTTCAGCTAAAGGATCTTCAGCCCGGTAAAGTGAAAGACGTGTGGTTAAAACTAGTCAAGGATTTGGAAATCCAGAGAGATAACAAGAACAGGGGTGAGGTAAGAATGGATATTCTTTTCTTCCATGAGATTGACTAAGCAAGTAAGTCCATTACACTTTCCATATCATGATATGCCCTGCAGGTACATTTGGAACTCTTGTATTCTCCTAAGGAGCTTGAAAATGGATTCATAAATAATTATGCTGCAAGTGTTTCCATGACCTCTTTAGAGAGGGCTCTCAAATCTGGCATGGAGGAAATGGTAGCATCCTCAATGCCGAGGGAAAACAAGGAAATCATTCGGGGAGTCCTTTCTGTTACTGTGATCTCTGCTGAAGACTTGCCTCAAGCTGATCTGATGGGAAAGGCTGATCCATTCGTCGTTGTCAAAATGAAAAAATCCCCGACAATGAACAAAACAAGGGTGAGTACCCTATAATGAAAATTTCTATGACTTGATTCTGCATTGAATTTATTGTTTGATGATGCCTAAATTAGAGATGAATTCTTGCCAACAATTTTGTCGTGATTGAGATTTTAGGATTGGATCGTTAGGGGTCTTTAGGGTATTATTGAAGAGTTGGGTCGTCATGTTTATTGATCATGCATGCACAATAGATTGTCTGACATCATCAAGGTTTGATAGGAGAATCAGTTAGTGTAAACGATCAATATTAGTGTGCAAATGACTTCAGGCTTAGAATTTGAGATTGTAGCATCATAGTACTTAAATTAAGCTCTCTGTCCTGTGGATCAGGTTGTTCACAACAGCTTAAACCCGGTTTGGAATCAAACATTCGACTTACTTGTAGAGAACGGGGTACATGATATGCTCATCCTGGAAGTTTGGGACCATGATACATTTGGCAAGGTAAGTCTCCCTTTCATATAGGCATTACTTTCTGGATAAGGAAGTAACCGAGTAAATCGTTTAAAATATCGGTTGGTTAACCGTAACCGAATAATTTTTATTTTTGTTACGGTTAACCGAAAAAAGCGACCAATTTTTTTAGTCACGATTTTTTTTTGCCCAATCCTAATTGTCATCAGCCTTAGTACTACTAAGGAAATGGTTGATGAGAAGACAGAGGAAATCAAAACATACCAATTTCCCCTTAATATGAACTTGACGACACTGCAGGACTACATGGGAAAATGTGTGGTGACACTGACGAGAGTTATAGCGGAAGGTGAATACAAAATTAGCTTACCTGTGGAAGAGGCCAAGAAAGGGAAACTAATGGTTAATCTTAAATGGAGCCCTCAATACGTCACCCGACATAATACATGATTATTGGGCTTGCTTGTCCAATAGATGCGCCACTCACAGTATGTATGATCATTTTTGGAACGACTTATAAGATTATGAATTGGTATTGTACAATATGATCGATAGATGCGTTTGATGGTGTACATTCCTGAGTTAAGTGAACGATCAAGAATTGGTTCAATAGTTTGTTACCGAAAGAAAGGTTTACCCAATTCATTATCAATTGCGTTTATGTAAGCGTCGATGTTAGACTTTCTCTCTTCTATAATATAAATTGAACACCTAAGATATTGTAAATGAACAAGTAATGTAATGATCATGAACAAGTATTATAATATGGATAACCAAATAATCTACGTAGGTAATATTGTATTTATGCCTCTTTGCAAATGAACAACTACTTATTCGTACATGAATAACTACAAACACTAAACCCTAAAATCCAAAATACTAAACCCTAAACCCTAAATAGTAAACCCTAAAACAATAAATACTAAACCCTAAAATACTAAACCCTAAATACTAAATAATAAACCCTAAACCCTAATTAGTAAACCCTAAAATCTCAAATACTAAACCCTAAAACTCAAATAGTAAACCATAAACCCCAAATACTAAATCATAAACCCTAAATACTAAGCCCTAAACCCTAATACTAAACCCTAAATCCTAAATAGTAAACCCTAAAATCCTAAACCCCAAATAGTAAACCCTACACCATAAACCCTAATCCCTTAAACATTAAACCCTAAATCCTAGTGTTTAAGGTTTACTATTTAGGGTTTTTAGGGTTTAGTATTTTATGGATTAGTATTTTAGGGTTTACTATTTAGTGTTTAGGGGTTTAGTGTTTAGTGTTTAGTTTAGGGTTTAGTATTTAGGGTTTAGGGTTTAGTAATTTGGGGTTTTGGGGTTAGGGGTTAGGGTTTAGGGTTTAGGGTTTATTATTTAGGTTTAGGGGTTAGGGTATGTAGTTGTTCATTTACGAATAAGTAGTTGTTCATTTGCAAAGAGGCATAAATACAATATTACCTACGTAGATTATTTGGTTATCCATATTATAATAATTGTTCATGATCATTACATTACTTGTTCATTTACAATATCTTAGGTATTCAATTTATATTATAGGAGAGAGAAAGTCTAGCATCGGCGCTTATATAGACGCGATTGATATTAAGGGGAGAGAAAATTGGATATGAATTGCTCATTATTAGGTATTAGTTGTTCATTGTTGTAGTTGTTCAGTTGTAGAGAGACGTAATTATTTGTGTTAATTATTGTTCATCCATAATATAATAATACTTGTTCATTATAAATACATTACTTGTTCATTTGCAATTCCTTAATTGTTCAATATGTATTAGATGAGAGAGAAAGTTTAGGATCAACGCTTACATAGACGCGATTGATATTAAGGAGAGAGAAAATTAGAGATGAATTGTTCATTGTTAGGTATTAGTTGTTGATTGTTGTAGTTGTTCAATTGTAAATGAGTAGTTGTTCAGTTGTAGAGAGACGTAATTAATTACGTAAATTATTATTCATCCATAATATAACAATACTTGTTCGTGATAAATACAATACTTTTTCATTTGCAATCTATTAATTGTTCAATATGTATTAGATGAGAGGAAAGTTTAGCATCATCGCTTATATAGACACGTGAGATATTAGAGTAGAGAGAAAATTAGATATGGATAGATTTATTTGTTTTTCTTTTAATTCTAAAAAATCTTATCCATTAGATTTTTTTAAATCTAAAGGCTAAAGATTGATGTCTCTCTATTTGGTGGTGTTTTCATATGTGATTTCCTTTGTAAATATGTTTCTTTTTCCCCTTTTCTTGTGCGTTTTGTTCCTTTTTAGCCTAGTTCCCGTATTTCTATGAGATTCGGAGACTACGCACATTTTATGTGTTTTGTAGGTAATTTGGCATGAATCAAGGATCGATTTGAAGGAGGGTCGGGACATGGAGCAAAGGCCGAGCTAAAGCGGGAAGGAGAGAAGCAAGCCATGAAGAAGAACAAGAGAAGCCAACTAAGAAGAAGGTGGAACGAGGTCAGGACCGAGTTGCAACCACATCGGGCCCGACTTTGAAGTCTCCAACCTCGGACCAAGTTGCACAGTAACTCGGGCCCGAGGTCCTCCGTGTCGGTCACCGAACTACTTGGGCTCCAAGGCACGAATTTGTGGACTTCCACTTTTACCCCTCATCTAATCTATAAAAGGCCCTCTTGTCTTCTAAGAAGGGGTTCCCTCACACACACACAAAAAGGGGGTTCCCTCACACACACACAAAAAGGGGGACCCAAGGGGATACTTGGAGAGCAAGGAGGAAGGAGAGGAGAAGGAAGAGAGAGAGAATCGGCCAAGAGAGGAAGGCTTGATAGGTTTTGTTGATTGTTTAGCTTTGCTTTGTTTGATCTTGTGGATTTGAAAACCCTTGATTTGGATTTGTGGATTGCTTTGGATTTGAATGAAACTTTGCTTTGTTTTGAGATTGATTATGATGATTGCTTTCCCTTTTGATTTGATTGCTTTCTTTGCTTGTCTCATGGAGTAGATCTCCTTGATCTTGGGTTATGGGGGAAAACCCTAGCTAGGTTTAGGCTAGAAACCCCAATTCCATAGCCTTGAGTGTTTGATCTAAGGAACCCACTCTACATAGAGCTACAATTCCTTGCGAAAGTTGGGAATCAAGGCTTGAGATTGGCAAAGTAGCGAAAGTGAACATGTGTCAATCTCAAGACCTTGCTTCGAAGGGGATTTCCCCATGGATCGAGGTGTAGATGTGGTTGGAACGAGGGCGAAAGCACTCGATCCTAGTCCGATCATCACTCTTTGCTTGAATTGGGGTGGAAAAGCCTAAATCTACTAGAGAAGGAACCCAAAAGCCCAAGATCTACTTTTAACCTTTGAAGTTCGACAAACCCAGCTACCTCGGGCCCGACTTACCCAGTGTCGGTCCCGACTTCCTCTTGTCGCCAACATCGGGCCCGACGTGACCTCAGTGTCGGTCCCGACTGTTTTCTTTGTTTTCCTTTGTTTTATGCTCTCCTTTCTAGCTTCCTAGTATCTAGGCACATCGATCGAGTAGATTTCCCGAGTGTTCGACACCCACCACGTGCTACAACGGGGTCGGGTTATAAATTGTATCTCTTGACCCTCGCATTCGAGAGCGATCAAAAGATCCTCCTAATTATCTACGGTAAGAACCCTCCTCACCTGAACTTAATCCTATATATATATATATACTTTTTTTATAATAGAAGGCAAACATTATGTTACCCGTACATTACTAGGCCAACCTAAATCATCACTGTGGATGATTTTGAGGAATTCCACAACAATAGGACGTTGAATAACATTGAAGCTTAATCGATCTAACGATAAATCATTACAAACTGACAATTGTTGCGCTTGAAAGGCATACTGTTGAAGGAGAGGAGTTGAGATGAACCTTCTTGCAATAAAATGGGTTGCACTATTACATTTCCTATAGTAATGAAAAACTAGAATATTCGGAATAACATTAAGCAAAGAATTAATATCTTGAACTATGGATAAAATCTCCAAAGGAATTTTCCAAACACTTTTAATCAAATTGATCAAAGAAAGATTATCTCCTTGAATAATGACATGAGAAAACTTAGACGCCACCACAAACTGAAGACCAAACAAAAGAGAAAATGCTTCAGCTTGTAAGACGCTCATAGACGACAACTCTTTCCTATCCAAACCAATGATTTTACTTGTATGATCCCGAGCAATGAAGCTAGCAAAAGTTTTAGAATTTTGTTTTTTCGAAGCATCAGAATTTAGTTTTATCCAATTCGGAGGAGGATTAATCCAGGACATATTGTTTCGCCTCTTCCTAACTGATGTTTTTACTAGAGCAATCAGATTGGCATAATTCCATTGGAGAAATTGTGAGAACGCTAAGCTGCTAGGAAGACAATTAGAGGTAATCCTTGACGGGTTAAAAATAATTGACACCAGATATACCACCATAAAAGCACAACTGGTTAGAGTTGACACTAGATTTAAAATTTGTATTCAAATTATCCACAAAATCACATGTGGACTGAATTGAAAAAGCAAGATTTAACTTTGCTCCCAAATTTGAAATCATCTTTTGAGAGAAAGGCAATTAAAGAATAAATGGTTTATCATCGATCTCAATATCATTTTGACATAAACGCACACTAGTTTGGCACCCTATTACCATATCTATTTAACCGCTCCGTTGTAGGCAGGCAATTAGAACATGCTTTCCATATAAAAGATTTAATTTCAGGGGGAATGTTCAACTTCTAAATCCAACCAAACCCAGCCAAAGGCCGAGGAGGAGAATAAACTAAAGAAGAGGCTGATTTAACTGAGAAGCATCCATCCACCTCCGAAATCCAAACCAGTTGATCCTCAACACCGTTCATCGGAATACGAATATGAAGGATATGGCTAATTATATTCCTGGGAAGAATGCGAGAAAGAGCCGGAATATCCCAAGATAAGTCATGTAATGTAAAATTAGAAACACGAAGTACGGGATTGACATTGTCATAGTAATTGGTGAGGTCAAAGTTTCCAATCCATATATCCATCCAAAAATTTATATTTTGGCCATTTCCGACCATCCAACGAATTTCCAACGAGAAGGGCTGACAAATACTGAGGAGGCGGCCAAACTGCCAAGACAAAGAAGAAGACGGTTTTCTTTGATAACCATGACTATAACATGTGACAAGTCTTCTTCTTTCTTTTTAAAATGATGTTATAATTCATAATTCAACAGTTTTATTATAATTTTTAACATACCACGTGTCTAAAAGAAGGGCATGATTTGGCCTTTTCAAATTCTTATGCTTTGATTAAAAACAAGTACTATATGAATTAAGAATTAAACTGTAAGTTTATTGGTTTAAACAACAAATTAATACGGTACGATCTTAATAACATGGTAATTGAACATAGAATTTATCCATTATACTCTATCAAAGTTCAAATGTTGGAGTATTATTTCGCAATATCCTTAATTAATTACAAACCATGGAAACTCCGACCCAAAAACCGTGGATACATTATCCATGTATATTAATGTGACCATCATCACATCTCGATTTTTTTTATGAACTTTATGTATGTATAATACAATTAGCATACGGTAGACAGATTCATTGTGTTTCTTCTAATATCATCACATGAACCAAATGATCCTGGAGAATCAGAAGAATGAATGAACAAAGGATCGATCGAATCGATAATAGCTTGTCAAGTAACCCAAACCATTGTGAAACCCTAAAATTTGGGAAGAGAAAGCTCTGAAAGTTTGAACAAAGGAACGATCGTGGCGATAAAAAAATCCAATGTGTTTCAGACACAAGAAAGCTCCGATACCATGTTTGTGTGAAGCACATTCAAAGAGAAGTGTTTCAGACACAAGAAAGCTCTGATACCATGTTTGTGTGAAGCACATTCAAAGAGAAAATTGAATAGAAGGAATCATCATTTCATTCATTAACAGAATTGAATACAAGGAGGTGTTTACATAGTGGAGAAAAGACTCACACTTTACACCGTTATTACATTGTTAATTAAGTACTCTAACAGAAACTTAACTAACTAATCATGTATTACAATATTAATAGTCCAATAATTACTAATACCGTGGGCAGTGGCGGATGTAGGTTCGCGAGTAACCTGGCGGACCCGGCGGAGCACGCGACTTCATCTGCTCGAAACGAGGAACCCGTCCACCTTCGATGGTCGTCATAGTCGTCCACAATAGGAGAACAAGGACAACAATAGCCGCTAAACTAACGAGAGAGGTGGCCATGGAAGCAGGAAAATGTTACCACAAGATCAATCCGTGATCGAGTCAACAACCTTTGTAAGAGGAGGTTTGAGCTCTCGGTTGATGGCTCATCATTCCACTCTACTGCCTTTGAACTTATATAGTGAGTGTACAAGTGTAATTAATTAGCGATTCTACCAAAATAAAAAATATAAATAACAATACACATGTTGCAATGAAATATAGGGTCGAATGCACTGTCCCTCCCTTGGCTAAGTCATGAGGTGTAATTGTTAAGTTATGTGCAATGAAATTATCCCTCCTTGTTTAAGATAGAACAAAATATATTACTAATCTCTCGTCCCCATATAATTTTGCTTTTGCACGAGCCTAAATAACGATACATGAACATGAAAGTTAACTCCTCTTGGGGTGTTTGCCATACGAGATAAGGGGTACAATCTCATGCAAACTAATTAATTTCTACCCCATACTTTATTGTTTACAACGAATTCAAAATTACCTTTAGCAACTGACTATTCATTTAAAGTCCAACTATAATTCAAAATTACAAATCTCTTTTTTTTGGTCGAACAAAATTATCCCTCTTTGCTTAAGATAGAACAAAATTATTAATCTCTCATCCCCATATAATTTTGCTTTTGCATGAGAATGAATAATTTTTCATCAAAATTATTCATGAACGAGCTTAGACGGGGTTTAGACGGGGCTTTTAGCATCTACCTTTCTTCGAGGACCCTCTTTTCAGTCGTCACGACCTTTCGAGTAGGTGAGGAGAGCTCTTACCGTAGATAATTAAGAGGCTTCTCAACCTTTAGATTTAAAAAAATTAATGGATAAGATTTTTTGGAATTAAAATAAAAACAAACAAATCTATCCATATCTAATTTTCTCTCTCCTCTAATATCATTTGCGTCGTCTATATAACCGCTGATGCTAAACATTTCCCTCATATAATACATATTGAACAATTAAGAGATTGTTCATATTATAATCACAACTAGATTATTTGGTTATCCATATTATAACAATTGTTCATGATCATTACATTACTTGTTCATTTACAATATCTTAATTGTTCAATTTACATTAGAGGAGAGATAAAGTTTAGCATCGACGCTTATATAGACGTGATTGACATTAAGGAGAGAGAAAATTAGAGATGAATTGTTCATTGTTGTAGTTTTTGATCAATTGTAAATGAGTAGTTGTTCAGCTGTAGATATGGATAGATTATTTGTTTTTCTTGTAATTCTAAAAAATCTTATCCATTAGATTTTTTTAAATCTAAAGGCTGAGGATCCTCCTAATTATCTACAGTAAGAACCCTCCTCCCCTGAACTTAATCCTATATATATATATATCCTTTGAATTATGGTTGCTTTTCATATCGAATAACGCCCAATCAAAATGGAGTTTGACGTGGAGTCGGACGGATCCAGGTTCCACCACATTTGGTGTTTGAATTAACAAAAGTTTAGGTGATTTTGGTAATTAGTAAAATTCGGAAACAGTTTTAGGTGTTAGTACCTAAGAAAAATCAACCAACCCATTCCCCTTCCTTCCCTTGTGAGGTGACTCAATAGATCCGAGTTGTGTTGATCGACTGTTCATCAACTTTGACCAATCTTTTTACTTTTTATGACATTTTTCAAGCGTGTTATTCAACCATCATCAAAGACTTGCTGATATTCAACCATCATCAAAGACTTGATGATATTCACTTTGTGATATCATCTTTGAAGTCTTCCTTAACAACGAAGTTTCCAATTTCAATGACTTTCCAAGATTGAAAGTCATTACTTCAGATCCAATTTTTTATGAGGGTGCCATTGTTCAAATCATCTAACAATGAGACAAGGGAGCTTGATGTTCCCTAAACTGATCGAGTACATCTCATAACTCATTGTCAATACATGTATGCAACGCACAATATAGAGTGCCTACCCTGATACCAATTGTAGGATCTACCTGCTTTAGAAATCAAATAAGGAATTGTATAAAAACAATTTCTTGGATGTAGGATCGTTAGTACTAGGACGAGTTGGCGACTCCTACGAAGTCGTTGACTTTGAGTAATAAAGCATCGGAATAAACACACAATAAAATAAACGTTTACCAACGGTGACTGACAAGCGATGTATAGTGGAAACTCTTCGTAAACCAACTAGTTTACTTAGAGAAAAACCACTCCCTTCCAAGTTTATCACTTGGTCGGATTTCAAGAGTCCTTAGACTCGCTTTATTGATTTCTTGAGTGATTACAAAACTCTCCCGTGTACAAGAATGAATCCCACACCCTTGAACCACGCTCTACCTTTGCACTCACACTCTCAATCTCACGCTATGCCTAAGATCTCTTGACTCCACTTGTACGAATCTTACGCACAAGTATGCTCTTCCTTTCTTACACACGATTATGAAATTATGCTCAGACACTTACAATTAGCCTAAACACTAGGGTATTTAAACTAAGGTAAGAGAGATCTCATGAATATTATTTTCCATTCGATTAGGAAAACAATATTCACTCAACCGTTTACAAATCTTTCCAAATATATAATTGTACGCACACTAAAATATTCTAGGGGAATCAAATTATCTTCATCTTGATTTTAGCATTCTTTTGATGATCTTCTCCTAAAATAAATCAACACAACTGTTTTCAATTAAACACACATGATTTGTGCGTTCCTTCCATAAATAGATCACGTCGCCAGCTGCTTATGTCAGTGATTTTGCCAAGTCACCGACTCGACTTGTAAACATAGGGTCACTGACTCTGGAACCATCAAAACTCAAATTTTCATCTTCTAACAAATTCCCCCTTTTTGATGGTGACAAATAGCCTGTTTTGATAAAAAAAACTATCCAGCATACACAAACAACATAGTAGATAGAGCAAAACACAAAAACCATAAAAAGTTCCCCCTAAGCTTAGTAACCACATGATTTTAGTATTTTGATCCCCCTAATAAATCTATTCCCCCGGTTAATTCCCCCTTTTGGCATCATCAAAAATACTGCTAAAACAAGAAAAAAATCCAGAGGCGAATATAGAGACTTAAAGCATAATATCAAAACAGTCATAGATAGTCATCCACCATGGCAAAATAAAAGTAAGATGCAAACACACACAATCCAGAAATACGTTACAACCAAATTGAAATTAAAAGTCTTTTAAAGTGGAGGAATAATGTGGCAAGGAAAGAAGAAAGGGATAGAGAAGGTCATGAGTGTACGGAAGTCACTGACATCAGGCTCCAAAGTCATTGAGCCTTTCCTCTATTGCATCCAGCTTTGACAGTGCATTGCCAACCATATTCTGAAGCTTTTCCATCATCCCCTTGAGAATCATGTTCTGCTCCCTGATTTCCTTCAACTCACCGTTCGCTGGAGAAGACTTCATGCCTTCTTCCTGGTTGCCCTTGTCACTGACCTCAGATGACTTCGACACCCACTGTCCATCAACCCAGTTCCAACCAAACTTCCTGATCATCTCTTTGTTGAGAACTCTGGTGTTGAGGACATCAACATGGCTATCCACATAAACCTTATGCTCAAGCATCATCAAAGCAATCAACATTCCGTAGGGAAGAGCATGCTTGGCAGTTTCAAGAACATGCTTCATGTGAAGCATCATCAGACGTGGCAAGTTAATCTTCTTCCCTCGTATGATCTTGTCCATGACTAGCAAATCCTGAATAGAAGCAGCATTCCTCTTGTGTTCCCTTGGCAGCAGGTTGCTGATGAGGTAATTGAACATCACCTTCTTCTCTATTCCCATCTTGTTGACCAGATAGGGGCTAGTGAAGTTATCATCACTATCAGTGACAGTTTTGATAATCTCACGGTCATCAACCCCTTCAGGCCAACCTCCTTTGTAGTACTCAGCAAAACCTTCATGAGGAATCTCCAGAATGTCACTAACATCCTTGCTACAGAAGGAATACGTCTTCTTGTTTATGGTGTACCTCCCTATGGTCATATTCCATGTATCTTCAATCACAAGATTCTTATAAAACATCTTAACCATCAACGGGTTGTACTCATGTTCTCCTTGAACTAACTTGTCCCATTTTTGCTTTTTCAGCCAGTCAATGACCTTTGTCAGTTTGAACTCCTTTATGAAGTCTTCATCCCACAACAGATCCTTAGTGAAATCCTTAGACGACATATCAATGCTCACACTAGTTTTCTTACTCTTCTTACTAGATCCAACATCAGACTTAGGAGATCTCCCCCTTTTCTTTCTAGTGACTTTTTCAAAGAAAGAAGAGTCACCACCCTCTGAGGCAGCCTCAGGGGTTTCCAACCCCTTGCCCTTCTTGGCTTTAAGAGCCACTGCCGAGGCTCTAGCACTAGCAGATCTAGTCTTAGGGTGAAATGGAGGAGGCATGTCTATCTCATCATCCTTAAGCAACCCAGAGTCATCTCCAAAGAGGTCTTTTTCCAAATTTTTCTTAAAGGGGGTGGGGGCTCGGATGGCCTGATCCACCAAGGGGAAACCCAGTTTCCCGACACTTAGCTAGAGTACGCTCATCCCTCCTTGCAATCGGAGCGGATGGGATCATGATCCCGAAAGTCGTACTTCAAACACGTAGGCAGTTATGACTTAGTAAGATTATATAGAGGCGTCGGCTATTCCGCGCCCCTTACTAGTTCGTTCGACGTTGATCTTTGAACGAGACCATAAACAACCAAGGCCATAATCACACTAGCATAAATAGTCCTATCAATAATAATAGCGAACTATACTAACAATGGGTCGTTATATCTAGGAATCGATATTTCCTAGGTTCATTCGTTACATAGCACACAAGTTGTTCCCAACATCGAGAATTTTACGAAAACGAAATATAAAAGGTTACAAGGGGAAATTCCACTTGCCTTAGCTTTTACGATTGTGTACGAACGAACGAACGGAAATGGTTGACTTTACTCTGAACGGAGACTCGACCTATCGACACGAGAGGTACGAACGAACTTTAATAAGAATTTCTTCAATTCTTCTAAAGTTTAAAATATCTCTTATATTCTTTTTATAAGAGAACTAATTACTAAATTATTATAATAAGAATTTAGGTAGAGATGAATAAACTAATAATATTCCTTATTATTACTTTATATTGGTAATATCCTTGTATTTCTTATAAATTCTTATTCTTAATATTTAAACATTTTCATTCTTGGAAACCAATAATTTCCTCATTTAATTTATTAAAATATTCTTTTAATTTCACTTGCTAATTTCTTAATATAAATAAGCAAGGACAACCTTATAAAAGCATATGATATAATATTCAACCTAAAAAGGTATATTGAAATTTATAATATTCTTAGGATTATAAAAGAAGTCTACAATCTAGTAGCTCTTCTCTCGATTATCGAGCTATATCGCTTGAGATACGCTCTCCTTCGTACCGTTAAACCCCACATAAATAAACCTTATCCTAAAACACAACCCGTTAATATCTTCCTCGTTATTACTTGAATTACCGAAATACCCTTGGGAAGTTCCGTTCCCGCTTGCTTAGTTTCCTTAGACTAATTCCCCACTTCTGCATTTTTGCCTGGTATTTCTCGCCCTTCGCGACAAATGCCAGACTGTAGGAATGTACACCGAAGTCTAGAAGGTTCAAGAAACGTTAGGCGAGGATTGAATGTCAAGGCAAGACGACATCAAAAGAAAGAAGGAATTCTCATAAGAGCAAGGCATTCCGAAGATAGTACAATAGCTCTTCCCTATAAAAACCAAGCAAATCATCATCACATGAGTTGTCTTGGGAAAACATACTTGTAAATTTTAGATTACGTAATCTATACCCTTTTTAAATGGCTTTACTTTCCGCTGCTTCATCATTTGTAAAACGACTCTCAATGTAATGAACGAAAGTTCTTATCAATAAATAAAATTTCGCTTTTGGTCAATTTCATCTTTAATTACATCTAATTAATTGTCAATTTCCGCATTTTATAAGTTTTAATATCATTCTAAAAGCCTTGGGTGACTTTGGACGGTAAAATCCGAGGTCACTGGCGGTAATACCCAATGTTGTAAAATAGGGGTGTTACATTGACACCCTTTGCTGGAGGGGATAGCCGTTGATTCTCCTCTTCACCAACCTCTTCTTCTTTTTCCTCTACAAATGACCGACAACGTTCTCCGTTTCCTCAAACTCCATTGACCCCATAATCGGAGTCTTCACTCTCTCTTCCTCTACAATCTCTGGGTTAAAGGGTTTGGGTAAGGAAGATTCACCAGTTTCTGGAAAAACCATTGGTTGCGCCGTTTGGCGCATTTTTCCAGATTCTGGTGAAGTGGTTAGGGTTTCGGTTTCGATTTGGGAAAGGGGTTTGTGGGGTTTTTCGGTGGTAACGGGGGATGAGGGAGTTGATTTTTGAGGAGAAGGGTTTGGATTTTGGTTCTGTGAAGGAATGAGGTTTTGAGATGGAGGTTCCATGGGGGTTGGAGGGACAGTTGATGAAGACAATTCTCCAAATAAAAGGGCTCGAAGAAAATCGTCGCCAAAGAGGGCGAGAATCTTCTTCTTTGTCGATTCAGGGCTGTCGATTTTAGTCTTGGGAGAAGCAGGGATGTCTGAGTTGGATGGAGACGCCATTGGAGAAGGATAAAGGTTCGAGGGTTTTGGGTTCGAGAGGGAGAGAGTAGAGAGAGAGAGAGAGAGAGAGAGAGAGAGAGAGAGAGAGAGAGAGAGAGAAGGATTAAGAAAAGCGTACCTTTTAGTTTGACGGTTGAGGCATAATAAAGGAATCCACTTCCATCATTAAGAGAGTTGTCAAATCACAAGATCTTCTCTTTCCTCCTATTTGAAATACACTTTCCAATTTCAAAAGATACTGTTAAGCCATGATCTATTTCTCGCGCCAGAATTCATAGTCACGGACCTTGATCAAGTCGGCGACTCTGATCACAAAAACTGTTATTTTCATATGTCCGTGACATTTGTCCACACATGACTTTCTCTTTTAGAAACTTACTTGGTGATGGGTTTTCACAGGGAGTGCCAAAGAGAACCAAGTAAAACTTTATTTTTGAGGATTTGTCGATCTGGATGATAAGTCTCAGTTTATCAACGAATTTAAAAATAGGCTCATAGAGACTCTCAAACATGATAGGTTAGGGACATGTTTTAGAATCAAATATCATTTGGGCTTGTAAGGAGGGTAAGGATCATCAAGTTGATTCTTTTGGGCCAAAACAAAGAGCTCAAAAAGTTTGTACACGTACTGAATGTAGTGAAAGTCATTGACAATCAAGTTGCATTTGGTTTCCTAAACATGATGTCTATCAAGTATGTCTAAGAATTACACTATAAAGGCATGATTTTAAAACATATGTAAAGCAATCAATTCTAGCCAATCATTGAGGGAATTCATGTAGGGAAATAGATCATTGAAGAGAGATCATACCTAATTCCATGCGGAGTTGTTCAAAGGGTTCATGATTCAAGACTTTTGTGAAGATATCTGCTCTTTGATCACTTGTTCTACAAAATTCCATAGTGACCATGCCTTTTTAAACACAATCTTGAAGAAAGTGATGCCTTATCTCGATATGCTTTGTTTTTGAATGTTGCACCGGATTCTTTGAGATGTTGATTGCACTAGTGTTGTCACATAGTATGGGTACTGACCCACACTTTTTACCATAGTCACTGACGTGTTGTTTGATCCATAAGAGTTGTGAACAACATGCTGCGGCTACAATATATTCTGCTTCCGCCGTTGATAGCGCTACAAAATTTTGCTTTTTAGATCCCCATGATACAAGACAAGGCCCAAGAAATTAAGCCATCCCTGAAGTACTTTTTCTATCAACACGATTTCCAGCAAAATCAGCATCTGTGTAGCCAACAAGTTCAAAATCAAAACCTCTTGGATACCACAAACATAGATTGTCAGTCCCCTTAAGATATCGAATGATTCTCTTAACAGCTTTCAAGTGAGACTCTCTCGGATCAACTTGAAATCTGGCACATAGGCATACTCCAAACACAATATCAAGTCTACTCGCAGTAAGATAAAGCAATGATCCAATCATACCCCTGTACATAGTAGCATTGACTTCTGGATCCTTGTCATCTCTTCCAAGTGAGGTAGTCGGTGACATGGGAGTATCAAAAGGTTTAGCATTTTTGAGACCAAACTTCTTAACACATTCTCTAAGATACTTTTTTTGATGGACTCGTGTCCCATCCTCACTTTGAACAACTTGAAGTCCTAAGAAGAAGTGGAGCTCACCGACCATACTCATTTCAAACTCACTAGACATAAGGTCAGCGAACTTCTTCACCAGCTTATCATCTGTTGATCCAAAGATAACGTCATCGACATAGACCTGAACAACCAGTGTATGACTTCCTTCCTTCAATAAGAATAGAGTCTTGTCAACCTCTCCTCGAACATAACCATGTTGAATCAAGAACTGTGACAACCGATCATACCAAGCACGCGGGGCTTGCTTCAATCCATAGAGAGCTTTTTCCAGTTTATAATCTTGATCCGGGTGGGCGACATCTTCAAAACCCGGAGTTTGATCAACATATACTTCCTCCTTTAGATATCCATTCAAGAATGCAGTCTTGACATCCATTTGTTGAATTTTAAATCCATGATGAGCAGAATAAGCAATGAGCAGTCGAATAGCCTCAAGACGTGCCACTGGAGCAAACGTCTCATCATAGTCAATGCCCTCCTGCTGATTGTATCCCTTAACTACCAGCCTTGCTTTATTTCTGACTACATTTCCTTCATCATCCAGCTTATTTCTGAACACCCATCGTGTTCCAATCACAGATCTTCCCTTTGGCCTTGGAACTAAATGCCAAACTTTGTTTCTCTCGAACTGATGAAGTTCCTCTTGCATGGCACTGACCCAATCCGAATCTTTCAAAGCTTGTTCAACATTTTTAGGCTCTACCATTGAGGTGAAGGCATTGAAAGCGAAGAAATTCTTCTCGCGGGTCCGTTTTGGGACTTACTCACATTGTTCAGAGAAGATCATGTTTGCACACCTATAGAGAAATCAGTGAGGATGTTAGTGACAGGATGAGCACTTTTCTGTTGGTAGTTTCTGACCTGTAGATCTGTCAAGTCACTGACTTGAGTCTGAGGAGTTCTTTCTGAATTTTCTTCTGAGTTCTCTGAATCAGTGTTCCTCTCAGGTGTTTTCTCATCATCGGACTCACTATCACTACAACTTTGGTTTTAATTTCTTCCCCTTGTTGCATCATAGTCGGTGACACCAACATTGTCACTGACTACTGAATCTTTCTAAGCTGGAAGTGCATCTTCTTGAACCAGACTGAAACCTTGATCACCATCATCATAATCCTCAATCACCGAGCCTCCGTCGTGTTTTTATTAAACACAACATGCACACTCTCCTCAATTTTCCTCGTCCTTTTGTTGAACACTTTGTAGGCTTTACTATGAGGGGAGTAACTTACAAAAGTGACAACATCACTTCTTGGATCAAATTTTCCCAGACTATCCTTGCCATTATTGTGAACATAGCATTTGCATCCAAAGGTGCGCAAGTGGGCGAGACTGGGCTTGATTCCTCTAAGCAGTTCATAAGGAGTTTTCTCAAGGAGAGGACGAAGCATGGCTCGATTCATCACATAGCGGGATGCATTAATGGCTTCACCCCATAAATTCCTTGGAAGACCACTTGAGATAAGCATGGTCCGTGACATGTTTTCCAAGGCACGATTCTTTCTCTCAACCACGCCATTTTGTTGAGGAGTTCTTGGCGCTGAAAAGTTGTGACTTATGCCATTTTTCTTGCAAAAGGATAGAAACTCAGAGTTTTCGAATTCTGTTCCATGATCTGATCTAACTGATACAAGAGCAACTCCAAGCTTTTTCTTAACAACCTTCACCCACACTTCAAACTCTTCAAAGACCTGATCTTTAGAAGACAGAAAAATAGTCCAAGTATACCGTGAAAAGTCATCAACAATGACAAAAATATAGCTATTTTCCCCTCGACTTTGGACTCACATGGGACCACATAAATCAATATGAATGAGCTCTAAAGGTTTAGTGGTACTTACCTCCTTTTTGGATTTGAATGATGACTTTACTTGCTTACCTCTCACACAAGTTTCACAAACCTCATGCTTGTTTGAATCAATCTTGGGCAGTCCTCTAACCAGTTCTTGCTTATGAAGTTTGTCAAGAAGTTGAAGGCTCGCATGACCAAACCTTTTGTGCCAGAGGTCGACAACATCTGAAATTGTTCTAAGACAATTTTTCTTTAGGCTCAAAACAGGGGTCCACCTTATACAGATTGTTTTCACATACCCCTTTCAGAAGAATTTTGCCTGAACTAATCTCTTGTACTTGACACCCAATCTTATCAAAAACAACTTGATATTTTCCATTAGCACAGATTTGGGAAACACTCAGTAACTTGAAACTAAGATTATCAACTAGATTCACATTGTCTATGGTTAGCTTATTTGAGAATCTTACCGTACCAATACCAGAAATACCACCTTGTTGTTGTCGAAGGTAATCTTACCTCCCTTGTATTCTTGAAGTGAGACGAAATCCTTGGGGTTTCCCGACATATGAGTTGAGTAGGCACTGTCAATAAAACAAGGGCTCCTGGTCACCCACTTCAAGCTGCATTGAAAAGATTAGTTCTTACGAACCCAGATGAGTTTAACTCCTCTGGGTTTGGCAACATAGTAGCTCCTAGAACAACATTTGTCACAATTAGCACATACAGATCCTGGAGGACAGTCAGTGACATTGGATCTATCATGACTGTCATTCAGAGTCTGTGACCTTGCATTTTCATCATCTCTTGTCTTTTTGTGACAATCATGTTGATAGTGACCAGGCTTGCCACAATACCAACATGTTTTGTGAGACTTTAGGGCAACATATTTGCTATAGCCCGGATAGATGGGTTTGTTGTTGATGCGAGATTGAAAATCAATTTGTGATGGAGCTGAGTTCTG
The DNA here is from genome assembly GCA_964016875.1 of Fallopia convolvulus. Lineage (NCBI taxonomy): Eukaryota > Viridiplantae > Streptophyta > Magnoliopsida > Caryophyllales > Polygonaceae > Fallopia > Fallopia convolvulus. The sequence continues at coordinate 10,642,279 of OZ024732.1, forward strand.
GACTTGTTTTTGCCATATGTTGTGCACCTCTTGATCAGGATACCACTGTTGCTTCCCTTTGTCAGGCTTAGCCACCACATGTGTAGAACAACTTGCATTGTCACTATACATAAGGGTTTTGCCTTTAGACACAAGGGGAGCAACCTTGGTACGCTGAGTATTGGGTGCACAAACAAAACCAATTCCAGATCTGTCTACCTCCTTCACAAACTTCTTTTTATAGTCATTTCTGACCTCTTGAGCTTTTTCAACAACATACTCATCCAACCATTTCTTTCTTTTAGTCTCATCATCAGCTTTTAGATCATCAAATTCTTTGGATAACTTAGCATGTCCTAGCCTAAGCATAAGTCTTTCACCTTCTAGGTCAGTGTTGATAGGGTTTCTCGTCCAACAAATAAATTTGTAAGTCAAGACCCCGCTGAGTATAGCGAAGTCAGGATCCTTCCACAGGAAGCAAGGTTGTTTGTCTATCAATCTAGCAAAAAGCAAACAAAAACAAATAAAACACTCACGAGCAGCCTTGTTAACTACGTTGTCAGGGTCGTTAACGAACCACCGAACAAAATATACTAAAACTAACGACCTAATTAAAATCCAATTAAAATTCGGTATCGATGCAAGTACTCAGCAACGAAGATTCACCAGAAATAATTCAAATAAAACAAAAATCTAGGACTAGGGACACCACAACATAGCCAAGCATAAGAATTCGTAAGAAGAAAAGATCATGCCTTTAAACAGATAGAGTCATCAACTTTCGTTGACTTAGCAAGTAAATTAATCTACTGTCGCATCCTAATTCACTTAATTGCTTGTTTTAGATCTAAAGCTTGAAACTTTCGTTTTTAAACAATATCAACCTTCAAGTTACTAACTTCCTCTTTCAATTCAGTTAAAAACTCAAATTACCTCCACTTTCGTCTCGGTATAAGCACAACAAACAATTCTCAATTAAAGATAAAAGGCATTCACAACTCAATCTTACTCATCAAACATGCTCAACTATGCCGGGCTTAACCCCGATCCTAGAAAAAGAAACTACTCACTAATCATAACTAAGAAACTAATAACTTCAATCAAAAGAAACATTGAAACAAAACTCAAACTTCAAATTAATAAGAAAAGTATATCGTCTTACAGAGATTCGGAAGAAACCGAAAAACACAAAAACACCGAACCACAATCACGACCAACGACCCTCGGTGACTGTCGTCTACCGAGCCTCGACGGTCCTCTTCCGATCCGACTTTCTCTCTCTCGGCCCTTCAAAAATCTCTTCTAAAAATTCTCTCTAAAAAGCTCTCCTCCAATTTCCCCCCCCCCTTGTCTATGCTAGATAGAAGGGTATTTATAGTGAAAAGCTAAAAACTAAAAAGGCTAAAAGATATAAACTTTCCTAAAAAGATAGAAACAATCCCTAAAAGATAGAAATAAAATCTAAAAACATATTAAGACCTCAAATACATATTCTAACAACCCCAAAAGATTCCAAAAAGATACTCAACTGACACGGAAATAAATTCCCACTCGGGATCGGTGAATTATAAAATAAATACTCTATATCTTCTTCTTCATAGCCTCGTTAACGAGCCCTCACAGCCTCGTTAACGAGCCTGGGCTTCGTTTTCTTCAACACTTCCTCTTGTGCTCTCGAGCTTCGACTTCTTCAATCTTGCACTCCTCCGTCTTTCACTGTAATGCTCCAAATTCAACTCCATTCAGCTCCTTTCCTAGCTAAAACCTACAAAATTCACAAAATAGCGTAGATTCCACTCTTTTAACAGAAATATGAAAAACTATCTAAAAATAATAAAAACAAAACCTAAACTAAACAAAACTAAACCTAATAAGCAATGAAAACCTATTAAAAACTATACTAAAAATGCGAATATCAAAATACCCCATACTTAGACTTGTTTGTCCTCAAGCAATAAACAAGACACTAACCAAAACCAAAACAAATCATGCTCATCAAGACATAGCCATCTTCTAAAAAGCAACATCTACACATAAGAAAATTATAGCAAAAGACTATTAACATCCTCACACATATATGCACTTAAATAGACATAAAATAATACAATCCAACCTCTCAAGGGATATAATGTGTTTCACTCAACTCTCAAGTGTTTAGGCTTATAAATTCAATCTCTCAACTCATCTTATATACAAATACTCATAGAAATTGGAACTTATATCAACAATACTCTCCACCCAAGATTTGTCAAAACAAGCAAAGAATCATCAAGAGAACTTAGGGGGCTCAATGAAAAACTTCATAGAAGTTTCCATTCGGCCGGGTTGTAATGGGGCTTGGTAATAACAATAGGGCGTGGAAATATTTTGTCATGTGGTGCTAATAATATCCGGGAATCAAAAGACTCCTAAAAACTCACATCTCCAAAACTCTCATAAAACAACATACCAAACTCACTCTTCATTATGCACACTCTTTTTCACTCACCCTTTATCATCCTAAAAAGTCTCATAACAAAAATAAAAGAATCTCTGATATTATCTTTAAACACAAATGCACTTCAACTCTTCATTTTATTTTTTCTCAGTCTCTTTCTCTTTCTTTTACTCTTTTTTTTTCTTTCGTTGCCTCGTTAACGAGCCTGCATCAGGGTCGTTAACGATCCACCGTATACATTCCTCTTCCTCTTTTCACTACATCCATCAAAAACTTTATTGTGTGCATTTTTTCTATCAAGAGACCTTTCTTACATGTAATAACAAGAGACTTCCAATCTACCCTTCCCAAATACCCTTCAATTTAAGCAAATATAAAACTCTTCTCTTTTAACACAACACAAAACTTACCTCTCCAATCTAAGTCCTAATTCCCGGATAGGGTCAAGCTTATATCGGCTAGGGAATAATTTTTGTGGAGCTAAAAACAAAAGGTTTCAGGCCAGAATTGGTTATCAAAAAGAAGGAATAATGTAAAGGTAGATAGGGAATAATATGGCTTATGAAAATAAATTCTCCATCATATGATCTTCACAAGTAATGAACTAAAAATCTTATAAGGGTCTCAAGAAATAGATAACCATCACAATTCCAAGAGATAATATGCATAAAGAGAGTAAATCACACAAGAAAAGAAGAGGGATTTATGAATGTTCTCCCTATAAGGCCAAAGATACTCACAAGGTAAATTTTGTTGGATTGCATCATCTATGCTATAAAGTATATGTGCTCAATTTCATCAAATGTTATTCTCTTCTAAAACAATAATTTCAAGTTGAGAATCCAGCTATACTTTTAAAGACATGCTTGCAAGGAATTATATGATTAAGCTAGTGATTGCTATCATAGAACTTAAGAAGGGATATCTATCAATTCTAAAACTCTTTTTTGGATTTTTCGAATTTTTTTTCAATTTTTTTCTTTTTTTTTTCGTCTTGGTTTGCAACTTAAAGAAATAAAAACTACATAGAATACATAAACACCTAGGACATTAGTTTCTACTTTCTCCCCACCCCATACTTAAAATTACAGTGTCCCCACTGTAAGGAAAATAAGAAGAAGAGGGAAAAGAAATAGAAAAGAAAACAAAAAATTAAAAAGAAAAAAAGAAAGACATAAAACTTACAAAGTGGAAACAAGGAAAAGAAATTTCATCTTGAGCTGAATCAACGGTTCGGTGGAGGAAAGTAGTACTCTCTCTGACACTGCCTCTCATCCTCCATCGACATGCGAGCGGAATAGACGGTTTCCCATCTATCCATCCTCCTATGAATGTGATCCGTCTGGAGGTGAAGCTGCTGCATCCGTGCAGAAAGATCCTCGGCCCATGATGGTGGTATACTCGATCCTAGGTGCCTCATTAACAGGGTTGGGATGCGGCTGGAAGTGGTCGTTAACGACCCTGGTGGGCTCGTTAACGAAGATGTTGCCTCCTAACACCTCCGTGTCGATGTCTTCTTCTTCAAAATTGAGCTCCTTAGTGCCGCCCTCGGTGTCGGCTTCTTCGGTGTCATTGCCTACTACCTCGGTGTCCTCGTGTTCATCTTCTTCTTCATATTCATCCACGTCGTCCCGCTCAAACCGGGTTTCACATGGCCTAAGCAAGAGCTCGTCCTCCGGTTTTGGCTCCAATGGGTAAGGATGTACCGTCCAAACCTCGTACCAATTCGGTACGTAGAGTAGCTCGTACATGTCGAGGGAAGGTATGACTAGTCGATCTTGAACCTTCACCTTGTAGCCTCCCTCGGCTTGCACGAAAATCCCGGAACTATACCAATAGTTTTTGTTGAGGAGTTGGGCGTGAGCCGGTGTGTAGCGGGTGAGATCAACTCCAAGATTCTTAGCCAAGAGGCTAACCAAATTGCTACACCACACCTCCTTGGACTTGGTGGATTTCTCGACATAGTAGAGCCATTCGTACCCCAAGTTCAAGGGGTCGGGCTCCTGAAAGAGGATGGTGCGGAAGCAGGCAACCTCCGTCCTTGTAGGCCGGTTCAACTCTTTCTTCGGCCAAAATGTTGCGGCGAGGACTCTCAAAATAATCTTGAAGATGGAATTGACGATGTTTGCCCTGGATAGCGCCGCGGTAGAGGATTGAACCTCTCCGGTGATGTAGCTCCAAGTGCGGGTCAATCGTTAGTCCTTCAAGCTATAATCTCTCGACGGGTTTGGGAGCTCCAAGATTGCATTGAACTCCGCCATAGTAAAATCACGGTCCTCGTTACCGAGCCGGAACCGAATTCGTCCCGCCGAGATCTTTGACGAGAAGTTGGTCTCCAAAGTGGCCAAGAACTCGGATGTGAGGGCCGGATAGTGTGGCAAACTCTCTTGCTTCAACAGGTGGGCGGCCCCAAGGATGATGAAAGCGTCCTTGACATCCGTGTAGATGCCTGTGGTGACAGCGCTAGACTTCGAGAACCATCGGGTGTAATGGTCCTTCTCCAGAAAATCTCGGTAGCGCAGTACTTGGCTCTGACTGCTCAAAATCACATCATCCACTCGAGGTGGAGATGGAGACCTATGGTTCCTCCTCTTCTTCTGGGCTCGGGTAGCGGGCCTGCTTGAACTAGCCATGGATCCTACAAAATAATCGAGATTTTTCCAAGATAAGATCCACTCAAAAATAAATAGGTACGAGACCCCATACTTGGTCTCAAAATTAACCTCGAAATTATTCGTAAACTACCCAATTGGGTTGTTCACGATTCTGGGCCCGGATTGATCGATGAAGAAATGCAGGATCGTTAACGAGCCTGGGTGGGTCGTTAACGACCCGCCGAGAGCAAAACCAGAACTTTTCGAAATTTAATCTACCTTAAATTCAGCACAAATCAAGCATGCAATCTTCTATAATTTTCCACATATCCCTCATCGGGTATAAGCACCCCATACTTACTCAATTACCCATCCCGAACATGCTAAAAATTACCCGGAATTTTGACATGCAAAGATTGAACTTTAGATCTAGAACAAGAAAAATTCATGCTTTCTTAACTAAAGGATTGCAATAGCTAATCTAACATGAATAATCTTTCCTAAAACATGAACAACTAAGCACAATCAAGAATTTTTAGGAACAAAAATCAAGCATGCTCTTCAACCTTCCTAAGAACATGATTTAAGATATGAAATTTCGACCCTATAGATAATCAATCATGCAATTTCAAGCAAGGGTTTAGAAATCATACCGGAGAATTGAGAAATTGAAGAACAAGGGTCGGAATCGGGGTGGTTAACGAGCTTGGCCTCGTCGGTGAACGATTTCCGATCTCCGGTAACGACGGCCTCTCGGTGGTCGGTAGCGTGAGGGACTCCGACTCGGTAGGAGAGAAGGGAGAGGGATTGATAGTGTTTTGGGTTTGAGAGGGTGTGAATTTTTGAGAGGGTTGTGGTAGAATTTTGGAAGGGGGTAGAAGGGTTTATATAGGAGGGGTAGGGTAGAAGGGGGTGGCGGCTAGGGTAAAAAAAATAGATAATTAGGTTAGAATACTTACCTGCCCCGTATCGTGACGAGTCGGGTTGTCCGAACCGGGTCGTTAACGACCCTGGGTGGGTCGTTAACGAGCCGCCGTGGCCTTCTTGAGTGATTTTTCGATCCCTTTTTCCTGAAATCTTGTTAGCTCAAAAAAATTCTAATTTCTATTCTAATTAAAACTAAAAAAGAAAAACAAAAGAAAGCTAAGACATAATCTAAAAAGAAAAATAAAATAAAATAAAATAAAATAAACCTATTCTAAAAAGCGGGTTGCCTCCCGTAAGCGCTATGTTTAACGTCGTTAGCCCGACGAGCTCCCTTGCTAGTCTCATGGTGGTTCATGTATGGCCATATTGGGGTCTTGGGGTACCCCGCTTGTAGCCTTACAGCCTCTGCGTGCTTGAATTGCTAAATTAGGACCCTTTTCTTCTATCAGTAAGCTCGATATCCCTTGATTGTTAGTGTAGTCCGAAAGCCAAGGTGGTTTGGACTTTTCTGTAATACCTATAGTAGGGCCTTGGTTGAACTTATGCACGTGGGACTCAGTGATCGGCAGATGTGCCTCGGTAGGGACTGTTGTGTCGAGTTCGGGTTGAGTCAACTCTATTTGTGCCACTCCAATTGGGTCATTGGCTTTTTGATCCAAGTTGAATTCCACCCGTTCTTCTCCTATATCAAAAGTGAGGAGTCCCTTCCGCACATCAACTCTTGCTCCTGCTGTGGCTAAGAATGGTCGCCCGAGAATTATGGGGACATGAGGGTCTTCAGGCATATCAAGGACGATAAAATCATTCGGTATAAAGAATTTCCCGACTTGAATTGGAAAGTCGTCCACCACTCCTGTGGCTTTGACACTTGACCCATCTGCCATGTACAGATTCATGTCTACTGGCTCTAGTGGTCCCATATTGGCTTTAGACCAGATTGAAAGCGGAACAAGACTAGCACTGGCACCAAGATCGCATAAAGCTTTGAACTTGTGGTTGCCTATGCCGATTGTGATTGCAAACCTCCCGGGATCTCCTAGCTTTTCTGGTAGAGCTATCGATCTGACTTCATCCTGCAGCTCTGTAATAGACCTTTTCCTGCTAAGAATATCTTTCAAAATTTTTGTGTAAGCCGGCATTTCGCTTAGGGCCTCAGCGAATGGGATGGAAATATTATTGCCCTGAAGAATCTTAACGAAACGCTTGAACTTACCCTCAGTAGAGTCCATAGATTTCTTAGTTGGAAATGGAAGAGATTTCACCATTCTCGGAACCAAGTTAGGCTCGAGAGGTGGGAGTACCGGGTCGACACTAGGGTCGATTGATGTCCTCGGCGGGTCGTTACCGACCCTGATGGGGTCGTTAACTACCCTGGGATTGAGAGGGAGGCTCGAATTAGTAGACTTACCTGGTTTAGGGTCGTTAGATACCCTCGGAGCCTCGTCATTCTGATTTGTTGGCTCAGTATGTGCTCTCGCTGGCTCGTTAACGAGCTGGTTGGCGAGGTCCTGTTCCTCCTTCTCTTCAGCTTGAATACTCTCCGGCAGTGTCATCCCACTTCTGAGGTGTACCGCTGCTATTTGGCCTCTAGGGTTCTCCTCGGGGCGGCCCGGGAGTTGCCCTTGTGGTCTTGGAATCCGTGCAGCTAGGTCTCCTAGTTTTGAATCAACGCTCCTCTTCCAAATATCGAACTCTCCCCATCTTTTATCTTGCCGGTTCAGCTTGGCTTGAATGTTATCAACCTTGTTGTTCACTCCATTGATGCTCTCATTTATCTCCTGAACCCATGATGGCGTCTCCTGATGGCCTGGAGGTCGATATGGTGCAGGTCGTCTATTTGGTGGGGGCCCTGCGTAGTTTTGACTTGTATTTTGATTGCCCCATGGTTTATAGTTGTTCGACCTGTCATTATAATTAGGCTGGTTCCTGTATGGTCGTCTCATGTAATTCATCTCAGCTATCGTCTCAGCGGTTCTAACCTGCTCAATGTTAGTGCAAGCAGAAGTACTATGTGCAGAAGAACCACATTCTTGACATGATTGAGAGGATTTCAGAAAACTTACTTGTTTCCTTAGACGGTTGACCTCATCTTGTAAGAATTGATTTTTAACATCGGGGTCAACTTCATCTCTGTTGGGTACTTAGAGACGTTTTTGGGTTTGTGGAGTCTGCTGGGTTCCATACATAACATCATAATTTGCCAGCTTGTCCAACAGTTCCCACGCCTCTGTCGGGTTCATCTCTATAAAACCGCACGCAGTATGCGTGTTGATGCGGTTCTTGGTCTCTGCGTTGATACCCTGGAAAAAGATTTCTTGCAAAACATATAAAGGTTGCCCATGAGTAGGGCACTGTCTAAGCATCTCCTTGAATCTTTCCCATGTTTCAACAAATGTTTCATTAGGCAACTGGTGATAAGAGGTGATGCGTTTCCTTAACTCCGTTGTCTTAGCAGGAGGGAAAAACTTTGTAAGAAATTGATCATACAAAGCTTTCCAAGTCCTGATAGACTTAGAAGGTAGGCTCTCTAACCAGTTCAGGGCCTTTCTAGTAAGAGACCATCTAAAAGCTTTTAATAGAACATATTCTAACGAGACACCTTCAGCAGCTATGGTGTCACATAAATCAAGAAAATTTCTAATATGCTCCATAGGGCACTCAGTAGGTTTCCCATCAAACTGAGCCCGTTTGATTAAGGATATAAATTGAGACTTGATCTCAAAAGGTTTCTCTATCGCTGGAAGCACAATAGGAGATTCTGGCATCCTCAGTTCCGGATGCATGTATTGCTTGGCATTCCTTGGACAGGCATCTAGCTCTTCTTGTAGTCGAGCCTTGTCAGCTCGTTGACGCTCGGCTTCTGCGTTTGCGCCGTCCTTCTCGGCTTTCAGTGCCTCCATCTGGGTCCGGAGGATCTCTAGCTCTCGAGCCATCTCTTCTGCTGTGGCCATGGCTCGGTTTTCTCGGAGTCGACGGTGCAGGGAACGTTCTGGTTCTGAGAAATAACCTGTGTTATCAAACTGAAGCCTTCTTCGTCCTACGGCATACACTGAGAAAACAAACAAAGAAAACAAAAATTAAAAACAAAAACGGGGTCGGGCTATTCCTGATCCCGAAGATAAACTAACAACTCGTTGCTTCCCCGACAACGGCGCCAATTTGTTGATAGGGTTTCTCGGCCAACAAATAAATTTGTAAGTCAAGACCCCACTGAGTATAGCGAAGTCAGGATCGTTCTACAGGAAGCAAGGTTGTTTGTCTATCAATCTAGCAAAAAGCAAACAAAAACAAATAACACACTCACGAGCAGCCTCGTTAACGACGTTGTCAGGGTCGTTAACGAACTACCGAACACAAAATACTAAAACTAACGACCTAATTAAAATCCAATTAAAATTCAGTACCGAGGTAAGTACTCAGCAACGAAGATTCACCAGAAATAATTCAAATAAAACAAAAATCTAGGACTAGGGACACCACAACATAGCCAAGCATAAGAATTCGTAAGAAGAAAAGATCATGCCTTTAAACAGATAGAGTCATCAACTTTCGTTGACTTAGCAAGTAAATTAATCTACTGTCGCATCCAAATTCACTTAATTGCTTGTTTTAGATCTAAAGCTTGAAACTTTCGTTTTCAAACAATATCAACCTTCAAGTTACTAACTTCCTCTTTCAATTCAGTTAAAAACTCAAATTACCTCCAATTTCGTCTCGGTATAAGCACAATAAACAATTCTCAATTAAAGATAAAAGGCATTCACAACTCAATCTTACTCATCAAATATGCTCAACTATGCCGGGCTTAACCCCGATTCTAGAAAAAGAAACTACTCACTAATCATAACTAAGAAACTAATAACTTCAATCAAAAGAAACATTGAAACAAAACTCAAACTTAAAATTAATAAGAAAAGTATATCGTCTTACATAGATTCAGAAGAAACTGAAAAACATAAAAACACCGAACCACAATCACGACCAACGACCCTCGGTGACTGTCATCTACCGAGCCTCGGCGGTCCTCTTCCGATCCGACTTTCTCTCTCTCGGCCCTTCAAAAATCTCTCCTAAAAATTCTCTCTAAAAAGCTCCCCTCCAATTTTTCCCCCCCTTGTCTATGCTAGATAGAAGGGAATTTATACTTAAAAGCTAAAAACTAAAAAGGCTAAACGATATAAAGTTTCCTAAAAAGATAGAAACAATCCCTAAAAGATAGAAATAAAATCTAAAAAGATATTAAAACCTAAAATACATATTCTAACAACTCCAAAAGATTCCAAAAAGATACTCAACCGACACGGAAATAAATTCCCACTCAGGATCGGTGAATTATAAAATAAATACTCTATATCTTCTTCTTCGTAGCCTCGTTAACGAGCCCTCATTCGTTTTCTTCAACACTTCCTCTTGTGCTCTCGAGCTTCGACTTCTTCAATCTTGCACTCCTCCGTCTTTCGCTGTAATGCTCCAAATTCAACTCAATTCAGCTCCTTTCCTAGCTAAAACCTACCAAATTCACAAAATAGCGTAGATTCCACTCTTTTCACAAAAATATGCAAAACTATCTAAAAATACTCAAAACAAAACCTAAACTAAAAGAAACTAAACCTAATAAGAAAAGAAAACCTATTAAAAACTATACTAAAAATGCGAATATCAGTCGATGACTTGTTTTTCCAAGTCATTAACCTGTTTTTGCAAGTCAGTGACCTGGATCTTTGAGTTTGAGCACAACTCACAAGTTACTGACTTAGGAGATGAGATCTTTTCAAGCTCAATTGCTTTAAAGGACCAGTGTTTGTTATCATCAAAGAGATTGGAGATTATTTCTTCATTATCTTCCAATTTTTCTCTTAACTCAGTGACCTGAGTTTCAAGCTTTTCGATGATAACAACCAGCTGTTCTCTAGACTTTTTGGCTAAGAGAGAAGTAAGTTTAGAGTCATTTACCTCATGGGAAGATTCATATTCAATGGCCATGCAACATTTCCCTCTTGCTGACGCTACTTCATCATCATCTTCAGACATATCCCAAGTTGCCATCATGCCTTTACCAGTCTCTCCACTTTTTCTTTTTGGACAATGTTTGGCAAAGTGTCATTTACCCTGACATTGATAGTAAATGACATCTTTCATATCCTTCCCTTCTTTGGTTGGTTCTGGATTCTTCAAGGGAGCCTTGTTACGATTCCACAATCTCTTCATAGCTTTAGAGAGGAGAGCCACATCCTCATCTACTCCATCAGTGTCATCGTCTCCCTGAGCCAAGTCAAAACCTCTTTCAACTTTGAGAGCAATGTTCTTTACTTTCTCTGAGTCAAGTCTTTCAACTCTTCTTTTTTGGATGCCTCCATACATAGTGAGTTGTCCAACAAGGTCCTCCAAGGTCAGCGACTTGGTTTCTTTTTGAGTGAGAAGAGATGAAGCAATACTTTCCCAGGTCTTGTTCAACCCTGAGATTAACTTGTTTGTGTGTTTCCATTGAGGAATCTTCTCACCAAGAAACTCCAATTGATTCACAATTGTCTGGAATCTGGAATGATAATCACGAAGAGATTCTCCTTTTGCTTGGAAAATATTGTCATACTCTGCTTCGAGACTGATGATCCTGTCCTTCTTTACGTCATCATTGCCTTGATGAAGTCTTTTACGAGCATCCCAGATTTCTTTTGCCGTCTTGTATCCGATGACCTTTTTGAGGTCACCATCAGTGAGAGCATGATGGAGCACTTTCTTTGCTCTAGCATTTTTCACGAGCTTCTTGAAATCTACATCATCGTACTCGGCTGTGGTTTTTTCAGTCTTTCCGTCTTTTCCAAGAAAGGTCTTTGGACCTAGTTCAATCACTTTCCATAGCTGACCATCAAGCGAGCAGATGTGGGTCTTCATCTGTTCAACCCAACAGTTATACTCTCCAACCTTGAGGATTGGAGGCTTCCAAAAAGAGTCATTCACGGAGGTGTTGGTGGACGTCATTTTCCTGCAATTAAAGTACTAAAACACAATCTACAGCAAGGCTCTGATACCAATTGTAGGATCGTTAGTACTAGGACGAGTCGGCGACTCCTACGAAGTCGTCGACTTTGAGGAATAAAGCAGCGGAATAAACACACGGTAAAATAAACGTTTACCAACGGTCACTGACAAGCGATGTATAGTGGAAACTCTTCGTAAACCAACTAGTTTACTTAGAGAAAAACCACTCCCTTCCAAGTTTATCACTTGGTCGGGTTTTAAGAGTCCTTAGACTCGCTCTATTGATTTCTTGAGTGTTTACAAAGTTGTCCTGTGTACAAGTTGAATCCCACAACCTTGAACCACGCTCTACCTTTGCACTCACACTCTCAATCTCACGCTATGCCTAAGATCTCTTGACTCACCACTTGTACGAATCTCACGCACAAGTCTGCTCTTCCTTTCTTACACACGATTACAAAATTATGCTCAGACACTTACAATTAGCCTAAACACTAGGGTATTTAAACTAAGGTAAGAGAGATCTCATGAATGTTATTTTTCATTCGATTAGGAAAACAATATTCACTCAATCGTTTACAAATCTTTCCAAATGTATAATCGTACGCACACTAAAATATTCTAGGAGGATCAAATTATCTTCATCTTGATTTTATCATTCTTTTGATGATCTTCTCCTAAAATAAATCAACACAATTGTCTTCAATTGAACGCGCATGACCTGTGTGTTCCTTCCATAAATAGATTACTTCGCCAATTGCTTATGTCGGTGACTTTGCCAAGTCGCTGACTTGACTTGCAAACATAGGGTCACTGACTCTGGAACCATCAAAACTCAAACTTCCATCTTCTAACATTGGACAACAAAAAATAATTTTAATGTAAGTAATAAAGACACAATTCCTTATAGAGAAACCGCTCGTCAACAAACTAGTTGAATGGATAAACCTCTACCTCCTTAGAGGATTTTGAATGGTCTACTTATATCATTGATAATTCCTTCATTACAATGGCAAGACGCGAACTTCTCGGTTCCAAGAAACCTACTTGAGTTCCTAGTTTCTCTACCTTGTCTTCTAGCCTATACTTATAAACCAATTCAACCAACACAAGTAACCCAAATTGAAAAGCGGAAGTTTTTGTTGGAATCCGATCTTGGAAAGCAATAAAATAGTATTGTTTATTTTGGAAGGGTTCCATTTAGGGGTGGCTCGATGAGCACAAAAATTGAAACCCTCTAAAGTGAATGTTCTGTTATTACATCATTTATTATAGGACATGAAGGATAGAAAGGTAAGAGTCTCCTAAGAACAAGAGACTAAAATGCCCTAAGAGATTATGTAACATAATGCAAAATACATATGTTGACCCCCCTAGTTGGACATGGTGTAAGATCAACAAGTCCAAACTTGAGTAGAAAGAAGTTTTGTTTTTTCTTAAGGGCTTCATCATGATATTAACAACTTGAGTGCTTGAACTGATGTAGGATGTCTAAAGGACAGCTTCATGAATCTTGTTTCTAATGAAGTGATAGTTGATCTTGAGATTCTTGGTTCATTCATGAAACACCGGGTTTGCAATTGTGTTGAGCCACATTGTTGTCATAGTGAAGAGTGACTAGTAAAGGTATGTGTATTTGTAACTCTTCTAATAATCCATGGATCCATGCGTCAAAACCATCCCTCAAATCTATCTCCCTCTTACTCGTTTCTCCCTTGAATCGAGTGCTTCTTATCTCTTAAAGATCGAGATCCCCTATAAATCTCACAAGCTTCCGACAAATTTCATCGTTGAGACCCAATAAATGGTCAAAGCAAGATCCTCAAGGCGTACTCGAATCCTTTCGGAGACGGGTTCACATTACTCCACTTCAAAAACTGATCCCTTTTTGCTTTACAAGAATACAATCCTCACACAAACCTACTTCAATAGATTTGAGACTCAGCAACAACCCCTTTGAACGCAGAACCTACATCCCTTTCTCACTCATGTGAACTAGACGACAATGCCATAAATATGCATCATCATTAGCTCCTGTAATAACAATGCTATCTCGGTTGTTGCTTGTCATGTACAATGTCCCCTCCTTCTTACCCCAAGCCAACACCAAGGCCCCCTTGGCAATCTTCCACGTGCGATACCCAAAGGTTAATTCATAACCCTTGTCATCCAACTACCCAACATAAAGTAAGTTCCTTTTTAAGCCAAGAATAAGCCTTACCCCATGCAGCATTAGTGTATATCTGTTAGAAGTTTTGACTTGAACATCTCCTTTCCCCACAATCTCTAAGTTCTCCTCGTCAACAAGATAGACCTTCCCAAAATTCCTAGGGGGATAATGCTCCATAATTTTGGCATCATGTTGAAAGGGTTTTACCTTGATCCTAACAAGCAAATATATTTATAGATCAAGACCCCGCACAGTATAGCGAAGTCAGGTTCGTCCACGGGAATTAGAAGAATCAAAGTCTAGCAATCAATCTTAACAGGAACGAAGCAAAAACAAAACAAAACACACTCAGGAGAGGCTCGGTACCGACCTAGTCTAGGTCGGTAACGACCTGCAACTCAACACTCAAACGCAGGAAAAACTAGGAAAACAGAACGCACGGTACCGACCTTAGGGGGTCGGTAATGACCTAACTGGGTAACGACAAAAACTCCGAAAAATGAATATAAAAGAGATCTAGGATAAAGGATCCACCACAACAAAGTTATGCATGCAAACACGAATCAAAGATCAACCAACCAATAATCTCATGAATGACTTTCGCCACAAATAAACAAGCCTATATCTCAACTTTCATAAAGATAGAAACTTGCAATCCTACTTGTTATCTAAAGGTTTTTAACTTTCGCTTCAACCCAATAATCATCCAATTTCACAATTTAATCTTTCAACTCAATCATGAATATGAACATGCCTCAACTTTCATCAAGGAATTAAGAACAAACAAGAAGGATAAAGGATAGAGATTAAAGGAAAGGTTATGATCAAAGATTCAAGCCTTTATCATACACAACCATGTTGGGTTTCACCCCAACCCTAGAAAAGTAGACTACTCACAAGTCATCATGCAATCAACAATCAAAGAGAAGAGAGAAGACATGATTCGAAAACAAAGCAAACTTCAATAGAAAGAACAAACTTACAAATCTCCAAACAATCTTCCAAATCTCTCTCCAAATCCTCCAAGAGATTGGAAAAGGGGTTGATAATCGTTCGTCTCGTCCGTACGTGCCTTAGAAAGGACACCCTAAGGCCTTTTATATAGTAGTAGGAATGTTCTCCAAAAGAAACTAAATTCTATCTTAAAAGACCCATAAATAAAACATCTATTAAAACCTAACTTAAGTCGCAAGTTTCTTGCCGCAAGCCTCAGAGGGCGCTCGGTATCGACCCAAAGTGTGTCGGTAACGACCCTATCTAGCACTTGATCTCTTCACTTCTTTGCTCGAAACTTGTCCCAAATCTTGGCTTGTGACACCCCTATATCCTATGACGTATACTTTGTAAAACTTATCTTTTATATAAACATATAATTCACATATAAGCAACTATCCACATAAGCACAAAGCAAAAGTAACAACCATAAAGGGTTGCACGCACACACACAGTTCTATGCTGTTACTAGTCATACTAAAACATCATTCACTCTAACTTCTATTTACATCCCATATGTCTAAGATGCAAAATGAGGAGGAGAAGGTTGCATTGAGCTTCAGCCGGCCGACTTGTATGAATGTGACCTCTAAAAGAGACACACATCAGTAAGAATTAGCTTAACCTGAGAAATTGTTTTGCGATTTACGTGAGTCGCATACTCAGTGAATATAAACCATCATCAATTATTTCACACAATGCCAAGCAATTGGTCAATATACATATTCATACATATTATTTATGTCATATATGAATTTACTATGCAAATGCAAATAATGATGTATCCGATTCATTATTCTGTGAACTGTTCAAGCTTGAATCTGCCCCGGGTTTACTGTATATGGACTCTTGTGGTCCTTGTAAGAATTATACCCGTAGGTCCTGTATGATCCATAGATCTTGTATGACCCGTAGGTCCTGTAATACAAATTCAGGGCGAGACAATCACATGTCCTTTCAATATCATTGCAATATGCTATGCAATCAAATGCATCATGTATTCATATATCATTTGCCATCTGTTAACAAACTTTCCGTGCAAACAACTCTGGAAATTTCAGAGCTATCATACATATCCATATAACTCATGTAGCACACATATCCATATAGCTCATATAGAACATATATCCATATTGCACATATAGCACATAGGGTTGAATCTCCAGTCTATACTCACCTGTTTAGGACAGATACGATATCTCTCCCCCTTGTTCGACCACGATCTATGATTGGTGCTCCTATATGTATCCCAATGCAAATTAGTTATTTACTCTTACAAACTCTAACCCCAAATGCAATGAAATGCCAGAATGCATTATAACTCCTTGTGCATAATTCCAAATCCCTTAAAACTTGAAAATAATAAACTATATATATAAAAGAACATTTTTCTAGTTCAAACCTTTCTGAAAAACTTGATCAATGGGCTCCGTAATATCCTTACAAAATGAAACCCTAAAAATACTCTGAAATCTTTTACCGAATATAAATTCGATATCGAAAACACCCTCTGAAAACTATAAACCGATTCATTTCTGAATCAAAACCAATTGTAGATCTAGATCTGGAAAAAAATTAGGAAAATCCAGATAAACCATTAACAAATTAAAAACATACCAAACCACGCTTGTACTTTGAGATTAAAACCCGGTAGAAGAGATCTTGTACCAGATCTAGCAAATAAACTCAAAACCAACAAAATCATTCAAAACTTTCTCTGTAATTCTTTCTTCGTGACTTTAATGGGAAAGATCTCAAATCACCATATATATATATAAGGCCGAAGTCGGCAAGAGAGTCGGTTATTTTTTTTGGAAATTACACTTTTCACCCTCAAATCTTTTTTACTACAAACTTTACCCTAAAATAGTTAATAATTAACTTTTACTTAAAAACTTTTTAAAATATAATAAAATTAATTAAAAAATAAATATTACTTTTAAAAACTCACTATATATCATGTCAATATGCTATTCATATGCTCTTAATCTTATATGAATGTAGAATGACATATGCACTTTGGTTGGAGATGTTACATGGCTCTTCTTCAATGTCTCTTCTTTAAACGTTCTTGGTCTTCTTAGACTTCCTTAAGCTCCTTCTAAGAGATCTTCATCTTGCAATCTTACTTCTTGAAAAACATTAAATCTCCAAAAACTTTTACTCCCGCCTCTCTAGTCAATACCGCTACAAGACAACTCCAATGCCACCTCTTAGAAAGCTGAAAAACCCGGGATATCCCCTCCTCAACGCTTCAATCACTTGGAGGAGTAGTTTCTTCAAACACTAGCAATGTACCCACCTTGAAGGACGTTGGTGGGGAAATCTGCCCTGCCGGTGATGTTGTGCCACAACCTCTTGATGGGGAAGTCCTCCGATGTGTACACCGCAGACGGTGCGCGGAAGCCAAGGCGCTTGTTGAACTTCTTGATGTCCATCTTATGGCGCATGTTGCCTAGATGAAAACTAACAATGGACTTGTTGAAGTCGGCGTCGTCCACTCGCATGCTAAAGTCGGACATGAACTCACATGTGAGGGCCATGTGGTGCTCCTCAATGGGATGTAAGATGAGGGATTGAGCCCCAATCCAAGAGAAGGCCTCAAGTACCACCACATGGAAGCCAATCTTGGAGGCGCCGTCTCTTTGATATGCTCGCACAGCGACGTCTCCTTCCCACATCTCAATGAACCGGTCTCGTTGCTCATCAAGAGAAAACTCCACATAGTCCTCCTTTTGCTTGTTCTTCTTTTGCTTCTTGGCGGGTCTCCTTGATGAAGAGGCCATTGTCCTACAAAACACTTTAGCTCCCAAGATAATTTCCAAATTTATAAAGGACAAAAGTCACACAAAGATCAAACATAGAACCACCAAAGAAGCACCCCATTCTTACAATAAGCAACATGCTTCAATATCATAAGAAAAATCTCAACCAAGCATGCTTAATCATGAAAAAAAGTAAGTAGTGGCAAATCTCATGCTTAAATCACACAAATCATGGATAAATCCGTTCAATAATCATGCAATCATCAAGATTACGAGGCAACCGGGGTCAGAAGCGACCCTTGGAGGCTCGTAATCGCACAAATACGCGCCAAAGCACAAGAACAACAACACTGACGGGTCGTGACCGACCGGGTTTGGGTCGTCACCGACCTTGCCGGGCAGAAACATGCTTGAAAAATCAGCACAAATACCTTCTAATGGCTACCCAAAAATCCTAGAAAAATTATGTGAGCCCCAAAATCAACCAAACAACCAAGTATAAAGCAAAAAATCAACTCACAAACCGCAAATCATCATCATATCATGTAAATCTAACAACCAAAGCACACAAACAACACAAAATTCCACATTCAAACTCATGAACACCCAGAACCTAGATTTTCAACTAACCCTTCGAAATTAATCAAGTAAACTTGAATTTAAGAGCAAAGGAGTAGAGGAACATACCAATAATGAGTATAACTAGAAGAATGAAAGAAGAAAGAGGGTCGTAACCGAGCACTTAGAGTCGGTCGAAAATTGGGGGTTATGAGTGAGGCTTCGATTTTTTTGGTTTTTGATGAAGCAGTTGGATGGATTATGTAGCACAAAGATGGATTTGGGTAGATTTGAGAGGAGTAGTGATGGATCTTTGAGGTTGGGAGAGCAATGGGGGCGGTGGTATGGTCGAAGTGGGGAAGAAAGAGGGGGAGGGGGAGGGTTAAAGGGGTTAAAAGTGAAGGGACTTACTTGCAATTTCCGGAATTTCGAGATTTTTACCGTAATGCTGGGCAGGTCGATACCGACCGGGTTAGGGTCGTTACCGGCCACCCATGTACATTTTATTCCCTTGCGTTGTGGTGTGTTCCGGCCCTCTTGTTCCCTTTCGACGCCTCGGATCCCTACAAAACTTTAGTGGAGATGCAAGATAAGATTCCTAACTACTCTAAACTAATAAAAACAAATTAATCTAAGCTAAAAAGAGTCCAAAATGAAAGAGAGAAAAGGTAAAAAGCGGGTTGCCTCCCGTAAGCGCTTTATTTAACGTCTTTAGCTAGACGAAAGATACCTCAACTTAGTCGGAGGATGTGAGAGCCCATATGGCTCGAATTTCCTCATCGGGTTTGGCTCTTGCATAATACTTCTTCAATCGATGCCCGTTGACCTTGAAAATCCCTCCATTCTCGTCTATTAGGTCGACTGCCCCATGTAGGTAAATGTGATGAACCACGAATGGTCCACTGCATCGGGTTCGTAGCTTTCCGGGGAAGAGTCGAAGTCTGGAGTTGAGAAGGAGTACTTGATCTCCAGCTTTGAAGGTATTCGGGACAAGCTTCTTGTCATGCCACTTCTTGGTTCTCTCTTTGTAGATCTTGGCATTCTCATACGCTTTTAGCCTCAACTCCTCGAGATCTTGCAAGTACATGAATTGCTTTGCTCCGGCCGCGTCGAGGTCCATGTTTAGCTCTTTGAGAGCCCATAACGCTTTGTGTTCAAGCTCCACGGGCAAGTGACATGACTTGCCATACACTAGATTGTAGGGAGTGGTGCGGAGTGGCGTTTTGTAGGCGGTGCGGTATGCCCATAGTGCATCATCAAGCTTGGAGGACCAATCCTTCCTTGAGCGGGAAACCGTCTTCTCTAATATGCTCTTGATTTGCCGGTTGGAAACCTCCACTTGTCCGCTACTTTGGGGGTGGTAAGGAGTTGCCAACTTGTGAGATACCCCATACTTGGTCAAAAGTGCCTCGAAACTCCGCTCAATGAAGTGAGATCCGCCATCACTAATAAGAGCTTGGGGAACACCAAAGCGAGGAAAGATGTTGGTCTTCATGAACTTGGCTACCACTCGTGCATCATTGGTTCTTGTGGCTATGGCCTCGACCCACTTGGAAACATAGTCGACCGTCACGAGGATGTACTTGTAGGGACCCAAAGAGGGGAAGGGTCCCATGAAGTCAATACCCCATACGTCGAAGAGCTCGACCTCTAGGATTCCCGTGAGTGGGTTCTTGTTCCTCCATGTAATGTTTCTTGTGCGTTGGCACTCATCACACACCGTCACATATGCTTGAACGTCCTTGAAAAGGGTGGGCCAATAGAATCCACTTTGAAGAATATTCGCGGTGGTGTTGAATCCCTTAGCATGGCCGCCTGTCGGGAGAGTATGACAATGTCAGATTACTCCCTCTATCTCGTCGTCCGACACACCACGCCTAAAGATATGATCACTCCCTTGCTTGAACAGGTAAGGATCATCCCAATAGTATTGCTTGACGTCGTGGAGGAACTTCTTTTTAGCTTGGGAAGTCAATCCATTAGGAATAATGCCTCCTACAACATAGTTAGCAAAATCCGCAAACCAAGGGGTTGTCGCCCCTCTAATAGCATGTATAGAATGTGAAGAGCGGGTGGGAGGAGAGGAAGGAAGAGTACTAGTAATTACACAAGGAGAGGGAGAAGAGTGACCTGGATCGACCCCTGCTAGGGTCGGAGTCGTGTGGTCTTGCTCGGAATCGACCATCTCTTGTACATGAGGGGGGGTCAGTACCGACCCAGGGCTGGTCGTGAACGACCCAGGATGGGCGACATCGACCCGTAGAACTTCGTTGCTCAAGAGGGTTTCGTTCGGGCGAGAGTCATTGATGGGTACCGCGTTTTCGGACTCCGTGATGTGCTAAATGGGTAACCTAGAAAGGTGGTCCGCCACAAGATTCTCCGCTCCTTTCTTGTCTCTTATCTCGAGGTCGAACTCTTGCAATAGGAGCATCCATCGGAGCAATCTTTGCTTGGCGTCCTTCTTGTCCATGAGGTAACGGATAGCTGCATGATCGGTGTAAACGATTACCTTTGAGCCCACCAAGTATGACCAGAACTTCTCAAAAGCAAACACCACGGCGAGGAACTCCTTCTCCGTAGTGGTGTACTTGCTTTGGGCCTCATCGAGCGTCTTGCTCGCATAGTAGATCGCATGAAGTTTCTTCTCTTTCCTTTGCCCGAGAACCGCGCCCACGGCATAGTCACTAGCATCACATTTGATCTCGAAGGGAAGTGTCCAGTCCAGAGGTTGCATGATAGGGGCCGACACAAGTGCATCCCGGATCCTATGAAAAGCTTCAAGACACTCAGAAGAAAACTGAAACACAACATCCTTCATTAATAGGTTAGTCAATGGTTTAGTAATCTTAGAGAAATCTTGTATGAACCTCCTATAAAACCAAGCATGACCTAGGAAACTCCTAAAATCTTTCACAGAAGTAGGGGGTGGCAATTTTTCAATCAATTCAATTTTAGCCTTGTCAACTTCAATTCCCCTTTTAGACACTATATGACCTAAGATAATCCCTTCTTGAACCATAAAGTGACACTTCTCCCAATTAAGCACAAGGTTAGTCTCTTCATATCTCTTAAGGAGTCTAGCAAGATTAGCAAGACAAGAGTCAAAAGTGGTACCGTAAACCGAGAAATCATCCATAAACACCTCCACGATGTCCTCAATCATGTCGGAGAAGATAGCCATCATACACCTTTGAAAGGTAGCTGGGGCATTCCAAAGCTCGAATGGCATCCTCCTATAGGCAAACGTACCATAAGGACACGTGAAGGTGGTCTTCGCTTGATCATCGGGATGTATCGGAACCTGCCAAAAACCACTATAGCCATCGAGATAACAAAAATAGTCATGCAAAGCTATTAAGCTTCCTATTATCAATGCACATACGTCAACAAAAATAGTCTCTAGCACTTGGTCAATAAAGGGCAAGGGAAAGTGATCCTTTCTAGTGGCACTATTAAGCTTCCTATTATCAATGCACATACGTCAACTAGTGGTAGACATAGTAGGAATCAACTCGCCCTTTTCGTTCTCAACAACAGTAAGACCACTTTTTTTAGGCACAACATGAACCGGGCTTACCCACTTACTATCCGAAATTGAGAAGATGATACCTGCATCAAGCATTCTCAAGATCTCTTTCTTTACCACTTCCTTCATGTTTGGATTAAGCCTTCGTTGATGTTCTATGGTTGGCCTATGACCTTCTTCAAGAAAAATACGATGCATGCACAAAGAAGGTGAAAGACCACTCAAGTCCTCAGGTGAGTACCCAATGTCCTTCCTATGAGTCCTAAGCACATCAAGCAACTTTTCAACTTCTTCCGCATTAAGGTTAACATTAACAATTACGGGAAAAGCAGAATTTGGGAGAAGAAACTCATACCTCAAAGACTCGGGGAGAGTATTAAGCTCCAGAGTAGGTGGTGGTGGTGTAACAATGTCATCATCCTTCTCCATCTTGAATAGCTCCTTGAAGTCACCTCCTTCGGTCAAGAGTTGCTCTTCGTGATCTACTTCCAGAAGGGTCGTTTCCGACTATGAGGGGGTCGTTACCGAGCCATAAGTATTTTGAAAGTTCTCAGAAACGAGCGGAATGGGGGTAGGAGTCGAGCGCGGGTAGGTCGGTACCGACCTATGCTGGGTCGGTAACGCCCCTACAGCGTCCTGCTCGTCTTCATCATCCCTCGTACAAGCTCCAAGCAAGTGCTCGATCGGATCTTCGCAGTCAATGTAATCCGAGCGGGTGTACAACATCTTGACCTCAATAGTCTCATCGGTCTCCTTCATCGTTGGATTGAACTAGAACTCAACCACCTCATTGTCGATTTCAAAAGTAAGGAGGCCCTTCTTCACATCAATGATAGCTCCGGCTGTTGCAAGGAATGGTCGCCCAAGAATGATCGGGACGACGAGGTCTTCCAACATCTCCATAACAATAAAAATCATTGGGCACAAAGAACTTGCCGACTTGGATAGGGAAGTCGTCGACAACACCAGTTGGCTTCACATAAGAGCTGTCCGCCATATAAAGCCTCATGTTCACCGAGACCAAAGGACCCATGTTGGTTTTGGACCATGTAGAAAGGGGAAGGAGACTAGCACTCTCACCAAGGTCACACAAAGCTTTGAAGCGATGAGCACCTATACCAATAGTAATAGAAAACTTACCCGGATTGCCATGTTTCTCCGGGAGTTCTAGAGATTGCACCTCATCGGTCACACAAAGCTTTGAAGCGATGAGCACCTATACCAATAGTAATAGCAAACTTACCCGGAAGGAGACTAGCAAACTTACCCGCTTCTTTGACAAGATCTCTTTAAGGAATTTGGTGTATGCGGGCATCTCACTCAAGGCTTCGACGAAAGGGATGGTGATGTTGAGCCCTTGAAGAACCTGCACAAAATGTTTGAATTTGCCTTCTGTGGAATCCTTGGCTTTCTTGGATGGGAAAGGAAGAACCTTCGTTGTTGATGTAGAGGGAACGAATGTAGGAATACCGGGAAGAGGGTCGGTCACGACCTGGGGAGGGTCGATAACGACCTCTTTTGTCGTGGGGAAAGGTTCGGTTACGACTCTGAATGGGTCGGTAACGACCTCCCCTGAAATGGGTTGGTTCTCTTCATCTACCGTCTTCTTGCTTGTGTCTCGCTCTGGCAACTTCTTTTCGCTCCTCAGGTGGACCACATCAATATGACCTCTCGGGTTCTCATCGGGATGAACCGGTAATCGCCCTTGGGGTCGTGGAATTTGAGCTGCTAGGTCACCAAGTTGGGAGTTCACATTCTTCTTCCATGCTTTGAAGTCTCCTAATTGGTTTTGAACTCCTTTAAGATCGGTGTGGACACCATTGATTCCCTCGAGGTGACCTTGCACCCAAGCTGGTGGCTCTTGGAAACCGGGAGGTCTATAAGGAGGGGACCTTTTCTCTTGTGGGGTAGGTGGAAAACCGTGACCCTGGCCATTGTTGTTCCATTGAGGATAATTGTTATTGTTGTTCCTTCTTGGATAAGCATTGTTTTGGCCTCGGTAGAGCCCTCGCATATAGTTCGCCTACGCATAAGCCTCGGCGGCTCGGACTTGATCCACATTTGTACAAGAAACGGTGGTATGAGATTGAGAATCGCATTATTGACAAGGCGGGGCGGTGGATTTGAAGTAGCCTACTTGCTTCTTGAGTCGGTTGATCTCATCTTGCATGAATTGAAACCTCACATCTTGATCAATCGGTTCGGCATTAGGATCATAAAGCTTCTTCATTGGAACCTTGACGGCTTGTTGGGTGACATACATTGCATCATAGTTAGTGAGTTTGTCCATCAAAGCCCAAGCTTCATCGGGATCCATCTCAACGAACCCGCAATCGGTGTGAAGGTTGATGCGGTCCTTTGTCGCGGCGTTAATCCCTTGGAAGAAAATTTCCTAAAGAACATAGGGTGGTTGTCCATGAGTAGGACATTGCCGAAGAAGTTCCTTGAACCGCTCCCAAGTCTCCACAAAAGTCTCATTAGGAAGTTGATGATAAGAAGTGATGCGCTTTCTTAGCTCCGTAGTCTTGGCCGGTGGAAAGAACTTTGTAAGGAATAGGTCGTGCAAAGCCTTCCATGTACTAATCGACCTAGGAGGTAAGCTTTCGAGCCAAGTAAGCGCCTTTCCGGCCAAGGACCACTTGAACGCCTTCAAGAGTTGTTAGAAGATGGAAGTTTGAGTTTTGATGGTTCCAGAGTCAGTGACCCTGTGTTTGCAAGTCGAGTCGGTGACTTGGCAAAGTCACTGACATAACCAGCTGGCGAAGCGATCTATTTACGGAAGGAACGCACAGATCATGTGCGTTTAATTGAAGACAACCGTGCTGTTCTATTTTAGGAGAAGATCATCAAAAGAGTGCTAAAATAAAGATGAAGATAATTTGATTCTCCTAGAATATTTTAGTGTGCGTACAATTGTATATTTGGAAAGATTTGTAAAAGATTGAGTGTATACTGTTTTCCTAATCGAATGGAAAATAATACACATGAGATCTCTCTTACCTTAGTTTAAATACTCTAGTGTTTACGCTAATCGGTGTGACTCGTGAGCTTAATTTTCATATCGCGTGTAAGAAAGAAAGAGTGTACTTGTGCGTGTGATTCGTACAAGTGGTGAGTCAAGAGATCTTAGGCATAGCGTGAGATTGAGAGTGTGAGTGCAAAGGTAGAGTGTGGTTCAAGGGTGTGGGATTCATTCTTGTACACGGGAGAGCTTTGTAATCACTCAAGAAATCAATAGAGCGAGTCTAAGGACTCTTGAAATCCGACCAAGTGATAAACTTGGAAGGGAGTGGTTTTTCTCTAAGTAAACTAGTTGGTTTGCAAAGAGTTTCCACAATACATCGCTTGTCATTGACCATTGGTAACGTTTATTTTACTGTTTGTTTATTCCACTGCTTTACTACTCAAAGTTGACAACTTCGTAGGAGTCGCCGACTCGTCCTAGTACTAACGATCCTACAAGAGCACATATTCAAGTGACACGCCATCGGCGGCGATAATGTCACATAGGTCAGTGAAAAGTTCTTGATATGCTCCATGGGGCACTCGGTGGGCTTGCCTTCAAATTGAGATCTCTTGATAAGAGTGATGAAGTGAGACTTAATCTCAAAGGCACGCTCAATCGCAAGGAGCACAATTGCGAATTCGGGAACCCTAAATTCCGGATGCATGTATTGCTTTGCGTTTCGCGGAATAGCATCGAGTTATTCTTGGAGACGGGCAACAGCCTCTCTCTCTCTCTCTCTGTGTAGTAGCAGCTTGAGCATCACGCTCTCTTTGAATACCTTCCATCTGAAGGCAAAGGTCAGCCATCTATCGATCAATTTACTCAGTGTTAGACATTGCTCTTCGTTCTCTTAGCCTGCGGTGAAGGGTTCTCTCGAGTTCGGGATCAAAAGGAAAATAGTCGACTCCCCTTCGTGAACTAGAGGGCATACACCTGCACACACAATCATGAGAAAACGAATTAGTAAACACCAAAGGGTATAGGCTATTTCCAAACCCGAAAGATAACTAGACAAAGAAACTAGACTAACTCCCCGACAACTGTTGAGAGGGTTTCTCGGCCAACAAATAAATTTGTAAGTCAAGACCTCGCTGAGTACAGTGGTGTCAGGATCGTTCCACAGGAAGCAAGGTTGTCTGTCTATCAATCTAACAAAAATCAAACAAAAACAAACAAAACACTCACCAGATGTCTCGTTAACGATGTTGTCAGGATCGTTACCGAGCCACCGAACACAAAAATATTAACTAACGACCTAATTAAATTCTAATATTAACTAACGAAGATTCACCAAAAATAATTCAAATAAAGCAAAAATCTAGGACAAGGGACACCACAACATAGACAAGCATAAGAATTCGTAAGAAGATAAGATCATGCCTTTAAACAGATAGAGTTATCAACTTTCGTTGACTTAACAAGTAAATTAATCTACTTTCGCATCCTAATTCACTCAATTGCTTGTTTTGGATCTAAAGCTTGAAACTTTCGTTTTCAAACAATATCAACCTTCAAGTTACTAACTTTCTCTTTCAATCAAGTTAAAAACCTAAATTACCTCAACTTTCGTCTTGGTATTAAGCACAACAAACAATCTCAATAAAAGATAAAAGGCATTCAACACTCAATCTTACTCATCAAACATGCTCAACTATGTCGGGCTTAACCCCGACCCTAGAAAAATAAACTACTTACTAATCATGACTAAAAAACTACAAACTTCAATAAAAAGAAACATTGAAACAAAACTCAAACTCAAATTAATAAGAAAAATATCGTCTTACAGAGATTCAGAAGAAACCGAAAAAAACATAAAAATACCGAACCACAATCACGACCAACGAACACTCGGCAACCGTTGTCTACCGAGCCTCGTGATCCTCTTCCGATCCGATCTCTCTCTCTCCTTCGGTCTCCTCCAATCTCCTCTAAAATAAGCTCTCTAAAAACTTCTCCAAATCCAGCCCCCACTTTCTATGCTAGATAGAAGAGTATTTATACTAAAAAGCTAAAAAACTAAAAAGGCTAAAAGATATAAACTTTCCTAAAAAGAAAGAAACAATCTCTAAAAGATAGAAAGAAAATCTAAAAAGATATTAAGACCTAAAATACATATTCTAACAACCCCAAAAGATTCTAAAAAGATACTCAACCGATACGGAAATAAATTCCCGCTCAGGATCGGTGAATAATAAAAATAATACTCAAAATCTTTCTCTTCCGTGGCCTCGTTAACGACCCTTCACAGCCTCGTTAACGAGCCTGGGGTTTGTTTCCTTCAACACTTCCTCTTGTACTCTCGAGCTTCGACTTCTTCAATCTTGCACTCCTCCGTCTCTCGCTGCAATGCTCCAAAATCAACTCCATTCAGCTCCTTTCCTTGTTAAAACCTGCAAAATTCACAAAATAGCGTAGATTCCACTCTTTTCACAGAATTATGCAAAACTAACTAAAAACACACAAAACTAAACCTAAACTAAACAAAACTAAACCTAATAAGCAAAGAAAACCTATCAAAAACTATACTAAAAATGCGAACATCAAAATACCCCATACTTAGACTTGCTTGTCCTCAAGCAATAAACAAGACACTAACCAAAACCAAAACAAATCATGCTCATTAAGACATAGCCATCTTCTAAAAAACAACATCTACACATAAGAAAATTATAGCAAAAGACTATTAACATCCTCACACATACATGCACTTAAATCGACATAAAATAATACAATCCAACCTCTCAAGGGATATAATGTGTTTCACTCAACTCTCATGTGTTTGGGCTTATAAATTCAATCTCTCAACTCATCTTATATACAAAAACTCATAGAAATTGGAACTTATATCACCAAACTCTCCACCCAAGATTTGTCAAAACAAGCAAAGAATCATCAAGAGGACTTAGGCTCAATGAAAAACTTCATAGAAGCTTCCATTCGGCCGGGTTGTAATGGGGCTTGGTAATAACAATAAGGCGCGGAAAATATTTGGTCATGTGGTGCTAATAATATCCGGTAATCAAAAGACTCCTAAAAACTCACATCTCACCAAAACTTTCATAGAACATACCAAACTCACTCTTCTTTATGCACACTCATTTTCACTCACCCTTTATCATCCTAGAAAGTCTCATAACAAAAATAAAAGAATCTCTTGATATTATCTATAAACACAAATGCACCTTAACTCTTCACCTCTTTTTGATTTCCTTCTTTCTCTTTTTTTTTTCTTTCTGCCTCGTTAACTAGCCTACATCAGGGTCGTTAACGATCCACCGTATACATCCTTTTCTTTTACTACACTACATCCATCAAAAACTTTATTGTGTGCATTTTTCTATCAAGAGACCTTTCTTACATGTAATAACAAGAGACTTCCAATCTACCTTTCCCAAATACCCTTCAATTTAAGCAAACATAAACTCTTTTCTTTTTAACAAAACACATAACTTTACCTCTCCAATCTAAGTCCTAATTCCCGGATAGGGTCAAGCTTATCTCGGCTAGGGAATAATTTTTGTGGAGCTAAAAATAAAAGGTTTCAGGCCAGAATTGGTTATCAAAAGAAGGAATAATGTAAAGGTAGATAGGGAATAATAGGGCTTATAAAATAAGTTCTCCATCATATGATCTTCACAAGTAATGAACTAAAAATCCTATAAGGGTCTCAAGAAATAGATAACCATCACAATTCCAAGAGATAATATGTATAAAGAGAGTAAATCACACAAGAAAAGAAGAGGGATTCATAAGTGTTCTCCCTATAAGGCCAAAAATAACTCACAAGGTAGATTTTGTTGGATTGCATCATCTATGCTATAAAGTATATGTGCTCAATTTTATCAAGTGCTATTCTCGTCTAAAATAATAATTTCAATTTTGAGAATCCGGCTATACTTTCAAAGACATGTTTGCAAGGAATTATATGATTAAGCTAGTGATTGCTATCATAGAACTTAAGAAGGGATATCTATCAATTCCAAACTCTTTTTGGAATTTTTCAGTTTTTTTCAATTTTTTTGGATTTTTCGATTTTTTCGGTTTAAAAGAAATAACAACTACATAGAACACAAAAACACCTCGTTAACGGTGGGTCGACAGGAGGGTCGACAGGAGCTCGCGGTGGGTCGACAGGGGCTCTCGGCACCTCGTTAACGAAGCTGGGTGCCTCGTTAACAGTGTTGGGTTGTGGCTGGAAGTGGTCGTTAACGACCCTGGTGGGCTCGTCGACGAAGATATGGCCTCCTAGCACCTCCGTGTCCATGTCTTCTTCTTCAAAGTTAAGCTCCTCAGTGCCGCCCTCGGTGTCGGCTTCCTCAATGTCATTGCCTACTACCTCAGTATCCTCTTGCTCATCTTCTTCTTCATATTCATCCACGTCGTCCCGCTCAAACCGGGTTTCACAAGGCCTAAGCGAGAGCTCGTCCTCCGGTTTTGTCTCCAATGGGTATAGATGTCCCGTCCACACCTCGTACCAGTTTGGTACATAGAGTAGCTCGTACATGTCGAGGGAAGGTATGACTAGTCGATCTTGCACCTTCACCTTGTAGCCTCCCTCGGCTTGCACGAAAATCCCGACACTATACCAATAGTTTTTGTTGAGGAGTTGGGCGTGGGCCGGTGTGTAGCGGGTGAGATCAACTCCAAGATTCTTAGCCAAGAGGCTAACCAAATTTCCACACCACACCTCCTTGGACTTGGTGGACTTCTCGACATAATAGACCCATTCGTACCCTAAATTCAAGAGGGGCTCCTCAAAGAGAATGGTACGGAAGCAAGCAACCTCCGTTCTTGTAGGCCGGTTCAACTCTTTCTTCGGCCGAAATGTTGCGGCGAGGACTCTCAAGATAATCCGGAAGATGGGGTTGACTATGTTTGCCCCGGATAACGCCGCGGTAGAGGATTGAACCTCTCCGGTGATGTAGCTCAAAGTGCGGGTCACTCGGTAGTCCTTCAAACTATAATCTCTTGACGGGTTTGGGAGCTCCAAGATTGCATTGAACTCCGCCATGGTGAAGTCACGGTCCTCGTTACCGAGCCGGAACCGAATACGTCCCGCCGAGATCTTCGACGAGAAATTGGTCTCCAAAGTGGCCAAGAACTCGGATGTGAGGGTCGGGTAATGTGACAAGCTCTCTTGCTTCAATAGGTGGGCGGCCCCGAGGATGATGAAGGCATGCTTGACATCCGTGTAGATGCCCATAGAGACGGCGCTAGACTTCGAGAACCATCGGGTGTAATGGTCATTCTCCAAAAAATCCCGGTAGCGCCGTACTTGGCTCTGACTGCTCAAAATCACATCATCCACTCGGGATGGAGATGGAGACATGTGGTTCCTCTTCTTCTTTTGGGCTCGGGTAGCGGGTCTGCTTGAACTAGCCATGGATCCTATAAAATAATCTAAATTTTTCCAAGATAAGATCCATTCAAAAATAATAGGTACGAGACCCCATACTTGGTCTCAAGATTAACTTTGGAATTATTCGTAAACTACCCAATTGGGTTGTTCACGATTCTGGGCCCGGATCGATCGATGATGAAGTGCAGGGTCGTTAACGAGCCTGGATGGGTCGTTAACGACCTGCCGAGAGCAAACCAGAATTTTCCGAAATTAAAACTACCTCTAATTCAGCAAAAATCAAGCATGCAATCTTCTATTATTTTCCACAAATCCCCCATCGGGTATAAGCACCCCATACTTACTCAATTACCCATCCCGAACATGCTAAAAATTACCCGGAATTTTGACATGCAAAGATTGAATTTTTAGATCTAGAACAAGAAAAATTCATGCTTTCCTAACTAAAGGATTACAATAGCTAATCTAACATGAATAATCTTTCCTAAAACATGAACAACTAAGCACAATCAAGAATTTTTAGGACCGAAATCAAGCATGCTCATCGACCTCCCTAAGAATCATGATTTAAGATATGAAATTTCGACCCTATTAATAATCAATCCTGCAATTTCAAGCAAGGGTTTAGAAATCATACCGAAGAACCGAGAAATTGAAGAACAAGGGTCGGAATTGGGGTAGTTAACGAGCATGGCCTCATCGGTGGATGGCTTCCGATCTCCGGTAACGACGGCGTCTCCGGTGGTCGTTAGCGTGAGGGATTCCGAATCGGTGGGAGAGAAGGGAGAGGGATTGAGAGTGTTTTGGGTTTGAGAGTGAATTTTGAAGGGATTGAGGTGGAATTTTGGGAGGGGTAGAAGGGTTTATATAGGAGGGGTAAGAGTGGGGGGGCGGCTAGGGTTAAAAAGATAGACTAGGTTAAAATTACGTACCTGCCCCGTATTGTGACGAATCGGGTTTTCCGAACTGGGTCGTTAACGACCCTGGGTGGGTCGTTAACGAGCCGCCGTGGCCTTCTTGAGTTATTTTTCGACCCCTTTCTCCTGAAATCTTGTTAGCTCAAAGAATCTAATATCTATCCTAGTTAAAACTAAAAATAAAAATAAAAGAAAGCTAAGAAATAATCTAAAAAGAAAAAGAAAAGAAAAATAAACTACGCTAAACCTATTCTAAAAAGCGGGTTGCCTCCCGTAAGCGCTATGTTTAACGTCGTTAGCCTGACGAGCTCCCTTTCTAGTCTCATGGTGGTTTATGTATGGCCGTGTTGGGGTCTTGAGATACCCTGCTTGTAGCCTTACTGCCTCTATGTGCTTGAATTGCTAAATTAGGACCTTTTTCTTCTATCAGCAAGCTCGATATCCCTGGGTTAATGGTGTAGTCCGAAAGCCAAGGTGGTTTGGACTTTTCTGTAACCTCTGTAGTAGAGCCTTGGTTGAACTCATGCACGTGGGACTCAGTGATCTGCAGATGTTGCTCAGTAGGGACTGTGGTGTTGAGTTCGGGTTGAGTCAACTCTATTTGTGCCACTCCAATTGGGTCGTTGGCTTTTTGATCTAAATTGAATTCCACCCGTTCTTCTCCTATATCAAAAGTGAGGAGTCCCTTCCGCACATCAACTCTTGCTCCTGCTGTGGCTAAGAATGGTCGCCCGAGAATTATGGGGACATGAGGGTCTTCAGGCATATCAAGGACGATAAAATCATTCGGTATAAAGAATTTCCCGACTTGAATAGGGTAATCGTCCACTACTCCTGTTGATTTGACACTTGACCCATCTGCCATGTACAGATTCATGTCAACTGGCTCTAGTGGTCCCATATTGGCTTTAGACCAAATTG
Source organism: Fallopia convolvulus (assembly GCA_964016875.1). Lineage (NCBI taxonomy): Eukaryota > Viridiplantae > Streptophyta > Magnoliopsida > Caryophyllales > Polygonaceae > Fallopia > Fallopia convolvulus. The sequence continues at coordinate 10,674,411 of OZ024732.1, forward strand.
AGAGTGGAACAAGACTATCACTGGCACCAAGATCGCATAAAGCTTTGAACTTGTGGTTGCCTATGCCGATTGTGATTGCAAATCTCCCGGGATCTCCCAGCTTTTCTGGTAGAGCTATTGATCTGACTTCATCCTGAAGCTCTGTAATGGACCTTTTTCTGCTAAGAATATCTTTCAAAAATTTTGTGTAAGCCGGCATTTCGCTTAGGGCCTCAGCGAATGGGATGGAAATATTAATGCCCTGAAGAATCTTAACGAAACGCTTGAACTTACTCTCAGTAGAGTCCATAGATTTCTTAGTGGGAAATGGAAGAGTTTTCACCATTCTCGGAACCAAGTTAGGCTCGAGAGGTGAGAGTACCGGGTCGACACTGGGGTCATTTATTGTCCTCGGCGGGTCGTTACCGACCCTGGTGGGATCGTTAACTACCCTGGGGTAGAGAGGAAGGCTCGGATTAGTAGACTTACCTGGGTTAGGGTCGTTAGATACCCTCGGAGCCTCGTCGTCCTGGTATGCGGGCTCGGTATTTGCCCTCGCTGGCTCGTTACCGAGCTGGGTTGTGACGTCCTCTTCCTTCTCGTCCTCATCTTGGACTCTCTCCGACAATGTATTCCCGCTTCTGAGGTGTACCGCTGCTATTTGGCCGCTAGGGTTCTCCTCGGGGCGGCCCGGGAGTTGCCCTTGTGGTCTTGGAATCCGTGCAGCTAGGTCCCCTAGTTGGGAATCAACACTCCTCTTCCAAATATCGAACTCACCCCATCTTTTATCTTGTCGGTTCAGTTTGGCTTGAACTTCATCAACTTTTTTGTTCACTCTGTTAATGCTTTCCTTTATTTCCTGAACCCATGATGGCGTCTCCTGATAATCCGGAGGTTGGTAAGGAGGAACCCTTTGTTCTTGTTGAGGAGGTTGGCTCCATTGGTCATATGCATAATTACCCCAGGTGGGCTGATTGTAATTCCTCCATGCATAAAAAGTATCACCTTGGTTCCTATAGGGACCTCTCATGTAATTATCCTCTTCATATGGCTCAACAGCTATGATTTCCCTTTCTCTCTGGATCTCCTCAATCTCTAAACAGAGTTCAGCGATCTGCTCAACTAGTTCTTCATGTGTAGCCATGGCTTTGTTTGCTTGACGACCTTCAGCTGGCATACACTGTAAGAAAAACAAAAACAAAAACAAAAACGAAATCAAAAGCAAAAACGGGGTCTCGGACAGGGTCGGTAACGAACCTGGGGGGGTCGTTAACGAGCCTAGAGTGATCCCGTAAAACCGAAACTAAAAAAAAGAAGCAACTACCTGTCGACAGGGTCGTTACCGAGCCTGGGTAGGGTTGGTAACGACTCGACAATGGACTAGAAACTATACAAAAAAATCACAGAAACTGGGTTGCCTCAGCAGGGTCGGTACCGACCCTAGGGGGGTCACTACCGACTCGGCGGAATCCCAAAAAACGTAAAAAGAACAAAACTTGGCACTATTGAAATCTCCCCGGCAACGGCGCCAATTTGTTGAGAGGGTTTCTCGCGCAACAAATAAATTTGTAAGTCAATACCGCGCAGAGTACAGTGGAGTCAGGATCGTTCCACAAGAAGCAAGGTTGTTTGTCTATCAATCTAACAAAAATCAAACAAAAACAAACAAAACACTCACGAGATGCCTCGTTAACGATGTTGTCAGGATTGTTACCGAGCCACCGAACACAAAAATATTAACTAACGACCTAATTAAATTCTAATTAAAATTCGGTACCGAGGCAAGTACTCAGCAACGAAGATTCACCAAAAATAATTCAAATAAAGCAAAAATCTAGGACAAGGGACACCACAACATAGCCAAGCATAAGAATTCGTAAGAAGATAAGATCATGCCTTTAAACAGATAGAGTTATCAACTTTCGTTGACTTAACAAGTAAATTAATCTACTTTCGAATCCTAATTCACTCAATTGCTTGTTTTGGATCTAAAGCTTGAAACTTTCGTTTTCAAACAATATCAACCTTCAAGTTACTAACTTTCTCTTTCAATCAAGTTAAAAACCTAAATTACCTCAACTTTCGTCTTGGTATTAAGCACAACAAACAATCTCAATAAAAGATAAAAGGCATTCAACACTCAATCTTACTCATCAAACATGCTCAACTATGCCGGGCTTAACCCCGACCCTAGAAAAATAAACTACTCACTAATCATGACTAAGAAACTACAAACTTCAATAAAAAGAAACATTGAAACAAAACTCAAATTCAAATTAATAAGAAAAATATCGTCTTACAGAGATTCAGAAGAAACCGAAAAAAAACATAAAAATACCGAACCACAATCACGACCAACGAACACTCGGCAACCGTCGTCTACCGAGCCTCGTGATCCACTTCCGATCCGATCTCTCTCTTTCCTTCGGTCTCCTCCAATCTCCTCTAAAATAAGCACTCTAAAAACTTCTCCAAATCCGGCCCCCACTTTCTATGCTAGATAGAAGGGTATTTATACTAAAAAACTAAAAAACTAAAAAGGCTAAAAGATATAAACTTTCCTAAAAAGATAGAAACAATCTCTAAAAGATAGAAAGAAAATCTAAAAAGATATTAAGACCTAAAATACATATTCTAACAACCCCAAAAGATTCTAAAAAGATACTCAACCGATACGGAAATAAATTCCCGCTCAGGATCGGTGAATAATAAAAATAATACTCAAAATCTTTCTCTTCTGTGGCCTCGTTAACGACCCTTCACAACCTCGTTAACGAGCCTGGGGTTTGTTTCCTTCAACACTTCCTCTTGTACTCTCGAGCTTCGACTTCTTCAATCTTGCACTCCTCCGTCTCTCGCTGCAATGTTCCAAAATCAACTCCATTCAGTTCCTTTCCTTGCTAAAACCTGCAAAATTCACAAAATAGCGTAGATTCCACTCTTTTCACAGAATTATGCAAAACTAACTAAAAACACTCAAAACTAAACAAAACTAAACCTAATAAGCAAAGAAAACCTATCAAAAACTATACTAAAAATGCAAACATCAAAATACCCCATACTTAGACTTGCTTGTCCTCAAGCAATAAACAAGACACTAACCAAAACCAAAACAAATCATGCTCATTAAGACATAGCCATCTTCTAAAAAACAACATCTACACATAAGAAAATTATAGCAAAAGACTATTAACATCCTCACACATATATGCACTTAAATAGACATAAAATAATACAATCCAACCTCTCAAGGGATATAATGTGTTTCACTCAACTCTCATGTGTTTGGCCTTATAAATTCAATCTCTCAACTCATCTTATATACAAAAACTCATAGAAATTGGAACTTATATCACCAAACTCTCCACCCAAGATTTGTCAAAACAAGCAAAGAATCATCAAGAGAACTTAGGCTCAATGAAAAACTTCATAAAAGCTTCCATTCGGTTGGGTTGTAATGGGGCTTGGTAATAACAATAAGGCGCGAAAAATATTTGCTCATGTGGTGCTAATAATATCCGGGAATCAAAAGACTCCTAAAAACTCACATCTCACCAAAACTTTCATAGAACATACCAAACTCACTCTTCTTTATACACACTCATTTTCACTCACCCTTTATCATCCTAGAAAGTCTCGTAACAAAAATAAAAGAATCTCTTGATATTATCTATAAACAGAAATGCACCTTAACTCTTCACCTCTTTTTCATTTCCTTCTTTCTCTTTTTTTTTTCTTTCTACCTCGTTAACGAGCCTACATCAGGGTCGTTAACGATCCACCGTATACATCCTTTTCTTTTACTACACTACATCCATCAAAAACTTTATTGTGTGCATTTTTCTATCAAGAAACCTTTCTTACATGTAATAACAAGAGACTTCCAATCTACCTTTCCCAAATACCCTTCAATTTAAGCAAACATAAACTCTTTTCTTTTTAACAAAACACAAAACTTTACCTCTCCAATCTAAGTCCTAATTCCCGGATAGGGTCAAGCTTATCTCGGCTAGGGAATAATTTTTGTGGAGCTAAAAATAAAAGGTTTTAGGCCAGAATTGGTTATCAAAAGAAGAAATAATGTAAAGGTAGATAGGGAATAATAGGGCTTATAAAAATAAGTTCTCCATCATATGATCTTCACAAGTAATGAACTAAAAATCTTATAAGGGCCTCAAGAAATAGATAACCATCACAATTCCAAGAGATAATATGTATAAAGAGAGTAAATCACACAAGAAAAGAAGAGGGATTCATAAATGTTCTCCCTATAAGGCCAAAAATAACTCACAAGGTAGATTTTTATTGGATTGCATCATCTATGCTATAAAGTATATGTGCTCAATTTCATCAAATGCTATTTTCTTCTAAAATAATAATTTCAATTTAAGAATATGGTTATACTTTCAAAGACATGTTTGCAAGGAATTATATGATTAAGCTAGTGATTGCTATCATAGAACTTAAGAAGGGATATCTATCAATTCCAAACTCTTTTTGGATTTTTTCAGTTTTTTTCAATTTTTTTGGATTTTTCGATTTTTTTCGGTTTAAAAGAAATAACAACTACATAGAACACAAAAACACCTAGGACATAATTTTCTACTTTTTCCCCACCCCATACTTAAAATTACAGTGTCCCACTGTAAGGAAAATAAGAAGAAGAGGGAAAAGAAATAGAAAAGAAAACAAAAAATTAAAAAGAAAAAGAAAAACATAAAACTTACAAAAGTGGAAACAAGGAAAGGAAACTTCATCTTGAGCTTGAATCAACGGTTTGGTGGAGGGAAATAGTGCTCAAAGTTCCCCATGAAGTCGTACATCGTCCTCCAACGCTCAGCATCATCCGCCTCTCTCTGACGCTGCCTCTCGTCCTCCATTGACATGCGAGCGGAATAGACGGTTTCCCATCTATCCATCCTCCTATGAATGTGATCCGTCTAGAGGTGAAGCTGTTGCATCCGTGCAGAAAGATCCTCGGCCCATGGTGGTGGTATATTCGATCCTGCGTACTCGGGCTGAGGAGGTGGTGGGTAGTGAGGCTGGAAATGATCTTGATACATCACCGGGTTGAAAGGCATGAGTCCATAAGCACGAGGGTCGACAGGAGCTGGTGGTGGGTCGACAGGAGCTCTCGGCACCTCGTTAACGAACCTGGGTGCCTCGTTAACAGTGTTGGGATGTGGCTGGAAGTGGTCGTTAACGACCCTGGTGGGCTCGTCGACGAAGATATGGCCTCCTAGCACCTCCGTGTCCATGTCTTCTTCTTCAAAGATAAGCTCCTCAGTGCCGCCCTCGGTGTCGGCTTCCTCAGTGTCATTGACTACTACCTCAGTATCCTCTTGGTCATCTTCTTCTTCATATTCATCCACGTCGTCCCGCTCAAACCGGGTTTCACAAGGCCTAAGCGAGAGCTCGTCCTCCGGTTTTGGCTCCAATGGATAGGGATGTCCCGTCCACACCTCGTACCAATTCGGTACATAGAGTAGCTCGTACATGTCGAGGGAAGGTATGACTAGTCGATCTTGCACCTTCACCTTGTAGCCTCCCTCGGCTTGCACGAAAATCCCGGCACTATACCAATAGCTTTTGTTGAGGAGTTGGGCGTGGGCCGGTGTGTAGCGGGTGAGATCAACTCCGAGATTTTCAGCCAAGAGGCTAACCAAATTGCAACACCACACCTCCTTGGACTTGGTGGACTTCTCGACATAATAGAGTCATTCGTACCCCAAATTCAAGGGGCCGGGCTCCTCAAAGAGGATGGTGCGGAAGCAAGCGACCTCCGTTCTTGTAGGCCGGTTCAACTCTTTCTTTGGCCAAAATGTTGCGGCGAGGACTCTCAAGATAATTCGGAAGATGGGGTTGACTATGTTTGCCCCGGATAACGCCGCGGTAGAGGATTGAACCTCTCCGGTGATGTAGCTCCAAGTGCGGGTCACTCGGTAGTCCTTCACACTATAATCTCTTGACGGGTTTGGGAGCTCCAAGATTGCATTGAACTCCGCCATGGTGAAGTCACGGTCCTCGTTACCGAGCCGGAACCGAATACGTCCCGCCGAGATCTTCGATGAGAAATTGGTCTCCAAAGTTGCCAAGAACTCGGATGTGAGGGTCGGATAATGTGGCAAGCTCTTTTGCTTCAATAGGTGGGCGACCCCAAGGATGATGAAGGCGTCCTTGACATCCGTGTAGATGCCCGTAGAGACGGCGCTAGACTTCGAGAACCATCGGGTGTAATGGTCCTTCTCCAAAAAATCCCGGTAGCGCCTTACTTGGCTCTGACTGCTCAAAATCACATCATCCACTCGGGGTGGAGATGGAGACCTGTGGTTCCTCCTCTTCTTTTGGGCTTGGGTAGCGGGTCTGCTTGAACTATCCATGGATCCTACAAAATAATCAAAAATTTTCCAAGATAAGATCCACTCAAAAATAATAGGTACGAGACCCCATACTTGGTCTCAAAATTAACTTTGGAATTATTCGTAAACTACCCAATTGGGTTGTTCACGATTCTGGGCCCGGATCGATCGATGATGAAGTGCAGGGTCGTTAACGAGCCTAGATGGGTCGTTAACGACCTACCGAGAGCAAATCAGAATTTTCCGAAATTAAAACTACCTCTAATTCAGCACAAATCAAGCATGCAATCTTCTATTATTTTCCACAAATCCCCCATCGGGTATAAGTACCCCATACTTACTCAATTGCCCATCCCGAACATGCTAAATCTTTCCCGGAATTTTGACATGCAAAGATAGAACTTTTAGATCTAGAACAAGAAAAAATCATGCTTTCCTAACTAAAGAATTACAATAGCTAATCTAACATGAATAATCTTTCCTAAAACATGAACAACTAAGCACAATCAAGAATTTTTAGGACCGAAATCAAGCATGCTCATCAACCTCCCTAAGAATCATGATTCAAGATATGAAATTTCGACCCTATTAATAATCAATCCTGCAATTTCATGCAAGGGTTTAGAAATCATACCGGAGAACCGAAAAATTGAAGAACAAGGGTCGGAATTGGGGTAGTTAACGAACACGGCCTCGTCGGTGGGTGGCTTCCGAGTTCCGGTAATGACGGCGTCTCCGGTGGTCGTTAGCGTGAGGAATTCTGACTCGGTGGGAGAGAAGGGAGAGGGATTGAGAGTGTTTTGGGTTTGAGAGTGAATTTTGAAGTGATTGTGGTAGAGTTTCGGGAGGGGTAGAAGGGTTTATATAGGAGGGGTAAGAGTAGAAGGGGGGGGGGGGGCGGCTAGGGTTAAAAAGATAGACTAGGTTAAAATTACGTACCTGCCCCGTATTGTGACGAATCGGGTCTCATGAACCGGGTCGTTAACGACCCTGGGTGGGTCGTTAACGAGCCGTCGTGGCCTTCTTGAGTTATTTTTCGACCCCTTTCTCCTGAAATCTTGTTAGCTCTAAAAATCTAATCTCTATCCTAGTTAAAACTAAAAAGAAAAATAAAAGAAAGCTAAGAAATAATCTAAAAAGAAAAAGAAAAGAAAAATAAACTAAGCTAAACCTATTCTAAAAAAGCGGGTTGCCTCCCGTAAGCGCTATGTTTAACGTCGTTAGCCCGACGAGCTCCCTTGCTAGTCTCATGGTGGTTCATGTATGGCCGTGTTGGGGTCTTGAGATACCCTTCTTGTAGCCTTACTGCGTCTGTGTGCTTGAATTGCTAAATTAGGAACTTTTTCTTCTATCAGCAAGCTCGATATCCCTGGATTGTTGGTGTAGTCCGAAAGCCAAGGTGGTTTGGACTTTTCTGTAACCTCTGTAGTAGGGCCTTGGTTGAACTCATGCTCGTGGGACTCAGTGATCAGCAGATGTGGCTCGATAGGGACTGTTGTGTTGAGTTCGGGTTGAGTCAACTCTAGTTGTGCCACTCCAATTGGGTCGTTGGCTTTTTGATATAAATTGAATTCCACCCGTTCCTCTCCTATATCAAAAGTGAGGAGTCCCTTCCGCACATCAACTCTTGCTCCTGTTGTGGCTAAGAATGGTCGCCCGAGAATTATGGGGACATGAGGGTCTTCCCGACTTGAATAGGGTAATCGTCTACTACTCCTGTTGCTTTGACACTTGACCCATCTGCCATGTACAGATTCATGTCAACTGGCTCTAGTGGTCCCATATTGGCTTTAGACCAGATTGAGAGAGGAACAAGACTAGCACTGGCACCAAGATCGCATAAAGCTTTGAACTTGTGATTGCCTATGCCGATTGTGATTGCGAACCTCCCGAGATCTCCAAGATTTTCTGGTAGAGCTATCGATCTGACTTCATCCTGCAGCTCTATAATGGACCTTTTCCTGATAAGAATATTCTCAGTAGAGTCAATAGATTTCTTAGTAGGAAATCGAAGAGATTTCACCATTCTCGGAACCAAGTTAGGCTCGAGAGGTGAGAGTACCGGGTCGACACTGGGGTCGATTGATGTCCTCGGCGGGTCGTTACCGACCCTGATGGGGTCGTTAACTACCCTGGGATTGAGAGGAAGGCTTGGATTAGTAGACTTACCTGGGTTAGGGTCGTTAGATATCCTCGGAGCCTCGTCATCCTGGCTTGTAGGCTCGGTACTAGCTCTCGTTGGCTCGTTAACGAGCCGTTTTGCGAGGTCCTGTTCCTCCTTCTCTTCAACTTGAACTCTCTCCGGTAATGTCTTCCCGCTTCTGAGGTGTACCGCTTCTATTTGGCCTCTAGGGTTCTCCTCGGGGCGGCCCGGGAGTTGCCCTTGTGGTCTTGGAATCCGTGCAGCAAGGTCTCCTAGTTGGGAATCAACGCTCCTCTTCCAAATATCGAACTCTCCCCATCTTTTATCTTGTCGGTTCAGCTTGGCTTGAACGTCATCAACCTTGTTGTTCACTCCGTTGATGCTCTCTTTAATCTCTTGAACCCATGATGGCGTCTCTTAATGGCCTGGAGGTCGATATGGTGCAGGTCGTCTATCTTGTGGGGGCCCTGCGTAATTTTGACTTGTATTCTGATTGCCCCATGGTTGATAGTTGTTTGACCTGTCATTATAATTAGGTTGGTTCCTGTAGGGTCCTCTCATGTAATTCATCTCAGCTATTGTCTCAGCGGTTCTAACCTGCTCAATGTTAGTGCAAGCAGAAGTACTATGTGCAGAAGAACCACATTCTTGACATGATTGAGAGAATTTCAGAAAACTTACTTGTTTCCTCAGACGATTGACCTCATCTTGTAAGAATTGATTTTTAACATCGGGGTCAACTTCATCTCGGTTGGGCACATAGAGACGTTTTTGAGTTTGTGGAGCCTGCTGGGTTCCGTACATAGCATCGTAATTCGCCAGCTTGTCCAACAGTTCCCACGCCTCTGTCGGGTTCATCTCTATAAAACCGCACGCAGTATGCGTGTTGATGCGGTTCTTGGTCTCTGCGTTGATACCCTGGAAAAAGATTTCTTGCAATACATATAAAGGTTGCCCATGAGTAGGGCACTGTCTAAGCATCTCTTTGAATTTTTCCCATGTTTCAACAAATGTTTCATTAGGCAACTGGTGATAAGAGGTGATGCGTTTCCTTAACTCCGTTGTCTTAGCAGGAGGGAAAAACTTTGTAAGAAATTGATCATACAAAGCTTTCCAAGTCCTGATAGACTTATAAGGTTGGCTCTCTAACCAGTTTAGGGCCTTTCCAGTAAGTGACCATCTAAAAGCTTTTAACAGAACATATTCTAACGAGACACCTTCAGCAGCTATGGTATCACATAAATCAAGAAAATTTCTAATATGCTCCATAGGGCACTCAACAGGTTTCCCTTCAAACTGAGCCCGTTTGATTAAGGATATAAATTGAGACTTGATCTCAAAAGGTTTCTCTATCGCAGGAAGCACAATAGGAGATTCTGGCACCCTCAATTCCGGATGCATGTATTGCTTGACATTCGTTGGATAGGCGTCTAGATCTTCTTGCAGTCGAGCCTTGTCTGCGTCTGCGCCGTCCTTCTCGGCTTTCAGTGCCTCCATCTGGGTCCGGAGGATCTCTAACTCTCGAGCCATCTCTTCTGCTGTGGCCATGGCTCGGTTTTCTCAGAGTCGACGGTGCAAGGAACGTTCTGGTTCTGAGTAATAACCTGTGTTATCAAACGGAAGCCTTCTTCGTCCTACCGGCATACACTGAGAAAACAAACAAAGAAAACAAAGATTAAAAACAAAAACGGGGTCGGGCTATTCCCGATCCCGAAGATAAACTAACAACACGTTGCTTCCCCGACAACAGCGCCAATTTGTTGAGAGGGTTTCTCGGCCAACAAATAAATTTGTAAGTCAAGACCTCGCTGAGTACAATGGAGTCAGGATCGTTTCACAGGAAGCAAGGTTGTCTGTCTATCAATCTAACAAAAATCAAACAAAAACAAACAAAACACTCACGAGATGCCTCGTTAACGATGTTGTCAGGATCATTACCGAGCCACCGAACACAAAAATATTAACTAACGACCTAATTAAATTCTAATTAAAATTCGGTACCGAGGCAAGTACTCAGCAACGAAGATTCACCAAAAATAATTCAAATAAAGCAAAAATCTAGGACAAGGGACACCACAACATAGCCAAGCATAAGAATTCGTAAGAAGATAAGATCATGCCTTTAAACAAATAGAGTTATCAACTTTCGTTGACTTAACAAGTAAATTAATCTACTTTCGCATCCTAATTCACTCAATTGCTTGTTTTGGATCTAAAGCTTGAAACTTTCGTTTTCAAACAATATCAACCTTCTAGTTACTAACTTTCTCTTTCAATCAAGTTAAAAACCTAAATTACCTCAACTTTCGTCTTGGTATTAAGCACAACAAACAATCTCAATAAAAGATAAAAGGCATTCAACACTCAATCTTACTCATCAAACATGCTCAACTATGCCGGGCTTAACCCCGACCCTAGAAAAATAAACTACTCACTAATCATGACTAAGAAACTACAAACTTCAATAAAAAGAAACATTGAAACAAAACTCAAACTCAAATTAATAAGAAAACTATCGTCTTACAGAGATTCAGAAGAAACCGAAAAAAAACATAAAAATACCGAACCACAATCACGACCAACGAACACTCGGCAACCGTCGTCTACCGAGCCTCGTGATCCTCTTCCGATCCGATCTCTCTCTCTCCTTCGGTCTCCTCTCTCCTCTAAAATAAGCACTCTAAAAACTTCTCCAAATCCAGCCCCCACTTTCTATGTTAGATAGAAGGGTATTTATACTAAAAAGCTAAAAAACTAAAAAGGCTAAAAGATATAAACTTTCCTAAAAAGATAGAAACAATCTCTAAGAGATAGAAAGAAAATCTAAAAAGATATTAAGACCTAAAATACATATTCTAACAACCCCAAAAGATTCTAAAAAAATACTCAACCGATACGGAAATAAATTCCCGCTCAGGATCGGTGAATAATAAAAATAATACTCGAAATATTTCTCTTCCGTGGCCTCGTTAACGACCCTTCACAGCCTCGTTAACGAGCCTGGGGTTTGTTTCCTTCAACACTTCCTCTTGTACTCTCGAGCTTTGACTTCTTCAATCTTGCAATCCTCCGTCTCTCGCTGCAATGCTCCAAAATCAACTCCATTCAGCTCCTTTCCTTGCTAAAACCTGCAAAATTCACAAAATAGCGTAGATTCCACTCTTTTCACATAATTATGCAAATCTAACTAAAAACACTCAAAACTAAACCTAAACTAAACAAAACTAAACCTAATAAGCAAAGAAAACTTATCAAAAACTATACTAAAAAGCAACGACGCCAATTTGTTGAAAGAGTTTTATAGATCAAGACCCCGCAAAGTATAGCGAAGTCAGGTTCGTCCACGGGAATTAGAAGAATCAAAGTCTAGCAATCAATCCTAACAAGAACGAAGCAAAAAACAAAACAAAACACACTCAGGAGAGTCTCGGTACCGACCTAGTCTTGGTCGCTAACGACCTGCAACTCAACACACAAACGCATGAAAAACTGGGAAAACAGAATGCACGGTACCGACCTTAGGGGGGTCGGTAACGACCTAACTGGGTAACGAATCAAAGATCTAGGACAAAGGATCTAGGACAAAGGATCCACCACAACAAAGCTATGCATGCAAACACGAATCAAAGATCAACCAACCAATAATCTCATAAATGACTTTCGCCACAAATAAACAAGCACATATCTCAACTTTCATAAAGATAGAAACTTGCAATCCTACTTGTTATCTAAAGGTTTTTAAGTTTTGCTTCAACCCAATAATCATCCAATTTCACAATTTAATCTTTCAACTCAATCATGAATGTGAACATGCCTCAACTTTCATCAAGGAATTAAGAACAAACAACAAGGATAAAGGTTAGAGATTAAAGGAAAGGTTTTGATCAAAGGTTCAAGCCTTTATCATACACAACCATGTTGGGTTTCACCCCAACCCTAGAAAAGTAGACTACTCACAAGTCATCATGCAATCAACAATCAAAGAGAAGAGAGAAGACATGATTTGAAAACAAAGCAAACTTCAATCGAAAGAACAAACTTACAAATCTCCAAACAATCTTCCAAATCTCTCTCCAAATCGTCCAAGAGATTGGAAAAGGGGTTGGTAATCGTCCGACTCGTCCGTACGTGTCCTACAAAAGACACCCTAAGGCCTTTTATATATTAGTAGGAATGTTCTCCAAAAGAAACTAAATTCTATTTTAAAAGACCCACAAATAAAACATCAATTAAAACCAAACTTAAGTCGCAAGTTTCTTGCCGCAAGCCTCAGAGGGCGGGCGGTATCGACCCAAAGTGGGTCGGTAACGACCCTAGCCATCACTTGATCTCTTCACTTCTTTGCTCGAAACTTGTTCCAAAGCTTGGCTCTTCTTCAATGTCTCTTCTTTAAACGTTCTTGGTCTTCTTAGACTTCCTTAAGCTCCTTCTAAGACATCTTCATCTTGCAATCTTCCTTCTTGAAAAACATCAAAGCTCCAAAAACTTTTACTCCCGCCTCTCTAATCAACACCGCTACAAGACAACTCCAATGCCACCTCTTAGAGAGCTGAAAACCCCGGGATATCCCTCCTCAACGCTTCAAACACCTACATAGACAACAAACAAGCACAAACGACTCCAATTCTCGAAAGAGGGTCGAAATCATATGCAAAACAACACAAAAGATCTAGAAAAGACTCAACCTAACTAGAAAATGACCCACAAAAACTAATTAAAAAGTGTGACATCACATCACTACAAGAATGAAACGACACACTTGAGTACGTTCAGCACCCAACACTCCAATTGGCTCCTCAAACTCAAAACCAAAGCATCTCCATTGTCCTCTATTGTGGCGTTCACCAACTTGTGTTTTGGTGACTAAAACTCGTTTTTAAAGTGACCTAACTCATTATAGTTCCAACACTTGGTTTTACTTTTGTCCTTGGCAAGCTTGTCCTCCTTCTGGATTTCAACATACGTACCCTTGTTCGATTTTTGCCTAGAATCAAACATGCCCCTATTTCCTACATTCAAAGATGATCCATATGTAGAACCCGAGTCCATCATGCGAATCTCTTCTCTTACGATTATATCACTTACATCATCAAACTTAAATTTCCCCTTTCCCGTTGAAGCACTAACCACAGTAACAGTCCCACTCCAACATTCAAGCAAAGAAGATAGTAGAATTAAGGCTTGTACCTCGTCATCAAAATCGATCTCCACTGATTGCAATTGTGCAATAATCATGTTGAACTCATTCAACTTTTTGGCCACAAACGTGTCCTCCTTCATCCTCAAATTGAACAATTGTCGCATCAGATGAACCTTGTTCACCACTGATCGATGGTTTCTCATACAAAGCAAACAGTATTGCAAGTAATCCCTTTGTTGTTTCTGCCTTGACTATGTGGTGCGCAACGTTCCTAGACAAGGACAAGCGAACTGCAATCATTTCCTTCTTGTCCAACGATTTCCACTCTTTGTCCTTCATGTCTTTTGGCTTCTCTCCCAAAAGCAAGTGAAGTTCTTTACCATACAGGCAATCTTCAATCTGCATCTTCCAAAACCCGAAATCGGTTCCATCAAACTTCTCCACATGAATCTTTCCGTCCCTATTGCAATTGTTAGCGCCATGCTCTGATACTAGTTGTTAGGAAATTAACCCCCTACAATAAGGGATAACACACAAACTCACAAGAGAAGAGAGAAATAAACGAATAAGACAAACAACACAAGAGAATTTTTTTACCAAGTTCGTCAGAATGACTACGTTTGGGAGCATTACCAAGCTAGGGATTTCACTCTCAATTTTGTGGATGCAACTACAATAATCAATGATGGTCTTATATAGAGAATATGACTTAAAGATAGAAACACAATCTTCAAGATATATTTCTTCTTAGAATACAAGATATTCTCCTTTCTTGTAAAGCAAGAACTCGTCTTCTTACTGCAGACATGGAGAATCACGTGGGCACACCCGACATGACGCGGTCGCGTCTTGCCCTTCCTCGACTCGGGTCTCTACCCCTGACATTATGTTGCCAAGACACTGGTAAACACCGACATGACACAGTCGTGTCTTGGCCCTTCCATCCCGCGTCTTTCCTCATATCTCTCTGTCGTCATGACGCGGACAAATGGCCTTAAGACACGGTCGTGTCTTGCCGTCTCTTGCCACGTATTGGCCCACACTTCGACTTTCTTCATCGACTTCAATCAGACTGCAAAACCCAACACCTACCTTGACCTTGTTGTTCCAATCTACTTAGGTTGGCCCTCAAAACAAAATAGAATTTTCTTCTTCTTCTTTTTATTTTTTTTTTAAAATGTAAGTTTTTTATAATTCAACAATCAACCTTGGAGAAAAAAAAATAGAGATCGAAAATAAGAGAGACTAATGGAGTTACTCTAGATGGAATTGATACAATTTTGGTCCTTAATCAATCTATAACAAGTTTTATATAGTTTAATGAGACAGTTAATAAAAGCTATGTGTTGATCAAGCAATTTTACAAAGCCAAACGTAGCTACATCATCTAATTTGTTACATATCGCTAGCTATCAGTTTCAAGTGACTAATTAATCTGGAGCCTCTTGTGAGAGAATGTACTGATCGAAGCCAAACGTAGCTACATTCCACTACAACTCTCTGCAAGTAAGTTCCACGTAAAGTCGTTTAAAGTAAATGTACTGATCGAATCAATGCCGGCCAATTAAGGTAGATCGTAACTATATATTCACCCCTGAGTTGCTAGCACAAACTATTCACCAAGATGAAAATTGTGGTCCTAATCAATTTTGTTTTGTCTAGCACATACTATTCACCAAGTGGCTACTCATAATAGTATAAGTTAGTATTTATATTTTGAGCTACCCCGCACTTATACAGTTGGTCTCCCGAACCTTGCGCTTTTGTTTCTTATGGTATTTTATTCAAAGAGTTTGGTTCAAATGAGGAACATGCTTAACGTGAAAAATAAGGAGTAATTATAACCATTGGATTAGTTTGATCAAACGGTAAAGATATTAGCCCGTACTCACGCGTGTTTTCCCTACTCCTCCTCCCAGCCACCGTTTTTCACTTCTACTACCAAATTAAGCCTTTCTTTTATTTCTCTATTTCACAATCTTAACCATGGTGGGCCCAACCACCCCCCTGAAAGTTCCAATGCACAATTTATTTATTTATTTATCTCTCTCCTTAAGTATTTTTTTAATACAAAGAGCCTCTTTCTTGCATTTGTATTTTTGTAATTTTTATTACATGTACAAAATTAAGTGTTTGTATTAGTGAAGAACATTTTAAGTTAGTAAAAGTCCATTTCAAGTTATTTCCTCCGTTCAAAATTATTTTTTATTTTAGAGATTGTCTAAAAAAATTAAGAAAGTACGTGATTTAACTTAAATAATCTCAAATTTATGTAATTATTTTTAGTTAGTAAGGGTAATTTTGGAAAATAGGTACAAATATCTTAAATGACAAATATTGTTGATAGAACAATCGGCTAAATGGCAATTAAATCTAAATGAAAGGTTTAGTTAAAGTGAATTGTAATTAAGTTAAAGCAATTGTCGAATCAACTGTCTCCGTGATTAGTAAAGTACATTTGGAATTCCGAAAAGTATATGTCAAATTAAGTGCTTTTGTGTTTAGGAAAAATGTATTTCAAATTAGTAAAACTACATGTCAAATTAAGTGTCCATGAGTTTTTTTAGTGCATTCCAAATTAGTAATAGTGCATCACAAATTAGTAAAAATGCATATCTAATTAAGTGTTTTTGTCTTAAGTAAAAGTGCATTAAAAATCAATACAAGTGCATTCTAAATTACAAAAAGTGCATTCAAAATTATTAAAAGTGCATCCCAATTAAGTGTCTTCATATTTAGTAAAGTGTATTCAAGGTTAGTAAACGTGCATTTAAAATTACTAAAAGTGCATTACAATTTACAAATAAATAAAAGTGCACGCCAAATTAACTGTTTATGCGTTTACTAAAAGTGTATTTCAAATTAGTAAAAGTTCATTTCAAATTAGTAAGAGTGCATTCCAAAATATTAAAAGTGCATATCAAATTAAGTGCTTATATATGTATTCGGTAAAGTGCATTCCGACTTAGCAATTGTGTATTCCAAGTTAGTAAAAGTGCATTATAAACAAGTAAAAGTGCATTCCAAAACATTAAAAGTGCATATCAAATTAAGTGCTTATATATGTATTCGGTAAAGTGCATTTCGAGTTAGCAATTGTGCATTCCAAGTTAGTAAAAGTACATTATAAACAAGTAAAAGTGCATTCCAAAGTATTGAAAGTGCATATCAAATTAAGTGCTTATATATGTATTAGGTAAAGTGCATTTCGAGTTAGCAATTGTGCATTCCATGTTAGTAAAAGTGCATTCTTCCAAAATATTAAAAGTGCATATAAAATTTATAGGTATTCGGTAAAGTGCATTTCGAGTTAGCAATTGTGCATTCCAAGTTAGTAAAAATGCATTATAAACAAGTAAAAGTGCATTCCAAAGTATTAAAAGTGCATATCAAATTAAGTGCTTATATATGTATTAGGTAAAGTGCATTTCGAGTTAGCAATTGTGCATTCTATGTTAGTAAAAGTGCATTATACACAAGTAAAAGTGCATTCCAAAATATTAAAAGTGCATATAAAATTTATATGTATTCGGTAAAGTGCATTTCGAGTTAGCAATTGTGCATTCCAAGTTAGTAAAAGTGCATTATAAACAAGTAAAAGTGCATGCTAAATTAAGTGTGTTTGTGTTTGTGTTTGTGTTTGGTACAAGTGCAATTCAAATTAGTAAAAATGCATGTGAAATTAAGTCCCTTCATGTTTAGTAAAAGTGCATGCTAAATTAAATCATTTTGTATTTAGTAAAAGTGTATTTGGCATTAGTAAAAGTGCATTCCAAATTAGTAAACGTGCATCCCAAATTGGTAAAAGTATATGTCGATTAAGTCTCTCTATATTTAGTAGAAAAATGCATTTTAAATTAGTAAAAGTGTATTCCAAATAAATAAAATTGTATCAAATTAAGTGAGCATCCACTTTTAGGGCATCAACATACACTAAATGCCCATTTCTATCTAACATTTTAAGAAAAGACAATGTTTGTTAAGCTTAAATAATAAAAATATTATATTTATAAATAACTTACTTGTTTTTAAAATTTAGTAAAATTAAAAATTTCTATTGATATGTAAAAATTATAATATAATTTTATCACATTTTAAACTAAATTTAAAATTATTAAAAATAATTATTTATTTTAATATTTTTTCATTTCAACACAAGGTGTGCACAATATATTGTACAAGAATATAAAAAGAAAAATGTTTAAATTTTAATAGATTTATACTTTTGGTGCATGAATATGTCCTTTTTTTATTTTATATATTAATTATTTACAAATCTATATTTCAATGTGTATAAAAATATCATTGTAAATTTAAAAAATAGCTTGATTTTGTTTTGAAAAACATAAAGAAGAAATACTTTTTACTTGGAAAAATGGTGATTAAAGTTGTGGTAGGAAACTAAGAACCATGAAAAAAGATGTGATGAATATAGTGGTGGGAGTGTGGAATCATAGAGAATGAAAGTAAGAAAATTCCTCTATCGTGTGAGACAGTGCGTAATTAATTCTTAAATAAAAAAACAGTGAGGAATTAATCCAATGGAGAACACGCATACTGTACTTAGAGGGAGAGATCACGCGTATACGGGCTACTATCTCAACCGTTTGATTTAATTGATCCAAGAATTATAATTACTCCTTATTTTTCACGTTAAACATACTCCTCACAAGAATCAAACTCTTTATTCAAATTCTTGTTTTTTTACAAGCTAGAACATACGTATGTGTGGATATCTCATTACAGTAAAGTTAGAATAATAACTCTACATAAAATTTGTAAATTTTTAGTCCTTGATTTAATTTGATACCTGAGATCTTATAATTTCTAAAGAATAGGATATAAATCCATGTATATGTCAATGTTGTATTCGATGTGGATGGGCGTGTGTAATGATGAAAATTGTGACATTTTTTTTTTGTTTGAAGAAAACCTAAGACATTTAATTTGTTGAGACTATATCTCAATATATATATATATATATATATGGACTCATTTCTATTATTCTTCTAGGGAAAAAATTGGGACATAATTGCCTAGCTACTATAATTTCTAATGAATTACTTTATTTATTGATAGAGAAACCACAGAGACAGAAGGATAACTTCATATTTTGATTTTCAGATTGTCATGTATTGTGCACTAGGCACTGTTACATTATGTAGCCGAGAAAAAGACATAAATAACTAGTCTATTTTTAATATTTTATTCCATAAATATGCCCTATCATTCTTTTTTTTCCAATAGTAACCTCTTATAAATAATGAGATTAGAATAACCATGTCTTTAATTTTGTTACACAAATTTTATGTAAGGTATTTTATTACATAAATTCATGTAGTTAAATTTTGTTACATAAATTTTATGTAATGTATCTTTGTTACATAAATTTGTGTAGGTAAATTTTGTTACATAAATTCCTGTAGGTAAATTGTTTTATGCAAATTTTATGTAAGGTATTTTTGTTACATAAATTCGTGTAGGTAAATTTTATTATGCAAATTTTATGTAAGGTATTTTTGCTACATAAATTCGTGTAGGTAAATTTTATTATACAAATTTTATGTAAGGTATTTTTGTTACATAAATTCCCTTTAGGTAAATTTTGTTACATAAATTCGTGTAAATTAATTTAGTTACATTAATTTTGTTACATAAATTCGTGTAGGTTAATTTTGTTACACGAATTTTATATAAGGTAATTTTAAGTAATATAATTAATTCGTGTAAATTAATACATATAGGTCAATTTTGTTACATTAATTTTGTTATGAGTAATTTATGTATGTTAATTTTATTACACGAATTTTATGAAGCTAATTTTGTATAGTTTTGTGTAAACAAATTTTATATGGGTTTTTCTAGTGTGTGCCCATGGCATTCATGTGAGTTAGGGCTGTCAATGGGTTGGGTTATGGGTGGATGGAGCACTTCCACCACCCGATCCGCAAGTTAAAACGCTCCACCCGACCCACCCGTCACCCGTAAAATATTCAACTCGTCACCCAAACCACCCGTCACCCGCTGGTTATATGGGTGACCCATTCTAATAGGTCGAGTTCTATCTTTTAGTTAGTTTTTCTATTTAAGAATACCTTTGTACTCAGTTTAATTTACGTCAAAATGAATTAAATTCTAAGATTATTAAGTTGATGCATTCCGCCTTTTGGGTGGATCACAAGGGTGCCCGATCTAGGCTAGAGGTGTCGGGATTCTTCTTCAAGGATCCAACCCACATCGTAGGGTCGGATTATGGTGCGATTCACCGTAGAACCAAGAGATAGATGACTCAAAGAGACGAGTCTAGGGCCGAAAAGGCCAAAGAGGAAGCTAGAACAGTTGGATAAAATAGAAGATAAATGTGACGTCAAGCCTAAGAGAAGGAGGAACCCTCAACCTAACAATCTTAGACTTTAATTTATTTTGAAGTAAATAAAACTAACTACAAAGGTATGCTTAAATTGAAATACTAACTAAAAGATAGAACTCGACCTATTGGACCAGATCATATAAGCATATATGGATCACACGCCCAAAAGGCCCAGATTACCAAAATAAGAAACATACTACAAATAAAAAGTCCTAATTAAACAAGCAACTAATAAATATATAATTACCTAATAATAAGCTAAAAATAGTAAGATCTCGATCCAAGGAGGGCGCCAAGGTCTTGACGCCTCAAGATCGTTAGAACATGATGCGGGTATAGGCATGGACACATCAACGACACAGTGTCATCACTGTATTTTAAGGGGCGAGTGATGTTATTTTTTGATCGGGTGAACCTAGGATGAGAGGGCTCATGTTGGGGTGATGGAGGCGGCTCAGTGGAATCAGTGGGATGAGTATTGATGGTGTCGTCAGGGTTAAATGGAGGGGTATTGGAGGATGACTCGGTATGTTGAGGAGGTTTGAATTTATTAAAATTGGGCTATTGGTGGATTTAAAGGGAAGAGAGTCGGAGGAACGGGTTGGGCCAAGATGAAAGGTAATGGACTTTCCGAAGATAAGGGAGCCCAATAGGGAGGAGGCTGAGATGAAATTAGGTAAAAGGCTTGGTAGATGTGGGAGAGAGGTAGAGGGCATTGTGGGACAAGGTTGTTGGGCCTCTTTTGCATAAGGAAAGGTTTGTTCATGAAAAATAACATCCCGAGCAATGTAAGTTTTGTAGTTGAGCCAATCAAAGCAAATGAATCCTTTGAGGTTGGGGCTATAGCCAAGAAAGAGAGTTGGTGTGGAACGAAAAGGCCAATTTTTGAGGATTAAAGGGGCAGAGATTGAGAAAACAAAGGCATCTAAAGACTTTGACAAATTTATAGTCCAAGAAAGTTTGGAAGAGGAGTTCAAAAAATAGTTTGATGATCCAAAACGGGTGTAGGGGTGTGGTTGATGATATAAGTGGTCGTTTCAAAGGCATAATCCCAGAAACAAAGTGGGAGAGAGGCTTGTTTGAGAAGGGTAAAGCCCATATTGACAAAGCAGTAGTGACGGGTTTTGATGGTCCTGTTTTGTTGATGGGAATAAGGGCATGTCAAACGGTGGGAGATACTAGGGAATTGAAAAAGGGGAATGAGGGTTTTGAATTTGGTGCCACCATCGGTTTGGATGGAGATGATATTGGTCAAAAAATAATTTGTAACAAGTTTGATGAAATTACTAACAAGTAACAATAGAGGTAATAGAAGATTTTGTAATGCAAGGGAAGAGCCAAATAAATTTTGAATAATCATCTATTGTTCATAAATACTATTTGTTTCTCTTTATAGAGAGATTGTGGGTCGGGTCCCATATATTACAAAAGAGTAGTTCTAAGACCTTAGTGGATCTACTAGAGAAAGTGGGGTGTGGCAAGGCATAGGCTTTATCCCAAGAGCAATCCTGACATGAGGAATAGGCATGTGGGCTTTTAGGGAATTTTAAATTGCAAGGAATGAAAAACATGTGAAAGAAGTCAGTATGATGGAGGCCCTAGCTGCTTATGCCAAATCTGAGGAGAGCTAGAGAGGTTGGTGAGGTGGGCTTCATCAGAAGCGGTCGGGAACTAGTCGGCGACTAAGAAGATGTACAATCCGCATTCAACGAGGTCGCGAAGAAGTGGATTTTGGGTTTGAGTATCCTTGATCACAAAATAATTAGCGTGAAATTCAAAAAATACATGATTATCAATGCAAAATTGATTCACGGAGAGGAGATTCTTAGAAAAGAGGAGCATGAAGGAGATTCTTAAGCTGTAAAGTGCGATTAGAAGTAAGAAAGGAAGAATAACCAGGGTTTAGAATTGGAATAGTAGAACCATCGCCAAGGGAAATCTGATTTGTACCGTCATATGTATGATTGTCGATGCGCAAATTCGAGATGTCGGGAGTGTAATGGTGGATGGCGGTGGAGTCGATGTTCTAAGAAGTGTTGTTGGCTTGCATCGACGGGAGAGGTGGAGCTTGATAAGAATGGTCAAAATGGAACTAGTAGATGAGGGTAGTGTGACCGGGTTTCAAACACACATGGCAGGTAGAGCACCAATTTGGCTGCCCAGTGAAGTTTTAGGGTGGTGCTAGTGGTCCTCAACTACGTCTGTCGCCGACTCCGTCTTGTTGTCGATCGTCTTGTCCTTTGCCACGATAGCGATTGTTGTCCCTATTTTTTGCATTTCCTCACCCGCGAGTGGTGGTGAAGTGGCTTCAGTTTCAAAGGTGGAGTATGGTGGGTTTTGTTTGGATGTGATGCTAGTGGCATTGATAATGGTTCATTAAATAGAATGGAATTAGTTTAGTGGGCAATGCGAGATTCATGATCTATGAGATAGGATAACATTTGGTGTGGGTTTAGGATGGTAGGAGAGTAGTGAGGGCGGTGACTATGGAGTCGAAATCTGACCCAAGTCATGCGAGGAAGAAAACGACAAACTAGGCATCGGGAAGAGGTTGGCCAACAATGCCGAGAGAGGAGATAAGGGCTTTTCCGCGGTTAAAGTATGCGGTGACTGAATCATCTCCCTTTTTCAAGGAAGCCAACTGGAGCCTCGTTTGAACAACTTGGGACGAGGATTTGGCTGCAAAGAGGTCTTGGAGAAGAGAACAAATTCCGGTGGAATCGGGGTAGTCAAGCACTTGGGCAAGGACTTCTTCTGTAAAGCAGGAGGTAAGAACCGTTAGTGTTAGTTGTTCATTGGATAGCCATACATTATGTGTTGGGTTTGAGGCGAGGCCATTTGGGAGAAGAGGAGGAGGAGCTTTTTCAGATCCATCAGCAACGGAGAGCAAGTCATGGGCTTTGTGGTAAGGTACTACTTCTCCCTTCCATAGTAGGTAGTTTTTAAGATTGAGCTTCATAGTAATGAAGTTGGAGAAGGAGGGTGGAGTGGGTGGTGAAACCATTTTTTTTTTTTGAATTTTGAAGGTTTGGGTAGATTAGAGGTGGGCATTGGCCATGGGAAGCTCTGATGCCATAGAGAAATCAGAAAGACGGATTTCATATTCCCATGTTATGCACTAGGCATTGTTACATTATATAGCCACATTTTGGGATCATGAGCCAGGAAGAGATTTGTCATCTTTTGTTGTAGGACTATTCTAGAGACATCAATACAGAGATATTATATTTGAGTCAATACACATGGGCTACTACTATCTATCATGGTTTGTTATTGGGCTTAATAATTGTGAGATGATTTCAGGTTAGAATCTCATTGTACTTGTATGTTATAGGCAATTACGCACATGATCTCAAGTTTATCGACCCACCATACTTTATCATGGTACCAAAAGGTTTCAGTGTGAGTTCATTAACTTCATAATTTTATAAGTTACTTCATCCATCAACATATAATTTTGCGTTGGAATCTTATTAGACCTATATGTTACAGGTTCATTATACCCGGAATCGATTTGGAATGAGGAATGGGGTTGGAATAGATTTCACTCATACCCACCTCAAAAAAAAGGCATGGGTTCATGTGTATCTTAAGGAAATGGAAATGAGCCATACCCAAATCTTGTTTCATACCAAACACCAAAAGGGGAATATGTCATACCTAACCCAATTTTTTATACCTTAGGTATAGAACCAAACAGTTTGTTTGTTGTCACTATTTAGATTCCCATGGCTAACCCATTGTATCAGATAGTTTTCGCACAAAACTAAATTTAGAAGTTGACAATGGGTTTTGCTAGTACACT
Organism: Fallopia convolvulus; assembly: GCA_964016875.1. Classification (NCBI taxonomy): domain Eukaryota; kingdom Viridiplantae; phylum Streptophyta; class Magnoliopsida; order Caryophyllales; family Polygonaceae; genus Fallopia; species Fallopia convolvulus. The sequence goes on from OZ024732.1 coordinate 10,698,207, forward strand.
AATTGACAACAAAATATTTAACCATGCCGCAAACTTAAACATGTTTCCATAGATAATACAAATGTGACTTGTATTCATTAATCAGTAAGTAAAGAGCTTAAATACAATAGATGGAAAACCCTAATAGGAAGAGATATTTGATAGGCAAGATACTCAACCATATTGATGTGTATTATCTTGTTGCCTAAGATAGAATATCTTGTCTTTATCAATTAGTGTTGCCTAAGATAGAATATCTTGTCTCTATCAATTAGGAGTAATATCTTCACAAATCTTCAATCACGTATTATTAATTATAGCTAGAATTTATGTATGGTTGAGTATCTTGCCTATCAAAGATCTCTTCCTATTAGGGTTTTCCATTACTGTATTTAAGCTCTTTGCTTACTGATTAATGAATACAAGTCACATTTATATTATCTATAAACCATACATAATATTCTAGCTATAATTAATAATACGTGATTGAAGATTTGTGAAGATATTACTCCTAATTGATAGAGACAAGATTTTCTATCTTAGGCAACAAGATAATACACATCAATATTCCCCCTTAAGATTGGCGCCATTTTGAAAGTCCGATTTTGGCGATCAGTTGCTCGAATCTTGGTTTGTGCAATGGTTTGGTGAGCGCATCAGCAAGCTGTTCTGCAGTGGACACGAACGACACTCGGAGATGACCATTTGTAATGTGTTACCGCACAAAGTGATACGCAAGAGCGATGTGTTTCATACGGGAATGAAAGACCGGATTTGCACTCAGATAAGTGGCGCCAAGATTGTCACAATATAGAACCGGCTGGTGTTGAAGTTTGACCTCCACCTCTCGAAGCAATGAAAGAACCCATATTAATTCCGAGGCAGCTTCAGCAAGAGCCTTGTACTCGGCTTCGGTGGAGGATCGGGCAATGGATTTTTATTTCCTAGAACTCCAAGAAATAGGAGTCTTGCCAAGATACAGAATGTACCCTGTGGTTGAGATATAATCATCACTATCTCCGGCCCAATCAGAATCCAAGAAGGCATGAAGATTAAGGGGAGACGAGGAGGAAATGGAGATTCCAAGATCAATGGTTCTCGAAAGGTAACGGAATAAGCGCTTAAGAGCTAACCAATGTTCCTAGTTGGGGCTTGCATAAATTGAGAGAGTTTGTTGACATTGTAGTCTATATCAAGACGAGTAATGCACAAGTATTGAAGGCTACCTACAAGAGCTCGTTAATTTGTTGGAGAAGGGAGTGGTTGGCCTGAATTTTTGAGGAAGAAATGGACGATGAAAGTGGGTTTGAGCAAAGTTTAGTTGAATCCATTCCAGATTTATGTAGAAGATCAGTAACATATTTCCTTTGATTAAGAAAAATGCCATCTTGGGTGGGTACAACTTCGACGCCTAGAAAATATGAGAGGGATCCAAGATCTTTAATGGAGAAGGTAGAGCCATGGTCATAGATTAGGGTTTTAATGGCAGAAGAGTTGCTTCTCGTGATTATAATGTCATCGACATGAACGATTAGGAAGATGACATGACAACCATGCTTAAAGATGAACAAGAACGTGTCGGCCAGTGAGTTTTGCAATCCTTGACGGAGCAAGTATTGCCGAAGATCATTGTACCATGCTCGTGGTGCGTGTTTGAGGCCATAGATGGCCTTTTTGAGTTTGCACACATGATGGGGATTAGATTTGTCAACAAACCCCGGAGGTTGCTCCATATAGACGTCTTCATGAAGCGTGCCTTGCAAGAACGCGTTGTTGACATCCAATTGATGAAGTGGCCAACCTCGAGAAACCGCAAGAGCCAAGACGACTCTAACAGTAACCGGTTTAATCACAGGGCTAAATGTCTCATGAAAATCGAATCCAGGCCTTTGATGAAAGCCTTTAGCAACTAGTCTCGCTTTATACCGATCAAGAGAGCCATTTGGTTTGTATTTGATCCGAAACACCCACTTACACCCAACGAGATTTTGATTGGGAGAAGAAGGTACTAACGACCAAGTATTGTTTGAACAAAGCGCATTGAACTCATTTTGATGGTGCTCAAAATGGCGGAATAAGAAGTGGGACCGGGGTAAGAGGATTAACGGATCCGACGGGGTTCGAAAGGTTAAACTCAAGGCCCATCGTCGTACCCATCTCAAAAAACAAACAAAACATTACCTTTGCGAGGGCTCGAAACCTCGGCAACGAGGTCTAAACCTCGTTGCTCAAAAGCTGACACCCCTGCCCCGTCTGAACTAATCAGCAGTCGCCGCTCCTTCAACCAATAACCAGCTTCCTCGCGCTTAACCAATCAAAAGGCTTGATCTTGGGCATCCCACATCGAGCAAGCACCAAAACCCAATTCCTCAAACCTCTATAAATAGAGGAGAACCTCGTAGGAAGCAGGGGGTCAAAAACATCTTGAACTCAAGAACTATCTTGCTCGTTGAAGATCGACGTGTTGAATCATCATCAAAAGCCATGCTACAGACAAGTGAAGTCCACAAAAAGACTTCAAGTCGCGCAAAGAATCCTCGCCCACACCAAAGATCTCGCTGCATCACCTCGCAGGCCACAATCACCGTGCTCAAACTCAAACTCTTCAACCTCGCCACTAGAGTTCGTTAAGCAACCTCTTGGTGATAGAATCCCGTAGTGACTAGGAGATCTCAAACCTTGTTAGATCGAGATCTCGAATACTCTTGGGAGATTTGAACTGTAATCTCATTTGTTTGTAACCTCGCGATCTGTAATCTCATTTGTTTGTAACCTTGTGACCTGTAATCTCGTCAAAAAAAATAATAAATAAAGAGCAAGTGTTTGCACAATCGAATAAAATTAATCTCGTTTCTTGTCTTCTAGCGCTAGTTTATTTCGGGTTTCATCACTGGCGCCGTGTGTGGGAACCTCTTCATCCAAAGCAGTTTCCCGATTTGTGCAAACCTTGGCTTTTGAATCCCTCAAAATGGCCTGACCAAACAACTTCTTCCCCCAACACCCCGATAACATGCCCGAAACCTCGCAATGGATGAACACGGGACCACCGGGTTGTCCATTCGGGGTCCCTTTCGGGTGGGCATACAACGCGCCAAAGAACCGTTACCCATTCCAAGGGTACGAGTCGGGCGGTGCTCCCCCAAACCCATATCCCTACCCGGGCTATGGGCAATACCAGCAGGGCTTCACCCCTTCATACGTCCCTATGCCCGCCCCAGGCCAACCCCACTCCGAGTACGTACTTGCGTACGTCCCCGGGTATGTGGCGGACCCGGAGGAGCACGTAAAGCATTTTGCTGTCCAGATGAACGTCAACTCCTACAACGACACCATCTTCTGCCGCATCTTCCCGACTACCCTGGAGAAGGCAGCAATGACGTGGTTCATAAGTCTCAAGGTTGGGTCTGTGACCTCGTTCGCTCATTTGTGTGAGTCCTTTAGCACACACTTTAGCGGTTCGAGGAAGCGCAAGAAAAACATGCGGGATCTCCGTGGTATCGAGAAGGGAGAGGGCGAGTCATTGGGCACCTTTTTTACGAGGTTCACAACCGTGGTGGCGGAAATCGCGCATATCGACGAATTGTCGGTGCACGACACCCTCATGGGCAACCTGTGCCAAGGGGCTTTCAAGAATTACATTTTCTTGAAGTGCCCGGCGACGTACGACAGCCTATGCGCCGGATCACGGCCCAGGTGTATATCAAGGACGCTGCCAACCAAAGCTCTCGACCGAGGACGGATAAGGAAATCGTCACCGAGGCTAAGGGAAAGGCGAAGGTGGTCGCGCCAGCCGCGAGGGATGCGTATGTGACGCAGGCCCAAAACCCCGTCAACAACAACAACATGAACAACAGGAACAAAAACAACAACAAAAACAACAACAACAATCGCAACAATAACCGCAGTGGTGGCAGGGCAGTTGGAACTGCTTCGGCGGAAGGCAGCGAGGCTATAGAGGCAAGGGCGGCCCTTTGTACAACCCAAACGAGATGGTACGCGTCAACCCCGCCTCGGGAGCAAACACCATACCACAAGGCCCGAGTAAGTCCAAGGCCAACAACGTCGAGCAACAGGTTCCCGCGAAGCAGGCGCGGTCCGGACAGACGACGACGCCCGATGGGTATATTCATACCATCTCGGGTGGACCTTCGTTGGTTGGATCAAGCCATAGAAAGAAAGAGATACGCAAGGGCAAGCCATCATGAGCCCTCGGTATTTAGCGTCGCACAAACCTCGCGGACTCACATAGGGATGGCCTTCACCTCTGAAGATGCCGAGGGTCTACACATGCCACACTCGGATCCTTTGGTGGTGCATGCTCAAGAAGGCTCAAAAATGGTGAAGCGGGTGCTGGTGGACACAGGGTCCTCCGTGGACATCATGTACTATGGTGCTTTCGAATAGTTGGGCATTTCCGAGACCTCCCTGAAACCCTACACTAGGAAACTCACCTCCTTCTCAAGGGACGAGGTCGACGTTGCATGTCTTATAGACCTCTGGATGACGCTGGGCACCGGCTCCACGAGGCGAACCGAGATGGTGGAATTCACGGTGGTACACTTGCCCTCGGTGTATAATGCAATCATTGGGAGAGTATCCTTGATGAAGTTCCAAGCGGTGGTGTCTACCTACCATCTAAAAATAAAGTTCCCCGTCGATTGGGGGGTTGGAGAGGTGAAGGGCAACCAAGAAGAGGGTCGCGTTTGCTATGCGACCTCGGCAAAACAGAAATGCCTGGTGTTCGTGATGGAGTCTCCCGGCGAGGTTGACCTGGAAGTCCGAGACTTCACGATCCCCATCCCCGAGGCAGAAAGAAGGGTGATTACCCCCTTCGGAAATGAGGCCGAGAAGATCTACCTGGGTAAATGTCTCTCCGGGAAATCTGCGGCTTCGCTGGAGGCCCTGCTGTCCAGATCTCGCGATGCGTTCGGCTGGACCGCCAAAGACCTCCGCGGCATCCCACGAACTGTGGCCCAATACTCCTTAAACGTCGACATTACCACCCGCCCCGTGGTACAAAGACGAAGGAAGATGAATGAGGAGAGGGCAAACGCCGCGGATGAAGAGGTGGCAAAGCTGTTGGTGTAATATCCGAGATATTCCAAGCTTTTTATAGTATAATATTTATTATCAATTACTTATTTTCTCTAATTAAAAAAAAAAGAATTTCGGAATATCAAATTAACTTCTTCTATTTTTCCTTTCTTACCAAGAAACTAAAATAGATAAAATTTGTATAAAATCACTTGAGAGGCTTAGATTATTAAAGTGAGGTAAATCAATAAAAAGAATATTAAATAAAAATAATGTCCTTTGGCAATTTAATTTATTCTAGGAAATAAATTACAGAAGAGCCTAGAAAACTAAGTACAAATTTTGCAAAAAAAATGCAAGAGCCGGGATTTGAACCCGAGACCTCTTGCACTCTACCCCTCACACGTCCCTCTCTATTTCCCACTAGACCAATTGCAATTGCTTACTCCTCTTCCCAACCTTTTAATTAAATAACAACTAATCCTTCTTCTTCTAAAATTGAACATCAGACAATAGTCTGATGGAAGTGACGTTGATTCAAATTCATCCATTGCATGTATTCTCCACCTCCTCTTTGCTTGCTTGACCCAACTTGTGTCATCACTTCTCATCACCATGGAAGAAGCACACCCTTGCCCTATGCATGGCCTTCTCCTCTTCCTCCTCTGGTCCATGCCTTGAGCCATGGATTGAGGACCTCACCAATTTGTCTATAAAGTCCCTCTCTGAAGCCCTCATTCGAACTTTTGCTCTCTATAGCATGAACACCTTCTACTTCTTCTAGTTATTGCTTTCTAAGTCATCAAAAATCAGCCCCATTGCAAGTCAAATACCTCCATTAAAACACATCCAAACCTCCATAATATAAAATGTAAAGTTGAGTCAAACCATAGTTTTTTTTAGATCTCCAACATATGATTTCATCAAAAAAAAATTTAGATCTAAAAAAAACTATGGTTTGACTTAGACAATGATTTCATGAAAATATGCTACTATTAAATAAAATATTATTAGAGTCCTATATAAAAATATAGGATTGTTAATGAGCTTCTAGTGTAGAGATTTATTAAAAGACCTAAGTTCAAAAGTTAAATATATCAAGTATGATATTATAATAAAACTAGTATGTTTTATAACATAAAGTAGACTTGCTTGAAAAGAAATCAATTAAATATAGAAAAGATTCTATGTTATGAGCTATAATATCATAATATATAAATATGATCAAAGATATTTTATGAGCCTTATAGTATAAAAGGGTTATGGAAATAGAATAAATAAGAGTAATCTAAATTAAAAGTAGTTTAGGCAAGTTACCTTATAAGGAAAGGTAGAAATTTCTATGTAAGGAAACTTCCTAATAAAAAGGATTATTTAATAATTATTTTAATAGAGATTTTCGGAATAATAAGGATATTACAAAATCAAAATAATAATAAAGGAATATTATTATTTTAAAGAAAATAACTTTCTAAATTATTATTATAATAATTTAGAAATTCAAATCCTCTTATAAAAACATTATAAGAGGTAATCCGAACGTTAGTGGAAAAATCGTGTTTTGAGCCTTTTCGTAAATTCCCTATCAATAGGTCGGAATCCTCGTTCGTAGCAAGGAATCGCTTAAGTTCGTCAAAGCTCGTTTGCTAGTATTCATTGCACTAAGGCAAGTGGAATTTCCCCTTGCGACCTTTATACTTTATTCCGTAAAAATTCTCGATGTTGGGAACTTCTTGTATGCTTAAATAAAAATGAACCTAGGAAATATCGATTGTTAGAAATAACGACCATTGTTAGCATAATAAGTTTTACAGTCCTTGTTAGGATTATATATGCCAGTGTGTGTGTGTTCTCTTGATTGATTACAATCTCGTTCAGAGATTTGAGTTGAATAAACTAGAAAGGGGTGCGGGTTAGTCGACACCTCTATATAATCTTACTAAGTCGTACGTCCATACGACTTTCGGAATCATGATCTCCATCCGCTCCGATTGCAAGGAGGGATTGAGCGCACTCTAGCTAAGTGTCGGGGAATTGAAGTTCTCCTTTGGGTGGCTCGGTTTATCCGGGTCCCACCACTCTCTATTAAAAATCATTAAATAGATTGAATATCTTTCGTCACTATTTAAGATAAGTGCGAATGCACATTTAAGATACCAAAACCAGACCGGTCTCAAATGATCGTTCCGGCTCTCGGTCCGCTCAAAAGCGCGAGAGGTTTTCACTTGTTTGAATTAATAAATGTTCCCAACATTCTATTCCTAGAGAAGTCTACAATCTAGTAGTTCTTCTATCGCTTTTCGAGTTATCTTTGTCTAAGATATACTCTTCCTTGAACCATTAAAAGCTCCACATTAACAAGCTTGATCGTATAGCCTCATCGTAGACACAACCCGTTTATCTCTTTCGACAATAATTAGAAGTTACCGAATTTACCCTCGGGAAGTTCCATTCCCGCTTTCTTAGTCTCTTAGACTAATTCTTCTTTTCCGCATGTCTACCTGGCATTCTATCGCCCCTTGCGAATTATGTCAGAATCTAGGAATCCCCATAAGGCGTGAAGTGAAGTGAAGACGAAAAAAGAACAAGGATTTTCAAGATGTACTTCGTTCATCATTTTGTTTTAGTTTCAATATATTTCAAGGACAAGTTAGTTTCGCATTTTAATTTCTGAACAAATCTTTTTATTTGAAAACAATGTAAGATATTTGTAAGAACCAAGTCTCCTTCGGGAGCACCTTTTCTCATTATGTAATATGTTTTTATTCCGCATTTAATCGTTCTATTTCATTCTAAAAGCCTTGGGTGACTTTAGACGGTAAAGTCTGAGGTCACTGGCGGTAATACCCAGTGTTGCAAAATAGGGGTGTTACAGCTGGCCGCGGGGTTTATCCGCGAGGTCCAGTACCCGAGATGGTTGTCCAACGTTGTACTAGTCAAAAAAGCCAGCAGAAAGTGGCGAATGTGCGTGGACATCAAGGACCTCAACAAAGCCTACCCCAAGGACAGCTACCCCTTGCCCTTGATCGACGAGCTGGTCGACTCAACCGCGGGACACAGGGTATTGAGCTTCCTCGACGCATACTCAGGATACAATCAGATCTTGATGAGCCCGCGTGACGAGGAGGAGACGTGCTTCATCACGCAGTGAGGGACCTACTGCTACAAGGTCATGCTGTTTGGTCTAAAGAATACGGGGGCCACCTTCCAACGCCTCGTCGACCGTGTCTTTAAAAACCATCTGGGGAGGAACACGTCGGCATACGTCGATGACGTCGTGGTCCGAATCAATACCCTTGAAGAGCATTTGGTCGACCTCGCTGAGGTCTTTGCAACCCTCAGGCACAACCGTCTTAGCCTGAACCCCGAGAAGTGTGTATTCGGCGTGTCATCGGAAAAGTTCCTAGGCTTCATGATCAGCGAACGCGGGATCGATGTGAACTGTTGATAGGGTTTCCTGACAACAAATAAATTTATAATCAAGACCCCACTGAGTATAGCAGAGTCAGGTTCGTCCACAGGAGATAGTCGGTATCAAGTTTTGTTACTTCTCACGCAAGCAATCAATAAAGGTAGGGTTTTTAGCAAGGAAAGAGGAATTCTAAGGTTTAGGGTATTCCCACAACAACAATCATGCAATGCTAACACTCATGAAACACATAGATCATGCTTTTATCACATAAAGTTGTCAACTTTCGTCAACCTAAGTAAGTAAATCAACTAACTTTCGTTCAATTAATAAACTTACTATCTATCTCTTCTACTTCAACTAGGATAGATCTGCTTTCGCTTCAAAACCCTAATTTGACTATTCTGATTCAAAGTCTCGCCTTCGCTTCAACTATGAATGAGAAATTCCTTTCAACTTTCGTTTCAAGGATTAAGAGCAAGAGAATAGATTCATGCAATAAAAACAATCAAGACATGATCATAAACAAGCATGCACAACCATTGTTGGGTTCAACCCCAACCTTAGAAAGAGAGACTACTCACAAAGCATAATAATTGAAAACATCTAAATTAAATTAAAAGGAAAGCTTACAACTTGAATTCAAAACAAAACTTGTTCTCCAAGCTATCTTCTCTACTCGTCCTCTCGCCCCTCTCTCTTCTCTCCTCCTCCTCCTCTTACTTGCCCTCCAAGGCAATTCATTGTGTGTTTGATAACAAAGGGTAGACAAGAGTATTTATAGAGAAACTATTCTATCTTAAATCTATCTTTAAGGAAATAAATCTATCTTAAATCTAACTATAAGGAAATAAATCTATCTTAAATCTAACTATAAGGAAATAATATCTTCTAATAAGATATACCCCTTCTATCTATCTACTAACATAAAAAAGGAAACAAGATAGAAGCCCATAAATAGCACCGACTCGGATCTCTGCTGCTCTCGCTGCCTCGTTAACGACCTTTGACAGGGTCGTTAACGACCCTTGAGTAAAACTTGCGTAGAAGATTCGTTACAACTCCGTTTGGCTCGATTCTTTTTCCTATGTTCTTGTAACGAATTTCTCTATCTCTTTCCAAGCTCTAACTTGATCTTCAATGACTTTACTTGAGCACTTAATCTTTATCTTCTCTTCATTCTTGAGTGCTATCTTCACCGGTTTTGCTCCTTTCTTCAAAATAATGCTCCAAATAGCTTCTAAAAACCTACAAAACACCACAAAAGCTTATGTAGACTCCATATCTTAAGAAAATACGAAAACCTACACAAATGACTCAAAACAAAACACAAAACTAAAGAAAAAGACTCAAAAGACACAAAAACACACCCTAAAAACATGACTAAAAAGGCGGACATCAAAATACCCCATACTTAGACTTGCTTGTCCTCAAGCAATCAACAAGACATCAACCAAAACCATCAACACATATATCAAGTCAACGCCTTCATCAAAAAGCAACATCAAAGCACAAGTAGAAATAGATAGACAAGTGAATCTAATGTCATCACACATATATGAGTAACCTCAAGCAAAAGCAAACATAAATCCAACCTCACAAGGGATGATGTGTTTCTCTCAACTTTCAAGTGTTTAGGCTTTGAATAACAACTCTCAACTCAATCCAATATGCAAATATCAACATAGCCATTGTTACTTATATCACCAAACTCTCCACCAGAGATGTCAAAACATATAAAAATCATCAAGAGAACTTAGGCTCAATGAAAAACTTCAAAGAAGTTTCCATTCGGCCGGGTTGTAATGGAGCTTGGTAAAAGACAATAGGGAGTGGAAATATTTTGGCTATGTGGTGCTAATAATATCCGGGAATCAAGGACTCCTAAAAACTCACATCTCACCAAAATTTTTCATATAAGATAACCAAAGTCACTCTTCTTTATGCACACTTCTCTCATTAACCCCTTTTATCTCAACAAATCTTGCTTACAAACACTTAGGCAATTTGGCTCATGCACATTTTCACTTTTCAACTTTTTTTCTTTCGGATTTTTCATGATCATTCTTTTCTTTTTTTTTTCTTTCCGCAGGGGCTCGGTACCCAACCCTTTTAGGGTCGGTAACGACTCTGAATTATTTTTCTGTTGTTTTCCCCTTTACTTTCCACTTCATTTCTTTTGTAAGTGCATTCAGGGAACCAAACTCCTTTTACATAACAAACTGCAAGACTTATCACTTACCCAAACCATATTACCCCACACTTGAACCAAAACATCTCACTCAACAAAACCATCACCATAACCAATACTAAGTCCTAACCCCGGATAGGGTCAAGCTTATCTCGGCTAGGAAATAATTTTGTGGAGCTAAAAATAAAAGGCTTCAGGCTCAAATTGGCTTCAAAAATAAGGATCATGATAAGGGTGGATAAGGATTAATAGGGCTTATGAAAATAAGTTCTCCATCATATGACTTACATGCAATGAACTAATATCTCATATAGGTCTCAAGTAATAGATAACCATGCAATGACAAGAGATAATATGCATAAGGAGAGTAAACCACACAAGAAAAGAAGAGGGATTTTTGATGTTCTCCCTATAAGGCCAAAAATAACTCACAAGGTAGCAATTTTTGTTGGATTTCAGTCACTTCTACCAAAGATCATATGTGCTCAATTTCATCACATGCTAAATATCCACATAAAAACAATTTTCAACATGATTCAGGCAAAGCTCTCCAAACATGCTATGGAATTACATGATCAAGCAAGTTAAAGCATATCATAGGACATCTAAGTGGAATATTATCAATCCTAAAAAACACAAAAAAAAAAAAATTGACACAAAACTGAGTTACCTTTTCCCATACCCCATACTTAAATCAAACAGTGTCCTCACTGTTTAAAAACATAAAAATAAAGAGAATAAGGAAAAGGGAACTCACAAAATAAAACTGAAGCTACTTGAAACCATTGATCACTTGAGGAGCATTGCGGAATTTTTTTTTCTTCGGTTTGGTAGAGGTCGGTACCGACCCTATGGGGGTCGGTAACGAGCTTACGTGCTTGTCCACCGATTGTCATTGATTGTAGCACTTCTTTACTTCTTTGTACCTGAGTCACTTAAGAAAAACTTCTATCCTACTATACTAATCTAACCTAAAAACAAGTCAAAAGAAAGCTAGCAAAAAGATCTAAGAAAGCAAAAACTAAAAAGCAAAAACAAAAAGCGGGTTGCCTCCCGTAAGCGCTACTTTTAACGTCGTTAGCCCGACGAACTTACCTTGGCAGATCAAGGCGGTTTCCATCCAAATATGTTTGGATCAAGAGGGACCCCATACTTAGCCGAAACAACATTCTCCAAGATATTTGGCCCTCTATCATCCACAAGAATGCTTCGTAATCCTACAACAGGGTTAGTAAAATCCAAAAACCAAGGAGGTTTTGACTCCTTCATAGGACTAACAGTAGGATGTAATATAGAACTAGGATAAGAGAAAGGATCATGACCAGAATTGATTGGATAAGAACAAGAAAACTTACCAAGGTCATTCGGGAAGTGGCTTGTTACCGAGGTGGTGTGGGTCGTTAACGACCCTGCTGGATCTGGAAGTTCCTCGATATCGTTTTTAGATCCACCTCCCACCTCGTACTTCTTCAGGAATGGGTCGTTACCGACCCAGGGTGGGTCGGTAGGCTCCTCTTTAGGCGTGTCTCCATCGAACTTGCTCGCTTCTGTACTCAGGGAGGGATCGTTACCGAGCCATGGTGGGTCGGTAGGCTCCTCAGTACTACAATTATCCACTTCGCTTATGGGCGAATTGAAATGAAACTCAACCCTCTCCTCCCCAATGTCAAATGTGAGGAGTCCTTTTCAGACATCTACACGTGCTCCCGCGGTGGCTAAGAATGGTCTGCCTAGAATAATTGGCACCGCAGGGTCTTCAGGCATATCTAGAACAATGAAGTCGTTTGGGACAAAGAATTTTCCAACTCGGACAGGAACATCGTCAACGACTCCAATTGCTTTTACAGAAGATCCATCCGCCATGTAGAGTTTCATCTTGACAGGCTCTAGTGGTCCCATGTTAGCTTTTAACCAGATGGAAAGAGGAAGCAAACTAGCACTGGCTCCCAAATCACATAAAGCTTTAAATTTGTGGTCGCCTATGCCAATCGTGATGGCAAATCTCCCTGGGTCTCCAAGCTTTTCTGGTAGAGCTATTGATCTGACTTCATCCTGCAGCTCTGTAATGGACCTTTTCCTGCTAAGAATATCCTTCAAAAATTTTGTGTAAGCTGGCATTTCGCTTAGGGCGTCAGCGAATGGGATGGAAATATTAATGCCCTGAAGAATCTTCACGAAACGCTTGAACCTACTCTCAATAGAGTCCATAGATTTCTTAGTTGGAAATGGAAGAGTTTTCACCATTCTCGGAACCAAGTTAGGCTCGAGAGGTGAGAGTACCGGGTCGACATTGGGGTCGGTCGGTGTCCTTGGCGGGTTGTTACCGACCCTGATGGGGTCGTTAACTACCCTGGAATAGAGAGGAAGGCTCGGATTAGTAGACTTACCTGGGTTGGGCTCGTCAGAAATCCTCGGAGCCTCATTATCCTGGCTTGTAGACTCGGTACTAGCTCTCGCTGGCTCGTTAACGAGCTGGCTGGCGAGATCTTGTTCCTCCTTTTCTTCAGCTTGAACTCTTTCCGGTAGTGTTTTCCCGCTTCTGAGGTATACCGCTGCTATTTGGCCTCTAGGGTTCTCCTCGGGGCGGCCCGGGAGTTGTCCTTGTGGTCTTGGAATCCGTGCAGCTAGGTCCCCTAGTTGGGAATCAACACTCCTCTTCCAAATATCGAACTCTCCCCATCTTTTATCTTGTCGGTTCAGTTTGGCTTGAACTTCATCAACCTTATTGTTCACTCCGTTAATGCTTTCCTTTATTTCCTGAACCCATGATGGTGGCTCTTGATAGTCCGGAGGTTGGTAAGGAGGAACCCTTTGTTCTTGTTGAGGAGGTTGGCTCCATTGGTCATATGCATAATTGCCCCAGGTGGGCTGATTGTAATTCCTCCATGCATAAAAAGTATCACCTTGGTTCCTATATGGGCCCCACATGTAATTATCCTCTTCATATACCTCAGCAGCTATGATTTCCCATTCTTGACAACAAATAAATTTATAATCAAGACCCCGCTGAGTATAGCAGAGTCAGGTTCGTCCACAGGAGATAGTCAGTATCAAGTTTTGTTACTTCTCACGCAAGCAATCAATAAAGGTAGGGTTTTTAGCAAGGAAAGAGGAATTCTAAGGTTTAGGGTATTCTCACAACAACAATCATGCAATGCTAACACTCGTGAAACACATAGATCATGCTTTTATCACATAAAGTTGTCAACTTTCGTCAACCTAAGTAAGTAAATCAACTAACTTTCGTTCAATTAATAAACTTACTATCTATCTCTTCTACTTCAACTAGGATAGATCTGCTTTCGCTTCAAAACCCTAATTTGACTATTCTGATTCAAAGTCTCGCCTTCGCTTCAACTATGAATGAGAAATTCCTTTCAACTTTCGTTTCAAGGATTAAGAGCAAGAGAATAGATTCATGCAATAAAAACAATCAAGACATGATCATAAACAAGCATGCACAACCATTGTTGGGTTCAACCCCAACCTTAGAAAGAGAGACTACTCACAAAGCATAATAATTGAAAACATCTAAATTAAATTAAAAAGAAAGCTTACAACTTGAATTCAAAACAAAACTTGTTCTCCAAGCTATCTTCTCTACTCGTCCTCTCGCCCCTCTCTCTTCTCTCCTCCTCCTCCTCTTACTTGCCCTCCAAGGCAATTCATTGTGTGTTTGATAACAAAGGGTAGACAAGAGTTTTTATAGAGAAACTATTCTATCTTAAATCTAACTATAAGGAAATAAATCTATCTTAAATCTAACTATAAGGAAATAATATCTTCTAATAAGATATACCCCTTCTACATATCTAATAACATAAAAAAGGAAACAAGATATAAGCCCATAAATAGCACCGACTCGGATCTCTGCTGCTCTCGCTGCCTCGTTAACGACCTTTGACAGGGTCGTTAACGACCCTTGAGTAAAACTTGCGTAGAAGATTCGTTACAACTCCGTTTGGCTCGATTATTTTTCCTATGTTCTTGTAACGAATTTCTCTATCTCTTTCCAAACTCTAACTTGATCTTTAATGACTTTACTTGAGCACTTAATCTTTATCTTCTCTTCATTCTTGAGTGCTATCTTCACCGGTTTTGCTCCTTTCTTCAAAATAATGCTCCAAATAGCTTATAAAAACCTACAAAACACCACAAAAGCTTATGTAGACTCCATATCTTAAGAAAATACGAAAACCTACACAAGTGACTCAAAACAAAACACAAAACTAAAGAAAAAGACTCAAAAGACACAAAAACACACCCTAAAAACATGACTAAAAAGGCGGACATCATGAACCCCGCCAAGGTTGAATCAATTCTCTCCATGAGGTCGTCGCGATCTCGCACTGAGGTACAGCGGCTCAATGGCGCCGTGAACTACCTGGAGAGGTTTTGCTCCCGTCTGGCAGATAAGTCTCTACCTTTCTTTGACGCCCTCAAGAAAAACGACAAGTTTGATTGGGACGAGGGACTAGAGCTCGCCTTCTCCGAATTGAAGGCATTCTTATCAAAACTCCCCACGTTGTCGCCTCCAATGGCCGACTAGTACTTGCAGCTGTATGTGGCAGTAAGCCCGAAGATAGTCAGCGCGGTGCTAACCAGAAAAGCTATGCACCCAGTCTACTTCATAAGCCGCGTGCTCCAACGTGCGGAGCAGCGATACTCCCCGACGGAGAAGATGGCCTTGGTTGATGTAACCGCCGCAAGGCGCCTGCACCCTTATTTCCACGCATACCCTATTCAGGTCCTCTCCGACCTCCCACTTTGACAGATCCTCCACCAGCCCGCCCTCTCGGGGTGGATGACGAAGTGGTCAGTCGAGCTCTCCGAGTTCGACATCAGCTACCTTCCTAGGACTGCAATGAAGGGGCAGGCTCTCGCCGACTTCGTCGTAGAAGTTACCTTCCCCGAAACTGACGCAAGCTCGGAGGAATGGAAGGTCTTTGTTGATGGCTCACGGTGTGATGTCGGGGGTAGGGCTGGCGTATTCCTCGTCGATCCCTCAATTGAAACAGAGTACTCCCTTAACTTCGCCTTCGATGCCACCAACAACGAGGTCGAGTATGAGGCCATGATTCCCGGGATAGAGATGGCACTCCTCAGTGGAGCCCGCAAGATCATAGTCTACACCGATTCTGAATTGGTGCCGAGGCAGCTGAACGGACAATACGACACCCGAACGGGGTTCCTGCCTGCGTACCGAGAAAAAGTTAAGGCCTTGGTGTCTTGCCTAGAGACCTTCGCGGTAGAGTCCATCCCACGAGCTGCAAACACGAAGGCAGATGCACTCGCAAGGTTGGGATCGGCCCTCCCCTTGGAAGTAGGAAATCGCGTGATGGTGGAAATGAAGCTCTCGCGGAGTGTAACCAGCGAGGTTCTCTCCGTCACAGTCGGGGACTGGAGGGTTCCAATCACACAATATGTGGAAAGCGGTGTCCTCCTAGAAGATCCCACAGAGGTTAGAAAGCTCAAAATGCAAGCGGCTCGCTACTACGTCATCGGCGCTCGGCTCTATCGTCGAGGCTTCGCTGAGCCCAACTTTCTATGTGTGCCAACCGAGGCTGGAGAACACATCCTGTACGAGACACATGAAGGGGTCTGTGGTGGCCACCCCGGGTAGTGCGCCTTGTCGCATAAAATCGCCCATTTGGGATATTTTTGGCCCACTCTCAGGCAAGACGCGAGGGCCTATGTCCAGAAGTGTGACGGGTGCTAGAAGCACGGTAACCTCCAGCACGCCCCGACCTCGCGTCTACGCTCGATCCATGCACCATGCCCCTTCGCGATGTGGGGGATGGACGTCCTAGGGCCTTTCCCCAAGGTTGTTGGCCAGGTGCAATACATACTGGTCATCGTCGACTATTTCACGAAGTGGGTCGAGGCAGAGGCGATGGAAAAGATCACAGGGACAAAGGTCTAAAACTTCCTATGGAAGAACCTCGTGTGCCGCTTTGGGGTCCCCATGACCATCATGACTGACCATGGCCCCCAATTCGACTGCTAAGAAACTCGGACCTTTTGCTCCGAGCTGGGCATAACCCTCAAGTTTTCCTCCGTGGCCCACCCCCAGTCCAACGGCCAGGTGGAGAATGTCAATGTCTGCATCCTGTCCGATCTAAAGAAGCGTCTGGGCATGGCACAAGGTCGTTGGGCGGAGTTTCTCCCACTCGTCCTCTGGACATACCGCATCACCGCGCGTCGCGCAACGGGGGAAACGCCTTTCGCTCTAACCTACGAAGCAGAAGCGCTAGTCCCCGTAGAAACCTTATTCCCTTCGACAAGGGTTTTTGACTTCGATGAAAAAGAGAACGAGGCCAACCTCAAGATCGAACTGTTGTTTAGAGACGAACTGCACGAGGTCGCAGTCGTGCACTCCAAAGAATACAAACGACGCGTGGTGGTGTATCACGACAAGAAGGTTAGGCCCCGATTTTTGGTCACAAGTAGTCTCGTTTTGAGGCGTACCGAGGGTGCCAAACTGGATCCTAATTGGGAAGGTCCGTACCTCCTCGGGGAAGAAGTCGCGCTCGGAGCATTCAAGCTCAAGGATAGCGAAGGACGCACTCTGAGCAAAACATGGAACATCGATCGGCTCAAAAGATATTACATGTAAACTCTCCGAACTCTTTACCATTCACTAAAAATTTCGTGAAATAAAGGGTTACGTGGTATTTTCAAATCTTGTCTCAAAAATGAAAACCTCGTTGCGAAGTCCACCCCTCGCTTCCCGCTTGGGGTTGGAGATTCTCGGTTTTAAATTTGGGAAGTCCACCCCTCGCTTCCCGCTTGGGTTGGAGATTCTCGGTTTTAAATTTGCGAAGTCCACCCCTTGCTTCCCGCTTGGGGTTGGCTCGGTTTTAAGTTTGCGAAGTACACCCCTCGCTTCCCGCTTGGGGTTGGAGATTCTCGATTTTAAGTTTGCGAAGTACACCCCTCGCTTCCCGCTTGGGGTTGGAGATTCTCGATTTTAAGTGTGCAAAGTCCACCCCTCGCTTCCCGCTTGGGGTTGGAGATTCTCGGTTTTAAGTTTACGAAGTCCACCCCTCGCTTCCCGCTTGGGGTTGGAATCACTCGATTTTAAGCGTGCAAAGTCCACCCCTCGCTTCCCGCTTGGGGTTGGAGATTCTCAGTTTTAAGAAGTTCAATTTCACCCCTCGCTTCCCGCTTGGGGTCGGAGATTCTCGATTTTAAGTGTGCGAAGTCCACCCCTCGCTTCTCGCTTTGGGTTGGAGGCAATCCAAACAACCATACGCGATCCGAGCGAGGCTCGTGATCGTGGCATAAAATCTATTATGCGCGATCTGAGCGAGGCTCGGGATCGTGGCTTACAGTCTATTATGCAGGATCCGAGCGAGGCTCATGATCGTGGCATAAAATCTATTATGCGCGATCCGAGCGAGGCTCGTGATCGTAGCTTACAATCTATTATGCGGGATCCGAGCGAGGCTCGTGATCAGGGAATAAAATCTATCATGCGCGATCCGATCGAGGCTCGGGATCGCGGCACATAACGAACGCCCGATGTGGCCCGAGCGGACCACAAGTTTTGCGATGCTCGGACCATTAGGTTGGATCGGGATATAATAAACCCTTGGAAAACACACGACACAACCACAAACAAAAGAAGGAAAGAAAATTGCATAAAATAAGGCCGCGGGGGCCAGAGTATCATAATTACACACCCCAGCGGGGCCACCAAATATTTTAAAACAAAAAATAACTACTGCAAAGACAAACACCCTTCACTCCTTCCTTGCCTCGGCAGCGGGATCCATGGGGACTTGGCGAATGAGGGAGGCAATGACCATTGTGGGGTCAAGGGTAGGCGCATCTGTCGCGGGGTTGGTGCCAGCAAGCGCGGGGTCTGCTGCAGGTGCCTCGGTACTCTCATTCGGCGCATCCCTGCCCTCGTTATCGAGGAAGAACTCGCATCCCCCTCGGGCTCTTCCCCAGTTTCTTCCCCCATGGCCAGCGCATAGTTGGGGTTGAAGAAGGCAATGCGAGGGTCGATGTGCCCATACTTCGCAACCGCCTGCCTTACCCCCACGCGAATGGCCCTCCGGTACATCCCATCAACACTGCTCAGCAGCTGTTCTTGGTACTCGGCAGACTTCACGTAGTTTGGCCCCGCAACCTCCATTTCCTCGTTTAGCTCTTTGATGCGCTCGTGGAGGCTTCTGTTCTCCTTCTCAACCTTTTGGGCTCCGACTCTTTCTCCCTGAAAATTGTTGTGCTCCGCGGTGAGTTTGGTCCGGAGCTCCTCGATCTCGGCTCTTAGATCCTTACCAGGCCCTTAGCCTTCTCTGCCTCCCCCTTGGCCTTCGTCTCCTCCTCCTTGGCCCTAGCTTCCCCCTCCTTGGCCTTGGCAGCTGCCTTGGCTTCGTCCGCCGCCGCAATCTCCGCGTTCCGAGTCCGCCTCTCGGCCTTTGCGAGCTCCTTCTCCCTCTTCGCACACTCCTCTATGTGAGCCTTGAGCCTCACCTCCATCTTGTCCATATTCTTATGGAGGAAGGTGATGCGACTGCAGTTATAGTTCTCGAAGAAGTGGTCCTGAAAAATCAAAAGTATAACACGTTAAAAGAGAATAAGCATGAAACCAACAAGAAGAGCAAAAACGAAGCAAGGCATACCATCGCCGAATAGCGGAGGGCGTCCTCGGAGAGGTTGTTTGCCCATGCAACCTCCTCCTTCAGTCTTCCCGGTCCCAGTTCCTGGGCACGCCCCGAGCGGGTCCAAAATAGTGGAACTTCTTGGCACGAGGGTCGTCGGCGGAAGGAACCCGACTCGCAGGGCCGGGACGCCCCTTGTGCTTCTTCTTTTTCTCTTGGCGGGGGGGGGGGGCACATCCGCGTCTTTTCTTTTGGATCCGGCCTCGTCGTCAGATCCTCATGGGGCATGGGAGGGCACCCTGGTGGCGTCTCTCTTGGACGAGGCCCCCTCGGTAATCTTTACCCCTGCGTCCCCGCAAGGGCTGTCGCCTTTGCTAGCGGGGTTGGCGGCTTCGTTGAAGAAGCTAGCGCCTTTACGGTCGGGCCCTTTGGGCCCCGAGGGGCCTGGGCGGTGGAGGTTGCATGTTTGTTCCCCTGCGCCCTCGAAGCTAGAGCGTTAAAAAGATCCACTGCAAGAAAAGAAGAAAAAACAAGTTAGATAAAAAAAAGCAAGGAACAGAACGTCGCAAGCCTGCCCTCGAGGCTCGTGATCGTCACTACATAAGCGAGGTACTCCCTCGAGGCTATGCATGGCCCAAAGCCAGAAACAATAATAAAATGCAGCAACAAAAAGAAGAATAAGTACCCTCTTCGCCCTCGCGGGGTGGAGGTGTAAGACTCAGGCCGGCACGCTCAAGCCTGCCCTGTGCCAAGTACTCCCAATACGGCGCCTGGCACGCTGGTGCATACCGAGCCTTGAGATCGGCAGCTTTCTGCGTGCCCTTGGGTCGGACGAAGTTTTCCGGAGCCGTGGAGAAGTTGAGGTACCTCCCAGTGGGGTCCCAGATCAAGGACCATTTATCCTTCCACTGACTGACGTTTGACGGGGTCGTGGTGATCTTGAGGCCGGGAAAGCTAAGGTTGACGAGGCAGGACTCGTGTTCTCTCCTCGCCAAAAATAAGCTCGACATGATGTCCAGGTCCGGTCCATCCCCGAGCTCGTAGCTTCGGATAGTGTAGGCACACAGAAGCCGCCACGCATTGGGGAACAGTTGCGCGGGGCAAACGTGCATGGCCCATAAGAAGTTGACTATGTGCTTGGCTAGCGGCAACCTGAAGCCGGCTTGGAGACTGGGCTAGTGCATGACAACGCACCTCTCGTTGAGCAGCCCTCCCCTTCGGGAAGCGCTAGCTCAACCCCCTCCGGCCAGGGGAAGTCCTTGGCAATCTTCTCGAGGTCTTCCCGCTTCAGAACTGTAGGACCCCCTCGGGCAGATAAATCCCTCTCGAGGGGTTCGGCTACATAGGTATCCTCTCCTCAAGGACCGGAGGGATACTTGACACGGAGTCGGTGATGTACTCCGCGAAAAAGCTCGCTTGGTCGTTTGAGTCAGACGACCTCGCAGCAGACCCGACCACCTCTTCGTCAGAAATAGAAGACGAGGCCATTTCAACCCCAGAGGATGTGCGCAGTCGAGGAAAACACGAGCTAACCGAGATGACGGAGTCGCTAGAAGAGGGGTTGCTAAAGACGAGTGAGGGGGATCCTGGATTCTAAGAATCACTGGTCTCAACACTCCCTTCGGTCTCAGAAAGCTCCTCGTAAAACCTCTCTAGAACCTTGAATGCAAAGCCTGGTGGAGGGCTCGAAGAAATTCCTCTAGGCATGAAAGAACGACGTCCAAGCCACGAAAGGCGAACACTTGGAAAAAAAAGGAGGTTTTGAGACATCGAACAAAGCCACAAAAGAAAGAAAACGCGAGGTGATAAGAGGAAGAAAGCACGTGGCACCCTAGGGCTACTTTGACAGATAGAAAGTCTTAGGGAGAATGTGAAGCGCCAAAATTCGGAGAAGAAAGAATGGAAGCCAGCGGTTAGAAGGCCGAACGTCCCGTCAATCAGACATCATGACGTTTGGCTTTCCGAGAAATTCGAAATTCAAAAGCAAGGTCATCGAAGGAACTCAACCGTCGGCTAACGCGCGAAGGGTTCGAGAGCATCGCCAAAACCGCCAGCACCGCCCTCGCCCCCTCCGTTTCGCCGTCGTGACACCGGCACAAAACGCCAGAGGGCAACCGTCCCCCGCTAGGGCACGAAGCAATAAAAGGAAAAAACAACACGACGAACAAAGACTCAAAAGAATTCTTCCAAAACCACCAGCACCGCTCTGGCCCCCTCCGTTTGACCGCCGTGACACCGGCGCGAAACGTCAGAGGGCAACCGTCCCCCGCTAGGGCATAAGAAGGCGAGGAAAGGAGAAAACGTCAAAAAACGCAAAGGGGGGAGTCGAACACTTACTTATCTGGAGATTTGTGTGAAGTAGTGGTGGCATTCCCGGAAACCGTCGAGAAACCGCCGAAAAACTGTCGAATTGTTCGCCGGATATTGGAAGAACAAAAGAGGAAGAGAGTGTGCTCGAAGAGGATGAAGATAAAGGGGATTGGGGGCGTGGGGGGACACTTTTTAAAGAGAGCGAACCTGGGCCTCCCCCCCCCCCCCACTCCCAAAAAAGTGTTAATGGGCCTAATACACTTTAGAGGCCCATTAACGAAATACGGGGAAACAGGCCCAGAGGTCATCACGTACATAACTGAGAAAAATACCTAAGTGTCAGGCCTCGCAAAAGAGTTCGTCCAACCTCTAGACCTCATTCCTCGCAAACTTAAGGCTAAAAGCCTCGCACCCCGGGTTTGGCGATCCAGGTACCTCTCATATATGACCTGCGGTCCTCAGGACGAGCTCCCCAGGCCATGGGGTTGTGATGGTTCTCAAAATGGAGGAATAAGAAGTGGGACCGGGGTACGAGGATTAACGGATCCAGCGGGGTTCCCAAGGTTAAACTCGGGGCCCATTGCCGTACCCATCTCAAAAAAAAAAACATTACCTTTGCGAGGCCTCGAAACCTCGACAACGAGGTCTAAACCTCGTTGCTCAAAAGCTGACACCCCCGCCCCGTCTGAACCAATTAGCAGTCGCCGCTCCTCCAACCAATAACCAGCTGCCTCACTCTTGACCAATCAAAAGGCTTGATCTCGGGCGTCCCACATCGAGCAAGCACCAAAACCCAATTCCTCAAACTTGTATAAATAGAGGAGAACCTCGTAGGAAGCAGGGGGTCGAAAAACATCTTGAACTCAAGAACTATCTTGCTCATTGAAGATCGACGTGTTGAATCATCGTCAAAAGCCACGCTACACACAAGTGAAGTCCACAAAAAGACTTCAAGTCACGCAAAGAATCCTTGCCCACACCAAAGATCTCGCCGCATCACCTCGCAGGCCACAATCACATTGCTCAAACTCAAACTCCTCAACCTCGCCACTAGAGTTCGTTAAGCAGCCTTTTGGTGATAGAATCTCGTAGTGACTAGGAGATCTCGAACCTTGTTAGATCGAGATCTCGAATACTCTTGGGAGATCTGAAGGTAATCTCGTTTGTTTGTAACCTCGCAACTTGTAATCTCGTTTGTTTGTAACCTCGTGACCTGTAATCTCGTCATAAAAATAATAAATAAAGAGCAAGTGTTTGCACAATCGAATAAAAGTAATTCCGCTTCTTGTCTTCTAGCGTTGGTTTATTTCGGGTTTCATCACATTTAGCATGGCACCACGCCAATCCGGGCCTTTAAGGGCCTGAGTTATGTTTTGTGGTTCTTTGAACGGAGAAAGATGTGTGTGAAGGTTGAGTTTTTGAATGGGCTTGAGGATTTTATTTTGTGAATGTGTAACCATTCCATGATGGCGTTCTATGGGGGCGGTTGAGGGAGAAGAATGGGAGGAAGTTGTTGACTGAGTTGTAGAAGAAGATGTGGCAGTTGGCGTGGAAGTATGAGAAGTGGAGGGTAAGCTAGGGTTTGTGTTTGGTGAATTAGAGTTTTGGGCTTGGTGGGCGAGTGAGGGCGCGTGATGTTGAGATATGACCGCGATTGGGAGGGAGATTGGGCTGGGTAGTTTTGGGCTGGATGGGAAGTGTTTGGTGTTGAGTGAATTGAGGTATTGGAGTTGGCGGCAGAATTAGGGTTTTGAGTAGAATTAGGGTTTGTAGAAGGATTAGGGTTTGAAGGAGAAGATTGGGCAGCATCAAGGGCACTGGATGGGCCGTTTTGTGTGGTTGTAGATGACATCCAAGGAAGTGAAATTGAACCCCATTCACTTCCAAGAGACGCCTCAGGTGAAGGGGACTTGATTAGCTTAGAAAAGGGGAAGGTTGTTTCAAGAAATTTGACATGTCTTGACATGTAAATACGGTTTGTGGATGGATCAAGACATTGATAGGCACTTTGATTTCTCGAATAATCAATAAATACACATGGTATTGATCTATTCTCAAGCTTATGAGTTGTATGTGGTCGTAACCAAGGAAAAGACAAACACCCGAAGCTTTTCAATTTCAAGTAATTTGGCTCATTTTTTTTAAGTGTGTAAAACGGAGTTTGATTTTGCAAAACAATTGTGGGAAGTCTATTAATCAAATAGACAGCCGTTGATAGTGCATGAGGCCAAAAATCAAGGGAAATTTTTGCAAAATTAAGTAAGGAAAGACCGGTTTCAACAATATGGCGATGACGCCTTTCTGAAATCCCATTATGTTCCGGTGTATGAGGTGGTGTGGTTAAGTGCGTTATGCCATGATCTCCTAAAGGCAATGAACTCTCCACCGCTATCACTGTAAAGGATTTTAATTTTGTTTTTGAAGTAATTTTTAGTTAGGGCTTTGAATTTGCAAAATATGGAAAAGGTGTCCGATTTTTTTCTTAAGAGGATATAACCAAGTATAACGAGAGAAATGATACACGAATATAATATAGTATTTAAAACCATCATAAGAATAAACCGGAGATGTCCATACATTCGAGAAAATTATTTCTAAAGGATAGGTAGAGCTAATAGTTGAATCATGAAAAGGAAGTTTATGACTCTTGCTAATGTTACAAGCAGTACAACTTGATTGTTGAAAACAAGAACCTAGCTTAAGTCTTTTATTTAGAAATTCCACAGCAGCAGTAGAGGAATGGCCAAAAGTGTGGTGAAGAACTTCTGCAGGATGAAGGCTAACAGTATTGACGGTCGGGATCCGACTTGGCCACACGTAAACTCCATCTTGGCACGCTCCTTCAAGGATTGTTTTGCCCGTAGGAAGTGCCTTCACATAAAAACGATCGTGTAAGAAAAGAATGCCATAATCATTATCGGAACAAAATTTAAAAACCGAAAGAATGTTTTTAGACATTTTTGGAACACAAAGCACGTTTTTAAGTTTGAAAGTTGTATTTGAGCCAATTAATGAAAGAGAGCCATGGTGAGAGATTTGTAAACCTTCGCCATTGCCAACATACAACTCATCATGTCACGGGTAAGGATAGTGAAGGGCAAGGTTGTTGAGATCCTGAGTGACAGTGTGGGACGCACCACTATCTACAATCCATTGTTGAGAGGGTTGGTTCGTTGTTACCACATTGGCCTGGGCAGGGAAGCGGGCGGAGGAAGGGAGTCGGACATGGGGATAGTCTCGTTTGAATTGTGCACATTGTGAGACAACATGGCCTTTTTTGACGGAAGATTTGGCAACGGCCTAGGAACGGTTTTGGTTCACGGTTTTGTTGTGAAGGAGGGTGTTGTTGTGGTGCTGGGGTTTGGTAATTTTATGGAGGTTGTGGGCGATATTGCGGATTGTTGGGATACCAATGTTGGGGTGGGTTTGGTGGTGGATGTTGTGGTTGCCATTGCATATAAGTAGAAGGCGCTTTGTGTTTCTTACCAGGCTTACATTGTGCGGTCAAAGCCGAGGCTATTGTGTCTTAAGTTGCTACAGACTTGAAGTTGATCTCATGAATGATTAATGTAAGGTTGAGCTTCATAGTAATGAAGTTGGAGAAGGAGGGTAGAGGGGGTGGTGAAACCATTTTTTTTGTTTTGAATTTTGAAGGTTTGGGTAGATTAGAGGTGGGCATTGGCCATGGGAAGCTCTGATACCATAGAGAAATTGAAAAGACGGATTTCATATTCCCCTATATTATGCATTAGGCAATGTTACATTATATAGCCACATTGTGGGATAATGAGGCAGGAAGAGATTTATCATCTTTTATTGTAGGACTATTCTAGAGACATCAGTACAGAGATATTATATTTGGGCCAATACGCATGGGCTACTACTATCTATCATGGTTTGTTATTGGACTTAATAATTGTCAGATGATTTCAGGTTGGAATCTCATTGTACTTGTATGTTATAGGCAATTACGATCATGATCTCAAGTTTATTGACCCACCATACTTTATTATGGTACCAAAAGGTTTCACTGTAAGTTCGTTAACTTTATAATTTTATGAGTTACTCCATCAATATATAATTTTGCGTTGGAATCTTATTAGACCTATATGTTACAGGTTCATTATACCCGGAATCGAGTTGGAATGAGGAATGGGGTTGAAATAGATTTCACTCATACCCACCTCGAAAAAAAGACATGGGTTCATTATACCTTAAGTATATAACCAAACAGTCCGTTTGTTGTCGCTATTTAGATTCTCATGGCTAACCCTTTGTATTAGATAGTTTTCGCACAAAATTAAATTTAGAAGTTGACAATGGGTTTTGCTAGTACACTAATTGACAACAAAATAATTAACTATGCAGCAAACTTAAACTTGTTTCATATCAAGCTGGCCTTTCCATATCTAGAGAGATACGTCATTTGATGAACAAGTAGTTAGAAATTAAATTACGTCTTAATGAAAGCGTAATGACATGGGTGCGGGCAATTAAGAAAGCCCAAAGAACGGGAAACTCATCTACTGTTGTAAGTAAGCTTAAATTAGAATTCCCCTTTACACAAACAAAGCCCTTTTTCAGTTTGATTCGATTTCACCGCTTTGATAGCTTCTGGTGGTAAATTTGGCATGCCTGGTCTTTGGTTTTCTTATACATGAAACCAGATTAATTGAAATTGCGAAATGTTATTTGAAATGGTAGTCACCTGCATTCCAAAAACCAATCATTATTTGCATATGAAGTAGTATTATACACTACATTTATTCTTTATTTTTGGAGATTTGGTCAGCTATATGCACAGGCAAATGAATAAATTTGATTATTATAAAAAGGAGTGGAAGCACGCCTCAACTACCACGACGACCGCCGCCCTATGACAATCCCACCCACTGAGCGCTTCCTGTATAAATACTCTCTCCAAGCTTCCTTGTCCGATTGTCTCCAAACCCTCCTCTCCCTCAACATCATGCTTTCTCTCTCCTCCATCCAGTCAACGCCCACCACCCGATCTCCGCCGTCACCTCCTTCCTTCCCCTCTCACATTTCGTCACGTCTCCGCCTCAACCACAGACACCGCCTCCGTCGCCTGCGAATTTCCAACATTGACGCCGCCCAGCCTTACGACTACGAATCCGAGCTCTCCGCTCGCCATTCCGTCAACCACCACATCAATGGCGCCCCCAATTCCTTCCCTAAGCTCAAGATCGGCATCATCGGATTCGGAAACTACGGCCAGTTCCTCGCCAAAACCCTAGCTCGTCAGGGCCACACCGTCCTCGCCTACTCTCGCTCCAACTATTCTCAGTCCGCCGCCGAGCTCGGCGTCTCCTTCTTCAATGATCCGCACGACCTCTGCGAGGAGCATCCCGAGGTCATTCTCCTCTGCACCTCCATACTCTCTACTGAGGCCGTTCTCCGAGCTCTTCCATTGCAGCGCCTTAAGAGGAATACGCTCTTCGTCGACGTTTTGTCGGTAAAGGAGTTTCCTCGATCTCTGTTTCTTAAGATTTTGCCCCGTGATTTTGATATTCTCTGTACTCATCCCATGTTTGGGCCCGAGTCTGGGAAGAACGGGTGGAACGGTTTGCCTTTTGTGTATGATAAGGTTCGGATTGGGAAATCAGGGGCTAGGGTTAAGAGGTGTGAGAATTTCATTGATGCTTTTAGGAGGGAAGGGTGTAGGATGGTAGAGATGACCTGTGCTGAACATGATAGGAATGCTGCCGGTACGCAGTTTATAACTCATATGATAGGCAGAGTTTTGGAGAAGTTGGATTTGGAAAGCACGCCAATCAATACAAAGGGTTATGAGAGCTTGTTGAATTTGGTGGACAACACGTCAAAGGATAGTTTTGAGTTGTTTTATGGGCTGTTTATGTACAATAAGAATGCAATGGAGCAGTTAGAGAGGATGGATTATGCCTTTGAGATGGTCAAGCAGCAGTTGTTTGGCCATTTACATGGCTTGCTGAGGAAACAATTGTTTGAAGGTTCTGAATTCGAAGTTATTGAAAAGGAGAACAAGTTGTTACCAGAATCATCTCAAAATGGTTCAACGCTGACTTCTTCTTCTGACAGTAAAAAGCTGGAAACAAAATAAGTTAGTTTTTTGTTCTTTGCCCTTGTAAGTTGCAACTACAGTTTTTTTGGAGAAATTCATCTTTTTTGTTCTTCAAAGCATCTCTGTATCTTTCAAAGGGCTTTTCTCCTCAAATATTGATTGTAAACTTAATGTAAAATTTTGAGTTTGTTTGATTATCAAGTTGTAGTTGACATCTTGCGGATGATGTACTTAAAATGGAGTTTTTGAAAGACTACCACAAGCTTGAGTTGTATCCATTTCTTCTCTAGAAGATTGTTGATAAATCATATCCACTGTAATGTCTATTGCATTGTATCCAAAGAGGAAAAATTAGACCTCGCCATCATTTCGGAAAAGGAAAAGAATTAAACATGTGCTTTCACTGCTTTACTATATTTGTATATGAAGTTTTCCAATGCTCATTACTCCGAGTTTTGTAGGATTTTAGCTTTTGTGGTTTCTACTTGACTCGGTTCTCTTTTTATAACATCAGAGTTCCGGTTCTTTATGTCCACTGTAATCACTTGGAATAATCTGCATAGGCGCTTGGATGTTTGAAAATGATTCTCTTTGTTGAAAACAAGGAAAGCCAGGTGAAGAAAAAGCATAGAAAAGAAACTCTGAACTTGCTTGAACAACAAAAGCAATGCCTCATCAGGAAGAGGATTTTATATCGTTTTTTGTCTTTTCATACAAATTATCACATGAGAAATGGCAACAAAAATCCCAAAATTGGGAATCCAGAAACAAGATGCATCTGTTGTTGATTTGCAAAATTTTCATCCAAGACAGAAGCAATAAGCTCAATAACTTTAGCAGTGAGATGTTCTTTTGTGATAGGCATAAGTAATGAATGTTGATCCCTATGTTCCTCATTTTCAATAACTTCAGCAGTGAAACTGAGGTTGTAGCTGAAACTTGCCACTTCAGTGTATGGTTTTCTTTATGTAGAGAGTTGCAGCCCAGGTACTCTAGAGATGGTCATGAAAGAAGCCCTGTTAACCTCAGGTTCATGGATACATGAAGTTGGAGCTGTTTGTCTAGGTATTTCAGGTGTTAATCATCCAAGTAATCAAGAGAGTATATTTAATTGGTTGCGGTATGTAATCTCTAGATTTCAGCGTATTTGTAATCTAGTTTGTTGTGTATTTATCCCATCATCTTAATTGTAATCTTATTTTCTTCTGCTTGATGTAGAATTAAAATGGTAAAAGTGTGTACCTTGTATTTGAGCTCTGTATGGTAACTTATTTTCTTGTTTATTTAACAGGAGGGATCATAATAGATGGGAAACCTGTGCTTTATTGATGCTGAGATTTAACTTCGAAAATACCATATCTAATCTAATCTATCACAAAAATGTTCATCCTTCAGACTTGGACTTATTCCTAATTTTTGTATGATGGTCATGTCCAAAACCAAACAATTTCCCTGTGATGTGTGAATATCAATGCCAGTTGCGTACTATTGCCACATTAGACTGGTAAAACTAATATTCCGTTGAACGGTCTGCCTGGTGCTATGACCTGACACTGTGCATTATTATGTATGTTAAACAATGTGGTGACATTTGCCTTTTGATGTATTCTTTGTACTGCTGTGGTGAATACAAGGTCAGTTAGTTATAACAAATGTTTGCAACTGGTGCTAGTTGGTAATTATTTATTGGATTTTATGTTGATTGTGTCTAGTGTTAGCCATTGACTAGTGAACTGGTAATCATGGACACTGGACAGCATGTACATCCATACATTGTATGTAGTACCGATGTTAGTTAACAGAGCTTCTGAAGCTATGGTTGGTACTGTATCCTTAGCCGTAGCATCATTCGTTATTTTATTATCCTTTATGATTAGTTTGACCGACTATTAATCTTCACAGCATCTGTAGCTCTGATCATGCTGAGTTCTAGAAGTGAATTTTATAAATGATTCTGTTCAGATCTTTCCTTGTCTGGATTTTGGATGTAGAATACTGCTGCTGAATTCCTATGAAATTTCTCATTTCTACATCATCCCTTATTATCTAGGTGCTTAACATATCTACTGCAATGTTCATCAACATCCTGACATAGTGATGTGCTGCTGTTCCTTGAAGGTTTCACTGACATAATAGTTCTAACTGGTAGCGCAGTGCTTTTGCCCTTCATTATGTTAAACCACCTTGTTGCAGGAGAGTTCAGGTATTACATTTTCCGCTCGGATGGTTGAATACATTATGAGCTGTGTTGTTTATCCAGTGCTCTTCCTATGTAATCTGAAATATGGATCTGCTGGTTCTCTTGGACTAACGTATTTACATATGACTCAGAGTGGCCTGGATTTGCAATGAGGTGTGATTTCTTCTCCCTCTTAAAATTGGTTGCTGGGGAATGGGGCAATTTTAGTAACTTTGAATGTTGAATGCTTAATGCTGCATATGGTTATTCTTGGGCATTCATTAGAAGTTCCGGCATTTTCTCAATAGCTTGTATGTGATGTGACCAATCCGGTGTTCACTTCTTTGAATGTTGTTGGGCTATTATGTGGGACTGGTTTATGGGCGGCCCAGTTCTTCTTGGACACCATAACGAGATTTATATTTTGAAGTTATTCTTGGGTCGCTAACGAAAGATTTGATCTTGAATCATAACTATAACCTAAAGCGGAGGTTAAAAAATTTATTTAACGACACATGTCACTTTTATATTGGACCACATCACTCTTTTTTTAAAAAATAATCTTTTATTTTTGAATATGATAAATTCTTATTCATGTTTGTAGAATATTGGATAGAAAATCTTATTATGAAACAATCTTTTATTTTTGGATATGATAAATAGGAAAATCATTAAGATATTTTTTTATGTTATCAGCCTATCATACAAATTTTAGATTACATATTTTATTTTTAGATAGAATCATTTCTTAACTAAGATATCTTAATTGATTGTTTTTAATTCTTTATATTTATATGCTAAATAAAACAATTAATATATTAATTTTTTTATAAATATCTTTACATATATTAATTTCTATTTATTATTTTTAAAATCCGTACAAGGTACGGGAATACATACTAGTCTTTCAACTAAAAGCTAGCACTGCTTTATTCCTTAAAGCAGAAAATATACCCAAAGAATGTGGGTTGTGGACCAATTTGTTGCTTTCTCCGAATCGAGTGGTGACATATGATGGCTCAAAGCCAAGTACGGCATCTTCTCTAAAAAAAGGGTAAGGTTCTTTCACACGCACAAAAAGAAAAAGAATGAAGAAGAGAGTCTCTTTTGGTTCACTTGCAATTGATTCAGATTTTTAGGATCTCATGGGTGAGAACGCTCTAGAGTAACCCACCTCTTATTAGGATGGGTGTGGATTTTCTAGGAACGGTTTGATAAATTGGAAAACAAACACAATCACTCAAGATTATTAACACAAATCACAGAAGGTTGTCAATAGTCAATACACACACAAAGAAGGAGATCAACATAGCTCCATTCTCACTCACAGAAAGTTACAAGTGAAAAGAAAAAACACAGACTATATATATATGACCGGTCCAACACAAACCCGAGTCACAATTTATTCTACAAAGCTAAACCACTAAACCGGCTTATAAAGAAAGCATGTAAAAACGAACTTTCCCGCCTGTATGTGGAAACAAGACCCTTAAGCTTGAGTTGACAAATTCCATGCTATTCTTGTAGGCTCCAACTTGCCAACCTATCAAGCAAGGGCGGAGGGAGAGGGGGGCGGGTGGGGGCTGCAACCCCCACTCAAATTTTTGAATTTTTTTTTGAAAAATATATAAAATAATATTAGGTTATTTGATTAAAAAAATTAGTCTACTTGGTCACAAGAGAACCTGGTTAATTTTTTATTTTTATGAAAAATATCAAATAAGGGTTCTCAAATACAAAATTTTCTACACTGATCTAAAAATCTCCACCTAGTTCCGTCTAGGTCCTGCCTAGGTGTTGAAAAGTATCATCCCGTCTAGCCTTCCAACCCGTTTAGAAGATCATGTAGTCCGTCTAGGCCCATGTTAAGGCCGCCTAGGCGGTCCATCTCCGCCTAAGGACCACTAAGTGTTTTTAGAACACTATCCGTGTAAAAAAAATTATATAGAAAATACAAAAAATATTTTGTTATGAAAAGATTTATGAAAGCAAGACCACTTAATCTTTTGGAAAGACACTTAAACAAACTTTATGAGAACCTTTTGATCATTAGAAGAGAGGGAGGGAGAGTAAGAACTTTAGAGAGTGTATTTCTTACTCTACTTTGGTGCAAATTTTACAATGGATGATGGCCATATTTATAGGCCAAGAGTGGGGTAAAACTTTGGTAAATCTCCATGATTTATGCATGGAAATAAGGAGGTGAAGAAGGTGAATAATTCACCTTGCACAATTTTCCTCCATTATACACTTGTTCATACATAATATGTGTAATACATGTGTGTGTAAATAGATAACTTGTAGTGTGATAATGTGGACTAAAATTTGGACTTCATAACACTCCCCCTTGAATATTCACCTTCTTTTCATGGAGTAGGATATGGGTAGACGTTGCCTCATTAAAAACCTTGTCAGGAAAAACCCAGTGGGATAAAAACCTGAACGAAGGGAAAAAGAGTGCAACCATTGATCCCATTGTACGCCTTGATGCTGCCTCATTAAAAACCTTGTCAAGCAAAACCCAGTGGGATAAAAAACTTGATCGAAGGGGAAAAGAGTGCAGCGCGTATGATACTCCCCCTGACTTCAACATATGTCTCGAAGTCTGCACATTCCAATTCTGGATACCAGTTCTCCAAATTTCTTGGGAATTAATGACTTTGTGAACAAGTCAGCCAAATTGTCATTTGATCGAATTTGTTGGATGTCCACTTCACCAGCTTCTTCCAATTCACGAGTGGAGAAGAATTTTGGAGATATGTGCTTTGTTCGGTCTCCTTTGATGTAGCCCTTCTTCATCTGAGCAACGCATGCTGAGTTATCCTCATATAATATTGTTGGATCATCAGTCATTGGTTTCATTCCACTTTCTTTCTGGATGAATTGAATCATTGCTCGAAGGGACACACATTCTCTTCCTGCCTCATATAGTGCAATCAATTCTGCTTGATTTGATGATGTGGCAGTCACAGTCTGCTTCGTTGATCTCCAAGAGATGGCAGTGCCTCCATATGTGAACACATAGCCATTTTGCGATTTGGCTTTGTGTGGGTCAGACAAGTACCCTGCATCTGCATATCCAATTAAGGTCGCATCCCTTTGGTTACGATAATACAACCCAAGATCATGTGTGCCTCGGAGATAGCGGAATACATGTTTGATCCCGTTCCAATGCCTCCTTGTGGGTGCAGTGCTATACCTGGACAACAAATTTACTGCAAAAGCAATATCTGGTCTTGTATTGTTAGTTAAGTACATTAAAGCACCAATTGCACTTAAATATGGTACCTCAGGACCAAGAACCTCTTCGTCCTCTTCTCGGGGACGAAATTGATCCTTTTCTACATTGAGGGATCGAAATTCCATTGGAGAGCTCAAAGGGTGTGCTTTGTCCATGTAAAATCTCTTAAGAACTTTCTCGGTGTAATTAGACTGATGGATAAAGATTCCATCCCTTAAGTGCTCAATTTGTAAGCCAAGACAAAGCTTTGTTTGTCCGAGATCTTTCATCTCGAATTCTTTCATCAAATATTTCGCAGTATCTTGAAGCTCATTTGGAGTTCCGACGATGTTTAAATCGTCAACATAAACTGGCGAATCCCTTTTCGGATCGCTTGATGAAAACACATGGACAAACGGTGTCGTTCTTGTATCCCTCTTTCATGAGGTATTCACTGAGGCGATTGTACCACATTCGTCCAGATTGTTTTAGCCCATACAATGACCTCCTCAATTTTATGGAAAACATTTCTCGAGGTCCACAATTATTGGCCTCAGGCAGCTTGAGTCCTTCGGGGACTCTCATGTAGATGTCTGTATCAAGTGATCCATATAAATATGCTGTAACGACATCCATGAGGCGCATTTGTAACCTTTCAAAGACAGTCAGTCCAATTAGGAATCTCAACGTAGTTGCATCAACTACTGGAGAGTATGTTTCTTCATAATCAATTCCATGGATCTGAGAAAAACCTTGTGCTACAAGCCTTGCTTTATATCTTACAATTTCGTTTTTCTCATTTCTTTTACGTACAAAGACCCATTTATAGCCGACTGGTTTCACACCATTGGGTGTACGAACTACTGGTCCAAAAACCTCTCGCTTTTCAAGCGATTTTAGTTCTGCCTGAATAGCCTCTTTCCATTTTGGCCAATCATTTCTTCGTCGACATTCATCGACCGATTTTGGCTCAAAATCATCATCTTCAATTACAATATTACTAGCCACTGAGTAGGCAAATACATCATCGACAATTACATCTTTTCGATTCCATTGCGTGCCTGTTGACACATAGTTTATGGAAATCTCAAAGTTGTCGATATCATTATTCTTGTCTAGAATATCATCCTCTGTTGAGGTATTCTCATTTTCAATATCTTTGCCTTTACCATCATTCTCATGATCCATTGTGGCTTCTCCTGCTATACCCTTTTGGCTTCTTGCCTTTCTCGGTTTCAAATCTTTTGAGCCTAATGGTCTACCACGCTTTCGGCGTGTTGTAGACTCGCTTGCGATGGATGCATCTGGCAATCCATTGGGTATTTCAATTCTTGCTGGAGCATTTGCTGCAGGTATATGTGATTTAGTTACCTTCTGTGTATCAGTAAATGCATCTGGTAACTGATTTGCTACATTTTGCAAATGAATGATCCGTTGTACTTCTTGTTCACACATTTTTGTTCTTGGATCAAGATGGGATAATGCAGTTGCATTCCATGTGATTTCTTTCACATGTGGGTCCCCATTTTTCTTTTCTCCCCCTAAGGCTGGGAATGTATTTTCATCAAAATGGCAATCAGCAAATCTAGCTGTAAATAAATCACCAGTTGTTGGTTCAAGATATTTGATTATCGAGGGAGACTCAAAACCAACATAAATTCCCAATCTCCTTTGGGGTCCCATCTTTGTGCGCTGAGGTGGAGCAATAGGGACATAAACCGCACATCCAAATATTTTTAGATGTGAAATATTTGGCTCCTTACCGGACACAAGTTGCATAGGGGAATGTTCATGGTTTGCACTTGGCCTTAATCGAATTAAGGTTGTTGCATGTAATATTGCATGTCCCCATGCCGATGGTGGTAATTTTGATTTCATCAATAATGGTCTGGCAATTAATTGCAATCGCTTTATCAATGATTCAGCAAGACCATTTTGTGTGTGAACATGAGCCACTGGATGCTCTATATCAAGCCCAATTGACATACAATAGTCATTGAATGTTTGAGATGTAAATTCTCCTGCATTATCGAGCCGGATTTTCTTTATTGTATAATCCGGAAATTGGGCCCTCAATCGGATTATTTGGGCAAGGAGTTTAGCAAATGCAACATTTCTTGTTGATAGTAGGCTTACATGTGACCAACGTGTAGATGCATCAATTAGCACCATAAAGTATCGGAATGGTCCACATGGTGGAGCAATTGGCCCACATATATCTCCTTGGATTCTTTCTAAGAATGCAGGATTTTCACTTGCAATCTTGTTTTTAGAAGGCCTGATAATTAGCTTTCCAAGTGAGCAAGCAGTGCAATTAAAATCACTGGACGGAAGAACCTTAATGTTCTTTAATGTATGTCCAAGTGAGCTCTTTATGATTTTGTGCATCATTATTGCCCCTGGATGACCCAATCGATCATGCCATAATGTGAATGTAGTTTGGTCATATGACCTTTTGTTAAACATTGCATTGACCTCAAACGGATAAATGTATGTATGATATAATCCGGAGGTTTGCGTTGGCATCCTTTCGAGAATCTGTTCATGGCCAGATTCATGTTTTATGATGCACAAGTATTCTTTCCCATTTTCATTCATGGTTTCCATATGAAACCCATTTAGACGCACATCTTTAAAGCTTAGCAAATTTCTTCGAGATTTACTCGAATATAGTGCGTCATTTATTACTAGCTTTGTTCCCTTTGGGAGTAGAATGACAGCTCTTCCAGAGCCTTCGATGAGTTTTGACACACCGGATATTGTAGTGACATTGCCTTCAAAGGCTCTTAATTGAGTAAAGTGTTCTTTACTCCTCAAGATGGTGTGTGTTGTCGCACTGTCCAAAAGACATTGCTCCTTCCCATCGGGTTTCACTTTAGGTAAGTCCATGTTTTCTATCAATATAAAGAAAAAGCAGAATTAAGGCATTAATAAAAGTTTCATATATTATACAAGGATAAACATATTATACAAGTTCTATTATACAAAGCCTATTACACAAATCCTTACGAGATAAAGGTTAAAGCATGGGATATAAAAGACATTGCAAGTATTATAAAATAGCATGGGAGATAGTAGAGATATTTAGGGGCTCGTGCTTTTCATTTAAGCCCCTAAGGCATAGCCATCATCATTCTCAAGGTTGAGAAAGTCATTAACATCCAAACTAGTCACTGGTGACCCATCCACATCGTTATTATCGATGTAGTTGGTCTCGCTAGCCCTTTCTTTATTCTTTTCAGCTTGGTATAGCTTCACTAGATGTGGAGCTGTGCGGCATACCTTTGACCAGTGACCAGTCACGCCACATCTGTAGCATGTTGATTTGGATTTCTGGGAGGATCCTGATGGACCCGTCTGGACCTGTTGCTTCACACCCCCTTTGTAGCCATGGTTCTCACGGTGATTATCGTGGCTTTTGTTGTAGACTCGACCACGCCCATGGCCACCACGACCACCACGGCCACCACGGCTCCCATAGTGACCACGACCTCGTCCACGCCCATTGTTACGGCGTGATTGCTGCCCACGTTCATTGTCGTTCCTATCATGGAACGCTTTGTTCATAGCATTTGCTTCTGGGGCAGCTGTTGAGCCAGTAGGCCTTAGGTTGTGGTTTTTCATTAGGAGCTCATTACTCTTTTCAGCAACCAACAATACTTTCAACAAGTCAGAATATCTTTTGAAATTTCTTAATCTATATTGTTGTTGCAATAATATGTTTGAAGCATGCATAGTGGAGAAAGTTTTCTCCAACATCTCTTCATGAGTGATCATTTTACCACATAGTCTCAATTGAGAAGTGATCCTGTGGATAGCACTGTTGTACTCAGTGATGGACTTAAAGTCCTGGAACCTTATAGTGTTCCACTCATGTGTTACTTGTGGGAGTAAAACTTCATTTTGATGAGCATAGCGCTCATTCAGGCTCTCCCACAATTCTATAGGATCCTCCACAAATAAGTACTCAGTTTTGAGACTCTCATGAATGTGGTGGCGGAGGAACACAATGGCTTTCGCCTTTTCCTGTGGGGTGGCATTATTGTTTGCCACAATTGTTTCCTCAAGGCCATTTGCCTTGAGGTGAGCCATGGCATCTACCCTCCATTCGAGGTATTTCTGGCCCGATAGGTCAAGGATGTCAAACTCCCTCTTAGCAATGTTTGCCATTAGTTGCTACATATAAAGATATGCAAATTAAAGGTTAACGTAATCAATAATATAATACATGAGTCGTGTCTAAGACGATTGAAGGACATGTCATATCAAATAATAAATATATGCATGTAGATGATATATTCGGAATGCATAAAGAAAGATTGCGTGAGTCAGAGAAGTAATCAATATAGATATAGGCATAGACAATAACGTAAGACAAAAGTAAGAGATCATATGAAATGAAAGAAAAATTATATAACGGGAATTTTAAAGTCTTTAAAGTCCTTAGAGTTCGAGGTCCTTTAAGTCCAAAGTCCGAGGTCCTTTAAGTCCAAAGTCCGAAGTCCTTAAAGTCTGATTCCCTTCATCCCCCTTTTCACTTTTTCACTTCCGACCTTATCTCCTTCCTCCACCTCCATATTCGACCACCTTTACCAAATTTTTCTTTCGACATTCTCCATGGCCGACGACGAGATTATGCGTCGTCTTAGAGCCGGTAATAGGAGATTTTTGATTGAGCTTTTCATTGCCTTGTTCTTATTGTGATTACCAACATCATGCTCATAATTATTTTGGTTAAAACTTACTTCCAATCCAAGTGGTGAAGTTGAAGATTTTCGAAGGAGAAATCGGTTTAAAGGTAAGCAAATGTAATATTTTGTTTGTATCTTTTACATATCCAAAAGCATGATTTATTTTTGGTAAGAAATCGTTTCAAATCTAGGAAGAAAAACGAGTTTCTGATGTAGAAGATCCCAAATCGGGCAACTACAGAGCATATTCCTCAAAAACAGTTTTAGGAAATAAACTTGTTGTATGATTAAGATTAGAAAGAGATAGAACTTGTACCTTGGTGATTAGTGAAGCTCAATTGGTAATTAGAGACTCGTGCTTATAACGTGTTATGAAAAGATTTATGAAAGCAAGACCACTTAATCTTTTGGAAAGACACTTAAACAAACTTTATGAGAACCTTTTGATCATTAGAAAAGAGGGAGGGAGAGTAAGAACTTTAGAGAGTGTATTTCTTACTCTACTTTGGTGCAAATTTTACAATGGATGATGGCCATATTTATAGGCCAAGAGTGGGGTAAAACTTTGGTAAATCTCCATGATTTATGCATGGAAATAAGGAGGTGAAGAAGGTGAATAATTCACCTTGCACAATTTTCCTCCATTATACACTTGTTCATACATAATATGTGTAATACATGTGTGTGTAAATAGATAACTTGTAGTGTGATAATTTGGACTTCATAACAGTTTTCAATTTTTTTGATATAGTCAAGAATTTGGGCTAGAGAAATTTAACACCCTCTAAGTCAAATTTCAGGCTACGCCCCTATCAAGTCCTTATCTCCAATGGGCCCCTCTAATTTTTTTTCCTTATTAAAAAAAGAAGGAAAGAAGAAGAGTGTTTTACACCGCTTGTTACTATTTGTTGTTGTATGTCATCGTTATCTTTCAATAAACTCCCCCATTTCAGTTTTTAATAAATTATTTTCTAACCTATGACCTAAGGGCATAGTTTAAGAGGATTGTTCAACGGGTTGGGTCGCCCGCGACTTGCACAGACCCGACCTGCAATTTGCGGATTGCGGGTTGAATTTTTTTATTTTGTGGGTCGGGTCAACCCGCGACCGGCAATATTTTTTTGATAAAATATATTTTTATAATTTTATTAATGTATAAACTATTTTTTATATAAAAAATCATTGGATTTACGGGTCGACCCGCAACCCGCAATTTCGGGTCGCGGGTCGACCCGACCCGTGAGCATCCCTACTTAAAATAGAAGTATTTTGTTGAGTTTTATTGGATTTGGTTTAAATAAAGTTGTCGAATAGGGTTTATTAATTTCTTTTTAGGATTTTAGTTCCTAACTATAGAATGCTTAACTTATGCCCTAAGCACTTAGGATAGAAAAACCATGTAATAAATTGAAAATCTCCTACTTCCACATTATAGTGCACAACTAATTTCCCTTCTCAATATTATACATTTTAATACAAAAACAATAACAATAACATGATCCAATGTAACCTGTTGACGTGATCTAAGGGGACAAGATGTACACACCGCTCCTATTTAGCTTAGGAAGGTGTTTTCGATAAACTCAAAGCCAGAAGTCTAAAGGTCAACCCAAAAAACGAAAGTCAAAGCATGTGTAACGGAAACCGAGGTGAAGCGAAAGAGACACATTTAATAAATAAATATATGTATATTTTTGTAAGAAATTTATTTTTTTAATAGGAAGTAACTCTAATTAGGTGGAGTAAAACACCAAAAAATGATAATTGGTTATATAGTTTGTAAGGGTTCAACGGGTCGACCCAACTCGTGACCCAGTTTATGGGTTATGGTCTACTCGTTAACCTGAAATTAATTTAAATAATAAAAAAAGTCAAAAAAAATAATTAAAAATCAATAATATTCGAAAGTTCATATTGACTGACTCCTAGTTAAACAATCTTACAAGTACTTTCTTCCAAAAAAAATATAAAAATGTAATGTTATATATGTGATATTTTAAAAAAAAAATTACATGTCGATCTCTACCCGGCGAGTCAACCTGTAATGATCCGTAAAATTAAAAAATTTAACACGCTACGTCACTACCCGACTTATAAATTACCGATCGAGTGTCTGACTCGTAAATTTATGGATGGATTAGATCGGATTACGGATCAAGTGTCCCGTTAGACGTCCCTAATAGTTTGGAGTGTAGACAAAGAGATCGAAGGAAAAGGATACGTCTACAGCGGGCTTTCCTTGTCTCTTTCGTTGTTTTTTTGGTCGAAACAATTCCAAGTAAGTGCATGGATTTAGACAAACACAAAAGTTTTTCCCCTTATCTTCATTGTTAGGTGTACTTAACCAATGCAAGACTACGGCTTTAATAATTTCATACTGTTAATTATAAATATATTTATATATCGTTTGTCATCATTTGGTTAAAGAAGAGATTCTCTAATTAAAATGCTTTGGTGGCAAAATCAAATTGTGGGCGGCTTTCAACCTGATTACTTCTCAGTTCTGTCCATTGACCCCATACGTATTGTTCATCATTTATCATGAATTTTCATATGATTGCTAGCTTGCCTGCTAAAAATTTGCATAACCAAGAAACACATATCACAAACACTTTGAAGTGTGTGCCTCTTTTCATTTATTTTTATACAAATGATTTGATTTCATATTCCTGAAATATGGGAATGGACTAGAGTTAAATAAATTCCGAGTAGGTTAACATAGTTTGCCTTTATTTCATATGATTTTTATGAAATTATTAAAGGTTTTTAGATGCGTATAAGTGGAATTTCAGAAATAATTTTTTGTACCTAAACATGAATCTAAAACATTATTGATTAGAGATAAAATTAGGATTAGTAGAATACCTCTTGATGCGTGATTAGGGTTCTTCCTTCGAGAGAAAAATCCTCAATTGTGACTTCTCTAATCAGTCCACACGAGTACGGGATCGGAATCTCCTCCGCTTCCGATTGCTAGATCGAAGTGCCAAAGAATAGAAAAAAAATGGAAGAAGAGCTTTTCCATTCTTACATAAAACTTATGAAATCCTAACTCTCTTCTTCCCTTTAAAGGCCTCATATATTTATTTCCCCAAATAAATATATCCTTTTAATTCTCAATATTATGTAGCATATTTATTGATAA
Organism: Fallopia convolvulus; assembly: GCA_964016875.1. Classification (NCBI taxonomy): domain Eukaryota; kingdom Viridiplantae; phylum Streptophyta; class Magnoliopsida; order Caryophyllales; family Polygonaceae; genus Fallopia; species Fallopia convolvulus. The sequence goes on from OZ024732.1 coordinate 10,739,041, forward strand.
TTAACTCTTTTGTTGGGCTAAAATCCTATGTCTGACAAAAACTTTCAACCCGCTGATCCAGTCCGTCAACTCAATGTGTGTGACCTCATAGGACCCGTTTATAACAGTTATGGATTGAACTATTTAACACATTAATCGTAGTTGGTTTCTAGTAAAACACTACGACTCCTAAAATAAACGGATTGAATCTCTCTATCAATCGTTATATTTCATGTTCGGTAATTACAACTTTTATTAAATGACACAATTCCTTTAACTATAATTGAAAATCTTGTTAGACTAAATTATGTAGAAGTAGAAAATTTTGAAAGAGAGATCAAATTATTTAATACGGATGTATAAGAGTTTTGTTCAAGTTTATTTGTTCAAGTTTTGTAAAGTCAATTGAAATTCAAAATTAACAAGGAGTAGTAAGAAGATCTTACTCCAGGTCACATTTTTTTTTTTTGAAAAGACACATATAGTTCACGCATATTTTGGGAAATCCAATTAACGAAATCAATTTACGTCGGACCAACCTAACTAACTTAAAAAAAAAATCCATATTGCTTCGTGATTTTAAGATTCAAAGGTCCGTAAGTCCGTAAGTCCGTTGCGGTGAAAAAGGTAAATGTCAAGTAAATTTCCCTATCGTATTCGTGGCAATTTCCGCGTTTTTTTATAACAAAAAAAAGCACAGGGATCGTATCGTAATTGCACATCTGCAAAAGCGGTTATAAAGAAACCTCCAACCTCGGCCACTGAAACAGTTTGCCACAACAAACACCAATCCTCCCCAAAAAAAGCCATCATCAAATCCTCTCCAACCAATTTCTCCATTCTCGATTCTTCTTCTCCAACAAAACAAAGAAGAAAATTCATCCATCCATGGCTTCCAAAACCGCCACCGTCTCCACCGCTACTCCGCCGCGCCTCCGCCTCTCCCCGTCGAAGCCCGGCCGTACATGCCTCTGCTCTCCGACGAACCACCCCGGCTCCTTCCGCTGCCATCTCCACCGCAACGCCTCCTCCGCCGGCGGAAAACGGCCGGCCAAGGCCTCCGCTTCGCAAATCCAGATCCACTGGGAGAAGATGTCGCCCGCCGCCAAGGCCAAATCCTTGAAGGCCTTCCTCCTCCAGATTATCAAGCCGTCCAGCCACGATCTCCAACGCCGCCGCGATTTCCAGCCGACGCCTTCCCGCTTTTTCTTCCGCCACGGATCCAATGGCGTCGCCGTCTCTTGACCGGTTGGATTTCTCGTCCTGCTTGCTTCTTGATCCAACGATTGGGTGATTAGGGCTTTTTTCCCCAAATAATCAACCCTTTCTGATCTTTATCCGCCTTTTGTTTCTGGGAAATTTATTTCTTTTATTTTTTAGGAAAAAGATCGATCGCCTGAGAATTCTGTTGGAGTTTATTTTGCAGAATAGTTAATTTTAGGAAAAATTTAGTCATTAGTATAAAAACTATAGGACTCCGTACGTAGTTATTCTCAGCGGATGTATATACTTGTTTTTTAGGGAAATTAAATTTTCGTATATACTTATGCTGGTAATCCAATTTAATGCTTATTGCACTTTAATTTCAGTTGAATTTTTATTTCTTTGGTTCATTGTTGAATATATACTGTATTTAATGACAGGACCATAACAAAAAGTATTAGCACGGAATGAGATGGAGTTAGTATTTCCGTTTTAAAAAATTTCTGTCAATCTTGTCAGATTCATATTTTAGTGTTGTCATCAATTAATATGAGTACAGAAACAGATGTGAGATATCAATACCACTGAATAAAGGCTTCTGGAGATTTGGCTACACAAAAATCAATTTAGAAAATCTTCAAAATTAGTTAGACTTTAGTAAATTAAACCCTTTTAAAATCCACTTGAGGATAACTGTAGCGATTTTTTCTATGGACTGCTACACTAGCAAATATTGTTCCAATTACTTCAAATGTGATCCCTATCATCGCATCCTACCAATTACGTAAAGATTTGTGTTTTTTAAGCTGAAATTGGGCATTGTAAAACACTGTGTCCCCCGAATTGGGAAGTTTTGAAATTTTCATTTTTCTTTCTTGGAGATTTTTGCTTTACAATTTTTGCAACAAGGTTCTTTTAATTTTGGCACACACAATAGCAATAATTTTACATTTATTAGTAGCAGCTTTAACTATCTTATTGGCTCCTGATAAAAAAAAAAAAAAAACTGTCTTATTGGCTCACCACAGAACATAGGATAAACATACTAATTAAAAGAACTAAAACACTAAAAAATTAATAAACCCTTTTGAAAATATAATTAATCTTAAATAATAAAAATTAACGACATATTTTCATTTGAAGGACATATGCCTTAGGGCATAGGTTAGAAAAATTGATTTATAAAATAAGTTCGTCTAACCCTTTTTATGTCCTTCAAATTATAGTCAAATATATTTCTCCTTAATCCTAGATCAGCTAGCAAATCATCAAATCCAACCTCAAGATCAGCATTAGGCATATTTGTCATTACACTAGAAAAACACGCTAAATCTATTATATATATATATATATATTTTTTAAAATTGATATTTTTTATATATTTAAATTAATTAATAAATATTTAAAAATTATAAAATTAAAATTAATTAAAATATTTATATAAAAAAATTAAAAAACTAAACTTATTTGTTTTGTTTGCATCATCCGAAGTGGGCGGATAGCGGCATTTGGTTTTATCTCATGTGCTCCATAAACTATAGTTTCAACTTCAATTTATATTAACTTTTTTCCTTTTTTTCCTTGGATATCCTCCCGACTTCGAGTGGGGTAAGGGTGTATACATCTCGACCCTCCCGAATCCCGTTCTCATATCGAGTTCCACATGGGGTGGCCTAGTGGTAAAAGACATGGGGGAATGTTGGGAGGTCTCAGGTTCGATCCTTACCTCCACCCTTAAACTTGGGTGAAAAAAACAATTATCACCATTATTCCTACCACTAGGTCGAGCCGGTCGGTATAAATCGGTTTACTTGGTTCTTGCGCTTTACCGGCTAGTTCACGGACCCGTAGTTTACCACCCTAGGTGGGTCCCTCGTTAAAAATAAATAAATTAAATAAACCATTTAACCTAGTATTAATTGTAATTTAATGGAGCTGTAACTAACTTGGTGGGCAGTGACCTGGAAAGTACGAAAGAAGCGAAAAAACAACAAAAGCCGCTTAATATAATTATTATGATTGCTCACGGCTGTTCTATGATAAGATGTACGTAGGTGTTGTTTAGGATAAGTCTGTTGAACAAGATAAGTCTAAATTCAATATATCTCATTAAAGTTTGGAGTCAGCCGGACAACTTATATATATAGTCATATAGATATAGTAATTGAGTAGTACAAGAAATCATTCAAACTGCAAAAAAAAAACCTCACTCGTGAATTCAGTACGAACTCGGTGTGTGCTTCTATTTGCGATCGGTTTTTACCACATACCAGCATTCGATTGCCCTTTTTTACCACATCAAAATTGATTGTACATGGATTTCATGTCATAAAATAGCTAGGGAGTATATTTGTTATATGAACATTTGGCAATTAATGGGTATTTAAATTGGTTTCTCATTGGTTTTGTATGTATTAAACCCGTATATTGTCTTTAGGCATTCAGTCAAGCGATTAGAACTTTAAGTTAATATCATAAGCTAGGTCTCTTTTCGACTTCCATTTACCGTGTGTTTAAATTTCTCAAAAGTTTTTCGTGTGCTAGAGGACGCAAAATAGTTGAGGAGGCTTTTAGAGACATACAAAGAGAGAAGGAAGAACTTACATATGGTATTCATTGACCTAGAGAAAGCTTATGACAGGGTGCCGAGAGAGTTGGTTTGGAAGAGCCTGGCAACCAAAGAAGTGTCTAACACGTTTATCCGGATTATCAGAGATATGTACGAGGGTTCGATGACCAGTGTCTGCACTCCAGGAAGAGACACAGAATACTTTAAGGTAGAGACAGGTCTACATCAAGGCTCAGCCCTGAGCCCTTTCTTGTTCACGCTTGTGTTAGATGTTCTAACCAGGGATATTCAAGGACACATCCCTTGGTATTTGTTGTTCGCGGACGATATTGTCCTGGTGGACGAGACCAGAGGCGGAGTTAGTAGTAGACTTGAGATTTGGAGGGAAAAGCTGGAGTCTAAAGGCTTCAAACTGAGCAGAACCAAGACGGAATACGTAGAGTTCAAGTTCGGGAAAGGAGCAGATGTCGGGGACGAGATCCTCTTAGGGGGGGGGAGTCGTTACAAAGAAGGAGAGTTTCAGATATCTAGGTTCAGTGGTGCAGAGTGATGGAGGCATCGACGAGGATATTACGCATCGGATTCAGAGAGGATGGCAAAAGTGGAGGGCAGCGTCGGGAGTTCTTTGTGATAAGAAGGTACCGTTAAAGCTCAAGGGTAAATTCTACAAGAGTATCAAACCGGTCATTCCTTATGGGGCAAAGTGTTGGCCAACCACGAGGGCACAGGAGCAGAGAGTGATGGTAGCTGAGATGGGGATGTTGAGGTAGATGTGCGGGCACACGTTATGGGACAAGATCAGAAATGAAGAAATCAGGAGCAAGCTAGGGGTGGCTAGTATAGGGGATAAGCTGAGAGAATCGAGACTCCAATGACTCGGACATGTGTAGAGGTGGGGAGCAGGGGAGACAGTCCGTAGGTGTGAGAGCTTGGACCTTGGAGACTTTCGTAGAAGTAGGGGACGACCTAAGAAATGTTGGAGAGACAACATAAAACAGGATATGGTTCAGGTGGGGATTTCAACAGAGCTAGCAGTATGTAAGGACAACTGAAGGGAGAAGATCAAGGTGGCGGATCAGCTAATCGCCAGGACAGACGATCCCCCGTGTTTTGAGTGTTTGGTTCTGTTTTACTTTTTTTTTCATTTAGGGTGCCTTGTTGTGTGTTGTTCGTTGGTGGGTTGTGGTGAGTGTTTGTGTGGTGTGGCATTCGTTGTCCTGTGCTTGCAGAGTTTCTGGTTGGCGGTCCTACCCGGGCCTTTCAGGGTATTTCCCCTCAGCTTTAAGCCAGGGATGTTCCCATCTTGGCCCTACACTGGGTCATTGTTGTTGTTGTTGTTGTTGTTGTTGTTGTTGTTGTTGTTGTTGTTGTTGTTGATTTAAGCAAATATATATAATACTATGGCTCTTACTTGATTTTTTTAGTTTTACTAATCAAATTAATACTCCGTACGCTATAAAAATTTACAATTTATTAAATATGCACCTTAATTGTAATTAATTAATAAAGATAATTTGTAAGAAAAATAAATAATTTAAGAGCTAAAATAACAATCTTTTTTGAAAAAAGTAAGTTTCATGGATGATCTCTCGTCCCTTTAATTGGTGAAAAATTAAATCTTACCATTCCTCCTTCTACTAGAGCAAGCCAGTCAATACTAGCCAGTTAATATGGTTCATGTATTTTGTTGGCTAGTTCACAAACTCGAGGTTTACCAAGAAAGGTGGGTCTCTCGTTTAAAAAAAGTTTTATGAATATGTGAGTTTAGGGAATATTAAAGTTCGTAGGCATAATTAGGGGTCGTGCGTACCCAATGGGATTTCATTCTAAAACAAATTGACAATAGATCGAAAGAGTAACACAAGGGTTTATATAACCGATAATAACAAATCTTTTTCAAGCAAAGCTCATAGGATTAACAAATCAAAAATAAAGTAGAGTGGGGAAGGTAAAGGGCAAGTATAGGGTCTTGTCATAGAAAATGGTTGTGTTCAAGTGTTTAAAAAAGGTTGCGTTCACAACTTACCTTCATAGGCTCACTCGAAACTTGGATCGATGGCTCTATAAATCTAGTCCGTTTATCGAGAATATGGAATATATGTTCGAATTGGCAATGAAATGATATCAATTTATGAGATTTCTTAAAGTATACTCCGTAATAGACGTGTTGCGCATATCAATTAACAAAGGCTAGTTCATACTAATAATGTAAAATCAGCCACCAAGAAATGCAAAGAAGAGTCTGTTTTGTACGTGTAATTAATATCCCTCTTCGACTAGAATCTGTAATTAGGTTAAGCCAAGATCAGTCTAAATTCAGATTATCTCATTAAATCCGGACTTGCTTGTATAGTAGTAATTGAGCAGTACAGGAAATCATATCAAACATCACACAAAGTGCAAAAGACCTAACTCGTGAATTCAGTTTCTACCATAGTAATCCGGAGTATGTGTTGCCATTTTGGATTGAAGTACATAACTGTTTAGGATTAATAGTGAAGAGTTATGATAACCATTAGATCAAGAAAATTGGGAGATGAGATTAAAAGAGAAAAATGACACCATATGGTGGGCTGCTGATAAAATTTCTACCACTCTCCCTCCTACTTCTAATATTAATAGTCCATTTTTACCATCCAATCATCGAGAAGGGCAGCACCAAGCGGGATCGAGACCAACACCTTGTATAGTTGTATAGGTTGGGGAAGTTTAAATTTGCCGCTAGCCGCTAGGGAATTCAAACATCGGTCCAATTAAGTCCTACCGTAGTGCTCGGAGAACTAGGCTTTCTTAGCTTACAAATCTAGCTAGGTTATCTTGACTCTCCACTTGCTCATATGATTCAAAATCACCATTTTGAATTGGTTTCTCAAGGATTTTGTATAGACATGGGTCTGGTTCGGTTCAAACCAGGATAAATCGTCAGTTTCTATCTGGTTCTTGTTCGGGATATTTCAGAATTGTGGATTTCAAGGCTTTTTTTCGTTAAATTTAGAGTTTAGAGTTTAGTTTTTCCCTAGGATTTAGTTACAATATACTACGGATTTAGTACATTAATTTTACTTAATCTTGTAATTAGCTTTTTTTTGGTTTTTTAAATTTTTGTAGATTTTTTTTTAAAAATTCCCGGAACTGAACCGGAATAGGCCCTAGAAATGGTCAAAAAAATGGTCAAAACCAAAACTACGGAACCAGACCCATGTCTAGTTTTGTATCGAAATGAACAAACAATTTGTCAACACTGATTGAGCAAAAATAATTCGGTAGCGAAAAACAATTACATACATGGATGATCAAGCAATATCACTGTAAACAAGCTTGTGATTGTATCACATAATTCCAAATGGAATCAAATCATGCACTTCAAGCAAGAGAAGAATAATCTTTTCAAGTAAAGCTCATAGGATTAGCAAATCAAACCTAAAGCAAAGTGGGAAAGGCAAGGGAATTAAAGTACTCGTCCCATAAAAATTGGTTGTGTTCAAGTGTTCAAAAAATAAAAGGTGGTGTTCACAAACTTAACTTCATTTATGGAGAATATGCTATGTTTGAGCTGGCAATGAAATGGTATGAATTTATGAGATTTAATTTATCAGTGTGATCTAAAGTCGCTTTAATTAGTGATTTTTTTTATTGCATTAACAAGCATGAATGGCATGTTTGATCACATTTTAAGAATGTAATTAAAAGTTGTCGATCTACTTTGGCATTAAGGTGGGCAATTTCCCAAAGTATAATAAACATGGTGCGAATCTTATCACCAAACTGCATACAATAATGTAAACAAGGCAAAAAGAAATACAATAATAATGTAAATAAACATTTCCAATACTGCAACTCTAGTTTTTTCCTTGATCCTAAAGTATGAGTAGAGCCTAATCAATCAGTATAAAGATTGTGCAGTTGTAGGATAATCGATCTAATGACCTCCCCAATACAAAAGAGCATCAATATTTAGAAACTGCAATAAGGTTAAGCCAAATGGTGAAAAGCAGATTTGAATAGTGAAAACAAGATAAGTCATGCAACTTTCAGATTACAAACCAAAGAAGATAATCACTAATTGGGGAAGAAAATTTGCAAATTCACATTACGGATGAAGAAGATGGTTTGTTTCACATTGTAAACACAAAACTAAAAGTACATTATACTAGCAGACCAATTACCCATGTAAAAATAAAAAAAAGAAGCTAAAAACATCACTTGTCATCCTAACTTCAAACCACAACATAATCCATATCCATCCTATGCAAACATGCAATTTGCTTTGATTCTAACAGAAGTATAACCTCCATAAGCTAAAACCCAAGTGATTCAACTGAAAAGAAACAAAGAAAGAAAATAACCTTCGAAGCTGCGGCTCATTTCAAGAACATGTATCTTTTCATCATCAATAATACATGTAGACTTTTAGTATCCTTAATCCAGCTTCACAGAAGAGAACAAGTAGTGCACAAACCAGAATGAGGAGAGGAAACCGACGGTGCCCGTAGCCAACATGATAGCCAAAACCATGAACAAAGAGTAACCCAAGTACAAAGTTGCTGATACGGGCCCACTCAAGCTCCTGAGATCGAACACGAGGTAGTTGATGGAATAGAGGAAGATGTATATAGCCACTGACCCAGAAGCAAAGAAAGACTTCCACCACCATTTCCAATCCTCCACACAAATGTGCATATATGTCAACACAAGAGACACCTCAGCGCATACCACAACAAGCAGGATCATGACAATAAAGAGAAACCCGAAAACATAGTACACACGTCCCATCCAGATGCTCGACATGATGAAGAAGAGCTCAATGAAGAGGGTCCCGAATGGGAGAGTACCTGCACCGAGCACTAACAACCAAGACGGGTATTTCTGAGGTGGGATCTCTCTTGGGATCTGATTGGTTCGTACCGGGTATTCAATATGAGGTGCCTTTGCACCGAAATATCCTCCAACTAATGTTAAGGGCACAGAAATACAGAACCAAAGCAAGATGAGAACTACAAAGAGGGAGAACGGTATGGCGCCGGTGCTCTGGCTTCCCCAAAGCAAGAAGTTGAGGAAAGTCAAGATTAAAAACGAGATCCCAGGGAAGAAGCAAGCGGCTTTCCAAGCCACCGAAGCCCAACCAGTCTTGTCTCCACATCCAATAGTCCTCCACAAACGAACAGCTACGTATCCAGCAACGATCCCAAGGACCATGTAGAAGAAGATCATGCCTGTGATCAGTGCGCCTCGGGATGCAGGTGACATGAACCCGAGGGAAGCAAACAGTATGGTGACGATGGCCATTCCGAGGATCTGAACACCGTCCCCAACCATGACGCACAAGAGCGGGGCGTTTGTAGGAGCACGGAAGACGTCGTTAACTACAAGCTTCCACCCAGATAACTCCTCGTTCATCTGAGCTTGTGCTTCCTTGTCAAGCTCCTCATAACGGGCTAAATCTCTACGAACTGTCCTAAGGAATATCACGAGCACGATTCCAGCGAGGAAAGTGATCACCATTAAGGAGTTGAGGATCGAGAACCAGTGGACCTTTGATCCCTCCATTTTTAAATAAGCATCCCACCTTGAAAGCCATTTGGTGTCACTCATCACAAACTCAACTTCATAAGAGAAGGCCAAAGGCTCGCTTTCCTTGATTACCATAGACACGGTTGTAGGATCGCAGATGATCTTTGATGGGTATTTTTCGTGCATCTTCAAATTCTTAACCGCGTTCATATCATGTCCGAAACTACATGGGACAACCTCAAACCTAACAACGACATATTCAGGGGCGCCTGATGCACCAGCAGCGGGAATAACCTCAGCAGCATCACCAGTTCCCATTACACTAGCCACATTCGTCTCCTCATGCTCGTGTACATAAACCTTAAACTTCAGGTGATTAAATACATAGTACTGATCCTGAACCTTGACACCAATTGGATAACCTGTCCATCTAAGAACATAGCCATCCTTGTTTGTAAACCGAAGTGCAGGCAAGTTATCAAGAAGCAAATTAACCTGATACATTTCATCAATCCTCTCCTTCAAGAGCTTAAACTCATGAGCCGACAAGGGCGGCGTCTGGCATAGAAACACATCAGATTCATTGGTAAGCATCTTAAACCGATACGGCGAATTCTCAATCCTATCACCCATCAAGATTTCACCCAGATTTTCAGCACTATCCTTGACACCCTCAGGAGGTTTGCAGAAGGGTAAGCTATAGTATCCGTAAGGAATCTCAGTATCAATTGAGGTCAAAGAGTTGACTTTCACTCCTAGGGTTTCACCAACACCATGCTTGAGTGGGTAACTACCAGGAAGATAAAACCCATCCCCGGATTGCAATACTAAGCAAATGAACAGTACCCAGATTCCAATTTGACCTAACGACCCCATTTTTGAACCGGAACTCAAAAGGTTTCGACAGATCTGGTGTACCCAGATCGAAAACTCAGCGTATAAGATCCAATATATGCAGAATTAATCAGTAGCTGAAAAGATGAAATGTGGAAACGTGTTATAAAGGAAATTAAACGCAGGTTGATAGATCTGGAGAGATGGAAGCAAGATTTGATACTGACCTTGTTAGTAGACTGCAATTGAAGCAAATTAATGGAGATCGAAACAGTCGCTACAGAAGATCGATAAGCGTCTAGAAATTTTGGGTGAAAGGAGATGAGAGAGGCAAGGAAATTGGAGTCACGCCGGGTTTATATTGGGGGCGGTTGCAGTCACCGGCGACTTTTTTTTTTTTTTTTGAAAGAATAATAATCAGGCGAATAGTTACAAACTGAAAACAATAACAAATGAAATAAACAAATAAAGTTGAATATTGTCAAGAAAGAAAAGAAATTAATTTTCGACCAAAAAATTAGAAAAGAAATTAATTTAGGATGCATGGAAATAACAAGAAAAGATTACATATAATCTCTCTAGTAGGAATATACGAATTGGAATGATGTGAAATTTTATTTTAAGGTGTTAAATATATGGAGAAAGATTGACCATTAGATTTAGGTTCAAAGTTAATATGAGTTGAACCTAATGATGATATTGATTTAGTAATTGATGCTAATTTTAGTAGTTGATCTTAGAGTTAAAATTATTAGTTTATTTTTATAAAAAAAAAATATGTAGTATTCATTATAAAAAATTGATCGAGAATAAATTTATAGAGAAATGAATGTAAAATTACCAAAAAATATAATAATTAATTAATAATTTTTCAAAATTGAATTTCGAGAGCAATCGAAGCGAAAAACCGAATAAGCATCTACAAACTCATATAAGGTTGGGAGGTATAACTCAAATTTTGAGTGAAATTTGAATTCCGATCAAGTCCCGCAAGCTTGAGTAAGTTATCAACTCTTTACACCAAACACATAGGATCGAGTGTAATTTTTACTTAAGCTTGAATAAGGTTGGATAAGCTCAAAATAAATATCACCGAACAAACCCTAAAATAGTTGGTTGAAATAAGATTACCAATTTTGTGGAAACTTGTACTCAAGATATATTGATTACCTTGTGGGCAAAAAATTGGAAAAGGTTTTTATAATATGTGCCCATTGATAGGGATGTCCAAATCCGGTTAGCCGAGATTTCGGTTAACCGAAGTTCGGTTAACCATGAACCATAACCGAAGTGTGAATTCTGGTTAACCGAACTTTTTCGGTTCGGTTTTGTCAGTTAACCGATAACCATTTATGTAATTTTATCTTAAATATATAATTAAAACTAAAATAATAAATTTTGAATAAAAAAAATGATCATGTAAAACTTTTATTTTAAATATATACTTATAACATAGTGTGTGAAATCAAACCTTTTGTGTATCATTTTGTATCCCATCAAATTTAACAAGCGAGTTTTATATCAATGAGAAGTGAAAAAATAGTGTTTAAATTGTTGAAATTGGAGAAAGAAAAACTCAAATTACATCAATACCTTGAAGATCATAGAGTTTAACCACTAAATAAAGCAAAGATACCTAATATTAAAAAATTAATATATTTTCGGTTTTTTGGTTAACAACGTATGCAAAGTTGTGAACCGAAACCGAAATTATTTTCGGTTTGGTAAACCAAAACGAAATTTTTTAAAAAATTTGGTTTGGTTAACCGAAAAATTAACAGGTTTCCGGTTCCGATTTATCAACGAGGTTGCTGAATTACCATTGAGGTGCAAGTGAGGATGGAGGTAGTAAAAGCGACGACATTAGTGGCGGAGGAGGCAAATGCAACATTGAAAATAGAGGTTTGTGATGCGTGTGCCTAGAATTGGTTGTTGGAGTTAGAGATGGAGAAAACACCAAGAACTAGTGGGATTTTTCAGGCGCATATGAGAAGGAGTGAACAAGGGAGAGGAAGAGGGGAATGGATAGGAATGAAGGCAGGTTCAGCCTCCTTAAATAGGTGGAGCGGACAAGAGTTCGCAAGTGGCCGACGGACACATCTCTAGCACCAGTTGGTGCGCAGGTGGTTGGTGAGCACATTGGTCATGGCGACCAATTGTAGGGGAACCGAATGGGGAAGATAGGAGGTTGGGCCGAGAGGAGGTGTGGGCAGAGGCGTGCACAGGTGGACGACATCATCGATAGGCCACGATGGTGGTTGTGTAAATCTACGTGCGCAGGGAAGACGAAGGTAGCTTAGAGACGAATTAAATACACACAAGTGGGGGATTTGAATTTGGAAATTCTCTTTGGGCATCTTTCTATCTTAAAAGCCATTTTTATTGTCTTTTTTGCCCCAAAACTTAATACAAATGTACAATCTTGTCCATATTATTTTTATAAATAATTTAGCTTGTCCAAATTATTATACATATTTTTTTTCATTTTTGCAAGTACATTTATGAAATACGGCTTAAAGTGAATTAACATCTTAATTATTTTTTCCAATACTCGGAAAGATTGGGATATTACTAGTTTATTTTTTTTTCTCCTTGAAGATACAATCGTCCGGGAAAAAGACGTTTTGATATTTAAAATGACCTCTCTGAGACAGATTGGTGTTTAGAAAAACTCATGGGATATTTAGGTATTAAAAGTGAGATCTAATGGACAAATAAACATTTTAGGTCACCGGGTTTTGGGTTCACATAAATTATCCGGTATACTTAATTTTTTCCGGTTCTCTATTTTATTTATTTAAACCCAAACGAAAGGCCCCAAACCTAGATATATACTCTATAGTGCAGAGCAATTTGGCTTAATTTTCCAGTTGATATATACTCTAGTGCTCAAAGTCTGCAAATCTCTCCCACCCTCCCTCTTGCATAAAACTTGGAGAAGGACTTGGTACATAAATTGGAAAACAGAAAAAGAAAGAGAAAAAGACACTGCTATACCAGTTTTAAAGTTCAATTCCAAGAATATACCCGTGTATTAATATTTTGACAAAAATAACCTATTATATAAAATTGTACAAATTTACCCCTAAAAGTAACTACCATCAAATTCAAATCTACGTACGTATGATAAAAAAATCCCAATTTTCACGCACTCTATTTTCACATATCAACTACCCAAACTCGCCGGAAACTACTCTCCACCCTCCTTGTGAACCTACTCGTCCAGCCTCGTGCGCTCCGCCATACGAACTCCGCCAGGAACTCCGCCCTCCTTGTGCAGCCATAACTCACCCAGCCAGGAACTCCGCAACAATGTCGTTGCGCTGGCCACCACTGTTGGTTTTGCCGTCGACCACCACCACCGGAATTGGTCTGTCGGACTGCATCTACAATACAAGAAGCAGGATGCGGCTATTTATTTTATGCAACAATGTTTAGGGTTTTGTGACATTAATTTCAAAAGTTATATAGTGTAATTGTTACCTTAAGTTATTTTAGTGTAATTGATATGTAAATTAATTAGAGTAAATTAAATTTATTACACTAATTTTGTGACATAAATTAATGTAAAACAACACTTATAGTCTAAATATTATTGCATAAAAGTTGTTACATTAATTTTTTACACTAATTTTTGTTGTGAATTAATGTAGAATGACTCTTGTAAGTTAAAAGTTGTTACATAAAAGTTGTTACATTAATTTTGTTACGTAAATTAATGTAGAATGACTCTTGTAATTTAAATATTGTTACATAAAAAATATTACATTAATTTTTTTACACTAATTTTTTTTATATAAAATAATGTAGAATAACTCTTTTAAGTTAAATATTGTTACATAAAAACTATTACATTAATTTCTTTACACTAATTATGTTACTTAAATTAATGTAGAATAATTATTGCAGGTTAAATATTGTTACATTAATTTTATTACACTAATTTTTCTATTATTGAAAAGTCCATCCGAACAGTATTTTGCAATACAAAAATTATATTTTAAGCATAAAAATTTTGTTAGTGGAAGCTTTGTGCTCCCTATAATCTCGTTGAACGGTTGAATAGTACTTTGTATGTGGATTTTGAGCGTAGAAAGATAAGATTGAAAAAGAAAATTTTAACTATTTTTTAATTTATTAAATAAAGGGTATTTTTGGAAACAAAATATAAAAGATATATATTTGGAAAATAAATTAGTTGGGGGTATATTATTGGAATAAAAGAATGAAAAGGGGATTGTTATGGGATTTTTCTCAAAAAAAAAATGGTGGATTTTGATAATTTTCAACTGATTTTGAATGTCATCGAGTACATTAATTTAAAATTGATCTAGATTTGGGGCTTTTTTTGTTTGGGTTTAAATAATAAAAATGGAGAACCGGGTTAATTTGTGTCAACCCAAAACCGATGACCTAAAATGCTTATTTGTCTACTAGAACTCACTTTTAATACCTAAATGTCTCTTGAGTTTTCTAAAATACCAATCTATCTTATGGAGGTCATTTTAAATACTAAAACGTCTTTTTGGCCGTTGAATTTGATATTAAGCATTATTTTGTTAGTAGGATTTCATCATGAACATCGCCCGGTCAAATAATCTCCAAAAATATGCTTGTTTTTACCTATGACGAGAACAAAGTACCTTATTGTCCATTTGAATTCATTTAAAAACCTTAATGCCCCTAGAGTTTAAAAAATATCAAATTGTATAAGGGGTCATTGAAAATACCAATTTTCTTTTTTGACCTAGAGATAATGGACTTTTAAAAATAAAATAAACAAGAAACCACTTTAGAAGCTTTAAAAAGTCTACTTTTTAAACTAGTTTATTCAAACTCATATTTCGGGTAATTTGGCATCTTCAAGTGAGTGGTTTTATAAATTTGTATATTTTGGGAAACAATAAACAATGATGATTTTACAATTATTGGAAATATCACTTGTTTTTCAAATGAGAGGTCAATTTACAATTTTTTGTAAGGATAAATCGTCTAAAATTTAGGTTGCTCTAAACGCTCTTGCCAAATCTTCACGGAACAGTAAAGGCGTTCTTAATAGTCATTATTGAGTCTTCTTTGAAGTACAAACTAAGCACCCCCTACATCTGACCAAAAAATAAACTAAGCACTTAAAAAACTAATTGTATCGCTGACCATATTCTTCAGGTCACAATTTTTAGGTAAGAAAATTAGCTAATTGCATGTCTTCATATGTACATAGTAGATCTTGCCATTACCATGCCATAGACCTAAAATCATTTGAGAGCAAATTGTGCATTCTCTATATTCATCTGATATGTTGCATAACACCAAATCTTCTGATGTCCCAAATGGCCAAATCATATATTGAAGCTAAAACTATTACCTTAAATTGGATAAGAACTAATTTGCAAACTAATACCTTAAATTGAAATAGATACTTCCTAACAGCTAAACCAATTGATTAAACAAGTGAATAATCTAAGAAAATATCTAAAGCTGAACCAGGGTAAATATCTAAAGCTAAACCGGGACAATCTAGGCATTTGATTAGCACGGCTGCATTATTTTGAAAATATATAATGTGACAAGGATCAATCATAGGCCAGCACAAAGTTGCATCTACTAGGCTTTACAAGCTTGAATAACCCTATTCAAACATGAACCCTAAGGCAACGTCCACGCCTGAAATGTCTGCCTTTTTTTATTCAGCATCAACATTAATAAGATTTAAACATCATGGGAACAACAAAGCTGCATCTTGTTAAGCATGAAACAAAGGGGATCACTAGTCTAGTCATGCCACAAAGTTGCATTCACAAGACTTCACATCTTTGAATGAGCAATTCGAACTTGAACCCTGTGCCATGAAGTGTTCAGAACTCCTCGTAGATTCCATATATCCTTTACATTTTCAGGTTGCACGTTTGCAGCTACATCAACCTGCCACCAGTTGGACAGAAGCCGCATGATTTACAGAGCCATACAATGGCTAGAATCAAATTTCAGAAAACTATCAAGTTGGCAGCCAACAAGCACAGAAAAATTATGGCTGCCCTAGAAAGGGATTGCATTTACGTTGAAAGAGGGTGTAGAGAGGTTCTACTGGGGTGTGTTCTGTTTAGTGATGTTTTCACATCTTCAGTTACTAAATTTTTGAAAGCCGACACAAATAAAATGGAATGACTAGAGCTTTCCGTAAAATCAGAATTAGTATTGGAAAATCATAGTGTGAGAATTTCGTACCGCTTTTGCAACTATCTCAGCATTCTGAAGGACCTCTACTTTGGCTTCAAAGAATACCCAAGCCCATTTGTCACTAGAACAACCATCTGCAACATATGGTACACCCGTTTTCTGAAACCTCAGGGCTTCAACCCAGGATTTACCACCATCTACAGATATATCCACCCTCTCGATTCCACGTCCACCTCCGGACACTGCATATCCTTTAACTGTTATCTGGACAACGAGAAAAGGGGAAAAATCATGTCTACATTCACCATATGTAGCACCTATTTTGAAGGTCAAAATTTTGAGGGAAACGTGAATAATGAGCACATAACATCAGTTAATTTATGAATATTGTCCATTAGTACATGCCACAATATAGTGTGGAATGGAATGGAAGCATTTTCAGGACAAAATCACACCCTTTTGGTAGCATAAATTATTTATCTACAATATGTACATGGAATTGTCAAATACATATATGAATTTAGGAGTAGAATACTCCAAAAGTTAAAAAAAAAAAAAAAAACCACGGTCAAATTGCTAAGTCTATACAAGAACAGGTTGAACAAGCTCATAATGAACTTAGAAAAGTGTAAAAGTTTTGTAATGAAGTATTATAGAGAAAAACTCACCTTTCCATCCTTCAAAACATTCACTTCTTCCAATGAACAGATAACACTCTGTTATAAGAAATCATACAAGTGTTAGATCAGATTGTGCTCAAATATAGGAATGCATCCATGGTTCCAAAATGTCAAGAACTCTTTCTAGAGCATATACTCAATTAGCAAGAGAGATAACAAAGAGCATCATAAAGGATTAACATAAATGCATTGAATAAAATCCGCATAGCTCTACAATTCAAAAGGACAAACATATAACATCAAGTTCAAACAAAGAAACAAGGCGAGTACCTGCACAGGAAAATCCATTAAGGGCCTCCTGGTGGACCAGTTGATATTATCCCAATCAACAGATGGAGGGAACATTTTATAATCCTTTTGCATGAAAAACCCCTGTATGTACAACCACAACATCCCTTTTGAAATTCAGATATACGCAAGCATAATGACAAGGCCAATTAATTATTATAAAACAGTATTCAACAACCTGGCATTCCTCAGCAATTACATTGACGGAATCTAGCCATTTAACAGAACGTGCTCCTATAACACCTGGGACAACAACTCTCAATGGATAACCATGATCCCTATTGAGAGCCTGATGCAAGAAGAAAATGAAGAAATTTGAATTAGATTGGTGTATGAAAATTATAGTACTAATCAACAAAAATCTGTGTTCAAAAAGGGAAACAGCAATTTCTCAAAAATGGTTCCAAAAAATGGAGAACTTTTGTTTTGAAACCAGCAAAAAAAAACAACACACTAGTGAGCCTGACTACCTAAAACCGCCACCATGTTGAGGATTGATCCACAATCTAAAGGAATATGTGCATCTAAAATCCCCTTACCGAAAGCACCTTCCTCAACAAAAAAACAACTTTGAGCAGAAGCGTAACCGACTAACCATTAATCACACCAGCGGGGTTTGTGTAAATTAGTTTGTTCGAAAAAGATTATGACACCAGCTGATCCACATGACCACATATCACATAAGTTTAAACAAAGGTGTACAATTAAGGTTATTACCTCTCCATTCATCTCATAGGCAAGCAAAACATCAGCTTCAGGGTTGGTTGCTTGCCTCAATGGTATAGATCCCTTGTACGGCCCTCCATTTTCCTCCTGCACACAAATGTTGGTCAAGAATCACTTCATAAATTAATACAGATAATTTTTGGATTCATTAGAACATTTCAATCAGTTGCACAAGGGTGAGAGTGACTTCAGGGTATAACATTCAAATAGTAGGGCAAATACCTTACACCTATCAACACTAACAAACTCAACATGCTTTCCACCGGAGAGTGTTGTACTGGATAGCTTAGGGACTCCCACAAGTTCAAGAACATCAGCTAGTTTAGCTCCACCCCACACAGCTGAACAGATTCATAGAATGATAAGGAAATCATTACAGCACATCAAAGGAAAACACCAAATGTATCAATTTATAAATTAACAAAAATTTATTGTCATAACATTTTTTAGATAAAAAATATTTGTCCATTAACTCAGCAAATGAAGGATTTATAGAAGTATAAGAAGAAAAAGGTAACTATAGGAAACAAGATATACTATATACTCCCTCTGATCGAAATTATGTGACGTTTTGGGCTATTTTCCTTGATCATCATTAAGTGTTGCTGGATACAAATTCTACTTTTTATAATTAAATGCCCCTATTTTCCTTTTATTTATTTTTCTGTATTCTCCTCGAAAACCTATTCCATTCTGCAAAATTAATTGCATTAATCAAATGCTGCATGTTTTAGCCAATCAACTCCTGCATGTTTTAGTTAACTCCATTGATAACCTTTTCAATTCTAATTAACTGTTGCATGTTTTATGGGTTAAAGAGAAGTTTGCATTCATTTATGAGTTTCTTAATTTACGTGTAAATGGTTAAAACGTCACATAATTTCGATCGGAGGGAGTAATATTTACACTAAAGGAGTAAAGTAGACATGCATGATGCATCACTAAAAGTCACATAAAAGTAAGAATATGAAATATATTCTCACCTACAAAATCAAAAAATAGGAGCACGCAACATTAGAATTCTTTTGGAAATAG
This sequence comes from Fallopia convolvulus, assembly GCA_964016875.1. NCBI lineage: Eukaryota > Viridiplantae > Streptophyta > Magnoliopsida > Caryophyllales > Polygonaceae > Fallopia > Fallopia convolvulus. Next base: position 10,758,043 of record OZ024732.1, read on the forward strand.
AACATAAACCAAATAAATGAAGTAAACAGCTTTGATTCATTCAATTTTTCAAATAATAAGCATGTAGGTTTTTAAACGACAAAAATCAACCCAAAGGCCAGCTTATATGCAACCATATGCAAAATCCCTAGTCTCTCCCAGTTGAATATAGTCTGCCAAACACTAAGATGCAAAATTATGCCTTTGCAAACATTAGAAGGAAATTAAGATGTGACTAGTGAGAAGCAAGAAATTACAATTGGCAAAAGAACTGAACTGGATATGTGGTCAGCAAAGAACACCCAAGGGAGAGGGAGGGAGGGAGAAGCAGTGACTAATGAGACAAATGAAAGAATATAGGCTTGAATCTAGCATGAGCAGTCTGCATCGCGTCATGATGGGTGCAGTGGGTGGGTGGGTGGCCAGTAAATGGGCGGTGCATTTCGTGCACATTTTTCTTGCATTTTCCGTGTTCCCCATGTCCCGATGTTTCCCAGGAAACGCTCCCCAGGTTATAGTAACATAGGTCTCTTTGTAATATTGTAGTAAGGCTGACACTCTCCGGAGCATCTTATTTAACATGTTGATCAAGTCCTATACGAATGAACAATTCAACACAAGCCCCAAACAGAATTCAGATCAATCCTTGCATCTTCATTTATTTATCCAATTAACAGCAAGTGTAATTGAAGAATACCCTAAACTTCAAAAATACACCATTCAAAGCAAAACTTATCACTAGAATGAAGCAGCAATAATTAGAGCTCACCATTCCCTATGGCACCAACATCCCAGCCAACTCCCCTGACTTTTCTTGTGTTGCTCATAGCAGTCCGTCGATTTCCAGCACACTGCACAGATTTAAGCACCAATGCTGAGTGTTGGTCAATGACAGTTAGAAAGAGATCAAGGCAGTCTTCTCATTATAAAAGAAGCAAGTGAATATCAAACAAACCTGTAAAGTGGCTGTGACGGTATACTTTGGAAGGTTCCTGTCGTAATATTCAAAAGCTAAAGGTAACTCCCAGTTCAAGAAAAGCTGAGATTGAAACTACAAGAATAAACCAATATTCCTAAACTATACTATAATGACATTTTTCGCTTACCATATATCTTTCATAGAAAGTTCCTTGGAATTTTGAACCAAACCAGTGATTGAAAGACGGTATCTGTTGTTTTTAAACAAATTCAATCACTCAGACAAATATAAATCAGCTTATACAACTAAGTTGACAAAAGTAGTAGTGATAAAACCACCTCTCAATGTCATCAACAATGGGAATGGGTCCATGATTTCTCTTGTAAAACAAATCCACAGGAGTAACATAGGAACAAATCAAGGCTGATCGTGATGGCTCTGCATTGAAAGGCTCCTACAGAAAACAGAAACAATGAAATCACAAGAGAAGCAAGAGGAGAATGTTTGTCCTACTATGCCGTAATTAAACCCTAACTTATCCCTCTCCAGGCACCATGTGTAAAGTTACATGAATCGACGGATTAATCCATCGCCGGACCGAATCAAGTGACCGAAAAATGAACTGGAGAGAGTGAAAAATTGGCAGGAAAAAGGAACATACCTTGGAATTAATCTGAAGAGAAGGATGTCGAGGAGGCTCCCTGGAGTAATCGGAGGGAGCTATCAGCCCCGGCATGTTTGAGCGGCAGAATGGAGGAGAGAGAAATTCAACGAACACAGACCACCAGCAGAATGATGAGGAAAGTCGGAAACCAGTGGCTTACTGGAGAGAAAAGGAAAAGAAACAAAAGTGTTGAATTACAAATTTACCCCTAAAATGAGTTTTTGTTTTGTTTTTTGATCGGAATAAATAGAACCATTTACCGTCTGTCTTCACTGCTTCAGCTTCACAATTCGCCCAGCCTTCTGCCTTCACTCGTTCACGCTAGGGCGCCAGGCGCGGTCAGCGGGTCAGGCGAGCAGCACGCCGTCGCCGAGCACTGCAGCAGGCGCCAGCACCAGCAGTCGATCGAGAGTCGAGCAGCAGCTTAGCGTCGTGGCTTCTGAGTTCTGAGCAAACAACAGCCCAACCAACACTCGTTCAGTCGTCATTCTCGTGAAAGGACAAGCAAGAAAGAGCCCTAACGGGCCTAATCCTAAGTTGAGACAAAAATGCCAAATGGGCCTAACCAAATCAGATAGCCCAAAATTCTGAACCTATTTTTTTTTATGTTTTGTTAAGGTTCTTAAAATAAAACTTTATCCGTAAGTTAAAATCTTTAGAAAATAAAACTGTCAAATATAGATTCATCAAATCTCTGTCGTATCTCCAAATTACAAATTAAGGATTAAAAAGTATTTTAAGTAATATTTACAATATGTTAAAAAAATTTATAAATTATTCAAAAAAAGTACAATAAACTATCCAATAAATTGATATCAATAACCACTAGTCCTCACACTAATAAAACACAGTGTGAACGTAATTTATTTATTTTTTCATTTTTCTAAGGAAAGCAAAAAGAAATGTAAACTAGTTTTTGTTTTATTTACTAGGGTAGACCACGGGGACATTCATTCTGTGTTCTGTTAAGTTGCTTATGCAATGGAACAAAATGCACAACACATTTATGCATTACAGACTCTGCGGACACTTCATCACAGTGAAAACTGTACAAGAGCTCCCTCGTATCAAGTGGTTGGCAGTTACCACCTTTTTTGTTGGCCTCCTCAGGACAATAGAATCACAGTCCAGAAAAGATCACACTCCCATCTTTGGAACTTTGAGTAATGTCCTGCCAACAATATGACAAAAATACAAGTGCACAATCAAAGAAACAGTTTATCAACATGTGTGATGTGTCTTCGAATTTGCAAGTTATAAAAAGTACCAATAACCATCATAACTTATTGTTCCATGTGATGAAAGGAAAAGGAAGCTAAAATTTCAAATGAGAACACTATATAGTTCATGATGTAGAGAAATTTAAGACTAAAGTAATTTCAAACCAGCTACTTTCATACCTGGGGAAGATACTACCTGAGGAGATACATGCGGCAATTTGTCAATCTTATTTAGAGGGACTCTTCACCTTGACCAACTTTCTTCTAGTCCTTTAAACGTAATAAAAAAAAAAAAAAAGAGTTAAAAGACATTAAAAAGAAGCATGTTGGCAACTAACAGTCTAACATAGCACAAATAGAAATAAAAAGCCTGAAGACAAATAAGAATTATTGAGCTTCACTTGTGCTCATGTTCTATAATACAGATGCTCAAGAGTGAAGAGCTAAATAGTTGATAGTTCTCTAAGAGATTTACTTAGGAGACCACGGCACTGACCCCCTGATGACAACAGAGTTGTGCAAAGAGTGAAAAGGTCAAGAAGGCAGACCTTAAAAACCCCAACCAATACTATAGAACTTGAACGAAAGCTACCACAACAACTCTATGACCCAAGTATAATTACTGTAAAACAATTTATTTCACAAAAGGCCTCTAAGATACAAGCAGGTCAAAAAATGAGACAATGACCCACACGTCATAACTGCACAAAAAATATGGGTATACATGTAGTATATGCACAAACAAGCCATTGTACGTTTTTTGTAATTATATTTTGAAACTAAATTATATATAGATGAACTTAAAACTATAAGTGTTCACATAATTTAAGCATAGGAAGTACCGAGACTAGATAGTCTAGGTGAACTAATAAAGGATGTACATGCAATCCATTATAAGTGTACATATATGTATGAAGATCAATAAACAAGTCTGCGTTGAAACTGTTGGTAAAAGTCTATTAATAAGACTTATTATGGTTTAAGTTTAATAATTATAATTCTGAAATTAAAAGGAAGAAAACTGATTTATTTAAAGTCAGTGGCTGAGATTAAAAGTTGATCTTTGGAAGATCAAGGGCTGGAATTTTCCAGGGTGGTTAAGAATAACTGTTTTCTAACCAACTTCCCAACTGATTCTGAATTAACTGTCTGACAACGTCTGACAATTCAGAGATTCTCTATTTAAAGAGAATGTTTTCTTCACAGAAAAGATAGAGAGAAATTCAGATTTGCTGTCTGATTTTCTAGAGGGCTTTGTTGTATCCTAGGAGGTGAATTTGTCTGAAACCCTACAACAATTCATAAGGGGACAAATATCACTTTAAAGATAGTGATCTTTTCACGCCTCAAAGCAATTTCTAAACCTTAGTTTCCAACAATTTTAAAGTGATATTCTATCATGGAGGCCGGATCACAAGCAGCAGCCCTTACCCTGATGAATCAAGACTTTTTCAAACTTGATCGCTTTGATGGGACTAACTATAACCGCTGGAAGGACCAGATGATGTTCCTACTGACTGCCCTGAAGATTTCCTATGTGTTGGATGATAATCTAATAGTTATCCCTGATCCAACTGAAGAAGAAGACCAGGAAATCAAGGATCAAAGAAAGAAGAGAGCTGAAGATGAAGTTCTATGCCGAGGCCACATTCTAAATCGCCTCTCTGACAGGCTGTACAATCTGTTTACAGCCATCAAATCACCCAAGGAAATCTGGAGCACGCTGGAGACAAGATACAACAATGAGAAGCAAGGAACAGATAAGTTTCTGATTATGAAGTACTTTGAATTTTCTATGAAAACTGATAAACCCGTTATGGATCAAGTGAATGATCTCCAGAGTATTGTCAATAGACTCAAGGAATTGAAAATTGATATCTCTGAACCATTACAAGTGGGTGCTATAATTGCCAAATTGCCTTCCTCTTGGAATAGTTATAGGAAAAAACTTCTACATACCACCACTGAAGCACTCTCCTTAGAGCAAATTCAGAAACATTTAAGGATTGAAGAAGAAACCAGAAAACAGTATATTAAACAAGTTGATTCTGATTCTAAGATCAACAATGTTGTTGGTGAAAATTCTAACATGAATGCAGGAAAGAATAAAAGGAAAAAGTCCAACGAAGGGAATAACTCCAATAACAACAAAAGGCCAAGAAAGGATGGCAATGACAACAGGCCAAAGTGTCACTTCTGTCACAAACCAGGGCACTTCAAAAGAGAGTGCAGGTTCTGGAAAAAGAAGCAACAAGAGATGGGGAATAATCAAGCAAACGTGGCAGAAAAGGAGATTTCTGAGATTGTTGCTATGGTCTCTGATCTACAGATCGGAATGGTGACGGAATTGAACATGGCTGGAGTAACAACGATTACCAAGGATTGGTGGTATGACTCTGGTGCCACAGTCCACGTTTGCAATGATATGTCTCAATTCATTGATTACAAGGCAAACGAAAAGGATGATGGAGTGCTAATGGGCAACAACAACAACATGTCTAAAGTTCTGGGAATGGGAAATATTTCTCTTCAATTCAGTTCTGGAAAGAAAATAACATTAACCAATGTTCTTTATGTTCCTGAGATAAGGAAGAACTTGGTTTCTGCTAGTCTACTATGTAAAGCTGGTATAAAAACAGTGTTAGAATCAGATAAGCTTATAATGACTAAAGGAGGTGTGTTTGTGGGAAAGGGATATTCTTGTAATGGGATGTTCAAACTCAGTATTATGAATAAAAATACAGATTTTGTTTATTCTTTTGTTTCTACTGATTTATGGCATTTACGAACTGCTCATGTGAGTTTTAGAACTCTAAAGTTGATGTCTAAGAATGAAATGATCAGTGGGGACTTTAACTCTACAAATAAGGATTGTGAGATTTGTGTCCAAGCAAAAATGGCTAAGAAACCTTTTCCTGCAGTGGAGAAAACTAATGAGATTCTAGATCTTGTACATTCTGATATATGTGAATTAAATGGAGTTTTAACAAGAGGAGGAAATAGATACTTCATCACTTTTATTGATGACAAGTCTAGGTATACTTATGTTTATTTAATGAGGAAAAAGGATGAAGCCTTTGACAAATTTAAACTTTATAAGGCTGCCGTAGAAAATCAGAAAGAGAAGAAAATTAAGATTCTTAGAAGTGATAGGGGCGGTGAATATTTCTCTGCTGAATTTAATGAATTTTGTGAAATAAATGGGATTATTCATCAGAGAACAGCCCCTTATACGCCACAGCAAAATGGTTTGGCTGAAAGAAAGAATCGAACTCTTTGTGACATGGTTAATGCCATGATGTTGAATGCAAAAGTGCCTTCAAATCTGTGGGGAGAAGCCTTACTCACAGCATGTCATTTACATAATAGAATACCCTCTAGAAGAACTAAAGTGTCACCATATGAAACTTGGAATGGTAGACAACCTAATTTGAATTATTTGAAAGTTTGGGGCTGCATAGTGTACTATAGGATTCCTGATCATAAAAGAACAAAATTAGGTCCCAAGGCAATGAAAAGCATTTTTCTTGGTTATGCAGAAAATTCTAAAGCTTATAGATTTCTGGATGTGGAAACAAACTTAATTATTGAATCAAGAGATGCTGAATTTTTTGAGAATAAATTCAATGGGGATATAAGTTGTGACAATGCTGAAAATGTCACTAGATTAGATCTATCAACATCTTCTTCTAGAAAGAGACAAGCAGATGAACCAATTGAACAAAGGAGGAGTCAAAGGATTAGAAGTCAGCAACACTTTGGTTCTGATTTTGCATTACCAAATGATGTATTGCTCCTAGTTGAAGGTTCTAGGAATGAATTGTTGACTGAAATACCGATAGTCTTTCAAGTAGACCAAGTTGATGGAGATCCTAAGACTTTCAAAGAAGCAATGTCTTCTAGGGACGCAGCATTTTGGAAAGAAGCCATAGATGATGAAATGGACTCAATTCGGTCAAATAATACATGGATTCTTGTGGATTTACCTAAGGGTTCAAAACCAATATCTAGTAAATGGGTATTTAGAAGAAAACACAATACTGATGGCACAATACAGACCTTTAAGGCCAGATTAGTGGCTAAAGGATTCAGGCAAAGGGAAGGTATTGATTATTTTGATACATATGCACCAGTTGCAAGAACAACATCAATTAGAGTGCTCCTAGCACTTGCCTCTTTATACAAGTTAAAGGTACATCAAATGGATATTAAAACAGCTTTTTTAAATGGAAATTTAGATGAAGAGCTGTATATGGAACAACCAGAGGGATTTGTAATTCCTGGACATGAAAACAAAGTGTGCAAACTAGTGAAATCCTTGTATGGATTAAAACAGGCTCCAAAACAATGGCATGAGAAATTTGATTCAACCATCTTGTCATTTGGGTTTAAACACAATGGAGCTGACAGATGTGTGTATACTAAGTTTGCTGAAAATTACAGTGTTATAATCTGTCTTTATGTCGACGATATGCTGATTTTGAGCAATAACATGAATGGAGTAAATGAGACTAAGAATTTCTTGAAGTCACAATTCAAGATGAAAGATTTGGGAGAAGTAGACACTATTTTGGGTATTAAAATTCAGAAAAATAGTGGGGAGTTTACTCTATCTCAGTCTCATTATATTCATAAGATGTTGGATAAATTTAAGCATCTTAAGATTAAAGAAGCTAATACTCCATATGATCCTTCATGTAAGTTATTGAAGAATGAAGGTAGATCGAATTCCCAAACTGAATATGCAAGTGCAATTGGGAGTTTAATGTATGCAATGCATTGTACAAGACCTGACATTGCATTTGCAGTTTGCAAGTTGTCTAGGTATACTAGCAATCCTGGAATTGAACATTGGAAGGGAATTAATCGAGTTTTAGGATATTTAAAAAGAAAAGTGGATCTGAAATTGTCCTATAATGGATTTCCTGAAGTTTTAGAAGGTTACACTGATGCTAGTTGGATATCTAGTGCTGATGAAAATAAGTCAACTAGTGGATGGATTTTTACACTAGCAGGAGGGGCTATTTCTTGGGCTTCAAAGAAGCAAACTTGCATAACTCATTCCACTATGGAATCTGAATTTATAGCCCTTGGTGCAGCAGGTAAGGAAGCAGAATGGCTGAGAAATTTTCTATTGGATATAAAGTTGTGGCCACAACCGATGCCGGCCATTTCTGTATATTGTGATAGTGTTGCTACAATGTCTAGAGCTTATAATAAAATTTATAATGGAAAATCTAGACACATAAGTTTAAGACATGCTTATGTGAGGCAACTTATAGAAGAAGGTGTGATTACTATTATTTATGTCAAGTCATGTAATAACTTGGCTGATCCTTTTACAAAAGCACTCTCGAGAGAAGTGGTAAGAGACACCTCGGCTGCAATGGGATTGAGATTAATCTAAGTCACCACAACAGAAACCCAACTTCTTTCTAAAGATTTTAGTTATGAAGTTTAAAGGGTAATAACAAGTTGATGATAAGTGACTGGAAACTGCACATTGAAAAGCTTGACAGCTAGTGCAGAAAAGAAGGCTGAGTATTGAAACACTTAATAAGATTCTGAAAAGTTTAAAAGACTTTAATGGTTCTAAAGAATCTTACCTATATAGATAACATAAGAGTGGAGTTGCTCTTAAACAAAACCAATTGTTTTGTAAGTTGTCTATGAATCTGGGTGAACTCAAGGCTTAATAGCAAGAACAAAATTATGTGAAGGAGCTGGAAAATGTTGTATGTATGCTCTATCCGGTGTTGATAAAAGAAAGATGGTTTAAGGAATTGACCACCACTGAATCTGTTGGCACTTTGGTAGAGTTGTACTAATTGGAAGTTTAAGTTGAAAAACACTTTCATTATGTATGACATTATTAACAAAAGTCTGATTTATAGACTTAGTGGGGATTGTTGGTAAAAGTCTATTAATAAGACTTATTATGGTTTAAGTTTAATAATTATAATTCTAAAATTAAAAGGAAGAAAACTGATTTATTTAAAGTCAGTGGCTGAGATTAAAAGTTGATCTTTGGAAGATCAAGGGCTGGAATTTTCCAGGGTGGTTAAGAATAACTGTTTTCTAACCAACTTCCCAACTGATTCTGAATTAACTGTCTGACAACGTCTGACAATTAAGAGATTCTCTATTCAAAGAGAATGTTTTCTTCACAGAAAAGATAGAGAGAAATTCAGATTTGCTGTCTGATTTTCTAGAGGGCTTTGTTGTATCCTAGGAGGTGAATTTGTCTAAAACCCTACAGCAATTCATAAGGGGACAAATATCACTTTAAAGATAGTGATCTTTTCACGCCTCAAAGCAATTTCTAAACCTTAGTTTCCAACAGAAACGAGACCCAAAAACATGCTCTCAGCTGAACTTTTGCTAGTTTGTAAGTACTTTTCAAGAGTTCATTTGAAAATTAATGCACCTGCAAAAGATTCTAGTCTAAAAATTATGGCATATATGGCATGGAACATAGCTACGTACGATCTAAATATGAACCACCACCACAGCAAGATATTTATGGTATTATAAGGCATAACTTCCTTAAATCAATGGCCAACAAAGTTGCTGGATCCTGGTTGATTACATAACTTCAGTAAATTTCTCATGGTTGGCCAATTCTTTTGGGTTAAAAAATAATCACGTAAACATAACTTCAGTAAATTTCTCATGGTTGGCTACTTCTTTTGCGTTAAAAAATAATCACATAATTAATCAATAAAAGAAGTGATCATGTGCTTCCTGAAGAGCTTGTCACCAAACACAATATGGGTTATTCAATTTAATGTGGGTTATTCAATTTTTAAAATCCGCATACTCTCTGTACATGAAGAGAGAAGATATAAACCCTAACAAACAAACCCCAACAAAATAACCACATAATACTCTTTCTGTAGACCAATACAAAGAAGATCAATTAACCCCAATACTCAAAGCACACGTTAGAGTCAGAATTGAATAGGTCGAACCTGAAATTGGAAGTACACAGAGGAAGGTGGTTGCTCACAGGAGGCGTGGCGGAGGCTCGTCAGAAGCTGTGCAACCGGAGGCGGCCGAAGGTGGAAGCACAAGCGGCAACGATGGTGGGCAAGTAGCGGGATAGAGGACTGGGGGGCTGCTGTGGTAGGGATTTCGTCGGAGATGCGGTAACGAGAAACACGCTGAGGTGTGAGAACGGAGGAAGAAATTGGGCAGATAAAAAAGAAAGGGAAAGGTGTGTATATTTAGGAAAAATTGTTCCAAATATACCAATCTTTCATTCAGTTGCTCTACCCTAATTTTTTCGAATTTCACAAAATATCCTATATTTTAGGGATAGTTGTGCACTCTACCATCGAAGTGTCCACACTTTGAGTAAATTTATGGATTGACTCCTCACCTTTTTATTTTGTGACAAAAATACCCAACTTGTGTACAAATCGTTTTTATAAATTATAAATCTTGTCCTTATAATGATTAAACCTATAGACTATAGTCATAACTTTGACTTTAAAAGTAGTTCATCTTAATACTTTTTGTCCATTATCATTTTTGAAATAATTTAGACAAAAATTAATAAGAATTTTCATAAATTTATTTTACAAAAGTTTGAAAATTTTGATTTATTACATAGTCATTGAGTCCAACTTTTGTTTGTCGAAAATAAAAAAAATTAGTTAAGAATTTTTTAATGCCTTTTTTGGGTTTTTTTTTTAAAAAAAAAATTGATTTTTTAGTTTTTCATTTACTAAAAAGGAAATTTGAAATTTATATTTAATTTTATATTTTTTATTTAATTAGTTTGTGTCATTGTGTTTGAATAAACAAGCTAGAACATAAGTTGTACACTATCTTGTTGGTCAAGTTGGACAAGGTAGAACACAAGTTTTTAAACTCTTATAAAAAAAGTTATGATTTTTTTTTCTTGTGTCTAAATTTATTTCGAAAATAATAATGGGAAAAAGTATTAAAATGAGCTACTTTGTAAAGTAAAAGTTATGGATTAATTATTTATGTGCTTAATTATAAAGGTGAGAAGTTATAATATAAGTTTTATAAAAAGATTATGATTTTTTTTTACTTGTGTCCCATTTTTCAAAAAAGTATGAAAAGAGTATTAAGATGAACTACTTTGTAAAGTAAAAGTTATGGTTTAATGATTTGTGTGGTTATTATAAAGGTGAGATTTATATTAGCAAATAATAAAATCAATTACATTATTTTTTATAAATGAGAAAATTGAACCTATAAGGTTATGTTATAAATGGAAAAAAATGTGTACATGGATTGGACATTTTTGTTACAAAATGAAAAAGTGAGGGGCTAATTCATAATTTTATTCAAAGTGTGGACTCTTAGAGGGTAGAGTGTGCAACTATCCCCAAAGTATAGGCTATTTTGTGAAATTCGAAAAGGTCGAGGTAAAGCACGCAACTGAATGAAAGGTTGGGATATTTAGAGCAATTTTTCCTATACTTTATACGGATCCTAGCCAAACGAGCTGAGCCGAGCCAAAAAATTATAGCCGAAATAAGCCTGCAAAAACACTGTTCCTAAGAGGAATTACTATTCACAAGCTTCTTAACTCTAAGACCCCGTTTAGTTGCAATTCATGGAAACGTAAATGTAATGGAAATGAATATAGTCCATTTTAGTGTCATGATACATGGACAAAAAAATCAACTTGTTTTGCATAACCTCATATCCATTGTAAAAAGGGGCTTGCTCCACCTCAATCATTCTTCCACCAAGAGGGTGTGTAACAAAATGGTGGAATCACTCCCTTCTATCTCACATTTACAATGGACAAGTTGTTGGAAGATTTTTTTATATGAATGTATTATGACACTAAGAATGGTCTAGATTCATTTTGTTTCCGTTTCTGTTTACTTTTTCATATGTCACATCAAACCAAAAGGGACCAATATATTATACCCAATAAACAAAAAATCCACTACTAAAATGCTCAAAAAATCACATTTTTTCTTTTAATGAAATAAATGGCTGATTTACATTAACTCTCTCAATTATTTTTAACTAGTTGAAGTCCCGTGAAATTGACATGATAATTTTACTAAAAATATATAATTTTGATAATAATATAAAATATCATAACTATAACCTAAAGCGGAGGTTAAAAAAATTATTAAACGACACATGTCACTTTTAGATTGGACCACACCATCCCTTTTTTTTTAAATCTTTTATTTTTGGATATGATAAATTCTTATCCATGTTTTTAAAATATAGGATAGAAAATCCCATTATTAAACAATCTTTTATTTTTGGATATGATAGACAACAAGATCATTAGGATATTTTTTTATGCTATCATACAAATTCTAGAATATTCATGTTAGTAGGGAAATTGCCTTATCTTTTTACGTAGATCATTACAAAAATTTATATTTAAGCATTTACATGATTATTTTTCTCGGATAATAAATATATTTGAAAATATTTTATTATTAATATTTTATTTAAGAAAAACACGTACAAGGTACGAGAATACATACTAGTATGTATATAATATTGAAAATAAAACTGCGTAATTTATAAAAATTATTTTTGGATAGTACGGTAGTACCCCATATTTCAAATGAATATATTTGCATATTTTTTCATTATTTGTTGAGATCTTTCCCTAAATTTAAAATTAAATTATCAAAATAATAATGTCAATTGAATTAAATAGTTTTAAATAATTTTTTTGTTCTTTGTTAAGACACTAATATGCATAAAATACTTAATTTTAAAAAGATAAAATTAATTATGATAGTTTATCTAGAAATATAATACAATTTATTAAAACTAGTTGTACCCGTCGTACAAAGTACGACTACAATGCGATATTTTATAACATTATAAATAAGATATTAATAAGTAAAAATTAGATACAATTGAATATTATATTATTCATACTTTATTACTTTCCATGTATGTAAATTTAGAGATTATGAAATATTTTAATATATTTATTAAATATTTTACTATCTATTTTTATTAATTTTAAACATTAGAAATATATATCCATATATGATAAAAGAAAATAAATATATCTATAAATAAATTCATCAAAAGATATATCCTAAAAGATTTATATTTATTTGAAAATATTTAAAAAAAATTATTTGTAAGTTTAAATACTTGTTGAAGGAAGCTTTCAATAGATATTTGTTTGATGTTAGAGATAAGTTTAAATAGTTAAGAATATTTTATAGAAAGAAATTATAATAATAGCAATAAGCTTTCATAAGCTTATTGCTATATTTTATAACATTATAAATAAGCTTTCAAAATCGTTCTGATGACTTGAAAAGGTATAGCTTTAATATATAGCTATAGATAATTTTTTTCAGTTAATCTATTAAGGTTATGTATTAGGATTCTTATCTTTTACTCCGTAATAAATAAGATAAGGTTATGAAAATTTTTAATATAAAGATTGGTAGAGAAAATAAGATAGAAAAAATACAATATAATACTATAATTTAAAGATAATTTCATAATAAGGATAGATCAAGTATAATAAAATTTATTAAAATATATATTATTTTTTTTTTTTGAAGTTAGTTTATTAAAGTTCTGCCACGTGACGTAATTTTTTCAACGGACATGGTTTTTGCTTTATAATGTACTAGTTATACCCGTCGTGACATGTACAACTACGACTCAAATTTTAAAAGTTTTTAGATATATTATAAATTGGATATTAATATAAAAAATTGCGAGCGGGTAAAACAAACATAATTACCATAGTTATTTTCGCTATAAAATTCCTAGGCAGGCTAATATTCACTTAGCTCGACTGTTTAGGGTTTCACCGCTCTCTTGTTGTACCTCGTCGCTCAAACAACAATTGCTCTTCTGACTTAGGCATCGGAGGTGGATTAGGGGGTCCCCGCCCCTTGTGTCCATTGTTTTGCAGGTTTTCTAGGTCAAGAGATCGAAGAGGAGCGGAAGAGGTGGAGTTCTTAATTGGTGTATTTAGTACGAATTGAAGACGAGATTTTGTGCGTTTCCAGAGCGCCCGAGAATGTGCGTTATCTCATCACTGCCACAGATTATTTTACTAAATGGGTAGAGGCAAAACCATTGGGAATCATCCGTGATTCTGACATCCAGAAATTCGTCTAGGAACACATTATCACGCGCTTCGGCATCCCCTTTGCTCTCATCTCCGACAATGGAACTCAATTCAATAGCGAGAAATTCAAGGAGTATTGTAAAGGAATGGGGATCAAAAATATCTATTCCTCAATCGGGTACCCATAGGCGAATGGGCAAGCAGAGGCTACAAATAAAGTGATCGTTGAAGGATTGAAGAAACGCCTTGAGAAAGCCAAAGGAAGATGGACTGAAGAACTACCAGCTGTTTTATGGGCTTATCGAACTACTCCGCGTAGATCAACCGGAGAATCTCCTTTTGCCTTGTGATGTGAGCCCCACCATGACGGCTAGCCAAGAAGAGGATGACATGTCCGTGCGCTCCGATGGACCGATCACTAGAGCCAGGACTCGGGCCATAGCCCGAGCCACTTCGTCCATCATCGTGCGCGCCGTCGCAAGCCTTGGCGCAACCACCGGCGCGCCCCTCTTCACGTGCCTCGTCACCATCGCAGGCGCGCCGAGTCACTAGCCCGACGCATCGCACCGCAGTGCCGAGAACCTCATTCTCGACACCGTCCCAGTGGCGAACGCCGAGCTCCATGCCACGTCGGGCCACCCCGGCGTGGGAACTTGAGGTTTCGGTGCTCCTCGGCCTCGACACTCGAGGTCCGGGTGCGCACCAGCCTCGACACTGCCGAAGCCTTTCCGCGCGCTTGACAGCGTCGCGACACGCCCTTGGCGCGCCACAACCTTGTCACGGCCTTGTCGCGACACTCGCGACTAGGCCACTCGCGACACTTGCTATTTTTAGAACTATTTCCATTCCGAAACATTGCTACTTATGTTTTTACTATTTTTATGAGTTTTGGGCTTGTGCCAAGTGGTTGGGCCGCATGTTGCATCCCCCTTCACTTCACCCACGCCGTTAGGGTTTCGAGGGCTAGGGTGTGCCACTTCTCCCTATAAAAGGGGCAAGCCTCCTCCTTGTTTTGCTACGCTTTGTTTAATGTACTGTTATGCTGTCAAGTTTACTCCAGAGTGATTATTAAGGCGTCAACCCAATTTCTTATCTCATCTCATATTCTTCCGATCTCCCTCAAAAGAGATCACCCTCTCAATCCTTTCAATTCTTTCTCATCCAAGTCTAGTCGTTAAATCGGCTCAATCTATCCAAGTTCGACGTGAGAAGACCCAATACGAGTCCAAGATTGATCCTCATCGTGAATCCTTCAACGGGGTTCACATCAACTGTGTAGTTGGTTGTCAAGGTGAAGGATCCCACCTTGATAAAGGGAGGTCTTGGGTTCAAATCCTGCCTCCAACACCCTGCAAGATTAAAAGGTGTGGAACCTTCATGTAGGTTGGGGTGCATGGGCTGCAGCCCATGACATGTGATTGAGCGCCACTAGTCAGATCGCCGCCCGAGGCAGACTAGAGGTTGGCCCACTGGTCAGATCGCCGCCAGAGGCAGGCCGGGAAGGTGGGTACAGGTGGGCTTGATCACAT
This sequence comes from Fallopia convolvulus, assembly GCA_964016875.1. Taxonomy (NCBI): domain Eukaryota; kingdom Viridiplantae; phylum Streptophyta; class Magnoliopsida; order Caryophyllales; family Polygonaceae; genus Fallopia; species Fallopia convolvulus. The sequence goes on from OZ024732.1 coordinate 10,773,422, forward strand.
CACCTTGGCCTATGGCACGGAAGCTGTAATACCGCTCGAAATCGGGTTACCAACACTGAGAACAACGCAGTTCAATCCCGACAAAAACAGTCAAGCGCTCTCCGCTCACCTCGACTTTGTTGAAGAACGCAGAGACATTGCAGCTGTACGCCTCGCAGCTTATCAAGGGGCCGCCGAACGGGTTATCGCTAGACGTGTAAAACACCGCACCTTCCGAGTGGGTGACCTCGTACTTCGACGAATCATGGGAAGCGCACGGGATCCCGTGGAAGGCAAGCTTGGACCGAACTGGGAAGGCCCGTTTCGGGTAACGACAGTGTGTGGATGGGGAGCATATAAGTTGGAGAATCTTAACGGAAAGGAAGTACCGCGGACCTGGAATATCGCCCACTTAAAGAAGTTTTTCCCTTGAAAAGGAGGACTATAGACGCTAGATCGTCGATGACTATCGCGAAGTAAAGTCGACCGCGACCGCGACCCCTGAACCGCGAGCGCGGGTTCGCTTGTAGTCGCTTCTTGCGTGGATGTTGAGCTTAGGCTGGGATCGCTAGGATGAACGACTTTATATATTTTCTTTCTGTTTTCTTAAAATTAGAAGGCTTGGCCAAGCACTTTTTTCAAATAATAAACGTTCTATTCTCCCCAATCTGATTTTGTTTGTTCTAAAGATTCCATCTTAAACCTTGGCAGATGATACGACTCGAAAAGATAGCTCTCGCCCCGTGATAATCGCTCATGGATGTACGAATATACGAATATACGAATATGAGAATATACGAAAGCGCTAGGGGAACAATTGACCAATCTGCATGGCCACTTTGATTAGAAACCCTCTGTACCCTAGGTCGCCAAACACGGTGAGTCGTGTAAGGCGGTTGTTGAAAGGGTTTCTTGACAACAAATCAATTTATATCAAGACCCCGCTGTTGTATAGCAAAGTCAGGTTCGTCCGCATGGAGAAAGTCAGTATCAAGTTTTTGTAACTTATTACGCAAGCAATCAACTAAAGGTACGGTTTTTAACAAGAAAAGAGGAATTCTAAGGTAAAGGTGTCACCACAACAACAATTATGCATGCCAAACGCTAATGAAACATAAAGATCATGCTTTTATCACATAAAGGCGCTAACTTTCGTTAACTTTAAGCAAGTAAATCAATCAACTTTCGCTAAATTAATAAACTTACTATCTAATCTCTTCTACTTCAACTAGGATTGATCTACTTTCGCTTCAAAACCCTAATTTGACTATTCTGATTCAGGGTTTCTGCTTTTGCTTCAACTATGAATGAGAAATTCCCTATCAACTTTCTTTTTAAGGATTAAGAGCAAGAGAATAGATTTATGCAATAAAAACAATCAAGACATGATCACAAACAAGCATGCACAACCATTGTTGGGTTTAACCCCAACCTTAGAGAGAAGGACTACTCACAAAGCATAATTAAAGAACAACTAGATTAAATAAAATAGAAAGCTTACAACTTTAAATCCAAACAATAGTTCTTCTCCAATCCACAATCTCGTCCTCCTCTCACGTCTCTATCTCTCTCTTCTCCTCCTCCTCTAACTTGAATGATTGATTAGAAAACTAAAGAGGGAACAAGTGTATTTATAGAGAAACTATTCTATATCAAATCTATCTTTAAGGAAATAAATCTATCTTAAATCTAACTATAAGGAAATAATATCTTCTAACAAAATATATCCCTTCTATCTATCTAATAACATAAAAGGAAATAGGATAAAAGCCCATTAATAGCACCGACTCGGACACTCTGCTCCTCGTGGTGCCTCGTTAACGACCTAGTCAAGGTCGTTAACGACCCTGTTCAGCACTGAAAACAGCTTTGAGTAAAACTTGCGTAGAGGACTCGTTACAACTCCGATTGACTCGATTCTTTTTCCTATGTTCTTGTAACGAATTTATCTATCTCTTTCCAAGCTCAAATTTGATCTCCAATGACTTTATGAACTTCATTCCTTGAGCTTATTCTTCATCTTCTCTTCATTCTTGAGTGCTATCTTCAACGTCTTTGTTCCTTTCTTCAAAAATTGCTCCAAATAGCTTCTAAAAACCTACAAAACACCACCAAAGCTTATGTAGACTCCATATCTCATGAAAATATGAAAACCTACACAAACGACTCAAAACAAAACATAAAACTGAAGAAAAAGACTCAAACACACTAAAAACACACCCTAAAAACATGACTAAAAAGGCGGACATCAGCGGTGTAGGTGGGGCATTTGTGAGCGGGTAAAACAAACATAATTACCATAGTTATTTTCGCTATAAAGGTATTTATTAAAATTACTGCGCAATTATTTTCGTTATTTTCTATATAAAATTATATGGCGGTTATGCAACTTAATGGAAGATTTTATCTTTCATTAAAGATAAAATTAAAGTTGGAGAAAGGGTGGAATTTTCCTTACTTGGGCTTTAAGGCAGTTGGCCAGCCCTAGGAGGATAATATTTTCGGCCTTAAAGATATAATTTTCGCCCCCCTACCTCTCCCTCTTCCCTTATAAATACATGCCCTAGGCATGTAGGGTGAGACACATGTGCACATCGGCATATTCATAAATCCTAGGCAGGCTAATATTCGCTTAGCTCGACTGTTTAGGGTTTCATTGCTCTCTTGTTATACCTCGTCGCTAGACCTGAACAAAGTCGGGCAAACCCGCCCAACCCGTACCGCCCGCCCGGAAAAATGGGCGGACTTGGACAAGATTTCTAACCCGAAAGGGTAAATAAGCCCGGCCCGCCTGAATTCATGGGCGGGACACGGACAATATTTTTCACCGAATATCCCGGATAACCCGCCCGAATACCCGAATATATTAAATATTTAAAATAAATGTTTATATTTATAAATAATGATATGTTTGTAGGGAATACTTTGGGCCATTGATTGTAGAAGTAGTACAAAAGAGAGTTAGATATTATAGTTCCTTCACCTTGTCACCTAAAAAGCTAGCATAAATACGATCTTAATTTCAAGTAATGTTAGACCGTGTAATTATAATACTAGGATTTTCTAATTTTCTTAATGGACATGAAAAAAAATTATTTATGAATTTATATCCGGGTCCCACGGGCTACCCGGGTCCGGATGTCCGGGCGGGCTTGGACATCCTTGCCGGCCCGAATCACCCACTTGACCCGAACCCGCTCGAACAAATGGGCATAATTTTTGTTCAAAGCCCGGCCCGGATCCGGCCCGAACCCGACTTTGTACAGGTCTACTCGTCGCTCAAACGACAATTGCTCTTCTGACTTAGGCATCGGAGGTGGATTAGGGGGTCCCCGCCCCCTGTGTCCATTGTTTTGCAGGTTTTCTAGGTCAAGAGATCGAAGAGGATCGGAAGAGGTGGAGTTCTTAATTGGTATATTTAGTACGAATTGAAGACGAGATTTTGTACACCAATAAAAATATAATGTAAAATATAGAGAGAGAGTCAAAATCATTCAGGTGAGTCCAATATGATTTTGATGGCTTATTAATAATATTAAAAGTTTTATTATTTATTTTAATTTTAGATAAAATATTTTAGATGGAATCAAGTTATACATATCTAGAGCTGTCAAAAGCTGGCCGAACCCGCTAACCCGACCCGAACCGTCCGAAAATTTTAGGGTCAGGACCCGAAATATTGAATCCGAAACCCAAAATCAACCGAACTTGATAGAATCCGAAACCCGTTGAGTTGAAACCCGAAACCCGTTGGGTTGACCGATTTAGTATATTTATAAAATTTATTTTAAAAACTATAATATATTTTATTATTAAAATACATAAAATAATATATCATAATTAAATATTTATAAATTGTATAAAATTCACCCTATCGATAAGGTGTTAACCAATGAATCTGATGTGTTCCTGTGCCAGACATCGCACTTGTCGCCTGATGAGTTTAAGCTCTTGAAGAAGAGAATTGATGAGATGTATCAGGTTAATTTGATTCTTGATAACTTGCCTGCACTTCGGTTCACCAACAAATATGGTTATGTTCTTAGATGGACAGGTTATCCTATTGGTGTCAAGCAGGGCCGTCTCGGGAATTTTGGAGACCTTGTGCAAAAATTAATATTGGACCCTTATAACATAATTAATTATATTAACTAAATTAAATAAACAATGATTAATATTGGACCCTTATAACATAATCAACGGGTTACGGTTCGGGTCGGGTCGACCCGTTGGACAACCCTAATCCAGTCCATCCCCAAAATAACATCATCACTAGGCGACAACTGTATCACAATAAAGTCTGCAAACCAATCCCAACCCCCAATCCTAATAGGGCTAATTCTCTATTTCCTCTCACCTTACTACCTTCGGGCAGTCCCACCATAAAGGATGTGCCCTCCGAGCAAGTCAACCCTAGTCTATCAACGCATGCAAAGGACACAAAAGAGTGCGTAGCACCCATATCAAACAAGATATGCATAGGTTTAGACTTAATCCAAATCGTACCTGTGGCAGTCGGAGCATTCAAGGCATCAGGCCTTCTCATCTTGAATACCCGAGGTTGGTTGCCCCCGATAGTGCTAGCTCCCGCACCACAACCTCTACTTTGGCTTGGTGCATGTTGAGTCTGTTGGAACTGACGACGAATCCCTTGGTTCACCGACCCCGGCGAAGATCCCTGTGAGGGTGTTCCAACCTTACAATATTTTTGTAAGTGGCCTGGCTTCCCACATTTGAAACAATTACGAACTGGTTTCCGACACTGATTCCTCATGTGACTAGTGTCTCCACAGTTGAAGCACTCCCTCAACCCTCCAGTAAATTGACTTTGTTGAGGTTGGTCTTGACGACCTTGTGACTGAAATCCAGATCGGTTTTGTTGAGACACACCCGAACGATTATCTCTCCTAGAATTTGATGGAGCAAACAACCTCTGCTTTTTATTTCTACTAACTTGTACATTCAATTGTTCCACCCCCAAGGTGGACATAGAATAAGCTAAAGCAGAATCTTGAACCTCCTTCAAAGTCTTGAGTCGATGTCCAGGTACGTATGCACGCAGTTGGGGTTGCAACCGCTTAAGAAAGGTTGTAATCTGCAGATTCTTTGTAGGAGCGGCATTGGGCACCGCTGCCAAACCTCGTTGAAACTTTTGGATAGTCTCACCCACGGTAATGTTCTCGGGCCCTGCATCCCGAAAAGCAGTCTCACGAGCCGCTCTCACGACCTCAGGATAATAGTTATCTCGAATCCTCTCTTGAAATTCCTCAAAAGTAACATTTACCTAGTGATCACGACGACTCCCACCAATCAAATGCATCCTCCTATAACAAACTCTGTACTAGAGACATCCTTCTTTCTTCCGGTGCCTGGATAGAGTCGAGAGCAGATGCCACTTTCCTCAACCACTGCTCAACATCAGCTTCCTGATCCCCCGTAAAGTTCGGTACCCCAGTCTTCCTGAACTCCGCAAGCCACTTATCAGGAAGAGGCTCGCGATATCTCCTTCCTTGCTCAGCCATGCCATCAGCCACTACCGGTTGTGCAAAAACTGGTCTTGGTGCCCTAACCTCAGCCCCTTGATATCCAGAATTGGTTGTATTATGATTAGGCAAAAATCTAGTACCTACCAGATTTTGTAATAACTCGGCAAGTGTAGCTCGGATAACAGCAGTCGTGTCTGGTGGTAACTCAACTGGTGGCACCTGAGCTGGCCCACGTACTTCCCCATTTGCCCTATCGTTGACTCCATTAGCAGGGAGCCCGTTCCCAACAACCGAAACATTTCTCCTTTGATGGTCATTCACTACAGGTCCAATATTTTCAACAACTTCCTCTTGAGGAAGGCGTGGCTCTCCCACGGCAGGAGCCTCTTCTCTGTTTCCAACACGGCCCCTACCACGCCCTCTACCACTACCTTTCCTTCCTGCTTTAGCTGCTCCAACTCTAGTTTGTGGAGCCATCTGTAAATGGATGTTTTACTATTTAAACTATCTTTAACTGAAGTTAACAAAATAACTTACTAGTCTACATGAGGTCCTTCGGCTGATGACGACAGAGTCGAGGCGTGTCATCTACCCTGTAAATGCAATATGACTACCCCAATGAAATAATTTGAAATTACCGGTTGGTTTTAGTTTTAGGTTGGACCTCGAGTACACTCGTTGTTCAGTTCCATGTGCCCTTGTTGTCAACCTGGCTCTGATACCAATTTGTAACACCCCGTCTTTACACCGGGCGCTACTCAGTAGTAGACCTTACTAGGTACTACCTAGCCGAGTTTGACAACGAGTTCACTTGGATCTTGCAACTCGGACACGACGAGAAAACATGAATAAAACATTCAACCGATATTTATAAAACCCAACTATAGAAAACATGCATGAAACCCAAAACAACATAATTTACAAACAAGTCCCCGAAGGGTCAACTACCATTCTAATACAAGCTAGAATCCATACGGTACTAATAAGACATTTAAAAACCAATCAAGTACCTAACACACACACAAGCACGATTCACATGAATAAATCCATACATTAACTTCTCACAGATCATAAGCACAACCACATGTCAAACTTCCTTACACAGTCACACATACAAGTTCAAGCAAAACAATACAACCATTCTTCCACCGTTCCATTCCATGGAGCTTATCAACCCTACGTCCCAGGTGCCGAGGCGCGACCTCCCACCCTTCACAATTTCCATCCTTATAACCCCGGGTCAAGCCTCCTCGGGAGCACTTGCCCAAAACACAAATAACTTTTCTTTTGAAGGGGCACGATTCTCTATCACATAACCATACGTAGTCGTCACTTCAACCCAGAGGACTACGCACATGGCCATGCCGAGAACGGTACCAACATAGAGAAAATATTCGAAAGCTTCACATTCAATGAAAGCCCAATGAAATTCTTTTCACACATATCATACACAAGTAAACCTTTTTCATAAAATAATCATCTAGGGACTACTTGCCCAAAACCAATCCTACAAGCACCACATGAAGTCTAACAAGTATTGAGCAGCAACTGAGCAAGTCGTAAACGACTTAACTTGAGGACGAATTTCCAACGCCAAGAAACCACTAATTATCCAACAACGCGAAACCCTGTCTAAGACAGATTGCCTATCTTTGCCCCACGTCTTTGATCACGACCTAAAACCCACGCTCCTATATACATATATATATATATACCTCAGTGAATAATAATAGCATTTTAACTCTTACAAACTCTAACCCCAAAAACAACGAAAAGCCAAGATGCTTTATAACTTCTTTTATATAATTCCAAATCCTTTAAAACTTGACATGAATATACTAGATATATAAAAGAACATTTTTCTAGTTCAAACCTTTTTGTAAAACTGGATAAAAGGACTCCCTGATATCATTACAAAACAATACCCTAAAATTACTCTGAAATCTTTTACCGATTATAAATCCGATATCTAAAATACCCTCTGAGAACTATAAATCGACTGATTTTTAAATCCAAATCAGTTGTAAAGCCAGATCTGGAAACATTAGTAAAATCTAAACAAACTATTAACTAATTAAAACTTACCAAATAACGCCTGAACTCCAAAATCCGACCCGACAAACGAATCCAACACCGGCTAATACCCTCTCTCTCTCTCTCGGTTTTTCTCTACGCAACTTCTAATTTGCAATGAAATGAAATCACATTTATATATACTAGATAACAAAGAGTCGGCATAATAGTCGGCTAAATTTTTTGAATTTTGTAGTTTCCATCCTCAAATCTTCCTTACTACAAACTTTACCCTGAAATAATTATTAATTACTTTTAAGTTAAAAACTTTTTAAAATATAATTTTCTAAAATTCAAAATAAAATATAAAATATTATTAATTAGCCGAGATTAATTATAAGCTAAGTAATCCAAACACGAAATTCAAGGAGCATAAAAATAGGATAAAAATATTGAAATATTCCCGAATATTACAAAAATTACCCATTTACATCCAAATATCACTTAATTCGAGCACGCGTTTCCAAGCATATATTATTTAAGGTCACCCCGAGATTTCTTAATAGCTAAGCAATCTCAACACGAATTGGGAGAAACATTAAATTATCAAAATTATTTGAGTATCACAATAAAATCATGGAAAATTGGTTTTATTGGTCTACATAATTTACATGACGTTTTGTATTTAGTAAGTTTTTCCATCCGAGGTACATAATTTTACCGCTTTAACGCGAGTACCGTTCCGAGACAGGTTTAGTTTTTAAACCGACCTTTCCTTGCCTTAATTAGGAAGGAAACCAAAAATAGATTTTACAAAGGGCTCGTACTTTTGTAAGAAAAAGTAGAAGGAGGGGTTTTGAGAAAGAGTTTGGACGAAACGACGGATCGAGAGCTCTTCACCGCCGGCCACTTCTCCACCTCACCTTCTTCTTCCTCCTTGTTCTAAGCATGTTGATGTTGCTGCTATAGACCAAAACCAGCGAGAGAATCAAGTCGGAACGTCGGACGGGGAAATAGAATTCAAGTCCTCACTGCCGGTCTCTTTCTCGCCTCGCCGTACGTCGCCGTCGGCGATAGCTAGCTACTCCGACCACCACCCACCGCAAGGGCCGCCGACGAGCAACGCCCATCCACCCTCAAGCTTAGGGATCGAGCCACTATCGAGCCAAACGAACCATGGGATCGAGTGAAGGTATATACGATCGAAATTAATTAGCGGGTTAGTTGCGGAGCCATCGTAAGGGCCATTCAGTTCCGCTTTGCTAATTAAATTTATGGTTTTTATAATCTTGACATTGATACGGTCCCACAGATTCAAACCGCTTGAGAAACGGACGTCGGGATCTTCTGTTATAGCGAATACAAGTTTTGGATATCGATTGGCAGGTAAAGGACTTCGGATAATTACTCAGGATTCGTTGTTAACCCGTTTGATCCGAGATTTGGTAACCTTTAAGAACTGTTGCTAATGAACAATTTTCATAGGTGGAAAAGGATTCAAGAAACGGGCCAAAATCCACCAAATCCGTTCGTGGTACTGGTTTTCCGGATTTTCAGAGGTTGGTGACGAGCAGTTTTCTTGGGCTTAGATCTACGTCTTCAAGCAACTATTCCGGGGAATTTTTCCAACAGTTGGAAGGTGGAAACGAGGGCTTTATACTGTCATAAGTCCCGTTGCCACCCCGTCCCTGGTGTCTCCGGTGGAAGCCGATGAACAGGCCTTCACGGACAGCTTTGCTGCTGAATTCTTTTACCCAGAAAATTCAGCATCAATGAATGATTTTCGTCGCCTTTGTTCTCTGTCTTCCAGCAACCAATATCAGATACGTTGCCAACAGTTGCAAGGTGGAAAGGTGAGCTTTCTACTGTAGCAATAGCCACGCCACCCAGCTCCTGGTGTCTCCTCTGGAAGCCGGTGAACAGGCCTTCACGATCAGCTTTGGTACTGGTTTATTGTGCCCAGAAAATCAGCCTCAATGAGTGATTTTTGTAGCCTTCATTCTCCATCTCCCCTCAACGAATTAAAGTTCCGTTGCCAACAGTAGAAAGAGGGTTATGAGGACTTCCAACTGTCACTTGAATCGCCCAAAACGGATGTCGGACGAAGTCGTTAGCCATCGACGAAGTTGGCTCGTCGCTCACTTTATTTCCGGTCACTTTGGGTTTTAAAAGGAAAAAGGAAAGGTGTTTGGACCCGGGATTGCCTTGATATGCGGACATGGATTCTGATGGATCGTTTTGATTCACATGTTGCCTCGTTTTGCGCATTGTATCGTTTTGCGTGCCACCTCAATTTGCGCGCAAGTAAATCCCGAAAGCGTATCGCTAGGTAATTTCCGTCTTTTGAACTTGACTTATATTATAGAATGATTTTAGGATAAGATCATTCAAGGTTGGACATTCATATTAAATCTCGTAAAGCGTGATTTATCGAATTGGTTAAGTTATAAAGCCGGATTAAGTCAAGCAAGTGTTTGACAAATTATTATAAGGACATAATAATTTGTAGTAGTTAAATCTTGAAACGGAAATAAATTGATTATAATTTATTTCTGTATTCTTTTCCGGTACAACCCGAGCTCGAGTCTTGGATGCACGTCGTTCGAGATGAAACTAATCGCTTTAAATGGAGATATCTCGTATAATGCAAGTGGACGGTTCTCTCTTGCCCTTTTTATTCAACGTGAATTTCTATTTCCGTTTAATATATCTAATTGTTGGGAACACTTGTTTGCTAAATAACCAAACTTAGGTTTATTTATTGCTTAGATTTAACGATGGTTCGTTATTTCATATTATTATTAGTACTGTTAGTACTATTTAGGGACGTTGATTGTGCTCTTATGTGATTGGAGATTCTCCTTTGAGATATCTTTGTTGTGAATAATTAATATAAACAAGGATAGCGAGTTTTGACTCGTATATCTCTTTATAACTTGTTAGGACGTATACTTGGTATCGGCTCCTATTAGGAGGTATACTTGGTATCGGCTCCTAACAACCTCTGTATTATGTGTAGAAAGTAGTGACGTGCAATGTGCCTACTGTTCTCCTTAATACCTCGGGTCATGACTCTGCCTGCTCTATCGATAAGAGGGGTGTTTGCACTCTAGCTAAGTGCACTAATATACGAGGTCTGAAATATTGTCCTTCGTATTTATACCGGCTATGTGCGAGCCAACTTAAAAGTCTTTAACTAAAGTGAATAGTTTTATAACTTGTGAGAAGATAAAGTGCCCAATGCACTATAATTAAATGAACTTAGTTGTGGTCCGGATAAGAGCCGGGTGTTTTTGACTCTTGTATGCGTGGTAGTATAATTCCCAACAGATCTCATAAATTTTGTAGGAGCCACATAATTGGTGTCCTATCTTAATCTTGAATTATATTATTTCTTTAAACTTCTTTCTGAAAACGCTAGTTGTTGGATCATCGACCGACTGTTGTTCGGATTCCGATGTCACATATCTAGTCTTTTCATGAGAACCAAGCCCTATTCTTTCACTTGCTTAGTCTCTTGGAAGAGTAATACCCTTGTTTCTTCCCGATTCCGTCCGGCTGGTATTTCTGTCTTCTATGGAAATTTCGGGTTATAGGAAAAAGACTAAAGAAAATCAAGCTTGAAAACCGTGGAAGGATGGAAACGAAAGGAGGCCGGGAAAGGAAGGAAAAAAAAGAACAAAAGGATGTTTTGAAAGACGTGTTGTCTCCACACAGACGTATCCAGGATTTTGAAAGTTATTCCATGAACGATTCCTGTTTTATGTTTTCCGCTGTAAACTCTTGTAACCATGTTTATGATATAAGACAGTCTGTTTTATCAGATTATGTTGTTTAAACGTGTCTTTACTCATTTCGGTCACTTAAGCCTCAACGGCCTTGGAAGGGAAAGTCCGAGTCCGTCGGCGGTAACATCCCATTATAAGTCTGTAAAATGGGGGTGTTACAAATAACCTAGTCAGAACAGTCTGGTGACAAAAGTTCTGCATTGTGGGGGATTGTTGGAATTTAATAACATTATTTCAATTCCATAAAATGCAGAATTTTGAGAGTGGTGTACAGCTTGAACAATAAAGTGGAGATTTGCTTTTCTAGGCATTCCCACATCGGGTTTTAGGCCATCACATTGGCTAGTTATAAGAAACCAAGTACACACCACTAATTAGAAAACAAAGAGAGGAATGCCCCCTCGTGCGCGCCGCCTCTGTCTCGCTCGTGACACGTGCGTGGTGTGGTGTTGGGGCTTATCTTTTTACGGGATATTTTAACTATTTTATTTAAATTGGGCCTCCGAGATTTGCAGATTAGTTTGACGATAACTATTCCGCAACTCTCCGTTTTCAAACTGTTTTCAGTTTCCGAAACTTGGGGACTACCCCATTTATTTGGTCAAACAATTTTATCCATTAGTTTTAACTGAAGAGAAAATCGTGCTTGATGGATCAGATCGTAGGATTACAGTTGCTATCTGTTCTATATATTTCCACGTTTATGTATTTGCAAAACACACGAACAGAATATCTCTTCTACTCTTTCACAAAACTACCTATCCGGTTTCTCTCTACGGTTCTGACTTCGACATTCCCAATTCCTCTTATCCGAGTACACGGATTCGAGGAAAGCTGCGCTTAATCCTTGGGGGACGAACGCTCATTCGGATTTGTACCGATGTCCGGGCGTTTTGTTTCTAAGGCAGTGGAATCCTCCACGACGCAATACAATAACACATCAAATCCCTCGGCCTACATTCGTTTTATTATTAACGTTTATTTTCCTTGCAGAGAACTTATTCTTACAGTTATCTGGGTGGAAGCTTGTAGTCAACGACGTCTTTCGTGCACCCACCAATGCCCCACTCTTGTGCATCATGTTCGGGGACGGTGTTCAGATCCTTGGGATGGTTGTCGTCACCATAATGTTTGCTTCTCTCGGGTTCATGCCGCCCGCATCCCGAGGTGCACTTATCACCGGCATGATCTTCTTCTACATGGTGCTCGGGATCATTGTGGGATACGTAGTCGTTCGTTTGTGGAGGACTATTGGAGGTGGAGACAAGATGGGTTGGGCTTCGGTGGCTTGGCTTCTTCCCCGGGATGTCGTTTATAATCCTCACCATCCTTAACTTCTTGTTGTGGGGCAGCTACAGCACCGGCGCCATAACGTTCTCCCTCTTTGTCGTTCTCATTTTGCTTTCGTTCTGCATTTCCATGCCCTTAACTCTAGTCGGGGGATACTTTGGTGCAAAGGCGCCTCATATTGAATACCCGGTACGAACCAATTAGATCCCACGAGAAATCCCACCTCAGAAATACCCGTCTTGGTTGTTAGTGCTCGATGCAAGCACCCTTCCATTCGGGACCCTCTTCATTGAGCTCTTCTTCATCATGTCGAGCATCTCGATGGAATGCGTGTACTATGTTTTTGGGTTTCTCTTTATTGTCATGATCCTGCTTGTTGTGGTATGTGCTGAGGTGTCCCTTGTGTTGACATATATGCACATTTGCGTGGAGGATTGGAAATGGTGGTGAAAGTCTTTCTTTGCTTCTGGGTCAGTGGCTATATACATCTTCCTCTACTCCATCAACTACATTGTGTTTGATCTCAGGAGCTTGAGCGGGCCGGTGTCAGCCACTTTGTACTTGGGCTACTCTTTGTTCATGGTTTTGGCTATCATGTTGGCTACGGGCACCGTCGGTTTCCTCTCCTCTTTCTGGTTTGTGCACTACTTGTTCTCCTCTGTGAAGTTTGATTAAGGAAGGTACTAAAAGTCTATGTGTAATGAAGATATAAGGATACCTTAGGAGTTGGACTGTTGTGTTCTTGAGACAAGCCACAACTTCAAAGAGTTTTATTTTTGTTTTATGTTTTTTCAGTTTTATCACTTGGATTTGAGCTTATGGGAAATTTATACTCTGGTTAGAATTGAACTTACAGAAGCAGTCATGCATGTTTCAGAAAAAAGAATGTATTTTCTCATCGGTAGTTTGGTCTGCTGGGTTAGAATAATGTAATTTTACTTTTTTTACAATGTTTTTCTTAATAGTCGTATTCTTCATACGTAAAACCTCACGACTTGATCAAGTTGTCCCTATTTGAATACAATATAATTCGACTCTAAACCCATTTCGCTTATAATAATCTCATTGTAATAACTATATAATACTTGTGGTGGAACAGTTCGAAATCGAAATTGATAAAAGTTGAAATCGATTTGATGTTGAAAGCTTATAATGCGATTCAATGATCAAAGCTGAATGTGAACTACACGTTTTGTTCAATATATTAACTATTGATATGAATCAAACCGTAGTTTTAAAAGGCGCAAATGACCCTGGAGCCCAGTCGAGGGCGCGCCTTTCGTAGGCAAGGCGCATACAAGTGTCAAAAACCCGTGAAACCATTTCTAAAATATATTTTAACTCAAAACGGCATTGCATCAGCGGACAGGTGGCGGCGGCGGACAGGTGCCCACGAGGGCTGACGGCCAATAGGCGAGAGTTGGGTGATGGGTGTGGCTAGGGTTTCTACTTCTCCATCTCCTTTCTATAGTATCTATCATGAACACAGAATCTGTTTTGTCTTGTTTTAAATTTGTTTTGTTTTTTATTTTTATTAATTCAAATGGGCTTTAATATGTTTGTGCCAACAGCCCATATTAATAAAAAAATGATAATGGATATTACTTTCAGTGTTTTAACGCAATTCAGCCATAGAACAGGCGCACGCCTTTTGTAAACCGCGTCGCCCGTCACCTGCCGGGCGAGCTCGGGCGAGGTTTTTAAAACTAAGAATCAAACATTTCAATTCAAGCATGACTTTCATGGCACAATTATAGTTAGTGCTAGGGCCACTTCTATTGATTATAGTTATTAACATATCAATTGTATACTTCGCTGTCTATACTCTCTTTAGTTATGACAAAACATCCCTGACTCAATCTCTATCAATCAGTTTGCCAATCCAAATCGATGCTAGTTCAAGATGAATTTTGTTTTCCCCAGGAAATTAGATTCATGTCTGATATTTTCAACCGACTTTAAGTTTAATTGCATTGAATGGTCTCCTTTGACCTTTATGGAGAACTAATCAAATCACATATAATAAGGCTTTACTTAGAAGGTTAAGTTGGGCTCTAACAACTTTAGCTCTTCCAGAGAAGATTGAAATCAGTTTGCCACAAAACCAACTTGTACCCCGATATAAATAGCTTCTAGTGGTGCCCTGAAAGCTGAGCTAACAATAAAACACTTTGTAAAAAAGTTTAGCTCAAATGCTCAAGAAAAAGTTGGTGATTGAATCCCCAACAAGTCCATATAGAGAGACAGCCGAAAGTTTAGATCAAATGACTAGTATAGAGATAGGCTTCCTCGGCAAGATTACTCAACAATTGTATGATCACAAATATTGGCAATTTGGAATTTGGATAGCCATGAGGTTTGACTAAACCATGCAGAAAGATCTTTCTGCACTTGCTCATCAATTTGCTCATTCGCTTCTTTCTTTGTTTTTCTAGGCATTCCGACATTGGGTTTTAGGCCATCAAATTGGCTAGTTATAAGAAACCAAGTACACAACACTAATTGGATAACAAAGAGAGGAATGCCCCCTCGCGCGCGCCGCCTCTGTCTCGCTCGTGACACGTGCGTGGTGTGGTGCTGGGGCTTATCTTTTTACGGGATATTTTAACTATTTTATTTAAATTGGGCCTCCGAGATTTGCAGATTAGTTTGACGATAACTATTCCGCAACTCTCCGTTTTCAAACTGTTTTCAGTTTCCGAAACTTGGGGACTACCTCATTGATTTAGTCAAACAATTTTATCCATTAGTTTTAACTGAAGAGAAAATCGTGCTTGATGGATCAGATCGTGGGATTACAGTTGCTATCTGCTCTATATATTTCCACGTTTTTGTATCTGCAAAACACACGAACAGAATATCTCTTCTACTCTTTCACAAAACTACCTATCCCGTTGCACTCTACTGTTCTGACTTCGACATTCCCAATTCCTCTTATCCGAGTACACGGATTCGAGGAAAGTTGCGCTTAATCCTTGGGGGACGAACGCTCATTCGGATTTGTACCGATGTCCAGGCGTTTTGTTTCTAAGGCAGTGGAATCCTCCACGACGCAGTACAGTAACACATCAAATCCCTCGGTCTACAGTCGTTTTATTATTAACGTTTATTTGCCTTGCAAAGAACTTATTCTTACAAATTAGAAACAAAACAAACTCTGCTTCTGTCGAATGGAGGGCCAAATCATCAAACTTCTCGATCTGTCGAAGCTTGAACCGCTTGATGGGACCAACTACCGCCGCTGGTCTCAAAAGTTGTTGTTCGTCTTCGAGCAACTCAAAGTCGACTACGTCCTGCTCAACGATCCGCCCGCAGCCCCTCTGAAGGCGCTTCCTCTAGCTCCTGCAGACTCTCAACCAACGCCAGATGAGGTCGCTGATGCTGATGCTGCTGAAAAGGCTGCTACTCTTGCCTCAAAGATTACTGCTGAGACTGAAAAATATGAACAAGACAACAAAACTGTAAGGGGTATCTTACTGAGCCATATGACGAATGCTTTGTTTGATTTGTTTCTTACTAACAAATCTGCTAAGTCCATTTGGGAGACTCTTGAGAAAAAATATGTTGTTGGCCAGTTCCGTCGTTTTCAGATTGTTGATGACAAGCCTGTGATGGAACAATTGCATCAGTACGAGAACCTGGTTGTTGACATCCTTGCTGAAGGAATGAAGATGTGTGAATACATTCAGGCGAACTTCATGATTGAGAAGCTTCCAGATTCTTGGGCCAGCTATCGCAACCATCTCAAACACAAGAAGAAGAATCTGACCTTGGAGGAGCTAGTCGGCCACATGAAGATCGAAGAGGCGAATCGCCTCAAAGATAAGCCTTCAAACAATTCTGATAATTCGATTAAGGCTAATATAGTTGAATCTTCTGGTCCGAAGAATGAAAGGTTCAAAAAGGGTGTTGCTGGACACTCTGGGAAAAATCAGAAAGCTCTTCAAAACAAGAAAACTCAGAATTTAAAGAAAGGTGGAAAAGGCGAAAAGGCGAAGGCAGGGTGCTTTGTTTGCGGCAAGCCAGGCCACCGTGCCGCAGTTTGCCACCACAGGGTCGACGGTCCGAAGAACGACCACGCCTGGTTCAAGAGGAATGGTCCCAAACCGAACCAGGAACAGAATCAGGCCAACCTGATTGAAGAGGACCTGGTTGCTGTAATATCAGAAGTGAACGTGGTGGACATGGCTGAGTGGGTGGTGGACAAGGGGGCGACTAGACACTTCTGCGCCAACAAGGAGCTCATCTCCGACTACAAACCTGCTGACAAGGGAGAGCAGGTCTTCATGGGCAACTCCAGCATCTTCGAAGTTGTCGGTAAAGGGAAAATTCTTCTCAAACTTAATTCTGGAAAGATATTGTCTTTGATGAATGTGTTGTATGTTCCTTCCTTGCGTAAGAACTTGATTTCTGGTGGACTTTTAATTAAGGCTGGTTTTAGGCTCCTCTTTGATGGAGGGAAATTAGTGATTAGCAAAAATGGTGAATTTGTGGGGAAGGGCTTCATGACTGGGAACGGTTTGGTTGTCCTTGAATCTGCTATTGTTGAGACTGCTAATAAAGCTTCTACTTATGCTTATATGGTTGAGTCCTTTGATTTATGGCATGCTAAATTAGGACATGTGAATGTGAATGCTATAGATCGTTTAAGCAAAGCAGGTTTAATTCCGAAATTAACCAAAACCGAGCATAAAAAATGTGATGTATGTGCTGAAGCAAAATTCATTAGAAAACCCTACAAACTTGTAGAAAACAGGAATACAGAATTGCTAGAATTAAGTCACACGGATCTAGCAGACTTTAAGAATTCTGAAAGTAGAGGTGGTAAGCGTTATTACATCACTTTTGTGGACGACCTTTCAAGGTACATTAAAGTATACTTGTTAAGATCTAAAGATGAAGCTGAAAAAACGTTTATAATATACAAAAACGAAGTAGAAAACCAACTAGACCGTAAGATTAAAAGACTTAGGTCTAATCGAGGAGGAGAATACTCAACAGACTCTTTGAAAAAGTTTTGTCAAGATAATGGTATAGTTCATGAGATGACTGCACCTTATACTCCTCAACAAAATGGAATAACTGAAAGGAAAAACCGGATTTTTAAAGGAAATGATGAATGCTATGTTAATTAGCTCTGGTTTACCTAATAACATGTGGGGTGAAGCTGTGTTATCTGCAAACCATGTTTTAAACAAGTTTCCGCATAAAAAACTAGAACATACCCCATATGAACTTTGGAAAGGCTATGCACCTAACTTGTCATATTTGAAAGTGTGGGGTGCTTAGCTAAAGTGGCTTTTCCTTCTTTTAAACGCGAAACAGCTGGTTCTAGGACCTTTGATTGTGTGTTCATTGGTTATGCTGATTGTAGTGCTGCATATAGATTTATGAAATTGAATGATAAATCTGTTTGTGAATATCGTGATGCTGAATTTTTTGAGCATATCTATCCTTTGAAAAACATGCCTATGTCTACTTCTGTTAATGTGTTGCCTGCGTCTGAACCTGCTAAAATTGTTGATGAAGTTCAACCTAGAAAGAGTAAAAGACGTAGCACATAAACAAATTTTGGTCCTGATTTTGTGACTACTTTTCTTCTAGAACTCAAAGACATAGATAAAATAGATGAATCTGTGATTAGCCTTCATATGATAGAAAATGATCCTAAAACTTATGAAGAAGCTATGAGTTCTATATATGCTAGTTTCTGGAGAGATGCCATTAACAGTGAGTTGGATTCCATTATATCTAATGGGACTTGGGAAATTGTAGACTTACCTAGAGGTAGTAAAGCCATTGGGTGTAAATGGATTTTCAAGAAAAAATTGAAAATCGATGGTACTATAGAAAGGTATAAGGCAAGACTAGTAACCAAAGGATTTACTCAGAAATATGGTATTTATTACTTTGACACTTATTCACCCGTCACTAAGATCGCCACTATTATACGAGTATTGATTGCACTAGCATCCACTTATAATATGTTTGTACATCAGATGGATGTCAAAACAGCTTTTCTAAATGGCGATCTAGATGAAGAAATATATATGCAGCAACCTCCTGGATTCGTGATCCAAGGACAAGAGAACAGGATGTGTAAGTTGAAGAAATCTTTATATGGTCTAAAATAAGCCCCAAAGCAATGGTATGAAAATTTTCATAAGACTATTATGAGCTTTGGTTTTGTCGTTAATGACTCTGATGCATGTGTATATACTAAGATGATACATGCTAAATGTGTGATTATATGTTTATATGTTGATGACATGCTAATTATGGGGACACCTTTAGATGTAATTAATCAGACCAAAGATTTCTTATCGTCAAAATTTGAGATGAAGGACCTAGGTGAAGTTGATGTAATTTTAGGTGTGAAAGTTACAAAATCTAAAGATGGCTTCACTTTATGTCAATCTCATTATGTAGAGAAAATACTAAGAAAATTTAATTCTTTTGATGTCACGCCTGCAAGAACACCTTATGATCCTAGCATACACTTAAAGGAAAATAAAGGAAAAGTATTTCTCAATCTAAATATGCTAAGATAATTGGTAGCTTGATGTTCTTGATGAATCATACTCGACCTGATATTGCTTATGATGTAGGTAGATTAGGCAAATATACCCATAATCCATGTAATGAACATTGGAATGCCCTAAAAAGATTATTGAAGTATCTAAAAGGTACTGCTGATTGGGGTTTATGTTATAAGAAATTCCCTAACGTGTTAGAGGGCTTTTGTGATACAAATTGTGTAACACCCCGACTTCCGACGGGGCGCTACTAAGAAATAGACCTTACTAGGTATTATTAAATAGGTTGACAACTACACTTTAGAATCTTTCAACGCAGGCACGACGAGAAAAAAAAAACATCCAACCTTTATTTTAATAAAATTATAGAAAACGTAGTTATGCATGAATTCCCGAAAACCTAAGTATTCAAATCCGACACGACACTTACTAATACTGAACTATTCGAACAAAATGATAATAAATAAATCATAATACTAACTTCATCTTTAGCAAGAATAAAACCAATGTCCTAATTATCATAAGTAAACCAGCGTAAAACCCATCCCACTATGACACGCGCTCTTTACCGCTCCGACCCACCATCTAGCCTCGGTTCCTGCACGGCTCCCTGGTTCATACCTGGAACTGAAAATATTCCCCGAAGGGTCAGATTCTAATCTACCAAGCTAGAGAGAATACGGAAATTGCAGAACGTTTTGAAATCATTTCTAGAGTCAGCATACAATCCACAATCGCAATCATAACTCTAAAGGCCAATACCTAAATTAGTCATAGTTAGTCACACATAGCCACATACGCATTACAAACACAATCCCATAACAAAGCGATTCCTCCTTTTTCCACAATCCGACGTCCAAGGCGCTCATCACCGCGCCGAGTGCAGAGGCAAGCCCTCTCACTCCACTTCACAATCTCCCTTCTAACCCCTGGCTAAGCCTCCACAGGAGCACTTGCCAAAAACACACAGATAATAATTTTCTTTTTGAAGGGGCACGATTTCCCAGTCACACGGGTCAATGTAGCCAACTCTTCCTCAACACCAGCTACGATGGGCCGTGTCGGAAACGGTACCAACACAGAGAAAACATTCTAAAAATATCCTTCCGATAAAACACGTTCAAACCATTTTACACACACAACAATACGAGAAATTCAAAACAGTTTATAAAGGCATTCGGGACTAGTTCCCAAAACCCGCCCTACAATATCGATATGCAATCTAACAAAGTATAGAAGAACCGAGCAAGTCGAAAAATGACTTACCTCAAACGAAGGATCCTCGAAGAAAACGGGACTACGATCTTAAACGGAAACGATTCCCTAAAGAATTATAAAGGGAAAGATTAAATAAAATACAAGCCGAACCAAACTAACCCCAAGAAAATCCACTTCTAATTTTCTTAAACCACCGACTTTTATTGAAGAATTTCTAATTAATAGATATTAGAATGTGCTAATCCAAACCCCTTATCAATTTTATATTACTTAACTAGCAAACCTAACCCACAAATTCACGCTAGCCTGCCATTTAGTTTAGTCTCAGATCCATTAAATGAGCCTAGTCCAATTAAATCCACTCTCCCACTTATCCAAATGATGGGCCTGCTTACAATTGATTAGAAAAACCCAACCACATATTGACCCATCAATTCAGCTGATGGAATTCAATCGATTTCTCTCCTGCTCAAATTCAAAACACCACCCTTTTAACCAGCCTCTTTTTGGACTTTCAATCTAGCTGGGCCCCACCCCTATCCTTTTGACCAAGTTACAGTCAACCTCGTCTTCTACCTCTGAAACACTCATACATCTCGGCCCGACTTCACCTCGCCGGATTTCTGGCCCTCCTTCTTCGACGGGAAACACACCAACCGACTCCCCTTCGCCCCCTCCTTCTTCGACTGGCCACACACACCAGCCCGACTCCCCTTTTCTTCAATCTCGTGCCGAAGCCTCCTTCGCCTAACCCGCAGATCGGAATCGATCTCGCCCACCAAGATTCGAGCGTGCCTCAGCACCGGCCGATACCGAGATTCGGTCCCCGCAGTTCCTCGCTCGGAACGCTCCTCCCGCCTGTACTACCCAACCCCGCGACCCGCTGGTTCGCTTCCTCAACCTCGACCGCACCTGTCGCCCGTTCACTGCCTCGCCCCGCCCTCACCGTCCCCCTACAACGACCCTATCACTCGGACCCTATTCCCGACAACGATGGACAAAAAGAAAGAAAGAAAACAAGGGAAAAAACTTAGTGGTGACGACGAGGACTCACCGGAAGTATGGGTGCCGGAAGGCCGGCGAGAACGGAAATCGCTAGTGGTGGTGCAGTCGATCGCAACGGACTGGACTCAATCTCCGGACTTCTACGCACACATGGAGGAGGCCATTGTTGAAAAGCTTCGATCGTATTTTTCGGGGTTCACCACTACGTGGGTTTGTTAATATAGGATAGCTTAGAAAGATTTGGATAAATTTAGGCCTTTTTAGATAGAAATACGTTATATATGTTTTTTGGAATTATCCATACGGATTAATACTTCGGTTTGTTAATAAACATGGGTTTACCGAAATTTGATAGCTATGAGGGACTTAGGTTAACGGATTAGATATAATTTTCATAAGAACGATAAGGATACAGTCCATGGTTGCCAAAATGGAAGGATTAATACTTAATTTGCTTTACGAGTTTACTTGCGGATCAAGAACTCAATTGCTTGTAAGCGAAGGAACCAATTTTTCCGACTTACAATACCTAAAACGAACACGGATTTTACAAATTGGGTATCTGATAATGATAAAGTAAGCTCTACTAGTGGTTACGTGTTTACTTTATGTGGTGCGGCTATATCTTGGAAGTCTGCAAAGCAGACAGTTATAGCAAGATCTACTATCGAGTCAGAGTTTATCGCTCTTGACTAAGCTGGGCAAGAGGTCGAGTGGCTAAGAAGCCTAACGGCAGACATCCCATTGTGGGGGAGGCCAACGCCTCCCTGTCTCTACATTGTGACTCACTGTAATAACTGTGGTTTTTAAGGATATTTTTTAATTTTTCTCAGATATCTTTTTAACCTTTTTGTCCGTTTTAACGCTAAATCCAATATTTTTGTTGGAGATTAAATCCTAGAAAATTGTTGGTGATATCCTAGAATCATAAAGAAAAGATTTTATGGATCGGTGTGAATTCTAGGATTTTTCAGTGGAAAAAGAATATTTATTGGATAAGCCGTCCTTTTAATTATGTACTATAAAGGATTTAAAATACGAAACAGAAGCCATAAAAATTTAAGGTAGCAAGATAAATGTAACACCCCAATTTTATATCGGGACACTACTCAGTAGTAGACCACACAGAGGTCCACATGAGCTAACTTGACAACGAGTTCACGTGGATCTTACAACTCGGGCACGACGAGAAAATACAAAGAAAACATCCAACCTGTACTTATAAAATCAATGTATCGAAAACATGCATGAATTCCCCAATTGACATAAACTGCAATACAACTTATGAACCCTTTATTGACATCATACTACTCTTTCCTTAACCAAAACCAAACATTACACAATATAAGTAACAACCAATTAACCGAACTGAACCCAATCCTAATGACACGGCCTTCAACGACTCGTACAATCATTTTGTCGAGGTTCCATCATGCGTCCCTTGTCCTTACCTGTAACTAAAAAAAATACAAGTCCCCGAAGGGTTAGCTACCAATTCTAACATGCACCAAATGGTAAACATAATATGCAACAGTAAAATCAATTTATTAAATTACACAATAAGAATTGTAATAGAATAGTTCACATATAATATATTCACAACGGCAGACAAGCGCACAACAATACTTATACTAATAAAACACACGTAATAACACTTAAAGTCATATGATGCATACTAATAATAACACATAATTTCACTTTACTATCACCTCATTCACTTTTCACTTGAATATCAAATCAACCACAATTCACAACAATTCTTTTCTACCAATATTATTTTACATAGCAATCAGGGCATTGTTTCAGCCGTAAATTCTTATCTACCATATCAATTTACATAGCAATCGGGGCATTCTTTCAGGCTGAAATTCTTATGTACCATATCAATTTAGATAGCAATCGGGACATTCTTTCAGTCGGAAATTCTTATCTAACATATCAATCTACATAACAATCGAGGCATTCTCCAGCCGGAACGGGGTGTAGTGGTCGGCGACCTCCACCGTTAATCCGAACCACCCAGCACCAGAACAATTCACCTTCTTACCCCCGGTCACGCCTCTACTAGAGCACTTGCCAAAACATTTATTATAATTTTTAAGGGGCTCTCCTTGCCATACAACTATGCTAGGAATGTCTCCCTCCTTACCGATCATCTCATAGTCATCATCGTACTGGTAGATGCCAAGTTTCGTAAATCGAGTAAAATACGACGTATTAATCATCTAGTAGTATATCTTCAAATTATCGATTTACTCACACATAGATGTTTAACAAGATACGTGGCCGAATCCCAAAACAAGGCTCTACAGATCATATCTACACATCTAGCACACATCAATACCAGTAACTAAGTAAGTCTAGACGACTTACCTCTTGACTGGGAATTCCAACTCTTGAATGGAACATGGACGTGTAAGAATGATTTCCAAAGAGGAGGAAAAGGACGCGCCTTGTCTTCCGATGGAAGGGGCGACCAACAACAAGCAAGAAGGTCGTGAAGGAGCATGACAACGAGAGGAAGAGAGGGGGGCAAAAAATGAAAGGAAAGACATGGCTTATATATAGGAGAAATAGAAGAAGACAAATTCAATTCAGCTTGTATAAAAGATAAAGATCATGGCACACAAATCTAGAAGATATATCACGAATATTGAGAAAGAAAGATAAGCATGGCACATAAATCTAGAAGATCAGATAACATGGCACGAATATTGAGGAAGAAAGATATGCGTGACAAACAAATCTAGAAGATAAGATAACATGGCACGAATATCTATTAAAACGGATAAGATCAAAACTTTTATAAGTTTATCTTTACTCCACTAAGAAACGGGATTACTTAACAACTAAGAAACAAACTTATTCGAGCTTACTTACAAGCGAAGTAACCCGCACACATTTTTCGAGACACATCAAAATTGTAACACCCCGTCTTTACACCGGGCGCTACTCGGTAGTTGACCTTACTAGGTACTACCTAGGCTAATTTGACAACGAGTTCACTTGGATCTTGCAACTCGGGCACGACGAGAAAACATGAATAAAACATCCAACCGATATTTATAAAACCCAAGTATAGAAAACATGCATGAAACCCAAAACAACATAATTTACAACACTTCCTGGAAACATTTCATTAACATACCACTACCCTTTCTTTATCAAACAACACATTATTTAAAAGATAACAAAAAGTATACCACCATTTCTCCCAACCGAACCCAACCTAATGACACGGTCTTCAACGACCTGTTCCATCATCCGGCCGAGGTTCCATCATGGGTCCCTTGTCTGTACCTGAAACTAAAAAAAAACAAGTCCCCGAAGGGCTACCATTCTAATACAAGCTAGAATCCATACGGTACTAATAAGATGTTTAAAAACCAATCAAGTACCTAACACACACACAAGCACGATTCACATGAATACATCCATACATTAACTTCTCACAGATCATAAGCACAGCCACATGTCAAACTTCCTTACACAGTCACACATACAAGTTCAAGCAAAACAATACAACCATTCTTCCACCGTTCCATTCCATGGAGCTTATCAACCCTACGTCCCAGGTGCCGAGGCGCGACCTCCCACCCTTCACAATTTCCATCCTTCTAACCCCGGGTCAAGCCTCCTCGGGAGCACTTGCCCAAAACACAGATAACTTTTCTTTTGAAGGGGCACGATTCTCTATCACATAACCATACGTAGTCGTCACTTCAACCCAGAGGACTACGCACATGGCCATGCCGAGAACGGTACCAACATAGAGAAAATATTCGAAAGCTTCACATTCAATGAAAGCCAAATGAAATTCTTTTCACACATATCATACACAAGTAAACCTTTTTCATAAAATAATCATCTAGGAACTAGTTCCCCAAAACCAATCCTACAAGCACCACATGAAGTCTAACAAGTATTGAGCAGCAACTGAGCAAGTCGTAAACGACTTACCTTGAGGACGAATTTCCAACGCCAAGAAACCACTAATTATCCAACAACACGAAACCCTGTCTAAGACAGATACATATATATGTATATATATACCTCAGTGAATATATATACCCACGCTATTATATACATATACATATATATATATATGTGTGTATATATATATATACCTCAGTGAATAATAATAGCATTGTAACTCTTACAAACTCTAACCCCAAAAACAACGAAAAGCCAAGATGCTTTATAACTTCTTTTATATAATTCCAAATCCTTTAAAACTTGACATGAATATACTAGATATATAAGAGAACATTTTTCTAGTTCAAACCTTTCTGTAAAACTGGATCAAAGGACTCCCTAATATCATTACAAAACAATACCCTAAAATTACTCTGAAATCTTTTACCGATTATAAATCCGATATCTAAAATACCCTCTGAGAACTATAAATCGACTGATTTTTAAATCCAAATCAATTGTAAAGCCAGATCTGGAAACATTAGTAAAATCTAAACAAACTATTAACTAATTAAAACTTACCAAATAACGCCTGAACTCCAAAATCCGACCCGACAAACGAATCCAACACCGGCTAATACCCTCTCTCTCTCTCTCTCGGTTTTTCTCTACGCAACTTTTAATTTGCAATGAAATGAAATCACATTTATATATACTAGATAACAAAGAGTCGGCATAATAGTCGGCTAAATTTTTTGAATTTGTAGTTTCCATCCTCAAATCTTCCTTACTACAAACTTTACCCTGAAATAATTATTAATTACTTTTAACTTAAAAACTTTTTAAAATATAATTTTCTAAAATTCAAAATAAAATATAAAATATTATTAATTAGCCGAGATTAATTATAAGCTAAGTAATCCAAACACGAAATTCAAGGAGCATAAAAATAGGACAAAAATATTGAAATATTCCCGAATATTACATTCCACCCCCCCTTAAAGAAAGTTTAGTCCCGAAACTTCCAGACATATATGAAAATAAACTAACAACACTTACTTAAAATCTTTGACACGAACCGAACAACACGCAGATCATATGCCTTTAGTATACCACAAACAACAACCATACAAGTCAAACATCAAGTAATTCACACAATCAACACACTACCAGCAACTACCAAACAAGTCAAGTACACAAGGTCAAGTCGAACAAAGCACACAAGTAGTTACAACTACCCATAACTATAACCCTTGATCACCGCTAACTCTTATTCTCAAACGCCTCAACTAAAACCGGGTATAACTCTGGATAGCTCTCACTTATTCTCATCTCAGTTTCCCAAGTTGCCTCTTCATCTCCTCGTCGGGACCACTGAATCAACACGAGTAGTATCTCTTTATTTCGCAGCTTTTTCAACCGTCTACCTAAGACTGCTATTGGTTGTTCTTGAAACGTATGATTTGGTTCAATCTCCAACTCTTCATAGTTGAGCCTATGACTAGGATCAGGCACATACTGCCTCAACTACGACACATGAAAAACAGAATGAACTCCTTCTAGAGTTGGTGGTAGTGCCAACTTGTACGCTACCTCGCCTACCCTCTCCAAAATTTCAAATGGCCCGATGTATCGAGGACTTAACTTTCCTTTCAGTCCAAATATTCTAACCCCACGAGTCGGCGATACTCTTACCCAAACATGTTCTCCTACCTCGAATTCCAATGGTCGTCGCCTCTTATCTGCATAAGATTTCTGACGACTCTATGATGTCAACATACGTTCTCGAATCAAAGCCACCTTTTCAACTGTCTCCTGAATCATCTGAGGCATTCCATCAACAACATCTGATGGATCATCCCAACATAGAGGTGTCCTACATCTCCTCCCATATAAAGCCTCATATGGTGCCATCTGAATCGAAGAGTGCCAACTATTATTATATGCAAACTCAACTAATTCCAAGTGATCAGACCAGTTTCCTCCCCAATCCAACACACATGATCTCAGCATATCTTCTAGTGTTTGAATTGTCCTCTCCGATTGGCCATCTGTCTGCGGGTGATAAGCATTCGTGAAATGTAGCTTGGTGCCTAAAGCTTTATGAACTTTTTGCCAAAAATTGGAGGTAAGCCGTCCATCACGATCAGAAACAATCGTTTTGGGCACTCCATGTAATCTCACTATTTGTTTCATGAACACCTCTACTAGTTTACTCACTAACCAATTCTCTCTAATGGGCAGAAAACGAGCAGTCTTGGTCAGTCTGTCCACAACAACCCATATTGTATCATGTCCTCTACTAATCCGCAGTCCGGTAACAAAATCCATGGAAATGTCCTCCCACTTCCATTCTGGAACTGGAAGTGGTTCGAGCATTCCACTTGGTCTTTGGTGCTCTATTTTTACTTGCTGGCACACCTGACACTTTGCTACAAATTTTGCTACATCAGGCTTCATTCCATCCCACCAGTAATATTGCTTCAAGTCCTCCCACTTCCATTCTGGAACTGGAAGTGGTTCGAGCATTCCACCTGGTCTTTGGTGCTCTATTTTTACTTGCTAGCACACCTGACACTTTGCTACAAATTTCGCTACATCAGGCTTCATTCCATCCCACCAGTAATATTGCTTCAAGTCCTTGTGCATCTTACTAGCTTCTGGGTGGATTGAATAAGGAGTAGCGTGAGCCTCTTGTAATATCTTTTGTCTCAACTCCTCATCTCGAGGTACACATAATCGACCATTCAATCTCAAAGTACCATTAACATGTTCTTCAAAAGCAGATGCCTCTCCACGGTTCACTTTCTGCCTCAACTCTTGAATCATCAAACAAGTCGATCTCCTGCTTAAGTCGTATTTCCTCGATTAAGGTTGGCTGACAATCTATACGACCTAGTCTACGTTGATAGCGCTGAATCTGTACCTTAATCTCATACCTTATCAGTTCTCTTTGTAACTCTGGTTGGGCAGTTAAGTGACACAACATATGCTCTTGCAGCGTTTTTCCGCGAAGAGCATCAACAATTACATTCGCCTTTCTGGGATGCTACAAGATCTCTAAATCATAATCTTTCAGTAATTCAAGCCATCTCCGTTGTCTCATGTTCAATTCTCTCTGAGTAAAAATGTACTTAAGGCTCTTATGGTCTGTCATCACTTTACATGTACTTCCATACAAGTAATGACGCCATATCTTTAGAGCATGAATCACTGCTGCCAGCTCTAAATCATGGGTTGGATAATTCAACTCGTTTGGTTTTAACTGCCTGGAAGCATATGCAATCACCCTGTCATTCTGCATTAATACACAACCTAAGCCTACCTTTGAGGCATCACTGTAAATCACAAAGCCTTCATTCCCTTGAGGAAAAGCAAGTATTGGAGCTGAAGTCAACTTCTCCTTCAACTCATCTAAGCCCCTTTGACAAGCATCATTCTAGTCAAAACGAGTGGTCTTTTTCAGCAAGTTGGTAAGTGGTTGGGCTATTCGTGAAAACCCGTCCACAAACCTCCTCTAGTACCCTACAATCCTAAGAAACTCCGTACCTCCTTTACATTCTTCGGGGCTTCCCAAGCCTTCACAACTTCAATCTTTAAGGGGTCTACCATGACTCCTTTAGCGGATACAACATGAACCAGGAAAGTAACTTCTGGAAGCCAGAACTCACATTTGGACAGTTTAGCGAATAGCCAGTGGTGCCTTAACACTTCCAAAACTAATCTAAGGTGCTTTGCATGCTCCTCAGTGCTTTGAGAATAAATCAGTATATCATCAATAAAGACAACCACAAATTTATCCAAATAGTCTATAAACACCCGGTTCATTAACTTCATGAACACCGCAGGTGCATTAGTCAATCCGAACGGCATTACTACAAACTCATAGTGCCCGTACCTTGATCGAAAAGTCGTCTTGGGAATATCCCCTTCCCAAATCCTCAATTGATGATAGCCCGATCTGAGGTCCACCTTTGAGAACACAATATCCCCTTGCAACTGATTTAACAAGTCATCAATACGAGGCAAAGGGTACTTATTCTTAGTAGTAACTCGGTTTAGCTCCCGGTAATCAATACATAAACGTAGGGAACCATCTTTCTTTCTCACAAACAAAACCGGAGCTCCCCACGGTGATGCACTTGGACGTATATATCCCTTCTCTAGTAACTCCTCCAACTGAGCCTTCAGCTCTTGCATCTCCATTGGAGCCATACGGTACGGGGCTTTTGAGATTGGTCTTGTTCCTGGATCTAATTCAATATTAAAGTCCACCTCTCGTTGAGGAGGTAGCCTTGGAATTTCATCTGGAAAAACGTCTTCAAACTCACAGACTACTGGTATATCTTGAATACACGGTCCTTTCTTGTCTCCTTCTAAAACATAACACCAATAACCCACACACCCATCATTAAGCAACTTAGCGACTTTCACCATACTGATCACTAATCCTGGACCCTCCTGCTCTGGATCTTGACATACATGTATTGTCCCATCATCTGCCGTCACAGTGATTGTACCCTTATGTGCATCTAATACTGCTTTATAACGTCTCATCCAGTCTAGGGCTGTCCAACGGGTGGGTTGACCCGTAACCCGACCCGACCCACCCGTAATTTTACGGGTCAGATTTTTTTTAGTTTGCGGGTTACGGGTCGAAGTTTTTTTAGTTTACG
Organism: Fallopia convolvulus; assembly: GCA_964016875.1. Lineage (NCBI taxonomy): Eukaryota > Viridiplantae > Streptophyta > Magnoliopsida > Caryophyllales > Polygonaceae > Fallopia > Fallopia convolvulus. The sequence continues at coordinate 10,803,328 of OZ024732.1, forward strand.
GGTTACGGGTGGGTTACGGGTCAACCCATCGGCTTACGGGTTGACCCGTAATATTAAAAAAATAAGAATAAAAATATATTTTTATAGTAATTAAAAGGAAGAAATAAAGTTTACGGGTTAAATGGGTCAAAAAGGGTCGAAAAGGGTCAAATTTTACGGGTTACGGGTTACGGGTTTACGGGTGGGTTCACCCTTTTCGACCCATTTGACCCAGTCAAACGGGTCAAACGGGTCAACCCGTAACCCGTTTTACGGGTTGCGGGTCGGGTCACGGGTCGAATTTATTTTTTTTACGGGTCAACGGGTTACGGTTCGGGTCGGGTCGACCCGTTGGACAACCCTAATCCAGTCCATCCCCAAAATAACATCATCACTAGGCGACAACTGTATCACAATAAAGTCTGCAAACCAATCCCAACCCCCAATCCTAATAGGGCTAATTCTCTATTTCCTCTCACCTTACTACCTTCGGGCAGTCCCACCATAAAGGATGTGCCCTCCGAGCAAGTCAACCCTAGTCTATCAACGCATGCAAAGGACACAAAAGAGTGCGTAGCACCCATATCAAACAAGATATGCATAGGTTTAGACTTAATCCAAATCGTACCTGTGGCAGTCGGAGCATTCAAGGCATCAGGCCTTCTCATCTTGAATACCCGAGGTTGGTTGCCCCCGATAGTGCTAGCTCCCGCACCACAACCTCTACTTTGGCTTGGTGCATGTTGAGTCTGTTGGAACTGACGACGAATCCCTTGGTTCACCGACCCCGGCGAAGATCCCTGTGAGGGTGTTCCAACCTTACAATATTTTTGTAAGTGGCCTGGCTTCCCACATTTGAAACAATTACGAACTGGTTTCCGACACTGATTCCTCATGTGACTAGTGTCTCCACAGTTGAAGCACTCCCTCAACCCTCCAGTAAATTGACTTTGTTGAGGTTGGTCTTGACGACCTTGTGACTGAAATCCAGATCGGTTTTGTTGAGACACACCCGAACGATTATCTCTCCTAGAATTTGATGGAGCAAACAACCTCTGCTTTTTATTTCTACTAACTTGTACATTCAATTGTTCCACCCCCAAGGTGGACATAGAATAAGCTAAAGCAGAATCTTGAACCTCCTTCAAAGTCTTGAGTCGATGTCCAGGTACGTATGCACGCAGTTGGGGTTGCAACCGCTTAAGAAAGGTTGTAATCTGCAGATTCTTTGTAGGAGCGGCATTGGGCACCGCTGCCAAACCTCGTTGAAACTTTTGGATAGTCTCACCCACGGTAATGTTCTCGGGCCCTGCATCCCGAAAAGCAGTCTCACGAGCCGCTCTCACGACCTCAGGATAATAGTTATCTCGAATCCTCTCTTGAAATTCCTCAAAAGTAACATTTACCTAGTGATCACGACGACTCCCACCAATCAAATGCATCCTCCTATAACAAACTCTGTACTAGAGACATCCTTCTTTCTTCCGGTGCCTGGATAGAGTCGAGAGCAGATGCCACTTTCCTCAACCACTGCTCAACATCAGCTTCCTGATCCCCCGTAAAGTTCGGTACCCCAGTCTTCCTGAACTCCGCAAGCCACTTATCAGGAAGAGGCTCGCGATATCTCCTTCCTTGCTCAGCCATGCCATCAGCCACTACCGGTTGTGCAAAAACTGGTCTTGGTGCCCTAACCTCAGCCCCTTGATATCCAGAATTGGTTGTATTATGATTAGGCAAAAATCTAGTACCTACCAGATTTTGTAATAACTCGGCAAGTGTAGCTCGGATAACAGCAGTCGTGTCTGGTGGTAACTCAACTGGTGGCACCTGAGCTGGCCCACGTACTTCCCCATTTGCCCTATCGTTGACTCCATTAGCAGGGAGCCCGTTCCCAACAACCGAAACATTTCTCCTTTGATGGTCATTCACTACAGGTCCAATATTTTCAACAACTTCCTCTTGAGGAAGGCGTGGCTCTCCCACGGCAGGAGCCTCTTCTCTGTTTCCAACACGGCCCCTACCACGCCCTCTACCACTACCTTTCCTTCCTGCTTTAGCTGCTCCAACTCTAGTTTGTGGAGCCATCTGTAAATGGATGTTTTACTATTTAAACTATCTTTAACTGAAGTTAACAAAATAACTTACTAGTCTACATGAGGTCCTTCGGCTGATGACGACAGAGTCGAGGCGTGTCATCTACCCTGTAAATGCAATATGACTACCCCAATGAAATAATTTGAAATTACCGGTTGGTTTTAGTTTTAGGTTGGACCTCGAGTACACTCGTTGTTCAGTTCCATGTGCCCTTGTTGTCAACCTGGCTCTGATACCAATTTGTAACACCCCGTCTTTACACCGGGCGCTACTCAGTAGTAGACCTTACTAGGTACTACCTAGCCGAGTTTGACAACGAGTTCACTTGGATCTTGCAACTCGGACACGACGAGAAAACATGAATAAAACATTCAACCGATATTTATAAAACCCAACTATAGAAAACATGCATGAAACCCAAAACAACATAATTTACAAACAAGTCCCCGAAGGGTCAACTACCATTCTAATACAAGCTAGAATCCATACGGTACTAATAAGACATTTAAAAACCAATCAAGTACCTAACACACACACAAGCACGATTCACATGAATAAATCCATACATTAACTTCTCACAGATCATAAGCACAACCACATGTCAAACTTCCTTACACAGTCACACATACAAGTTCAAGCAAAACAATACAACCATTCTTCCACCGTTCCATTCCATGGAGCTTATCAACCCTACGTCCCAGGTGCCGAGGCGCGACCTCCCACCCTTCACAATTTCCATCCTTATAACCCCGGGTCAAGCCTCCTCGGGAGCACTTGCCCAAAACACAAATAACTTTTCTTTTGAAGGGGCACGATTCTCTATCACATAACCATACGTAGTCGTCACTTCAACCCAGAGGACTACGCACATGGCCATGCCGAGAACGGTACCAACATAGAGAAAATATTCGAAAGCTTCACATTCAATGAAAGCCCAATGAAATTCTTTTCACACATATCATACACAAGTAAACCTTTTTCATAAAATAATCATCTAGGGACTACTTGCCCAAAACCAATCCTACAAGCACCACATGAAGTCTAACAAGTATTGAGCAGCAACTGAGCAAGTCGTAAACGACTTAACTTGAGGACGAATTTCCAACGCCAAGAAACCACTAATTATCCAACAACGCGAAACCCTGTCTAAGACAGATTGCCTATCTTTGCCCCACGTCTTTGATCACGACCTAAAACCCACGCTCCTATATACATATATATATATATACCTCAGTGAATAATAATAGCATTTTAACTCTTACAAACTCTAACCCCAAAAACAACGAAAAGCCAAGATGCTTTATAACTTCTTTTATATAATTCCAAATCCTTTAAAACTTGACATGAATATACTAGATATATAAAAGAACATTTTTCTAGTTCAAACCTTTTTGTAAAACTGGATAAAAGGACTCCCTGATATCATTACAAAACAATACCCTAAAATTACTCTGAAATCTTTTACCGATTATAAATCCGATATCTAAAATACCCTCTGAGAACTATAAATCGACTGATTTTTAAATCCAAATCAGTTGTAAAGCCAGATCTGGAAACATTAGTAAAATCTAAACAAACTATTAACTAATTAAAACTTACCAAATAACGCCTGAACTCCAAAATCCGACCCGACAAACGAATCCAACACCGGCTAATACCCTCTCTCTCTCTCTCGGTTTTTCTCTACGCAACTTCTAATTTGCAATGAAATGAAATCACATTTATATATACTAGATAACAAAGAGTCGGCATAATAGTCGGCTAAATTTTTTGAATTTTGTAGTTTCCATCCTCAAATCTTCCTTACTACAAACTTTACCCTGAAATAATTATTAATTACTTTTAAGTTAAAAACTTTTTAAAATATAATTTTCTAAAATTCAAAATAAAATATAAAATATTATTAATTAGCCGAGATTAATTATAAGCTAAGTAATCCAAACACGAAATTCAAGGAGCATAAAAATAGGATAAAAATATTGAAATATTCCCGAATATTACAAAAATTACCCATTTACATCCAAATATCACTTAATTCGAGCACGCGTTTCCAAGCATATATTATTTAAGGTCACCCCGAGATTTCTTAATAGCTAAGCAATCTCAACACGAATTGGGAGAAACATTAAATTATCAAAATTATTTGAGTATCACAATAAAATCATGGAAAATTGGTTTTATTGGTCTACATAATTTACATGACGTTTTGTATTTAGTAAGTTTTTCCATCCGAGGTACATAATTTTACCGCTTTAACGCGAGTACCGTTCCGAGACAGGTTTAGTTTTTAAACCGACCTTTCCTTGCCTTAATTAGGAAGGAAACCAAAAATAGATTTTACAAAGGGCTCGTACTTTTGTAAGAAAAAGTAGAAGGAGGGGTTTTGAGAAAGAGTTTGGACGAAACGACGGATCGAGAGCTCTTCACCGCCGGCCACTTCTCCACCTCACCTTCTTCTTCCTCCTTGTTCTAAGCATGTTGATGTTGCTGCTATAGACCAAAACCAGCGAGAGAATCAAGTCGGAACGTCGGACGGGGAAATAGAATTCAAGTCCTCACTGCCGGTCTCTTTCTCGCCTCGCCGTACGTCGCCGTCGGCGATAGCTAGCTACTCCGACCACCACCCACCGCAAGGGCCGCCGACGAGCAACGCCCATCCACCCTCAAGCTTAGGGATCGAGCCACTATCGAGCCAAACGAACCATGGGATCGAGTGAAGGTATATACGATCGAAATTAATTAGCGGGTTAGTTGCGGAGCCATCGTAAGGGCCATTCAGTTCCGCTTTGCTAATTAAATTTATGGTTTTTATAATCTTGACATTGATACGGTCCCACAGATTCAAACCGCTTGAGAAACGGACGTCGGGATCTTCTGTTATAGCGAATACAAGTTTTGGATATCGATTGGCAGGTAAAGGACTTCGGATAATTACTCAGGATTCGTTGTTAACCCGTTTGATCCGAGATTTGGTAACCTTTAAGAACTGTTGCTAATGAACAATTTTCATAGGTGGAAAAGGATTCAAGAAACGGGCCAAAATCCACCAAATCCGTTCGTGGTACTGGTTTTCCGGATTTTCAGAGGTTGGTGACGAGCAGTTTTCTTGGGCTTAGATCTACGTCTTCAAGCAACTATTCCGGGGAATTTTTCCAACAGTTGGAAGGTGGAAACGAGGGCTTTATACTGTCATAAGTCCCGTTGCCACCCCGTCCCTGGTGTCTCCGGTGGAAGCCGATGAACAGGCCTTCACGGACAGCTTTGCTGCTGAATTCTTTTACCCAGAAAATTCAGCATCAATGAATGATTTTCGTCGCCTTTGTTCTCTGTCTTCCAGCAACCAATATCAGATACGTTGCCAACAGTTGCAAGGTGGAAAGGTGAGCTTTCTACTGTAGCAATAGCCACGCCACCCAGCTCCTGGTGTCTCCTCTGGAAGCCGGTGAACAGGCCTTCACGATCAGCTTTGGTACTGGTTTATTGTGCCCAGAAAATCAGCCTCAATGAGTGATTTTTGTAGCCTTCATTCTCCATCTCCCCTCAACGAATTAAAGTTCCGTTGCCAACAGTAGAAAGAGGGTTATGAGGACTTCCAACTGTCACTTGAATCGCCCAAAACGGATGTCGGACGAAGTCGTTAGCCATCGACGAAGTTGGCTCGTCGCTCACTTTATTTCCGGTCACTTTGGGTTTTAAAAGGAAAAAGGAAAGGTGTTTGGACCCGGGATTGCCTTGATATGCGGACATGGATTCTGATGGATCGTTTTGATTCACATGTTGCCTCGTTTTGCGCATTGTATCGTTTTGCGTGCCACCTCAATTTGCGCGCAAGTAAATCCCGAAAGCGTATCGCTAGGTAATTTCCGTCTTTTGAACTTGACTTATATTATAGAATGATTTTAGGATAAGATCATTCAAGGTTGGACATTCATATTAAATCTCGTAAAGCGTGATTTATCGAATTGGTTAAGTTATAAAGCCGGATTAAGTCAAGCAAGTGTTTGACAAATTATTATAAGGACATAATAATTTGTAGTAGTTAAATCTTGAAACGGAAATAAATTGATTATAATTTATTTCTGTATTCTTTTCCGGTACAACCCGAGCTCGAGTCTTGGATGCACGTCGTTCGAGATGAAACTAATCGCTTTAAATGGAGATATCTCGTATAATGCAAGTGGACGGTTCTCTCTTGCCCTTTTTATTCAACGTGAATTTCTATTTCCGTTTAATATATCTAATTGTTGGGAACACTTGTTTGCTAAATAACCAAACTTAGGTTTATTTATTGCTTAGATTTAACGATGGTTCGTTATTTCATATTATTATTAGTACTGTTAGTACTATTTAGGGACGTTGATTGTGCTCTTATGTGATTGGAGATTCTCCTTTGAGATATCTTTGTTGTGAATAATTAATATAAACAGGGATAGCGAGTTTTGACTCGTATATCTCTTTATAACTTGTTAGGACGTATACTTGGTATTGGCTCCTATTAGGAGGTATACTTGGTATCGGCTCCTAACAACCTCTGTATTATGTGTAGAAAGTAGTGACGTGCAATGTGCCTACTGTTCTCCTTAATACCTCGGGTCATGACTCTGCCTGCTCTATCGATAAGAGGGGTGTTTGCACTCTAGCTAAGTGCACTAATATACGAGGTCTGAAATATTGTCCTTCGTATTTATACCGGCTATGTGCGAGCCAACTTAAAAGTCTTTAACTAAAGTGAATAGTTTTATAACTTGTGAGAAGATAAAGTGCCCAATGCACTATAATTAAATGAACTTAGTTGTGGTCCGGATAAGAGCCGGGTGTTTTTGACTCTTGTATGCGTGGTAGTATAATTCCCAACAGATCTCATAAATTTTGTAGGAGCCACATAATTGGTGTCCTATCTTAATCTTGAATTATATTATTTCTTTAAACTTCTTTCTGAAAACGCTAGTTGTTGGATCATCGACCGACTGTTGTTCGGATTCCGATGTCACATATCTAGTCTTTTCATGAGAACCAAGCCCTATTCTTTCACTTGCTTAGTCTCTTGGAAGAGTAATACCCTTGTTTCTTCCCGATTCCGTCCGGCTGGTATTTCTGTCTTCTATGGAAATTTCGGGTTATAGGAAAAAGACTAAAGAAAATCAAGCTTGAAAACCGTGGAAGGATGGAAACGAAAGGAGGCCGGGAAAGGAAGGAAAAAAAAGAACAAAAGGATGTTTTGAAAGACGTGTTGTCTCCACACAGACGTATCCAGGATTTTGAAAGTTATTCCATGAACGATTCCTGTTTTATGTTTTCCGCTGTAAACTCTTGTAACCATGTTTATGATATAAGACAGTCTGTTTTATCAGATTATGTTGTTTAAACGTGTCTTTACTCATTTCGGTCACTTAAGCCTCAACGGCCTTGGAAGGGAAAGTCCGAGTCCGTCGGCGGTAACATCCCATTATAAGTCTGTAAAATGGGGGTGTTACAAATAACCTAGTCAGAACAGTCTGGTGACAAAAGTTCTGCATTGTGGGGGATTGTTGGAATTTAATAACATTATTTCAATTCCATAAAATGCAGAATTTTGAGAGTGGTGTACAGCTTGAACAATAAAGTGGAGATTTGCTTTTCTAGGCATTCCCACATCGGGTTTTAGGCCATCACATTGGCTAGTTATAAGAAACCAAGTACACACCACTAATTAGAAAACAAAGAGAGGAATGCCCCCTCGTGCGCGCCGCCTCTGTCTCGCTCGTGACACGTGCGTGGTGTGGTGTTGGGGCTTATCTTTTTACGGGATATTTTAACTATTTTATTTAAATTGGGCCTCCGAGATTTGCAGATTAGTTTGACGATAACTATTCCGCAACTCTCCGTTTTCAAACTGTTTTCAGTTTCCGAAACTTGGGGACTACCCCATTTATTTGGTCAAACAATTTTATCCATTAGTTTTAACTGAAGAGAAAATCGTGCTTGATGGATCAGATCGTAGGATTACAGTTGCTATCTGTTCTATATATTTCCACGTTTATGTATTTGCAAAACACACGAACAGAATATCTCTTCTACTCTTTCACAAAACTACCTATCCGGTTTCTCTCTACGGTTCTGACTTCGACATTCCCAATTCCTCTTATCCGAGTACACGGATTCGAGGAAAGCTGCGCTTAATCCTTGGGGGACGAACGCTCATTCGGATTTGTACCGATGTCCGGGCGTTTTGTTTCTAAGGCAGTGGAATCCTCCACGACGCAATACAATAACACATCAAATCCCTCGGCCTACATTCGTTTTATTATTAACGTTTATTTTCCTTGCAGAGAACTTATTCTTACAGTTATCTGGGTGGAAGCTTGTAGTCAACGACGTCTTTCGTGCACCCACCAATGCCCCACTCTTGTGCATCATGTTCGGGGACGGTGTTCAGATCCTTGGGATGGTTGTCGTCACCATAATGTTTGCTTCTCTCGGGTTCATGCCGCCCGCATCCCGAGGTGCACTTATCACCGGCATGATCTTCTTCTACATGGTGCTCGGGATCATTGTGGGATACGTAGTCGTTCGTTTGTGGAGGACTATTGGAGGTGGAGACAAGATGGGTTGGGCTTCGGTGGCTTGGCTTCTTCCCCGGGATGTCGTTTATAATCCTCACCATCCTTAACTTCTTGTTGTGGGGCAGCTACAGCACCGGCGCCATAACGTTCTCCCTCTTTGTCGTTCTCATTTTGCTTTCGTTCTGCATTTCCATGCCCTTAACTCTAGTCGGGGGATACTTTGGTGCAAAGGCGCCTCATATTGAATACCCGGTACGAACCAATTAGATCCCACGAGAAATCCCACCTCAGAAATACCCGTCTTGGTTGTTAGTGCTCGATGCAAGCACCCTTCCATTCGGGACCCTCTTCATTGAGCTCTTCTTCATCATGTCGAGCATCTCGATGGAATGCGTGTACTATGTTTTTGGGTTTCTCTTTATTGTCATGATCCTGCTTGTTGTGGTATGTGCTGAGGTGTCCCTTGTGTTGACATATATGCACATTTGCGTGGAGGATTGGAAATGGTGGTGAAAGTCTTTCTTTGCTTCTGGGTCAGTGGCTATATACATCTTCCTCTACTCCATCAACTACATTGTGTTTGATCTCAGGAGCTTGAGCGGGCCGGTGTCAGCCACTTTGTACTTGGGCTACTCTTTGTTCATGGTTTTGGCTATCATGTTGGCTACGGGCACCGTCGGTTTCCTCTCCTCTTTCTGGTTTGTGCACTACTTGTTCTCCTCTGTGAAGTTTGATTAAGGAAGGTACTAAAAGTCTATGTGTAATGAAGATATAAGGATACCTTAGGAGTTGGACTGTTGTGTTCTTGAGACAAGCCACAACTTCAAAGAGTTTTATTTTTGTTTTATGTTTTTTCAGTTTTATCACTTGGATTTGAGCTTATGGGAAATTTATACTCTGGTTAGAATTGAACTTACAGAAGCAGTCATGCATGTTTCAGAAAAAAGAATGTATTTTCTCATCGGTAGTTTGGTCTGCTGGGTTAGAATAATGTAATTTTACTTTTTTTACAATGTTTTTCTTAATAGTCGTATTCTTCATACGTAAAACCTCACGACTTGATCAAGTTGTCCCTATTTGAATACAATATAATTCGACTCTAAACCCATTTCGCTTATAATAATCTCATTGTAATAACTATATAATACTTGTGGTGGAACAGTTCGAAATCGAAATTGATAAAAGTTGAAATCGATTTGATGTTGAAAGCTTATAATGCGATTCAATGATCAAAGCTGAATGTGAACTACACGTTTTGTTCAATATATTAACTATTGATATGAATCAAACCGTAGTTTTAAAAGGCGCAAATGACCCTGGAGCCCAGTCGAGGGCGCGCCTTTCGTAGGCAAGGCGCATACAAGTGTCAAAAACCCGTGAAACCATTTCTAAAATATATTTTAACTCAAAACGGCATTGCATCAGCGGACAGGTGGCGGCGGCGGACAGGTGCCCACGAGGGCTGACGGCCAATAGGCGAGAGTTGGGTGATGGGTGTGGCTAGGGTTTCTACTTCTCCATCTCCTTTCTATAGTATCTATCATGAACACAGAATCTGTTTTGTCTTGTTTTAAATTTGTTTTGTTTTTTATTTTTATTAATTCAAATGGGCTTTAATATGTTTGTGCCAACAGCCCATATTAATAAAAAAATGATAATGGATATTACTTTCAGTGTTTTAACGCAATTCAGCCATAGAACAGGCGCACGCCTTTTGTAAACCGCGTCGCCCGTCACCTGCCGGGCGAGCTCGGGCGAGGTTTTTAAAACTAAGAATCAAACATTTCAATTCAAGCATGACTTTCATGGCACAATTATAGTTAGTGCTAGGGCCACTTCTATTGATTATAGTTATTAACATATCAATTGTATACTTCGCTGTCTATACTCTCTTTAGTTATGACAAAACATCCCTGACTCAATCTCTATCAATCAGTTTGCCAATCCAAATCGATGCTAGTTCAAGATGAATTTTGTTTTCCCCAGGAAATTAGATTCATGTCTGATATTTTCAACCGACTTTAAGTTTAATTGCATTGAATGGTCTCCTTTGACCTTTATGGAGAACTAATCAAATCACATATAATAAGGCTTTACTTAGAAGGTTAAGTTGGGCTCTAACAACTTTAGCTCTTCCAGAGAAGATTGAAATCAGTTTGCCACAAAACCAACTTGTACCCCGATATAAATAGCTTCTAGTGGTGCCCTGAAAGCTGAGCTAACAATAAAACACTTTGTAAAAAAGTTTAGCTCAAATGCTCAAGAAAAAGTTGGTGATTGAATCCCCAACAAGTCCATATAGAGAGACAGCCGAAAGTTTAGATCAAATGACTAGTATAGAGATAGGCTTCCTCGGCAAGATTACTCAACAATTGTATGATCACAAATATTGGCAATTTGGAATTTGGATAGCCATGAGGTTTGACTAAACCATGCAGAAAGATCTTTCTGCACTTGCTCATCAATTTGCTCATTCGCTTCTTTCTTTGTTTTTCTAGGCATTCCGACATTGGGTTTTAGGCCATCAAATTGGCTAGTTATAAGAAACCAAGTACACAACACTAATTGGATAACAAAGAGAGGAATGCCCCCTCGCGCGCGCCGCCTCTGTCTCGCTCGTGACACGTGCGTGGTGTGGTGCTGGGGCTTATCTTTTTACGGGATATTTTAACTATTTTATTTAAATTGGGCCTCCGAGATTTGCAGATTAGTTTGACGATAACTATTCCGCAACTCTCCGTTTTCAAACTGTTTTCAGTTTCCGAAACTTGGGGACTACCTCATTGATTTAGTCAAACAATTTTATCCATTAGTTTTAACTGAAGAGAAAATCGTGCTTGATGGATCAGATCGTGGGATTACAGTTGCTATCTGCTCTATATATTTCCACGTTTTTGTATCTGCAAAACACACGAACAGAATATCTCTTCTACTCTTTCACAAAACTACCTATCCCGTTGCACTCTACTGTTCTGACTTCGACATTCCCAATTCCTCTTATCCGAGTACACGGATTCGAGGAAAGTTGCGCTTAATCCTTGGGGGACGAACGCTCATTCGGATTTGTACCGATGTCCAGGCGTTTTGTTTCTAAGGCAGTGGAATCCTCCACGACGCAGTACAGTAACACATCAAATCCCTCGGTCTACAGTCGTTTTATTATTAACGTTTATTTGCCTTGCAAAGAACTTATTCTTACAAATTAGAAACAAAACAAACTCTGCTTCTGTCGAATGGAGGGCCAAATCATCAAACTTCTCGATCTGTCGAAGCTTGAACCGCTTGATGGGACCAACTACCGCCGCTGGTCTCAAAAGTTGTTGTTCGTCTTCGAGCAACTCAAAGTCGACTACGTCCTGCTCAACGATCCGCCCGCAGCCCCTCTGAAGGCGCTTCCTCTAGCTCCTGCAGACTCTCAACCAACGCCAGATGAGGTCGCTGATGCTGATGCTGCTGAAAAGGCTGCTACTCTTGCCTCAAAGATTACTGCTGAGACTGAAAAATATGAACAAGACAACAAAACTGTAAGGGGTATCTTACTGAGCCATATGACGAATGCTTTGTTTGATTTGTTTCTTACTAACAAATCTGCTAAGTCCATTTGGGAGACTCTTGAGAAAAAATATGTTGTTGGCCAGTTCCGTCGTTTTCAGATTGTTGATGACAAGCCTGTGATGGAACAATTGCATCAGTACGAGAACCTGGTTGTTGACATCCTTGCTGAAGGAATGAAGATGTGTGAATACATTCAGGCGAACTTCATGATTGAGAAGCTTCCAGATTCTTGGGCCAGCTATCGCAACCATCTCAAACACAAGAAGAAGAATCTGACCTTGGAGGAGCTAGTCGGCCACATGAAGATCGAAGAGGCGAATCGCCTCAAAGATAAGCCTTCAAACAATTCTGATAATTCGATTAAGGCTAATATAGTTGAATCTTCTGGTCCGAAGAATGAAAGGTTCAAAAAGGGTGTTGCTGGACACTCTGGGAAAAATCAGAAAGCTCTTCAAAACAAGAAAACTCAGAATTTAAAGAAAGGTGGAAAAGGCGAAAAGGCGAAGGCAGGGTGCTTTGTTTGCGGCAAGCCAGGCCACCGTGCCGCAGTTTGCCACCACAGGGTCGACGGTCCGAAGAACGACCACGCCTGGTTCAAGAGGAATGGTCCCAAACCGAACCAGGAACAGAATCAGGCCAACCTGATTGAAGAGGACCTGGTTGCTGTAATATCAGAAGTGAACGTGGTGGACATGGCTGAGTGGGTGGTGGACAAGGGGGCGACTAGACACTTCTGCGCCAACAAGGAGCTCATCTCCGACTACAAACCTGCTGACAAGGGAGAGCAGGTCTTCATGGGCAACTCCAGCATCTTCGAAGTTGTCGGTAAAGGGAAAATTCTTCTCAAACTTAATTCTGGAAAGATATTGTCTTTGATGAATGTGTTGTATGTTCCTTCCTTGCGTAAGAACTTGATTTCTGGTGGACTTTTAATTAAGGCTGGTTTTAGGCTCCTCTTTGATGGAGGGAAATTAGTGATTAGCAAAAATGGTGAATTTGTGGGGAAGGGCTTCATGACTGGGAACGGTTTGGTTGTCCTTGAATCTGCTATTGTTGAGACTGCTAATAAAGCTTCTACTTATGCTTATATGGTTGAGTCCTTTGATTTATGGCATGCTAAATTAGGACATGTGAATGTGAATGCTATAGATCGTTTAAGCAAAGCAGGTTTAATTCCGAAATTAACCAAAACCGAGCATAAAAAATGTGATGTATGTGCTGAAGCAAAATTCATTAGAAAACCCTACAAACTTGTAGAAAACAGGAATACAGAATTGCTAGAATTAAGTCACACGGATCTAGCAGACTTTAAGAATTCTGAAAGTAGAGGTGGTAAGCGTTATTACATCACTTTTGTGGACGACTTTTCAAGGTACATTAAAGTATACTTGTTAAGATCTAAAGATGAAGCTGAAAAAACGTTTATAATATACAAAAACGAAGTAGAAAACCAACTAGACCGTAAGATTAAAAGACTTAGGTCTAATCGAGGAGGAGAATACTCAACAGACTCTTTGAAAAAGTTTTGTCAAGATAATGGTATAGTTCATGAGATGACTGCACCTTATACTCCTCAACAAAATGGAATAACTGAAAGGAAAAACCGGATTTTTAAAGGAAATGATGAATGCTATGTTAATTAGCTCTGGTTTACCTAATAACATGTGGGGTGAAGCTGTGTTATCTGCAAACCATGTTTTAAACAAGTTTCCGCATAAAAAACTAGAACATACCCCATATGAACTTTGGAAAGGCTATGCACCTAACTTGTCATATTTGAAAGTGTGGGGTGCTTAGCTAAAGTGGCTTTTCCTTCTTTTAAACGCGAAACAGCTGGTTCTAGGACCTTTGATTGTGTGTTCATTGGTTATGCTGATTGTAGTGCTGCATATAGATTTATGAAATTGAATGATAAATCTGTTTGTGAATATCGTGATGCTGAATTTTTTGAGCATATCTATCCTTTGAAAAACATGCCTATGTCTACTTCTGTTAATGTGTTGCCTGCGTCTGAACCTGCTAAAATTGTTGATGAAGTTCAACCTAGAAAGAGTAAAAGACGTAGCACATAAACAAATTTTGGTCCTGATTTTGTGACTACTTTTCTTCTAGAACTCAAAGACATAGATAAAATAGATGAATCTGTGATTAGCCTTCATATGATAGAAAATGATCCTAAAACTTATGAAGAAGCTATGAGTTCTATATATGCTAGTTTCTGGAGAGATGCCATTAACAGTGAGTTGGATTCCATTATATCTAATGGGACTTGGGAAATTGTAGACTTACCTAGAGGTAGTAAAGCCATTGGGTGTAAATGGATTTTCAAGAAAAAATTGAAAATCGATGGTACTATAGAAAGGTATAAGGCAAGACTAGTAACCAAAGGATTTACTCAGAAATATGGTATTTATTACTTTGACACTTATTCACCCGTCACTAAGATCGCCACTATTATACGAGTATTGATTGCACTAGCATCCACTTATAATATGTTTGTACATCAGATGGATGTCAAAACAGCTTTTCTAAATGGCGATCTAGATGAAGAAATATATATGCAGCAACCTCCTGGATTCGTGATCCAAGGACAAGAGAACAGGATGTGTAAGTTGAAGAAATCTTTATATGGTCTAAAATAAGCCCCAAAGCAATGGTATGAAAATTTTCATAAGACTATTATGAGCTTTGGTTTTGTCGTTAATGACTCTGATGCATGTGTATATACTAAGATGATACATGCTAAATGTGTGATTATATGTTTATATGTTGATGACATGCTAATTATGGGGACACCTTTAGATGTAATTAATCAGACCAAAGATTTCTTATCGTCAAAATTTGAGATGAAGGACCTAGGTGAAGTTGATGTAATTTTAGGTGTGAAAGTTACAAAATCTAAAGATGGCTTCACTTTATGTCAATCTCATTATGTAGAGAAAATACTAAGAAAATTTAATTCTTTTGATGTCACGCCTGCAAGAACACCTTATGATTTTAGCATACACTTAAAGGAAAATAAAGGGAAAAGTGTTTCTCAATCTGAATATGCTAAGATAATTGGTAGCTTGATGTTCTTGATGAATCATACTCGGCCTGATATTGCTTATGCTGTAAGTAGATTAAGCAGATATACCCATAATCCATGTAATAAACATTGGAATGCCCTAAAAAGATTATTGAAGTATCTAAAAGGTACTGCTGATTGGGATTTATGTTATAAGAAATTCCCTAACGTGTTAGAGGGCTTTTGTGATGCAAATTGGGTATCTGATAATGATGAAGTAAGCTCTACTAGTGGTTACGTGCTTACTTTATGTGGTGCAGCTATTTCTTGGAAGTTTTCAAAGCAGACAGTTATAGCAAGATCTACTATGGAGTCAGAGTTTATAGCTCTTGACTAAGCTGGGCAAGAGGCCGAGTGGCTAAGAAGCCTAAGGTCAGAAAGAAATCTGGCGGATCCTTTAACAAAAGGGTTAAACAGGAAAATGGTCCTGGAATCGTCGAGGAGAATGGGATTGAGACCCATATG
The DNA here is from genome assembly GCA_964016875.1 of Fallopia convolvulus. Classification (NCBI taxonomy): domain Eukaryota; kingdom Viridiplantae; phylum Streptophyta; class Magnoliopsida; order Caryophyllales; family Polygonaceae; genus Fallopia; species Fallopia convolvulus. Next base: position 10,819,030 of record OZ024732.1, read on the forward strand.
AAAGCTTAAGCTTTCTTAATCCTATGGCGAAATGAATGAGAAAATGAGAGGATGAGCTTTGAGCTCTTAATGATTTCATAGCCCGAAAAGGGTGGTTTTTAATGAGACAAACTTGATGAGGTCACCTACTTGAGTGCGTTTGGTTAAACCAAAAGACTTGAGAAGTCAATTGAGAGCACTCATGAGCATCCCAAGACAATGAGACTCAAGAGATCTCAATCATGGGAATGAAAGGAAAAAATTGACAAAGTGTGTGTTCTTAGGTAACACTCTCAAAGAAAGTCAGAAGTTCAAGATTTGTTCACTTCTTGGCTTGAGAGCATCCCTTGGTTCACTAAAGTAGTTGGTTCAAATCAAAAGATACCAGCTGCTTAAGCACTAAGTCATAAATAACCTAGTCAGAACAGTCTGGTGACAAAAGTTCTGCATTGTGGGGGATTGTTGGAATTTAATAACATTATTTCATTTCCATAAAATGCAAAATTTTGAGAGTGGTGTACAGCTTGAACAATAAAGTGGAGATTTGCTTTTCTAGGCATTCCCACATCGGGTTTTAGGCCATCAAATTGGCTAGTTATAAGAAACCAAGTACACACCACTAATTAGAGAGCAAATAGAGGAATGCCCCCTCGCGCGCCGCCGCCGCCGTCCGGCTCCTGACATGTGCGCGGTGTGGTGCTGGGGCTTATCTTTTTACGGGATATTTTAACTATTTTATTTAAATTGGGCCTCCGAGATTTGCGGATTAGTTTGACGATAACTATTCCGCAACTCTCCGTTTTCAAACTGTTTTCAGTTTCCGAAACTTGGGGACTACCCCATTGATTTAGTCAAACAATTTTATCCATTAGTTTTAACTGAAGAGAAAATCGTGCTTGATGGATCAGATCGTGGGATTACAGTTGCTATCTGTTCTATATATTTCCACGTTTCTGTATCTGCAAAACACACGAACAAAATATCTCTTCTACTCTTTCACAAAACTACCTATCTCGTTGCTCTCTACTGTTCTGACTTCGACATTCCCAATTCCTCTTATCCGAGTACACGGATTCGAGGAAAGCTGCGCTTAATCCTTGGGGGACGAAAGCTCATTCGGATTTGTACCGATGTCCGGGAGTTTTGTTTCTAAGGCAGTGGAATCCTCCACGACGCAGTACAGTAACACATCAAATCCCTCGGCCTACATTCGTTTTATTATTAACGTTTATTTGCCTTGCAGAGAACTTATTCTTACAAATTAGAAACAAAACAAACTCTGCTTCTGTCGAATGGAGGGCCAAATCATCAAACGTCTCGATCTGTCGAAGCTTGAACCGCTTGATGGGACCAACTACCGCCGTTGGTCTCAAAAGCTGTTGATTGTCTTCGAGCAACTCAAAGTCGACTACGTCCTGCTCAACGATCCGCCCGCAGCCCCTCTGAAGGCGCTTCCTCTGGCTCCTGCAGACTCTCAACCAACGCCATATGAGGTCGCTGATGTTGCTGCTGATGCTGAAAAGGCTGCTGCTCTTGCCTCAAAGATTACGGCTGAGATTAAAAAATATGAACAAGACAACAAAACTGTAAGGGGTATCTTACTGAGCCATATGTCGAATGCTTTGTTTGATTTGTTTCTTACTAACAAATCTACTAAGTCCATTTGGGAGACTCTTGAGAAGAAGTATGGCTCTGATGATGCTGGAAAGAAAAAATATGTTGTTGGCCAGTTCATGCGTTTTCAGATTGTTGATGACAAGCATGTGATGGAACAAGTGCATCAGTACGAGAACCAGGTTGCTGACATCCTTGCTGAAGGAATGAAGATGTGTGAATACCTTCAGGCGAACTTCCTGATTGAGAAGCTTCCAGATTCATGGGCCAGCTATCGCAACCATCTCAAACACAAGAAGAAGAATCTGACCGTGGAGGAGCTAGTTTGTGGAGGACTATTGGAGGTGGAGACAAGACGGGTTGGGCTTTGGTGGCTTGGCTTCTTCGCTGGGATCTCGTTTATAATCCTCACCGTCCTTAACTTCTTGTTGTGGGGCAGCCACAGCACCGACGCCATACCGTTCTCCCTCTTTGTCGTTCTCATCTTGCTTTCGTTCTGCATTTCCATGCCCTTAACTTTAGTCGAGAAACACTTTGGTGCAAAGGCGCCTCATATTGAATACCCGGTACGAACCAATTAGATCCCACGAGAAATCCCACCTCAGAAATACCCGTCTTGGTTGTTAGTGCTCGGTGCAGGCACCCTTCCATTCGTGACCCTCTTCATTGAGCTCTTCTTCATCATGTCGAGCATTTGGATGGGACGCGTGTACTATGTTTTCGGGTTTCTCTTTATTGTCATGGTCCTGCTTGTTGTGGTATGTGCTGAGGTGTCCCTTGTGTTGACATATATGCACTTTTGCGTGGAGGATTGGAAATGGTGGTGGAAGTCTTTCTTTGCTTCTGGGTCAGTGGCTAATTACATCTTCCTCTACTCCATCAACTACCTTGTGTTTGATCTCAGGAGCTTGAGTGGGCTAGTGTTAATCACTTTGTACTTGGGCTACTCTTTGTTCATGGTTTTGGCTATCATACTGGCTACGGGCACCGTCGGTTTCCTCTCCTCTTTCTGGTTGTGCACTACTTGTTCTCCTCTGTGAAGTTTGATTGAGGAGGGTACTAAAAGTCTACGTGTAATGAAGATATAAGGATACCTTAGCAGTGCGACTGTTGTGTTCTTGAGACAAGCTACAACTTCAAAGAGTTTTCTTTTTGTCTTTGTTATAATCTGATGTTTTTTCAGTTTTATCACTTGGATTTGAGCTTATGGGAAATTTATACAATGGTTAGAATTGAAGTTACAGAAGCAGTCATGCATGTTTCAGAAAAAAGAATGTATTTTTTCATCAGTAGTTTGGTGTGCTAGGTTAGAATAATGTAATTTTACTTTTTTTTTACAATGTTTTTCTTAATAGTCGTATTCTTCATACGTAAAACCTCACGACTTGATCCAGTTGTCCCTATTTGAATACAATATGATTCGACTCTAAACCCATTTCACTTATAATAATCTCATTGTAATAACTATATAATACTTGTGGTGGAACATTGCGAAATCGAAATTGATAAAATTTGAAATCGATTTGATGTTGAAAGCTTCTAATTTAAGAGATTCAATGATCAAAGCTGAATGTGAACTACACGTTTTGTTCAATATATTAACTATTGATATGAATCAAACCGTAGTTTTAAAAGGCGTAAATGACCCTGGAGCCCAGTCGAGGGCGCGCCTTTCGTAGGCAAGGCGCATACAAGTGTCAAAAACCTGTGAAACCATTTCTAAAATATATTTTAACTCAAAACGGCATTGCATCAGCGGACAGGTGGTGGCGGCGGATAGGTGGCCACGAGGGCTGACGGCCAGTAGGCGAGAGTTGGGTGATGGGTGTGGCTAGGGTTTCTACTTCTCCATCTCCTTTCTATAGTGTCTATCATGAACACAGAATCTGTTTTGTCTTGTTTTAAATTCGTTTTTTTTTTATTAATTCAAATGGGCTTTAATATGTTTGTGCCAACAGCCCATATTAATAAAAAAAAATGATAATGGATATTACTTTCAGTGTTTTAACGCAATTCAGCCATAGAACAGGCGCGCGCCTTTTGTAAACCGCGTCGCCCGTCATCTGCCGAGCGAGCTTGGGCGAGGGTTTTAAAACTAAGAATCAAACATTTCAATTCAAGCATGACTTTCATGGCACAATTATAGTTAGTGCTAGGGCCACTTCTATTGATTATAGTTATTAACATATCAATTGTATATTTCGCTTTCTATACTCTCTTCAGTTATGACAAAACATCCCTGACTCAATCTCTATCAATCAGTTTGCCAATCTCAATCGATGCCAGTTCAAGATGAATTTCGTTTTCCCCAGGAAATTAGATTCATGTATGATATTTTCAACCGACTTTAAGTTTAATTGCATTGAATGGTCTCCTTTGACCTTTATGGAGAACTAATCAGATCACATATAATAAGGCTTTACTCAGAAGGTTAAATTGGGCTCTAACAGCTTTAGCTCTTCCAGAGAAGATTGAAATCAGTTTGCCACAAAACCAACTTGTACCCCGATATAGTTAGCTTCTAGCGGTGCCCTGAAAGCTGTGCTAACAATAACACTTTGTAAAAAAGTTTAGCTCAACTGCTCAAGAAAAAGCTGGTGATTGAATCCGCAACAAGTCCATATAGAGAGATACCTGAAAGTTTTGATCAAATGACTAGTATAGAGATAGGCTTCCTCGGCAAGATTACTCAACAATTGTATGATCACAAATATTGGCAATTTGGAATTTGGATAGTCATGAGGTTTGACTGAACCATGCAGAAAGAGCTTTCTGCACTTGCTCATCAATTTGCTCATTCGCTTGTTTCTTTGCTAGCTGAGTACGGAATTTTTCCTGTTACCTGTACATTAGAGAAAGAGAAAGCAATGGTTTTGAAAGCACAAGTTCGGAGGAAAATGTCCAACATAAATGGCAAAGAAAGGTAGTAGAACAGAATAGCAGGGCGAAAAAACAAAGCTGCAAGAAACTTGCAAGATCATCTTCATTGCTTTGAAGGCAACTACGAGTACAATGTTTGAGTTCAGTTCGAAAAATTGAAACCACCTATTCACTTATTCAGAACATGTATAGCATATATCTATCTACAAAACATACCTCATGGTTGTAACCATCTTCTGCCTCCCTGTCCTGGCTTTCAAATGGGAAAGTTTGAAAAAAATTAACAGGTGATCCTATCAGCAGCATGACATATTATCACCAGTATTCTTCTCTATAATGCTGCTGAGTAAAATTACTTGCAAGTATTTAGTCAAAACTAAATTAGACTATATTCTTTGTCTTACAGCCAATGAGCCAAATAAGTCTTTCCCAAAGCATTTTTATATCATTTAGAACGCATGTAGGTTGCATTCTCACATCAGTCACATATGACTACTAGACATAGGAATGGAAGAGGCCACGGGGCAGATTTTTTGTGTTTTAGACAGGAAAAAACAAATGAAATTTACATGTTTAACTACTTCTTCCCCAGGACAGCCACGAGGGCATTTTGTTGAATATATTCCATATACTTCAGCATAAAGATTTAGGGCATTTTGCTGTTCAAGATGTCTGATTTTTGACAGGCAGAGTTCTTAAAATTCCAAACTTAAGTGGGTCAACAACTGGAATTCATGTGGATGATTCTACTAGTATAAAAATCTATGATACAGATCCCTAGTTTAAAATTGGAAATAACAATCCTTACCATTCTGCTACAGATAGATCAATCAAAGTTCATAATCTTGAAGGCATCAATCAACAGACCACATAATCAGTGAATCACACTAAACTTTTAAGAAAATAGCACAAACTTTATTTAATACTAATTGGTATGTTATTACTTTTCATGTCTAAGAGACAATTTAGAAAACAAACTGTGCACCAGTACAAAGACAAATCACAATAGACATCTCCTTCCAGTACTATTGATATATCGCCCTATAGTGTTTATAACTAAACTTAACCCTAATGGGAAATTAATTAAGATAAAAACGACATTATGCATAATCCTAATTTGTAAGCATTGTGAAAAGAGGGAAAAAACACCTAAATTCACAAGCCATTACCAATCTGAATCGCAATTCTTTCTGGAGCTCGCTTGGGACATTTGAACCTCCCTGCTTAAAAATTCGGAGGAGCAAACCAGACCAGAAGATCAACCAACAAGACGGACTCAAACCTTTTGCAACCACAATCTTTTTCTTCATCCTTCAAATCGATCGCAAGATATTCCGAAAATCGCCCAGGCCATCTGGCCATGCGAATCAACGAATCTCCAAGCAAACCGCCTCAAATAACTCGTCGCGTTCCGCCCCTCACAAGCGTGGCGGGAAAGGGGAGAGAACTCGGCGGCGGAGAAGGCAAGCAAGCAGCTCCGGCGTACAGATCTGAAACCCTAACATTCCGGCGCAGAACATCCGGATCCGGACCGATCCAGCCCGCGGAAGACAAAACGAGATCGGCTCCTTCCACGGCTTTCGGATTAGAGACTCCGATGAGGTTCTCCCCACGCTTCAAGATCCGCACTTGCCCCATCACGAGGTTCTTAGGCGGTGAAGGTGAAAGATTCTCAGGAACCACGATTTTCTTAGCGGCGGTGGGGCTTCTCCGACGACGACGAGGGCAAAAACTGTTGGAGCGAGGGTTAGGGTTGGGAGATTGGAGGAATTGGTGGCGGCGAAGGGGATCGTTGGATCGGAGAACGAGAGTTCCCATCGTCGGTGGAAGAGGAAAGAAAATTTGAGGAAGACCACTTGATTTGGAGAATTTTTGAGACCTGTGTGATTTTTGGGAAATTTAGGGCTGGTATTTATAGTAGAGATACATTCTTGGTTTCGTGTGTACGTCTCCTATCGCTACCGACTTCGGAGGCCACGTCACGCGCGCATACATGACGCACTACTTCGCCCGTGTTCGTTACTTCGTTGGGCCATCGTGATACAAATAAAACCCAAAAAAAATACCTATTTTTATCATTTATCTCTCTTCCGCATCATCTTACATTCTCCCAATTTCAAAGTGCGGTTCTAGTATTTATTTACGTTATTGTGTAAAATACGAATAGATATGAGCCATTAGATTGTACTATTGTATGGTGGAGATTAAAACAAAATAGGGTTGGTGGAAAATAAATAAAAAAGACGGTATTCATTAAAAGTGGCACAAACGAGTAAGTATGGGAACTTTTGAATTCAAAAGACGAAATTGCCCTTTCTTTTCCAAAACACACAATCTTGCCCAAAACTAGCGTTCTTGTTATTCTCTCTCTCTTTGAAAAACTCGATCGATCAAGCGGATCACGTCCAATCTCAAAGTCTATAGGGATGAGTTTATCAATTAGGTATACTCAACTTGTTTAATTGTAATTTAGAGCGTAATTGCTCAGATTTGTGTCAATTTCTGTCAATATACAATGTGTATTATATACTGACATTGTTGTTCACCATGTAGATGGTGTTAATGAGGCTTGTTGTCTGATTTACCGTGGTGATGTCGTGCCCAAGGATGTCAATGTTGTTGTTGCTACCATCAAGACTAAGCGCACCCTCCAATTTGTTGATTGGTGTCCTACTAGCTTCAAGTGTGGTATCAACTGCTAGCCACCAATTGTGGTTACTAGTGGTGACCTTGCCATGGTTTTGAGGGTTGTTTGCATGATTTCCAACTCCTCTAGTGTTGAAGAGGTGTTCTCCCGCATGGACTACCAGTTTGATTTGATGTATGCCAAGCGTTCCTTTATTCACTGGTATGTGGGTGAGGGTATAGATTAAGGAGAGTTCTCTGAAGCTCGTGAAGGATTATGAAGAGGTATAGGAGACAAAGTGTACATTTAGGTTCATGCTTGTTTGATTTTGCAAAGCGTTCTTACGACGGTTTATAATAGGTGTTTTGTTGGTTCATAATTTTGTATGATATGGTTCATTGTAAGTGTTTTTACGGTTCATGAATATTATAGTCTATAGTAATTGGTGCCTTAACTATATGTTCATATTAATTGTTCTACCGTTTCATGATTTTGCACCCTTAGATTCATAAGAACTGTCAATACAATTCATGCTTATTTGATTTTAGGCAAATGTCTTGGCTAATATATTAGATTGACTTTAAGTTGTCCTAAACCATGATAATAGTTTCTAATCTTACTACTCTCTTTTTAAAATTAGAGGCTCCTAAGGTCGTTCCTAGGCCAGCAAAAGTTGAACATGTGGCTGGTATGAAGATTAAAGACATATGCCCGGTATGAAGATTAAAGTGATGGCCTTGGGTTCGGAACACTCAGATTGTTGTCACAGGTATGATAAAACATGAAACTTCAGTTCATCACTCCATTAATTCTTACTCTTTCAGCAAAGTAGTTGGTTGTAGGATTGACTATTTTTTTTGCCGAATCAAGGGTGGAAGCCTTGCGCCGATTCAATTGACACCTCTGGTAAGTTGTTCATCCGTGCTTCTGCTTGATTGATATGAGGGTGATAATAATTAGGGTGCATGTATGTTGTTGGTCTAAATTTTCCATTTGATTGGCAGTGTTACCTGAAAAGTCTAATGGATACATCCAAGTGTTTCTGGATGGGTCTGTCCATCTTGTGCGCCCTTTATTGGGTTAGAAGAGAAAGTTCACAATGCTTGCATATGATGTGGTGTTTGTGTAAAATCATTTATCACTTTAAAAGCCTATTAGCTCAAATGGTAGAACAATGTGCATGTGCACATAGATGTGAGTTCAAATCTCACATAGGCTAATTCTATAAACGCTTTATATATTTTGGTTCATTATAATTCTTCTTTCAGTTCATGATTTTGCAAGCTCGGGTTCATAATAGTTCATCTTACAGTTCATGTCTTTTGGGTTCATGACATTAGTTCTTTTGGTTCATAGTAAATTAAAGTTTGCTTCATAATAGTTCATCTTACAGTTTATGTCTTTTAAGTCATACATACTAGTTGTAATTTTGGTTCATGATATTTGTTTTTTGGTTCAAAGTACATTAAAGTTTGGTTCAAGTGTTTTTAAGTGTACTTGTTATTTTAATTTATACTTGTAGGTTGATTGAATACTACCTATGATTTTAAATTACATTATTATTGCAATAGTTAACTAGAAGCAGTGGAAATCACTACAGGTGCCATTTTGAGAAAACAATGTAAAAGATTGATCCTTGATTACTTACAAGGTTCATAAAATTAATTACACGGTTAATAGTGTTCAACATGAAGGTTCGTAGTGTTCGACATAAAGGTTCATATTGTTCAACATGAAGGTTCATAATGTTCAACATGAATGTTCATGGATTTTAAATAATCAGTTCATTTAACAGAAAATGCATAAAATTTGTAAAGAAGACATTTAGCTCATTGGGTTCGATGTGAAGTAAAAAACAACGTTAAAAGCAATTACAATGTAGCAAAGTGATTTGTCAAACACAAAGTAACATAAAAATAGACAACTTAATCCCCAAAAAACACAACAACTACTAAAAAGACAAATAGAGAATTGGAGCTTCAATGTTCAATCTTGGGAATGAAATAAGAACAATCTTGTGATAAGTGAAGAATGTAGGTGTCACTAGCTTCATCATGATCATCCAATGGAACTCCATCAACATTTTCATCATTATCAATATTCTTCAATGAAACCCCATCAATACTAGCATCACTATACGAATGAGACAAGTTAAGATGACCGAAACTTGATGAACAACCTACAATAAAAAAAAAAGGAAAAAATTAAGCTAATTTATAAGCAACATGGAACACATAATGGGCAGTAAAAATGTGGAAAAAAATATTTTTCTTTTGGTTCACAAATATTGTCATTACAATTCATAATATTACACTATAAGGTTCATTGAAAATCACAATGCGGTTCATGTAAATAACAATAGTATTTGATATAAATTATATCATATATGGTCATTTTTGGTGGATTTAGAAACCAAATGAACATGATCTATTAGTTTACTTCAAATATTAGAATGACCGGATCTTGATGAACCTCATCAACACTAACATCATTATCAAGACCCTTCAATTGAACTCCATCAATACTATCATCATTATTCGAATTAGACAAATTAGGTTGATCGGAGCTTGATGAACAACCTACAATAAAAAAAGAGAACAAGAAGAGATCTAGTAAAACTGTGCAAAATACCGTTTTTCAGTTGGTTCACAAATATTGTCATTTTGGTTCATAATATTAAACAGGAAGGTTCACTAAAAAATAATAATGCGGTTCATATAAAATAATAATATGAATTTTATGTGAATCGATCTAACAAAGGTCACAAAGATACTAATTGCTTATTCAAAACAATATCCTACTAGTCAATGTGGATAGCTAGGCATAGACATATACACAAAAGCATCATATTCAACAAATCATACTAAGCATCATATGCAAACATTCATTTTATCCACAATGAGGAATTTGAACACTAAAACATCATCAATACATGAAAAGGTCTTGCAATTTGTCCACATTATCTTCATATTCACTAATTAGAACAGTAAAAACAATATTCTAAGACAAATTAGCAAAACATGCTCATTGAGACATTTTATCAATCACTTTGTGGGCAATCAAATAAGTATACAAATTTTAATTATAGTTTCTATAAAATTTTATTTCCAATTCCAAAACCAAGAGTACAACACATTTCTCCATGATCTCAAGCAACAAAGAACCATAAATAACAACAAATTTAGGAATTATTTGAGAGCAACAAATCATCCACCAAACTAAACTCTTCTTAAGTATTCCCCACTTACCTAAATTCATTGTGCCTTCAATTTGGAGTAGGAGTATGGATCGAACGAAGGAGAGATCGAGATCGAAAGAGGGATCGAAGGGGAGATCGTCGTGGTTGGCTGAAATTACGAACAAGAGTAGGAGAGATCGGCTACACTCAAATTTAGGGACTGGAAATATAAAAAAAATAGAGTAGTGTGACAAAAATACCCTTCTAGCTTTAAAAAAAATAAAGGAGTGTGAGTGTTGATAGCAGCTCATCTGGACCCTTAATCTCAAAAAATCAACGGATGAGAGTTGTTCTCATTTCTTAGGATAAGAATTGTTCTCATTTGATCCCCAATCCCCAATTTCATTACATGAAATCCACTTAAATATTAATGAAACTCATGAAACCCACTTTTCTACTTTTCCCACACCCCAACACTCACTTATTTCTCTATACACAATTACAACTATACCCAAAATTTAAATATTTATTTATCTATTTAAACAAATTAAAATTTGACTAATTTTATTATATTTTTCAGTTTTGGGTTTGTAAAAATATGTTTTAAATTTCAAAAAAAATTAAATTTAAATTTTAGCTGATTTTCCAATAACACGATTTTCGACGATCATAATCAACCCATTAGTTATTTTAAAAAGTGGTTAATATGTGTTTGTTTACTCATAATCAACCCAAAAAACCAATTTAATTTTAAAGTGAATCAACTATACAAAAAATTGGTATCTATGTTTGTTCATGAAATATCTACGTTTGTTCATGAAATATCTACGTTATTGCCCAAAAAAATACATTGCTTTCATGTTATAAAATAGATAATATATATAACCAAAAAGAAAGTTGACAAAACCCTAAATTTAAGAATACGAGAAAGGGGAATTTATCCTCTCAAATAGATTGCGTGGTGCAATCAGCCATAATACGAGAAAGGTCAGGCGGAAAAGGAGATGAAGGCGGAGTGAGAGGCCAAATCGCGACCGCGGCCAAGAGGGTCGAGACCGCGCCGGAGAAGCGCGAGTCAAGCAGGGTGACGCGGCCGCGTCTTCGGCGGACGAGCCCCCGTCTTGTCAACTGAATGCTCGAGGATGAGATTGCGGTCCAAGAAGGGGTGACGCGACCGCGTCTTCCCGGATGCGCCCGCGCCCCGATCCGTCGGTGAAGGGGCGAGATTTCTTGATGGGCAAGTTTGACGGGATCCTTTTGGATAGATTGTGTCTTCTATTTTTGGTAAATAAAATTTTCTATCTTTAAGGGATAAAAGATATTAGATTTTAGGAAAAAATATATTTAGGAGATATTAGAATTTCAATCTTTGTTATATCGTGTTTCGATCTTTATGTCTAGGATCCTGCATATATATTTATGATTATTGTAATTGTGCTATGTGCTAGAAAAACCCGAAAGAGTCAAAGAGGGAAATTTTTAGAGAGCTAGAGAGGTTAGGTTAGATTGATCAGATCAGTGTAGATCAAGAATATCGGTTATTGTAATCCTTGGAATCATTCTTGTGTTCTTCTGTTGAGTCCTTATCCTACCGTAGGGTGTTGAATTTCCTAACAAATTGGTCCTTCAACAAGAGCAACTTCTCTAGTTTAAAAAATCTCGGGCTTCTTTCTTGATTGACAGTGACCAGAACACTAGATACTATCACTTGTCCACTATTATAAGAAGAAGAGCTAGTAAGGTGATTGCGCTTCAAAATGATGATCATGTTTGGCTTACTGATGATATCAAATCCATAATTTTATATTTCTTTTCAAATTTATATAAGGCTGATGTTTTTGGCCCTATGACGACTGCTTTGAATCCGAAAATCTCATTCCCGACTCTTCCTCAAGAGGTCATGTCCGGTCTTGATCGTCCCTTTTCCCCTGCTAAGGTTTGGGAAGCCTTGAATATGATGTCATCCTTTAAAGCTCTTGGGTGAACATGTGACTAAACGGGTGCTAGATATTGTTAATGGAGTTTCCTTTCCTGTTGGTATTAACAATGAGCTTATTCACCTAATTCCAAAAAAGATGACGCCCACTTGTTAATGGAGTTTCCTTTCCTGTTGGTATCCCTTTCTTATGTTCTATGATAGTAGTTGCTAGCATGATCATATAATTCCTTGCAATCATGTCTTTGAGAATATAGCCGGATTCTTATTTTGAAGTTGTTTTTAGGAAGGAATAGCATTTGATGAAATTGAGCACATATACCTTTTTTAGCATAAGTGATGCAATCCAACAAAGTTTACCTTGTGAGTATTTTTAGCCTTATAGGGAGAACATTAACGAATCCCTCTTCTTTTTTGTGTGATTTACTCTCTATGCATATTATCCCTTGGAATTGTGATGGTTATCTATTACTTGAGACCTATATAAGATTTTTAGTTCATTACTTATGAAAATCATATGATGGAGAACTTATTTTTATAAGCCCTATTATTCCATATCCACCTTTACATTATCCTTCTTTTGACAGCCAATTTGAGCCTGAAGCCTTTTATTTTTAGCTCCACAAAATCGTCCCCTAGCCGATATAAGCTTGACCCTATCCGGGGATTAGGACTTAGATTTGGAGAGGAAATTGTTTTGTTGAGTGTTAAAAAAAAAGGAGAGAGAGATGTTATGTTTGGTTTGAAATTGAAAGATTGTTGGAAAGGGTAGATTGGAAGTCTCTTGAGTTAATTTTGAAAAAAAGAAAGATCTCTTGGTACAAAAAAATGCATAAAAAGAAGTTGTTAAGAATAAGGAGTACACGATGAGATCGTTAACGACCGTGAAGAGTTCGTTAACGAGGCAGCGAGAAAGAAAAAAAAATAAAGAGAAAAAATGATGAAGTAAGAGATGCATAGTGTTTATGATATACGTCGGAGATTCTTTTGTTTTATGAGACTTTCTAGGAATATATTGGGTGAGTAAGGAAAAAGTGCATAAAGAAGAGTGAGTTTGGTATATTGTTTATGAGAGTTTTTGATTGTTGTGTGAGTTTTAGGAGTCTTTGATTCCCGGATATTATTAGCACCACATGACCAAAATATTTTCCACGCCTTATTGTCTTTACCAAGCCCCATTACAACCCGGCCGAATGGAAGCTTCTATGAAGTTTTTCATTGAGCCCCCTAAGTTCTCTTGATGATTTTTGTTTGTTTTGACGAATTTTGGGTGGAGAGTTTGGTGATATAAGTTCCAATTTCTATGATTTTTGCATATAAGATGAGTTGAGATATATATTTATAAGCTTAAACACTTGAGAGTTGAGAGAAACACATTATCCCCTGTGAGATTGGATTGTATTTTCTTGTGTCTATTTTAGGTGCATATGTGTGTGATGACGTTAATAGTCCTTTGCTATTTTTTCTTCTATATGTTTTGAAGTTGCTTTTTAGATAATGGCTATAGTTTGATGAGCATGTTGTTTGGTTTTGATTATTGTTTTGTGATTGCTTGAGGACAAGCAAGTCTAAGTATGGGGTATTTTGATGTTCGTGTTTTTAGTATAGTTTTTGATAGGTTTTCTTAGGTTATTAGGATTAGTTTTGATAAGTTTAGAGTTAGTTTTGTGTGTTTTTGGATAGTTTTACATATTTTGTGAAAAGTATGGAAGCTACTCCGTTTTGTGTCTTTTTGTAGGTTTTAGCAAGGAAAAGGTGTTGTTTGAAGCTGGAATTGAAGAGCTATGATAAAGGACGGAGGATTACAGGGTGAAGAAGCTGAAGTTCGAGTTTTTGGAAGAGAAGTGTTGAAGAAAGCCAAACCCAGGCTCGTTAACGACCCTGAAGGGTTCGTTAACGAGGCCACGAGATAGAATAATCGAGAGGTTGACTTTGTGACTCACCGATCCTGTGCGGGAATTTATTTCCGTGTCGGTGGAGTGTCTTTTTATGATATTAGGGTTATTATATTATGTATTTTAGGTCTTGTTATCTTTCTAGATTTTATTTCTATCTTTTAGAATAGATTCTATCTTTTTAGGAAAGTTTATATCTTTTAGCGTTTTTTAGTTTCTAGCCTTTTTAGTATAAATACCCTTCTATTCTAGCATAGAAGGGGGGATTAGATCGTAGTTAGATAGAGGAGAGAAGAGGAAGAACCGAGAGAAGAGAGAGACGAGTCGGAAGTTGTGATCGAAGAGCTCGGTGGACGAGAGTTACCGGGGTCGTTAGTCGTGATTTTGATTCGGTGTTTAATGTTTTTTCGGTTTTTTCGGTTTCTTCTGAATCTCTGTAAGACAATATTATTTATTAATTTGAGTAGTGTTTTGTTTTCAATGTTTTCTTTGATTGAAGTTATTGGTTTCATCGTTATGATTAGTGAGTAGTCCTTTTATCTAGGGTCGGGGTTGAAATCCGGCATAGTTATGCATGTTTGGTGAGTGAGATTATGTGTTGAATGCCTTTTATCCATTATTTAGATTGTTTGTTGTGCTTATACCGAGATGAAAGTTGAGGTAATTTGAGTTGTTGACTTGATTGAAAGAGAAAGTTATAAACTTGAAGGTTGATATTGTTTGAATACGAAAGTTTCAAGCTTTAGATCCAAAGCAAGCAATTGAGTGAGTTAGTTTATGAAAGTAGATTAATTTACTTGCTGAGTCAATGAAAGTTGAGGCATCTATCTATATTCTATTTTCTTACGAGCTTGTGTGCATGACTATGTTGTGGTAATCCTTGTCCTAGATCTTTACTTTTATTTAAATTCTCTCATAATCATATTCGTTGCTGAGTTTGTTGACTCAGTACCGAACTTGTCTAGGTCGTAGTTTTAGTCTTTTTATTTGCGGTAGGTCGTTAACGAGGCTGACAACTTCGTTAACGAGGCTGCTCTTGTGTGTTTTTGTTTGCTTTTGTTTTATTTTCAGTAGTCGATAGACAAACAACCTTGCTTCTTGTGGAACGATCATGACCTCCCTATACTCAGCGGGGTCTTGATTATAAATTTATTTGTTGTCAAGAAACCCTCTCAACAAGTCCCCACTTCCCGTGGTAAATTGTCTAAAGATACATATGAGTTTCTTTTGGACAAAATCACTACACGACTCGACTCTTGGCAACCTAAATATCTGTCGACGGTGGGAAGGGTCACTCTTGTTAACTCGGTTCTTTCTAACTCGGTGGGAAGGGTTGACACATCTCCCAAAATTTTAAAGAAGTTAACAAGGCACAAGACTTCTTAGTGAAGAAAGCACTCTCCTCAACTTTTACCCAGATTGCAGTTGATCAAAACTATCAGGATCTTATCCGCCAAAATAGTTTAAGACGAGACGACCCATGCCAAGTGAATAAGCCCATAATTTCGTTACTTAGAAAAAATGGTCTTTCGATATCTACCCTAATACATTATAAAGCAGAACCCAAGTTTGCTGTAAAATTTGCGCCACATGAAATTTTTGAATAAATTAATGTAAAATTATATTTAATAAATTTTGTAACAACTTATAATATTCTTTCTATATATACTAATTAGATAACATATTTATATAATATTTTATGTATATAATTTTTTATCTATGGATTATGTATTACTTTACTACAATAGATAACATTTTTATATAATTTTTATATACATAAATTCTTATGAGATGATAATTTTTCATATTAATTTAATATTTTTATCTCTTAACAAGATTTAGGGTATTAGTATATTTTTTATCTTTTAACAAGGCTTGAGCTTCAAGTATAAAATTTATGAGTTTGATTCAAATGAAACAAACTCTTATCCTAAAACGAACTCTTATCCTAAAACGAATGCACTTTTCATAGTTAGTAATGCACTTTTCATATAAAAGTGCATTGAAAAATACAAAAAGTGCATTACGAAAAAGTGCACTAATTTTTTTTGAAAAGTGCACTAAAAAGTACGAAAAGTACAAATGCGAAAAAGTGCACTCTGAAGTATGAAAAGTGCACTACTAACTACAAAAAGTGCATTCGTTTTAGGATAAGAGTTCGTTTTAGGATAAGAGTTTGTTTCATTTGAACCAAACTCTAAAATTTATATCTATATAATGATATAATTTTAAATAATAAATTTTGTTACGTTGATATATTTTTATTTTGAGAAAATGACTAAGATTATATGTAAATGTCATATAAAAATAAAAATTCTAATTTTAATTTAAATTAACAAAATTATATTTTATTTATCTTTTTATGCATTTATATTAAAGATTTTTTACTTGCTTAAAATGAATTTTGATAAAAATTTACATTACATTTTTCTTAGTTTCCTTTTTATTTTATTTATGTAAATATAGAATATATTTTTTTATCTAGAGCCACCTTACATTTAATTTTTGTTTATCTCTATGTTTTTTTGTAATTTAATATGGATGATAGGTTGATTAATAAAGTGAATTTTGTAGATTTTCATATACATTAATTTCCTTTATATTTAATTTCTTCGTTAAGTAAATTTAGTATGGAAAACAACTTTATAAATGGATTGAATTTTGCAGAATAATACATAGATAATTTTCTCTATATTTTATCTCTTAAATAAAAAACAATACTCTCTTACATACTAATCTTTCTATTGTATTTTTCATATTTACAAATATTCTTATTGTTATAGAGTAAAAGATAAGAACCCTAATATATAATTTTAATAAATTAACTTTAGAAAAATATTTTAATAAATTATATTGTGCTTTATAGATAACCTATCCTAATTATTATTATCTTTATAAAAAAACGAAGTTTTTAATACATATTTATTGGATCATAAACCGTTAGCAAAGTGCTTGGGAACTGGCAATTAAGCTGTTCCCAAGGCAACGGAAATAAACAGTTCGCAAGTATTAAAGACAGTAAAGGACACAGTTCCTTTATAGAGGAACCCCACTACAACCAACTAGTTGTATGGGTAAACATCTACCTCCGCTTGGAAGATTTTGAATGACTTACTTATATTGATTGCTTTGTTCCTTAGTTACAACAACCGGATTCACACTTCTCTGTTCCTACGAGTTCTTCCTAACTCTAGCAACACTAGTAAATCCTCTCAACTGAGTTCCTAAGCTCACAACAGCAAAATACAAGTAACTCAAACCTTACACCGACTTCTCAGTTCCCTTGTCTCTGGGAACTTCGGCTTCACCGTCGTTGAGATCACACACTCGCCGGCGGGGACTTCTCTTCCTTTTCTTTCTTTTCTCTGGTGTGGGTGTTTGTGAGTTTTGGGAGAAGTACTCAATCCGAGTACTATTCATTTGGCTTTATAGTCCAGGTGAGTTTGGGCAGTCGCATCTTTCGTTTGTGTCCAAAATGCCCTTTGCTTGATGCCCAAGTTGTACTTTCTTCACATGTGACTTTGGTTTGAACTAGGTCAACTTCTTGGATCAATCGAACCGTTGGATCAAGCGTGACAGTCTGATTCTCAGACTATTCCTTTGGGCTGTCCAAGACAGAATCCCGCGATTTGCGTTGAACGGTCGTTGTCCTCACATTGAGTTCCCATGTCATGGGAACTGTCTTGTTCAGAGTTCCCTTGATGGAAACTCTTCATCGTTGTAAGCTTGTGTTTTCTTGATCATTTCTTGGAGTTCCCATTTCATGGGAACTTTCCTCTTCAGAGTTCCCTTGGTGGAAACTCTTCATCGTGAGCTTTCTGTGGCTTTTGGTCATTCATGGGAGTTCTTGGCTGTACCAGTGTTCCTTAGAAATACTTGAACAAACCACATTAGTTCCTTATGGTGTTTGTCATTATCAAAACACGGAGAATGACATCGTTGATCCGTTGTTTAGAACCAGAAGTCCCAACAACGTCCCAACAATATTAATGTCTAAAAAAATAAGAAAAATTATGTAAAAATATTTAATAAAAAGTAAAATCAATATTTTAATAATTTCAATCTAAATTTGGACAAGATCTCTACAAATAATGAAAAAATTTATAAAAATATATTCAATTAAAATATGGAGTACAATCTATAAATAATAATTTGTCTCGTAATTTATTATGATATTATAAAAATATATTTAGTATTTTAAATTAATATCATAGAGTTGTATAGTTTTTTAGTAAAATTATCCGGTGAATATCACGGTACTTCAACTAGTTTTCGATTGAGGCAATTGGGTATATACCCATTGAAACTTATCTAATGGGAAATATGTTCATCAAAATATTAAAATTGGATATATATCCATCAATTTCTAAGAATCTTGTATAATCATCCAGGGTAATATCTTTTTAATATAATTGAAATTTCATGACTAAACAAAAATTATTAATTGATTTTCTTATTTAATTTTCTTATTTAATTTCTTTTTGTTTTGCTTGTACTCGTGGAAACATAACTAGTGTATCTTTTAATTTCTACTCCTGCCCCCTAGACGCAGTTCTTCCAAGGTCCAAGGTGAGTTTTTAATCTTCCCTACTATTAATTACTGTTTAAAAAATATCAAGTTTTTAATCTCACTTAGTTTGAATTACCCTCTATTTAGTTTGAATAAACACTATTATTTAGGTCAAGAATCAATGCTCATACACTGAAATTATTAAAACTAGTTTTACCCGTCGTACCATGTACGACTACGATTCGATATTCTATAAATATTATAAATAAAATATTAATAAATAAATAAAAATATAATATAAACTTTAATATAAGTAATTTATTGTTCGTAGAATGTTTATATAATTTTTTAATCAAATATTATATGCTTCCTATTTTATTACTTTTCATGTACGTAAATTTAGAGTTTATCAAATATTTCAATATCTATTAAATATTTTATTATCCATTTTTATTAATTTTACAAATTTTAACTTTTTATTCATTAATTTTTTTATAAAATAAAATCATTGTATTTCTATAAATAAATTTGTCAAAAGATATATGATAAAATATTTATATTTATTTTTAAATATTTAAAATATTTTATCTTTAATTTTAAATACTTGTATAAGAAAGCTTTCAAAAAATATTGTTATACTAAATAGATATTTTTTTGATGTTAGAGATAAATTTAAATAGTTAAAAAGAATTTAATAGAAATAAGTTATAATAATAGAAATAAAAATTAATTTCTTAAATATAAGGTGGGGCTAGAATCGTTTTGGTGACTCGAAAAAGTACAATTTTAATATATAGTTATAAACATTATAAATATTTATCATTAATTTTTTTATTATAAAGGAAAAAATATACCTATAAATAATTTCGTAAAAGATATCATGCTAAAAGGTAAAAGATATTTATACTTATTTAAAAATATTTTAAATTTGTTATCTTTAATTTTAAATATTTGCATAAAGAAGTTTTGAAAAGATATTGTTATACTAAATAGATATTTGTTTGATGTTAAAGATAAATTTAAATAGTTAGAGAAGAATATAATGGAGTAAAGTTAAAATATTAGAAATAAAAATTAATTTTGTAATATGAGGTGGGGCCAGAATCGTTCTAATGACTCAAATAGAATTATAGATTGTTTTTTCTTCATTTTTGACCAAATAATGACCAAATCTTATCTTAACAACTCTAAAATTTGTCCCTCAATAACCAAATAAATACACTCCAATCTACTCAAAGCTTTATTAATACTCCAATAATACAAGCACAATAATATACTCCAATAATACTCCAATCTAGCACCGCCATGCCAGTGAGGCTATTGGACTTCAACTAGCAGCACCGCCATGGCAACAATAATATACTGTGACTCTTGAATTCTTTGATTCAATGTACAACCTTTTGAATCCTTCTCTCACACTATTGGAAGGCCAGCCTTTTAAATCTTCCCTCATCCATCTGCTAATAACAGCCACAACAGCCTTTTCAATTCTTCCCTCATCCATCTGCCAATAACAGCATGGAACGGTTATAATAACCTTTCAGCTACAAGCAATTAAGTTTAAGATAGGCTTACCATAATCACACCAAACTATTGGAACGCCAGCCCATCGAATTCTGAATTCTTCCCTCAAACTATTGGAAGGCCAGCGTTTTGAATTCTTATCAACATCACAATTACATTTACAGAAGAGAGAGGTTAATACTTAAATGGGCATTAATGGGTTTCCCCTTTTAAACTTCTAACATCAACGTTTTCCACCCCATTCAGCTTCTTTCATTAACATTGTAAAAACCTAATAAACCCTTACCCTTTCACCTTCCCAAAAGCTTCCATCCACTGCACTATATAAATACTCATACGATCAGAGCCTCTACCTTTCATCAAGCCCTTTCATCAATTGTCTTTACGATTCCCCTTACACACACACATCGAGATACAATATAGGTTGCCTCTTCCTGTTTTACTTTGATACTACAATCCTGTAAATATTACAAACACACATTAACTTTTCCTTTTATATTCTGCAGGAAAAATGGTTGGAGGTTCATCCATGCAGACCCAAAAGCTATCTACAACATTAGGAAAATATCACAAATGCAAGGAGAAAGACAGAGGCCACATAATAGACAACATGTAACGATGCAACTATTTAAATTCAATCTCTCAAAGCTCATGGCAAACGCTCTAAAGAGTAATATATTTGGAGAGACCCCCCTGGTAAATGCAATTTATTCATATTCTCATATATGAACATGTTTTACTACAATTACCATTCCATAAAAAAAACACTTACATCAATGTTATCCATGGTTGTATGCAGTTGTATACACTATTCAATTCCAAAAAAGAGCCCTTCCGCATGCACACATTTTATTATCGTTACAAGAGAAAGCGAAAACAAATCCAGAAAATGAAACAGATCAAATCATATGAGCAGAGATACCATGCAAAGATGAAAACACAGTGGCACATAACTAAGCTTTTACCGATCTCTGTGAGACACTCAAAAGCTTGTTTTTGTTTAAAAAGATGAATGCCTTCTTTTATTTTTATGTCTGTTGCTAGCAAAACAACAATTCCCTACACAATAATATAGCATCTTTTATAATAGCTCCAACTTGGACAATACATGTTGCTAAAACAGCAAGAAAATGTGCTGCTCAAACCAAAATAACTATGCACCTTGAACAAAGCAGCATAGATAAAAGCGTGAAAACATAAAGTATATAGAATCTGAGTTCTTAGAAATTCAAATGCCCCAAATATCTACATTCCTTAGAGTTTAATCTTGTTAATGCAGTGAAAGATAGCACCACAACAAAATGGAATCAAAGTTCATCCTAATTCCTTTACCAGTCAACCAAATTGGCCACCTCAATTACAAGTCAAATACGGGGAAAAAAGCACACTATATTTAGCAAGGAATTCCAATAAGTAAATGCATTATAAGATGACAACACTCGACCACAGAAACCCCATTTCTCCTCTATCACTTCTACAATTGGTCGAGAAAGAGAAAAGGAGAAATTGAACTGACCATACAGATTCAACGCCGATGCGCCAAGCATCAAAGTAACCGAGCAGCTCAACTGCTCAACTTCCCACATCCTGAAGACACCGCCTAAATCAACGCCGCCACTGCCGGTGGCGAAATCAGCATCCCGAGTCTCCAGCAGCCTCCATTTTCCCTGATTTTGCATCGCCGTCGTTCAGCAAACCATGTCAAAATCACGCACGGCAATTCCCTCTAGCAACCTCTCCTCCTCCCCATCACTACTAACTCTCACCTCCTCCTCCGGAACACCCAATTTCTGCTATTGCTTGTCAGGATCCGCCATGAAATTGAGGACGAAAGAACTCTGCTTTAGCGTTTTAGGGCTATATGGATACCCACAATTAGACCTGTCAAAATATACACGAACCGAAAAACCGACCCGACCCGTCCGAAAATTTTTGGGTCATAACCCGAAAAAATTAACCCGAAACCCGATTTTAACCGAACCCGATGATCCGAGAAATTTCTGGGTCAAACCCGACCGGGTTTGGTTCAACCCGTTGGGTCAAACTAAAAAGCGAGAATGATGAAAAAAAATTCACACCAAGTCAAATTTGATTGCAGTCTCGTTCCTTCCTCTAATCAATAGTTGGACTTGACTCCAATCGATTGCTTGAAAAACTAATTTTCTAGATTATTAACATTAAACAAACCAATTAGTTGAAGATGTTATAAGTTAATATCTCTGAAAAAAAGTATATATACTTCTCAAGGTTTGGGCAAACGATTAATAGTAACCAATTAAAATTATTAATAGCCAATCGATTAAAGATGCTCTAGGTTACATAAATGATTATGACTTTATCAAAGCTAAAATATATACAAAATGGGGGAATACCATACTTTTTAATAATACGTGGATTATAAGTTTTCATATTCTGAATTGATATATGTTTCCTAGTATATGCATACAAGAACTCTATGAGGTCATGTGTTATTTTTTCTTCATAATCAATTTTGAATCTCTTACGATTTGAACTTTGAGGTCAATCATTTCTTGTTGAAATTCTTCTGCCACCAAGCACCATGAATGTGAAATTGGGACTTGTCATTGTGCTTATTCACCCCTTAGTCTAACACATGATTGGTTATAAAAATGTTCCTTTTTTTTGAGCCAATACAAAAATGTTCCTAACATAGTGAGATACCACTTTATAATTAAATATTAATATTAATGAATACAAAATTTGAGCGTCTTGTTTCCAAAATCCAAATCCTTATATTTAGGCTCAAGTTAGATTATACTATAACTTTTTAGGTAAATAAGCGAGAATGAAAAAAAATTAACTAAAAAATAACAAATAAACTGTTAAAATAAATAGGAAAACCCAGGTTATTTAACCCGTTGACCGACCCGAACCCGCAACAAACCCGTAGTGACCCGACCTGTTTGAACCCGATAAATTTGTGACCCGAAATGACCCGACCTGAAATTGACCCGAACCCGACATGCCGAAACCCGAACCCGACCCGCCCGACCCAATTGACAGGTCTACCCACAATAGAGAAAATTAAAGAGAGAGCAAAAATCCTTTTCAATTTCCTGCCCTCATTTCATATTCGTGTTACCATTTTACCTTTTTCATCCACCCTGCAAGCACTACCAAGGAATATGGCCATAAAATATTTTATTGTAATTTTCCTTTTCCAAAAATACAACATTTCTTTATCAAAAGTAAAAAAATCTACTATATATATAAAAGCAATAAGGTTTGGAGCCTTCTCATTACGCCACCTAGGATTTCGCCACATGTCGATCCTATATTAAGCCATCTCATAATTTTACACATGTCATTTTCTTATAATTTAGACGTCTTTATAAATATTACATGTCATAATCCATATGTCAAATATATTGCCACATAATCTATAAATCTCAATCAATTTTTTAATTTTTTTTATATTCGATTACAATAATTTTTTTTGGAAATTTAGTTACATATTTCAAGAAATTTACATGTAAAAATATTTTTTACCATATTTTTATGATGCTAACAACTCTCCAATATAACATACCAAAAAAACTCCCATAAATATATACCGATATTTTATCATATAATATTTTTAAACTACAAAATTAATAATAGATTGTTAATGATCCATATATATGATATGATCATATATGTACGTACATAACGTTAATAGTTAACCTATATTCTAGCAAAATAAAAATTGGTTAGTAAAAATTAATTTCCATGAAATTGACATAAAAATATTTTTTATGGGTTTTATAGGATAAGATTTTAACATATCTTCATAATCCTAACAACTCTCCAATATAATCTAAATAAACTCAGATAAATATAGACCGATATCTTATCCTATAATATTTTTAAATTACAAAATTAATAATATATTGTTATTGATCCATATTACCATATGTACATGATGAATAAATTGAACAGAAAATTTAACAATTAATATATTTTCTAAAGAAAAAGAATTAGAATAGATATATGCAAAGATATTCTTAACATATTTTCGACAACCTTATCATTTTTTTGACTTTTCCAATATGAGTTACGATATTAAAAAAATTGAATCATAATAAATATATAGAAAAAATGAGTCACAGTTTTACAATCTATGTACAAATCAATTTTTTTTGTTAATCTATAATTTTTTTCCCATTATGATATTTAGATAGGATTGAATCTTTTTGTTGCCAAATCTTTAAATTTCAATTATGATATATCTTTGAATTTTCAATTTTGATTTTTTGATAATTTATATACAGATCTAGCCAATTACAATTGTAATTTTCAATTATAATTTCCCGGTAATATTATTTTTGATAATATACGTCCATAAAGTCAATTTTATTTGCTAATCCATATTAAATGACCCATTATTTTGATTTTTTCTATCAAAATCTGTAATTTAGAATTATGTTTTTTTTACAATTTATATAAATCAGCAATTCACAATTATTTTTTATATTATATTTTTATTTATTAATATCTTTTTTATAGTATATCTAAAAAAAATTGAGTCATAGTCGTGTAGGGCACAACGGGGACAACTAGTCTACTATATATATAAAAGCAATAAGGTTTGGAGCCTCCACATTGTGCCACCTAGGATTTTGCCACATATCGCCTCGAGAATGTGCCACATTGAATTTTGCCATATGTCATCTTTTTATTAAGCCATGTCATATTATTTTTTTTACTTCATATGCCACTTCATATTATTTTTGCCATGTCATTTACATTTCATATTTAACTACAATTATAAATAAAAAACTATTAATTAATAATTATTTTATGAGACAATATTTCACATAATATTCGAATCCATATATGCAAGATATCTTTACCCTAATAAGCACAAAAAAATTTATAATTACCATATATATCAAAATTCGTAACCACTTTATCTTTCTATGAAATATGAGAATCAACCAAAAAAATATTATACGTAGAATGGGACAATGTTTCATAGAATATTCGATCACATTAATTAATTATTTTATGATAACCGTAATATATTTCACATAATATTTTGAATAATTATTTTATGGGACAATATTTCACATAATATTCGAATCCATCTATAACTATATATTAAAGTTG
This sequence comes from Fallopia convolvulus, assembly GCA_964016875.1. Lineage (NCBI taxonomy): Eukaryota > Viridiplantae > Streptophyta > Magnoliopsida > Caryophyllales > Polygonaceae > Fallopia > Fallopia convolvulus. The sequence continues at coordinate 10,844,281 of OZ024732.1, forward strand.
TCCCTTTTCGAGCCACCAGAACAATTCTGGCCCCATTTTAAATTTAAAAATTAATTTTATTTCTATTATTATAACTTCTTTCTATTAATTTTTTTTAAATATTTAAATTTATCTCTAACATCAAACAAATATCTATTCAATATAACAATATATTTTGAAAGCTTCCTTATACAAGTATTTAAAATTAAAGCATTGTATATATTATTCTCATTAATTAAACTTAATAATCTAAATTTAATTTGTTTTATTTGATTTTAAAATACAAAATAATTTTTATACATATTACGATCAACAATTACTTACATCAAATTTTATATTACTTTTTTTTATTAATATCTTTTTTTATAGTATATCTAAAAAATATGGAGTCACAGAGACAACTAGTATATACTACTACAGTATTCTTTTGTGAGAAACCAACCCCCTATACATACACTTCTGTCCGACCAACAATTCAATTACTTTACATTTTTAAAATTCAATTAACCATTATTATACCACACATCCATCAATCCGATTTAATTTAATTAAATCGCATGACATTTACCAAAACAATATCCATAAACATTACAAAACACGTGCCAACATTACAATATATTGGAATCATTATTAAACTACTTGCTTAAATACGTTGGAACATTACAAATTAAACAAATTATTGAACACAAATAAGATTATAATTATACTCATTACTTAAACTTTCATAAACAAACACATAACAAAAAAAATCACTACTACATGAAATCAACCATTTTAAACTTTTAACTGCATTTTTCATTTATTATTTCTTCACATCAAGACGTACAAATGTTATTACTATGATCACAATTAAAATTACATACATGATTATCTAATCATCCACATTCATTAAATATTTAAACACAATATTAAGATTACTAATATATATCTCCTACAACCACAACTAATCTACTATATATATAAAAGCAATAAGGTTTGGAACCACCACATTGCGCCACGTCAGTTTTGTCCACATGTCGCTTCTAGAATACGCCACATCGGATTTTGCCAAATATCGTCTTTTCCTTAAGCCATGTCATGTAATTTTTGACACGTCATATGCCACATCATATTATTTTCACGCCGTCACTTACCTGTCATATTTAACTATAATGATAAAAAACTACTTTCCTTATAAAAATATTTAATATAAATAGATAAATAGGCCTATATATTTTGATAAATCTATGCTTTTTTAATCAAAATACTTCCTTATGAGAAGTTTGGTCAAAATACTTTCCTTTTTTTGCAACTCACAATTTGAAAATTTACCATAACATTTTATAAGCATTGTATATATTATTCTCATTATTTAAAAATTTACCATAACATTTTATGAGCATTGTATATATTATTCTCATTATTTGAAAATTTACCATAACATTTTATGAGCATTGTATATATTATTCTCATTATTTAAACTTAATAATCTAAATTTAATTTATTTTATTTGATTTAAAAAAATATTTTTATACATATTATGATCAACAATTACTTACATTAAATTTTATATTATTTTTTATTAATATCTTTTTTTATAGTATATCTAAAAAATATCGAGTCATAGTCGTGCATGGCACGACGGGAACAACTAGTACATATAATTTACATTCTCTCTTCATAAAAATAAATAAACCATTAAAATGTATTTTCTCTTTATTATTAATTTCCAACAACTAAAGCATATAATTAAAATTTTTATTCTAATTTATATAACATACCCAATTATATATGTCTAATTATAAAATCACTATCTATAGCCCGTCCAACGGACGGGCCAAGCTATCTATAACTATATATTAAAGTTGTTCCTTTTTGAGCCACTAGAACGATTCTGGCCCCACCTCATATTTAGAGAATTAATTTTTATTTCTAATATTTTAACTTTTTCTTATTATATTTTTCTTTAACTATTTAAATCTATCTTTAACATTAACAAATATCTAATTCGTATAACAATATCTTTTGAAAGCTTCCTTATACAAATGTTTAAAATTAAAGATAACAAATTTAAAATATTTTTAAATAAGTATAAATATCTTTTCCCTTTTATCATGATGTCTTTTCACGAAATTATTTATAGATATATTTTTTTTATAATAAAAAAATTAATGATAAATACTTATAATGTTTTAAAAAATAGATAATATCTATAATTTATATATTAAAGTTGTACTTTTTTGAGCCACCAGAACGATTCTAGCCCCGCCTCATATTTAAAAAATTAATTTTTATTTCTATTATTATAACTTCTTTCTATTAAATTCTTTTTAACTATATAAATTCATCTCTAACGTCAAAAAAATATCTATTTAGTATAACAATATTTTTTGCAAGCTTCCTTATACAAGTATTTAAAATTAAAGATAAAAAATTTAAATATTTTAAAATAAATATAAATATTTTATCATATATTTTTGACGAATTTATTTTTTGAAATATAGTGATTTTCTTTTATAAAAACTTAATGATAAATAGTTAAATTTTTTAAAATTAATAAAAATGGATAATAAAATATTTAATATATATTGAAATATTTGATAAACTCTAAATTTACGTACATGAAAAGTAATAAAATAGGAAGAATATAATATTTGATTAAAAATTATATACATTGTACGAACAATAAATTACTTATATTAAAGTTTATAATATATTTTTATTTATTTATTAATATTCTATTTATAAAATATCGAATCGTAGTCGTACATGGTACGACGGGTAAAACTAGTCTAGTTAAATGTAGAATATCACTCTTATAACTACGTTTTTGAGAATTTTCTTTTAAAAGAGTTTGTGTTTTTTTATAGTTTAAATTTAATTCTTAAATAAATAATATTAGACATAATAAATAAAGATAATTAGATAAAATTGTTAAGATTTGATGGACATATATTCAATTTTAAAATTTAGATGAACATATTTCTAATTAAACAAGTTTGAATGGATACATATCTAATTTTCCCTTTTCGATTATAGCAGTATTTTGGTTTAACTTTAGCCCGTGCGGAGTAGACCTGCAAGGCTGCAACGAAAACGCTACGCCGGGTAAATGGAGCAGCCGGAGGAGCGATCCCGCGGCTGCGGCACTGAAAGACACCGGCCGGCCACTAAGAGAAAACGCAAATCCTTGAAACTTCGCCGCCAGCCACCTGATTTCCTCTTCCCCTTAACCCTCGCCGCTCTCAGCCGCCCTCAACATCCTTCTTCCGCAGCACTGATTAAAGCGTGCTTGAGTAAACTCTCCCGGCTCCTCTTTCCTCAATCACCGGATTCTCGCTGTCCTCTTCCCGGCGACCATGTTCTCTGCTCCATTCTCGCTCTTCTCCCGCTCTTGCTCAAGTCCAAGTCCGTTTCTCTCACCGTGGGAGTTCTACAATTTTGAGAAATTCTGATTATTGAATGCTGGAATGATTTGTTTCGTGCAGATGTTCGGAGGCTGTGTGCACTAGTTTGAAGATTTTGGGCGCCGCTTCCCTAATTTCGTATGAATTAAACGAGAAGATTGCTATGGAAGAAGGTGAAACTTTGAGGCTTCTTTTGCTCAAGGTTTTACGTGGGAAGAGGAAGGTCTCCATGGCTGCTTGTAACGCTGTGTTGGATGTTTCATCTACTTCCTTGGGGCGCCAGCGGTTGGTTGATCTTTCTGCTATCAACTATTTGATGTGAGTACATTCAATTTGGCCTTTTCTTTTCGTTTGCTTTGTTTTCTCATTTTGGATTTTTCAATGATTAGTTAGATGGCTGTTTTCATATTATGAATGCTTTCTCGTTTAATTTGCTTTTCACAATGTTAACTGCTGATTTAATTTCATGGAATTAGCTTGTAGCATGCTTGAAAAATGTAGGCTTGCAGATAAACCAAATTAAGTACTTGCTCTATCATCCATGCGTCGATTCCTTGTCTACAGCATATGATGGATGCTGTAGGGAGGAAAGAAGCAATGCAACAGTCGACAGTCAACACTTAAATTTCTTGAAGAGTTTATGCATCCTAATTTGTAATAATGAAAAAAATGATCTAGTGTTGCCTCTACATCCAAAAAGATCATATTGGAAGAAGTTGGTTTCCTTTATTATTGCTGTGAGTCATTTGTTTTTTGCATTTGTATTTCAGCAACTTTTTTCTATGTGGTTCGTTCTTTTTCATCTAATTCTGTTTTCCTGTATGCAATGCATTGATCACAACAATGTGGTTACCGTTATTATTTGAACATAGATGACTTAATGTAATATTCATAGGCTTGGTCTCCTTCAGGTCATGAAATCCTCAACATCCATGTCTTCTCTATGCATCTTTGAGAAGGAAGGTGTTTCTTGTCTTGGAGTGCAGCAGATGGAAGATGAACTGCCTATGTTGCTTCTCACAGCAGCAGCTTCTCTAATTAATTTCTGCAGAATGGAACAATTGAAGAGGATTCCAAGGAAACTGATGGACATGTCAATTATTTATTTAAAAAAACAATGGGTTCAGGTGCGTGAACAAGTCTTATGCAGAAAATTCAGGCAAGAAAGTAACTGCTATTTGAGTAGCCTTACAACAAACAGTATGGCAGAAACCATTTTCAGGTTATCACTGAATGCTTCTAATTTTGCGTCTGGAATCACATTTGATGCTATTATGAGAAACATCGTTGGGGCTGACAATTCTAGCTTCCAGAACTTCATGTTAAATTATTGGGAATCATCACCTTTACTTACAAGGAGATCACATATGAATATGCATCATTGTCATAATATCTTTGATCTATTTGCTGAATCCCTGAACCCTGAAGGAGCATTACCCTCTTTTCTTCTGCCAATGCTACAAGGAATGGTTTCTTGTTTCCCTCTTGCTCTAGATGAGATGGATATATTTAGATATCTAAAGGAGGTAAAAGAATTGGCTTGCCCCATACTTTACCAGCAGGACATACGTGTTGTGAAAACAGAACCAAATATGAAACATGAGGAGCACTTCTTTGCAGTCGGTACTAATAATGCTTTCATCATGGATGATATATTGAGATGCGAGGAAGCATACAAGGAGGGGTATACAATCGCATTGCGAGGAATGGAGTTCCGGTTAGAAAACGTTGCTTCTGTTGTTGATAAAGTTGCTTCTTTATTTGGTCAACCTTCAGTTGGTGCTAACTTGTATCTGACTCCTCCGAACTCTCAGGGCTTAGCTTGCCATTTTGATGACCACTGTGTATTTGTATGCCAGCTTCGGGGAACTAAGTTGTGGACAATTTTTCCTCAACCATTAGTCGAGTTACCACGCCTTTTTGATTGTCTTGAGACTCCACCTGACTCCCTAGAAGGGAGTATAGAAATCTTGTTGCGGGAAGGTGATGTCTTGTATATTCCAAGAGGTTTTCCTCACAAGGCATGCACATTTACAACTACGAACGAGGATAGTCCTGGTGTCAATTTCTCCCTGCATCTTACTATCGCAGTTGAGATTGAACCTCCTTTCGAGTAAGTGTATATTATATGCTACGTCTTTTGTCATCTAACAAAGTAGATCATATTAGCAATGTTTTTCTTAGTTGAATTCTCACGAGGTTTCCCTGTACACCCGTATACTCCTTAGGAATCAACTGTTTGGGCAATAAAAAGAATAATCTAAGTATAGCACAGAGGAAGGGTGAAGAAGCAGAGTTCTTATAACAGTTGAAGTATCTAGAAGTTAGCTAAGCAAAACCTGTTACTTGAAGAAGGACATAAATGTTTCAAGATAAGAGCAAGCATTCATTATAGTACATGCTGAAATAGGAAATGAATAAATCAAGTGGGATTGGCCGAATTGATCATGAGTTTTCCCTGTCCTACTTGCCTGTGCCTGTCAGCACATGCATTTTATCTTTCAAAGTTTCAAAATTGAATTACTTATATTTAGATTCCCATTATCAACTGTAATATCAGCATTGTATTGTACATTTGTACTAGATAGTTAATATTACAGTTGGAAGTTTGGTGGCTTACTAATTGATCCTGCCTTATCTTCTTGCAGATGGGAGGGGTTCTTTCACGTTGCACTTCTGCATTGGAGCAATCGTATAAAATTTTCCCATGATTCTCATCCTTGTTTATCTGAAGATTTTGATGCTTTCTCAATAATGTTTCTGCATATTGCCATTAGACTCCTCAGCAACTCTGAATCTGCTTTCCGAAAAGCTTGCTTGGTTGCAGCTCCTTCTTTGCCTTCAGATACTGAAAATTGGCATGAGCAAAATCAAAGATCCATCTTTGGCCAATTGATTGATAAAATTAATGAGCTTTCCAGCTTCTCAGAGGCTCTCGATTTTATGAAAACGTCTGTTCAGAGTAAGGAAGACCCTTTTCTTCCACTAAGATGGCTCCATGTTGTTGATGCAGAAGAAATAGTGAGATGTGGTTTTGATTTACCGTTGGATGACATTGAGAAGATTTTGACTTTAATTGACAGACATAAAGAGAACTCAGAAGCCAAATTTGTGCATGCAAAGGCTAGGTTCTGCCAGGAAATTGTGTTTGATGATGTAAAGGAGAGATTTAAGATGATGCATGCCATGTTCAAGAAGGTCAGGACACAATATATGAACGGTATGCTCTCTCTACACTACTAGATAAAATTTGTTTTTTTTGTTGGTCGAATGCTAAATAGAAATTTCGGTATGAGCATTGCATCACAAAATGAGCCGAAGCATCAAATCTAAGCAAGAGGACTGTTGAAACACCGACAAATGCTGCGTCATTGCTTTCTCCTTTGCTTGGATATGGTTTAGGATGACTGTAATTGCAAACTTTAGCCTGATGAATGATGATTTTAGCTCCTCTCCATCATCTGGCATTGTGATTTAGTTTTGGGATTCAATCCCACTTCTTTCTAAGAATAAAATTATATGCCAAACCGATTCAAAGCAAAGAAACGACCAGTTTGAATCAAGGGGAAAAGCCAAATTACAAACCCTTTTTATCAGTAGAGAAGTGGGTTGCTAATTTTTTTCCATACCACATTGACTGGCTGCTTGCGTACTGATCAGAATACTTGATTTTATTGTTGCATTTTCTACAAGCTAAGTTGTTTTGCTTATTACTATTTATTGTTGGATTAGTGGGTTTGTTATTTTTCTTAATTCAAACACTGGTTAGTTTGCTATTATAAAAGCTTACTTATTGTTGGATTAGTTGGTTTGTTATTTTTCTTAATTCAAACACTAGTTTGCTATTATAAAAGCTTAATCTATCTATGAACCAGTATCTGTTGCTGAATTTCAACCATTTAGTCTGGAATTGATGGATGTAGTACTTGTTTTTTTTTATGTATTTTCTGTTGGAATTGCTTAACGTCCTATTGCTTTGCTTAACAAATGTTCCAGATCATATTTCCTTGCAATTTGAAACCAAATTCTGTTGGAATGAATCAATTATCATAGCATTCACATCAATTTCAACAGGAAGCCAGGGACTCTTTCAACGTTCAGTTGGCAAAGCAAACTTTTGTTGTTTCAGAGGAATTTTCAAACATTCTAGACATGGGAGCATTTAGTGAATCAAATTCTTTCCAATCATTGAATAAATAATACTACTCTGTATTGCAAAGGTACATGGGATCCCGCTAAAACATACAGTACTGTGAACAAAATATAGGAGAAGTGCTCTGATCAATCCCATTTTATCAACTCTCAATATTAAAACTACTGCACTACGTTCTGCAAGATTATGTATTTCTCCAAGGTTCATTCCAAGTAGCACAAAAGCAAAAATAACCCAACCAAGAAACAACCACAACTAAACTCTGGCAACAAAGGAAAATTTTAAGCCTAGAGGATCCAATCGACTTGCATAGATTAATCCAATCGACTTCCTTTTTAGGTTGGTAGGTTTGATGAATCAAGTCGCCATGGAAGTTTACGAGGGTTATCAAAATGACGTCGACAGTGGCAGGAGAGGCACGGTGTGATGCTCACAGCGGAGGATAAACCACAATATAATCCTAGATAGACAAAAATTCTGTCATTAATTTCTTCTGCTCAAGCATAAATCAGGCTAATAGGCAGCTAAGCACTGAAATCAGCAATGGCAAACCTTTGGTTGGATATGCAGAATCTCATTCAACATCTTTGATGTATCGACTTCTGGTAACTCACACAATCTTTTACTAGACTTGAAAAACCGAACCGACAAATCGATAACTTTTTACAGTTAACCGAACCGAAATTTTTGTTTTTACCGGTTACGGTTAACCAACCGATACTTTTAACGGTTTAACGGTTCGGACAGTTATTAATATTTTCACGGGCGGTTAACCGATGAACCGATAATATTTTTAGTATATATTATATGTTAACCGATAACGAACGATACGGTTATGGTTATTGAAATTTACTAACCGAAATTTCGGTTAACCGATGTCCGGTTCCGGTTAACCGACCGTGCCCACCCCTAAAAAAACATATAAACAAACGACATTTACGCTTGTGAACAGTAACCAACATTTGCGTGCATAAAATTGTGCCTCGTCAGGTCACCTGCCTCCTTCACTTGACGCTCGCGTTAACTCGTTCTCTATCTCATCCTTCTTCTTCCCCGGCTAAAGTTACAAATCTTTCCGCTCCTTACACCCTCCTTTTCGTACTGCACCGACCGCCTCTACCCGCACCCGCACAGCCGTCTGCAAGTGCGGCCCCGCCCGGTAGTCTCGTCCCGTCGCCCTACTGATAGTATATGCACAATAACCAAGCCAACGAGTCTAGATTTATCGAACCGGATTTAATGGGTCTTAGTTATAATTAGACCTATATAATAATTATGGATAACGTATATTTATTTTCTTAGACAATCATAATTAATTATAAAGTAATTTAATTAATTGTGATTTTAGAAAATTAAATAAAGAAATAATAGATAGAGTTTATCTCTTATGGCAAGTGGATAAGTTGAAATCTTAACAGATTATTAAAATAATAATATTTGTTAAACATTGATATATTCATTGGATTGGAAAGTGCTTATATATATTATCATTGCATACCGGCGGACGGACTTGTACGCACATATTGATTTCTCCAAACCAAATTCAATTCTCTCGTGTACGTATCGGTTAAGCGCTCTAGCAGGCGAATTTCGATATAGAAAATTGTCTCCGTTCATGTGTGTGGATACCGCTAGAGGAGCAACACTTGGGGCTCTTTGGTGATCAGAAAAGGTTTGAACTTGTTATTCGGATTCGCGTTTGAGGTAACGATCTGATCCGATTATTTATTCTATGTTATCATATTGATCCTTGGGAATTTTAGGATGAAAGTTTTTATCTTTTCCGCTGCGTTTGCATCTCTAGAACCCAACACCTACTTTCAACCCCGAACAGGTAGATCCTCTATTTTGCTAAGGTTAGGGTCTTTGGAGCTCGGATTTGTGTGGCTCCTTCATGGAGTATGAGATTTGTAATAGTCTGTGGATTTAATAGGCACGTCGAAAAGCTTTTCAAACATTGAACTTTAGGTTATAGCTCATGCGTTGAAGGTGTTTGGTAAAACCTAAGTTGACTTTAAGATGAACCTGGGCTCTAATGTGTAGTACAATGGGACTTTGATATGATGTTCTTTGAAGAAATAGCTCATAACTGAAGAAATGGGACTTTGTATTTCTCCCTTTGCTGCCGTGTAATGTGACACATAATTGAGATGTGCATTTCTTGTGCTTTTTAAAGTCACTGCCTTGTGGCTGGGATTTCTTTAGATTTTAGAGGCATTTTTTCAGATTTATTTGAGGATTGGCTAACTTTCTGTAATTGATGAATGATGAATGATTTTCTTTTACTTTCTGTTCTTGGAATTCTTGCTTTTGGTGGGATTTCTGATGAAATGATTGTGCTTAGTTGTTTTATTATGCTTAGAAATGATGAATGGTGATGATTTTTTTGGCATCTACTCTCAATTCTTGATTGCTGATTAGTACCATATTGGGTCCATGGATCATGATGCTCTGGAATTGAGTCTCTCTCACTTCTTGGTTGGTGCAATCAATGTTTCTATAATTAAATGAAATGCCTTAGAGATATTGAAAGGAAGAGGTGATGGTAGCTATTTTAATTGAAGTGGCCCAGGATATACAAACTTAACCTTAATCTCAGTCAAGCATGCCTTCGTTAGCCATTATTTTTTTGACAGCATCACTCTTTTTTTTCTTCCCTTTTTAGCAACTCCAACCCTTTTAAAATGCAAAACTCAGCCTTGTAGTTGTTTAGGGAACCGAGGGAATTGTGAGATTTTATTGATGGTAGAAGGGTCTAACTTTTCCTATCGAAGCATTTCACTGTCAGGAACTTGATGGCTGGAGAGTGCTATCTTCCATTTTATTCTCATGGCATTATATTTGTCAAAAAACTAGTGCAAAATAGGAAATTGATTAGTAATGGTCTGAGTAGCACATAAGCTAACCCATTTTTGGAAAATGATGAAGTGCACATAAGCTAACCCATTTTTGGTCACTATTATCTAATAATTTAACATGAATCTCAATTGAGCTTGCTGTTGTAATTTGACTGACATTTTTTTCCCAAACCAACTATTTAGCATCTCTGCTGGTCTAGAGTTTTCTGATTAGACAAGCCAAATCTTCTCTCAATTATTGGAGTTCTGCTCTTAGACTGTAATGACCGTGTTTGTTTGTTTGTTACTTTAGTAGCTGACATTGAACTTTGGTTTGGTCTAATATGAAATTCTACATTTACTGCAACTTACTAACATGGAGCAATGGATCTTCTTCTGGTTTATAGAGGGTGGACAATTAGCTCGAGCAGCAGGTGCTATTTGCACCTCCATAAACTTTCAATACAAAAAACCCTTCGTTTAACCTTTAAGGGACATGTTTGCCATTTAGTACGAATTAATTTCTGCAGGCAGTAACGAAATCCAGTAAGAAGAGATTCTGAATTGGTGCACAATCTAATATCGCCAACGCACGCGACCTTTAACTAGTAAATAAATAAATGAGAAAGCAATGTGAACAAAAGAAGTGCAAAGCAAAATCTCAGAGAATGACGAATGAGAATGAATGAAGACAAGAGTACTGTAGTACTCAATATGCAAGGATATAGTAGGTAAATTAAGTGGTAAAGGCATTATACACATTTATCTCACATATCATCACTCTGAATGATATGCCACTTAGATACATGAGAAAGGCTTCAAAACTTTTATAGCTTCGAATCGATTCGAACACCTAAGTTCGCTCAAACATTAGACGAGTTCATCGATGACCTAGTAGCTTGTGCCGCTCCCTCTCAAACATTACTCGGCTACTGTATTTCCTCGCGAAGCTGAAGTCGGAAAGAGGGTCGTCTGGAAGGGGGCAAAAGACATGGGCCGGCCCAAACTCTTACGGAAACAATTTGAATGGGCCAAGGGAGAGAGCGTTTGCACCCAGAACCCGACGATACTTGAGTTATCTCCCTCCTCCAGTCCTCCTTCCTCGCGACCACCCTCAGCGCCACCAGTCACTACTAGCGCCTCCCGCCTCCGGTAAGTTCCACCGTTACTCCTCTTTCTTCTGCGTTCCATCTCCCCGCTCTCCCGCCGCCCAACCCAACCACTATTAACTCCTCTTTCAATTTAAGCCCCTAAATTGATTTGAAATTTGCCCTAATTTGATGTGTTTTCTTTAGGTGAAATTGAATTTGGTATGGTCTCATAAATTGAATTTGGTATGGTCTCATTTGCTGCCAGGTGACAGCTTTAGACAGAATTTATTAACCAACCAGTGGTATGGTGACATAGATTGTGTATGCCCTTTATGCTTCATCAAATTCTTGAACAAATGACCTGCCTTTTTGCATTGTCGCTTGCTGGTGAAGATTCAACTTCATTTTTCTTGCTACATATATGCAAAAAAATCCACTGTTTGTTTTTATAAGTGTTTCTCATTAGGTAATATGTGATAGGAGGCTTCAAATTCAATTACTGAATATGCTAGGCTTCAAATGCTTAAGCATGCCTAATCCTTGTATTTTACTCTTTTCTTTGCTTGTTACATCATCTGTACAATAAACAAAACTTCATTAGCTCTTAAGATTTGAAAGATGATTAAAGATTTGTCAATATGTTAGGCATTGTTTTACCTTAGCATTGTGATCTGTGAAAGAGAAAATGGGGAGCAGGGCTATGGTTTTCGGAGCTACGTCGTTCATGTGGAGAGTGGGTCTGCAGAAAACGAAACCCCCCCGAATGTACTTGTCTGTGAAGGCGTCTCTTCCTGATGTCCCCAATTTGGCTCAAACTGCTCGCATCTCCCTCACTCCCCAAGAGGTTTCTCCGCTCGCAATTCAACATTTCTTTTTCTTTCTCCAGTTGAGTTTCTGAATCTGATTTCTATAGGGTTTGCTTTTGCTACCAGGCTGACGACTTCGCTCCAAAGATTCAACAAGTTGTGCACTGGTATGGTCTCATACGTCTCTTCTCTTACCCTTTTCTGCCCGTTTCTATATTTTGTTCTGAATCATGCCTCCATTTTCAAACTTGATTCTAGTCGCAGAACTGATCCTATATGCAGGATGCGTTGTGTTTTCTGCCAATTTGATACTTGGTAGAGTTCAGCTAGGAACGAATTTAGGGATTTGACTCCGCCAACACTTTTCTTGATCCTTGATATTTGACAGCTGTCAGTTTGTTTTCAAACATTCTGTATTTAGATGGGAAAGAAGAGCTTGCTTTTTATTCATGCTGTTTAACTGCGAGTTTAACTATTCATGCTGTTTAAGAGCTTGATTTTTGGCTATTTTTACCAGATCCGATGGGCAATCTTTTGAATATCTAGAACAAAATTGCGAGTTTAACTGTTCAATTCTCTTCTCTCTAGAGCTTTGGATCAGCCCTATTGCTATTAACTTAAGCACAACATATATCTGCCTTTCTAGGTGTTTCGTCTAAGAGTCAGTCGGAGTAATATATTTACAGTTTTGAACTTGATTGCCAACTACAAGCATCTTGCATCCTAATGCAAAATACTCAAATCAGTCATAAGGGACATTGTTTTCAGGTTTGGACAGCTTCAAGCAATCGATCTAGAGAGTGTTGAGCCGTCCATACGTCCAGGTCTTATGATCTTTTAGTTTTTGCTTTTTATTATTAGGCAGAAGATGAAATCACCATAATCAAACTTGATCCTAAGTGCTTTAAGTTCTATCGTAATAGCAGATACACAAGGTTACAATTCACGGGAAGATCTGCCTCAAGTGTTTGGGAATAGGTAAGGGCTTCTACTACATGCCTTCACTCCGGATCTCATAACTAAACGGTTTCATCTCATTTTTCTTTTAATAGGCAAGCCATTGTAGACGGAATACCAAGCTACGAGGACCCATATATCAAAGTTCCTAAAGTTCTCAACAAAGAATAAATTCGCAGGTAACGTTCATTCTGTACTTGATACGTGCATTGTAGGCCGGTTGAAAAAATGGGCCCTTCTCAATTCTAATTTTCCCATCTTGACGTTACAAGCCATTGTATTGCAGCAAATGGGAAGAGGGATGAGAATGCTGCACAAGAAGAAGCATTACTCATATTTAAGCATTCTCGAATCTCGACATTGATAATTTTGTGTGGCCGTTGTTGAACCTGTATGATTATAAATCTTGTGTCCAACAAAGAATTATCCGGTTTCCGTGACAATGGACGTATTGAAATTCCATCGGAATTGTGTTTCTGTATACTTCTTGAGCATTTGAATCGTTGATGACCAATTAGTGGAGAATGCCTCGAATTTTAAACTAATGAAAGTTGAGACTTGTTTGGCCCTGGTAACACTAATGCTTTTGCATATGATTTTCAGCAAGACATTCCAAATCTTAGTTTTTCCTTTTTTTTTTTAATCAACGCGGATTGGGCTACATCTACGTGTCCACCACATATGTTCTCGCAAATCGGTTAGTAGTTTTTTTTTGCAAGGCAATTTGATCTCTTGGAAATATAAGAAACAAAAAAGTGCTTCTTTATTCTCTACTGAAGCAGAGTATCGTTCGTTAAGAAGGGTTTGTGCTGAGTTATATTGGTTAAGCAGGCTTCTAGTCGAGTTGGCAAGTGAAGATATCATTGCAATTCAAGTTAAGTGTAGCACATCGAGCTTGATTATTACTTGGTGCGATGGACGTTGTTAGAAGGTCTCATTGATTTGTCACATTGCTTTTCATATGCTCAATTAGCAGATTTTCTTACAAAGCCTTTACCCAGTATTAGAATCCGATTTATGTTTCCTAAGGTGGGGATGTTAGATCCTCCATCCATCATGAGGGAGGGTGTTGGTATTAGTCAATAGTCACTCTAGTTTACTAGCATGTTAAACTTGTAAGTCTAGAAAGACATTGATATAAATACACGGTATTGTGCAAAGTTGTAGTACAATACACAATATATATATATATAAATTACAGAACAAACTTTCCCAGCCCCTCTCTCTTTCATTTTTCCATCTTCTCTCCTTCTCTTCCGATTTCTTCAGCTGGATTCCGATTCAATGGAAAACAACAATACTCAACATATGATAATATATTATACGAGCACAGACATATTAATTACATGTCCAGATGCAAAGCCATACATATTATAATTAAGTGGGCGGCTTCATCTTATTACATACATATTAGCGTCGTCAGCATCCATATGAATCATGATTAAGCCGCATATGCATTAGGGTTAGCAATGAGATACTCCTCAACCTCCTTGAACATGTCCATTGCCTTTCCCTGTCCCTTCCTGAGCATCTCCTCGTCGAGCACGGCGCCCGCCTTGGGATGGTAGTGCCAGGACATGGTGCACACACTTCCGGCGGCGGAGGCGGAGGGAGAGAACTTGACCTCATGGATCACGTGCTCCACCATGTCCCCGAGCACGTCCCCCTCTGGGGTTGAGTACTTGCAGTACAGCTTCTCTACATCCAGCTCCTCAATCTTATGCATCGCATATTGGAACGGAGCCCCTACAAGCATATATTTCCCATCATCAATTAATATTGTTATGGACGTATAGAATTTGTTACTAAAATCAAAGGCTGTTATGCGTGTGTAGTGATACGGTACAATCTCGCTTAAGAATTATTATTAGTATTTTATTAATGTAAACCTTTTTAAATAGAATTTTATAAGTTCTTTTATGGGGTTTCTTATTCATTCTTTCCCATGTCGTTTTTATTGAATCTAGCTAGTTCAGTTCTCCTATTGCACAAATGTATCAGGATCATAATATAGTACGTACGAAGGATACTTAATTACCTTCACTGAAGTTGAGTTTTTTGATAGCACCAACGGCAACACGGTCACCCTTGACAAACTCGATGCTCTTGAAGGCTTGAGGCGCGAGCTTAGGGAAGAGGTTGTGTGAGTCGAGGCATAGCGCCTTGAATAATCTAACCGGAGTAACTGGGCTCGAAAGCTCTTGAGACCATGAAACTACTGCCATTTTTTTTTGTTAGCTAGCTTGTTTTTGGTACTGAGCTCGTGTTGTTGTGCATGGATGGTTGGGGAAAGTGAAGGTGTATTTATAGCCATGGCTCATGGCCTCATGGGAGAGCAATTAAGTGTTTGGTTCATCTTTAGGGCCTAGCTTGCTTGCTTAGTTTTCAAGGGTTCATGAATTTAAAGCTTCACAAGGATTCTTGGGTGGTTTTAGTACACATGCAAAGTCTATATTAATCAATGTTGAGAGGAACTAGAGGAGTGGATTTTATTAATTCTCTTCTTTATAGTCAACATGTTAGCTAACATTATGTCTTTATATTGCTCCGAGTCCGAGATGTTTTTATATAGTCTGGCACAAAATGAATGGTGAGATTGAGGTTTGAAGGTCGATGTCCTCCAACAACATCTTTGTAAAACTGTGTTCGGAGGGATTAGTATTTAGGCGGAGTGTACCGAAATTTATATATGTTGTATGTTTGAATACTATACTTTTTTTTTGGTAGAATGTTTGAATATTATTTTGTACTTTTTGTTGATAAATATATGTGGATAATAACTTTATAAGGCCGGATGACTATCTATACGAGATTATTCAATTGATTTAGGAGTGTTCCTTACTTAAGTCTTCTTAATTACTACGATCCGTTTCGCAATATAAGTCATTTTTTAATTTTGCACATAAATTAAGACATGATTAAAATGAAAAAGATAATAATTTAATACTAGTTTTTATCACATGTACTATTAACTCTTTAACCACTAGAATTGCTTGAGTTAATGAATGTTGTTCAAATATTAAGTAAATTAAATAGAGTAATGACCTATTTTAGAAAGTTTTATATTAAATAAGCAAATGAATGCCTTACATAATGAAACATCTTTTAGAGCATAAACGACTCACATTACGAAACAGAGAGAGTATTCAATTTTATTCAAATGCCCGATTGTCTCCGGTTCACCGTAAAGCTAATATTTTCATGTCATTTGGATATTTGCAATTAAAAATAGTGGATATAGAATTAGAATATCATACTTAATTAAGGGTGATTGGCATATAACTTTTTGATTTCTCATTTGGAGTTTGACTAGCAAGACCCGGTCGTGATATGCATGATGATGATTTGATAAAAAAGTTATGTAGAAACCATACTTGTCGATTTAGCAAAAATATTATATTGTATATATTATTATTTAATTATTGAAAAGATGATGATGTGCAATTATATAATATTTAAATTTTGTCCATAAAAAAGTAGTAGATCATTATATATTAGAGATATTATGTAAGAATAGTTTCATACTTGTCATTGAAAAAACAATAACGATGCATATTAAAGATGATGATATACAATTATATAATATTAAATTGTCCATAAAAGAAAGTAGTAGATCATTGTATATTAATAACAATAGTAATATTATTATTGTATTATATATTTTTAAGGATTGTAAATACTAAAAAGAAGAAAAGGGAAAAGAAGTAAATTTAAAAATAAAGATGCTTATGTGGCATATTTAGATGAGTCACAAATAAGATAGTGAGATTCGAGTTTAGTAAGAGTATATAGAGATTAAACATTAAAAACATTAATTACTAGAGTTTTTTATAATTATTGGAGAAAGAATAAGAATAGAGAAAGAGCGTAGAATTTTGTGTGTCTCATTAGGTCACCCATAGGGGCTTTATATAGGGAATACTAAGCTTAATGGATAAGCCCAAAACTAGGATTTACCATTGTACATCTATATAATAATATAATAAAATATTATAACACTCCCCCTTAGATGTACATATGTAACTGCCTCATTAAAAACCTTGCTTGGAAAAACCCAGTGGGATAAAAACCAAGCTAAGGGAAAAAGAGTGCAGTTGTAGTACTCTCCCTCATTTCAACATATGTCTCTCAAGCGTCGCATCCCTAGATGATGAATGAGCTTTTTGAAGACTCTGGTAGGCAATGCTTTAGTGAACACATCAGCTAAGTTTTTGCTTTATTGAATCTGTTGAACATCAATATCACCTTTGACTTGAAGCTCATGAGTAGAGAAAATTTTCGGTGATATATGCTTGACTCGATCACTCTTGATGTAACCTTCCTTGATTTGGGCGATACAAGCGGCATTGTCTTCATATATTACTGTTGGATTTTCAGCAGCTGACTTCAACCCACAAGATGTTTGAATGTGGTGTATGAGCGATCTAAGCCACACACTTTTTCTTCCAGTTTCATACAAAGCGATCAACTCTACATAATTTGATGATGTGGCTACTATGGAATGTTTTGTTGAGCGCCATGAAATGGCTGCTCCACCGTACATAAACAAGTACCCTGTTTGGGAAATGGCTTTGTGCGGATCAGATAAATAACCAACATCACTATAGCCAATTAATCCTCCAAGTTGTCCTTCATTAGACCTTTGGAAATATAGCCCCATGTCACTTGTTCCACGTAAATAACGCATAATGTGCTTAACACCATTCCAATGTCTTTTTGTTGGTGTTGAACTATATCTTGCTAATAAATTCACAGCAAAAGCTATATCAGGTCGGGTATTAGTAGCAAGATATATTAATGCACCTATTGCACTGAGATATGGTACTTCAGGACCTAATATCTCTTCATTTTTTGATCTGGGATGAAAGGGGTCTTTTTCCACACTTAGCGATCTTACTACCATTGGTGTACTTAATGGATGTGCCTTATCCATATAAAATCGCTTTAGGACCTTTTCTGTATAGTTTGATTGATGGATAAAGATTCCATCCATTGTATGCTCGAACTGCAGGCCGAGACAATACTTGGTAGTTCCTAAGCCCTTCATTTCAAACTCTATTTTCAAATAATCAGCTGCTATTTGGATCTCTTCTGGAGCCCCAATAATATTCAAATCATCAACATAAACAACTATGATTACATATCCTGACTTTGTTCTTTTTATGAACACACAAGGACTTATTTGATCATTCACAAAACCTTGCCTTTGTAGGTATTCGCTAAGGCGATTATACCACATTCTCCCCGATTGTTTCAATCCATATAGCGATCTTCTAAGCTTAATGGAATACATGTGACGTGGTTTTGACTCAAATGCTTCAGGCATTCTCAATCCTTCTGAGATTTTCATGTATATGTCAGTATCTAATGACCCATATAGATAGGCCGTTACCACATCCATGAGTTGCATCTTAAGTCATTCAACAACGGTAAAGAGATTAGTCCATGGCAACTAAAATAATTAATTGACATTTCAAAATTGTCTCCAATGTCATTTTTGTTGCTCTCACATTCTTTAGATAAAATTTTTTCAGGAATTTTATCTCCATTTCTGTTTCCAGTCGACATATCATCATCATCTTTTTGAGATGTTATTGGCTCTTTTCTTTTTCGGGGAATAATATCCTTAGAGCCTAATGGTCTCCCACGCTTCTGGCGTGCTTGAGATTCATTTGCTATGTGTTTGTTTGGAGTTACTTCTGGAATCTCCAAACGGGCTGGAGCATTTTCAGCTGGTATATGTGACTTTGTCACTTTCTTGGCATCTGTAAACGCGTCTGGAAGCCTGTTGGCTATATTTTACAAATGTAAGATCCGTTGAACTTCCAGTTCACTTTCATTTGTTTTTGGATCTAAAAATGATAGAGACTTTGTATCCCATACAATCTCCTTCTTAACTATCTCCTTATCTTCTCCCCCTAAGATTAGGAATTTTGTCTCATCAAAATGACAATCTTCATAACGAGTTGTGAATAAGTCACCTGTCATTGGCTCTAGGTATTTCACAATTGATGATGGACTCAAAACCCACATATATTCCCAACCTTCTTTGTGGCCCCATTCTAGTTCATTGTGGGGGAGCAATAGGGAGATACACCGCACAACCAAATATTTTTTTTAGATATGAGATATCAGGCTCTCTTCCAGAGACAAGTTGCAAGGGAGAATTTTTTTATATACGGTGGGTCGAAGTCGAATCAAAGCCTCGGCATGCAAAATTGCATATCCCCAAGCCGAGGGAGGTAATCTTGACTTCATTAGCATTGGTCTAGCTATTAACTGTAACCGCTTGATCAACGACTCTGCCAGGCCGTTTTGTGTGTGTACATGAGCAACTGGATGCTCAACCACTATACCAATAGATGAACAATAGTCATTAAAAGACTTTGATGTAAATTCTCCCGCATTGTCTAGCCTGATTCTTTTAATTGTTGATCAGGAAAATGAGCCCGTAATTTAATTACTTGGGCTACAAGCCTTGCAAATGCAACATTCTGTGTTGAGAGCAAGCTTACATGTGACCATCGTGTTGAAGCGTCAATCAACACCATAAAGTATCTAAATGGTCCACATGGCGGTGTTATAGGTCCACATATGTCACCTTGAATCCGTTCAAGGAACATGGGAGATTCCGCATTTACTTTTGTTATAGACGGTCTTGTTATTAATTTGCCAAGTGAACAAGCCGTACATGTTAGGTCACCCTTTGAGAGGATCTTCAGGTCCTTAAGTGGGTGTCCATGTGAACTTTCAACGATCCTACGAATAATTGTTTCACCTGGGTGACCAAGTCTATCATGCCACAAAGAGACACAATTCATTATTGACTAACTTCTGGTTAGTTACATTATATGTTTCAATGGGGTAAATTGTTGTGACATACAGACCAGATGTATATGTTGTCATCTTCTCTAAGAGTAGCTTCTAGCTAGTCTGATGAGATACAAGAAATAAAAACTCAACACCATTTTCATTCATGGTTTCAACATGAAAGCCATTTTCTCGAATATCTTTGAAACTAAGCAAATAGAGGCTCTTTCAGAGCCTTCTATTATATTGCTCATTCCAGATATAGTGTTGACACTGGTTTTTGTCATTTTTATGCTTGAGAAAAACTTCAGGTTTTTCAATATGGTATGAGTTGTGGCACTATCAATCAAATATAACTCTCCGCCATTAAGTGTTCCATTCATATGATCCATGCTATATCAAAAGAGAAATAGGAATAAATAAATACTTAAATATGATAATAAAGCTATTTATTAAAACAAGGAACCGTGTAAACTAAATAAACTCCAATCATAATAATATAAATTTGTAGAGTCATTACAACTGTGAATGGGAAAAAGCAACTAACAAAATATCCATAAAGTAAAACAACCAATATCCATGAAATAAACTGATGCAATTTATTAAAATAATTAATCTAAGAAAATGTTGCCATCATTTGGGAGATCACCAAACTTGAGACTCATCTCAAGTAGGTCACTGTCAACTTGATTGAGAAAATCATTAGCCTCTAGGTGGGTTTCTGTAAGATTAGTCTCCACATCTTTGCCTTTGGTCTTCAAGGAGGCTTTATACAGATCTACAAGGTGTGGTGCTGCACGACAAGTACGAGCCCAATGTCCAATCCCTCCACATCGAAAACATGGGGTATCATCTTTTCTTTTGGACTTTTCTTCCTGATTTGATTTCTTGGGTTGTATTCCAATATTCTTCTGGATATCGGAGTTTGCCCAATTGTTGTGGCATCCATGTCCCCGACCACCATTACGACCACGCCCACGACCACGCTCGCGGGCTTGATAACGTCCTCCGCCACGTCCTCTGCAGGAGTTGGCATTTGCTTCAGGCATTTCCTTAGACAGGTCAGGAAGTGGGGCTGAACCAGTGGGTCGGTTTTGGTGGTTGTTGAGAAGCAACTGATTATTTTCTTCAGCTAAAATCAAACATGAGAGCAATTCTGAATATGTTTTGTACCCACGTGCTCTGTACTGCTGCTGGAGTACAAGATTATTAGCATGAAAAGTAGAGAATGTTTTCTCCAACATATCTTCTTCATTTATAGTTTATCCATAGAGTCTCAAAGTGGAAACAATGCGAAACAATTCAGAATTCTAATTTGAGACTTTCTTGAAATCTTGTAACCTCAAGTGCATCCACTCATATCTTGCACGAGGTAATATGACTGTCCTCTGGTGATCAAAACGGTCCTTGAGACTCTTCCGGAGCTCAAAAGGATCCTTCACAGTCAAATATTGAGCTTTTAAGCTCTCATGGAGATGGTGACGAAACAATATCATAGCTTTTTGCGCGATCCTGCTGGGATGCGCTAGATTTTTCTTTGACAGTGTCTCCCAAATTGTTGCTTGATAAGTGAAGTTCAACATCAAACACCCATGTCAGATAGTTTCTTCCAAAAACATCAAGGGCAGCAAATTCCAATCTCGTAAGATTCGACATGTCTATAATATGAAAGAAAAAATTATGAGAACATGCAATTAAATATATAACATGTACGTATAGAGCAATTAAATATGCACATACAACATGTAAATATGATAACTTGCAATTACATAATAAAATAGACTTAATGAATATTAGCACATAAAAAAAACGTACAGTGCAAATAAAAGCATAAAGATAATGTCAATATTAATTATTTCATTCAGGGAATGAGGATTATCACTTCAGGGATAATTTTATTTATTAAATTCTACTCTTCAAGAGGAAATAATTATCACTTCAGGGATAATTTTATTTGTTAAATTCTACTCTTCAGGAGGAAATAATTATCACTTCAGGGATAATTTTATTTGTTAAATTCTTCTCTTCAGGAGGAAATAATTATCACTTCAGGGATAATATTATTTGTAAAAATTCAACTCTTCAGGAGGAAATAATTATCACTTCAGGGATAATTTTATTTGTTAATTTCTACTCTTCAGGAGAAAATATTTATCGCTTCAAGGATAATATAATGTTATTCCAATCTCTTCAGGGAACGAAAATAATCACTTCAGGGATTATATATCGATATTTCATTCGCTTCAGGGAATAAAAATTAACAAAAATTATCACTTCGGGAATAATAATATCATTATATGTTCATATAATTTGTCTTATTGGGGACAAAATTATTATTATTTTTTTTAATACATCCACTTTGAGTTGTATATAAACATGGAGAAAAATAAATCACACAGTAACAAGGTTATATGATCGGAAGTTATAACAAAAAAAATTATAACATTACACGGTATTATATACATACAATAAATTTTTTTTTTGTTAAAACAAAAAAATACGGAACATGCAATGACTTCAAACAAGATCATAACTTGAGATAGTACAACAATTTGATCTGCACTAAAACGCTTCCATGATAGCAATGACTTCAAACAAGTAAAACACATACTGCATTGCAACAATTATGTTACACGCATCACACTACTACCATGTTTCAATAAAAAAAATACGGAACATGCAATGTGCAGATTCATCGAGTCTTGAGCAATGTTATATCCACACATCCATTGATAAATTAAGAAACCATGTGATCGGAAAGAAAAACAAAGCAAAGACGATGAATTTTATACCTCGAGCCTTGAGCAATTCGTGCTGATAACGTGTTATAATTACTGGAGAAAAAATAAGAAGAGAGAAAGAGCGTAGAATTTTGTGTGTCTCATTAGGTCACTCATAGAGGCTTTTATATAGGGAATACAAATTTTAATAGATAAGCCCAAAATTAAAGTTTAGCATTGTACATCTATATATAATAATATAATAAAATATTATAACAAGTTTAGATTTTTTTAATTATCTCATTGAAACAATAATGAAAACTATTAAGAACTTACCCAAATCGTTCACTTATCAAATATTCTTGTTACAAATTGCTAGTATCATCTAAAGTAAGCCGGAACTCAAATGTGCATCAAAATCGTAGTATTACATTAAAATAACTACAAAAATATATCGATCCAATCTCACGATTTTAACAATCTTATAATTTATAAAACGATCAACAATTTAAGTGAAATTTTATAAAGAGTAACTTCTTAAATAATTTAAAATAAAATCTCAAACGATTCTAATCATCTAATGATCCTATAAACTCTTCTTACAATCCTACAAAATAACTACCGATACGAGAAAAATATAACAATAAAACTAAGATTTAGAATTACAGGATAGAAGAAAAATTGATCCCTTTATTTATGCATGTGGGATTTTAATTAAATAGCCAACTAGAAGATTGCAATAAAAAGATTAGTTCTATCCTATCATAATTATTATTTTCCTGATTTAAGATATAAATTGCGACCTGATGTTGCAGATATTTCATTTTAAATTAAAGACGTTAAAAAAAATGTAAGGTGTATGGGTTCATTTCGTAAGAGTGTACTCATGAACTACTTTATCATATTCCGAATTTAACGGTTTTAATAGTGTATGTTTGTCAAGGCTAAAACACTAGCTTTTATCCTATAAAATCTCATTTTAAAGGATACTAAGGTGTTTAGCATAATCAATAGTAGAGTTATTTCTATCGTTCAAAAGCTTGACTTTTGGCAACTATTCTAGAAAGTTTCTTAAGATTTGAACTAGCGTTTCAAAATTCTTTCTCATATCTACCCTCAGCCAAAAAGAAAAATAATTTCTTTTTAATAAATTATATATCACATTTTGTCATTTTATAAGTATAAGCTAAACCAAAAGCTACTTCAACCAAACAAACATTAGCATTTTATTTTTATTGGACCGCTAATTTTAACCGCTACCACTACCACTACTTTTGGCAAACATTGCCTAAAGTAGTGATTCATCGAAGAAGATCCTTCTCCTTGTCTTTTTGGAAAGAAAGGTCCATGCCTATAACTCATCAATTACTAAATTCTCACATTTTTATTGTTTACTTGTTTATTTATTTAAGCCAATTAATTAATCTAATTAATGCCATATTTTTTTAATCAAAACTATTATGATTATAGATTATTAGAAAGTTCAAGTTTACGTCTCATTTTTATTAAATTAGTTACCTCAATCATGTTATTACATTTTTACTCATCAAATTAATAATGTTATAATGTTCTTACTTCATATATATGAAAATATACAATGTATTAAATTATTTTTACATATTTATTGTAATAACTGCGGTTTTTGAGGATATTTTTGAATTTTCTCGGATATCCGTTTTAACGCTTAATCCAATATTTTTGTTGGAGATTAAATCCTAGAAAATTGTTGGTGATATCCTAAAATCATAAAGAAATGATTTTATGGATCGGTGTGAATTCTAAGATTTTTTAGTGGAAAAAGAATATTTATTGGATAAGCCGTCTTTTTAATTATGTACTGTAAAGGATTTAAAATACGAAACGGAAGACCTAAAAATTGAAGGTAGCAAGATAAAATCATGGAAAATTGATTTTATTAGTCTACATAATTTACGGGACGTTTTTAGTTTAGTAAGTTTTTCCACCCGAGGTACATAATTTTACCGCTTTAACGCGAGTCCCGTTCCGAGACGGGTTTTGAGTTTTAAAACTTATCTCTTTCATATGCCTTAATTAGGAAGGAACTTTGAGATTGATTCAAGAGGGGCCACCAAGGCATATCTTCAGCCTCGTAAAAGTCTACACATTCGGCCTCCAAAATAAAGAAAACCAGAGAGAGTTTTGGACGAGAATGAGACCGTCGCCGCCGGCCACCTTCTTCCCCTACCTCCATCTTCTTCCTCTTTTGTTTGGGGAGCTTGTGGCTGTTGGAACGGAACCAGCCAGAGAGCTGAATCAGGTCGGAACGACGCACCAGGGAGAAAGAATTCGATCTTCACCGCCGACGCTCATCTCCTCTGCCTCGCCCCTGTTTTGGTGTGGCACCGCCGGCTTCCTCCTTGGCCACCTTGAGCTGCAACCACCAGGCAGTACCCCAGCAGATTCTGCTGCCGAGTTCGAGAGGGAGAAGAGCAGCAGCGGAGTAGCAAACCGGGGGAGGGAAATGAATTCGAATTCTTCATCGCCGGTCAATTTATTGCCACGACGCGCGACGTCGCCGGCGATCGGTAGCTCCTCCGACCACCAACCATAGCAAGGGCCGCTGTCGAGCAACGCCCAACCACCCTTGCGCTCGGGGATCGAGCCATGATCGAGCCACACGAGCCATGGGCTTGAGTGAAGGTATATACGATCGAAATTAATTAGCGGGTTGATTGCGGAGCCACCGTAAGGACCTTTTGGTTCCGCTTTGCTAATTAAATTTATGGTTTTTATAATCTTGACATTGATACGGTCCCACAGGTTCAAACCGCTCGTGAAACGGACGTCCGGATCTTCAGTTATAGCGAATACAAGTTTTGGTTACCGATTGACATGTAAAGGACTTCGGTTAATTACTCGGGATTCGTTGTTAATCCGTTTGATCCGAAATTTGGTAACCTTTAAGAATTGTTACTGAGGAACACTTTTTGTTTAGAAAGTTGTTTCAAAAGTGAAGCGGATAACAAGTTATAATTCCGCCAAGATGGCTCCTTGAAGCATGATAACTAAGGATTTATTATATATCGATATTCGGAAATTAAATCGTTTATCGATTAGGAAGTTGTAGGAGTTGAGAATACAACTAAGAAGTGTTTCTGTGAGCTCGTTGCTGAGAAATCCTTTTGTTATATTTGTCAGAGGGATGATACAGATTACTGTTGGAATTGCTAAGGACGTCGAGCACGCCTTCTAAGGCAAGTGGACGATTCTCTCTTGCGTTATTGTTATTAAATGAGGAATTGGATCCCATTTAATATTTGCGTTGGGAACAACTTGTATGATTAATAAAATATGATAGGTTGTTATATTTGTTAGAAATAATGACCATGTTGTTTATTCAGTTTTGCGGTAGAACTGGATTTAGGTCCGTTATGGGTGACCTTGGATGCTGTCTCACGCTGAGGCATTGTTATTGAATTAAGGTAGTTTCAGGGAGGGGAACGTGGTTCCATATCCTCTCTTTAAAACAAATTACATTAGGAGGGGCCTAATCCTAATGGTGAGTCATGACTCTTCCCTTGTTTTTGGGCAAGGGGTCTGTTGCGCACTCTAGCTAAGTGCAGGTTTGGCACGGTGTAGTGTAGATGACCTGGTAATAGGCCTCTGGGATCTCTACCTCACCATATGCAAAAATGAGGGATCAAGGATAGCTTAAGTCCTGTGATCTCGGTACAGGGTAGATGACCATGAATGAAATACTCCGAGGATCTCTACAATACCAGAGTATTTTGGCGGTAGTTCGAGCCGATTAAAAGCCACCAACTTGGTTGTGAAAAGTTTTGAAAGTAATATAAGATAAGTGCATTAGGCACATTAATATACCTGAATGGTTCGTCCAGTTGGAAAGCCATTCTTGCTCCCGGTTATGAATGATTCTTAATCAAACTTTGATTAAGTGAATCTGAATAGTCGATGGAGACTTTTCAAAATGTTATGTGATGAATATGAGTTCCCAACAATTGTTTAAGCTTCTTAAAAGAAACCATAAGCGGCGGTGTTCTCTCTCTTGACTATGCGAGTCTCCTTCTTATTCTCTATAAGACTGCTAACTGTTGGATCATAATCCGAGTCTATTCAGATTTTGGATGCCAATATGTTTAGTTACAACCATAAGAACCAAGTTAGTTTCTCCGCTTGCTAGTCTATCATTAGACTAACCCGTCCATCTTCTTTTCTTTTATTTGGTTGGCTGGTGTCCACCGTTGGTTTACGATACATCAGGTTCTTCTTGGAAGTTGACTCAAGAGGCGGATTCAGATGTTTGAAGCTTCAGAAGTTGAAGAAAGGTTTCCAATGGCTATCCTTGAGTGAAGATCACGATTGAACTACTTCAAAGCAAAGTTGAGTTTCAGAAATAAGAACTCAAGGAAGACTTGATGAATATTTTGTTTAAATAGAAGGTTGTTCTATTTATTTATTAATTCTTTTTAAGTTAAGGCTTGTATAAGACCTTTTATTCATTTTTCCGCTGTAAAGTTTTACTTAATTTTGTTAGGTGTTAAATGGTTTCATTCACCTTTTTTTAGTTTGTTCAGTCAGTTTAAAGCCTTGGGTAGCTTCGGTTTAGTCTTAATCGGGGTTACTAGCGATAATACCTCCAGGGTAGGAGGGGGTGTTACATTTTTAGTTATAATGTAGGATCTTATGATTTAGCGATCTGGTCCAAAAGACCCTTTACAACCCAATCCTCGGATTCTGATCTTGATAACCTTGCATATGACTAGCTTTGATGTATATACGGTTCGTTTTGATGCACATTCAACCATTAATTGTACACATATAACTAGTTTTGAAGCGTAAAAAATTAATTTTATAGCACAAAAAATCAGTTTTGATGCCATCTCGCTTTTGTTCCCAATGTCCATTTTGTTGAAAAATATGTGAATAATTTAACAAAAAATCGCACTTAAAGTCCTCTCTCCAATAGTACACTGATCTACATCCTTAATCCTTTTCCATCCAAGAACTCTTGTTCTGTTGTTCATTCGTATTTTCACACTTAAGTACTCATTCAAACCTGATCTCTACCCTAGTATACATACATTTTTCAATACTCATAAAATTTGTCTTAGTGGAATATACTAAATGAGTTAAATTGTTGTGATTAAGTTTTACAATTTGAGAGGCTATTTTTTGGGTTTTTTGGAATTGGGTTGGCTGAATCATATTTGCCTGTGTGGGGTTTTAGATGATTAAAATACACAACTAGCAATTTTCAAAAAAAAAAAAAGATACACAACTATACAATGTGATGAGAAATGAGGACTTGATTGAAAAGAAGGCTAGATAAATGTCGCGCTACGTGCATCTTGCTACAATGGGAATTCGGAATTCCACAAGTCTACACAGGTTTTGGTGTTTCACACAAACCGGTCTCAAGCACTTGAAACTTGGAAATTCTACAGAGACATGGAAAAACGACTAGAAGCATGGCATCGTACAAGGCGGTGGTTCTACACCTCAACGCCAACAGGTGGGATCCGCGACTCCAAGAAGAGCCTTACTGTGGAGTTTATGAGAGAAGGCTCAGCCATGGCGCCGTTTCCATAATCTCCACAAGCGAGTCGCTTGTGTACAGGTGGAATCAGCGTTATCCCCAGCTCGTCAACTGTCATAAGATGCTTCTCTGTGAAAGGATTGGTCCACATGAATGTGTTCATAGCCGGTGCTATGAATATGGGCTTGCCATAGTCCCAGGCTCTTACAATACAAGTCAACAGATTGTCACACAATCCACCAGCAATCTAGGGAAAAAGAAAAAAAAAACATCAAAGACATTTCATTAGGGCACAAACAACTCAGAAGTTACATTAAAAAAATGAATGATCCATATAAATGCATTGATTTTAGATAGCAGTTTGACATAGGACAGCTTAATGACATGTCTTTCAATGAAGAGCAGCAAAACAGAACTGGGATTGCATGATTTAAGTTTATATAATTATCTTGTTAGCATAGTTAATCAGATAATATAACTATATTTCATTCAAAACTGATAAAGATGGCTATAAAATTACCTTGCCCAGAGTATTTGCAGACAATGGAGCAATGACCATAATATCAGCCCACCTGCGAAGATCAATGTGAAGAACATCATCGCCAACTCTTCTCCAGCTAGACCATTCGTCTTCATCGGTGTAAAGAGTCACATCCTTTGGAATTGAAGCCTTGTCAATGAAATTCAAAGCAGCCTGGGTTGCCACTGCCTTCACATCAGCCCATTCAGAGAAACCGAGGCAAAGGTTACCAAACTTGATTGCAGCAACACTTCCGCTAGCAGCCAGCAAGACACGGGGCCTTCTATTTGGACTATTGTCTAGGTTCTCTACATCTGTCATAACAGGTTCTGTGTATGCCATGACCTGCCAGAAAAGATTCTTTTTTCCTTAACAAAAAAAGGGACGCATAAACAACTACTTATTAATTTAGGTATCTGAAGACTGAGAGGGAAAAATACTGATCCCACAAACATAAAAAGGAATACGTCAGAAAAAACAGCTAAGCCTGTAACTCCTAAGTGGCTCTTTGAGTTTTATGCTACAACATGGTAGCTTAAAAAGTACTACAAAAAACACAAACTAATGTAGATGAAACCTGAGAAAGTTTATATCAAGCAACAGCAACTTTTGATACGTGTGATGCAAATGATCACCGAAACTGCCAGATATAACAGCAGTGAGCTACCCTTGTCTAACAAACACATAAATATCAAATAAATTATGATTTTACTCAGATTTCTCACATTGTTTTGAAATCGCAAAGTGGGATAATTTTGTCCCTAGTTTGCAGTCAATCGGACCAAAATAGACGCTAAAATCGCAATTTGCAAACCAGGATTTGGTTCGGAAAACCCAAGCAGTAAACCCTAAAATTGGACCAAAATCAAGGCCCTATATCTGATATCAACCCTAATTACGTTTACCTTTGAACCTAAAACTGCAACCACCAAGCAAAAACAAACAGAATCCCTGATCTTTTAGAGTAAAAACACCAATTGCAGACACGAGGAGCAAAAAACTAAAAACAACCGAGCAGCCAAGGAGACGACGGAAGGGACGACTTACAGGGACAATCGGAAAAGAGGATGGTCAGTGGCCGTGTTGAAGGTTCGCTTAGCTTCTAGATGATCAGGGTGTGGATTCAGCGTGAGATGTGATTTCAGTGGGAGGATAAAGATGAAATTACGAAAGGCGGTTTCTTTTCAAACAGATTTCCCAATTTCTCCCGTTTCGCGCGCCTCTTTTAATTCAAATGGACAAATTTGTCCTTTAGAACATTGTTTGTCAAAAGTACCCGATTCACCACCACCGAGCAGAGAATTGGGCCGCCGCCGAGTGCTCGACGACCAGAGAAACAGGAGAGTGCGATTGAGTGATTAAGCACACAACAACTAAGACAAACGGAACTAATATGTGGAACTATCAACTCAATTTGAAACAGATTTCACAAACCCTAAGGTAATTTCGCTAATTCGAACCAAATTTCCGGAAATTGAAAACAAATCCTACTAATATACGGGCACATGCACCTTGAATTTCACGAAATTGATTAAAAAAAGAACCCTAGTAAAATTTGGGCACACCCACCTTGGCAAATGCAGATCGTAGACAACTAAGTCGAGAAAGCACTCCAATTGAAAGTGACCTCTGTGCTCTACTGCTCTCAATTGAAGAGGAGGGTCGAGTGGAGACAGTGTGCTTGGGACTTGGGAGAACTGGAGAAGCGGAGAGGAGGTTCTGAGAATTTAAGAGAAAACACACAGATGACTAGATGAGATAGTAGTAGAGGGAGAATGGAAGTGGAAGGTCGGGGTAAATTTTGTTTTTGATAAGGGTATTTTTGTCCTTACGAGTGCAAAAAGAAATCACGACTAAAAATCCTTTGACTTTTCTTCCCTGTGCTGGAATGGTTGCTGATTCTAATCTCTAAACATGACAGAAATATTTTATGAAAATCAATGATGATGAGGGGGAAAAAAGTCTTGTGAAAATATATATGCTGATCTGGTTGGATTTACACCATTTTTACCTCCGGGGTTTTCTTTCGTTCGTCTTAGGAACGTGGCTTATGTGGTGATTTGCAAGCGACATTGATCAGATGAGAGTGGTTTTCATACCAAAAGGTTTTGGGTGGTTTTGATACATGAGCTTAGTTTAGCTGTTTTTTCATCAAAAAAAAATCTTCTTTGGGTGGAAGTAACTGAATTTTTTAAGAAGAATATATGGGGCGGGTGCTAGTTACGCTTGTTCTGTCGATGTTAAATTTCTTCTTCACTGTGCATAGCAATACTGAAAGTATGGTCTTCTGTCTGTATCAAATATGTCTCTTTCAATATTGCAATTTTGCACTCCATTTCTTCAGTATTGACTTTTCTTTATCCTTCTGATTATTCATGGGAGAATTAGGGTGTGAATTCTAGTATTGGGCAAGTGTTTGGTGAATTGAATTATTCTGTTAGCTTGGTAGGATTAACATTTGGAGCTTAGATACCAAATTCATGGTAGAATCTCAAGTATTTTTTGTTAAGTTTTGATGATCCACTTCCAGTGATTGCTGATGAATTTGCCATATCTTGAACCTGACAATGACATTTTAGCATTTTTATTAAGTTTCTTATTTGTGTGTGTAAGTTAGATGGTTAGAGATTAATCATTCAGAAGTTGTTTTTGTGAAGATATGAATAGCTTGGTGCTTATCATCCTCTGCAATAGTCAACAAAATACAATTGGAACAGAATCTTTTCTGTATCTTTGATCTTATATTTACTTGTTTCATTGATCATTGATTGATCGTCCTTTCTCTGGACTCATTTGATTGCTCATGGAAAAACCCTTCCTCATTTTTTTTCCAGACCAGTAACTAGCTGCAATGATCTTGTGCAACTCCTCACAAAATGTTCTTGTTTGTCAAGCAGGTGATGCGCTGATTGTGTTCAAGTCCAATTTATCTGATCCAAATAATGTTTTGAAATCATGGGACCCTGAAGATATCAATCCTTGTTCTTGGCTCCGGGTTACATGTAACAACGATAACTCAGTTGTACGAATGTAAGCTAAATACTTACTACTCGAGTGCATCCTCAATGTTTCCATATATGTTGTTCATAATTGTACTTATGAAACCTACATGATCAGCGACCTTGGAGATTCTAATCTTTCTGGACAGCTTGTTCCACAGCTTGGTTCTTTTCCAAACTTGCAGTACCTGTAAGTCTTCTTTGTTCTTATTGCTGGTTGTTTACTTTTCAATAATATCAACCTTTTTGATGAATTGGTTAAATGAAATATAAACTTAGTTAAAATTCTTGACGAGGTCCTGAATTGATGGATCAATTGCAATCTTCCTGTTTGTTCAAATAGATGGCTCATAAAATGCTTATTCAGATGAATCAGATCTATTATTTTAACCAACCCTCTTCAAAGCAATTTTTTTGTGATTCTTTTGACTGTTGACTATAATTATGCTTGGTTGTAGGGAACTGTACAACAATAGTATAAGTGGGAAAATAACACCTCTGCTAGGGAATTTGCCGAGCTTGGTGAGCTTGGATCTCTACCATAACAAATTAAGTGTTCCAATTCCAGATGAACTCGGCAATCTCTTGAAACTGCGTTTCTTGTATATAAGCAATCTCTGCTCTGTTATGCCCCTCTCATTTTTTCCCATGTTATTCTTAAGTACCTTAACTTGTGGTGATTTCTGTCTATGTAGTGTCTTTTTTGTTGAAGTCATTTTTTCTATATTTATTATGCAATTTTTGTATGATCTAAACTGTCTATTACCTATAACTATTATGTAATTCTTGTATAAGCAAATAAACACTCTTTTAATTTTGTATAGCATAATGCAGATTATGTGGATTTTTTTTTGATGGAATATGTGGGTAGTTAAGTAGTCTCTACTGCCCTCTTGATGTGAAGGCTTGCTTAAGCCATCAAAGATGTATCTTGATTAATGATTAGTTGATAGGCCTACAATTTCCTTTACTCTGAGATTTTGCTTCTTAATATTTGTTTCTGATTCTTTGTTTATGCATTGGCAATCTGGAAAGACCTCAATTTTCCATTAATTGGTTGAGTAGGTATCTTTTGGTGAGACGCAAATTCTTTTCTTGTACTTGTGATGTCCTATGTAGCGTATGTAGTGGTTGGAAGCTCTTGGTGATGAGTTCAATATATAGATATATACACACGCTAGAAGGATGAAATTGTTTTGAGATATACTGAAACAGAAAATTATGAGCCTATGATATTCTAATTATACATACCTTTTGCATGTCTGAAGAACAGTCTGTGTAATTGCTCTATACTCAGATGATCAGTAAAAATAGATTAATTCTAGGCATTTGTATTATCCATTTATCGCTAGCAAAGAGGTCCTTCACAATCATACTTAACATTTCTCTTATATATCTTTATCTTTTTGGTTCCTGGTAATAGGCGTCTTAATAACAATACTTTATCAGGATCAGTACCTATGTCTCTTGACAACTATTTCCACACTGCGAAACCTGTGAGTATTGAACTGTTGCCTTCTTCCTTCCTTTCACTAACTACTGAAGTTCAGCAATTGCGGTTTTCTTTCTGGTGTCAAGCATAATTAAGTTACCAGCTAGGTTTTCAGACTAATCAGTATGAAGATTATAATTGCTTTTGGTGGTGATTGCAGGGACTTGACATTCAATAATCTTTCAGGAATGATTCCTGTTAACGGCTCCTTTGAGATTTTTAACCAAACCAGGTCATTTCCATGCTCCATCTTTCCTTTGTCAAAGAAGATTTTATATGATTTATGATCTTATACAGGGCCCTCTTGCAGTTTTCTGGGTAACCCCTACTTAAACATAGAAAGTCCTCCAAGTTCCCAGCCTACACCACATGCAAGAGGTTTGTAATTTCTGTATAATACAACTAGGAAAATATGATCCGATTGAGCCTTTTTCTGTCAAAAGTAATTCTTTCCAATTTTGATAGACCGGCATCTTTGCACAAAACAGTTTTTGGTATGTTTCTTTGGTTGTGGCTACAGGAAATGGTGCTACTGGAGCAATTGCTGGAGGTATTGTTGCTGCATTGTCATTTGCAGCAATTGCAACAGCTCTTATATGGCGGCAATGCAGGAAAAAGGAAGATCATTTCTGTATGTTTCTCTGATATTTATGAGTCAACTCAAATTTCTATTTATGTATGCACATGACAAAACTCTTTATCTAACAGTTGAAGAAGATTGTGAAGGCCGCACAGGACAGCTTACGAGGTTTTCCCTCAAGGAGTTGCAAGTTGCAACAGACAAGTTTAACCCCGAAAATATAGTGGGTGCAGGTGGTTTTGGAAAAGTTTACAAGGGGTGCCTTGTTGACGGTTCTTTGGTTGCATGTTATAGGAAATCCTTATGGGGGGATATCCCACATTGGAAAGTAATGACCTCCAATGTGTGGTATATAAGTAGGAAGTTCCCCACTCCTATTGGCTAGCTTTTGGGGGTGGTTCTACTCTAGCTTATATACCTGTAACAATGGTATCAGAGCTGGGACCGGCTTTCCGACACGATGCCTTCCGTTGTACCACGAGCGCGCATCGGTAGGGGTCGCGTGGTACCATTGTCGGAACGTAAGAGGCAAAGAAGCCCAGTTCCCCAGTGGGTACCCGTCGGAACGCCGGGCTCACGTCTCGGCGGCAGTTACAGGAGTGGTGGGTAGTCGGCACCTAGTGCGGACCGACCCCGGCGGATTAAGGGCCGACCGAGGCCAGGGCACCTGGTGCGGACCCTGGTGCCTGGATTCCTGTAACAGTGCCGCCGTGGACGTCGGCACTCAGTGGAGGTGCTTTGTTATAGGAAATCCTTCCCCACCCCTATTGGCTAGCTTTTGGGGGTGGTTCTACTCTAGCTTATATACCTGTAACATTGCAGTCAAGAGGCTCAAAGACGTGCGCAATAAAGTTGAAGAATTGCAGTTCCAAACTGAAGTAGAAATGATTAGTATGGCCGTTCATCGAAATCTAATTCACTTGAGAGGGTTTTGCATGACACGTACAGAAAAGTTGCTCGTTTACCCTTTCATGGCTAATGAGAGTGTTGCTTCATGTTTGAGAGGTACTTCTACTTTTTCTTTTTTTGATATTTTTCCATGATTTGTTTCCTGACATGGCTCGAGTTGAGAGCGGCATATTGCTTATAAATGGCTCAAGTTGAGGACATTCATGCCCACAGTGTGGACCAACATAGCACATTCTATCATATGAGAATGCTAGGTTCTTGATGACTGAAATTCCTATCTGCATGAGACAAGTGATCCATGATAGCTAATTTGTCTACCTTCTTTTTGCCTCACTAAAATAGTGATCTATATATCCTAATTGCATTAATATTTTTCAATTCCAGTATAATATCTTCTAATATGATCTCAGTTTCTCATGGTGGAGGCATTATTTGCAAAGTGTTCAACATTTCATATTTGTCTTGTGTATGAGTATTACTTTTCCCTTCTTGGCAGTATGTCAAGGCTCACAGCCTCTGTTAGACTGACCAAAAAGGAAGCAGATTGCATTAGGTTCAGCTAGGGGGCTTGCATATTTACATCATCAGTGTGACCCAAAAGTCATCCACCGTGATGTCAAAGCAGCAAACGTATTGTTGGATGAGGAGTTTGAAGCGGTTGTTGGAGATTTCGGTCTTGCAAAACTGATGGGATCAAACGCCACACATGTTACTACAGCAGTTCGCGGTACGATTGGGCACATAGCACCAGAATACCTTTCCGGCGGAATCTGTTCAGAAAAGACTGATATTTTTGGATATGGAGGCATGCTTCTAGAACTAGTGAGTGGTCAAAAGGCAACTGACCTCGCTCGGCTTGCCATTGATGATGGCTTATTCTCGCTACATGACTGGGTATGCCTTATGAATCTTATATTTTCTCAGCTTTGAATTTGAAGTTCTTTTTATCTGATTTATCCTACTTGATCTGATTCTACAAACAGAATTCTGACAAACTTGATCATATCTTCATATGTTGTCTCTTGTCTAGAATATTTCGGTCAAGCGTTATGGTTTCTAAGATTCTTGTAAGTCAGATATTGCATAACATACTATGTGTTGCCTTTGTCTAGAATGTTTACTTGTTCAATCATGTCCGGAATACTTTGGCGAAGAGGCAGTTCCCAGGCACTTGCCTTTCTCCTTGTGCTGCTAACTTGCATGATAATTTGATAAATTATCTATAAAAAAAACAAAGCCCTCCTTATTTATGAGACATTTACCTATTGCCTTGCACACCTAGGCAGTAAAAACCATGTTTTTGTACCTCACACTTTTTTCATCACTTCCTTGGAAATGCTCCCTCAGCGCTAAGCTAGGGGTGCCCCCATCTTGACCCCCAGATACTCCTTAAGGGGTACTGAACTGGGTCATTCTGGTTCCTTGGTGTTGCTTCTTGTGCTTCTAAAACTGCCTATTTTTTGTTTGTTGCACTTCCAAAATTAGGTTATGTTAGTGTGTTTGCGATAGATTGCTATTAACCTTGGTTTTAGGAAAGGTTAAGGAAATATGACTACGGTTAAAGGGCACCACACAATTGCTATTAACCTTGGTTTTAGGAAAGGTTAAGGAAATATGACTACGGTTAAAGGGCACCACACAATATATCATTTCTTGTATATATTTCCCTCTTTTATTTCCTTCTCTATTGCAGGCATATGTATTTGGGCTGAGATTACGTCAGTTATTTATTTATTATTTTTAGTATAAGTTCGGATCCACCTTTCAACCCAAAAGCTTAAGCTTATGGATAGGGTTTAAACCTTACTCACATATGAGTATTTTTTGTTTCATATTCTTGATATTGGAAACTTTTCCCAACTCTCGACAAATATTTATAGATAAAGAGGCATGCTAATGTAAACTGTGAAATGCCAGTTAATTATACATAACTTGCCAGTTCTTGGGGTTGATATATTGTGGTGCCATCTCGTTACTTCTGCTCTATTGTGTTTCTTCTTGCATTGTGCTTGATCTTGTTTATTTTTTTTCCAGTTTTTAGCTCAATACTCCTGTCAAGTGTCTTGGATTTTGTATAAATTGGAGCTCTATTAATTGATCAAGAAATTTCCTTACAACTTAGTGGCAACCTTCTTTCAAAATATAGGCCAAAGGACTTGTCAATGACAAGAAGTTGGCAAGGCTAGTTGATAGCAACTTGCAGGGAAACTATAATGAGGAAGAGGCAGAACAGCTGATCCAGGTTGCTCTTCTTTGCGCACACAGCTCCCCAATCCAACGGCCTACAATGCTCGATGTGTTGAAAATGCTCGAAGGTGATGGTTTGAAGGAGAGGTGGGAAGAATGGCAAAGGCAAGAGGTGTTATCCCAAGATTTGAACCATGTCGTTCGACCAAATGGCAGTTGGACAGTCGACTCGACTTCCAAACTCACCGCAGATGAACTTTCTGGTCCGAGGTAATATGCGTATGGATCCGGGTATAAATCTCCAGGGTACAATGAACAAATTTGGACAACCATGATTTATACATTGGATTATGATGGAGAGTTTTGGCCGTTTAAGGTCATGCTAACTAAGAGCTTTTCTATCTGATGTTTACATAGTTAAAGATGTGTTGTGCTGGAGCTTGTATGAGCCTTGAGTGTCTTTTGAGGTTGAATTCGGTTTGCAGAGTTTAAGAAAGGTCGAGGAACTTCTTAACCTTTTTTTATTCAAGGACAAAATAACGATTTAATGCTTTTATATTTAACTAAAACAAGGATTAATATAAATCCATTCATCTAATTCCTAATAACATTCATTAACAGATAAACGGTTGCTATCAAACAAGTCAACTTCAAGGAATACATAAACATGAAATCTGTAAATTTAAACATGTCTTTAAACTTTTCTATACTGCTGGTCAATTTTCTAGTTTCATTGTGCAATAAAGAAGATGCCCACTCCCTATTTATATTTATGATGAATCAGCTTTACCTCGGATCCATAACTGAGCGCGCTATCTAGGACCCGATAGTTCATCTGGACGAAGATCAGAAGTCGAGTCAACGATCCAGCCACCGTTTGGGCGGAAGTCGTGGTTGAATTCTTGGTATAACATCTGCTGCTTTTGCCATTCTTCCCACCTCTCACCCAAACCATCGCCTTCAAGCATATTCACCACTTGAGACATGGTTGGCCGCTCTAGGGAAGCGCTCTGCGTGCAAAGGAGAGAAATCTGGATGAGTTGCTCCAATTCTTCCTGGATATAGTTTCCTTGCAAGTTGACATCTACCAACACTTGCAATTTCTTGTCCTTGAAAAGTCCCTTCACCTGTGTTTTGAAAGAAAATTGCCACCAGGTTCCATTACTCATTCATATATAATGTAAGCAGCTTGAGAGGTATAAGAATGCAAGTCAATTAGATCAAGGTAATTTTGTGTTTGCTGTCGAAAATCCTAATACTTAAACCCAGAATTATATCTATATCTGGTCAAGTGCTCAAGTCAGTTCATAAAATGTGACACCTCCCAACTTTATATGCTAGTTTGAAAGGAATTTTTCAACTTACAACTTCAAATAACTAGAGTTGAAGAGAGGGTGGAAACTTGAAATCGAAATAAACTGAGACTATCTCTTTAGTCTTGTAACACAAAGCTACACGACAAAAAGAACCCAAACCTAAACACTATTTGAAACCAAGTTTAACTAAATTAACAAGTCTAATTTTTTTTTGTATAAAAGCTAGATGAGTATCATCATCATCATCATCATCATTGACCCACTGAGGCTCCGCTATTGTGGAATCTGGGGGGTCAATATGGGTGTACCCCTACTCAAGGGAAAGGGTTACGTCCAATAGACCCAAGAGAAACTGAAATTCAACTATGTGACAATAATAACTGAATTTAGTTAGAATGCACCAAAATTGATATAGGGACTAAATCCATCCTAAAACACTATATAATAACCAATGAGCATGAGGATTCTCATGCGCCCCAAATTCCGTTAGATGACTATATTAAAAATAAACATGATCAAAATCAACCTGCAGAATCAGGTAAAGTAGGAAGGAACATAAGATATGTTGAGAGGTGTACGTACCCAGTCATGCACCATGAAATCGTTGTCACCCAAAAGCCGAGCAAGGTCAAGTGCCTGTTGACCAGTTATAAGTTCTAGAAGCATGACTCCATATCCAAAGATGTCAGTCTTTTCTGAACACTTGCCACTGTAAAAGTATTCTGGCGCTATGTGCCCAGTAGTACCACAAACTACCGTAGTAACATGTGTATCTGTGTAGCCCATCATTTTGGCGAGACCGAAATCTCCCACAACTGCTTTAAATTCCTCATCCAGCAATATACTTGCTGCTTTTACATCACGGTGAA
This sequence comes from Fallopia convolvulus, assembly GCA_964016875.1. Taxonomy (NCBI): domain Eukaryota; kingdom Viridiplantae; phylum Streptophyta; class Magnoliopsida; order Caryophyllales; family Polygonaceae; genus Fallopia; species Fallopia convolvulus. The sequence goes on from OZ024732.1 coordinate 10,883,410, forward strand.
TAATTTTGGGGTCACACTCATGATGTAAATAAGCAAGTCCCCTAGCTGAGCCTAATGCAATCTGCTTCCGTTTGGACCAGTCTAATAAAGGTTGCTGTGATCCTTCAAGTGCTGAAAATAATGAGAAAACAATGCTCAGATAAGAAAAAACCAGTATGACAGAAAACAAAGATAAGCCGCTTGTTAGTGTTACATTATAGGCCCTTAAAGTCCGGTGGTCAATAATCTGGTCGTGCGGCACACAAGCAATGAGGTTCCAACCCAAAACCATATGGCAATGGGTGGACTCATAAGCTTATATGCTAGACAATTGTAGTTCCCAATTTCAGATATGGGATAACTCTCAACACTAAAGTCGGGGTAAGGGTACGTACATCTCGACCCCCCTAGATCCCGTCCATACTGGGTTTTTGGGACCTTGATAGCCTCAGGGTCAAATGGGTCTAGAGGTCTATTAATGCACAATAAGCACATTGCATTGACAATAGAGATTTCAAGTGCATCTGGTTTATACTTGTAATGCCTTAACAAGTGTGATCCAAACAGTCCCTGTTATTATGTTTGTGCATAATCCTCCCTAGGCCATAATTCCAGCTTGCAGACAAGGCAACATACCATTTTCAATTTTGGCCATGCCCGAAAACAGGTTATATCCACTTCTCCATGATGTCAAAGAAAAGGAATATGAATGAACATAGGCATTGACAATACCTCTCAAACAAGAAGCAACACTCCCATTAGCCATGAAAGGGTAAACAAGTAACCTTTCTGTATTGGTCATGCAAAATCCTCGCAACCGAATTAGGTTTCGATGAACAGCCATACTAATCATTTGCAGTTCAGTCTGAAACTGCAGCTCTTCTCCTTGAGTGCACTCAGCCCTGAGTCTCTTGACTGCCACAAGAGAACCATCAGCCAGACTCCCCTTGTAAACTTCTCCAAATCCGCCTCTACCGACAAAGTTCTTGCAGTAAAAATTGTTAGTAGCAGCTTGAAGTTCCTTGAGAGAAAACCTTTTCAGCTGTCCCAGGTGAACTTCACAATCTTCTTTAGCTGAAATATAAACATGTAAGTGCTGTCTTACGTGCACTATATAACATTGCAAAATGTTAAGCTGGACTTCTATACATTTCATATTATGAACCTTGTGGATCAAAGAAATGAACTCGATGTTTCCTTCTTCTCCACCGAACAAAAGCTATTGATAGTGCTGCAAACAACACAATGGCACCTGCAGTGTAGATTAATATTGCTGCCACAACCAAACAAAATTGTTAGCAGTATAATCACCCTGACCACTCAATAGGCCAAAGAAGATACAAAAGATAAACAAAATAGATTTGACGCCATAAGAAAATAGAAGTTGAGCCATCTTTATTTTTATACATCTTGACCCCCAAGATCCCGCCTCAATTGGGAGCCAACTGGGTCAATGTTGTTGTTGTTTTTGTTTTTGTTTTTGTTTTTGTTTTTGTTTTTGTTTTTGTTTTTGTTTTTGTTTTTGTTGTTGTTATAGTTTAACTAAGCTCATGAAGATTTAAGGTGTCACCTCTCTACGACTCATCTCGAGTTCAGACCCTCTTGACAACTCTCTGGAGTCCTTCATGGGTGAGTGAACAATCCATAATCCCTCTTACAATTGCCATGCCATATAAGGGCCTCCTCACTCTAAGATTGGGATACCCGTTCTACCTTTTTAAGTTATTTTAGAAAAGAAGAATGTATAATGAAGCATAACAAGCCTAAGCAAGTTATTGGAATGAAAAAAATTCATGTGCTTGCACTTGGAAACGAGAAGACAAATGTGCATGATTCAAGATAAATGAAGTCAATGCCAGCTTCTGTAAAAAATTAAAAAGGCCTAAGAAGACAAAAATGAGAGAAAAGTAGGAGCTGGAAATTCTTCTGAAAGAAAATTTCTGCATTGGTTGAAAAGATTGATATTTGCAAAAGTTAGTCCCACACACATTAATTTTGGAGATGAGTCAACAAAACCAAAATTTGGACATAATAAGGCCAACATTTAAGCCCAACATGAATGATCCTGTATTAAGTGAATTGTTCGAAAAATCCTGGCTAGGCCACGCCTAGGCACCAGAAGGCCCCAACCCATCTAGGCGTCCGTCTAGACACCTGTCTAGACCCCCTAGGCGACAGGCACCTACTCTCCGTCCAAGGGCCGCTTAGCATTTTTTATAACATTGATGAAGTGGTAAGTTGCATAAAGAGGGCATAATTATGATGGAAAGGAATAGATTAGTTCTCTCAAATTAGTTGGAATGCTATGCCAGCATTTCCCCATCATTCATGCCACAATTTTTAGCTTCATATAAAAAGTGCCAACCTCTTGCATGTTTTGTAGACTGGGAACTTGAAGGAGTTGCTGTTTTTAGGTAGGGGTTACCCTCGAAACTGCAAGAGAAAGCCCCCATTAGATCATCCATCATATAGAATAATAGAAACTTCTCTGGAGAGCGAAAGAACGAGTGTGACAATGACCTTATATTTTTAAATACTGCAAAGGAGCCATTTTGGGGAATAATTCCTGATAGATTATTGAATGACAGATCCCTACGCTCACCACGCCAAAAAAAATTACATTCTTCATAGCAAAGCTCAGTTAGAAAAATGGATGACTTGTTTAAAATCAGTGCTTAGTGGATTAAGGCTCTAGTCCAAATACTCACAGAACTTGAAGTGAATTGATGCTTGTCAAAGACATAGGTATCGTTCCTGATAATGAGTTGTTGTTTAAACGCCTGTTGCAGTAAATTACGCAGATAAAGAGTTGTGTTAGAGATGGCACATGAGAGTACTAAACTACTAATTCACAAAAATATGGTTCTGTTTGAAGCAAATTTCACAGGATTGCACTGCAAGCTTTATTCTGAAAAATCTCTCAAGTCCTGCAAAATATAAAATCTTGGAACTGAATATCTCTTTGTCACTCATCTTGATGAAGAAAAATTAGAAAGTGTTCTTTAGAGATGTAAGAACAACTGCATGATGCATAAATATGGTAAATAAGTGGATAGATTGACATCTCAGCTTACACTAGAGTTAACAATATAGATGGAACATCATTAAAAACACAATAGAAACAGAAATTGGGAAGAGAAAGAGATTGTTTATATACAAGAAGCGGAGTTTCAAAAGCTTGCCCAGTTCTTCTGGAATTGGACTGCTTAATTTATTCTGTTAGAGATCCAAGCTCACCAAGCTTGTCAAATTCCCCAGCTCGGGTGGTATTTCCCCACTTATGTTATTGCCATATAATTCCCTGAAATCAGAAATAGGAAGGTTAAAGGCATAATTGCCGATCAAGTGCCGAATTCCTCACCGTTTCAGACAAAATTGCAAATAAAAGGATTGGTAAACTGTGTAATTTTTATAAGCAATTTATTTATAAGTTATCTTTGTAATGCCATGCTATGGATAGGCTAAACAGTCTGAAATAATACTCTAAACATGTACAAGTTGCTTGCATCATTCAACCAATTAGTGAAAATATGATGCTAATGAAAAGAAAACAGACAGCAACAAAAACCAAAGTGACTTACAGATACTGTAAGTTTGGAAGTAAACCAAGCTGTGGAACAAGCTGACCAGAAAGATTTGCAGATTGAAGATCACTGGTCACATATGTAGAGATCTTCAATGTTATTTATCATTTTCCAAGATATTTTGAAAGCATTAGCATTACAAATTTGCAATCCATGAGGAAGTATTTAACATACAGTCGTGTAACGCTATGATAGCTATTGCAGGTAACATGGAACCATCCACAGGGATTGACATCGCTAGCATTCCAACTACGAAGAACAGCATGAGGATCGTCGGATAAACTGTTACTTAATGCATTCAGTGCATCACCTGTTTGATATGTTAGGTTGCTTTTATATATTAAAAAAAATTTACCAACAACAGCATGCTAGTTTAAAAAACCAATGAATAAGAGCTTCAAAGGAAACACCCTAATCAGTAACCGAGATTCCATTACAGCCCTAATTGCATCATTGATGGATGGATGATATAATTTCACAATTGACAACAAAAAATTCAGAGACATGAAATTGATAAGTAGAGAAGAAAGAACATACCCTCAATATTGCTATAGACGGTCAAGAAGAAACTTAACGACAGCAGAACAAGCATAAGAAACCCTCGCCCCATTTTACCCTTTTACTAACTCAGAGAAGAAGAAAAGCTCAGGTTCTCCATCTTATGAACTATTACTCTTTCCTGGAGAAGAAGAAAAGCTCAGGTTCTCCATCTTATGAACTATTACTCTTTCCTGGATTCTTTGGCTCAAAGACTTGCAATTGGCAGTTTTGCTCTTGACTTCACTTCCCTCCCTTGGTTGTATATACGACAAAGAAAAGTCAAATTTGACAAGTATAGATTAGAGAAGAAAGAACATACCCTCCATCTTATGACGTAGACGACTCGTAAGTCAACATAAAATTCCATAATGAAAAATTGAACCCGGAAACAAAGAGGGAATTTCGTCCATGGTTATCAGTTTTACGTCAAAACTAAGGGTAATAAGCATGTGTCGCCGAAAACACCTCCCGAATGCTTATTTTTCCAAATAAACAACGTAGTGCTTATAAGCAAAGCACCCATATTATAAGTCAATGCCAAATGCACCCTAAACCTTTGGGAGATCAGCAACACAACTTTTTTCTAGCATGCAAGCTTGGACTTGAATTTGTGCATGGAGAAATGTGACACGTGTAAGATAGTGGCCAAGTGGCTGTTCATCTAGCTTAGCTTCCTGAGAGAAGAGTGAGGTTCGAGAGGTTCATTGATCAAGCTCGATCAACCCTCATTTCATACTTGAGATTTTGTGTTTGTTTGGATCTCTGTTTGACTGTTTCATAGATACAGAGATTTCATAATAGGGTAGCATAGAAAAAAAAAATTAGCCTTTTCACCAAAAAAACATAGATATGACGCTCATATAAAAACCTCTTGTTGCCAAGATCATCACTCCCAACTAATGATCTTCTTAGAAGAAAAAATTTCAATTTTGAATGAATAAAATCAACCAAAATTTTGTCAGACTGATCTTTTTTAAGAACCATTCAAACAGCAAGCTTTAAAAGGACAAGATCATAGCATCCAAAACCTGCCAACGTCATGCCCATGAATCCAAGATCTCTTGGCCTGAGTTGAAACAAAATTCATGTGACCCCAAAAGCAGTTACAAGTGCCTAAAACCAAATCTAACTTAAATCTGCTTAAAAGAAAACACCACAGCAAAAGGGTACCTAGTTTCATATCCTTGAAAGTAAACCAGCAATCAGATATGAGATTCTCATCAACATTAATTACACAATCTTCCATGTCAGATGTCGATACCCAGCCCATTGAGCTGCAACACGCATTCCAATGGCCAAGGCAACTGCCAACAAGGGTAAAGGAAGCCGTCTCTCTGATACTATGGATGCATTTTTACCTTTCTTCCCTTCTGCAGCCAACTTTTTCCAATGATGATAAACAGCCAAGCCTGTAAATGAGACGATTGTCAGCGTCCTCACCCATGGCTCTCCCACAGAAGCTAGAACTGTAGCCACAGGCAATGCTGACGCGACGCAATCTCTCTTCTTGATGAAACGGGCAATACAAAACAAACCCAACAGCATTGTCCAAAAGAACGGTTCGGAAATGTAGCCACTCACTGCTGCATATCCAATTATCCCAGAGGCAGTTAGAAGATATGGTTGGGATTTGATGGAGTCAGGTGAGGTGGTTTCTGCTACGGCCAGGATTGCTGATGCAAGCATGACTATGGTGGTCAGCTCTGGGACGGGAGCAGCTGAAACGATGCTGGAGTAAAAGGAACGAATGGTGTAGAGTGCGTAGGTGATTGGATCACCCAGGAAATCATTGATCATGGCTAGTACGAACTGGAGAGAGGAACCTAGAAAACGAATGATGGAAAATAGACTGTTTCTCCAATTGCCAAGCTCCCACAAGACTATCCTCCAAGTGTAGATGAAACAGGCAAGTGCTGCAGTTATCAACAACAGAGATGTTAGTAGAAGAAAATAGGAACACATGTTTAAAATTTTATAATCCTTTGAAAGTGTTATTGAGAAATGGCAAGGGGAATGAAGATTCGTCAAGAAATTATTTTTGGCTTTTTAGTTCCAACAATTCACTTCCTAAGTCTGATAGGCAGAAAAATATGCAACAAATCATTATTCAGCAATCAATATGGCGGAAACGTCCAAGCAGGTCAAGTCCCTCCTTGGTGGCATTGGTAGGGAAATGGTAAAAAGGCAGGAATAACAAAAACAAGCAACCAACTGAGTATATGCAAGTAAAAGGAAGTTGTTGATGCCATGGGCCAATGTGTCCACAATGATAACAATGGTGATTTAACTTTAAGATATTTGAGCATGAAGTCTATAATTCTGCTCCAAAAGAAACATCATAGAGACTTGTAACTATTCATTACATGATATGTTTTCCTATGTTTTTTTTAACATGGTAAAAAAAAAATTGAAGAATGGGAGAGAGTACACAGCCATATATCAACAGAGATATAATGTTTTCCTATATTACTTTTCATGCAAAAGGGTGGAGATTCTTCAGGTACGTTTCCAGATAGAGTAATATAGTCTTAGCATGTTTATAGTAAGGTCAGCTACATGATTATAAGACTAGATGCTTTGATTCTTATGAAATGTAATGAGTCATATTTGTCTACTGCTAATACACCTTTGACATCATAAAACGTTAGAACTTTGCAAATAAGATCTTAGCATATGATATATCTACTATATGTTTTCTATTTAATCCCAACCCTCAAGCATTCAATTGCGCTGGGTTTGTATTACCCAAAAATGGTTGTATATTGACGCGGACCCAGTTTGCAATCCATGTCACTGTGGCATGCCCATTGACAAAGGAAAGACACCCAACTAATACATCCAAGATGGTAGTCAAGAGAGGGGCAATAATATTATATTCTTAAGAGAAAAAAAATCCCAAAATATACAGGTCAGATGCATGTTAATCTTATTCTAATACCAACACTTGTTGATGTCAATGCTACCATACCAAAGAGCTCATTCCATCAAGCACATCCAAGTATCCAACCATGTGATTTTTCTTGAATACAAACTTGCAATGCTATAATCATACATAACCTCGTATTCCAAATAATCATAACCTTAGTCTAATACCAACACTTATTGGTGTCAATCCTACTATACCAAAGAGCTCATTCTATCAAACACATCTAACCATGTGATTTTTCTTGAATACAAATATGCAGCACTATACTCATAACCTTGTATTCCAAACATTAGATTAGTAGGAGGAGCAAGGATGAATTGTCAAATGGAATAAAATAAAAGAGCTTATGTTCCTGCCAAAAGTAAATACTAGGAATAGATGGCTTTGCATTTAAGAAGGTAAACTCATATAGGATATCATGAAATATGCAACAATCAGAAAAAATGATAAGTGTGCGGGGGAGAAAGACCTATAAGCAAAGTCCAGAGAGGGGGGCGAGGGACTTTGACAGGCTCAGGTTCAGCTTCGAACTTGAACCTCTCCGGCGTCGAACCGACTCCTCTAAACTCCGCGTCATCCTTATCTTCAACATTCTCTCTCCTCTCCTCCTCGTCTGCTGTTCCGCCAACTTTCGTCGCTCTCAGCGGAAACCCAGGGCTCCTATCGGAAAATTGAATGCGAGAAGAGAAACTTCGCCGGCCTATGCATTGAATTCTCGCCGGAGAGGAGTGGAGTTGAAGGGTTCGACTTGGATTGCGAAGACGAAGGAGGAGCAATTGAGAGTTAGGTTTTGAAACAAGGCAAGGGGGAGTTTGAAAGGGAGAAGAGAGGCAGAAGACCGTGCGCACCATTGCCATGGACGGAAAACCCCAGATGGCTCAACTTTCCGCCATTACGATATACTTGCACCTCTCTCTGCCTGTTTTTACTGCCTCTTCTATAGTGTTTCCGAAACTGAATGAGAGACGGTGAGACTTGTTTAACACCAAAGTAATGGAGGCATGGAGCCAATGTAAAGATTCAACCCAAAACCACCTAACATTTATCATATCATACTTATTGTAAAATTTGGAGGAAATTAGGAAAAATTAAATATGTTGATGATTTACAATAGATCATATATTTTATTAATAGATAAAATAAATTTGGCTAAATTTTTTATTGTATAAAGATGAAACGTTAGAAGGTCGTAATACCGATAACATTGTCGTAAGGGTCAAAATATACAAAAACTAAAATGTAGAGCATCAGGGTAAATATTTCATCTCAAGTTTATTTTATAACACCTCCCATGAATCTATTATATATATATATATATGCAATAAGGTTTGAAGCCACGAAATTGCGTCACGCCAGCTTTGTCCACATGTCGCTTCTAGAATACACCACATCGGATTTTGCCACATGTCGTCTTTTCCTTAAGCCATGTCATGTAATTTTTGACACGTCACATGCCACATCGTATTATTTTCACCCCGTCACTTACATGTCATATTTAACTATAATGATAAAAAATGCTTTCCTTATAAAAAAATATTTTATATAAATAGATAATTATAGGCCTATATATTTTGAAAAATCTATGCTTTTTTTAATCAAAATATTTCCTTATGAGAAGTTTGGTCAAAATACTTTACTTTTATTGCAACTCACAATTTGAAAATTTACCATAACAATTTATGAGCATTGTATATATTATTCTCATTATTTGAAAATTTACCATAACAAATTATGAACATTGTATATAATATTCTCATTATTTAACTTAATAATCTAAATTTAATTTGTTTTATTTGATTTTAAAAAACAAAATAATTTTTATACATATTACGATCAACAAATTACTTACATTAAATTTTATCTTATATTTTTGTTTATTAATATTTTTTATAGCATATCTAAAAAATATCGAGTCATAGTCGTGCATGGCACGACGGGGACAACTAGTATTCACCTTGTCATTCAGGGTTATGTATATGTTGCCTCGTTAAAACCTAACTAGGAAAAATCCAGTGGAGTAAAAACTATAGTGCAGGGAAAAGAGTATAAGTTGTCTTATACGCTTCCATAGAATTGCCTCATTAAAAAACCTTGTCCGGTAAAATTCATTAGGAAAAAAACATAAATGAAGTAAAAAAGAGTGCAATGTGTATAATTCTCTCCCTGAAATCAACGCACTTCTCAAAATCTGTGCATTCCGATCTTGTATACAAGTTCTTCAAATTTCTTGGGTTGTAATCATTTTGTGAACAAATCTGCAACATTTTCACTTGATCGTATTTGCCAGAGTTCGATCTTGCTCCCTTTCTCTAGATCATGATTTGAGAACTGTTTGGTGAAATGTGCTTTGTTCGATCTCCTTTGATGTAACCCCCTTTGACTTGTGTGACACATGCAGAATTGTCTTCATATATCATGGTTGGATTATCTACAATTGATCTTATTTTGCATTCTCTTTGTATGTATTCAATCATTGATCTTAACCGGACATTCTTTCATAAAGAGAGAGTAATTTGTTTGATGGATGAAAAATCCATCTTTTAAATGCTCAATTTGTAAACCAAGACAAAATTTGGTTCTTCCTAGATCTTTCATTTCAAATTCTTTCATCAAATAGCAGCATTTTAAATTTGGTTCGTCGTCAACCTTCTCTTCTAGAAGTGCGTCATTCATCTTCCCGCTAACTCGCTTTTGCTTGGCCTTCTTTTCTTCGATATTTGCTTGAATGAGCTCTCTTGACCATGGTGATGGCCCTAGGTGCTCAAGTTCTGGATTAGATCCCAACCCACACGTCTCCATTACCAGGCAATGAAGATACCTGTGATACATCAAAGAAGTTGCTTTGGCTATTCCAAGGTCATACATTGAGAAGGGGGTGTTGGAGAGATTCAAAATGCACAAAGTTAAGTCGGTAAGCAGTGCACTTGTTGGACACTTCAAGTGGAGTTCAAAGTAGAGTCTAACAGGTGACATAGAGAAGGAAGAGAAGAAACCCTATATGCATCCGTGATAGGTAGTCTTGTGTATGTGATGGTGTGTACCAAGCTCTATCGCATACGTTGTTAGGGTCATAAGTCGGTTTCTAGCCATTCGAGGAAGGAGCATTGGGTAGTTAGTCAAATGGAATCATTATCATGGCAAGGTTGAGGTGGGATAGGCGGTGAAGGAGTTGCGGTAAACAATCATCATCAACAACTTTTTTTGGTAGAAAATCATCATCATCAACTATATATACATTATGGGATCAAAAATTGAATTATTAGATGATCAAGCAACAAAGTGAGCATATAAGTGAGGTGGCATGAGTGTTCCCACAAAATTGAAAATCCTTGTAAAATCTTCTCATACATAAAAACTTAGTTTATAATTTTAACTATCTCACATCTCTATCAATCTATCATAAGCCGACTAAGTGGGAAAAATGCTAGTTTTCCCAACATTGTTGCCAAGCTGACCAACAACACCGCCTCACCTTCTATATCCATTCCCTATCGGTGACGTCCTCGACTTCTTTGTCAGCCCCCACAACCAATCATTAATGAAAACCATGTGCGCATGTGCGCATGGCTCAACTGGTTGAGCCTCTTGCCTATGTGCAAGAGGTCTCAGGTTCGAGCGTTAGGGTGGCGGTTTGCCCTTCTTTCTTAAAATTAGTTAGTAAATTAGTTATCACCCGTTTACGGGTGCTCTAGGCTAGTCCAAGTAGTACTTGGGCTACCTTAAATCTTACTAGATCAAAAAAACTTAATGAAAACCATGTGGGTTTTTATTTAAGCAACCTTTCGACCAGAAGAAATTGAGATTGAGGTGATTTGTATTCACCAATTTGGAGAACATGAAAGAGATTTGAGAAGGATTCTTCTCGAGAGTTTTTTTATTCGATTGATTTGAAAATTACAAAGCGCTTTCTTGCAGAAAAAGGAGAGATGGTTAACCACAGTTCTAACGGCTAACTCACCTTCATCTAACTCGGGTTAACTTCTATTGCTAACTAACCCAAGTCAGTAAAACAGAACCATCGTAATTAAAAGGAACTTTAAATATAAAATGTTCACGCACATGACTTCTCATTACACCCTCTTCAAGTTGGAATAGACGTGAGTCCCAACTTGCTCATCAAGAAGTCATGTTGTGCTCGCCCCAATGGTTTGGTCATTGCATCTGCCAGCTGCATGCTTGTATGGATGTAGGCTGTGCGCAGGAATCCAGATTAAATTTGTTCTTTGGTATAGTGACAATCGATCTCCAAGTGTTTGGTCCTTTCGTGAATACATGGATTGGCTGCAATCTGTTGTGCTGCTTTATTGTCACAAAAGAGAGTTACTGGCTGTAATACCCCGATAATTTATAAGGGATTGAGGTCTCACATGTCAATAAGAGAACTTCCTTTTCTGGATTCAAGTGAGGACAAAGAACTCAAAAGTTAAGCGTGCAAGAGCGAGAGTAGTACTAGGATGGGTGACCTCTTGGAAAGTTCTCGGGTTGGCACGGGATTGTGCTTCTTAGGCCTCGGGCCTTACAAATGGTATTAGAGCCGACTCCGGGTTACGAGCTGGCTTGGTCCGGATGGCGGTCACTTGGCCCGGAGGGCGGTCCTTGGGCCTTGATAAGGACGTCAAGTGCTTAAGTAGGGGAGGTTGTAATACCCCGATAATTTGTAAGGGATTGAGGTGCTCCCATGTCAACAAGAGCTCTTCCTTTTTTGGGTTCAAGTGAGGACAAAGAACTCATAAGTTAAGCGTGCAAGGGCGAGAGTAGTATCAGGATGGGTGACCTCTTGGGAAGTTATCGGGTTGGCATGGGATTGTGCTTCTTAGGTCTCGGGCCGTTCTAGTGAATAAGCAAGCTCCCCAGTCTGAATCAAAGAAGAATGTGACCTTGAAATCAAATTGGATTGGGTAGATAAGCCATTTATTAGGAGTACCTTTTAGATACCTCAATAAGTACACAACTGCTTGCATATGTGGTATCCTGGGTTGAGACACAAATTAGGATAAGTGTTTGACTGCATAAGATATGTCTGGTTTGGTTAGTGTCAAATACAAGAGTCTGCCAACCAATCTCCTGTATTGCTCACCATCTTCAAGCAAATTCCCTTCTTTTGTGCTTAACTTCAATCCAATTGGTAAAGGAAATTAAAATGAGCTTCCCTTGCATCTGTGATTTTGGCATCTCTCAATATGTCTTTTACATATTTTTGTTGGCTGAGATATGTGCCTTTTGGTTTTCTGTTGATTTCAATGTCGAGGAAGTATTTAGTTGTGCCTAGATCCTTGATTGCGAACTTCTTATGCAAGTCCTGTTTGACAAACTCCATTTCTTCCACGTCATTCCTATCAAGAGTACATCATCCACATAAACTAACAAAATGGTGATAGATTGCCCACGAGCCTTAACAAACAAGGAATAATCATTGGTTGATTGTGAATATTCAGGTGTTTAAGGAAATTGATGAGTTCTATTGTGATGGTTTCCCACACACTCGCAAGAATACGAGATCTATTGTAGTAGTAGATCAGGATCGAATCACGGGGATTTTCTGCTTTAGGTAATTCTAGAAACAAGTTCCTAAGTCGAATATAATGAGTGTGGAGTAATTTTAACTATTAAAAACAAGTAAAACATGTAAATAGCGATGTAGAAATATATGAGGGGTTGAGATCAGGTGAGGAGGGCTCTTACCGTAGATAATTAGGAGGCTTCTCAGCCTTTGGATTTAAAAAAATTAATGGATAAGATTTTTTGGAATTAAAAGGAAAACAAATAAATCTATCCATATCTAATTTTCTCTCTCCTATAATATCTCTCTAATTTTCTCTCTCCTATAATATCTTTCACGTCTATATAAGCGTTGATGCTAACTTTTCTCTCATCTTATACATATTTAACAATTAAGATATAACAAATGAACAAGTAAGGTATTTATCATGAACAAGTATTATTATATTACGAATGAACAATAATTTACGTAAATAATTACGTCTATCTACAGTTGAACAACTACTCATTTACAATTGAACAACTACAACAATGAACAACTAATACCTAGCAATGAACAATTCATCTCTCACGTCTATATAAGCATTGATGCTAAACTTTCTCTCATCTAATACATATTGAACAATTAAGAGATAGCAAATGAACAAGTCTGCCTTTCTTTCACTATCAGTAGAGTCAATTTGAGAATGAAGAATACTCTTCAGTCTTTCAACTTTAAAAGACGATACAAGAACAAATTTGCAAATTTCAGCCTTAAAACGCTAATGAACAATGGAATAAACGGAACCGATAATGGAATCTAGGGCACTGAACAAATATGCATATTCAAATCTAGGGCACCGAATTCGATCAATCCAGGGTTTCAACCAGCAATTGCAAAAGAATAAGTAGTTACCTTCGAGCAAACAGAAACCAACAACTCGAGCAAATCGGAAAATGCAACTCGATCAATATAGGGTTTCAAACAACAACTCGAGCAAACCGCAAGCAGCGAAGCATAAATTTCAGATGCAGGGAAGCAGAGACGCAAGCAACTTAAGCAAACCACAAGTAGAGAATTTTGATTTCAGATTCGAGACAAAAATGTTGTTGGACGAGAATGCAACTCGAGACGCAAGCAAATTGGACGAGAATGCAAGAACGCTCTTTTTTTATTAGTTTCTCTCAAAGATCGGGTATTTTAGGATATTAAAATCTTGGTAAAGATAATAACAATCAAATCCTGTAATTTACGTTGTTACCTAAATTATTTATATTTTGATTTTTTTTATAACCCAATGAACAACTTGTCAATCAATCGTAATATTTAAAAAGGCATATAAGACGGTAGAGAATCTTCCTAATTATCCCCTCCTTACCTGATCTTAATCCAATATATGAGAATGCAATGTTCCAAGGCAAGGAATCCCCACAACTTTGATCCACGGAGTTTGAATCTTACTTTTACCTAAACTGAGTTGGATATTTTGTTATAAAGGTTATTGTCTAATGTCATAAATTAACCTTTCTCAAAGTTTAACTTAATGTACTTCTATCAAATTAAGAACCCACTCTCGTGACGAAACATAACCGATAGAAATCCTTTAAGCACTTAGAAATCTAGACTGTAAACCAAACTTGCCCCACTCTCGTGATGCATCAAACTTGACTCAAACATCTAGAAGTTCTATGACAGTTAACCACATGAGAAACTAATCCTCAAGTTCAATTCTAGTTTTTCCAAATAGATAGAACCACCTCTCGATGCGCAACCTAAACAAGACTAACAAGTTTAAACCTATCAGATTAAGCCCCTAGAATCAAATCATATTAGTTTCCAACTCAATTCAAGCAAAAGATATTGAATCTAATCCGCTTCACATCGTTGGGATCAACCAAACCCTAGAACTATAGAGTTTAGCCTAGCATATTTAAATTCATGATCAAAACAATTAAATCAAACATGGAAGAAGAAATAAAAACAATATTGAAAGAGAAACTTACTAGAAATTCAATTGAAAGAACAATTAGATCCAAAGTCCAAAGCAAATCTCCAAAGCGAAAAAGCATAGAACTAAAAAACCCTAGAAATTCTCTCTTCTCTCTACTTGAAATTAGAAATAATAATAATGCATAAAAGTCCCCCTAAAAGAGTTTTCTAAAGAGTATTTATATTAAAGGATAAAAATATCCAAAAATACAACATAAGAGATGGCCCCTCGCACAAGAAATCAAGGTCTCGCGGCTGCCTGCCCGCCGTCTCGAACCACCGTCTCAACCGAGACGGCAAATGGTCTCGACCGAGACCAACACTTAGTCAAATTTCTCCTCTTTTCTGGTCTCGACCCTCATCTCTGGCTTGTTGGCTCGTCTCTAGCACCTCTTTAACCTCAAATTCTTGTCACGTAAGCATCCTCAAAAACGTGTTTCACCTCTCTTTGACTCCTCTAATACCATTAAGCTCTTTAATCATCTTTAAGACCCAAAAACACCTCCAAAAACCTGAAAATACACAGAAGCTTGTGTAGATATCCATACTACGAATAATACTAGAAATCAACACAAAATGCAAAACCTAAGCTAGAAAAGGACGAAATCTAATCCTAAATGCTAATGCAAAACCATGCAAAATTAGATGACATCAAGTTCTTGATTCCACTGCCGAGAGGCTTGCTTAAGCCCATACAGTGACCTTCTTAACTTGCAAACCTGATTGTGCTTGGCTAGATGGTAACCCTCTGGAGGCTTCATATAAATCTCTTCCTCCAAATAACCATGCAAAAAAACATTGTTCATATCAAGCTGGTATAAAGGCCATTTCTTACTTGTTGCAATGGCTAGAACAATTCTCAATATAGGCAATTTAGCCACTGGACTAAAGGTGTGCTTGTAGTCTTTGCCTAATTTTTGATTAAATCCCTTGACTACTAGCCTTACCTTATATCGATCTATACTCCCATCAGCCTTGAATTTTATCTTGTACACGCATTTTGAGCCTATAGCCTTGTGCCCTGGTGGCAATTCTGTCAATTCTCATGTCCCATTGTTTTCAAGTGCTTCTAACTCTTTGGACATTGCTTCTTCCCATTGAGTGTGTCCCTTGGCTTGAGCATAGAGATGTGGCTCCGTTATTGAATTCACTTGTGCCATAAAAAGCACAATATGCATTTGCTTAAGTCTGATAAAACTCTGAATCAATTGTCATGACATAATCATGAGCCCAAGCAGGCACCCTCCTATCTCGGGTAGATCTTCTCACCTCTGGCTGTTGAATTTCTATATCAGTTGGCCTCGAATGATGTATAGCATGCGTGTCAGGAGGAATTGGATCTGAAACACTGCATGGATCAGCCTCATCAAATGTTTGTTGCATCATTTGTGGGAACATTCTCTTGACAGGTTCTGCTAGTTTGGATTTGCTGCTTTCTGCAACTTTGAATGGGAAGATGTCTTCATAAAATTTAACATCTCGACTTTAGAAAATCTCTTTGGGGATGAGATCATAGAGCTTGTATCCTTTTTGTTGTGTTGGATATCCCAACAAAACACTTCTCCTGCCCCTCTCATCAAATTTGTCATGAGCTCTCCTTATAGAGGCTGCATAGCACAAGCATCCTATGACTCTCAAATGATCATATGATGGTTTTTTGTTGAATAACACCTCATAAGGTGTCTTCCAATCAATGCTCACTAAGGGCATTTTGTTAATTAAATATGTTGTTGTCAAAATACAATCACCCCAAAAACACTTGGGTAGATTGGCATGTATTCTTAAGGCCCTTGCAGTCTCAACAAGATGCCTGCATGTGCTTGTGTTCCACAACTCCATTCTGTTATGGTGTATATGGCATGCTCCTTTGATGCAAGATTCCCAGTTTAGCAAACAGTTTTCTACACTTGTCATTGAGCAACTCTGTCCCATTGTCTGGCCGGATTTTCTTAGGAACAATACCGAATTGTGTCTTTGCCATATTGACGAAAGATGTTACTATATCCACTACTTGAACTTTACTGTGAATCAAGTAGGTCCATGTTGCTCTACTGTAATCATCAACTATAGTAAAGAAAAAAAAATTCCATCATTAATACTTGCAACATGAAAGGGACCCCATAGATCCATATGCAATAACTCAAAAATACCATTGGTTTTGCTATTGCTTAATCCAAAAGGAAGTCAGTGAAATTTAGCAAGATTGCAAGTATCACACAAGTTGTTTTCAACATCAAAACTGCTACAACCAAGCAAATGTCTTAACTTGGAAAAAGATAAATGCCCTAGTCTATTGTGAAGTTTTTCCTTGTAGTCCTCAACATTAGACAGATGGCATGCTTTATTTGAAGTAGACTCTCTTCTGCATCCTGTATCCAGCCTGTATAAACTTCCAATTTCTCTTCCTACTGCAATAACTCTGTTACTCGTAGGGTCCTACAATTCACATTGACAAGGATCAAAATGGGCCATCAATTTTCTATGTTTAATCACCTTGCTAACTAACAACAGATTAAACTTAAAATCTGGAATGTATAACACATCCTCTATAACAAAATCTGGCTTCATAATCACATTTCCTGACTGTGTCACCTTTTTAGTTGTTCCATCTGGAAGATTTACATATACTGGTTGAGCTAATTGTTTCACACCACTTAGACACTCCAAATATGGTGTCATGTGGTCAGTGGCCCATGTGTCAAGAATCCACTCATTTTTATTAAAATGCTTTGAAGCAATGTTAATGAAAACACTACCTCAAAATTGACTGAAGAAGGCATGGCCATCTTTCCTTTGAACATCTTCATCGTCTCTTGACACATGGCATACATCATTTCTGGATCAATCTTGCTCTGTTGTCCTCCAGATTCAACATCCAAAGGAGTCCCTTGTTGGTGTGCATCATTCATGACCTGTCCTGCCACAATTGGCACTCCATTCTCCTTTCTTTTACCCTTGTACCAGTCAGGATAGCCAACAATTTCAAAACATTCTTCCTTCACATGCCCATTCATATTGCAGTGTGAGCAATGTTTCTTACTGTTCTGCTTCCCCTTTTTGTAATCCTTCCTTTCAGTACTCTCTGCCTTGCTCTCTGAACCATTTGTCTTATGTCCACCATTGTAGTATTTCCTAGCATTCATACTGAAAGCCACAGATTCTGGGACAGTGCTTGAGATCTGTTTCTCCTTTTCAACCTGTAACAACAAATAATATACTCTATTGAGCTTCGAGAGTGGATCTTGAGACAATATTTGACTCTTAAAAGCATCATACTCAGAATTCAAATTGACTAGAAAATGCATCAGTTTGTCCCTATCTTCAAGCTCTACCATCTTGGCCATAACCTCACAAGTACACTTGGACAAGAAACCACAAGAGCAAACTGGAATCCCACTCATGTATTGTAACTCGTCCCAACACCTTTTCAATTTTGCATAATAGCTTGTGATTGAGAGATTACATTGAGTTACTCTCATCAATTCCTACTTTAGTTGGTACACAAGAGGTTTGTTGCTTTGGCTATACCTCTCTAGAACCTCCTTCCACAGTTTAAACGCAGAATCCACATAAACAAACATCCCAGAAACTTCAGCAGGCATTAAGTTCAAAACCCAACAAGCTACCATTCTGTCAACTCTTTCCTATCTCGATGCATCAATCGATCCCTCTTGTGGTCTCAAAATTGTACCGTCTATGAACCCTAATTTCAGCTTTGATCCTAGGGCCATTCTAATTTGTCGATTACAAGCCACAAAGTTGGTTCCATCAAACGGGATTGTAGTGAGCGACATACCTAGATAATCTGAGTTTGATAGGTTGAGAGGATCTCCTTGAGAAGCTCCCTGTTCTGCGCCATCTGCAACAACTTCGCGAGCAAATCATCTCCTTCTCCCATTTTCAGTAGAATCTCTCTTCCTCACCTCTTAGATCGATGAACCTACGCTCTGATACCAAGAAGAAATTGAGATTGAGGTGATTTGTATTCACCAATTTGGAGAACATGAAAGAGATTTGAGAAGGATTCTTCTCGAGAGTTTTTTCATTCGATTGATGTGAAAATTACTAAGCGCTTTGTTGTAGAAAAAGGAGAGATGGTTAACCACAGTTTTAACGGCTAACTCACCTTCATCTAACTCGAGTTAACTTCTATTGTTGACTAACCCAAGTCAGTAAAACAGAACCATGGTAATAAAAAGGAACGTTACATATAAAATGTTCACGCACATGACTTCTCATTACGACCCAATCAACCTATTTGAGCCTCGATTGAGGTCCATTCGAAAAGCGTACATTTGATCAATGTATGGATCGAGTTTGACGGACGCAATAGAAGTTTCAACACCTCCATTTTAGCCCCTTTGGTCGGCCAGCCTTCATATAACCGAACTGAACCTATTGAATTGGTTTAGTTTTCGGTTCCAAAAGTTGAAATTTGGGTTATCAACTGAAATTTTCACAATTGGTTCAATTTGAGCTGATGAACACCAAATTTTCAGTTGACAATTGGTTCAATTTTGAGCTAATGAACACCATAGTCCCCCCCCCCCCCCCCCCCCCTAAAGAAAGCGCTATGCCTACATTAGATTATGCTGGTTTCCCCCCAAAAAAATTCCCCCCTCGTCATTTCGTGAGACTTGATTCGAACAAAAAAACAAAAAACTCATTAAACCTTTTGGGTCTTGACTCAGGAAGGCAGCCATACTTCGCCTAAACATGAACTTGATTTAGAAGCAAAAGCATCACTGTCAAGCTAATGAAAATCTTCAACAGAATCAACTGATGAAGACTGAAAATTACCGAATAGAGTACGTAAATTTCTCAATAACGAAAATAGAAAGATCAGCTTGGATGAGCATCGGTCACTAAAAAGTGATGTATAACTGTATTGCTTGAAACTACCAAGTACAAAACATGCTTAAATGCAGCATATATACCTATAATAGTTGGTCAGCACATGCACGAGAAACCAAAGCATCAGGGATGAGGTAACATCAATACAGCAGTTAACAGTTTTGCGGTAAAATTGAACAAAGTATAAATTCCAAACAAGCACCATTTTCACCCCTTTGCTCGCCCAGCATGGCTTCATATACATTTGCCGAAGACCCATATACAGCTCTTATGGCAAAACATTTACAAACCCGCTCTCAGATAACAGCTCTCCATGAATACTTTTAACTTAAAGATCTAAAGTTCCCAATAACAGGAATAGGTAAAAATGCTGAAGCAAAATCATCTGGATTTTGTTCCTGAAACTCTCCTCTGTACACTCATTTCAGAAATTGATGAAATGGGTTATACTTCAGCAGTATGGTCTCCATTCAGCTAGCTCACTCAATCCGTAAAATTTTTACCCCTCTCTTTGTTTGGATTTCCCGCAACCTCATGTTTTTCTGCAACAATTTCCATCAAACTGTTTTCTTCCTCGTGTTTTTCATCAACAGTCTGCTTCAAACTGTCCTCTTTCTCACTAACAGCGAGATCTCCATTCTCTTCATCTACTACTTCGGTCTCAACAGCCACCAAATGAAGGAGGTCTGGTGGTATAGCTGCTGGGTCCAGCTCCACACAATCCTTGAGACTATCAGGAGTGTCTTTTCTAGTAAGCAAGTGGTGAGGAACCTGGTGAGAAAACCGAAACATCTCCTCCCTAGATATTCTCCGGACCCGATTTCGGTCCAGATGTTGACCGAAAACAGTCTTGAACCCAGCAACTTTGACTAGCGGAATAACAATAACACCGAGTTCTTCATCATAGTCTTCGAGTAGTTCCACCAAGTCATACTTGTGAATAATGTCAACTGATGTGAGTTCGTTCCAGTCAGGAGACCAGTTCCTGTAAAGAGCCCATACATCCCCCTTTCTTGGAAATACGTGAATAATTCCTTGTGATGGATCCTTCGTAAACACAACCTTGTGTGAGAATGAATCTAGTGAACTATTTATCTCAGACCTGCCAGCTCTAAAATTACCACAGGTTTTTAAGAATCCAGAACCAAGCCAGTTGAGAGAACCCAATTCGATATTTGTTTTCGAGTTCAGCCAGCTAATTCGCACTTTGAATGGATCCCTAGAAAGTACAGACTGAATGATTGCATAATACCGAGGCATGCCATCATTGTCATCATATGCAGCCCACACCTGATTCTCCTCAAAAGCCTTTCCAGTTCTATTTTTGTCAAAATCATAAAAATCAGAATCCTGCACACTCTGTGACAATGATTTCAAGGTTTTCCTGCCACGTTCAATAATACTTGCACCAGATGAAAAATTAATAGTGTCAACCATTTTTCTATCAGCAGATACCCGAGTCTCTTTCTGGTTACATAGATCTGGATTTTTACTTCCTTTCTCGTCATGAATCTTTCCTCCCAAATTCTCCTTCCGGGCTGCCTTATTTGACATACTGTCCGACTTAAATTGCATCCTCTTGCAGATATCTGCCCTAGCTTTCTTCTTTAAAATATCATGGATTGCAGCCTGGGATAACACGCTCATTTTATTGGTTTCATTTGTCTGAACGGTTTCAGAGTTTTTGTGTTTGACTGTAGTATTTGCAACCCTAGCACCTCCGGTTCCTAAGGAAGACTGATTCATACGACTTGAACCACCTTCTTCAGCAGCTCTTTTCTTCTTTGCTAAATTTATGTGGTCTGCATACTCAGAAGTACAGTACTTCCTCTTACTAAGCTTGTCTCGCCTTTTAGCTGCTAAAGCTTCCTCACGCTCTCTTTTTACTTTTTCATATGTTTGCTGGACAACGCTAGCAGCATGAGCAACACTTGAAGTCCCACCTCTTGAGAATGGAGCCCACTGGAAATCAGCCGCTCCATTGGCATTACTTGAAGTCTTTGCAGTCTTAGATTTGCTATGAAGCTGCCGAGAAGAGTTTCCAGATATCTTGGGATCAACAGGTGGTGGTGGCGGTGGTGGTGTCTCTACAGCAACAAAAGGCTGGTGACAATTTGGGCAGAGCAGATTCTGATTGACATAAATCCTGAGATATTCATACTGCATTCTGCATTTTTGACAGATCGTCCAGAAAGTGTTAACCTTTTCTTTTGGAGGTGCAGGAGGAGCATGTGAATGTGAGGTATTTCCCCGAGAAGAATTCTTGTTGACTCTACTGCCTGAAAAAGCAGTTCCAACAAAGTCAAAAAACCCATTAGCCCCACGAGACGCTTGATCTTGATTAGGTGTTGCGGCTTTTTGCTCGAAAACTTTTCCAGATACTCTTTGATCATATGCAGCTCGCTTGGATTTGTCAGATAACACACTCCATGCTGCTGATACAAACTTAAAGGCACCCTCAGCTCCAATCGATTTATTTTTGTCGGGATGAAGAATGAGTGCCAACTTCCTATACTGCTTTCTAATAGTTTCATCATCAGAGGAATGGGTGACATCAAGTATGCCATACCAATCAGCCTCACCATTTTTTCTGTTTTCAGCATTCAAATACACATTTAAAGTTGCCAACATTTGAGCAATGCCCTCCAGCCCAGGAAACAAAGCTTGCGCCTTTAGCGCAAACTTCTTTGCTCCACGAGTATCTTTCGCATTGAACTTCTTCTCTGCAATCTCCTTTGCCCTAACAGCTTCACCTCTGTTGCACTCCATATTATATACACTTTCAAAACACACTATGTTGCTCCTAACTCCTGATTTTACCAAAGCAGCTCACAACAAATTCTTCAGAAGCTACAACCACAAAATGAGCAGGCAAACTAATAAGATACAGATTTATGGGAAAAAAATACCATATATAAACTAGCAGAAGGCACAAATATATATATATATATATGTAAATGCCAACATGATCCACCTGCCATTTGACAAGATTGATAATATAGAAATACTGGATTGACGACGTAGCGTATCTCCAAAAGTAATGTTAACATTAGAGTGAGAAAAACGACAATAATTTCGAAGGAGAAAAATTTGTAGCATCTTTGATCCAGATCATAAACTATGCCATAAATAGTCATCAAATTGAATTCACTCCATGCTTAAAAGGATTGCACTAGAGTAAGAGGAGATTGGAAATCGGAAAGCCCTCTATCCCTATCATCTATTGTGCGTAAGATAACACAGAGGTCAATGAGGTCAAAACAGGAGCATCTTATCAGATTTAATATTTTCTATATTAAAGCCACTTTTCCACCACTTCAGAGTAAGAATCACATAAATTATTTATCCACCTACCTTCCTCCATCTTCCCCTAGCTCTAATTTCATAATGACCTGATGAGTTCTTCTTTAGAGGTTGTCAGAAGGAGGCATGATGAAATGACAAAGATAGAAAATTTTGGCAAAAGACAAAAAGATTGCAGTAGCAAATTTTAAAAAAAAAAACATAGGCATGTAACATGCGAAAGTGATTTTCTTCCAATTCCTCATCTTAAAAGAACCATTTCAACTTAGTAAACACTTATACCCTTTTTGTGCATTGATCCCTGCCATACAAATCAAGCATGAGGTTTAACAAGCTTTGATAGATACATAGCCTAATATCTGCCAACAGGTAACCACCAAGCAAACCTAACCATTGGGTTGAATCAGTTAACTGAATCTTCTATTCACAAGTTATACCCATAACTCTTGGTTGGACTTCCCTCTTTTTCCTTTGGTATCTAAGTGAAATCATTTCGAATCGTTTATATCCAAAGTTTCTTAGGTTCCCACCTCTTACTATTTAGCTCAAAAACACTTCCTATGGAAGCATCTAAAGACAAAAACATATTTCTTCCATGACTATTGTTTGCAGTAAATAATCCTTCATATCCAATAACCGAAGCATCCAAAAATCAGGACAGGTGAAGTAAGCACCTCTTTAAGTAGGAACTTGTAGCTCAAGTCTTAAGATAGAGAGGATGCAATCAAAAAGAAGAAAAAAAAACATGAATTTGAGGACATTTTGAGGGATGTCTTCACTTGTCTGTCTAAGCACAACTAGCATCAGGGGTCAGTCGATAAAAATTCCATATGAAGGTTTAATAGTATGGCAGGAGAAAATTCTCACTTCTCGAAGCTTTCTGGTCAATCACAAAAGAATGATAGCTAATGCAATGTGTAGAGGTGCCAAGTAGAAAAGATAAATTCATCCGCACAAGCGAAACTGACCATCATAAATGAAATTCAATAATTAAACATGTAATACTAGAAATATTATCAAAATTGGAATTCCTGGATAAGATAGTAGGTTTAGAAGATGATATAAAACCAACAAGACTATTATAACTAGGGCAGACTAGCATACCAAACATGCAACTTTTAGCTAAACATAGCCTAACATCACATAATCACTATCAAAACAATCTCTCACACATACTTTTCAGCTCAGTTCATAACATATGTAACTAATTCTGCCCATGAACATCTCATAAATGATAATTCCAGCAATAAGTGCTAAGCTTATTTTCGAAATTAAAGACTAAAGAGAGAAAAGGAAAAGCTGAAACGCATCTTACTTACCTCAGTCATCAATCGAAGTCGAATACTAAATACTCTAAACAAGTAAACTCAGCCACCACGCACCCAAAAGAGGAAGTGTAGAAGGAAAAGGATAAAATTGTGAAGAAGAAGAAGAAATCGCGTCAAACGACGCCAGCAAAGTCGCGAACTCGCACCAGTTCACAATCGCCGCCAATGACAGGCATATGCCGCCGAAGAAGCTTCTCACCGGAACACTGAATTCGTATCACAATCGGCGCCCAGAATGCACCCCGATCGTTTGTAGGTGGTAACCTAGGGTTATTTGAAAGAGAGGGGTTCAGAGCGATTTCCGAACCTCCGGTTTCCTTAAAGCTCCTTTGGTTGACAATTATGGAAACGGGAATGAATATATAATCCTCTTTATCAAATAATAATTAATTTATTAATAATTAATTAGTTCAAAACCAATAAAATTTATTAATTATTGGATAAAAAATTATAAATTCTAATCTCGGTTTCCTGGGAAATCTTTTCCCATTACGAAGTAGGGGAAGAGAGAGTCGGAAATGGATTGTTCTTATCGGCTTGAAATTCATCTTAAAAAACAAATTTGTGTGAAAATGTTACTCCACATAACCAATCATCAATCAATTATTCTGAACATTTGGAATTTTTAATGCTCTCGTGAAAGCCTTGTGCGCTACGAGTTTAGATGAATTGCTCGTCTAGGTGAAATTATTTTATCTTTATTTTTTTATCTATTAATAAAAAATGTATCTTAAACCAAATTTTGATAAAAAAATTTTTAAAATATTTATGTAATTACTTGCCTAAATTAATTTTTTATAATAAAATTATATTATTTTTTCCTTAATTTCTTTTTGGGATTTTTTTGTAAATACAAAAGATTTTTTATCTTAAAACAATTCTATATTTATTTTTATCCTTACTTATTAATTAAATTTTTTATTTTTTATTGAATTTTTTTTTTAAGAATTGAATTTGATTAACTTTTTTAAGAATTTACATTATTTTTGGCTTTTTATTATTTTTGTATATTTACTTTATTAATATCATATTTATAATATATCCAAAAATTGGTGAGTTGGGGTACAACTAGTTCTTACCTAAGTCGGATATCGATCTATTATAATAACTTTGAATACTACTACATGTATTCAACAACAAACCCAAAATCATGGTAATGGAATAATGTCAAAAATATTTAAACCAATTTATTTATTTATTTATTTATATTTATTTTATAACTATATACTAAAGCGGAGGTTAAAAAAATTATTAAACGACACATATCGTTTTTAAGATTGGACTCCACAACCCTTTTTTATTAAAACTAATCCGATTGGTAGAAATTTAATTGAGTATCTTTTTATTGTTGAAAAATAATTATAGACCCCACATATAATAAAATTATTATTTATATCCATCTGTGAAATATTGTATAAGATTTGGATTTGGCAACCATTAAGTAAATAAATATACAATTCTACAAATATTTAATTTTTCACAAGATTATAAATAATATAAGAAATATTTCATAATATTTAAATTTAACAAAATTATATATATATATATATATGAGTTTGGTTTAAATGAAACGAACTCTTATCATGAAATGAACTCGTATCCTGAAACGAATGCACTTTTTATAGTTAGTAGTGCACTTTTCCTACTTTGGAGTGCACTTTTTCGCATTTGCACTTTTCTTACTTTGTAGTGCACTTTTCGTACTTTCTGTAGTGCACTTTTGTATTTTTCAATGCACTTTTGTATGAAAAGTGTCTACTAACTAGAAAAAGTGCATTCGTTTCACGTTTTAGAATAAGAGTTTGTTTCATTTGAACCAAACTCTATATATATATCATTGTTTAAAATTATAACTATAAAAGAAAAAAAAAATTATCCAATTATAAGATTTATTTCATTGTTTGAAATTTTTTCTCCAAAATAACTATGAAATAAAAAAAAATCTAATCTATCTATCTATTATTATATAATAAAGTGATAGCAAATTATGTCATCATATTGCTCCACATCACCCTTTTGTTGATATAACTATTCAATTTATTCTTTCTACCATATTAAAATCCCAAAAAATATTAGTAAGAAAATGACATGTTCCCTACAAGATTGAAAAATATCCACATCACTAAATATTAAAATAGTTAATTAAAATAGAAAAATTGAATATATTCAATGATAATAAAATAAATATTTACATTATTTTTTCCTTTTATCTATTTATGGAAAATTTGAAATATAATTTGATAAAAAAAAGGATAGAAATTTATATTATGTCTTACAAGATTGACAATGATCTATTTATGTAAAATTTCTTTTAAAAATTGAATTTTTATTTAAAAAAGATAGAATTTTACACTATCTTTTAAATGATTAACATTGATCTATTTATGTAAAATTTCTTATAAAAATAAGAATTTTGATTTAAAAAACATAGCATTATACACTATCTTTTAAAATATTTACAATTATTTGTAAAATCTATTTTAAAAACGAATTATGATTAAAAAAATTGATAAAAACTTTGCTTAAATCAAATTTTGGTAAAATATTTTCTAAATAATATATTTTTAAAAAATGATATGAATCTAAATTACTCTTAGTAATAAATATTTACATTATCTTTTCCTTTAATCTATTTATGGAAAATATTATCTTTTCCTTTAATCTATTTATGGAAAATATTTTATTAAAATAGAATATTGATTACAAAAGGATAGAAATATACATTATTTCTTACAAGATTTACAATTAAATTATTAATTAAATTTTGACAAATATAATTAACTTTTTGATTTTCTCATAAGATATTATGATTAATTATCTATTATTAATTTTGATAAAAAAGATTAAATTTAAATTATATTATTTTGATAAAAAAAAATTCCTAAAAGATTAATTATAATAATTTTTGTTCTAAACTATTAGATAAGAGTTAGGTAAAATATTTTAGATATAGATAAATATTAGAGTAAAAATAAATGTGCAATATTCTTTTCAACTACGTGTGACTCTCCAAAACCAATTTTTCCTTGAAAAGTTATTAACTTTTTCAATTAACGAAAATCCCATTCCTCTCTTTCGTTGATGATATCATCATCTTCGCTAAAGCAAATAACACTGCATATAAAAACATCAACGGAATTGTTGATGATTATTGCCAGGTATCTGGCCAGAAAGTCAACTTCCACAAATCCGCCTTCCATGTCACCAAAAATACAAGAAATACAATTAAGGAACAAATAAAACAAATTCTCCCAATTACAAACACAGTTGTGTTGGATAAATACCTAGGTTGCCCAATTATCAATGGCAGAGTAACACAAAACACCTTTAAACCACTAATTATGTTGACCCTCTAACATTTTTTCTAACCCTCTATGTCCTCTTGATTCATGCAATTCTTTAGTTAACAGCCTACGAATGCTAGATGAAGGTATACACAATTTTCCAGCTTTGAACAAATAACCATCATCAACAAAATAACAGTCAACTTCTCCCCTAGACATGCAATTCTTATAAATTTCAGCAAAGTGAGAATCACTAGCATATAATTCCCTAATAATTGCAAATCCAAGGATTTTCACATCACATTGGTTCAAGAGAATGTACATGCGAGAAAGGGCGTCAGCTACCACATTCTCTTTGTCTTTCTTATGCTTGACAACATAATGAAATGTCTCCATAAATTCAACCCATCTTGCATGTCGCCTGCTGAGTCTAGATTGGCCTTTCAAATACTTCAAGGCTCATGATCAGAATGAATTACAAACTCTTTAGGCCACAAATAATGAGACCAAATTTTCAAAACCCTAATTAAAGCATATAGTTCTTTATCATAAGTAGGGTAATTTAACTCATCCACACTAAGCTTTTCACTGAAATAAGCTACGAGTTTCTTGTCTTGCAAGAGGAGCACTGGGGTGTTGCACAACCTGTCCTTCAAAGTGTTGAAGGCATTCTCTTGTTGCTCTCTCCATTTGAATGATGTATCCCTCTTTGTAAGTTCATGGAGAGGGGCTACAATTGTGCTAAAATCACGCACAAACCGTCTATAGAAGCCAGCCAAGCCAAGGAAGGATCGAACCATGGTTGGTGTGGTCGGCTGTGGCCACTCCTTAATAGCCTTGATCTTCTCTTCATCTACCTTCAATCCACCTTTAGACACAACAAAACCAAGAAACCAGTAGATTTCGAGCAAAAAGAACACTTCTTTAAATTAACATAAAGCTTTTCCAATCTCAAAGTGTCCAAAATAGCCCTAAGATGATCCACATGTTCATGCAATGTTTTGCTATAAACTAAGATGTCATCAAAGTAGACAACTACAAACTTTCCTAAGTATCTTCTTAAAATATGGTTCATAAGCCTCATAAAAGTACTAGGTGCATTAGTCAGTCCAAAAGGCATTACTAAACATTCATATAAGCCATACTTAGTTTTAAAAGCAGTTTTCCACTCATCCCCTTCCCTCATTCTGATTTGATGGTACCCACTTCTTAAATCAATCTTAGAAAAGAAATTAGCACCATGCAATTCATCTAGCATATCATCTAATATAGGAATGGGATGGCGGTACTTAATTGTTATTTGGTTGATCGCCCTGCAATCAACACACATTCTCCAAGTGCCATCCTTCTTTGGCAGCAATATCACCGGAATCGCGCAGGGGCTAAGTAATTCACGTACATAGCCCTTGTCCATGAGGTCTTGTACTTGTCTTTGTAGCTCATTTTGTCTCCTCTGGACTTGCTCTATAAGCTACTCAGTTTGGTAAAGAAGCACCAGGCACCAAATCAATTTGATGCTCAATGCCTCTAATTGGAGGAAGGCCTTGTGGCAACTCTTCAGGCATGACATCCTCAAATTCCTGTAAAAGATCATGAATACACATTGAAAGATGAGAAATATCTTGATTTATAATTAGTATTTCTTTCCTCATAAGAATCAAATAATAAGAATTTAGGGAAAGAAGTACTTGACTGTGCAATTAGAGAGCGCTTTTCTACACCACATTTTAGGCCGATTTTTGGCTCAGTTTGCAGGCATTTTTCTTCCTAGATTGTAGCTCTCTGAATCTCTGAATTGCTCCCAAAATTTGAGCCATAACGCTCGAGTAGTTTGGGAGATAGCCCCGTTTTCATCTCAGCTACACTATCTGAAGTAATGCTCAGCACTTTTGACGAATTAGGACGATTTTCTAGGCGTTTTTTCTCCCATTTAGGAGCGCCACCTGTGTTTGATGTTGTCCTAAAATTTGGACCAATTTTACCGGGTGGAGACTAGGTAACACCGTCCATCTTTGCAACTGCGTCGGGTGCCGAACGCCGCTTGGCCGCCTTTACCAATGCTTCAACTGCCTCTTGCTCTTCTTTGGCTCGCCTAAGTGCCTTAGTTTGGTCTCTTCGTACCTGGTCCTATAAAACTTGTTGGGGCAACAATGGTAGAAGAGAAACTCTCCTCCCTTCATAGTTAAACGAATAGGTATTAAGCATGCCATCATAAATAACTCTCCTATCAAATAACCATGGTCTACCTAACAAAATATGGGTGCATTCCATGTTTACTACATCACACATAATATCATCAACATAATTGCCAATGGAAACACGTACTAAGCACTGATGTGTAACAAGGTTAGGACCATCTAAATCATTAATTCCATTAAGACCATAACTAGTAGCCATAGGTTGAGTTTTCAATTGCAAGTGATCAACTACTTTAGCATTAATAATGTTACAGAAGCTACCACTATCAATTATCATGCATAACACTTGATTCTTCACTGTACACCTAGTATGAAAAATATTTTCCATTTGATCTAGCCTAGGTGTTTCTTGTAAAGTAAGAGTACGCATGGTTACCAAAGTTAACGGTTGTTCAATGCAATCAGGTTCAATGGCCTCAATGCCGTCCCCTTCATGGCCAAGATTCTCTTCCTCCACTTGATTTGGAGGTATTTCTTCATTTCTCACATAACCACCATTAGTGGTAAGGAGCACTTGCTTTTGGTTTGGACAATCTTTAGCTAAATGGTCTCTTCCTTGACACTTGTAGCACACAATATCTCTTGTCCTTGACTGAGTTTGAGGACCATTTATGGGACATCTAGGCGTCATTGTACATGGTTTAGGTGAGCTAAAAGCTCCCTTTTGTTGCATGGAAGGATCATAAGAATAAGAATTGGAATTTGATCTAGAGTTAGAAGGATACCTTTTTGGTGCATTCCAAGCTTCTTTCTTCTTCCTTTGATGTTGTTCATAAAGTAGTTGGGCTGAATGTACTAATGCATTGAGATCCTTGATTTGTTGAATCTCAAGTGTGTCTTTGATTACTGAATTCAGTCCAGCCATAAATTGGGTCCTTAAAGACCTCTGAGAATGATGAATTCCAGCCTTGAAGCTCAAATCTTCAAGCTCGTTGAAGTACTCGGTTGGTGACTTGGTTCCTTGTTTGCACGTGAAAACTTTAAGCCTCATGTGCTCGGTATGTTCTTTCGGTACATACTTCTTTCTCATGACAAACTTCAGCTGGCTCCAAGTCTCAATGGATGCCAAAGCCTTTCGGGCTCTATCTTCCTTCATTCGAAACCACCAATTTCTAGCGGTTCCAACAAAGTGAATTACAACAACAACAACTTTCTCCC
This sequence comes from Fallopia convolvulus, assembly GCA_964016875.1. Taxonomy (NCBI): domain Eukaryota; kingdom Viridiplantae; phylum Streptophyta; class Magnoliopsida; order Caryophyllales; family Polygonaceae; genus Fallopia; species Fallopia convolvulus. The sequence goes on from OZ024732.1 coordinate 10,914,032, forward strand.
ACTCTTCATAGCCCATATGGTCTAAAATGAAGCTAGTAGCTTGCTCCCATTCTAGATACTTCTCGGGATTAAGCTCTCCACTGAATTGTTCAATTTTGATCTTTATATCCCGTTTTCCAATTCGATCCACTTGTTGGTTTTTGTTGGTGTTGTTGAAGTCCGGCCTCCCTACTTCATAAGCCGGTGGAATTTCTTCTACATCTTCAGCTTGATTGTAGAAATCATCAAGGGGAGGATGCCAAGGGTGTTGTTCTTCCCCGTGATAGCCATAAGTCACATCATCATAAGGATTATTAAATTGTTGTTGTTGATGATGAGTGGCTTGATGGATATGCGCCGATTGTCGAGTGTGTGGTTGGTGGGTGATTGGCTGCCTAGCAACATTGCGACGCCCTCGTCCTCGGTCACCAGTAGGTGAATAATGGCCTTGGAGGTCGTGGTCTCCGAGATAGTTGGGAAGTAGGTCATGTTGTTCATCTTGTACTTGTTTGCCTTTATTGTTAACGTAGGCTTGATTTGGGTCAACTTGTTGTTGTAGTGAAGGGGCGTCTTTTTGAATTGCTTGTGAGGCCTCTATGAAGGCTAAAATTTGCTCTTCTATTCGTTGCAATCTCGGATTCAACGCATCATTCACAACTTCAACGGCCCTTTGATGACCCTCTTTTACACTATCACTAATAGACAATCTAATGAATTCGATTGCCTCTTTAGTCAAATTCAACGCAGCCGAATTAGGTTCTTCTTCAATTGCCATTGCTAAGCCTACAAAGGTCACAAAAAGAACAAGAGAGTAGTGTGTTCCAAAAGCAAAAAACGAACAAGCAATATCACACCGTTATCAAGCCAAAACATGACCTCAAAGCAATCCAATCAACTAATTTAGTTCTTCTGCTGAAAAGAGGTAGTAATGGTGTAGATATGGTGTTCTAATGATAATCAAGGAAATAAAGCAATCTCAAGCAATTAGTAAGAATGCAATCAGAAAAGCAATGCAAGATATCCCTTTATGAGCTCAAAGAATATGCAATCTCTCAATTGACTCTATGCAAGATAATAATGCCAATTAAAGTAAGCAAGGACGGAAAAAAAGGTAGGCTATGTGACTTTTTTTTGTCACAACTTTCGTACAAAGTGATTGTCAACTACTTTTCTAGTAGCAATCACTAGGGGTGAAAGTGGCTTGAAACTAGCTGGCGTAGATCACTCTTTCTCCTTTTTTTGATTTATACACAAACTACTCTTGTGCTGATTTGAAGCAAACGAACAAAAAATGCAGATAAAGTAAAATAACGAATTGGATTTTCTTTTGAACTAAGTGATTTTACTACCAATGACTCCAACTATAAGACAAATTAACAAAAAGAACAAGGGTATGTCAAAATATGAAGGGATGTAAAACAAAAATCACCAATTAATTTCAAGCAATATGAATCGCAATCAATCATGCAATGTTTAATTGAAAACTCATAAAACTAGAGGAATAGATATGATGATCTAGAATTGCAACAAACTTAACCAATTAACCTTAAAACATGCAATAAATCCCTTAAATATCTCCTAGGCTGTTAGTTACTTGGGGGGCAAGCAACAAACAAGGGTAATTTAGGGTTTGGGCCGCACATTTTAGGGTTAGGGTTTCGGTTTGGGGTTTGGAGATTTAGGGTTTTAGGTGGTCCGATTGGAGTGGTTGTGGTGGCCGAATGATGGTGGTGAGATGGTGAGTCGAGCGGTGGTGGAGAGCGACACCAGGGCTGGTGGTCGCGGCGGAATATGTGGTGGTGGTGCTCGACTTATATGGTTTTGGTGAGAAAAAATTTCAGCTTTTAGGTCTCAAAAATTGTAACTTGGTTAAAGGCGAGATTTTTGGGATCAAAAACTAAATTAATCGACTAGAAAGCAAATTAAGGTAAGAAAGTATTACTTGGCGAGACGCTGGATGAATGATACCACTTGATACGTGATCATCTCGGAATACTCCTTCAAGATCTCGTATGTAACCTCACAAGTCCCAATCTTGCCTTGTAATCGAATGTTCCAACCTAAAACACTTCAAAGTCAATAACTTGTTGCGCAAGGAATCGAAAACTGAATGAACAATGAGTAACCGAATGGATTCGAATTAATATGAAGATTTAAATAGATAGTTCAACTGTATTGGCTCTAACGCTAAATTCAGTTGATGAATTAGTAGTGATCTTTAACAATCAATCTAGAACTAAACTAATTGAACAACTTATTAGCACAAATCTGAATTGAATGATTCAAACGAGAGAGAGGGAGAGGGAGAGGGAGAGAGAGAGAGAGAGAGAGAGAGAGAGAGAGAGAGAGAGAGAGAGAGAGAGAGAGAGATGATGATGATGATGATGATGATGATGATGATGATGATGATGATGATGATGATGATCGATCAGATTGCAAGCATAAACACACATGTATTTTTGTGGCCCAAAGACTTGATAAAACCTTTCTAGGGTTTATCTAATCTCAAGCTAATTTTATTGAATGAAAATTGCAAATATTTAAAGGAGTACAAGGGAGATCTCTTGGAGAACAAGCCAATACATGGCCGGCCCTAGAAGGGTATTTTTGGCCTTTTATCTTGCTTCCCAAGATATCATAAAATAATATAAAAGTAACTAACTAGACCCCCTTAAATTAAATAAATCAAATAAAGATTTATCTGACTTATTTAATTAAGGAAACTCCTAACAAACTATAAATATCTCTAAGATAATAAAAAGATAGGAGAGAGATTATCAAACCCTAACAAACTCCTAGTGACCGAAATCTCTTCATATAAAACTGAATTAAAATCGTTTCCATAAATAATGATAACAAAGATATTTTCCTCATTTAGATTGGTCAAGTCAAACATGTAACAATTTATCTCACTCGGTCACTTACTAGATCCAACCATAAAGTGAGACAAACTATTCCATGTATCTAAATTATGAAATAAAGGCGAACAAGGCCCAAAGTAGCAAATGGCGCCCCATTCAAGGTGAAACTTGTAATACTTGAGTATTCTTATATAGGTTCGTGTGAACGGATAGAACAAAATTAATGTTATGATATCTAATTCCTAAGATCGACGTGTCGACTAAGTTAATATCCTATACAAATAAAATATTGTCGACCTTGTTAATAGAATAGCATGAGTTACCGACCGTAAATTACATATAGAAGTATAGGTAGGGATACGTGTATGCACAAGCTACTAAAGATACATGTTCATAATTGAGGAGCCGTCATCTTTTACCATTCCAAGGTGATAAATGAAACTTATCAAATGTTAATATTTAGAGAGCCGAACCTATTTGTATATATGTATCTTAAACATGGTTGAATATATCTCTAGCCATCATTTTTGACTTTTCAACCAACTTGCATGTGTTGTTCTTATCTTCATGCCTCCTTATCTACATATATTCCTACCTTTCTATCTTCTTGATAATACAAATTGCTATCTTTGAATTACTAAGATGACTTCTACGTACACATGTTCATTCCCCTTTCCCTTATTTACTTTTGATTCCATCTCTTATACATATGAGTGAGTTGGCTAGCAAGGTTCCAAATATTACATATAGAAGACCCGTTATTATTGACTTCAAACCTCTTTCCTTACCTTGGAATTGTGTAATCCAACCACACGCATGATTACAAGGTTATCTTAGCTTCAATTGTAGACTTAGGAGGGTATGTAAATTGACTTTTGTCTCTTATATATATACGTGTCTGTGTCTAAGATTAGAATAAGCCAACCATATTTGACTTTCAACTTCAATATATTATATGAAGTCCTTCTTTGTTAAGTATTGTACGCTAGTAGTTGTCGACCTCCTCTACTTATATATATTGTGTACGTAGATAGGAGAGGAAGGTGGATCTAATTCCATTTCTATCTTTCTATCTAGACTCCTTTTTTTATATCCAGTAACCACCGAGAACCTTGAACCATCAACATCAACATTCTATTGTTCGGCCTTGGCCCAAGTCAATAAGCACCTCCGTTCCATCGTCTTTGATTGCTAGAGTTGGTAACTAGCTTGATTGAGTTTGTTCCGTCATATTTGGAAACTCTTCGTTAAGGTAAGTCGTCTAGACTTACTTAGCTTGCAATTTTGTTATGTGTTAAATTGGTAAATTGAATGTATGGACCTCTATTTTGGAATATTATTCCAAAGTATATTTTCATATTTGAAAGCTATTGGAATAGTTCAATAATTTTTATTGTGTGTAACTTGATCTCTGCGGGTGTGATTATGGACACTGACAAGTCGGTGGAGAAGAGACCCCAGACATAGTCATGCGGCGTGTGGAGATCACCTTCAAAAATTGATTGTTTTGGCAAGTGCTCTAGTAGAGGCTTAGCCGGGGAAAGAAGGGTGATGGGAAAGAAAATGGGCATGAGTTTAGCGTGCGCGCTAGCCGTGTACCATGTTTCAAAGGCAGGTCTGGGTTGCCTGAATTGGAGAATGATTATGATTTGGATTATGGAGGATTTGTTGTTGGTTGTTGTATTGCATGAGCATTTAATTGATTAGCTTCGTGCTTATGAGTTATTATGGATTTGAGAGTTGGTTTGGAATTTGATATGCTAGTTTATATAACTATATGATGTGTTTTGGGTGTACATATTAGTTTGGTATGTATATGAATGATTGATTGTATTATTTTAATAACCTATGTGTTGTTCTATATGTTTGATTTGCTTGTTTGGCCATACCAGAATTGTTAGCTAAGGTGTTCATGTTCCATGTTTTTAGGTAAAGATTCTGGTATGGGAGATGTGCCAAGAGATCAATTTCTGGATGGCGATGCTCGTTCTCGACGTAACGTGTCATAGGAAAAAGATGTTAAGTCTTTTTGTGGTTAAGCTAGTCAGTTTTGGTTGTAAGACAGTCAAAGGTAGTGGTATATAGAAACTCGATATAATAGTCAGTTTAATATGTGGTTTTAGTTTTCTTATAGTCGTATGCATAATGTTTTCTTAAAACGATTGTAAATATAAGTTGGATGTTTTCTTGGCTTTGCTTGTTGTGCCTTTGTTGCAAGGTCCAATACCAGTGAATTTGTTGTCAGGCTAGTTCTAGTAGACCCAAGTGTGGTCTACAACTATGTAGCAACCCGGTTCACCGGACGGGGTGTTACAAAACTCGGCCCCATACATCAATCCATAGAATCCGGGCTCAATTGATGTTGAATGCAAGTAACACATCTTGTTTTGTTGGACCCTTCAACTATAGCTGCCAATCGAACTAAGATCGTCGTCGTCCCTTGAGCAATCTTCTTAACTCGACTCTATGTAATTGGTCCATCAAATGGAACTCGAATCAACTCATCGAAGTCGGTAGGAGACATGGTTGGTTTTACTGCATCACTATACTGCAACCCAACAAAAATGGCTGGTACTCAATGTGACACCCTTATACCCTATGACATGTGCTTTGTAAAACTTATCTCTTATATAAAGAGATAATTCACATATACCACATATATCCATATAGATCATATAGCACATATATCCATAAAGCACATATAGCACATAGGGTTGACTCTCCGGTCTATACTCACCTGTTCAGGACATATACTATATCTCTTTCCTTTCTCTTTGACCACGATCTATGACTCATGCTCCTATATATAACCCAATGCAAATTAGACTATTTACTCTTACAAACTCTAACCCCAAATGCAATGAAATGCCAGAATACATTATAACTTCTTGCATATATATCCAAATCCTTTAAAACTTGACAACAATAAACTATATATATAGAAGAACATTTTTCTAGTTCAAACCTTTCTGAAAAACTTGATCAAAGGGCTTCTTAATATCATTACAAAGAGAAACCCTAAAATTACTCTGAAATCTTTTACCGAATATAAATCCGATATCGAAAACACCATTTGAAAACTATAGATCGACTGATTTCTCAAACAAAGGCAACTATAGATCTAGATCTGAAAAAATTAGGAAAATTCAGATAAGTCATTAACTAATTAAAAACTTACCAAATCAAGCTTGTACTCTGAGATTAAAACACGATAGAAGAAATCTTGTACCAGATCCACAATAAAAACACCCACAAATCAACCTTTATGCTCTCCTCACTTTTCCTTCCTCTCATCTTGTCTCTGTACCTTTTTCTATGTACGTAGTTGTATGAAAAAAATCAAGAAGAACATGATATATATCATGTTGGTAAGAGTCGGTGAAATTCGGCTAGATTTTATAAAAATCACAATTACCACCCTCAAATTTCGTTTACTACAAATTTTACCCTGAAATAATTAATAATTAACTTTTTCTTAAAAACTTTTTAAAATATAATAAACTTAAATAGAAAATAAATATTACTTAAAAAAAACTCACTATATATCATGCCAATATGCTATGCATTATCTCTTAATCTTATATGAATGTCGAATGACATATGCATTTTGGTCGGGGATGTTACACTCAACCCATTCAACCATGCAATGGATCCACTAATCTAAAGGCGATCCAAAAATTAACTTAGCATATATCAACAAACATAACATCCCCCCCCCCCCCAAAGTGAAAATTTTCATTTGGAAAGTAGCAAGAAATGGCTTGCGAGGCTTGTAACAGCCTGGAGGAAGACACTAACCATGTGTTACTCTCGTGCCCCATTAACCGAGGAAACCATCAAATCCGTAAATCCCAAACTTTCCCGAATCCTCAACCAAATTTCCCCAGAGGATAAAAAACCACATCTTGTCCTGGATGAGATAAGAATGTGATCAACGAAAGAGGAAATGGAACTCCTCGCTAACACTTGGTGGTGCCTATGGTACTCTAGGAATAAAAGAGTTTTCGACAACAACAACAACACTAACTTGAATAGCACCGCAATCATTTATAATTTTATTCACAACCAAATTAAAAATTGGAAAAACGCGGAAGTTTCGGCCTCGGATAACCCACGTTCTGGAACAACTAGAGGTGGACCTAAGAGAAAGCCCACAAAAAGGGCAAAACCCAAAAGGGATTTTATTAAATCGAATTTTGATGGTGCAGTGAATGCAGGTGGTGTGGCTTCTTACGGGTTCATTCTTAGGGACTCTTACGACTCCCCCATCCACTTTGACGGAGGACTGATTGGTCATCAGTCTGTTTTGACATCTGAGACCATCGCCTTACGCTAGGGACTTCTCGAGGCCATTCTTCGTGGCATTCCTCGGATCTAGACTAAAGGCGATAATTTGCAAATGGTCAAGGCCGTTCTTGGTGATTGGCGTTGCCTATGGGAGATTGAGTTGCTTCATTCGGACATCCACTGGTTGTTGGCACGTTTCCAAGATGGAGGTATCTCTCACGTGTACCGTGAGTGCAATTCGGTGGCAGACTACATCACTGGCTCGTTCTGACGCGTCTCCTCTATTCCACTTGCAGTTGACTCGGGTTTGCGCACCCTCATCTGCCTGGATGCACTTGGGAGGTCACTAGCCTGTTAGTAACCACCCAAACTCCTTTCCTTATCAAAATAAAATAAACCTTAATGAATATTAGTTTTGACTCCATATTTTTCTAAGAAAAAATCCATAATACAAAAGTTCTACTATTTAACTATTTATTTATTTTATTGATATTTAATAAAATACGTACATGGTACGTGCCCTTACACTAGTTAGATTCTAATCTAGAAGTGGAAAAATATAGTTTCTCAAAAATTTACATGATGTTCATATTTGAGTTATGAAAAAATTTATAAAAACACATCTTAAATAAATTTATTATTCTTAAAAAATGTTTTTCCTATATATTCAAACTGTAAATATAATCAAGAATGTCTATTCTTAACTCCTCTTGGCAAAAACCGAATTGAAAACTCGAAAGAGAAAAACAAATTTCCACATTGAAAAAACTCTCTCAAAATTCTAGGCTATAAGGCAACTCAGATAACAGTTTCCCATAGAGGTTCTCCGATCGTTCTTCTCTCTCTCTCTCCGGTCGATGGTCGTGTGAGCTAGGATTTCTCCCGCCGTCATCGTGCGGGTATCACCGTGGTGGTTAGAGTACAAGGATCGGTCTTTGTCTTAACAGGTTATCATGGCAGAGTTAGGCAAGCGTAGGAATTTTCGAATGACAGAGGCAGAATGTACAGAAGTTGAAGGGAAAGCTAAAGATGAAGCAAGTGATCGAGTTTTAACTCTAGTCAGCATGCTTCTTAGAAGTCGCCCTTTCAACTCTTATGCTATAAAGGCAACAATGAAAGGTGCTTGGAAATTGTGGAATGGTTTCATATTTAGGGAATTACGGAACAATCTATTCCTTTTCAGGTTCGCCAATGCTTTGGATAAGGCAAAAGTTCTTCAAGAGGTTCTATGTTTCTTCGATTGTGCATTGTTGGCTTTGAAGGAACTTGGACTCGAACAACCGTCTGCAATTAAGATTGATCGGGCTCTGTTTTGGGTTCGGATATATGATTTTCCAATGTCAATCATGACGGTTGAAAAACCATAAACAATTGGTAACAACTTTTGTGGTCTTGAGGAAATTGATGACAAGGAACTACTGCACTTTGCAAAATTCATCAGAATTCGTGTGATTGTGGATGTGACTCAGCCTTTGCGCCGAGGAATGCTTCTCAAGGTTGATGGAAAGCGAATATGTATTGAGTTTAAGTATGAAAGGCTCCCCAACTTTTGCTACTTATGTGGTTTGCTTGGACATGTGGAGATAAATTGTGAGAATGAAGAAGCGAAAGAAATGCATGGAGAGTACGAAGATTGGCTTCAAGCTTCTCCAATAAAATCAAACCAGAACAGAAGTTTGGAGGAAAAAGAACAGAAAAAGGAAATTATCCAGGGCTGGAATAAGAAGTTAACTGGTGTTGAAGAGAAAGGTGGGCCTTCAAATCCTCGAAAATCTTTGCTGAAAATTTTGGAAGTTACACATGAAAATAAAACTACAAAAACCAATCCAACAGAAAACTCAACGACAACGGTGGCAAAGAAACAATCAGGTACAACAACTGAAAAACACCAGAGTACTGTGAATGAAAAGGAAAAAGTGGTTGTAGCAACATCTCTAAAGACTGGTGTGAATGAAAATCCAAATTGGACTCTTTGTGTACGGATTTAGAGAGCTCCCAAGAAAAACAACATTCTTGCATTGCTACAGGGAAAGCGGAAGTTCAGCAAAAAAAGTGGAAAAGAAGAGCTCGAGATATGGATGAGAAAGTGTCGAAAAAAGAATCTGATTCTCTTTGTAAGAGAAAGACAACTGATATAGTTGATATGTAAATTGAAGAAGCAAGTGATAGAAAGCGTTCTAAGATGGCATCATCGGCGGGAGAGACAAAAAGTCTCTCTTGCCGAGCCCAATGAATGTTTTAAATTATAATTGTCGGGGATTGGGGACGGCCCGTGCAATTGGACACCTTGCTAATCTAGTAAGGAGAGAGGCCCTGAGGGTGGTGTTTTTAATGGAAACGAAGTTTGATATTAAAATGGAGGAGATTCGAATCAAGATGAGATTCCTAGGTTGCTTCTCAGTTGATTGTGTGGGGAGGTCTGGAGGGTTGAGCTTGCTTTAGGATGATTCAGTTGAGATATTTGTCCAATCTTTCACAAGGCATCATGATGCGTCCCTCGTTTGGGATGCTTCAGATCGATCGTTGGCTTGAGTAGTGGGTCTCAATTAGGCGTAGCGGAAGGCTGACTTGATTGTGAATTGGTACGAACAAGAGGGAGAATTCAAGAGCAATTGTGAGTTGTTTGAGAATAGAGGGGGCGGCGCAAGCACAAGGATAAAATAAGGAGCAAACCTCAACTTTATTAAACCTTAATGTGCGCTGAATTGAAAACATATGCCTACGCTCCCTTATATAGAGAGGCGGCTGAAGAAAACCCAAAGAAACCCTAATATGGTGGCGGCGCGCCTAGAGCAAGCGTGCAAGCTAAGGCCCAACGGCGCGGTCCAAAAGTGGTCGGCGCAAGGCCCATAATTATCCTTCTAAATGTATAAAACTAACAATAGTAATGTTCCATAATAGAAAGTATGCATAAAAGTACTAAAAACGGATAGGTCGTCCGTGACCGTGCCGGGAGTGTCACGACAAGGCTGTCGCGAGGCAGGGTCTCGGCGCTGGCGAGGTCATGACACGGTCCCGGGCACTGGCGAGGCCGCTGGCGAGGGCGCTGGCGAGAGGGTCTCGTGAACCTCAAATAGCGATCCATGGCACGGTGCAAGGCTCAGGTCCGACGGTGGCAAGGGGTTGGAGGTTGTCCCCGTTGGCCCGAGTTGAGGTTCCTCGACGCCGAGGACGCACAAGGTTGTGTGCGTCGGCGCGGAGAGGGGCGCGCCGTGGCTTGCGGAGAGGCCCGCCACGAGAGATCGTGTCGCGTCTTGGATTGCTCGAGTCCTGGTACGAGTGATGGGGCCATCCGAGCGAAGTGTGAATGCGTCATCCTCTTGGCTAGCATCCATGACGGGGGTCGCATCACCCTCCCCCACTTGGTTGGGAAACATCCTCGTTTCCTCATAAGCGGGTGCAACATAAGGGGAAAGCTCAGCGACGTTGAAATTGGAGTGTACCGAGTGCTTGCCTTCGAGGTCGAGTTTGTAGGTGTTGTCTCCGATTCGCTCAAGGACCCGAAAAGGCCCATCTCCACGCTGGTGAAGCTTCGTCTTCCTTGAATCCGGAAACCTGTCCTTCCGAAGATGGAGCCACACGAGGTCCCCGGGGTTGAAAACCATGCGTTTCCGACCCTTGTTGTGCTGAGCCTCGTATTGAGCGGCGCGACGCTCCAGTTGAACTCTAGTCCGCTCGTGCAGCTTGCGGATGGCTTCGGCACGGTTGGAGGCGTCGATGTGCTCGCCGTTCTTCAAAGGCCGAGGGGTAAGATCCATCGGAGAGTGAGGGTTGAGGCCGTAGACAATCTCGAACGGCGTCATCCGAGTAGCCGAGTGTTTGGACCTGTTATAAGCAAACTCAACAAAGGGTATTAGATCCTCCCACCGGCGTGGGTTATTTTTGAGCACCGTCCGAAGAAGGGTGCCCAGGGTCCGATTGGTCACCTCAGTTTGACCATCGGTTTGGGGATGATAAGAAGTAGAAAAGAGTAATTGTGTGCCTAGCTTTCCCCAAAGCGTTCTCCAAAAATGGCTACAGAATTTCGTGTCTCGATCACTAACAATAGTGCGAGGCACGCCATGTAATTTCACGACATGCTCAAAGAACAAGTTTGCGATTTCAGTCGCATTGTTGTTCCCTTTGCATGGCACGAAGTGAGCCATCTTGGAGAAGCGGTCCACAATCACGAAGATCGAATCTTTACCGCGCCTAGACATTGGAAGACCCGTGATAAAATCCATAGAGAGATCTTCCCACGGAGTATCCGGAATAGGCAACGGAGTATAAAGGCCATGAGGTTGGAACCTCGACTTAGCAGTTTGGCACGGCACACAACCCCGGCAATACTTGTGAACGTCCGAAGCCATGTGTGGCCAAAAGAAGTGTTCACGAAGTGCTGCTAGGGTTTTGGCTATGCCAAAGTGGCCCCGGCCATCATGAGCCTCTTTGAGCAAAAGATGCCTCACAGACGAGGCCGGAATGCAAAGCTTCCCGGCTCGGTAGAGATATCCATTGTCCAAAAAGAATGTCTCATGGATTCGACTTTGCTCAAGGTTCTCCATGACCGGTTTAAAATATGGATCATGCAAATACAACTCCTTAATCAAGGAGAACCCTAGCAAATTGGCCTGACGTTGAGTCAAAAGCACATACCTGCGGGACAGAGCGTCTGCCACGACATTTTCTTTTCCTCTCTTGTGGGCGATAATATACGGAAAAGTTTCCATAAATTCCACCCACCGAGCATGGCGCCTGTTTAGAGTCATTTGACTCCTAAGATAAGCAAGGGCCGCATGGTCCGTGTGAATAACGAACTCACTAGGCCAAAGATAGTGCTGCCATGTCTTAAGAACCCGAATAAGTGCGTACAACTCCTTGTCATACGTCGGGTAATTGAGAGTTGCCCCCGTTAATTTTTCACTAAAGTATGCAATAGGGCGTCTCTCTTGAAGGAGTACGCCGCCTACGCCATAGTCGGAGGTGTCGCACTCGATCTCAAAGCGCTTAGTGAAGTCTGGCAATTGCAAGACCGGAGCGCTACATAAAGCATTTTTTAAGGCCTAAAAGGCGGCCTCATGAATCGGCATCCACTTGATTGTGGTGGCCTTCTTGGTCAGATTGTGGAGTGGCCCGACGATGGAACTAAAGTCCTTGACGAATCGCCTATAGAACCCTGCGAGCCCTAAGAAGGATCGAACCATCGTCGGGGTCGTAGGGGTGGGCCACTCTCGGATGGCGCGGATCTTGTCGTCATCCACTTTCAGCCCATCCTTGGACACGACGAACCCAAGAAAATTCGTCGTGTCCGTGCAAAACGAACATTTGTCCAAGTTTACAAACAAAGAGTGTTCGCGAAGGCATTCTAACACCAACCTAAGGTGCCTCGTGTGAGAATCTAAGTCCTTAGAAAAAACCAAAATATCGTCAAAATAGACGACAACAAAACGTCCTATAAATTTACGAAAAACAAAGTTCATAAGCCGCATAAAAGTACTAGGGGCGTTTGTCAAGCCAAAAGGCATGACAAGCCATTCGTACAAACCGTGCTTGGTTTTAAATGTGGTCTTCCACTCATCGCCTTCATGCATCCGGATTTGGTGGTATCCGCTCCGGAGATCGATCTTGGAGAACAAGGCGGCACCGTGGAGCTCAAGTAACATGTCATCGAGCCTTGGAATGGGATGTCTGTACTTCACCGTGATCTGATTTATGGCTCGGCAGTCGACGCACATACGCCACGAACCATCTTTCTTCGGCACGAGGATCACCAGCACCGCGCAAGGGCTCAAGGACTCGCGGACGAATCCCTTGTCCAACAAGTCTTGAACTTGGCGTTGAAGCTCCTCGGTTTCCCTTGGTGAAGTCCTATAAGCGGCTCGATTGGGAAGGGAGGCGCCTGGCACGAGGTCGATCTTGTGCTCAATCCCTCGGATCGGCGGCAAGCCCTTCAGAAGCTCATCCGGCATGATATCTTCAAACTCCTTCAATAAAGACACAATAGAAGATGGGAGTGAAGAATTCTCATACTTAATAATGGAAAGAAGGGGAACAAGAATGAAACAAGAAAGACTCCCCTGAATGGATTTCTCGACGTCCCGACGCCTGGCTAAGAGTAGACGCTCCTGGCAAGTGCCTAGCAAGGGTGGATCGGCGTCAGTGCTCGTCCGATCAGCTTCTGGGGCGATTTTTGGATATGTTGTAGCCCCTAGAATTTGAGGAAGATTTCCCCTGGAAATGCCGTGAAACGCGTCCCGTAGCTCCTAGAATCCGAGTTTTCGTGTAGCGACGGCGTGGTGCGCGACGCTAGGAGGGGTGCTCGGCGGTCCTTTGCTCAAATTGGTTTCCCCTGGGAGTTTTTTTGTTCAGATCTGTTGGAAACTCAATTTTAAGAGGTTTGGAGCTGGGAATGCCGAGGGAAGCCTCAAAAATCTGTTGGAGGCCCTTTTTGTCGAAATCTGCGGCGTTCGGCGCATTGCCGAGGCCTCTCGACGCAAACTGGAGGCCCTCCTCCAGATTCTGTCGGCGCGTTGCATCTTGATCATCATTGGATCTGTTTTGGGTGGTTTGGCACCAGGAACGCCCATAGAATCTGCATTCTTGCCTACGGACGCCGTTGGCGTCGCTGTCGCTAGCTTTTTGTCGTTGCCTTTCGGCTTCATCCTGTAGAGCTTCACTAGGCGACATAGGTAAGAGAGTGCTTCCCGTGGTAATTGAACATGTAAGTGTTCAAATACCCGTCGTGAAGCACGCGACGATCGTATTGCCATGGACGCCCCGACAAGAGGTGCGTGGCGTCCATCGGCGTTACGTCACACAAAATAGAATCCGAGTATTGACCAATGGAAAATTTGAAGATTACCTGTTTGTCGACCCAATCTCCTCTATCATTTGATATCCATTGAAGCTTGAATGGTTGAGGATGTGGTGTGGTCGGCAATTTGAAGTGATCGACAACCTTCTTGGAAAGGAAATTTGCACAACTCCCGGAATCAGTTATCACACTCAACGAGACATTGTTGACCAAACATCGTGTGTAAAAGTTGCTCGCGTTGGTCCGTGCACGGTGCCTCGCGGACGCTTAGGGCGCGCCGAGTAACTAGGCCGAGCTTGGCCACGCCGAGGGCATCCGATGGATCGCACTCGAGCTCGGCGGCGTCGATCTTATGCGGCTCAACTTCTTCATCCTCCTCACTGTCATATGGCTCGCCTTGAGTGGTGAACAAAACCTTCTTGTTGTTGGGACAATTCCGTTGCATATGGCCACGTCCTCCGCACTTGTAGCAAGCCATGTCACGGGCTCGATCGGCGTTGGGCTCAGCGGTGCGCGGCGCGGCTGGGGCCTTGGCAGGCGAGGCCTCGGCCTTTGCTTTGGAACCTGTCGAAGGGCTAGGCAAAGAAGGAGCAAACCGATTAGTAGATAAACCGGATTGACTAGAGTTAGACACATACCTTGAATTGGACCATCCCGACTTGGTTCGCATCTCTTGTTTGTGGATTTGCATGGCGGTGTGAACCAAGTTGTTTATGTCCTTAATTGGAAGGATCTCCAACCTATCTTGAATGGACTGCCTCAAACCCGAAAGGAAACGTGTCTTCATAACGGAGGGGGACACACTCATGCCCGCCTTGAAGAACATGTCCTCGAGCTTTGCAAAGTATTCCTCCGGCGTCATTGTGCCTTGTTTGATGCGCATGATTTCAATGTGCATCTTGTCCTTGTAATCGGCCGGAATGTATCTTTTCTTCAAGATATAGACGAGTTGATGCCACTCGCGGATTAGGGGTTTACCTTTCCGAATTCTTTCGGACTCGAATCCGTTCCACCAAGTCCTAGCGGCACCAATGAAGTGAAGCGTCACAACCTCCACCTTCTCGTCGTATTCGTAACCTAAATGTTGGAGCGTGTGCTCCGTGCCCTGTAGCCACTCCAAAAACGCATCAGGATCATAAGAACCGGAAAAGTTTTCGAATTTTACCTTCACATCACGGCGTTGTTGGCGTGGATCCCGTGCATCGCGGTGATCTCGATCGCGCCGAGGGCTGGCACGCCGAGGCGAATAAGCGCGCCTGTCGCGCCGATGCCGAGGCTGTCCTCGATGCGGATCGTCATCCCCGTCGTCCGGATCGTCTCCACCGTAAGGCCTCCGAGGACGTCGCTCGTCCCGATCCCTGTCGCGTCATCCATGCGCGCCGTGCGTGCGACCCGAGCCATAGACTCGATCGTAGTCGGTGCGATGCTTGGCAAGGCGCGGCGATGGGATCCAATCCGAAGGCCGGTTGTCATGTTCTTCCGGATCCTGCACATTTGGATGCTCAAAAGAGGACTCGTTAGAATAATCCGAGAACTCATCATACTCATTTTCAAACTCGGAGAATGGACTACGAGCACTTTGATGCCCGAGGTCGTCCTCAACTCTATATGCGTCGGCGTCGTAATACTTGGCCCCGTGCTTCCGCTTTGGGGTTTCGTACACATACGCCGACGACTTGTTCTTTTTCTTCCTTTTTGGATCCCCACTCGTATGTCGACGTCTATACTCCTCGGAGTTGTACTCCTCATCGGAATATACGTCATACACTTTTGTGTCCCGATAATCTCGCGCCATTTGATAGCGATCTGCGGTCCGGGGACCACCATCGTGCCGATCATATTGGCGACTTTCTTTGATTGACTCCATGCGTTGCATGGTGCCGAATTGTGATGAAGGCTAGGCGTGCTTCTTCCCCTTTGCGTTGGCACGAGCGATGTCCTCCGCGGACACGCCGGGCACGCCGTGGATCTCCGAAGCGAGGCCATGCGGCTGTGGCACGGTGTGTTTAGATTGGGTTTGGCTTGCTGCCAAGAGGCGTTCGAGCTCTTCTATGCGCGCCACGACTTCGGGGTTCCAAGCCTCTCGATTCTGGCTAGGGTTTTGGCCCTCGGTGCGGTTGTTGTTTCCACCGTCTCCCGACTCCGAAATTGTACCTATGGTAACACCAGTCATCGAAGCAAGTAAAAAGTTCACAAGCAACTAAACAAGAGTTACAGTTCGCTTAAGTCAAGCCGACCCTTGTGTTCAAACCACACGTTGAAGGATTGGCAAGGCTAAAGGTCACTCAAACTCGATCAATGAATTGGATCCGAAAATTACAATGCAAGCAAGCAAGACAAAGGCAAGTTCGAAACCAAAAACGCAAGGCAAGCGATGATAAGAATGAAAGTTGCGAGATTTGTAAGCAAAAGTGAACGATCTTGCCTTATTTTGGCTTGTGATCTTCACGATTTTTTTTTTATGCAATCGACTACGTTACCTTATTTTGGCTTTTATAGTCGAAGAACAAGTTTTTTTTTTTAACAAGCAAGTCGGACTAGGTTTTCTCCTCTAGAACCGATTCAAGCAAAGAGATAATCAACACGCAATCAATCAAACGAAGCACAAGAGAAATTGGAAAAACAAGTCCTAAGTTCATGCAACTAGCAAGACAAAGCAACAACTTCACCAAAATCAATAGATCGAATGAGTTAGGGTACGGTTGATTTTTTTTTGTTTTGAATGAATTACGAAGCAAAGAAAAAAAAATTTGGGACCCTAGATGACAAATATGCGAAGTGGAGGATGAATCTAGGGTTTGAATTGGCGGAAAGACATGTGAGAATGAACTAGAAGGGTTGAACGAGACTTACTCAAACCTTGGCTCTGATACCAGTTGATGCGTCCCTCGTTTGGGATGCTTCGGATCGATCGTTGGCTTGAGTAGTGGGTCTCAATTAGGCGTAGCGGAAGGCTGACTTGATTGTGAATTGGTACGAACAAGAGGGAGAATTCGAGAGCAATTGTGAGTTGTTTGAGAATAGAGGGGGCGGCGCAAACACAAGGATAAAATAAGGAGCAAACCTCAACTTTATTAAACCCTAATGTGCGTTGAATTGAAAACATATGCCTACGCTCCCTTATATAGAGAGGCGGCTGAAGAAAACCCAAAGAAACCCTAACATGGTGGTGGCACGGCTAGGGCAAGCGTGCAAGCTAAGGCCCAACGGCGCGGTCCAAAAGTGGTCGGCGCAAGGCCCATAATTATCCTTCTAAATGTATAAAACTAACAATAGTAATGTTCCATAATAGAAAGTATGCATAAAAGTACTAAAAACGGATAGGTCGTCTGTGACCGTGCCGGGAGTGTCACGACAAGGCCGTCGCGAGGCTGGCGAGGCAGGGTCTCGGCGCTGGCGAGGTCATGGCATGGTCTCGGGCGTTGGCGAGGCCGTTGGCGAGGCCGCTGGCGAGAGGGTCTCGTGAACCTCAAATAGCGATCCATGGCACGGTGCAAGGCTCGGGTCCGACGGTGGCAATGGGTTGGAGGTTGTCCCCGTTGGCCCGAGTTGAGGTTCCTCGACGCCGAAGATGCACAAGGCTGTGTGCGTCGGCGCTGTGAGGGGCGCGCCATGGCCTGCGGAGAGGTGCGCCACGAGAGATCGTGTCGCGTTTTGGATTGCTCGAGTCCTGGCACGAGTGATGGGGCCATCCGAGCGAAGTGTGAATTCGTCGTCCTCTTGGCTAGCATCCATGACGGGGGTCGCATCACATCATGTAGATTCAACAATGGTATTTAAGGAATATAGAGATTCTTGGAGGGGCTTCTATGGTTGGCCTAGAAAAGAAGAAAAATCACATTCATGGGAACTGTTGCGCCGTCTGAAGGAATATTCATGTGATGCTTGGTTGTGCATCGGAGATTTCAATCAAACTCTTCATGTGCACGATAAAGAAGGGGGTGCGCCTGTTGAGTTGCAGGGATTGGTTGAGTTCCAAAGTGCTTTAGATTGTTATGGAATGCAGGAATTCCCATTTTCAGGCCCAAAGTTTACTTGGGACAATATATAGTAGGTTGGGTGACGACTTCATTCAAGAAAGAATAGATTTTGGATTTGCATCTGAGTCTTGGTTAGACAGATTTCCCCATGGTAGAATCCAAAACGTGGACAGAGAAGCTTCTGGTCACTTTCCAATTTTGCTTGAATGCTTTCGATTAGAGGAAGATGAGGGTGAAATTTACCGAGGAAAAAGACCTTTTCGTTTTGAATCAATGTGGCTCCAACATGAAGGTTGTTGTTGAATATGCTTGGAACAATCCGAGTGCGAGAAACATGGAAGGTGTTGCCCTTGGGAAAATTGAGCGATGTGCAGAGGATTTGCGTGAGCATGTTTTTGGGAAAATCATAGTCCGGCTGAAAAATGTTAGAGAGGAGCTCCGACAGATTCATAAACAAGAGGCGTCTGGGGTGGTGATTGCGCAACGCCGGGCCCTAGGAAAGGGATCTCATGGCAAAGAAAGAACTCCTTTAGATGCAAAGAGCGAAAGCCAATAACTTTCATGGGTCGATAGAAACATATCCTTTTTCCATCAAAAAGCCAATGGTAATAAAAAGATGTAATAAAGTAAGACGACTAGTTGATGAAAATGGCATGGAATGGCGAAGTCGTGCTAATATGCCTAGAGTGGCAGTGGATTATTTTGAGAACCTGTTTAAGACCGATCTAAATATTATTTCTTCCGCGGCTCCTCAAGGAATCTCGCTGCTTATAACGAAGGCGGATAATGCTGAGCTCATGCGTCTGTTTTCTGGTGATAGGGTTCGTAATATTCTTTTCTCTATGCAGCCTACTAATTAGGCATTTTCGGTGGTCGTTATACCTATCAAAGAACCTAACTTAACCAAACTTAGTAGAATGGTAAGTAAGGGTCGATCCCACAGGGACTCGTGTATTGATGTTATTACTTAGGTGCCAAGTAACCAAATAAGGGTTTTTTATGAATGATTATCTGATCTAATATGCAAACTAAAAACTAACTATAAATGCAAAAGATGATTTAAATCAATAAGAGACAAGGGGGTTTTTATGAATGATTCCCTTGACCCTAAACAAATAAGGGGTTTTTTATGAATGATTCTCTTGAAAGAGCTAACAGTCTAAACAACCCTAATCATCTAACAACCTAGAACAACGTCTAGATTCAATTAAACGACAGCTTTAAGTTCAAAGTATCGATAGAAACAAATACTCGATGCAAACAGCTAATCAAGGTATTTGTGGTTTATTCCCTTCTAAAAATGAATAACCCGAACGGGTCTAAACAATTGTAGTTGCTACTTTATCTAATCAATCCCGAACGGGACTTGATCAGATTAGTTGTAAATTAACTTAGAAATTCTATTAGGTGGCCAATCTAACAAAACTCTAGAATAATTCTGATTCAATTAAGCACAGGGAATACAACCTATT
Source organism: Fallopia convolvulus (assembly GCA_964016875.1). Classification (NCBI taxonomy): domain Eukaryota; kingdom Viridiplantae; phylum Streptophyta; class Magnoliopsida; order Caryophyllales; family Polygonaceae; genus Fallopia; species Fallopia convolvulus. The sequence continues at coordinate 10,933,404 of OZ024732.1, forward strand.
TAAGTTATCGGGAATCAATCAAACCTCACAATAGTATGCAATCTATGATTTCAATAACTAGCCAAACACAATGAATTTAGCAATGCATAATTAAATTAAAAACAAACTTACAAGAGTTTTAAAGTTGCTCTCTTGAGAGAAAAACCTAGCCTCCAAAGTTTTATATAAGTTATGATAAATTAAACTAACATAAGGTTTATATATGTCTTCCAAATAACCCTCACAAATCTATCTTAAACATACTACTCGGAAGATATAACCCAAGCCCAAATATCGACCCTTGTTGTCCGCGTGAACTCCCAGATTGCTCGGGTTGCCAATTGCTTGGTCGCTCAATTGTCAACCAGCGTAATGTGCATTCAGTTGGAATTGCTCGGTTTTCATTGCTTGGGTTGCAACCGGCGCTTTTAGCATGCTAACCCACGTAATTGCCTCGGTTCAGCATTCAGGCGTCACTTTAGAGGCTGTTTTGACCCACTTAGAGTTGGAATTTGGACTAAGAGTAAAAACATGAATTGTATCTCTTTGAATTACCTTCCATTGATACTAAATTCAGTTTCATCCGACCACTGTAGCTCCCAAACCAAGGATTGCAAGATAGAGGTGTCAAAACAGCAACACCAATGCATAACCCGGGTTTAAGCTTTCTTTTCACACAAGATCTTGGGCCTTAGCTCCTCTAATCTTCACTTGTATCACTCTAAGATTCCTCAAACTTCACCATAGTCCTCTAAGATCCATCCCGTCCATGCTTGTTTACCTAAAGATCTGCAAAACCAAACAAAATAAGCGCAAAACCCGAATTTCCTAGAAAACCTAAATACCTAAGAACTAGACTAAACTAAGCTAAAACCATGCAAAACAAACATGAATATACATCCTAAACACTACCTACTTGCAAGCTATCACCTACAAAATCTCCGGGCCCGGACGAGATGTCAACGCTATTTTACCAAGAACATTGGCATATTGTTGGCCTGGAAATCACTTCTCTTTGTCTTGATTGTTTAAGGGGGGCGCCTTTCCTTGAAATGCTTAATCACACATTCATTGCTCTTATTCTGAAGGTCTCAGATCCTTTCCGAATGCGAGATCTTTGCCTTATTAGTTTATGTAATGTGGTTTACAAAAATGTTTCCATAGTGCTCTCAAACAAGTTAAAGTGTGTGTTGGATAAGATCGTGTCTCCTACCCAAAGTGCATTTGTTCCCGGCAAATTGATAGTCGACAATGTTTTATCGACCTTTGAGATTTTCCACTATATGAAGTCTCGAAGGAAGGGTAAAATGGGCTACATGGTAGTCAAGATTAATGTAGCTAAGGCGTATGACCGAGAGGAGTGGAGCTTCCTTGAGCAGGTTATGAGGCAAATGGGATTTCAGGATCAGTGGGTGAGATTGATTATGAGATGCGTGTCAATGGTTTCATTTCCCGTTATCATGGAGGGAGTGCCTTCGCCAATATTCTACCCATCCCAAGGTTTAAGGCAAGGCTACCCTTTATCGTCTTTCTTATTCCTTTTATGTGCTAAAGGACTTTCCACCATGATCCAAGCAAGCGAACAGGATGGTCGACTCCAAGGTATCCGTATTGCAAGAGAAGCACCGGTAGTTTCTCATCTCTTCTTCGCAGATGATAGTATTGTTTTTGCAAACGCTACTTGTCAACAGGCAACAAAAATCGTCTCTATCTTCTATGTATATGGTGCAATTCAGGTCAACAAGTCAATTTTTCAAACCCAGAGCTATCCTTCAACAAGAATGTGAATGAAACTCTATGACAGAACATTCAAAATGTGCTTGATATCCAAGAGGTGGAAAAGCATGAACAATACTTAGGTCTACGAACAATGGTGGGATGATCTAAAAAAGTCATTTTTGGACAGCTCAAAGAGAAAGTTTGGAAGAAAGCTAAAGGTTGGAAATCCCGATCTTCGTCTAGAGCTAGAAAAGAGATTCTCATTAAATCAATGCTCCAAGCTATTCCAACATACACTATGTCATGTTTCCTTTTACCTACTAGTTTGTGCCATGAGATTGAAAGAATGATGTGCAAGTTTCTTTGGGGAGATTTAGAAGGTAAATCGCAGCTTCACTGGAAGAGCTGGTAATGCCTTTGTTCTTCAAATGATAAAGAGGCCTAGGATTTCGGGATTTAGAGTCATTTAATCTATCCTTACTTGCAAAACAAGGTTGGCGGCTTCTACATAACCCAAATTCCCTACTTGGAAGATTATACATGGCTAGGTACTATCCTAGAGCAAATTTCTTGTGTGCTTCCATAGGACACAATCCTAGCTTCTCATGGCGGAGTATCTGTGCAGCACAAAATGTGCTTGAAAAAGGTTTATATTGGCATTTTGGTAATGGCAACTCTTTGAATGTATGGTATGATAAATGGATACCACGACCATCCTCCTTTCGTGTGGCTGGCAACTTAAAAGGAGTTGATCCGAATCTTAAAGTCATTAACTTGTTTAATTGGGAGGAAGGCAGATGGGATGAGAATCTAATTAGAGACGTTTTAGATCCATGTGATGTCGATATTGTCCTGAAACAACATCCGGTTGATTCTAGATTAAAAGATGTTCCTATTTGGTCCTTTGCTAATGATGGTGAATTCTCTGTGAAGTTTGCCTACAAAATCTGTTTTAATCAGAAGCTTCACAGGTTAAAAAGAGGTGAAAGTTCCTTTGAAATTTCGACTCAAAGAGTGTGGAAACAGATTTGGAAATTACATGTGGCACCTCGTATTAAGAATTTGGTCTGGAGGGCTTGTAAGGAGATTTTGCCTTGCAAGTCCAATCTATTCAGATGACAAGTGACCAGTGATCCCTTATGTGAGGTTTGTGGGTGTGTTGAATCCACTTTACACTCCATAGCGGACTAAACACTACCACAACAAATCTGGAGACACTTTCCACACATCAGGAGTAAGGGCACAAATGAGGCAATGCTTGACTGGGCTACTAGAGTAATTGCTTAGATATTACTGTAGCAAAGACCTGGGCTATTCTGTTATGGCAGATATGGAGAGCTAGAAATTTGAAACTTTTCAAAGGGACCCATTTGGACCCGGCTTTGTTGATTCAACAAACGATGGCTTGCAAAGAGGAATATGATTATGTTGCAGCAGCCATGACAGTTAACAAACCATCTTTAAATGGATATGATCGATGGAGTAAACTGGAGATAGGATGGACTAAAATCAATTGTGATGCCTCAATCACAGACAAGGATTGCGACATGGGTATTGTTTGTCGACTTCCTTCCGGGGAAGTATATTTTGCTGGTTCACGTCGGATCCAAGATGGTACTCTTGTTGACATAGCTGAATGTAAGGAAATTAAACGGGGTTTGGAAGTGGCTTAGACAGCAAGGCTAACACATATTTGTGTGGAAACTGATTGCTTAGCCTTAATTCTTAAGCTGAAGAACAAGGTCCTTCCTCGTTTGATTCTTGGTTCGATGATTGCTATGGTCCTGGAGCTAAGCATGGCTTTCATTAATTGTCACTGGAGCCATGTTCGGAGGGCAATTAATCAGGTGGCACACTGGTTGTCCAAATGGAGACCACCTGCTACTTTTCTTGCATTAACTAGTTTATCTTTTCTTGTTGATTTGTATGCTCTACTCGAAAAATACTTTGTAGACTCTGCTGGTTTAGTTTGATTTGTATGGAGTGTGTTTATCAAAAAAAAAACTCCTCTTGGTTGCCGAACATAGCTAGGACACAAGCATTCCTCTTCGGTTTGTAGTTGGCTCGTTCTCTAAGCATACATAGTATTATTGCAAAGTTAGATTCTTTATCTATTTTTTTTTTTGCATTCAAGCTTCTACACCAAACTTATCATATTTAGGTACTACATTGAGCACTTTATTTGTTTCTTTTTATTGTGCTCATATAGGTAGACATGATAATTGTGTAACTCACTTTATTACATGTTTTTATCTTAATCCGGACATGAACAAGTCGTTGTAATTGGTATTACTCCATGTATAATTGATTCAAATGAATTGGATATTTAATATATTAACACTTTGCTCTCAAGAAGTGATTCGTATAACAACTATATAAACTAGATAAATATATGTGTGGATTGAAACTAATTATATGAGTATGTGAGTGAAAACTAATTATATGAGTAAGGAAAAAGATAGCCTTAAAGCACAAACTAAATGAAAAAATACACAAATAGATAGTCCGAAATATACAAATTGATGTTATTGACACACAAACATAAGTTTATTTCAATTTACAAATAAGGGTATATTAATGAACAAACAAGGCTATCTCAATAAATAAATAGGGGTATATCCATTAACAAATACTCCCTCCGTTCTATTCTACTTGTCCATGAAGCCTTAAACTTTTTTTTCAGTTCTATTTGTCCTTGAAGCTATATTTGTACAATATTTTCCATTTGTACCCTTGTTTGTAATTAATACACTTGGGGAAAGTCTCTTAAAAAAAAGAGAAAGGTATAATTAATAAGGGTAATTTGGTAAGATTATACCATGCCTTAATATATGTGTATTAGGCCTTCATGGACAAGTAGAATAGAACGGAGGGAGTAGTGTATATCAATAAACAAACAATGGAAAAACAAGGTTATATCAATGAACAAAAAAAGTTATATCAATGAACAAAAAAGGTTATATCAATGAACAAATAGGGTATATCAATGAACAAATAATGACATACCAATGAACAAATATGAGTATATCAATGAAAAAATATGAGTATATCGAAAATAATTATGTGTGCATAAAAAAACTAGATAATATTGTATTCATACACATAGATAAGGTTAAAAATAAAATTAAAAATTAAAAAAGTTAGAAATCGAAGAACAATGCTATCAAAAATTCGCTGCACAATTAGTTAGTATTGATGAACACTTGGTCGATATTGATGAACAATTGGATAGTTTTGATGAACAAACTGGACACATCTCATAAAAACATATTTTTCGAAAAATACGTGAATAATACGGGAAAAATTCACTTGTGCCATTTTTTATTGAAAAATACGCGAATAATATGGGAAGATTCGCCCGTGTCGTATTTTATCTTTTTAAATAAATATTTAATCAAGGACGTTGATTTTTTGAAAGGGACGAGCGAGATTTATTCTTATTTTTCACCTAGGTGACCATTCGCACGTGATTTCTCTATAATAATAATAAACAACAATATTGATTCATCACATAATCACCACCAACAATATATCAATTGTCTTTGTCTTTACCTTAACAAATACAAAATTTGACCCTCTATGTTTAATAAATGTTCAACTCTGTTGGGACGTTGTTGGGACCTCTGGTTCTAAACAACGGATCAACGATGTCATTCTCCGAGTTTTGATAATGACAAACACCATAAGAGACTAATGTGGTTTGTTCAAGTATTTCTAAGGAACGCAGGTACAGCCAAGAACTCCCATGAATGACCAAAAGCCACAGAAGCTCATAATGCAGAGTTTCCACCAAGGGAACTCTGAAGAGGAAAGTTCCCATGCAGTGGGAACTCCCAGGAATGATCAAGAGAGCACAAGCTTACAACGATGAAGAGTCTCCATCAAGGGAACTCTGAACAAGACAATTCCCATGACATGGGAACTCACATGTGAGGACAACGACCGTTCAGCGCAGATGGCGGGATTCTGTCTTGGACAACCCGAAGGAACAGTTTGAGGATCAGACTGTCACGCTTGATCCAACGGTCCCGATTGATTCAAGAAGTTGACCTAGTTCAAACCAAATTCACATGTGAAGAAAGTACAACTTGGGCATCAAACAAAGGGCATTTTGGACACAGTTGAAAGATGCGACTGCCCAAGCTCACCTGGACTATAAAGCCAAATGAATAGTACTCGGATTGAGTACTTCTCCCAGAACTTACAAACACCCACATTAGAGAAAAGAAAGAAAAAGAAGAGAAGTCCCCGCCGGCGAGTGTGTGATCTCGACGACGGTGAAGCCGAAGTTCCCATGGGCAAGGGAACTGAGAAGTCGGTGTAAGGTTTAAGTTATTTGTATTTTGCTGTTGTTAGCTTAAGAACTCAGTTGAGAGGATTTACTAGTGTTGCTAGAGTTAGGAAGAACTCGTAGGAACAGAGAAGTGTGAATCCGGCTGTTGTAACTAAGGAACAAAGCAATCAATATAAGTAAGTCATTCAAAATCCTCAAAGCGGAGGTAGAGGTTTACCCATACAACTAGTTGGTTGTAGTGGGGTTCCTCTATAAGGGAACTGCGTTCTTTACTGCTTTTAATACTTGCGCTTAATTTACTTCCGCTGCCTTGGGAACAGCTTAACAGCCAGTTCCCAAGCTCTCTGCTAACGGTTTACGATCAAACAATTGGTATCAGAGCGAGGTTGCTCTAGATTTGTATTAGCATCGCAGGTATCAAATGGCTCAGGAACTTACTCAGGTGGGGAACAACACTAGTAAGCCGCCAAGGCTTATTACAGGAAGATTCGAAAGCTGGCAACACGACATGAAGGATTGGATGCGTGGCCAAGACTACCAAGCCTGGTGTGTTATCGAGAGAGGCAACTTCGAAATTGACCCAGCTATAGTCAATGACCTCACCAAATGGGGACCCAACGAATACAAGTGTATGGAGGCAAACTACAAGTCCAAACAGTACCTGAAGAGGTCCATGTGCGTACAAGACTGTGACAGGGTAGCAAATCTTGACACAACTAAGGAAATATGGGAGGCCATCCAACAAATGCACGTTGGGAACTCAGATCTCCGAGAAGATCTTTAGATGAATGCAAAAAGGGAGTTCTACAACTTCCAAATGGAGATGGGAGAGTCTGTCGATAGCTACCAGTCCCGATTTGAAGGACTTTGCACCAAAATGGAAGGCTTGGGGATCACCAAAGAAGAAATCACCCATAAGATGAAGGTCCAACAGCTCTTCAACGGATTGACTGGAGAATGGGCAAACGAGAGAACAATGTTCAAGGAGAATCCGGAAAATAGAACACTCATGCTCCATCAAGTGTTTGGAAAGTTAGTGGGACACGAGAAGAGAAAGATCGATGATAAGGAACAGACTCGAGCTCATCGAGGGATCGCACTCAAAATTGAGAAGATGCTCAAATCAACTCAAGAACAACACGAAGACTCTGAAGAAGAAGAGGATGAGGAGCTAGTTCTCGTAACAAAGGCTCTTCGGAACTTCTACAAAGGGAAGCTCCAAAGGAACAGTGGGAACTGGGGAAAAGGACAGAGTTCCCAAAGAAAACCCGCAGAGAAGGACCTCTCGGATGTCACATGTTACAAGTGCAACAAGAAAGGACACTTCGCTAAGGCATGCCCACAGGGAACTGACGGCCGAAAGCAAGGGAAAAAGGCCTACATCGCCACCTGGAGCGATGATGAGGACGAAGATCCCGAGTCATGGGCACTCCCAAACATGTGTGGAATGGCCATAGGAGAAACCACTGGGGAACAACCCAGTGAGGTAACCACAGAAACTGTTCTTGCTTCTTTGAATAACTATGAAAAACCTGAGCTGCTGAAAATTCTTTCAAGTCTTGTCAAAGATAATATAAAACTGCAAAACAAGTTGGAAAAACAAGAACACATAAATGCTCAATTAGTTGGTCTTGAACCCTGTCCCAACTGCATATCCCTTCTCGAAAAACTCAAGTCCTATGTGTCTCACATCGTAGATCTAGAAAATGAAATCAAAACTCTAGAGAAAGATGAAAACACCCTCTTACAAAACCTGAGTGAGACTCCCGAACATCTTGAAGCCTCTAGTTCCCAAATCAAGTTTGTCCCATCCAAACACGGCATAGGATACAAAACTGAGAGCTCAAAGAACGGGAAGTCACCCCTGAGTGAACATGAAATCCATGAGTGTAGGGCCTTAGAACTCCAATGTGAGAAACAGAAAAATGCTCATCTCGAGGAGAAGATCAGGGTCCTAGAAAGTGGGAAAGGTGGTGAGAAAGATTATTACTGGGAACACTGGACATAGACTTTATGTCCAAATTGCTAAGGGAAACGGGTCACGGGTGTACAATAAGGAGACCATGGATAGGAACAGAATCCAGAGACCACACCCAAAATACTACCTGGGAGAATAATATAAAACGTGCTGGAACTGTGGTGCTCATGGGCACTACAAGGAAGCATGTCCCAAGAAAAGAGCCCAAACCCTTAGAAACCGTGAGTTCCTAAACAAACAAAAACATCATGCTAATCACCAAAGGAACTCCAACTCTCAAATCACTCATGATATCAATATCGCTGACTATGTTTTGAATGAGAATATTTTCCCTTGCAAGGGACCTGGCAAGAGTCATCTTGCCTGGGTCTCAAAACACTAACTTTACCTTGTAGGTGGCAGTGAGAGGGAACAATGCATGGTTCATAGAGAGTGGATGCTCGAACCATATGACCGGAAACAAAGATATTCTCATCTCACTCCACACTCATGCCGAAGGAGGCCACGTCTCATTTGGCAATAAAAACAAGAGAGAAGTAATTCGAAAGGGAGAAGTGTTGCTAAATAGATCAATCAAAGTCAGCAATGTCAATCTGGTGAAAGATCTGGGATACAATCTCTTAAGTGTTGCCCAGATGTGTGATCAAGGGAACAACGTTGTCACCTTCGACTCAGACGAATGCCTAGTCATCAACAAAAAGACCAACAAAGTGATTCTGAGAGGAAGAAGGCACAACAACGTTTATGTAGTAGATACAGAATTTGAACCACCAATGAAGCTGTGTCTTGCGAGTTCCCACGATGATACGGAACTCTAGCACCGAAGACTGGGACATGCAGGTGTCAATCAAATCCTGAAGCTCTATTTACAGGATCTGGTCATTGGTCTTCCTCGAATCAATCTCGAAGGAGTCCAAATATGTGAAGCATGCATTCGAGGGAAACAGACTAGGAACTCCTTCAAACCCAAAAAGGTGGTGAGCACAACCAGGCCTTTAGAGCTAATTCACATGGATCTCTGTGGTCCCATGCGAATAGCCAGCTATGGTGGAAAAAGGTACATGTACGTCTTAATTGATGATTTTTCTAGATTCACCTGGGTTATTTTCTTGAAGGCAAAATCACAAGCTTTTGAAGAGTTCGAGCCTTTCATCAAAAGAACAGAAGTAAGCATGGGGCTAAAGCTGAAAGCCATCAGATCTGACCATGGAACTGAGTTTCAAAACTCAGAGTTCCTTAACTTTTGTGACAAACATGGGATCTCTCACAACTTTTCAGCTCCTCGCACTCCTCAGCAAAACGGAGTGATCGAGAGAAAGAATAGGACCTTGGAGGACATGGACAGAACCATAATGATTGAAAGCGGAGTTCCTGAGTATTTCTAGGCTGAAGTCATCGCTACAGCTACATACATCTTGAACCGAGCCATGACAAGGCCTTTGATCAAGAAGACATCCTACGAGCTCATCAAGGGGAGAAAACCAAACATCTCCCATCTAAGGACCTTCGGATGCACATGCTTTGTCCACAACAATGGCAAAGACAACCTTGGAAAATTCGATCCTAGAAGCGATGAAGGGATCTTCCTGGGATACTCATCACAAAGCAAGGCTTACAGGGTCTATAATAAGAGGACCAAGAAGATAGAAGAAAGCATCCATATCGTCTTCAACGAGAAATCTGTAAAGATGGGAACAGAGACCCAAGGGAAGGAAACTCTGTTCAAACTGGTCAGACAAGAAGACGATGATGATGACGATGATGAGCCAAGGAAGAGGGATGAAGACTATCCAAGTGCAAGTAACATCCCACAACCAGGGAACAACGACGGAGATCCAACTCTCACTTATCAAATCTCCCTCGAGGTTCCCTCCTCAGAAGAACTACAAGACACCTCCAACTCTCTTGTTGCCCAAAACAATACCCTGCCAGAATCAAGTGTTCAGGGGGAACAAAGAGGGAACTTGCCAAGAATCTCTGAAGAAACACTCAATGAAGAAGCTGAAGATGAGTGTTCCCATGAAAAGGAAGCCTCCACTGAAGATGACACAAGTGCAAGGGAACCCACTCATACAAGAAACTTTCTACAAAGGAAGGACCACCCCATTGAGAACATCATCTCCTCTTATGATAAAGGTGTACAAACTCGTTCCTCTCTCAATAATTTTTGTGCTTTTAACGCGTTTGTTTCAATGGTGGAACCCAAAAATATCAAAGAAGCTTTGAAGGACCCAGATTGGATCCAAGCCATGCAAGAGGAGCTTCACCAATTCGAGAGGAACAAAGTTTGGAAGCTAGTTCCTCGGCCCAAGAACAAGAACATCATAGGAACTCGATGGGTCTTTAGAAACAAGCTCGATGATACCGGGGTTGTAGCAAGGAACAAGGCTAGACTGGTGGCACAAGGCTACAAGCAAGAGGAATGAATCGATTACGATGAGACCTTCGCACCGGTTGCCAGGATCGAGGCCATCAGACTCTTAATTGCCTATGCTGCTCACAAGGGATTCAAGCTTTATCAAATGGATGTGAAAACAGTCTTCCTCAATAGACATCTCAAGGAAGAAGTATATGTGGCCCAACCCCCAGGATTCGAAGATGAGAAGCTACCCAACCATGTCTACTTCCTGGAGAGGGCCCTCTACGGACTCAAACAAGCTCCCCGAGCTTGGTATGATGGGTTTGCTCAATTCCTCTTGTCCCATGGATACCTTCGAGGTTCCATAGACAAGACTTTGTTTTTAAAGAAAAGAGTCTAAAGACATCTTGATTGTGCAAGTATATGTTGATGACATTGTTTTTGGAGCAACTAACGAAACTCTTGTAGAGAACTTTAAGGACCTCATGAGCAGTGAGTTTGAGATGAGTCTCATTGGGGAACTCACGTTCTTCTTGGGACTTCAAATATCTCAAACCAAGGAGGGAACAAAAATTCATCAACAGAAATACATCAAGGAAATGCTCGTAAAGTATGGGATGGAACATTCCAAACCTATTGACACTCCCATCTCACCAAATTCAAGGCTCAATGCGGATGAAACAGGTATTAGTGTGTACCAAAGAAACTATCGAGGTATGATTGGGTCCCTTCTCTACTTAACAACTAGTAGACCTGATATCATGTTCTCCGTATGTCTTTGTGCTCGTTTTCAAGCTAACCCTATGGAATCACACCTGAAAGAGGTGAAGAGGATTTTCAGGTATCTCAAAGGGAACGATAACTTGTGCCTCTGGTATCCAAGGAACAGTTCCCTTGAGCTCATTGCATACACAGATGCGGATTTTGCAGGGCACCTGGTTGATAGAAAGAGCACATCAGGAATGGCCCAGTTCCTAGGGTCATGCTTAGTCTCATGGGGATCCAAAAAGCAAAACTCAGTGGCACTCTCCACAACTGAAGCAGAATATGTGGCTGCCGCATCTTGTTGTTCCCAAGTTCTATGGCTTAAGTCACAACTCCAGGATTATGGTATGTCTTTTGGTCCAGTTCCCATACTTTGTGATAATACTAGTGCCATAAACATTTCCAAAAATCATGTGCATCATTCTAGAACTAAGCACATAGATATAAGGCATCACTTTCTACGTGACAATGTTGAAAGTGGGAACATCTCGATGGAACACTGTAGAACTGAAGAGCAAATTGCGGACATTCTCACCAAAGCTTTAGACAGACGTCCCTACCAAACATGATCAACCAGAGTTTTCGAATGCTTCTAGGGATGATAACTCTAAACTAAACAAGTCCCTGTTTGCCTCTCTCTCAATGTCTGACTAGTTTATCTAAGATTGCATGATAGGGAACTTGGACTTATTGCTTTCACTTTGCCATGCTTACTAGTCTAAAGACAAATGTGTACAAGGGAACTTTATTTCTTTTGGCCCAACATGATCAACCAGAGTTCCCTTTATCCCTCTTTACAAGCCACTATGACGGTTGATCATATAACCTACCCTAATCCAGGGACCAGACAAACGCTTCTCATGAGCCAAAATGTTTACTCCTTTATCGAGTCGTAAATTGTCTGGTTCCCTTTGAGTTCCCTAGGCCCACATAAGGATGAGTGTGAAGTTCCCTTAACCACTTCACTCTCCCTGACCTTGATAAGATCATGGGAACTGATACATACTAGCAAGGGAACGCTGACTCATCTACGAAGAAGAACCGTCACTTGGGAAGCGGACTTTTGTGTCAGAAGCTTTGAAGCGTTACGGGCCAAGTATTCAAATTTTGCAAGGACTTCCCTAGAGATCGTGACGCGTGTCAAGAGGCGTGCTACGGAAGTTGTAACGATGTCCCACGTTCATTGGGCAACGGTTATCGAGGTTCTCCCACTTCCCTTTCTACCCTTCTCCCCTCCTCTCCTTAAAACCCTCATTTGCCATTTTTGGGCCCTTATTCCATCTTCCACCTCTGTCATTCTTCTTCTCCACATCCCTTTCACTCTCTTTTTCAAGAAACCTCCAAAACCTTCTCTCTTTCCCAAATCCTTCCAAAAATGGCCCCTCAACACACCTTCGCCCAGATCAAAGCTTCGATGCTTGCAAACCCCAGAATTCTCTTCATATCTCAATTGAAAGAGATTGAGAAAGAGCAAGACCCAGTCATGAAAGACGTACTCATCCAAGGGCTCTACAACCAAGTAAGCCCTTTTTTGCCACCTCCTCCTCCGGCCGACGACACTCTGGCCTGGACATCTTCTTCCACCACCTCCTCTGAATCCATTCCTCCTCCCTCAACCACCAACACCTCCTTCGGAATTGTCATTGTTGACAGTTTCGGAGATGCTCGTCCCTCCATCAATGAGAAACCCAGATAATCCAAACACCACCATTCATCCAAAAAGCGCCACTCCTCCAAAGACCCCTCAAAATCCAAAAAATCCAAACATTTTAAAGATCCCTCGAAATCCAAAAAACGCAAACACACTGAGGTCTCTGAATTTTCGGAGCCCAAAAAGAAATCCTTCTTCACCATTGACGACTACTTGAAATGCTCCAAGCATAGTTCCTGTGTCGCCAAACCCCCCTTTATCTTTCATTCGGACTCCGGGACCTCCCAATCCCAGAGCCAACTCACCTCTTCTTCCCTCCCTCTTCCCATAAGTGAGGGACCTCCCAACCCTCTTCCCTCGAAACAAAAGACTCCTCCACCACCTCCTTCTGTTCCCACAACAAAGGGAACTCCCCTTCCACCACTCCCCTCTGTTCCCACAACAACGGGAACTCCAACTCCACCTCCACCTCACAAAACTCCTTCCCCTCCTTCCTCACCAAAACACACATCTATCTCTCCCACTCCTACCTCGGGGATCTTTACTCCCCAGGTTACCAAATCCACTCCTCCTCCCCCTTCTACACAACTCTCTACTCCCCTTTCTTCTTATCTTCCTTCTTCCACCACATCCCCCACCACCACAAAACTCCCCACTCCCTCTCCATCCAAAACTGTCGTCGTCCTTACTTCGGACGACGATGATCTTCCCCTCTCCATCGTCATCGGAAAAATGACCAAGGACCCTCCTCCTCTAATCATGGGAACTGTCGAGGAGGAGGCCCAGCTCAAGGATGTCGAGGATGAGCTCAACCGGGTCCCCACTGAAGCGCCAACCGACCAAGGGACCAAGTCCCAAGAAAAAGTGGCTTCTCAAGAGCCCACGGAGAAAAGGGACCCCGCACCAGCTGGTGGTGCTGGGGCAAGTACAAGTCATCTTGAAGATGACGCGGAGGGCTCACGCTCGAGCTCCTCCGAGGAAGAAGGGACCTCAAATGATGAGGTCGAAGAAGAAGAAGAGGCTCCAGCTGCTAAGGAGCAAGCACAAATCCCAACACCTGGACACCAAATGGTGGTGTCCACGAGTTCCCAACAGCCAAGGGAACGAGTGCTAATGATTGAAGCGGCTGCACCCCCTCAGTAAAAAGGACCTCGCACGGTCTCTAGGGGGAACACTTCTAAGAGCACCACCAAGAAGGGGAAGGGATCCTCTTCAACAAGGCACCCTGTGGACAAACGTCGGAAGCTCCTTCCTCCACTTATCATTTCTGAAGAAGTGCTCAACGACAATGGCCTAGGGAAACTGTGGGACCTGATCAAGGCCCAGGGTTGGGAGAACCTCTGCAAGGAAATTGTGAGTGTAGATCCCTCACAAGTGCGTCAGTTCTACAATAACTTTATCATCACCAATGACTGCACTCAAGGGACTCTCTCCCACGAAGGCGACAAGTTTATATTTACTACGTCCACAATCCGCCTTCAGCTCCAGGTCCCAGTTCAAGGACTCAACGAGTTGCCCAACAAGCTCTGGGGCGACTTCAACAGCGCCGAGGTGTACAACACTATCTTTGAGGGTCGAGTTCCCACTAAAGTGACTTCGACTCATCATTTGTCCCTGGTCGCCAAGCTTGCTCATCAATTCATCATCAATGTGGTCATCCCTCGCCAAGAGAAGCGTTTGGTCGTCAATATCCCCGATGCCATCATCCTCTATCACTTCCTCCTCAAGAAGCCCATCAACCTTCCCAGAATCATACTTGGGCATATGGAGAAGTGTATGGCTTCCAAGTCTCATTCCCTTCCCTACTCTGGGCTGATCAAGAAGCTGCTACAAAAAGAGGGTCTCTACGACTCCTCTAAGGAAGAAATTGTGCTTGGAAGGGAACTGGACATATCAGTTGTCCAAAAGATGAGGCACTCTGAGCCTGTAGAGGAAACGGCTCAACTGGAATCTGGTGACGATGGGAACTCTCAGGTTTTGCTCCGTATCGCCAACACCCTCGATCAGATTGCCAAGGACCAAGCAGCATTGCCAGGGGACAAGAAAAGCTTACACAAGTCCTGACGCGTCTCTGTGATGCCTTGTTCCCACGAAGCCCATGATCTACCCTCTCCTTTTCCCTTAATCCAAAAATGACCACAAAAATGTACTTGAGTTCACTTGTACCTATACTCTTAAGTAATGAATTGGTTTTTAATTTGATTGCGTGTTCCTTTCTTCCTTATTATTGCTTTGCTTATTTTCGATGATGTCAAAAGGGGGAAAGACAAAAAATGCGAGATGAGTTAAAAGTTTAAGTTATCACAGAACATGCATAAGCTAAGGGGGAACAATTACATAAAAAGCTAAGTAAGATCTAAGTGTCTCACCAGAAGTGGCTCCCTAAATCTAAGTGTTTCACTAGAAGTGACTCCCCAAAATCATACTTAGGAACTCATCATCATATCATTCATTGAAATACTTGCATATTTTGTGATGGGTTTGTCATCATCAAAACGGGGGAAATTGTTGGGACGTTGTTGGGACCTTTGGTTCTAAACAACGGATCAACGATGTCATTCTCCGAGTTTTGATAATGACAAACACCATAAAGGACTAATGTGGTTTGTTCAAGTATTTCTAAGGAACGCAGGTACAGCCAAGAACTCCCATGAATGACCAAAAGCCACAAAAGCTCACAATGCAGAGTTTCCACCAAGGGAACTCTGAAGAGGAAAGTTCCCATGCAGTGGGAACTCCTAGGAATGATCAAGAGAACACAAGCTTACAACGATGAAGAGTCTCCATCAAGGAAACTTTGAACAAGACAGTTCCCATGACATGGGAACTCACATGTGAGGACAACGATCGTTCAGCGCAGATCGCGGGATTCTGTCTTGGACAACCCGAAGGAACAGTTTGAGGATCAGACTGTCACGCTTGATCCAACGGTCCGATTGATTCAAGAAGTTGACCTAGTTCAAACCAAAGTCACATGTGAAGAAAGCACAACTTGGGCATCAAGCAAAGGGCATTTTGGACACAGTTGAAAGATGCGACTGCCCAAGCTCACTTGGACTATAAAGCCAAATGAATAGTGTATTGAGTACTTCTCCCAGAACTTACAAACACCCACATTAGAGAAAAGAAAGAAAAAGAAGAGAAGTCCCCGCCGACGAGTGTGTGATCTCGACGACGGTGAAGCCGAAGTTCCCAGGGGCAAGGGAACTGAGAAGTCGGTGTAAGGTTTGAGTTATTTGTATTTTGCTGTTGTGAGCTTAGGAACTCAGTTGAGAGGATTTACTAGTGTTGCTAGAGTTAGGAAGAACTCGTAGGAACAGAGAAGTGTGAATCTGGCTGTTGTAACTAAGGAACAAAGCAATCAATATAAGTAAATCATTCAAAATCCTCCAAGCGGAGGTAGAGGTTTACCCATACAACTAGTTGGTTGTAGTGGGGTTCCTCTATAAGGGAACTGCGTTCTTTACTGCTTTTAATACTTGCGCTTAATTTACTTCCACTGCCTTGGGAACAGCTTAACAGCCAGTTCCCAAGCTCTTTGCTAACGGTTTACGATCCAACAAACTCTTTTATAATAATTTCTACCAATATTAAATTACAACAAGCATATAAAAACTTTTTGTAAAGAAAAAAAGAAAATAAAAGATGCAATACTATTCATTTTCTTAAAGACCTTAAATTTCTTTATTCAAAATAGAATAATATAATAAGAATTACTTTTTTTAGAAAGTAAATGAAAAATATAATATCATATTCGATTATTCACCATTTTATATGCATGAGAATCACAATAGTCTAAATTTAAAAAAATAGTGAAAAAATTAAACAAAAAAATTGGTAATAGATTAAGTGTGTAAGGTGAACAAAATCTTTGGACTGTCAAATTAGAACGGAAAAAAATATCATATATCTTAAATTACTATGCACTGATTAAATATATATTATAATATTTTGATTTTTTTGTATACAATCAATTATAATGTTTCATAACAGAATTATTTAATATGCTTAATCACATATTATAATTTCTAAAAGCCTAAATATAGCAAACATGAGATAGAAACTCTGTCTCGTCCAAGGGAAGGGTTAGCGTCTATATCTATCCATCCATCCATCCATATCCATCCATCCATCAATATCCATCCATCCATACAACATATAAAGTTGTCCCTCAATGGGTAAATAAATGCTCAATTTTTTGTTTGAATTTAATTTCCTAATGGGCTTATACATTTGACCTTCTACAATCAGCATTTTAATAACACTCCTTTGAGAATCTAATTTTCTTATGGTCCTTTGAACTTCCTTCTTCAATGTCGAGACAACACTCTTTTGAACTTCCTTCTTCAATGTTGTAATAGCATATAAATCATTCAACATTTTGAATTTCCTTCTTTAATGTTGTAATAGCATATAAATCAGTCAACATTTCACTTTCCTAACCGCCAACCTCCCTTGCATTATATATATAGTCATTGCATCCAGAACATGTACCTTTCATCTATTCATAGAAGTCAACAGGTAGCCAACAACCAGTTGTCCTTTCATCTTGAGAGCTAGCTTGCATACGCATTTGAAGAAATAATACAGGTAATATTTTGCTCCCATATTAACACAAAGAGGGGCGGTGATGCAAGGAGGGCGTACGAACGGAGGTGTGGTGGCGGCTTCGATGGTAAGTACAAGCGATGAGCAACTAACAATGGAAAAAGACGGTGTTTTGACCCCGACTTCGATGAGCATGAAATTGCTCTAAATCTCATGATATAAGAAATAAATTTGAAATTGTGCAAAATAAAATTTTAATACAACACACCTTCTCCAAATCAATATTCGAATCGGATGTGTATTCTTCTTCTTCTTTTTATTCATACTCTTCTTCGTTGTAAGACTACTCTTCTTCATCGTATGACAACATTATATTTTTTCCACATCAATGAAGTAGATTTTGTGGAAGAGGGAAGAAGAATAAAAAACAATAGGAGGATTGGGCTGACTCTAATTTATAGCCAAATATTATATCCTTGAGCTAGCCGTGGAATTATACATGTCCAAATTCGGGCTTGGGTTGGGCCAAGGCTGGGCTAAATTCTATTTTTTATTCATATAAGCGGGCCAAGCCTAGGCCCGACCCGGACATATGGGCTACAAATATTGTCCATACTCGCCCAAGTTTGCGGGCCAGCTATCTAATGGGCCAATCCGTGATCAATGTTTTTCCCTTATTTTAGCAATAAAATGAATTAATTGGTTGATTACATCGAATAAAAGAAGCAAAATTTAACACATACACATGAATTTTCTCACAATCCTTAAAATAATATTTATTGTGAAGATAAAATCAGCTACAAAGTTCAAAAAAGCAAAAATATCTAGTTATGAACAAAATATTAAATTAGTATAGAATCCACACAAGTAAAGATGAATTTTAAAAGACTAGTAATTAAATTATTTACACAATTAGAAGAATGAGTTATTGAACAAAATATTGAATTAGAAGAATCAATAAACAGAAAACGATGGTTTGGGTTGGTAGGAAATAGGGTTATATATACTTATCTAATTTTATTATATTAATAAAAATATGCGGGTCGGGCCGGACTAATCGGCCTGGATGGGCCAAACATCCTATCCAAGCCCAACCCACTTTAAATATGGCCCAACCAGGCTGGGCCTAACATGACTAAATCATTGTCCAAGCCCTTTATTATTTTCGGGTGGGCTGGGAGGGCCGAGCGAGCCGACCCGGCACCCGCATTTTTCGGACAGGTCTAGTTTGAATAAAGTTGTTAGATTTTAATATAACTCTATTTCTTCTTGACTTGCTAACATCAGCAATAGAATCCTAGATTGAGACCTATGATTGTTTTTTTAATGCAAAAATGGGCGTGCTACAAGCTGTAGTTAGCCTGCACAAGGAGTTGATCGAAAACCAGGAATGAATCAGAGGAATGGCTGGCGGCCAGGGAAGGAATAGACAAACGAGAAAGAGAGAAGAGAAGATTAGGGTTAATGATTAATTTCTTAATTAATTAGGAGATAACAACTTGTGAGTGTTTATTATTATACCCTACCGGTTCAATAAAAGCGTCATGGGAAAGAACCGGAAAGAAAAACCCATGAATGAGCATAAAACTCTATTTAAAAATTACATTAATAAAATACTAATAATAATAGTCCATAAAACGCACGGGACTTCGACCATCACAACTCGTTCTTGTTGTATTTTTAGTAGGATCTGATTGAGCCATATCAATCTCTCCCGGTTGACAATCGCCTTGTCCTCAAGGCGTAAATTAGGAAAAGAGGCGTGAAGCTGCTCCACATTCTCCCAAGTAGTATCATTAGACGACCCATCTTCCCACACCACGAGCCACTCAAGCCTCGAAGTGCCGACCACCAACACTTGTCTCTCTTCAATGGCATGTAAAGGTCGTGACAAAGGCCGATCATTAACAAATTCAACTGGAAAGGTAGGCTATACAACACAGATATCAACTGAAATAAAAGGACGAAGTAGTGAAACTTGGAATAGATTATGAATTCTTGCATTAGGAGGCAACTCCAAGCGATAAGCAGCTGAACCAATGCGTTCACTGACTCGAAATGGCCTGTAAAACCGTCGAGCCAACTACAGAAAGTGGCTTAGCAACTGAATGTTGCCTCTACGGTTGGAGTTTGAATAAAACATGGTCACCCACGCTGAACTCCACATCTCGGCGATGAGATTTGGCCTGAGCGACCATTCTTTGCTGCATTTTTAGCAGATTACTATGCATCAACTCTAACACTTGGTCCCATTCCTGGACTGTAGCAAGGAGGGCAGCTGAGGTGAGCCCCAATAGCCGTGTAGTTCGAATAAGAGGTGGGGCTTCATGACCATATAAAGCTTGGAATGGGGTCATCTTAAGACCCTCATTGATGCAAATCAAGGGAGGATCAAAGCGAATGATTCGTTGAAGACGAATGGAGGCCAAACACCAAGACCTTTACTAATGTCCCGATCATTCAAGTTCAATAAGATTTTCATGGATTCCATATTGTGCTTTGATTATGTTCATCAATGGCGTCCAAGGCCACCAAGGAAGAGGATGAAGTCTTGAAAGTTCGAAAAGTTAAGAGACCAATCAAATTAAAAACAATGCTCAGTAAAATGGTCATAACGTGGGCTAGAAAATTGATCTCAAGTCCATTCAAATTGCGTTTGATAGATAAGTAAAAGATCTACAACTTTGTAGTTTACATTGAATCCAGAATCCAACAACAAAGAGGCAGAAATTGCGATTTACCGAGAGTTTTTCAAGTCTTACGGGAATCTTATCTTTAGTTTAAATTTCTATCTTTATTTATTTTACTTATGAACGATTTTATGTTTTAATAATGAGAATTTCGACCAATAGGCTTATGTTAGTGGTTGATAATCTCTCTCCTATCTTTTGCTATCTTTTATAGTTTGTTAGGTTAGTTTCCTTAATTAAATAAGTCAGATGAATCTTTATTTGATTTTTTTTATAGGGGATCTAGTTAGTTGCATCTACTTTATTTTATTACATCTTTGGAAGCAAGACATGGGTTACTTGCTCTCCAAGATTCAGCTTTGTATTCATTATTTATACTTTGTAATTTCATTAATAAAAATCAGCTCAGTAAGATTAAACCCCTTTTGGTTTAATCTTGCTCTTGGGCCATTAAAACAACTTGTGTTCTAGAATTCAAACCTACGAAGATCCATCATCACATTCCATTCGAATTCTCTCTCTTTTGTTTGTTCTTAAATTTGGTTGATTGATTTAGTCAATTGAGATTGTTCTAGTTTGATTGTTAAAGATCAAATCTAGTTAATCAATTGGATTTAGCGTTAGAGCCAATCCAATTGAACTATCAAAGTTGATTCTTTCAATTTATCAAATCAGTTTCGTTAATTACAATTCGTGTTTCTTGCGCAACAAGTTATTAACTTTGAAGGCAAATCAGGTTGGAAAGAGAATTACTTGTCAAGATCGGGCCAAAACAAGACCGAATTGTCATCATCGAGCAATCGAGGAGATAATTCCTTATCACTCATGATAAGTGCAATTCAAAGCCAACTCAGCCCGCGGAAGAAATGTGACCCAATGAGAAGGCCGAGCATGAGTGAATGCCCGAAGATAATGTTCTAAGCCACACTTCTTCACTTTAGTATGACCATCCGTTTGAGGGTGATATGCGATGCTATGGTGCAAAGCAGTGCCACTTAATTTATGCAATTCCGTCCAAAATGAGCCGGTGAAAATCGCGTCTCGGTCAGATAAAATAGACGCCGGAATGCCATGATATTTAACCACAATGTCCAGAAATAGTGCGGCGACCTTTGCAGTATCGTAATGTGACCCCAAAGCTCCAAAATGAGAGTATTTAGAGAGTAGATCCACGACCACTAGAATCGTCGTATGACCGCGCGATGGAGGAAGCCCGGTTATAAAGTCCATCGACACCTCATCCCAAACCTTGTGAGGAATCGGTAACGGTTGAAGGAGGCCAGCTAGTTTCTTGGTGTTGTATTTGGTGGATTAGCATGTTAGACAAGCATTGACAAAGCGAGTGACATTGGTGCGCATGCCATGCCAAAAGAAGACTTCGGCAACTCGACGAAAAGTGCGATCAATGCCAAGGTGGCCGACGCTTGGGGCTGAATGGAACTCATCCAACACGTCTTCTTTAAGCGGTGATTCCTTACTCAACACCACCCTGTGACGTAATAGAGAATTCCATCATGAACTCGAAATGGTGCTTGCAAGGTACCCTCAGTAAGTGCAATCAAATCTAGGAATGTTGAATTTTCAGCTCGCACTTTATTTAGCAACTCAAGTAATGGATTTGATAGAGCAAAGAATTAATGCAAGGATGGATCGTCCTCAATCATGCAATGGGACAAAGCATTGGCAACTTTAATACTCGAACCCGACTTGTAATCAATTCTAAATTTATAACCCATTAATTTCTTAATGAAAAACTATTGGTCTGGTGTTTGAATTACCTGTGAAAAAAGTTCTTTGAGGCTCTTTTGATCCGTTTTGACGAGAAACTCCCGACCTAAAAGATATTGACGCCATTTTTGCACCGCCGAAGCTATCGTGAACAACTCTCGGTGATAGGCCGAGGAACCGCGTTGACGAACTCCGAGAGTCTTATTGAAGAAGGAAAGGGGTCGTTCATGATTTTGCAATAAAAACAGCTCCGACCCCTACATCAGATGCATCGATTTCTAACACAAATAGCTTGGTAAAATCTGATAATTGCAACACCGACGGGTTCATCATGACGTTTTTAGGCGTTGAAACGCCTCCTCTACTGCACCTATCCACTGAAATTTTTTTTTCAAGAGGGTTGTAAGAGGTGACGCCAATGGAGCATAATTACGAGCAAATTTACGGTAGTAGCCGGTGAGGCCCAAAAATCCACGTAATTGCTTCACGGTTTTGGGCGTGGGCCACTTGGATCTGGCAGTCAGTTTCCAAAGATCGGCTAAGAATTGACCCGTCGACACAATATGTCCCAAATATTCCACCGTTTGCGTTCCGAAGGAGCACTTAGAACTCTTAACAAAGAAGTGATTGTCCCGTAAGATTTGAAGGACGATATCGATGTGCCGAACATGTAGGGACAAGGAAGAGCTATAAATCAGAAAATCATCAAAGAAAATAATTAAAAAAATCCCTCAAATAGGCAGCAAAGATATGATTCGTAGCGACCTGAAAAGTGGATGGCGCATTGGTCAACCCGAAAGGCATGACCAAAACATCGAAGTGCCCGTCGTGAGTACGGAAAGTAGTTTTATATATATTATCCGAGTGCGTTCTGATTTGATGATAATCCCAACGAAGATCCAACTCGGTGAAGAACGCCGCCCTACCGAGTTCATCAAATAACTCCTCAACCATGGGAATTGGAAATTTATCGGCAACTATGGCAGCGTTCAAGGCCCGATAATCAACACAAAACCAAAAGCTCCCGTTTTTCTTTTTGAGCAGTAACACTGGTGACTGGCTGAAAGTCGTCGTGCCAAATCAAAAATAAATTCCTAGTTACACAACTAGTATAGCTGGTAAGTCAGGGTCGTGACTAAGAGACACTTGTAATTCAGAGTAATATTATTATCAACTCAATAGTAATAAAGGGGGGATTTTTGGTTATTAATCTAAAGCTAGGAAAATTAAAGCAAATAAAGCAATTAAACAAAGCAAAGATTGGATTTTTATCGGTTAAGGAAAATAATCCTATTCAAGCATCCACTTTCTTCATCAAGTTATTGATTGACTCGGCTAAAGTCGTTGTTGCCAAGATTAAAAATAAATTACCCTAAACTACAAATTAGTATAGCATACAAGAACCCAAGAGAATCGGTATTTTGAACAATCAACAATCAGAAAAGACAAGGGTTTTGAGAGTTTAGACAAGCAAAAAAAATTTGGGTTTAAATCAATTAAAGGAAAAGCAGAGTTCATTCAATCAATTCCACCTTTTTAATCATTCGATCATCAATTCATCCACTTTTCTATTAATTCCCAGGTTAATTCCAATCCTTATAAAAGATTTTCGCTTGTCCACGGTCCAAGCGAAATTATGATAAGAACAAGAACGCTTAATTCAAATCATGCAAAGTATTAAGGATAGAAGGATATCAAATCATGCAATCAAGCTAGGAGTCTCATGCATAAAATAACAATCAAACACTCTTTCTCAATTCTAGTCCACGGTCCTAGAAAAGAGTTGTTTCAAGGATAAATAAGATTGCACATACAACAATCAAACTAATCCAAACCGTAGAATATCAATCAAATTCAACAAGTTGCGCACCAAGAGAAATCAATTGATAATCATAGAATTAAGCACAAGAGTTTTGATATTAACCAAGGTATAGAAAAGTTACCAGAATCTCACGAATTACATAAAACGGCTTCCTTGATCAAACAAACTCTTAGGAAAATTAGTTCTCCATAATAAAACTGAAATAAAACCTAAAAAGTAAAAGTATGCTAGATAATGTGTGATTTTTAAGTCTGCTACGAAACTAGGCTTAAATAGTAGAAAAACAACTGAAAACTAAAGATATAAAGTAGATAAAAGATAAAATAAAACAGAAAGTCGGTGCTTCGGAAACTCAGCCACCCGCAAGCGCGGTTTACAACCTCGAGCGCGGGTTGTCTCTTCACTCCTCGTCCGTGGAAGCTCATCCAACCGCGAGCGCGGTTCTAACCCGCGATTGCGGGTCCAACGTCTTCTCCCTCCACGGATTCTTGTCGTCACCGCGAGCTCGGGTCCAACTCCGAGGGCGCGGGTCTTGTTTCCGTAAAGTCTTGAGCTCGAACTTAGGACTTCTATCCTTAGAATCTTCTACCGTAGGCTCTTCTGATATTACAAATAAACACCCTAATCTAGCCTAAAACACTTAGAAATCCTAATAAAAATACAGAATTACGTTGTACTAAAACCAGCGTATCAAATTCCCCCATACTTAGATCTTTCAGGTCCTCGAGTAAGCTCGAAATAAATCTAACAATAAATCCTTTCAAAGATCCATAGGAAGTGGACGGAAATATGAAAAATCTAACTCTCAACTCAGAACTCGGACCCATGTAGAGAAATAATGAGCAAAGACATGAAAGCTCAAATCACACACCTCACATTTACAAATAAGATCAACTCTCAAGCTCCAAAAATTGTAGAGCAACCTAGGATCTATCCGACATCTAAAATGTAATCCCCAAGCCCCAAAGTAGAATATGATCCTAAACACTCTGACTTTACCACTCATTCTACTTAGGCGCCCTTTCGGGTTTTCACCTAATCACTCTTTTCATTTTTCTTTAGGTGTGCTCACATATACTCACATCTCTCATAAACTCTTATTACCCCAGCCTAATGTTGGTCTGGGTTACCTGCTTATTACTTGAGCCGCCCTTTCGGGTTTTCAGCTCATCCTAGGATTTTATGCCTTTTTCCTATTTTATGGCTTTTTCATTTTTTTCATTTTTTTCATTTATTATTATTTTTTTATATATTTTTTTAACTGAAAATATTGAATCAAATGACAGAAAAATAACATGCAACTGTACATATATCACAAGCATAGCAGTGAATCCCCTCCCCCATACTTAAACTCTTCATTGTCTCCAATGAAGCTAAGAAATATAAATCAAAGTATAGAGAAGGGAATCAGAAGACTCACTGCTGATCTGGTGGAGGGAATGATGGATAACCTGGCCAATGAGTCTGCCAAAAAATAGCAGCCTATCTCTGGTGCTCATATAACGCCTCCAACGATCTATCCAAAGCATCCTGACGGACTGAGAAATGTTGCATCCCACTCAACATACGCTCCTCAATCGTCATCTCAGGAGTCCAAGGCAAACTAGAAGGAGCAGAAGTAGAAGCAGAAGTAGATGCATGTGTAACTGGGGGAGGTACACCCCAATCAGCTGCAGAATGTGGTCCAAGAGCCCATCCAGATGGCTCATTAGAAAATCTAGCATGAAACGCCTCAACATGCTCATCCCAACCTCCACCATCATCCTCAAAATCCTCCTCAACATCCTCCTCTACAGGAGTGCCTATATCAGGCTGTAAATGAAATGCATATACAGTATTTCCATATTGTAAAGCTGCATGTAGACGAAGAAAAGGTGTAGGAGGATGCCCATGCAACCAAGTCCAACCCTCCTCAGCCGATCATCTCAAACAACTAGCCCTAACTAAGGCTTGATGTGTATATTTATAACTATCTGTTAGACGTCCTCCAAATCGGGCCTTAATCTGCTCTATAGGAATAAACCTGGTGGCTAAGTGAGTAACCATACCACCCAATCCTATCTGTCCACCTCTCCTGGGATACTTCCTAGAAGAATGAATAAATAATCCAAACCAGTCTAGGCACTCGGATGTAAAAGGAAACAAGCATCTAATAATCCTCATGTCATGTACAGACACCTTGTTTGCCTCTCCCTGTCCTAAAAATGCCATAGCTAGGACCTTATGACACAGACGCACACAAGGGTGGGGAATCTTACTATTTGTCTCCCCAGAAGTAGTGTTGAAAGGGGAGCTAGTAAGAGTATGCCAAAAATCAAAGAATGTATCATCAGTCAGTATACTCTTCCACCCTTCAGTAGGTGGTGAATTAATCCCAAAGTTATGATAAGCCTGCTCTCGGGGTATAATACACACTCTATCACAAGCATGAAATGTTAAAACCCCATCAGAATACTGGAATGTAGACAGAAACTCTATGGTCAACCCCCTATAGGTAGGAATAGGCATAGTACTGAATCCACCTAAACCCCCAAGTCTCTAGTAATTGTTCTTTACACTCCCTAAATCCCAAATCTATCAATGTAGGGATATCAAAGAATTTAGTACTGACAAATGTCCTAGTCTCAAACTTATCCCACAACTCTCTTTGTGCCTCAGTCAGATTCTGTAAACCAAAGCATGCCATAGTTGAATACAGAACAGAATCGAACTAGAAAATTACCCGGAAATTGTAACCCGCGGCCGCTGCTGTCGAACAGAGGACGCGGTTCTGGCGAAACTCAATCTGCGAGCTCAGTTGTAAAGGGCGAGCGCGGCCTCGTCAAAGTCCAACCGCGAGCGCGGTTTCAATCCGCGAGCTCGGTTCGCCGAAAACCAGATATGAGCTTCGCGCACCAGCAATGGAGAAAACAACAAAACCTCCTCCAAATCTCCTCAAATTACAGCAAATCCGACTCCAACAAGAACAAATCTAACTCCAAAAGCAAGAATATGGACTAACCAAATTAGATCTGGAGTCGAATTTGTACAAGCCTTCAAACGCCTTCACTCTCAAATATCGATCATGAACTTGGAAGGGACTGGAACTGCGAGCCGCGAGTGCAGTAGGGAGCCGCGCGCGCGGGTCTTGGAGTTCGCGGGGGTATGGGGTGACACGCGGTGGCTGGAGAAGGAGTGGTGGTGTTGGTGTGGAATGGAGGCTTGGTTGGAGGTTTTTGATGGAGTATTTGTGTGGGAAGGAGGAAGACAAAGTTAGGTGGGAGTAAATTTTTTTATTTTGAGAAGGCTAAGGGATTTTTGTATTTGTTTTGGGCTCGGGTTGGTACTGATTCGGGCTTTTTCGGGGGTTTCACCTGAAAATCTTTTATTTAAGGGGTTTCACTTGAAAGTCTTTTATTTCGGGGGTTTCACCCAAAAACCTTTTATTTTTATTTTATTTTAATTTTTTTGTTTATTTTTAATTTTAAAAAACAGATTTCGTCAGGGCCGACCCGCGAGCTCGGGTCCGGGTCCGCGAGCGCGGGTCCAGTCGCGACCTTGGATCCAACTTCGGGTTGCACTGTCTTCAAGATTTGATAAATTGTACCTGCAAGTTAGCCCGACAGAACCAAAAACGAAACCAAAACTAAAACAAAACTTAAAAAACAAAAAGAAAAGAAAAACTTACCTCGGGTTGCCTCCCGAGCAGCGCCTTTGTTTAACGTCGTTGACCCGATGTCTTTATTAGCTCAGAACGGGTCATCATCTATTTGGAACTGGACCTTTTTCCCTTCATGTGCCATAGATAATAGGCCCTTTGAAACATCAATTACGGCGCTCACCGTCTTCATGAATGGACGACCCAACAGTAAAACTAGATCGTATCTTCCCTTACCGATCTCCAGGACATAAAAGTCCGTCGGGAAAATTAAACCGCCTGCCTGCACTAACACATCTTCCACAAATCCTTTTGGATGCACATTAGAGTGGTCTTCCAGTTTAATAGTAATATTTGAATCCTGTAATGGCCCTAGACCTAACCGCTCATATATGCTAAGTGGCATGACATTTATGGATGCTCCTAAATCAAGCATAGAATGCTCAATTTTTGCCTCACCAATAGTAAGGGGAACAGTAAACCTCCCTGGATCTCCATAATTCTTAGACAATTGCCTTTCAAGCATGGAAGATACATTTTCAACAAGATTAATATTCTGAATCTTCCCTTTTTCTTTTTGTTTCCTCTTAATAGTACATAATTCTTTCAAAAACTTTGAAAAACGAGGAATACTTTGAAAAAGTTTAAGTAAGGGAACATTTACCTCACACTTGGAGAAAGTTTCAAAAATTTCCTTGTCGTTGGCCGGCCTCCTAATGTCCTTCAATGCCTCAGGAAATGGTGGAACGGGCTTTTGAGAAGCCATGGGAGGAAACGAAGGCCGAACGTAACCATCGAAAGTTGTCAGAGAAGGGACTCGCAAGCTCGGGTTGGGACCCGCGGGCGTGGTTCTGGTCCTTGAGCGTGGGTTCTGGCTGACGCTCAATTTCAGCTTCGTTTTCTATACCGCGATCGGGGATGTCCTCCTGCGAGCTTGGTTGGTTTCCGCTGGCTGAGACTTTAATATTCATCTCTTTCGCACTCCTCAATGTGATGGCACTCACATTCTCTCTCGGGTTAATGGTCTGAGATGGTAGTTTACCTGAGTCTCTAGCTTCTAAGCGAGTTAGGCTGGTTGCAATCTGGCTCAATTGATTTTCGAGGTGTTTCGCTGCAGCATTAGTGTGATTGTCCTTCATGAGTTGAGTAATTATTGTGGGATTTTCATGAGGAACTTTGGGCCTTGGCACATAATTAGGCCTAGGAACAAAGTTAAGTTGACCTCCTTGAGGTTGTTAAGGTTGTTGATTCCACCTAAAGTTAGGATGGTTCGCCCACCCCGGATTGTATGTATTTGAGTATGGGTCATTTCGGGTTCTTTGTTGATCATAGTTCCCTATAGTATTAACATCATCTGTTGGCTCTTGCATAATAGGGCATGCATCAGTAGGATGGCTAGATTCACCACAGATGCCACAAGCACTTGAACTTGAAGCTCCATTGCCCACCAATAGTTGCTTCATCATAGCTTTTAAATCCCTTACTTTAGCATTCAGGGAATCATTAACAGAATTAACCGACCTACTGTTGGAGCTCTTTCTCTGATTTCTGCATTGCTCAACTAGAGTATCCAACATCTCAAAAGCTTGCCTAGGAGTGAGATTCTCATAAGAATCTCCACAGGATGCATTCATCAGGCGCCTATCAGCATCACAGAGTCCCTCAATGTTATAACATATCAGATCTTTATCAGAATAGCCATGGTAGGGACAGTTGGCTATGAGCCTCTTGTAACGCTCATAATACTCATACAGATTCTCATCATCACCCTGCTCTAAGCTGCTCAGCTGCTTTTTAATAGACGTTTGCTAGGCAGCAGGGAAATATTTCTCTAGAAAAGCACCCTTCATCTGAGCCCAGGTAGTAATTGTCTCAGGTGCTAAGTATAGATACCATTCCTTAGCAGCATCAGCCAAAGAAAATTGAAAAGCCCTCAACATCAGCTGATCTTTAGTCACATCAGCCGACTTCATTCCTATATAGACAAAATGGAACTCTACAAGATGTTTATTCGGATCCTCCCCACTCAGTCCATGGAACTTAGGTAGATTATGGAGAAGACCAGACTTAAGCTCAAACTTCACTCCTTCTCCTAGGGCGGGAAATTGAAGACCAAGTTGTTGTTGCTCTAAATTAGGCGCAGTCAGTTGCCTAATAGTACAATCCGCCATTGTTACGAACTGTTCTTCAACCTCTGAATTAGATGAGGAAGAAGAAGATGAAATTGGATCAAACTGAATTCCTAGCCCTCGAGCTTAAACTTGGCGTCTCAACTCTCTTAGGGTCCTGTTAATTTCTGGATCAAATGGAACAACAGGCGAATTATCAATAGAACGGGTAAGAACCATAAGATAGGTTCTTACCAGATTCAGGGGTTCTGGACTAACCGAACCGCGAGCGCGGTTTTAAACCGAGGACTTAGGTTAGCCGCGGGCGCGGGTCGTCAGAAACGTCGATTTATCAAAAAATTAAAAACCGATTCCCCGGCAACGACGCCAAAATTTGACTCGGCTAAAGTCGTTGTTGCCAAGATCAAAAATAAATTACCCTAAACTACAAACTAGTATAGCTTGCAAGTAAGGGATCGAACCCTGGAGAATCGGTATTCTGAACAATCAGCAATCAGAAAAGACAGGGGTTTTGAGAGTTTTGACAAGCAAGCAAAATTAGGGTTTAAATCAATTAAAGGAAAAGCAGAGTTCATTCAATCAATTCCACCTTTTTAATCATTCGATCATCAATTCATCCACTTTTCTATTAATTCCCAGGTTAATTCCAATCCTTATAAAAGATTTTCGCTTGTCCACGGTCCAAGCGAAATTATGATAAGAACAAGAACGCTTAATTCAAATCATGCAAAGTATTAAGGATAGAAGGATATCAAATCATGCAATCAAGCTACGAGTCTCATGCATAAAATAACAATCAAACACTCTTTCTCAATTCTAGTCCACGTTCCTAGAAAAGAGTTGTTTCAAGGATAAATAAGATTGCACAGACAACAATCAAACTAATCCAAACAGAAGAATATCAATCAAATTCAACAAGTTGCGCATCAAGAGAAATCAATTGATAATCATAGAATTAAGCACAAGAGTTTTGATATTAACCAAGGGATAGAAAAGTTACCAGAATCTCAAGAATTACATAAAAAAAGGCTTCCTTGATCAAACAAACTTCAAGGGAAATTAGTTCTCTATAATAAGACTGAAATAAAACCTAAAAAGTAAAAGTATGCTGGATAATGTGTGATTTTTAATTCTGCTACGAAACTAGGCTTAAATAGTAGAAAAACAACCGAAACCTAAAGATATAAAAATAGATAAAAGATAAAATAAAACAGAAAGTCGGCGCTTCAGAAACTCAGCCACCCGCGAGCGCGGTTTACAACCTCGAGCGTTGGTCGTCTCTTCACTCCTCGGCCGCGGAAGCTCATCCAACCGCGAGTGCGGTTCTGACCTGCGATCGCGAGTCCAGCGTCTTCTCGCCCCTTGGATTCTTCCCATCACCGCGAGCTCGGGTCCAACTCTGAGGGCGCAGGTCTTATTTCCATAAAGGCTTCAACTCGAACTTAGGACTTCTGTGTAACATCCCGACCAAAGTGCATACGTCATTTTGCATTCGTATAATATTAATAGCATATACATAGCCTATTGGCATGATATATAGTAAGTTTTTAAAAGTAATATTTTTTTCGAATTAAGTTTATTATATTTTAAAAAGTTTTTAACTAAAAGTTAATTAATGATTATTTCAGGGTGAAGTTTGTAGTAAAGGAGATTTGAGGGAGCAAAATGCAATTTCTTAAAATTTTAAGTCGACTACGTTTCACTATAAATATATATGTGAGGCATGTTCTTTCACCAAGCTACGTAACTCAAAAAAAAAGAGAGAGAGACGAGATCAAAATAAGTGAAAAAGTTGAGTTTAGTGATTTCGGTTGTTTTTGGTTGGATCTGGTACAAGATCTCTTCTATCGGGTTTTAATCTCGAACTAAAGCTTGATTTGGTAAGTTTTTAATTAGTTAATGGCTTATCTGAATTTTCCTAATTTTTCCAAATCTAGATCTATAGTTGCCTTTGTTTGAGAAATCAGTTGATCTATAGTTTTCAAATGGTGTTTTAGATATCGGATTTATATTTGGTAAAAGATTTCAGAATATTTTTAGGGTTTCGTTTTGTAACGATATTAGGGAGCCCTTTGATCGAGTTTTTCAAAAAGGTTTGAACTAGAAAAATGTTCTTCTATATATATAGTTTATTGTTGTCAAGTTTTAAAGGATTTGGAAAGATGCACAAGAAGTTATAATGCATTCTAGTATTTTATTGTATTTGGGGTTAGAGTTTATAAGAGTAAATAGCCTAATTTGCATTGAGTTACATATAGGAGCACCGATCATAGATCGTGGTCAAGAACAAGGGGGGATATAATATCTATCCTAAACAGCTGAGTATAGACCGGAGATTCAACCCTATGTGCTATATGTGAAATATGAATATACTGATATATGTGTTATATGAGCTATATGGATATATGTGTTATATGAGTTATATGGATAGATGTGATACTCTGATATTTCCAGAGTTGTTTACACAAAAAGTATGTTAACAGATGGCATATGATATTTGGTTACATGATACACTTGATTACATAGCATATTGCATGAGATTAAAAAGAACTGTGATTGTCTTGCCCTGAACTGTAATGAGAAAATCTTCGGATTTCTTTCTTAAAGCATACAAGATCTTCGGATCATACAGGACCTACGGGTCAATGAGGAGATCTCGGATTTCTTTCTTAAAGCGACCATAAGAGTCATAATGAGGAGATCTTCGGATTTCTTTCTTAAAGGGGACCATAAGAGTCCATATATAGTAAACCCGGGGCAGATTCAGGCTTGAACAGTTCACAGAATAATGAATCGGATACATCAGCATTTGCATTTGCGTAGTAAATTCATATATGATATATATATAATACGTATGAATATGTATATTGACCAATTGTTTGGCATTGTGTGAAATAACTGATGATGGTTTATATTCACTGAGTATGCGACTCACGTAAATCGCAAAAACAATTTTTCAGGTTGAGCTAGAACTTTCTGACGTGTGTCTCTTTTAGAGGTCACATTCATACAGGTCGGCCGGCTGAAGCTCTAAGCAACCTTCTCCTCCTCATTTTGCATCATAGACATATGAGTTGTAATAGAAGTTAGAGTAATAGATGTATTAACATAAGAAGTAACAACCTATGTGTGTGTGTACAACCCTTTATGGTTGTTACTTTCTGCTTTGTGCTTATGTGGATAGTTGCTATACGTGAATTATCTGTTGATATAAGAAATAAGTTATTACTAAGCATACGTCATAGGGTATAAGGGTGTCACATTCTGTCCTCAGAATCTTCAACTACAGACTCTTCTAATATTACAAATAAACACCCTAATCTAGCCTAAAATACTCAGAAATCCTAATAAAAATACAGAATTACGCTATACTAAAACCAGCGTATCATTGATCATAGATTTAAATCAAGTTATTCCTTTTGGTTATTCCTATCCTGATCAGAAATAAAGCATGGCAACGAGACATGCAAACTTAATATCCAAACAACTCATGAAACGATCATAAATAATAGGTATATTAGCAATGAGAACAAGGATAAACAAGATACATGCAATTGAATTCCAACGAGTAAAACAATTAACATGCATTCAATTCTCTTTCTCAATTGTTTTAGTCCAACGAGTCCTAAATCAATTGAGTTGCTACAAAGATTAGGTTTTGCTACGAGAAAATCTAGATCTAGCAATAGAGAGTATCAATTCCAACAGGGTGATCAATCAAGTAGAAATCATTACAATCAATAATAATTACGAACAAGAGAATTGAAATAACTTGTAGAAATAACCTGAAAAGTAGAATCTCACAACAAAGGCTGAAAAGCTTCAACTTGAATAAGATCTAAGAGTTTAGTTCTCCATAATAGAGAAAAATACAAAAGTCTAAAAATATTGGATACTAGGTCTAAGAGATAGATCAAACAAAGGCTGAAAAGTAGGTTTAAATAGTCTCGAACATACACGGAATAAAAAGATAAAAGGAAACAAATATAAAAGATAAATAGATAGATAAAACGCCGCTTCGATCGTCGCTGTCATGGAAAACCGCGATCGCGGGGAGTAATGGCCGCGATCGCGGCCACGCTTTTGACAACATCTTAGCGGTACTTTCGGAAGATGTTTTGACCATCTTAGAGTGGGAATTTCGACTCGGAGTAAAAATATGAATCGTAGCTATTCCAGTTAGCTTTCCAATGATATCAAATTCAGCTTCATCCGATCATTGTAGCTCCCGAAACAAGCATTACAAGAAAGTGGTGTCGAAACAACAACTTCAATGGATAGCCCGGATTTAGGCGTTCTTTTCCACAACTTCTTGGACCTTAATGATCATCAAAAGTGGCTTGAATACCCTTTGAAAATACACTTGAATATCTCCAATCTTGTATCCTTCCACTTAACCAATCCTTTCTCCTCAAAACATTCTTAAAACATGGAAGCACAAGAGTAGACACCGAAATGCAAAAACTATAAAAACTAAGCAAAATGCATGCAACTACCTAAGTTTTAAACATAAATATGCCCTAAAATTTACACCTAAATGCATGCTATCAAATTCCCCCATGCTTAAACCTTGCTTGTCCTCAAGCAAGAAATAGATTCAACACCCCACAAACAAGCAATCCATGCATCCATTTTGATAAATGCTTAAGCAATAGTAAAAAGAGACATGATTCAACAAATGACATCATAGCATGTATTTTGGCATCCAAATAGATCAAGTAAACACATCCATTCTAAACCTCACTAGGATTTTGTGTTTTCACTCTCACTCATGTGTTTAAAGGTATATATGTGTTTCGCAAAAACTCAACTTTGAAAGCCTAGCTACCATAGGCTTGCATCAATGTTCTAATTCTCCACCGCTAGAGACTATGCATACAACAAAAATCATGAGGTCTTTTGAGGGTTGTAATGGGGCCAAGGTAATAAGAATTTGGTAGGGAATCATTTGGTCTTGTTGTGCTAATCCGGGAATCAAGACTCAACTCAACTCTAAATGAACACCAAACTTCAATTCTTTGTCTTTCCCAACTCCTACTCTCTTAACTCCATTTGATCTTCTCTTTTTTTCTTCACTTTCATTCTTTTTTTTTTCTTCTTGTTGCTTCAACTCTCATATAATTTTTTCCTTTTCAACCAATTGAAGACTTCAACTTTAAAGCTCATTATTTTTCTTTTATTCACCCTCAATTTTCAAATTCAACTACTCATCCACCAATTGCTCTTTCAAATCCCCATACTTGGCTCACAACCTCAAAACAAATTAAGTAAAAATCTAATTCCCGGATAGGTCAAGCTTATATAAGGCTCTGGATTTATTTTGTGGAGCTTTTAAAAATAAGGCTATTAAGGCTTAGAAAGGGGCTTCAAAGAATGGACATATGTGTGGGTGGATAAGGGAATAATAGGCTAACAAAACAATGCCTCAATTATTTTAATGTCATATGCAAAAGTCATGAATGCAGCCTTGAAAAAGATATTTAAATGCAAGTTCTAGAGGAAGCAATCAAAGTGAGAACACACAATGAAAAAGAGGACTTATAGATGCATAGTCCTAGAATGGCCAAAAAAAAAATCTCACAAGGTAAAATTTGCCTAGAACTTATGTGTAACTTAGATCTCGAGGATATACATGCTCAATCAAATTATCAAACATGCTCATAAATAAATAAACATTATCAAGCTTCAAGCAATCCAAGCAAGTTAAGGGGCAAAAATCATCATAAAAAATATTAGTGGACAAGTGGTTTATTTGCTTAGGGAAATATGACAAACCTAAAATGCATGATATTTTTGGTATTTTTTTCATTTTTTTTTTGATTTTTTATGCAATTAGTTATGCAAAAAATTTAAACATGCTTTGCAAGAATTTAAACTATATGAAATGCAAAACTATAATAGCATGTAAATGTTACACTCCCCCATGCTTAAACAATACATTGTCCCAAATGTATAAAATAAAAGAGAAAGGAAGAGAAAACACTCACAAAGTCATCTACTCTTTTGAATATGGAGGAGGTTCAAAGTGGCAATAGTCTGGTGTTGAGGACACAAGATAGATGGAGAGCAATGAATTCACAAGATTAGACATTGTCAATGCCCTTAACAACTTGTCAAAATCCTTGGAGCACATCTCACAAAAACATAAATAGCACAATGATAAATTGAAATTGAATAATAACCCATTTAAAAATCGCTTCAACTTATCAAACCTATGAGACCAATTTTTATGAGATGGCATATGCTCAAACAAATTCAACACAAGTGGTGATGTCAGAAAATACTTACAGTATGGGTCAAAGTACTTGTCATCATTACCACTTTTACCAAAGATGAACTCCATGTAATCTCGAGCACCAATCTTAGGCTCACTTGGTTTTATAGGCTTCGTAGTGTCCTTAAGTGCCTCGAGATATAGGAGAATTGAATTTTAAGAGCCAAGAGGAGGAGAATCGGAATGCATATAATCATCATCAGCTTCTAGGGTAGATCCACGATCACGGATGTCCAACAACGGTTGCGGTTCTTCACCAGAATTTAGATCGTCTTTGATCACCTCCTTCTCGCTCCTCAATGCAATGTCACTCACATTCTCCATTGGGTCTATGGGTTGTGAAGGCAAATTCCCAGGGTCTCTTGCTTCTAGTCTATTCACAATAATGACCATTTGATTGCTCTGAGTCTCCATGTTCTTGAGACTAGCCAATGTGTTTCGTCCCACTGTAATGGCAAGCTTTGCAAACATCTCCTCGGCATTGAAAGAGGAGTTCTCAACTGGATGGAGCATGGGTGGATGTTGTTCAACCTGCTCACATTGATAGCTCATGTAACAAAAGAAATCCCAACACTCTTCTGGTACCATATGCCATAGCCTATAATTGCTCATGTACTCAGCCAACTGTAGAATCTCGGTATTCATCCCATCTAGGATGCACTAACATAATTCCCTCTCACAAGGGTGATAGCCCCAAGTACCAAGTGTATGAAAGTATTGTTGCACTCTAGAGAAGTACACATGAAAAAGTTCGTCCTGAAATTGTCTACATTCAAACATAGTCATTGATTAGTAGCACAGGTGTGGACCGTAAGATAGGTCCACACAAGAGTTGATAAAAATAATAACTCAGAATTAAACAAAGTGTCCCCGGCAACGGCGCCAAAATTTGAATGCCTGAAAGTCGTCGTGCCAAATTAAAAATAAATTCCTAGTTACACAACTAGTATAGCTGGTAAATCGGGGTCGTACCCAAGAGACACTTGTAATTTAGAGTAATATTGTTATCAAATCAATAGTAATAAAGGGGGGATTTTTTGTTATTAATCTAAAGCTAGGGAAATTAAAGCAAATCAAGCAATTAAACAAAGCAAAGATTGGATTTTTATCAGTTAAGGGAAACAATCCTATTCAAGCATCCACTTTCTTCATAAAGTTATTGATCATAGATTCAATCAAGTTATTCCTTTTGGTTATTCCTATCCTGATCAAAAATAAAACATGGAAACGAGACATGCAAACTTAATATCCAAACAACTCATGAAACGATCATAAATAATAGGGATATTAGCAATGAGAACAAGGATAAACAGGATACATCCAATTGAATTCCAATGAGTCAAACAATTAACATGCATCCAATTCTCTTTCTCAATTGTTTTAGTCCAACGAGTCCTAAATCAATTGAGTTGCTACAAAGATTAGGTTTTGCTACGAGAAAACCTCGATCTAGCAATAGAGAGTATCAATTTGATAGCTTGCATATAAGAGTAGTTTAGATGCATGTTTTATATATGTTTTGGTTAGATTTTGGTTAGTTTTTAGGTAGTTTTTAGGTTTTTGTGTTGTCGGGTATTATGCGCTGGTTTGCTCAGTTTTACAGGTTTTTAGGTTCAGGAGCAACAGCGGGGCGAGTGCAGATGGAACATGTTGGTGATGGACGAGATGGACGAGGCTAAGGAAGCTAGGATGCATTAGGATGAAGAGCCAAGGCAAGGAAGACCGAGCCAAGAAGAAGAACAATTGCGCTGGATCGAAGCCGCGTAGCTCGCCGCGCAATGCCATCTGAGAAGCAATTGCGCGGGGTGTGGATTGCGCGGCCGCGCAATGTGGTGCCAAGCCGCGCAATCTGGAGCTTTCAGCGGACGCATATTTTGGGCCGAGTCTTGGTTTTGGGCTTTGATATTTTGACTTATGGGCTTGTATTTTGGCCGAGATATGTGTTTAATATATCTTATGAGGGTTATTTTTAGAGACATATAAATACCTTATGTTAGTTTATTTTGGGGAGAACTTTGATCACACTTTTGGAGGCTAGGGTTTTTTCTCAAAGAAGACTTTGAAACCTTTGTAAGTTTGATTTCAATTTCAATTATGCATTGCTAATTTTCCTTTGTGTTTGGCTAATTAGTGAAGTTATGGTTTGTGTATGATTGTGAGGTTTAATTGATTCTCAACGAACTTGAATAGAAATTATTCCCTGTGCTTAATTGAATCAGAATTATTCTAGGGTTTTGTTAGATTAGCTACCTAATAGAATTTCTAGGTTAATTTACAACTGAATCTGATTAATTACCGGTCGGAGTTAATCTGATCAAGAGTAGACTTTAATTGATTTAGTACCGGTTGGACAAGTTGATTAAAGTAGGGAATAAATTCACAAGTCACTTAGATGTCTAGTTGCTCTAGGTGTTTGTTTCTATTGATAACTTGAATCTTCATGTTGTTATTTAATTGAATCTAGAAGGTCTTCTAGGTTATTAGATAATTAGGGTTGTTAGAACTGGATGGTCTATCAACTATAACTGAAGTTTGGGTTTTAGTCCTTAGTAGGATCATTATCCACAATAGATTATTCAAGTAAGAAGAGAATCAAGAGAATCGATGATCAATAAAGCAATATCATGATGGATCTAATTAGTTGAACACGTTTTTCTCATATTGGTTAAACTCAATCATATTTGCATTTATAGTTAGTTTCAATTTGCATAGTAGTTTAGATTTTCAATCAATAAACCCCCATATTAGTTACTTGGCACTTAAGCAATAACACATTTACACGAGTCTCTGTGGGATCGACCCTTGCTTACCATTCTACTCAGATTGGTTAAGTTAGAATTTTTTGATAGGTAAACGACTGAAAAATACCTCATCAAATTTGGCGCCATTGTCGGGGACTCGTCGCTATTTGTGTTTATTACTTTTGTGCTGTTTTGGGTGTGAACCTGTTATATGGTTCATACCCGTGCTACTAACTCATCTCCTCTGTTATTTGATCCAGATATTGACAAGACACTCTTCAAGCTAAGGAAGGAAATCCGGAATCACTTTCAAGCCTTACCATTCTTTCTTGAAGAATCTGAATCTGCTGAATCTGCTGAATCTGCTGAGATGGGTGACCAAACTCTGAGACAGTTGACCGCACCAAATCTGACACAACAGCCATTGGCAGTGCAATTCCCTGCTCTCGGTGAGGGAGTCAAGTTTGAGCTGAAATCCGGGTTGATCCACTTTTTGCCTTCATTCCATGGGCATAGTGGTGAAGACCCCAACAAACATCTTTCTGAATTTCATGTTGTGTGCTCAAGCATGAAGCCTGCTGATGTAACTCATGACCAGATCGCGCTGAGAGCTTTTCCTTTTTCTCTCAAGGATCAGGCTAAAGACTGGTTTTACTACTTAGCTCCGGGAAGTATTGATACATGGGCTAAGATGAAGGAAGCTTTTCTGGAGAAGTACTTCCCTGCTACAAGACTCAACGATCTGAAAAAGCGAATCAGTAACATCGAACAAGAAGTTAATGAGTCCTTGTACGAATACTATGAGAGATTCAAGAGGTTGGTAGCCAGTTGTCCCTTCCATGGCTACACTGATCAAGACCTGATTCTATATCTTTTTAATGGCCTCTTGGATGATGAGAGAAGAATGGTCAATGCAGCTTGCCAAGGTCAAATTCTCAACAAAACTCCTGCTGCTGCGTTTGAATTATTTACACAACTGTCTGAGGGCACAAGACAGTTCAGAAAAGAAACTAGCTCAAGAGCTGCAAATTCAGTGGTGGCTAATACAAGAATTCAAGATGAAGTCACTGAATTGAAAATGATGATGAAGCAGCTATTGCAACAGGGTGGTAGACAGCAGGTGAAATCTTGTGAAATCTGCTATGATAACATGCATCCCACTGACGCTTGCCCTACACTCCAAGATCAAAAAGCTGAGGTGAATGCAGTGGGAGGATATGGACCACCTAGGCCGAGGTATGACCCCTTCTCCAACACCTACAACCCAGGCTGGAGGGATCATCCTAATCTGAGGTATGGCAATCCAAGCAATCAGCAGTTCAACAATCAAGGTGGCCAAGCTCAATTCAGACCACCTTTCCAATCTCAGGCTCAGGGAGGAAATCAGAATGATATGTCCACTGACTATATGAACAGAAGTCTGACTCAGACAGTTTCGACATACATGGTTCTCTAACTCAGCTTCAACAGGAAACCAAGTCCAGTATAAAGAATCTGGAAAATCAAGTCAGTCAGATTGCTGAGGCAGTGAGCAAACTAGAAGCCAGAGATTCAAGTAAGCTACCGTCCCAGACAGAGCTTAACCCGAGGGCAAATGTCAGTTTTGTCTCTATTTATGATGGTTCGAAGGCGGGGCAAGTATATCAGTTGAGCAAGGCTGAAGAATCAACTGAACAGAACGAGGGGAAATTGCGCGGCTTGGCTGCTGAAAGCGCGCCCGCGCAATGTGCATCCCGCGCAATATGCTCCTAGTTGGGATTGCGCGGGGTCGAGGGGGAAAGCGTGGCCGCGCAATCTGGCGCGACGCCGCGCAATCTGGGCGGTCTGAAAGGTACCTCTGAATCCCTTCTGAAAACCTATGTGCCTGTCCCACCATTCCCAGAGGCCTTGAAAGAAACCCGGAAATTGAAGAATGACAAAGAGCTGTTCGAGGTTTTCAGTGCATGCAAAGTTAATGTCCCGCTACTAAACTTAATCAAGAGTGTACCTCGGTATGACAAGTTTTTGAAGGAGTTGTGTACTCTAAAAAGGGGACAGAAGGAGAAAAGTCAGAAGCAAGTCAAAGAAAAAGAACATGTGTCTGTTGTGTTTCAAAAGCGTTTGCCCGAGAAGTGCAGTGACCCTGGCATGTTCACTATCCCTTGCACTATTGGAAGCACCAAAGTGAATGAAGCTTTAATTGATTTAGGTGCATCAGTTAATGTGATTTCTTCGTCCCTATATGAGAAACTTGGTATGGGACCATTAAAAGAAACTCGGACCATAGTAGAGCTGGCTGATCATTCCACTGTAAGGCCTAAAGGAAAAATTGAAGATATATGGGTTACGGTGGATTGCTTGAAGTTTCCGGCTGACTTTCTAGTGATGGATATGGGATCGGGAGTTGGAAAGATTTCAATGTTGCTCGGACGACCATTTTTGAAAACTGCGAATACAAGGATCGACA
Organism: Fallopia convolvulus; assembly: GCA_964016875.1. Classification (NCBI taxonomy): domain Eukaryota; kingdom Viridiplantae; phylum Streptophyta; class Magnoliopsida; order Caryophyllales; family Polygonaceae; genus Fallopia; species Fallopia convolvulus. The sequence goes on from OZ024732.1 coordinate 10,974,164, forward strand.
TACCGCAGGGCACACTGAAGATGGGATTCGACGGGAAGGAGATCGAATTCCACATCTCATATCCTTCTTAATATCCTTTTTACGTCAAGCTAATGACGTTAAACAAGCGCTTCTTGGGAGGCAACCCATGTTTTAGGATAGTTTCGCTTTGATTTTTGCTTTTTGTTTTACAAATTTTGTTTTTATTAGTTAGTGTAGGTAGAAATAATCCTCAAATTTTATATAAACTCGGGCCAGCCATGAAGTACAGAAATACTCGGAAAAGGGACAAAAAAACTTGCGTGGCCAAGCAATCTGTAACCAAGCCGAGCAATGCCAACTCAGTTGGGATTGCGCGGCTTGGCCTGTTAAATGCGCGGCCGCGCAATCCATAGACCCAAAGTCGCGCAATCCCAACTGGGAGGCAATTGCGCGGCTTCGCAATTGCGCGGCCGCGCAATTCTGTGTCAAGCCGCGCAATTGCCAATTTTTCGGGAGGCCTTTTATCAAAACCCGAGTTCATTCCTTCTTTCCTTCTTAGTCCGCCGCTTTCCCTTCTTCAACCTCTCCATCCTCCATTAAAGCTCAAGCTTTCAAGCTCCTCTCAAGCTCTCAAGTCGTGATTTTAACCACAAATCGAGCCAACAACACCAAAATCAACAAAGATTCAAGTAAGTATCTCAAATCTCCATTCAATTTCGGTTTTTACATAGTAAAATCTAGATCTAGGTTTCACTAGAAAAAACCCGAATTTGACCCCTTTAGGCTCGGATTTAGGCTTAAGTTCTTCACAAAAGTTTGTTTATTGCATGATTCTAGCATAGATTCGTGTTTTATTTAAGCTTTTTGCATGAATCCGAAATCTACCCATAATTTGATTAAAATTTGATTAAATTGTTCTAGGTAGTGGGGGAAGTGAGTGTTTGAGCGATTATTTGTGAAATATTATTGTGGTTGTCCTTGCCGGGACAACAAGAATTGTGTTTGCTTGGTCCGTTTGTGGTGTTGTGCAGGTTTCTGTAAAAAAAATTTGGTCTCCATGGCTCCTAAACGAAGTAGGAGAGATACTGTATTATCATCCCGAGCCGCTTATGCTCCCCCTGTTGTGGTGGGAGAAAGGACTCAAGAAAGTTTTGGGATCAGTTTGGCAAAGAACAATCATGTGATCAAATTTGAGCTTCTGAAGGATAGGAAATGGGCAGCAACCAGGTTTATTGATTGGACTCTGATGAATGAGCTTGGGATTGCTCATCTGTTGAATGAGATAGCAGCGCATTTACGCATGGGCGAGTTTTTACAGCTGTGTGAACCAACTTACAAGGGGTTAACACTAGAGTTTCTAAGTAGCTTGTCCATCGATTTCAGAAAAGAAGGGAAAATTAAGTTTTGGCTCGGAGGTGTGAGGAGGAAGATGACCTTGAAAGAGGTCAATGAGGCGTTTGGATTCCTGCATATATATGACAATGATGTCGTGCTTACTGAGACTGAAGCTACATGGGCTGATAAACATTTCTGGAGAGCCATAACAGGGAGAAGAACTTATAACCCGACCCAAGAAAAGGCTTCTCCCATCACTCATCCCGCCATCAAGGTTTTTCAACGGTTTATTTCTGGTAGCATGAATGGACGGGGTGAAGGTGGAAACAATTGCCCGAAGAAAGATGTGGCTGTTTTGGCTGCTTTGCTGAAAGGAAAAAGAATGCAAATGGGTGCTATGCTGATGAATCATATGTACCATGTTTCAAACAAGGGTGGAGGAGCTATCTGTATTGGTGGGGTTGTGACCCATCTGGCCAAGCACTTTGGCGTTGATCTAAGCAGGTTACAAGTTGATATCCCACCGGTGGCAATCAACTTCACTATGCTGAAGAAGATGGGAGTCCTATATTTCTACAAGAACTCCTACTATTGGGTGCTTGGAGATTCTGGGCGAGCAATGAAGCTTCCTGATGGGAGCCGAGTCAAGATTGGAAACAGCCCAGCTAATCGGTACATTGAACCCCAGGATGACGATTTGGATGTGATTACTGTTAGGGGTCCAGTTAGGGGTAAAAACAAGGCCCCAATTATTGTTGAGGAGTCCGAAGAAGAGGAAATGGACGAGGATTTTACTATGGCTGAGTAGGAAGAAGAAGAAGACGAGGAAGAGGAAGAGTCCGCTGAGGCTGAAGACATAGAGGAGGAGGATGAGTTTGAGGAGGATACCCAGCAGCAACACTTTGATCCATCTATACCAGCTGGAGGTGATACACAGTACAGTCAGATGCTGGAGATGATGAGACAGATGCAGTTGGAGAACACGCAGCGCTACAACAGTATGACATCTCATATCGATCAGGGTTTCCAGGACATGCGTGGTTATGTGGATCAGAGATTCACATCATATCAGACTCATCAGGATCAGCACATTGCTGCATTTCAGGCCCGCCAGGATGAGCAGTTCAGACTGCTCAACACAAGATTGGATGGCTGGAGTTCAGCGGGCTATCCTCCTCATCAGTTTTATCCGCAGTACGCTTTTCCAGATCCACCGTATCCTCAGTTCCCACCATATCAGCCACCACCAGCTCAGCAGATTCCACCATACTATCCACCGCAGCCAGAGGTTCATCCGGAGTATCAGCCACCACCACCACAGGATTTTCCGCCCTATTACCCGGACAACTAGCTTCTGTGAGTTTTTCTCTTTCCTTTACTTTTTACTATACTTTGGGGACAAAGTATGTTTTAAGCATGGGGGAAGGGAATTACTTGTTTGCATTACATATAGTTGCATTAGTTTAGGTCATATTTAAAATTTTTGCATGCATTGATTAAAATTCTGAAAAAAGAAAAAAAAATTAGAAAAAGTCGAAAAAATACAAAAATACTACATTTAGGTTCTTATTTCCCCATTGTTTGATACCTCTTGTGTTTCTAAATTAAGTATAAGTTCTAACCCATGATTTGCATGATTTACTGAAGTTGATATGATATGAGCATGATCATTGATTAAATGACTTGATTATAGGATGGAGCATGTATTTAGCTTGAGTTTTGGATTCATTTTGAAGTTCTAGACAAAACAATTAGCCTAGTGAGATTTGATTTTGGCCTTTCATGATTATTTGTTCTTTACATTCTTGAGTGTATCACCATGATTATCTAGCTCTAGAACTTGCGTTAATACTCTATTTTGAGGCTGCTTTATATGATTGAATGCATGATATTAAAAGTGATTGAGGCAATGTTTCTTATTAGCCTATTATTTCCCTTCCTACCCTACAAGATCCATGTTTTTGACACCCCGTTCTTTTAAGCTTTAAGCCTATTTTTGATAGCTCCACAAAAATTTTCCTAGCCTAATAAGCTTGACCCAGGATCCGGGATTTAGGACTTTAGGTTGTGTTTTTGGTTTTGTGTGAGTTATGTATAAGTATGGGGGAGTTGGATGAAAAGTAGGAGAAAAAGAGGAAATAAAGCTCTTGGTTTCAAAGTGAAAAAAAATGAAGATGAAGTTGTTGCAAAATAAGCAAAAGCAAAAATGCTTAAATGTTATTAGTCTTCATTAGCAAAGCAAGAAAGAGTTGAAAAGAGGCAAAAGAAAGAAAAAAATAAGAAGCAAAGTGTTTAAATGTAAATGTAATGTAGTTGGTGAAAGAAGTTGGAGGAATTGAAAAGGAAGTGTAAAGTTTGGGTTTAGGATTAGTTCTTTATTCCCGATTTAGCACCACAGGCCAAATATTATCCCTTCCAAATTTCTCTTTACCTTGGCCCCATTACAAGCCGGAAAAAGACCTCATGATTTTTGTTATGTATTTGATCCCCAACGGTGGAGATTTAGAACTCTGATGCAAGCATATGGTAGTCTAGTTTTCATTGGTTGATTTTGAGTGAAACACATACCCTTTATACACTTGCATGTTGAGTGCAAAACACAATTTCCCTGGTGAGGTCTAGAATGAATGAATGGTCTTTACTTTTTGCTAGTTATAGTGCATGCTGAGAAGTCTTGGTTGAGTTTTTAATTACATGTGAAATGTTTGTTTGACTTGAGATGGATGTAAGATTGCATTTCTATGGTGCGATTGGATTTATGTCTTGCTTGAGGACAAGCAAGGGTTAAGCATGGGGGAATTTGATAGCTCGCATATAGGAGTAGTTTAGATGCATGTTTTATATATGTTTTGGTTAGATTTTGGTTAGTTTTTAGGTAGTTTTTAGGTTTTTGTGTTGTCGGGTATTATGCGCTGGTTTGCTCGGTTTTACAGGTTTTTAGGTTCAAGAGCAACAACGGGGCGAGTGCAGATGGAACATGGTGGTGATGGACGAGATGGACGAGGCTAAGGAAGCTAGGATGCATTAGGATGAAGAGCCAAGGCAAGGAAGACCGAGCCAAGAAGAAGAACAATTGCGCTGGATCGAAGCCGCGTAGCTCGCCGCGCAATGCCATCTGAGAAGCAATTGCGCGGGGTGTGGATTGCGCGGCCGCGCAATGTGGTGCCAAGCCGCGCAATCTGGAGCTTTCAGCGGACGCATATTTTGGGCCGAGTCTTGGTTTTGGGCTTTGATATTTTGACTTATGGGCTTGTATTTTGGCCGAGATATGTGTTTAATATATCTTATGAGGGTTATTTTTAGAGACATATAAATACCTTATGTTAGTTTATTTTGGGGAGAACTTTGATCACACTTTTGGAGGCTAGGGTTTTCTCTCAAAGAAGACTTTGAAACCTTTGTAAGTTTGATTTCAATTTCAATTATGCATTGCTAATTTTCCTTTGTGTTTGGCTAATTAGTGAAGTTATGATTTGTGTATGATTGTGAGGTTTAATTGATTCTCAACGAACTTGAATAGAAATTATTCCCTGTGCTTAATTGAATCAGAATTATTCTAGGGTTTTGTTAGATTAGCTACCTAATAGAATTTCTAGGTTAATTTACAACTGAATCTGATTAATTACCGGTCGGAGTTAATCTGATCAAGAGTAGACTTTAATTGATTTAGTACCGGTTGGACAAGTTGATTAAAGTAGGGAATAAATTCACAAGTCACTTAGATGTCTGGTTGCTCTAGGTGTTTGTTTCTATTGATAACTTGAATCTTCATGTTGTTATTTAATTGAATCTAGAAGGTCTTCTAGGTTATTAGATAATTAGGGTTGTTAGAACTGGATGGTCTATCAACTATAACTGAAGTTTGGGTTTTAGTCCTTAGTAGGATCATTATCCACAATAGATTATTCAAGTAAGAAGAGAATCAAGAGAATCGATGATCAATAAAGCAATATCATGATGGATCTAATTAGTTGAACACGTTTTTCTCATATTGGTTAAACTCAATCATATTTGCATTTATAGTTAGTTTCAATTTGCATAGTAGTTTAGATTTTCAATCAATAAACCCCCATATTAGTTACTTGGCACTTAAGCAATAACACATTTACACGAGTCTCTGTGGGATCGACCCTTGCTTACCATTCTACTCAGATTGGTTAAGTTAGGATTCTTTGATAGGTAAACGACTGAAAAATACCTCATCACAATTCCAACAAGTTGATCAATAAAGTAGAAATCAATACAATCAATAATAATTACGCACAAGAGAATTCAAATAACCTGTAGAAATAAACCTGAAAAGTAAAATCTCACAACAAAGGCTAAAAAGCTTCAACTTGAATAAGATCTAAGAGTTTAGTTCTCCATAAGAGAGAAAAATACAAAAGTGTGAAAATATTGGAAACTAGGTCTAAGAGATAGATCAAACAAAGGCTGAAAAGTAGGTTTAAATAGTCTCGAATATACACGGAATAAAAAGATAAAAGGAAACAAATATAAAAGATAAATAGATAGATATTCGAGTTAGCTTTCCAATGATATCAAATTCAGCTTCATCCGATCACTGTAGCTCCCAAAATAAGCGTTACAAGAAAGTGGTGTCGAAACAACAACTTCAATGGATAGCCCGGATTTAAGCGTTCTTTTCCACAACTTCTTGGACCTTAATGATCATCAAAAGTGGCTTGAATATCCTTGGAAAATACACTTGAATATCTCCAATCTTGCATCCTTCAACTTAACCAATCCTTGCTCCTCAAAACATCCTAAAAACATGGAAGCACAAGAGTAGACACCGAAATGACTAAACTATAAAAACTAAGCAAAATGCATGCAACTACCTAAGTTTTGAACATAAATATGCCCTAAAACTAACACCTAAATGCATGCTATCAGCTGGCGACTAAAAAGGCTGATACTATGCCGAATACTTCCTTGCTGAAGCATGTCTTGAACTTGTCGTTCAATTTCAGACTTTTGAAAGTAAGCATAACGGTATGGACGAACGTTGATTGGCTTGGACTCTTGTAATAGGTGATTGCGATCATCCCACGCTTGTTGTGGCGGTAATCCTACCTAGAGGTGTCCATAAAAAACCGAAGCCGAAAAACCGATTATTTTTTAGGTTAAACAAACTGACTTTTTTTTTGAAATTTCGGTTTGGTTAATCGAACCGAAAATATTTTCAGTTTATCGGTTTGGTTTCCGTTCACGACTTTACATATACCAGTTAATCAAAAAACTGAAAAAACCGAAAATATATTAATATTTTACTCAAATATTAGTTATCTTTGATTTATTTATTGGTTAAACTTTATGATCTTCAAGGCGTTAATCTAGTTTGAATCTTTCCATCTTTAATTTTAACAATTTGCACACTATTTTTCCAGTTCTCATTGATATAAGAGTCACTTATTAAATTTTATGGGATAAAAATTAATGCACACAATGTTTGATTCCACACAATATAATATATACTCTCGATATTTGTTTACAGCAACCTAAACAATATGATATAAGTACATATTTAAAATAAAAGTGTTGTTTGATCACTTTTTCTATTCAAATTTTATAATTTTAGTCTTAATTATTTAAGGTAAAATTACATAAACGGTTATCGGTTAACCGAAAAAACCGAACCGAAAAATTGGTTAACAAACTACGGTTAACCGAGATTCACGGTTCGATTTCGGTTCATGATTTTAACTAGCCGAAATTTCGGTTAATCGAACTTCGGTTAACTGAAATCTCGGTTAACCGGGTTTGGACACCATTCCTACCGGCAAATTGAAAACACTAGCATGGAGCTGAAGAACTGTACGAATCAGCGGGTGAACGCCACTCGGAATTTCAGCACTAGTCAGGGTAGATTGATGTTGTGAATTTTCGTTGACAATGGGCACTATTTCAAAACATTCTGCCACAAATTTGGATGCACACAATGATTGCAGGGAATTAAAAGAAATGAGTTTTGGTGGTTGATGATCACCTTGTAAAATTATCGACTGTCCTTGCCAAGAAAATTCCATTGTGAGCCAAAATGGGTCATGCAAAATCAGGTCAGGAATGTCGATTTTTGGAATGTGCAAGCTGCTCCAACTGATTCCTAAATTTGGAAAGAAGTTCTCAAGCTTAGGAATTCTATTTTGTCATCAATGAACTTCAATGCTTCTCAATTGGCAGACCATGTAAGTATCGTTATTCATGCCAAGTTTGATGATAAAATGGATTGTAATGCAGTGTACAATAGTTTTAGAAGGCACCAACAACAATATGAGTGGTGTGAACTAGTATGGGAGGGAATCTAATAAAAAATGGTCATTTCATGCCTGTCTAGCTACACTTAATAGATTGCCTACAGTTGATAAACTCTCTAAATGGCGGATAATCCAAACTAATACTTGTGCTCTTTGTGGGATACAAGGTGAAAAAAAGATGCATTTGTGGTTTGCTTGTCCTTTCATTAACAGAGTAGCTGATGATATTTGGGACTAGCTGAATGTAAATGTGAGATTTGACAACCTCCAAGAATGGTGGAATTGGTTTTTGCAGACCAAAGCCAGGAAAAACAATATTTTTCAATCAAAGTTGATTGGTTTGTTGGAAATTGTGTATCATACTTGGCAGCTTAGAAACAGAGTCATTTTTCAAAGGGAGACCCTTGATGTGAATGATTGTGCTCAAGCCATTATCAAAGACTACAAATTCAGGATTACTATGAAGCTTAAGCTCAATGGAAGAAGGGGGCAAGCTCTCAGGGATAGAATTCTATTTTGACTCCTCTTCCTTTGCCGGTTTGGTGGGATTGGGTAGGTTGGCCCTCTTTGGTTTTGTTTTGAGAAAGAAGTCCCTTGTTTGCTTTTTGCTAAATGCTTGATTCTAATTAGGCATGATGATGCAGAAGAGACATGACCTACGTTTTTTGCATTGTGACCTTTGGCACTTTAAGGTGTTTTAAGGGTTCGTGCAAGGCTTTGGACCTTTCTCTACTCTTTTCTTTATTTTTGTTCTCTCTTTGGCCTGTTAGGTTCTTGGGGTAGTTTTGTTGTAAAACACTCCCCCATTCTTCTTTTGTTGAATACGCTTGCTGAAGCAAGTTTATGATGAAAACATTAGAGAATATGGTCCTTCACATGGGCTTTAGCTCTAGTAAGGTGCTATGTGTGGATGCATTAGTATGTACCTTTACTAGAGCATTGCTGGTATATGGAGTATTCTTAGGTTGGACCTGGACAAGTCTGGGCTAGCCCACCCGGACCGCTAAAAAAAGGGGCTTAGATATTAGATTTGGCCCGAAAGGCCCGACCCGCATATATATTATATATATAATTTATATTTTATAATAATATTAATATATTATATCACCAATTATTTCTACATATAAATACTCCTTACTTTCTAACCCTAATGGTCTCATTCGTTCATTTCAGAGAATCATGACTCAGGAGCGCCGCTCCTATTCTCATAAGTCCTAACCCTAAACACTCAATCTTCTTCTCTGAGTTCTCTCCTTCCCTTGAATCCCGGCAGCCCGCTCCTCCTAATCAGAGAATCAAGGACCCCTGCTCGACGACGACGACGAGTCGGCCCTGCTCGATACTCGATAGCTCCTCCAGCGTCGGTCGAGACCTCTGCTCTAGCAACGACCGGCTCCTCCTTTCTCCTCTTCTGTCAAATCAACCTTGCGCAGTGCCGAGCCACTGACGAGTGACGACCCCTGCTTGACGACGAAGACGAGTGATGACCCATGCGCGAAAACTCCTCTAGCACCGAGTCGAGACCTCTGCTCTAGCACCGACAAGTCCCATTCAACTCCTCAGATTTGTTTCTAATAAATCTCTCTTCGCTCTCACATTCTAAAATCTCTAAAATGTTCTCCGTTTATGATTAAAAGTGGGTTTTATGGTTTATGTTTTTGAGGTACTTGATTGGCAATGGTAATCTAGGGATTGAGATGGGGTTAGTTTTGCTTTCAGATTTCATTGAATTCTCTATTCTCCTGCTGATTGATTTTTTTCATTCATTTCATGTTCACTTATTGATTTTTTATGAGTAATTTGTTAACTAAAGTATGTTATTGTAATACTCTTCTAGGTACTAATGGAATCTGATTGGAATAATAAAGTTGTCCAACGTGATCCCATTGAAAGTAACGAGACTCCCACCATTGATCAAACAACCGAAAAAGGCAAAAAACTGACATCAAAGGTGTGGATCGATATGAGAGAGAACAACTGGCCGATGGAAGCATTAAGGCTACTTGCAAGCATTGTAAGAGTGTACTCATAACCCTTCCCAAATCTGGTACGTCTCATCTTAAGAGGCATATTGAAGTTTGTTATGCTAAAAAATATCATGATATCAAAAACTTTTGCATAACTGGTTCTGGCTCTACACCTGCTTTATCTGGAAATGTTGTTGTGAATCCTATGAAAATGACTATATCGGTACCTAGTTTAGATGCAATTCGTGAAAATTTGGTTGTGATGTTTGTAGCTTGTGCACAATCGTTTATTCTTGTTGAGGCACCATGTTTCAAATATTTCATGAGTGTTTTAGCACCTCAATTTAGTCAACTAAGTAGAGCAACCCTTCAAAGAGATGCAATTAGTCAATACAAAAACCAAAAGGTTTTAGTTGTTGAAGAAATCCAAAATACACCAGGTCGTATTTGTTTCACAAGTGATAATTGGAGAAGTGAACACACAACTGATGAATTCATGTGTATTACAGCCCATTGGATTGATACAAATAGGGAACTTCAAAAGAGAATTATTAAATTTGGTGCTTTAATGCCTCAACTAGATGTTACTTCTCTTGTTGATGAGATTTTATTATGCTTGGGTGAGTGGAAGATTACTGATAAGGTTTTTAGCTTCACTTTAGATAATGCTTCTTATAATGACACAATGACGACATCTCTTCGTAGTTGTCTACTCAAGAAACAATCATTGGTTAAGCGTGGGGATTTCTTTCACTTGCATTGTTCTTGTCACATTATGAATCTAGTAGTGCATGTTGGATTAAAGGTCATAGATGATGTCGGTGTTAAGATAAGGAGGATTTTCATTCTTTTGAGGCATTCAATGCCTAAAAATAAAAAGTTTTATGAAGTTGTTGTCTCAAGTTATGGGTTGACCACCACTAAGAAGCTTCGTTTGGATACACCCACTCGGTGGAATTCTACTTATATTATGCTTGATCGTTATTTATTCTTTCGAGATGCCATTGATAACTTTGTTTCTAAGGATCCTGATCTAAAAGCTTATGTGCTTAAGGAGGAGGAGTGGGAAAAGATTGTTCAGCTGAGAAAGTATTTAAAAGTGTTTTATGATGTAACAAATGAATTTTCAGCCTCTAAGACACCTAGGGCTAATATTTATTTTCATGGGGTGGGGAAAATTCATAAGTTATTGACAAAATATTCAAGGTGGTTCTCCTATTTTGTCCAACATGGTAAATGAAATGCAAAAGAAATTTGAGAAGTATTGGAATGAATATAGTTTACTTTTCTCTTGTGCGGCTGTTTTGGATCCTCGAAAGAAGCTAGTGGGAGTTGGGTTTTTATATGAGAAACTGCATGGAGATGTCTATGCTAATGTAATGATTCTTAGGATTAAGAATACTTTACTTGGTTTACTAGAAGAGTACAAAGGCAAATATGGTGGATCTGGTTTTTCTAGGTCTGTCAGCATAAGAATGGACATCAGGTCCAAATCTGATAAATCTAATTTTGATAGTGGATCTGATGCTGATAGTGAATCTGATGGTGAGTCTTATGAAGATTTTATGAATAAGAAAACGAGGATGGAAATCAATTCAGAGTTGGATCTTTATTTGAATGAGAAGCCTTGCAATGTGAAAGAAGGTTTTGATATTTTGGAGCATTGGAACTTGGAAGCATGAAGCTTCTCGATTCGTAGTTCTTTAATCTGTGGCTCATGACATTCTAAGTGTTCCTATCTCCACGGTTCCTACAAAATCATCTTTCATCTTAGGAAAGAAAATTATTACTTCTTCTAGAAGCTCTCTTGCCTCCATAACAATTGAAGCACTTGCATGTTATGAAGATTGGTTGCGTGCAACAGGATTCAGATCAGGTATAATCTGTATTTTTTTTACTTTGAAGTTCTTTCACTACTTAAAAGCTATCTAATTACATTCTGTTTTTTTATTGCAAGGACCTACAAGTATGTTTTGATATGGCGATGCACCTCGGGTTGTTGATGAAGATGATTAGAGAAGATATGTTAGAATTTTTTTTTTTTTAATTTAAAGTGCTTTCATTGCTTAAGATATCCAATTACATTATGTTTTTCCCTATAAAAAAATTACATTCTGTTTTTTTATTGCAAGGAGCTACAAGTATTGATGAAGATGTTGAGGATGACAAGATGAATGCTGATGGTTTTAGCATGAAGAATGGAAGGACTTTTGCTAAATTTTCATGCTATTTACTGTTTTTTACTCCTCATTATGAACTCTTGACTTTAAAATGTGTAGACATTGTACTCTATGTTGGTTGTAACTTTTAAGTTGTTTACTTGTTTATGATTTGAAATTTGGGCATATTTGTGACTATTGTTGTTGGATTTGGACATATTTGTCTTGTCTTATTAGATTTAAAGGTTATGTAGTTGCATTTTACAAGTTTAGTAATAAGTTTTAGACAAATTTTACTGTAATTTTGGATAGTTTTATGGGACGGGCTAGCACGTGGACAGCCCGACCCGTGTTTGTGGGCGGTTATGGACAAAAAATCAAGCCCGAATTACCGGGCCGGGCTCCCGTTGATGTGGACAAAATATTTTCTTTATCCCGGCCCGATCCCGTACCTGTATAGGTCTATATTAGGTTGAGTTTTTGGATGTATTTTACATATATATCTTTTTTTTTATATATGTTTGGTGTTACACTTGCTTCCTTCTCTTTCTATACGTACATTTTTTACCACTGGCAAAATTCCATTGTGAGCTGGCCATAATCGTGAGCTACTTTGCCCAGTGTTTGCAGCCATTGAACCCCTAGAATAACTTGAGGTCCATGTGCAACGAGTACAATTAAGTCAATCAGAAAAACATGGCCTTGGAGACAAACCGGAGTTGATGAACATTGATGAGTACACATCATAGATTCACCATTGCCCACATAAACCTGAAAAGATGGAATTTGAACCAAGGGCAAGTGTAATGTTTCGACCACTATTGGATGAACGAAATTGTGCGTACTCCCCCCATCAATAAGAACCTGCACTGTGAGATCCGCTATGGAACCCAAGATCTTGAGATACTTCGGATTCATTAGGCCTTCCACATAATTTATACTTGAGATGTCTCTTGTAACCACCAATGCATCGTCATCAGTTGTTGGAGGATCGTCTTCATCAGGATCCTCGCTCCTTAACAAAGCCAAGAAGTGATGTTTACAACGATAACCCAGAACATATTGTTCATCGCAATTCCAACATAAGCCTTTTTCGCTAGTTCTTCACGCTCAATGATCGACAATCGTTTAATAGGAAGACGGGAAATTGTATTACTCTGCGTCTGTTGATTGTTGTTGAGAGCCGGTGGTGTAGCAGAGGATGGCGTTGTATTAGGGTTGGTTATAACACCGAGTCGAAAATTAGATGAGTTCAAATTGCGCCGACTAATTGACACATTATTCACTATATCGTTATAAGAAGCAGCTAACTCCCGAGCTAAGGTGAAAGCTTGGGCCAATATAGCCGGGTTGCGCAAATTCAATTTCCTCTTAACAGGTTGTTTCAGACCAGCCTTGAACAAGGATATCAACGTCGCTTCTAATAAGTCGCCGATCTTATTCAACAGAGATTCGAATTCTACTTGGTAATCTAAGACATAAGTCTTTTGTTGCAACTTGGCGAGCAAACCAACATAATCTTCGTAATGATGTGGATCAAAACGCTGCTTAACAACCGCTAAGAACGCCTCCCAAGTCATTAAGCAATTATTACGACGTTGGTAACGCAACCAGTCAGATGTCGAGTGGTCAATCAGCATACCCACCAGTTGCAGACAATCATGAGTGTTAGTGTGGAAATAGTCAAAATATGTCTGAACTTTATAAATCCAACCCGCGAGATCGGTCCCATTAAATCAAGGGGCATCCACCCTAATCTTAGGGTAGCGATCATTGTGTTGATCCTCGACTGCAAAACGGTGGTCTGGTTGCTGAACTGGTGGTGGCGGCGGGCGTTGCAACACTTCATTTTGCAGATAGCGAGGACCGTTAAAGGGATTCTCTGCATAGACGCCAAGGTTATTATCATCAAGTATGTTGCGAGTGCCTAGAATATGGAACACTTGATCCACTCGATGTTTTAGGATCTCTTGATCTTGACGGTGATTTCGGATTTCCACCGTTAAGTTTTGAAGGAGTTCTCGGATCTCCATTTCCCCGCCGGTCACGTTTGACGTTTCTTCGTCGTTGGAGGACGCTAGCAATTGACCCACGCTACGACTTGGCATGTCCCCCTTTTGGGCCATTATCTCGGGCCTTCCTTCATTCGGTATTTAACTCGTAATGCCCCTACCTGTGTGCAATAAAAAAACGCGTGTATGAAGAATTTGCCTTCCTTACCAAAAATAAAAAAGAAGAGTTAGGGGATGTTGTTCCAAGTTTGATCCTTGCTCCCTCCCTTTACTTGCGTAGATTTACTCAAAAATAAAGTCTCATCATTCATATTTCCACTCCACTAGGTCTAGTTGATCGTATAAATCGGTACATTTACATAGTTCGTGAACTTTGCTACTTAGTTCACTAGAATTTACGACCACCTTCCCTCGTTTGTGAAAAAGCTAGGGTTATCAACTTTAGACGGCATTCGGCACCGCTGGAAAAACATAATCTCTCCCCCTTCACTCCGCTCCCGTTTGCCTTCTCTTCGTGACGCAAAAACCTCAGCCTTCCCGAACCACCCATGGCGGCCACAACAGGACCACCGGAGAACGGCTCTACCACAACATCGCATTTACCGGCGATTAATCTTCCATCAGAAACATCCGATCCCTCTATCACTACTGTCAGCACTACCGGAGAGGCAATTGCAAACCCTACACTGCCTCAGGCAACGGAAGCGCCAGTGCCGGCGGCGGAGAAGTGGCCTGGTTGGCCCGGTCACTGCGTTTTCAGGTTGATTGTTCCGGTGGCTAAAGTCGGAAGCATAATCGGCCGCAAGGGAGAACTGATTAAGAAGTTGTGCGAAGAGACGCGCGCTCGTGTTCGCGTCCTCGACGGAGCTGTTGGAACTCCTGACCGTGTTGTTAGTTTTCTATTCTTTTCTATCTGGTTCTCCCTCTTTTCTCTCTCGGATTCTTGGTGAATAGAGCAAACAAATTTGTTTCTTTGTATTAATTTATTGGCGTATATTTTCTTTGCATAGATTGTGAAATTATATTAGTATGCATTGCTTTGAATATATTATGCATTTTAGTAGTTTGTGGAAGATATGCTTTGAATTAGACATTCTTTCTGTAAATAAAATTATGTCGATTTGTTCTTTCAGAACTTGTCTAGATTTGATGGTAAATGATTAGTTGTTTGTATTTTAAACACCACCTGTTTGTAGCCGTAACAAGCCTGTGGCATAGGCAGTAACCTCTCCAAAAACTCTATTGCTGTATGGCTGTGGAAGTGCGATGGATGTGCTTGTAAATGGTCCAGGAAATGCAAGCGTACCGGCATGAAAAATGAAAGATGAGAAAAAGAAAACTTTTTTTTTTCTTTCAATTTTATCCACTCAGATAACTTATTATCTCAATATTGGAGTTTGTTATCCATCAATAGAAAATGTTTGCAAAGCAAAATATATAAAGGCAACTATATGCTTTGAAAATGAGATTCTGTTGAAATTTTGGAGCTCCTTCACTAAAACATAATTGTTGAAATATTTAGTGCCAAGATTTAACCAATTGTATGCTTTGTACTTTGTAAGCTACTAAATTCACCAACCCATTCAATAAAACATAATTATTGAAATTTTTACCGCCAAGATCTAACCAAATAGTATGCTTTGTAGACTACTGGACTGTTGGTGACTCTAGAAATATTTTGATTCTTGTTATTCTTCCTTGGTTTATCTACTTTAAGTCATGATGATGGCTTCGTCAGTAATAACCCACTTGTTCTCCATTTTTTAGGTATTAATTTCAGGGAAAGAAGAGCCAGATGCACCATTGTCTCCTGCTATGGATGCTGTTGTTAGAGTTTTCAAACATATTAATGGGTTAACTGAGAATGGTGCTGAAGGAGATTCATCTGGAGCAGCAGGATCAGCATTTTGTTCGACAAGATTAGTAATTGCATCTTCACAGGCTATTAACTTGATAGGAAAGCAAGGCTCCGTGATCAAGTCTATACAGGAGAGTACTGGTGCATCTGTGAGAGTTCTTCCTGGAGGTATATTAATTTATTTAAATGTAGCACTTTAATTATATATATATATATATATATTTGTATATATCCTTCATCCTTGTATGTTCTTTTCTTTGCTTTATCTGTAGGATAACATCAGTAGGGGACTAATGTGATTATGTGACTCAAGTCACTCAATTGTAAAATGGATAACATCAGTAGGGGGACTAATGGGATTATGTGACAAGCTGAAACATATGTCCTATCTCTATGGAATTTGATGTATTTAAGTGTAAAGATTCATTGTTTAAGGGACTTCAATACAAAGGAAATTTATAAATTAGGATTATACTGTCATTTCATGTGAAAGTATCTTTACTGTGCGGCATTCTGTCTATTGGAAAGAAATAAGACAATAGTTTTGCAAGGGAACCGAAATGTAAGTTAAGAAATGCCAGCATTCTGAAAAAAATTCAATAATTTGGAACAGTCCTTGATTATATGTGGATTTTGAGACAATTTAGACACCATCTAACCTGCTCGTTTTCTTCTGCTAAGTCACCATCCCTCCTGGCAAGTGGCATCCATCCCATCTTTTGTGCCTTGAACCCACGATGTGTGCACATCTAGCATTGTGCATACATCATAAAGCCTTTTTATTCCTTTGATGCTCACACTTTATGTAGTCACTGCTTATAGTGCTGAGTTGTACTGAGAACAAATTATTGTTTGTGATGTGCAAGTTGTAGAAGCACAAGGGGGTCTTTTTGGATAATGAAGTTTATATATGTAAAAAGCACCTGGTTTATTAAAAGTCTTTTTCAACCTCATATTCAGAGCCTTTTGAGTACTTAAAAACCCAGCATTTACTTTGTTCTCAAATGTATGGGTTGCCAATTCAACTGCTATTAAACCTTCTTGTAGAATTGGTAGTCTCTTTTAGGGAGTAAGGAGTAACTGTAGGATGATCTTTTCTTTGTGCTTTATTACTATCTATCTGGTTTTGTTTTTACTTCGTTCTGTATCACTTGGTATTCTTTATTTTGCTGAGAGCATGACTTTTTTTTTTTTTTTTTTGTCTTTTCTAGATGAGACACTATCATCTGCAGGATCAGATGAGAAGATTGTTGAATTGCAAGGAGAAGCTTTGAAGGTTGCTAAAGCCTTAGAAGCAGTAGCTCAACAGCTAAGGAAGTTCTTGGTTGATCAAACGATTATTCCCCTGTTTGAGAAGACTGTAAGTTTGACTACAGTCAATATCTGGTTCTTATATAAGACCCATGCTGTTATCAATGTCTCACAATTACATTATGTCTTTCATCAGCAGAACTCCACTGTATCACAGGATCGCCAAGTAGACACATGGCCTGACAAATCATTTATTCTCCCAGCTTCACAAACTGGAGGTGGCAGTGAGTATCCCTTTCATTTGAAAAGGGAGCCTTTATTTCTTGACCGAGACACTCAACTGGAGTCTCGACTTGCTCCTCCCCCACTTTCAGTATATAATCAAGAGTCAGGGTTATCATCTTTGCGTCCTCTAGGCCTTGGTCGTACTGGGGCACCAATTGTAACACAGGTTTGTTGAAAAACTATAATGCAACTCATCTATGTATGATGGTGCCTATACATATTATGATTTTAGTATTTGACTCCACATCATATACCAGTGTAGTATGTGATTGTTTTGTGCAGATGATCAAGAGCTTTGAAAACTGAAAACTTCCTGCTAGCAGGGATACATTCGTTGGTTATCTTGAATGATTTACTGAGGGTTTTGGAATAATTTCTCTCTTCACAATTATAGCTCCTGAGTCCTGAAGCAAAAGCATTTTTCAAGGGTTCATTTGTTTAGATATTGATTAGTGAGGGTATATTTTTTAGACAATTGTGGGAGGGTGTTCAATTAAGGACATCAATGTATTAGGTAGGTTTATGTAAGTTTAGTAATAGGGGTGTGGGAGTCCAACTCCATGGTGATTTTGGAGATGGAGTGGAGTTTTTTTTCTCCTCATATTTCCTACACTAAATAAGTTGGTTGAACATAGAAAAAAGCATCAAGTGAGATTTTGTCACTTCTAGTACAGTCTTTTTGAGAACCTCTATAATCTGCTGTGATCCATTGTTTCCAAGGGCTCTCTTTGAGAAGTTGTATGCATTGGGACTAAGTAGGTTGATTCCTCGAGAGCCATGGCTGACACTCGCATGTTATATTAATATTAGTAAATACTTAATTATCGGGAGAAATGTACTTCTATGTTGCTGGAACCGTGTAGGTCAATGTCATGACTTTGGGTGTGTAGATAAAAAATAATGTGAAGAATTTGTATAGCATTTCTTATTTTCTTGTTCTCTGATTGTCATGATGACTTGTATCTTTCCTTAAAATTAATGGTGGTCAATGTTCTGTTAATATTCCGTCATACTTGCAGGTTGCTCAGACAATGCAAATACCATTAACTTATGCAGAGGACATCATCGGCACAGCTGGGTCCAATATTGCATTCATTCGGCGGAGTAGTGGGGCAACTATAACTGTCCAAGAAAGTATGGCTTATCCGGAAGAAATTACAGTGGAAATTAAAGGCACGGCTTCCGAGGTGCAAGCAGCTCAACAACTAATTCAGGTGCATGTGCTTTTACTATTATGTTTTATCATTGCTTTGCTCACATATGATAGTGTGCACCTGGTTTTGTTTTCTTTTGCTTTGAGTTATTGGTCAACTTAGCTTTTAAATGTAGTATTTGGAATTTGTTTGTGTATTTAGTTTACCAATGCAAAAGGATTGGTTTGATGCAACTCCTTCCAACCCACATCTCCTTTCCGCAAAACAAAACGACTTCTTGTGCATGTAGATTGACCGATATAATCCTTTTTGCATTGGTAGCAGCAGTTAATGAAGAAATTCAACATAGGATAATGGAGTAGGGAGTGTCTAGGTTTGAATCCCACCTACTACATCAGTTAAGAGGGAATATGCCACCGCCTTATGTATCATGTTGACTTGTAACTTGGTCTATACCAGAAGTACTAGTGAGCTATTTTCCTACCTACAGTTATTTTACTTGCAGGAAAGGGTATTTTTTGCATTTTAAAATCTGTACAAAATGGTCAAAAAGAAGCTGAATCTTTCTGGCTGTATGTTTCCTTTGCATTATACAGCTTTTTAGTCAGTGATATGTCATTTTTTTTGCCTTGAAACTGGAAGATACATTCTTCTTGTTTTATGACAAGGGTTTTTCTTGCTTCTTCACAGGAGTTCATAAACAATCACAAAGAACAGCAGTTCAGAAGTAGCTATGGTCAGCTGAGTAACAGCACCAATTATTCATCATCATTGTTGCCATCACAACAGCCTTATGGTGGTGGTGGCGGCGGCTATGGTGGATCTGGTGGTGGAGGCAGTTTCAGGCTCTAAACAGACATATTAAATGGATGCCTGGCATGATGTTCAAGTTTCTTGCTGGTGTATGTTTTCATGCTTGCTGTCAATATATGCAGTGGGAATTGACTAGGAATTCAAATTTCATGCATCCTATCTGTGCTAATTGGCAGTCAATCTTGTGCTATCTTTGTCTTTGGACTAGTCACAAGCTTTGTATCACTAACACATGTACAAGGAAGAAAAGTGCTTCTTGAAGAATCAAATTAATACTAGGACGTGATTAAAGTTGTGATGCTTTGCTATGGATAACGTCTTTTTTTTTTCTTACAGTAATGGTAGTTGTAGAGATGTCAATTGAGCAGGTGTGGTTAAATTTCATATCATATTGGTTTGGATGGTTTTTAAGATTCTACTTACATTATAATTAATTTTTGCTTTTATGGTCGAAGTTGGATCACAGCCAACTTGGGTATGGTCCTATCACCTATGGAGCATTTAGGCTTTGATTGCTTTTAAGTTGCTTTAACTCCCTTCACCTTCCTTTTAATCTTCTTTTCCTTGTAATTGTGTAGGGAAAATGAATCCTTGTCTCTTTACGTGGTTGATTTCAACCAAGTCTTACCATCTCTTTTACCATTAGGCCATTTTACCGTTAGGCCAAGGTGGTTTACATGTTTTGCTTTGCCGGCTGGTTTACGAACTCGGTGGAAGATGGTTCCTTGTTAAAAAAAATTTCAATTTCTGCTGTAGTTTAAGAAATAAGTAGTTACTACTTTCGTGTTACGGACGAGGCTCCGGCTTTTCACGTATCAACGGTGAGGGCAATCTGGTCATTTGACACCCGAAATCAGCGACAGTTGCGCGAATTTTCATATCTAACAGCTAGCGCGAATACAACCATATGAAATGACTAAACTGCCCCGTGGGTGTTGGCAGAGGGGGCCAAAAAATTCTCTCATTCTCGTCGATCGTGAACGTGAAGAGCACAACTCCATCATCCCACGCACCATCAATTTGTTCTGTTACGACAAGGCAGAGAGAGAAAGGCAGAGACGATCATCAACCTTTCTCTCCACCGCCATTGTTCCATTTCTTTCTCCTCCGGTAACCTGCTCCCAATGGGGTCGCTTAACAGCTTGCGGAAAGCCGTCGGCGCTCTCAAGGACTCCACCACCGTTAGCATTGCCAAAGTCAACAGCGAATTCAAGGTTTATCTCTCCTCCTGATTTCCCCTCTCTCTGGAACATTCCGATTGGAATTCGATCGCCTTAAGCGTTTCTTCTTTTCCGTTGCGTTTTGTAGGATTTGGATATCGCCGTTGTTAAGGCCACCAACCACGTCGAAAATCCTCCCGCAGAACGCCATGTGCGAAGTAATCTCGTTTCTCCCCCTGTGGACCTTTTTGATGAACATTTTGCTTGTCAAATGTGTTAAAATGGTCAAGTTGTAGATATCGCATTTTGGTCTCGGAATGAAGATTTGATATTGTATTCTTGATTTTGACAGAATTGTTCGCGGCAACATCTGTGGTGCGGCCACGGGCGGATGTGGCCTACTGCATTCACGCTCTCGCAAGACGATTGGCCAAGACGCGGAATTGGATTGTAATTACCTTTACAATCATCTTCCGATCATGATCTTATGATTTCCTCCTATTTCAATCCTATCGTTGATATGGTTTATTTTGTATGTTTGTATAAGTGATTGATGACTACAAAATAAATTAGCCAAAATAACCAATCTAACACTTACTATCCAAATGTAAGAAGAAAATAGCATATCTTAGATGCCAATTTTGTTGCAATACCTCACTACTTCAGCTCAGAGATGGATGGTTTGAGATGGTCTTTGAGTGATTTACAGTCTCTGAAGCAGAATCTGGACTTCACGACTTTACGTGCATAACCAATATCTGAAAGAAGCATTAACAGTATGTGTACCATAAGTTAAAAGTATCTTAGTTGGCTTAGCATTTCATTTCTACCAATTTGTATCATGGAGGCAGGTGTGTTTTTCACAAGTTCAGGTGCAGAACAAATATTTCAGCTAGAGAACTCTTGGTTTAGCATGATGCACACACTAGTCAATTAAAATATAACCCGATACTGAAGCAAACTTTCAGACTCAGTTTTTTTTTTTCTATCAGAAACTAACGTCTGTATTGTTTGCAAGTGTTCTTGAATTTGTGTCCCGAGCAATTATATCTCTTAATGTTGCTATAACTAATTAATTCACTTATATATGTATTCAAGTGCCTTTGTTCATGATTGAACTTTGCACCCATGAGTCACTTTTCCACTATGATGTTGCAGGTTGCTGTAAAAGTACTGATAGTTATTCATAGGACATTAAGAGAGGGTGATCCTACATTCAGAGAGGAGCTCATGAAGTACTCATACAAGGGCCGGATCCTAAACATATCCAATTTCAAGGATGACTCAAGTCCACTTGGTTAATTCCTCCCTATGTAACCAGTGGCTGTGTCCAAGTTCTTAAAATCTTTAAACACTTTCTGGTTGCTTGACTAACTGGATTAATTTTCTTGTAGCATGGGATTGTTCAGCATGGGCTCGCACGTATGCACTATTCCTTGAAGAAAGATTAGAGTGCTTCAGGGTCTTGAAATATGATATTGAGACAGAACGCTTGACCAGAGCCTCCCCAGGTGCAACGAAGGTGACAATAAAAGAATCATGCTTTCCATATAGATTTTGTAATAATATGATCATATTGATCTAAAAATCCGGTTGCTGGTAAAAAGGTACACAGTAGAACAAGGTTGTTGGCAGCAGAAGAGTTGTTAGAACAACTACCTGCATTACAACAGCTTTTGTATCGTCTGGTGGGTTGTCAGGTAAAGGCTGAAAACTTAACAGAATCATTAGTATTGCGTTTATTTCTCTAGTTGACCAAAGAAAAGTCTCTGACATGCTGACCAATTGCAGCCAGAAGGAGGAGCTTGTGCCAATTACCTGATACAGTATGCTTTAGCATTGGTATGCAATCTATCCTTCCATTCTGCAATAACTTTGCTTAGAACTGCTTAAGTGGACATCTTTCAGTCATGACACTCCTGAATAACGTTTTAAAGTTACTATCTTCACAAAATCTTCTGATGCTGTAAATGAGTTCTTGTTAATGCTTCTAAAAATCATGTTAAATTTTCTCGGGTCTATCAGGCGCTTCCTCCTGACATGTTCAGGTTATGGGTGATAATGTTGATGTTTTTGCTTGATAAAGAATTTATTGTGTATTGCACTTCTATATTCTGATTCTACATTTGCTTCGGATTATGTTTTTGTCCTTCATGCTAGTGTGTTACAAAACTAAAATCTCTCTTACCATATTCAGACTCATGTAGAAAAAGTAGTTCCTTTGTTATATATTAGTAATTGAAAGCTCATAAAGTTGTATTATTTCATCTTGGATAGCTCTTATCCGTAGCTTCTTGAGAAGGCACCAAGGGTATTGCATTTACCTTGTTTAAAGAGTACAATTGTAAAATCCTCATCTATTCACTGCTAATATCTTGATGATAAATGCTAATGTCTGCTCACTTCTTTCTACTATTTGGATTATTATTGTTTTCTTAATAAAGCAATATAAGCAGACTTTCTTCCTTGACTCATTTTTGGTGACCAAGTCTTCTCAATGCTTGTTTGGGATGTAGGTTTTGAAGGAAAGTTTTAAAATTTATTGTGCCATCAATGATGGAATCATAAATCTTGTTGATATGGTATGTTATCTCAACCAATAGCATCTTGTTGACTCAAAATTCTCACCAAATTAGTTTAGCTAATTATTTCCTTCATATGTGTACATGCTTCTAGTATTTTGAGATGAGCAAACATGATGCAGTAACAGCACTCAGCATTTATAAAAGAGCTGGTCAGCAGGTATAATTAACTCCCTTTTTCAAATATTATGCATAATATATTCCATATATATGTGTGTGTGACGGGTTTCTTCAACCTTTTTGACTACGTGCAGGCTGAAATGCTTTCAAGCTTTTATGATTTTTCCAAGCGTTTGGAGCTTGCCAGGAACTTTCAGTTTCCAATATTGAGACAGGTTTTTGTTCTGAAAATGAATAGTCTATGGGGGATGGGTGACTTCTAGTTCATATTAACCAATAGTTCTTTTGTTGGCAGCCACCCCCTTCTTTTCTTGCGACTATGGAGGAATATGTAAGAGAAGCACCCCTAACAGGTTCACTTTCACAGAAAAGACTGGTGAGGAAACTGACTTACTGTTGTTCTGTCAAATTTAATGAAGCATTCGTGCTTCTTGCCTCTTGGTCTGATTTATTTTTATGGCATGGAAAACATGTCAAAGACATTATTGCTTATTCTTCTTCTTACCACTTTCTCACCTCTCACCCAATGTTTTCTTTTTTATTTAAAAAACTTTCATCCATGCTTGAGCCCTAGTGATATCACAAAGATACAATATGTTTTGAGGTTACCTTTGGTTTCAGAAATTTAGCTGGTACATTGAATATCTGGCTGTTGATAGTCACTGATTTTGTTAAACACAGGAGTATAATGATAGGGATGAATCTCCTGCAGAAGAATCCCAGGAAGAGGAAGAAGAGAAAGTTGATGTTGAACTTGAAGTCGAAGAGCCAGAGCTAGAAGAGCAAGAAGAGCCAGAGCCAGAGGCTTTGGTCGAGTCTGAACCTCCTCCCCTTTTAGCAGCAGAAGATGATCTTCTGGTATGATAAAGAACCTCGCATTGTATACCGCATTCAAATGATTGATATACTCATTTTAATTTGTTATTTTTTGCTGTTTCCATGTAGGGCCTGAATGAGATCAATCCCAAAGCTGCAAAGCTAGAGGAAAGCAATGCTTACGCTCTTGCTATCTTTCAACCTGGTATGTACCAACTTCCCTCTCTTCCCCTCCGGAAATATGTATGAAACTAAAATTCAAGCGCGAGTTTAGGTGAGGTGAGCGCTGGATAATATAAAAATCCAATTAACTAGCATATGAAACTCCTCTCATTATGGGGTCCTAACCCACCCTTGACCTTGAGCCAAATATTTATCGATAAGACAATAGTACTGCTCAAGGTGTCATCAAAATCCATAGGTAGCAAGTAGCGACTCTAACTATGAAATCTTTTTTCTAGAAGATGAGCTAGATAAAAAAGATTGGTTTTGGATCATGTCATTCAAGTTTATTCTATTTAGTTGGCATTTTTGTAGGTGAGTTCAGTTAATATTAAAAAGAGAAGGTAAGTAGTGACTAAGTGACCAGAAATTTCTTTGTGATCCTAGAAGATATCATTGATCAGAAACTGTTGCTTTAAACTTTCTGTGGCATCTCGTCTTTTTGTTTATCATCCTCACAATCTAATGCAAAATCTTTGACAAATACAATAGCTAGTTATTGTGTTACATGTACTAAGTATTAACAAGTTGATACACTCATTTAGATTTATACATCAATAATTTCTCTCTGAAGTCCATGTTCCCCTAATTTGGACGATTACACAGGAAGTGATCCACAATCTTCAAGTCGTGCATTGAGCGATCTCGGTGGAACCACGGGATGGGAGTTAGCCCTTGTAACTGCACCAAGTAGTAATGTTAGCCATGTGTCAGACAGCAAATTTGTATGTTCCTTCACTCTGGCAATCTTCCCTATCAATCCGGGAAAGCTGCCATATTTCTGTTTATATATTGCTTTCTTTAGACATCATTTTAATCCTCCATGAACAATGCACCGAGTTTGGCATTCATCTTATTCAAACAAAGCCTATATGTATTGGTAGTACAGCGACCTTATACTAGTTTTCAAATTCATGATCTAGTTGTAATAAAAAAAAAATAGGTGACAGTGTGTCACCTATCTCCTATCTCAGGCCTCTTCTAAGCTCAGTGTTGACATCTTATTAACAGCTTCAGTTGTATATGTAATGAGGTATTACAAGCTATAATTAAGCAGCCCAAAAAAACATTTATTTTGCATCATATGACCGTTTTCTCTTCTGGTTTATCATGATACACTCTTGTTGTCTTTTTGTGCCTTAAGAATGCATTGCCCTTTCTTTCTATTGATAATAGTGATAGCTCCTGTAATTTTTCATCCATGACTAATCTTAGGATCTTTTATTTTACCCAGGCCGGTGGGTTCGACAAACTATTACTTGATAGCTTGTACGAGGACGATTCTGCAAGGAGACAAATAGAGCTGCAAAATGCAGGGTATGGATACGGAAATGGAATGACTATGCGGAATCAATTTGATCAACAACACGATCCATTCGCAATGTCCAACAGCATTGCACCTCCCACCAATGTCCAAATGGCAATGCTATCGCAGCAACAGCAAATGCTCCAACAACAACAAATGTTCCAACAACCTCAATTCAACCAACAGCCTTATCAAACAACACCTGCTCAGTTGATGGGTGGACCTAATCCCTTTGGAGATCCATTCTCTCCAAGTCCTTTACCAAACACGATGACGCCCCAACATGGGAATTTTGGTCTAATTTAGAAGATGCAATGTTTATTTAATCTGCCCCCTCTTAGGTTTTGTTACTCTTTTCAGTCTCCTGTTGATTGGTCCTGTTGTTGTGAAGTTGCGATGTTCCATGTGTAGTGAGAGTGTTAAAAAGTTTCTTTACTCCATTTGTACGTACTATGACGGAGCATTGTTTATATCTGCCACCATTTGAGTAATGAATGATTAACCAACTATAATGGAATTCAGCTGCATTATTTATGTCTTCTGGGTTGGAGAATTGGATATTTTGAGAGTTTGATTGTTAGTTTCTCACTAAAACTGAATATTGTCAAGTTGGTTCACCATGGGTTTGACTAGTCTATTAATTGGATTATTTTATCGGTCTACGTACTACAAGGATGTACCACTTCCTCGCTATTCTTGACAAGATCCCGAGCTTATACTACCATAGAAAACTCACATCCAACAATCTAAAATATAGATCTGATGTCGATGGTTGAATGAATAATGGAAAAACAAAGGTATGCACTTTCAGTTTCAATTATACTAACTATTAACAAGTCTAATTATAGGACAAACTCCACAACCAACAAACTTCAGTGGCAGTCTGTCTACACAGAGACAGAGACATGCAAAATACAACCAACTCTTGAGACATTAAGCAAGTCAAACTAGTCACTAATCCAGATTTTTTAAGTAGCCATAAGACTTCATAAAATAACAAGAAAAACTAAGGCATTATTTTGCATTAAATTACATTAAATGATGCATTTAATGCAAAATAATACATTAAATGGTGCAATCCAAGCACACTACAAGTCATCAGCTGCAGAAATCAGCTAAGTCAAGCAAGCCCAGAAGGCCAAACAAGGCTTTCATAGTAGTTATAAACTTTGGGCAACCACTCAGATTTATAGTTAGCAAGATGCTTATTTCCTTCTCGACCACATAAGAGGAGTTCGCCATCCTGGTCTAGTGCAATGCTCTCACCACTTCTCCAAAATCCGACAACACCTTTGAAATTAGGCCCAAGTTGTACAGTCAACTTCTCTATCTGAAACGAAGCCGTGCCACCATCATCAAACTTAGTCAGCTTCCTAATGTCAGCCCTTTCAACAAATGAAACCCCTCCATCTAATTGTTGAAACTCACAACTCATTACAACAGGATGTTCTCCCATAGCTTCCATGCGCTCAATCCTCAAGTTACTGTTAACGCTAGGTGGTAAAGGATGAAATCTGAAACTATCTGCTGATGCATCAAACCAAACAATGAGTTCATCCAAATTACCTCCTGTTTTGGGGGCAAACCAATAGGGAACACCACTAACCACAGCTCCACCATACTGTGGTCTAATTAACCATGGGAAATCAACAATCTCTGTCGTTCTCCATGTATTGGTTCTAGTATTGTAGATTTCAATCCTGGCTACGAAGGGCAATTTGGCATAATATCCTCACAACCTTGTAGCTATCGGTTTCTTGATCATATGCAAATCCCATAGTAACACATTCGAAACTTCTTAACACCAATTGGGGGTTTGGGATCTGAAAATGTTTCCTTGTTGCTGGATTCCATAACAAAATGGAAGTGGCATTGATGCATAGATTCAAACAAACTAAGCCATTTATAGACCCCACCGCTTGGATGTAGTTGAAATTACCTTCAAATGAGAAGTTGATATCTCTCTTGATATAGTCTCCACCTGATTGTTCAAGCAAATGAGAGAAGATGGAATCTAACCTCCTGCATCTTTTAGTGCGAACGAGCAAGGATAATCGACTGGTCATCAGAATGTGATAATTTTGTTGGGTGAAGGGCGGGCTTTTGAAGAGAACGCACCATGCTTTACAAACAGATTTGAAGCGGAGGATGGAGATAATTGGGAGTTGAACAAGTATTTGTATCATTATGTCACCAGGCAGTTGGCTTGTTCCCACAGCTCCCAACAAGTCACCCCAAGATATATCAGGTTCATCTCCTTGGCTTGCCATTTCATCCCTCAATCTAAATAAAGTACATAATCAGTTTAAAACGGAAAATGAATTCAAAATCAAACATCACAGGACAAAATTCATATAATTCTGATGACATTATATTAGGGAGTAGCTGATTTTCATGGAAATAGAAAAAATATATATCCACAACATCCTGAATCTTTCTCATTGGAAACAGACAGCGATCAATTCCTTTGAAATCTGCATCTCACATTAGCACTATGAACGGATGGCCTAAGAACTACGAAAACCTAAAAATGAAAACCTAAACTCGAACGCAATAATCAAAAGGAGGCATATAAGAAAATAGACGTCCAAGATCCTTAGAAACAAGCAAGAAACGAACAAATGCCCCCATCGAACACAAATTTAGGGCTTAAAACACATCAAAATCTTTCCACAAACCACTGTGCCTCTTCAAAATGTCGAAATATAATAATCGAAGAGAGAAAACTGAGAGTGTACCAGAAATCTGATGGAGTGATTGTTGATGCCGACTTAGACGGTTTTAGAGACAATTCCCAGAAAACTGGGAGTGAGCAAGAGTGAAGACGTTCGCGGTGTTAACAGCAATCATTCATGACAAATGAATAAGTACTTTTAAATCACAAAACTATAAAAGTTAGTCATATTCTTATAATTTAAAATTAATAATTAATTTATTAATAAGAGTCCGGTTCAGATGCAAATGGTGCCCAAGTGCGAAATAAAAAAGAACAAGAACCGTTGGATGAAGAAAAATCAAAGGCGTTAATCATTTCACTTAAAATGGAAAAAAAAAACGGCACGAGCGAATTATTCGCGAATTATTCGCGTTTTTTTTGAAAAAAAGGAAATAAGACGCGCGCCTTGATTGTTCATCAATATTGTGGATTTGTTCATCAATGATATAAATTTGTTCATCAATGATGTGGATTTGTTCATCAACACTATAATTTTGTTCATCAAAACTGTGATTTTATGCATAAATAAATTATTACTTGTGTATTAAAAATCTATTGCTTGTACGTAAAAAATGAACAAATGTGTATCAAAATTGTATGAATATGTTCATCAATATTGTGGATTTGTTCATCAATGATATAGATTTGTTCATCAATGATGTGGATTTGTTCATCAACACTATAATTTTGTTCATCAAAACTGTGATTTTGAACAAATGTGTATCAAAATTGTATGCAATATGTTCATCAACATTGTGATTTTTTTCATAAAAACGAAAATATTTGTTCATTGATTTTGGCATATTAGTTCATCAGTTTGTGCATATTTGTTCATCAGTAACATCAATTTGTTCATTGGTTTATGCATGTTTGTTCATTCCTTTTTCATATAATTGTTCATTGCTAGATGCATATTTGTTCACTAGTAACCTCAATTTGTTCATTAATATATGCATATTTGTTCATTAATAACGTCAATTTGTTCATAGCTAAATAAGGCACAATCACTCCTCTTCGATTTGTTGCTATCTCGTTCTCTTAGCATACACCATATTATTGCAAAGTCAGATTTTTTATTTATTATCCTTTGCATTTAAGTTTCTACATCAAACTTATCTTATTTTGGTACTATATTAAGCACTTCATTGGTATTGACAAGTTAGTCTTAAAGCACTTCAATGAACAAACAAAGGTTAGATCAATAAATAAAAAAGTTATATCAATGAACAAATAGGGTATATTAATGAACAAACAATAGTATACCAATGAACAAAAAAGAGTATATTAAAGAATAAATAATGGTATACCAATGAACAAATAATGGTATATCAATGAACAAACAAGGTTATATCAATGAACAAATATTGATATATCAAAATTAATTATATGTTCATTGATTGTATACATTACCATCATCTCCAACACACCTACTCAGAAAAAAAGACACGAAAGGCAATAAGCCCCGTATACAAACTTCTCACCACACACTTGATGGAATAATCAAAATCCAAAACAAATATTCTTAATTAATTTCAAAGAACTCTTACTCCACGATGAGCAAATTAGATTTACTAAGTTTGAGTTTGTTGTTGTTAACTAACAACCAAAACAATTGTTAAAATAATTTCAAAACGAGTACAAAGCTAGATTCAACAAAAGTTCTATGGATAAAATCATATTTTAATCAAAACAATATGGCTACATATGATCACAAGTTCTCGAGACAAGTCCAAAAGTAGAAATTGGGTAAAAAATCAGCCACGAAGGCAGATCCAAATAAATTTCTCACACATCAGAAAAGACAATTGACCATCACACAAAAACCATAGCCATCGCCTAACAGACATCCAGACGAAAGAAAACAGGTTTACTACATAAACACAGCCCGACAAAATTTTTTGGGAAAAAAAACAAAGGCGAGCAACGCCTACCACTCAGAGAAAGTCTGATATAACAGTGCAAAGTCGGTCGGAATAATTCGGGACAAACAAACGAAATTTGGGGATCCAAAATCTCATATTGAACTTGAAGTAAAATTAACAAGGGGTTTTCAAACTAAAAGCTCAACATGATAGAAAGAAGAAAGTGGTTGGATCGAATTTCACACCTCCATTCACAAAATCAATATATCTTTCCTTTGAATGTCTATTTGAATGGATAAGGGATGGCCTTCTCGGCCAAATTTGCTCTTCATCTTTCTAGAGGTTTTAGAAAGAAGTCAGAGCAAGTTCGACTCATATCTATTGGATTGAACAAATAGAATGAATATATGATTTAATAAAACATTACACCTTAAATACACTTATTGGAATATATTATGTATATTTAGTTTATTTAGTTGCCTTTTATGTATTATGTGTATATTTAGTTGCCTTTGTTAGTAGTTTAGGGTTAGCTGTAGACTTGTATATAAACGTTTTTACGTTCAATATCAAATCAGGGTTTTCAGGCCACACAATTCTTTATGGTATCAGAGCAACGGAGAATTTTCCGATCCAAACCCTAAACCGGGCCGCCACATTCACGCCGCCCTTCTACTGACCGGAAGTCCACCGGTCTGCTTCGTTCTGTTCATTCCATTCTTCGTTCTTTTTTCAGTTGCAACCATGCCAGGAAAGGAGGAAAACCTAAAACCTAATTCGCCTTTTTACCTTCATCCGCCGGATCATCCCGGGATGAAGATATGTCCCGTTGTTCTCAAGGGAGACAACTACCAAGAGTGGGAGTTGTGCATCCGTAATGCGTTTAGAGCAAAGCGGAAACTCGGGTTCATTGACGGAAGCATTATGAGGCCTGATGACTTGGACGGTATGAAAGATTGGTGGAGCGTCAATTCCATACTTGTCGGATGGATAATTCAATCTATCGAGGAATCCATACGATCTACAATCACGTATTATGAGACCGCTAAGGAGTTGTGGGAGGACTTGAAGCAACGTTTTTCAGCTGGGAATGGACCTAGGGTTCATCAATTGAGAACCGATCTTGCCCGGTGTGTTCAAAGTGGCAAGAGCGTCGTTGATTATTGGGGTTGTTTGAAGCGGATTTGGGACGAATTGTCCAATTACGAGAGCTTGAGGAGATGCACTTGCGGCAAATGCGAGTGTAAATAGGCTGACGAGATCACGAAAGAGCGCAAGGAGGAGCGCATCCATAATTTTCTGATGAGTCTCGATGAGTCGTACTCGATAGTACGCTCGCACATTCTTGCGCAGGACCCTCTGCCCAAATTAAGCAGGGCCTACGCAATGGTTGTCGCTGAAGAGCGTTAGTGGACGGTGATCGCCGGGCGTGACTCGCGAGTTGAAGGCAGCGCCTTTGCTGCGCAGGCCGGCAAAACTCAGCGCCAAGATCGACAGTTCGAAGGGTCTGGTGCAGGGGCTGGTGCGCGTGATTCAGGGCAGGGGCGCAGTGATTTCAGACGACAAAATCGCCCTCAGTGTACACAGTGCAAGGAAACTGGGCATGAGGCTCGGAATTGCTACGAGATTATTGGTTATCCGACGTGGTGGAGTGCAGATCGGATTGCATCGCACAAAGCGTAGTTGGTTGCTGGCGTTGAACGCGAGCGCGCGGGCACAGACAGATCCCGCGGACGCGGACATGCCAACACTGCTCAAGGAAGCGAGTCGTCTTCGGCGTCGGGCAGCTTGAACACCTTTACAGCTTCAGACAAGGCTGGTACGGGGCTGTCAGACTCACAATTTGATAAATTGGTCAGTATGTTATCTCCGTCTGGTACGTCGGGTAATATTCCGGGTATGTTTTCTAATTGGATTTTAGATACCGGTGCGTCTTTTCATATGACGGGTGACTCGTCTTTACTTACTGATTTGAGAAAAGTCAATAGTTCCACTATTTTATCTAGAGGAGTTTGGATTCATCTTATGGTTCATAAAAGTGAAGTTGGTCCTTTACTTGGAAATTTTTGTGCGATGACACTTCGTCAATTTAATAAACAAGTTAAGTCCTTTCGTAGTGACAATGGGACTGAATTTACGTGCATGCGTCCGTTTTTTGATCAAAATGGAATTCAATTTCAAACTTCTTGTGTTGGAACTCCTCAATAGAATGGCAGGGCAGAACGTAAGCATAGACATATTTTAAATGTGGCTAGAGCTTTACGTTTTCATGCTCATTTACCATTAAAATTTTTGGGAGACTGCATTTTGACAGCTGCTTATTTAATAAATCGGACTCCGACTCCCTTACTTCAAAACAAAACTCCGTTTGAGATTCTGAACGGGCGGCCTCCTTCCTATGGCCGTTTGCGTGTTTTTGGATGCTTATGTTATGCTTCAATCGTCCCTCGAAATTCTGATAAATTTGCTTCTAGAGCCAGAAAATGTATTTTTTTGGGATATCCCAAAGGTCAAAAAGGTTGGAAACTTTATGATTTAGAAACAAATGATCGCTTTGTATTTGCTGATGTTACATTCTATGAAACACAATTTCCTTTTCAAGCCTTGTTACAACCTGCTGATAATGCACTTTCTAGTGCAGAATTACCCCCGTCCGTTTTTGATGATATCCACGACCCACATTCTATTTCGCAGACAGGCGTCAGGGGGAGAGGGGTTCAATCTCCTTCTGATTCTATTCAAGAGCCCGTCCTTAGTTCCACAAATGCCCCACCGCAGACAGACGTCAGGGGGAGTGGGGTTCAATCTCCTTCTGACTCTGTTCAATTCAACTCTAATTCTAGCACCACAATGGCCCCATCACAGATAGCTAATGGGGGGGGAGGTGGGGTTCAATCCTCTCCTGTTGCTGTTCAAGAAATTCGCCGTTCTACCCGAGATCGGATTCCATCTGTGAAGTTGAGAGGTTATATTTGTAACACTGTGCGTAGTTCTGTAACCCCGACGTCTCTTTCATCTCAACCGTCCGGGTCGTCAGGTACATCCTATCCCATAGCTAATTATGTTAATTGTTCTCGTTTTTCGCTTGGCCATGTTGCTTTTATTGCTGCTGTTCAGTCTATTTCAGAGCCTGCTACATTTGCTGCTGCTGCTTCTGATCCGCTATGGCAGGCTACTATGCAAGCTGAAATGGATGCTTTGAAACAGAATGGTACTTGGACGCTTACTGATGGTACAGTTGAGAGGTACAAGGTTAGGCTGGTTGTTCTGGGTAATAATAAAAAAGTCGACATTGATTACAAGGAGACTTTTGCCCCTGTCGCCAAGATGGTTTCTGTTCGCACTTTCCTTCCTGTTGCTGCTATTCGCAATTGGGAGTTGCATCAGATGGATGTGCATAACGCTTTTCTTCATGGCGATCTGCATGAGGAGGTATATATGCGTCCTCCTCCAGGATTTTCGAGTGCTTCTGGCAAGGTTTGTCGTCTTAATCGGTCTCTGTATGGACTTCATCAAGCTCCTAGGAACTGGTTCGCCAAGCTTGCTACTGCTCTTCGCAGGTTTGGTTTCACTCAATCTCGTGCTGATTATTCGTTGTTCTCTTATTCTCGGTCTGGTGTTTGCCTTTATGTTCTGGTCTATGTGGATGATCTTATTATTGCTGGGAATGATTCTGCTGCCATTGCTAAGTTCAAGGCACAATTGAGTTCCTGCTTTCACATGAAGGATCTCGGTTTGCTTAAGTATTTTCTCGGTAATGAGATAGCCCGCTCTGCTGAGGGATTGTTTTTGACTCAGCGGAAGTACACTCTTGATATTCTGACTGAGGCTGGCTTGCTTGGAAGCAAGCCGTGTGATTTCCCTATGGAACAGAATCACAAGCTTGCACTTTCTTCTGCGCCGTTGTTCGAGGCACCTGATTGTTACAGAGGGTTAGTTGGGCGTCTTATTTATCTCACGGTTACGCGTCCTGAGATTTGCTTTGATGTTCATACTCTTGCCCAGTTTATGCAAGAGCCTACTATTGATCATTGGGATGCTACTGTTCGGGTTTTTCGTTTTCTTAAGGGCCATCCTGGCCAGGGTGTTTTTCTGTCCTCTGCGGGCAGTTTAGATCTTACTGCTTATTGTGATTCCGACTATGCGACGTGTCCTCTTACACGTCATTCGGTTACTGGGTACTTAGTTCAGCTTGGTTCTTCACCGGTTTCTTGGAAGACAAAGAAACAACATATTGTCTCCAGGTCCTCTGTTGAAGCTGAATATCGTGCTATGGCAAGCGCTTGCTCTGAGCTTCTTTGGTTGAAAGAGTTGCTTCGTTCGCTTGGCATCTCTCATTCTGCTCCTATGCGTTTGTTTTGTGACAGTCAGGCCGCTCTGCATATCGCTGCTAATCCGGTTTTTCATGATCGGACAAAGCACATAGAGGTTGATTGTCATTTTATTCGGGATCTTCTTCTTGCTGGGACGGTTTCTATTTCTCATATCCGCACTCATTTCCAGCCTGCTGACCTCCTCACTAAGGCCCTCGGTTCACAACAGTTTCAGTTACTTTTAGGCAAGTTGGGCATTCGTAATCCCCATGCTCCAACTTGAGGGGGAGTATTGGAATATATTATGTATATTTAGTTTATTTAGTTGCCTTTTTGTATTATGTGTATATTTAGTTGCCTTTGTTAGTAGTTTAGGGTTAGTTGTAGACTTGTATATAAACGTTTTTACGTTCAATATCAAATCAGGGTACAGGCCACACAATTCTTTAACACTACCAAAGTCTATGTGCTTACAATTGTAAAGAAAACATAATTGCTCATATTACAACATTATGAATCTATGATTAATAAAACATTACACCTTGTACCCTATTGTTCCTACAAATTCCATGTTTACAAGTTATGTACCCTATTCTTCCGACAAATTCAATGAATACAAGTCAAGGCTTGCTACCCGTATTGCATTCATGACTATCACAAGATATGAATTCAAATCACTCTCCCCAATTGTACAATAAAAAACAAAAGAAAAAGAAAAGAATATGTCTACATGAAGAACAATTTTATTAGATAATTTGAATGAACCCTAAAGCATGGTCATCCTCAAGAATACCAAGTCAAGAGATTAGTCTCTTTGGTGCAGCCCAACATCCGAGTCTTTCCTGCAGGTAATCAACGCATCAATGGGTGGATCCTGAACACTTCCATTCCACAGAGATTGAATTAAGAGTAAATCATGCACCAACAAGATGCTGAAAGGAGAGGATAACTAAATCAAGATCATCAGCTTTCATCTGCACATAAAGAAAACTCTGTAGGGTGAAGTCCATTCATAAAGGAAGGATAGTAAGATTTCTGTAAGAATTGATACCATCCTTTTTACTTGATAGGCAGGTACAAAATAATCATACAACACTCTTTCACACTTCAATTTACAACATAGCTTACCAGGTGTGTTGTACACATTCAACAATAAAAAAAAATATTGCTACCTTTAATCACAAACAAACAATAAAATTAAGAATTTACATACATACAGACAAGCCTCATGCCTCACATCTCACACAGAAGGTTGCTGATTTTCCTAAGCTCCTTGAGTGCATAAACGGCTGTAACTTGACCATTCTCTGCTATCGGATTCTTGGACAAGTTTAGGGAGGCAGTTTGATGCATGCCTTGCTGGAACACAGACTCTATTACCTGGAAGCAGATTCTCAAGAGGTTAGCATCTATCAAATGGAAAAATCCATCTATGTTTTTTATAGAATCAGATGCAGATTCACTGATAAGCAAATAGCAACATAGTTAAGGCTATTGTAGTAATATTAAGTGCAAATTTTAAAGGTGAGTAGGATCTCCTTCATCCTCTCATTCCTAGCAATATAATTTCATGTCATCAAGACGCCATGTTTTTGCAACTTATAACTCAAAAGTCTTGGTCATCGCTCTTTACCTCCCAAGTCCTAAGCATTTTCATTCACGTCTCAAAATTATCATTTAGCCTCAAACTTGTAAAAAGCTGATAAATACTGGAGAAAAAAAACAAGGCCCACATCTAGTGAGTAAAAAAAAATCACAAGGCTTTCAATTCCACATTCCTTTTTCATTTTCTTAATAGATTCATATTTTGAAAAGATGCATTTTTGCAATAATATTCTAGTTTAATAGAGGTATACTAGCCATTTCATTTTATATTGTAGATGTCTAGAAAACAGTTGATAATAGGTTGACGTGCCTAAACAAGTTCATAATACTGCAATAAAGGGATAATATTTTCTCAACTAGTAAGAACTAATACCTCAATATTTTCCAGCATGGATTGTCCAAGGCTCCGCAAATTGCAGATAAGGTCCTGCTCCATGACATCTCCATTCTCCCTGACATGGCTGGAAATCTGCTGTTCATCTGGCTGTACTACCATAGTGCTCCTTTGGCTTTCTTCAATTGTTGATTTTACACCTTCAGAAGCATTACTTTTATCTGAATGAACATCCGTTGATGGATGGCGACCAAGCTTCCACAACCACTGAAACTTGCCAGATCGAGACTTTCTATCCTTTGAAGTCGAACCAATAGCTGCTAGTTCTGGGGTATCAGATGCACTTGCATCTGATTGATCAGAAATGGTGTGTTGATCTTCTGAATTAGAATTGAGCATACCACTGTGCTGGGACTTGACATTCATGTCATGTGGTATATCTGACTCAACACCACTTTTCTCCAAGTCAATCACAAGAGAATTTGATCCCCTCTCGGGACTTACTGGGCTTGAAATGATGGAAGAGTTCTCATCACTGGCAATACTTTGCCCAGAAAGCGTCCTCTCAATGCAACCCACGTTTTCCGTGGCATCATGCAGTCCCACAGAGCATTCATCTTGAAAAGGATCCTTCTGATTTTCAGTGGAGTTGTCTTTGCCTATGTTCTCAATATTTACCCCTAGCTGCTGCGACAGATCTTCAAGCAAGTTTCTTGTAACAGATGATTTATGCTCTTCCCTTCCATCTCTCTTTAATGGAGAAATGGATGGGGGTGGGTCAGATTCTGTCCTATATAACCTTGACTTTATTTTCTCAGTCCAACTTCTTTTAGAATTTGAAGTTTTTTTCTCTGGGCTTTTTTCCTTCCTAAGTTCTTCTTCTTTGTGCAGATCTCTCCACTTATCTTCCCAATATCTCTCCGGCACAGAAATAAGTGGGACTTTTGGGGATGCAGAATCAAAAGAAAGGCTATGTCCTCTCACAACTGGCATTTTTATCTTGCCATAAGATCCGCTAGCTGCACAAGAGGATGAAGTAATTGCATCCAGAGCAAGGGGCAACAAAGATTTTGCCTCTTCAATCAATTCGCTCAAGTCTATTTTTGCTGGAAAATTGAGCAACCTCTGAAGGCAGGAAGTTGCAGTTTCTGCAGCAAGCAGAGCTGACCTCAGGCTAAGCATCATGGAAACAGCCATAGAAGAGATAAATGCTCCTCTACGAGAATTTAGGACTCTAAAAAAAGATCCAGGCTCATCTTCAGCAGCTGTTCCTACTTTGACATTGTCAAAAGAAAATATCTCATCCCATATTATCAAGAGATCTTCGAGTGAGAATTCACGCCCAAATAGAACCCTTAACCAACGGAGAGCAAAGTATTGAGGTTCCACTCCTAATTCAATAAGGTGACTGTACAATGGGGAATCAACAACAGACAGCAAGTGGTATAATGCTGATGAAGCCTCAACTGCCTGAGAAATACCAGCATGGCTTCCAATGCCAGTTGAGAGTGAGAAAAAATCAGCCATTGCCACTGCACCGCCCGCTCCACTCATCAAAGAATCAAACATACAGTACAAGTCATGTTCCATAAATTTTTCAGACAAAATAACGCCCAGCTCACCTTCAGCCCCATAAACATCACTTAACAGGACAATGATCTGAGTGTTTGGGTCAAGCTCATCAAGACTAACACTCTTTTTGGCCTTCTCTAAGAAACTAGCATCGCTTTCAATAAAATCAGAAGATCTTCTGAAATCAAAATTATATTGTAGATCATTTTCCTGAAATAAAGCATCATCAAACTTGTCTGTGAAATGGTCTTCGTAAATTTTACGAACCTCTGCAAGGCGTTGCAAATCAGCATGAAGCACATAGAGCAGAGGAGCCAAAAGTTCATGCATTCCTACAAAGAAAACCCAAATTAAAGAAAGAATTACTAGAAACATAAACTCATTGTTACATATACGCGACACTAGATGCATAAAACTTCTACAGTTTTGCACAAAATACGGAAATGGGACAACGCATCCATATAAAAGCTTTATATACTTATCAAAAGAGACAAAAGACATCAATATGGAAAATATATGGCAATTTCATAGATTATCTCTTCATACATGTATTTTTCAGATTGGAGCAAGATGTCTCAATAACCAGTAGAGTAAATTTGGATCCATAATATTTTATAGAACATTTCTATTTTCAACAAAATTCCTCTTCCTATACCAGTCTTTGAAAGATGCCTATTGGGTCTGGACAAACTCATCCTTGATCAGCATATCTTTACACCAAGAAAAAGATGTGCATCTAAATACACAGCATCATACATGAAAAAAAAAACTGTCTTAGAGTCTTACAAACAGAGAAAACACAAAGAAAGAAAAAGGATGAGACACTAGAAAAACAAAAGAGACATCAAGCAAAAGAACTGAAGAATAAAAGAATTCGGATCAGCCTCTATCTCAGAAGTTCAACAGGAGTTTCCGCAAGCAACTATCAAAATGCTAAAGATTCCCTACACAAGGGAAAGCAACATGATAGCAATTGCATAAGTTAGAAGAAACTGCAGGTGAAATTCACCAAACATATATTTATATGGAAGATGAACACAATGGCTACATTAAATTTTTTGCTGGAAAATTATGACAAGTCACAAAAAAAGATAGTTCCATATAATACTCTTTTGATACAATTCATATTTGAAACAGAAAGTCACAGCATTCTACCTTGCCCATAACCATATTCTGGATGCCTGAGGCACCACAATAACAAAATCCGTCTCAAAATGCTCTGGCATCCAAGAGTTTGGAAGTAGCTACCATGCTCTGGATAAAGACGCGACAAATCTTGGTCTAACAATTTTTCCAGCTCAGCATTCCGGAAAAAGCGACCCCACATGCTGTCTGCATTAGCACTTCGTTGGATGAGAAAACTATAACACCACGAAGACATTATGTTCACTCAATTCGATGCAATGGCTAATATTGGAACATGGATAAGGCGCTGCAAATAGTGCAATTCTCCTTCCGCCCTTTTTACCAATTAACTTTGATTGTCGATTAAATACTGGTTTTCATTCCTTGACATCCTTTCAAACTGCTCATAAGCCTGATTCGAACAAAACTAGCAATACCAAGTATGTTTACTTAAATCAGCAGGTGACTGAGGTCCTAAACTAGCCAATTGGGTAAACATTAATGAGGTGAAAGACTGCATATTTCCTACTCCTGTACGTATGTTTATTCCTTTGTGTTTAAGGTTCCATCGCTATTTTTATCAGAAGGAACGAGACTTGGATTTGAAGTAAGTGCATACCAAAAATCAGGGGGTAGATAACCAACAAAAAACATTTTTGTGTCACTCTCTCTTATTTCTCAATCAAGAACAGCAATATACTTACCTGGGTTTTCGGAAAGCGGATTGTCCATTGCTAAATCGGGTGAGCTACTTCCATCTTTCAGAATATGTGGATCAACAAGAAGCCGTCTCCTCAAAGCAGCATACCTAGCAACCATTATACTTAACCTTAAGCAACAGTGTTGGCAGATTCAACTCAAATTTTTATGAAGCAAACAGATTTATACACGCGAGGAGACAAGGTTTTCACCTCCGACGGGAATCGGCTGTGACGCGACGCAGATCATCAATTGAAGAAGATGGAAAATTGCAGAGATTGATACGCCACCGAACGCCTCTCAGATGCGAAAGCCGAGACATCAAAGAATCGGACCCCGACGACCTCGAACCTGCCGTCGTCGGATCATCGGTGGACGGAGACATTCTCAATTCGAATCAAGTGCTCAAAACAAACGCGGCGATCACCACAACCAAAAACCTAAATAGAGAAATCGTGATGGCAACAACAGGAGAAAATAATCGCGGAAGAATTCAATGATTGTTACGTGCAACGGTGTAAGGGGTGAGACGGGAGGAAAGGGACGGGGGAAAGGAGGAAGAGATGTATGTCTGATTTTCGAAAGTTTCGATTGTTCTACTGGTAACTCGATCGGAGCGGGGGGCAGAGGAGGGATTTGAGAGCCAACAAAATGCTGATATGGAATTTTGTTTTTGGAAAAGGTAAGAAGCTCCACGGCCTCCACTTTTTTTTTTTTTTTTGAGCTCCCACGGCCTCCACTACCAACAGCATTTTGTGATAAAAAATATTATCGATGACGGTTCGATTTGTGATCACAAATGTCCTCAGTTATTTAATGATGGTTCGATTGTCGTTGCTACTTGATGGCGATTCCATTATCATCTTTTTTCATAAATTGTCATCAATTTGTCATCAAAAAAGTATCGATGATACGGTTCGATTGTCATCAACTGTCACCACTACTTGATGATACTTTGATTGTCATCAACTATCATCACAAATGTCATCCCTACTTGATGACGGTTCGATTATTATCACAAATGTCATCGCTACTTGATGACGGTTTGATTGTCATCACAAATGTCATTGATACTTGATGACGGTTCGGTTGTCATCACAAATGTCATTGTTATTTGATGATGGTTCGATTGTCATCGCTACTTGATGATGATTCAATTGACATCACTTTTTCATAAACTGTCATCAATTAGTCATCAAAAAGTATTGATGACACAATTTCATTGTCATCAACTGCCATCACTACTTGATGATAGTTTGATTGTCATCAACATCATCACAAATGTCATCTCTACTTGATGACGGTTCGATTGTCATCACAGATGTCATCGCTACTTGATGACGGTTCTATTATCATCAAATTGCCATCGTTATTTGATGACGGTTTGATTGTCATCAATTGTCATCTCTAATTGATGACAATTTGATTGTCATCACTTTTTCATAATCCATCATACAAAAAGTATTGATGACACAATTCGATTGTCATCACAAATATCATGACTACTTGATGACAGTTTGATTGTCATTAACTATCATCACAAATGCCATCCCTATTTGATGATGGTTCGACTGTCTTCACAAATGTCATCGCTACTTGATGATAGTTCAATTGTCATCAACTATCATTGCTACTTCATGACGGTTCGATTGTCATCAATTGTCATTCTTATTTGATGACGGTTCGATTGTCATTATTGAGAGGGTTTCTTGACAACAAATAAATTTATAATCAAGACCCCGATGAGTACAGGGGAGTCAGGTTCGTCCACGGGAGAAAGTCAGTATCAAGTTTTGTTCTTACTTAGGGTGCAAGTAAGAGAGAAAGTTCAGGTTCTTATCAATAAAGGGAGAAAAATCTAAGATTTGGGTGTCCCCACAACAACAATCATGCATACAAACGTTTAATGAAACATAAAGATCACGCCTTTATCACATAAAGTCGTCAACTTTCGTCAACTAAGCAAGTAAATCAATCAACTTTCGTCCTATCAATAAACTTACTATCTATCTCTTCTACTTCAACCAGGATTGATCCACTTTTGTTTCAAAATCCTAAGTTGACTATTCTGATTCAAGGTTTCTTCTTCCGCTTCAATTGTGAATGAGAAATTCCCTTTCAACTTTCGTTCAAGGATTAAGAGCAAGAGAATAGAATCATGCAATAAAGACAAGATTCGAGCAGCGGAGTTGAATTTAGAGAAGGGCGGGTAAATTATGACTTGAAATATCTCCGGGCAAGATTCGAGCGAGGCTCGTGGCCTCGACATAATCTTATAAAGATCCGAGCAAGACTCATGATCTCGGGGTGGAATTAAAACACCCAATGTGGCTCGAGTACCACAATAGTTGTGACACTCGAACCATGGGGATGGATGGATATGGATGAACATGTACAAATGGGCTATGACAAACAAACAATCACGATAAAAGAAAAATGACATAAAAGAAAGGCCACAAGGGCCGAGATGTTCGAGTTAGAAACCCCGCAGGGCCACCAACAAAAAAAAATTATTATGTCATCACAAAAACCAACAACTCCTTTCAGATCTTCGAGGCTTCGGCGGCGGGGTTGGCGGTCTCCTTGAGGGCTTCTGGGGCTTCGGCGTCGGGTCCTCTAGGAGTCTCTAGGGCAGGAGCAGGGGTGATTGACGGCGGGAAACTTGGCACATCTTCCGCGGATTGAGGGCCCTTAACGACGGCCTCTAGGCCTTCTTGAACGAGCCCCACCACGGGAGGTGCCTCGCTTGCCACGGTCCCATCCGCGTTGAGAAAGAACTCACATTCTCTCTCGGGCTCCTCCCCGTCCTCCTCCCCCATAGTCTCATCGTAATTAGGGTTGAAGAAGACGATGCGAGGATCGATGTGCCCGTACATGGCCACTGCCTGCTTAACGCCCATGCGGACGACCTGATGGAACATCTTCCTTACGCTTTCCACCAGCTCCGCTTTGTACTCCTCCGAAGCCACGTACTTGGACCCGCGACCTCAACCTCCTCGTTGAGCTCGATGATGCGCCGTTCGAGGCGGGTAACCTCCTCCTCAGCCCTCAAAAGCTCAACCTCTTTCTCTTTGAAAAATTTGTGCTCAGCAGAGAGCTTACCTCGGAGCTCCTCGTTCTCGCTCTGCAGAACCTTGGCCACTTCCCTCGCCTTGCCCTCCCGCTCCTTCGCACGAGCCTCTCCCTCCTTCGCCCGGGCCTCTCCCTCCTTTGCCTTCGCCACCGCCTTAGCCTCGTCCCTCGTTGCAGCCTCCGCGGCCTCAATCTCTTTCTTAGCCGCAACAAGCTCCTTTGCCTGCTTCTCGCACTCCTCGGTGCGGGCTTTAAGTGCCACCTCCATCTTTTCCATCCTCGCGTGTGCGAGGCCGATGCGGCTACGGTTGTAGTTGTCGAAGAAGGTGTGCCGTAGGTTCGCAAATGTGTGAGAAAAGAAATAAGAAAGAAGGCACGAGGTCCTAAATAGAAGTGAAATTCATAAAAGCAAGACTTACCATGGCCGAGTTTCGAGCGGCCTCGTCGTCAAGTGCCGCTTCGGTGAGGTTGTTGGCCCACGCGACCTCCTCCTTCCACTCCTCCCTACCCCACTTCACCGGAGCACCCCTAACCGGCCCAGGGCAATGAAACTTGGCGGGCGAGGGACCAGCGGCGTCGAGGGCTCGTCCCTCAAAATTAAAGGGGGGAATGACCTCCTTCCCCGACGGACCTCGTTGGTCCTTCCCCGACGAACCTCGATGCTCACCCCCTGGTGTTTTTCCCCCTCTCCTTACGGGGGGACTCCTTGCCTTTCCGCTTATGACCGACTCCGTCGCCGGAGCCTCGAGAGGCTTGGGAGGACGTCTTAGTGACATCCCCCTTCGGCGGGACCCCCCCAGCGGTCTTCTCCCCGGACGTCTTCGGCGGAGGGGGGGGGGTAGGTTTCGGCTGGGGGGGGGGGCTTCACCACTGGGGTCGGGTCCTTGATAACTACCCTTTTGAGTTCGGGGAACCGGGGTCGTAGAATTGGAAGTCACAGGTTTCTTTCCCTGTGACTTCGAGGTAAGAGCGCGCAAAAGATCCACTGCCAAAGGAAAACATGGAAATAAGTTAAAAAAAAGAGAAAAGAAACAAAGCGAGGTTAGCAAGGTTTCTAAAAAACGGCGTTAAAATAAGCTAAGATTGTGAGGCTGTTGACCTCGTTACCTAACAAAAAAGGGAAAACAAAAATACATATCTAACAAAGGAAGAAAAATTAAGTACCCTCTCTACCCTCGCGTGGCTGAAGGGCGAGGCTCAGGCCGGCCCGCTCAAGCCGGTCCTGTGCTAGATACTTCTGGTGCGGGACCTGACGCACCGGGGCATATCGAGCTTTGAGTGCGTTAAGTTGGGTGACCGTGTGCGGACCCACTTGCTGAACGAAGTTGCCCGGCACCGTGGGAAAATTAAGATACCTCCCGGTGACGTCCCGAACCAGGAACCAATTCTTCTTCCATGGCGCGACGTTCGAAACATTCGTGGTAATCTTGATACCCGGTAAGCTAAGGTTGACGAGACAATACTTTTGCTCCTTCCTCGCTAGGAACAGAGTCGACATAATGTCGACGTTCGGCCCATCCCCAATCTCGCGACTGCGAACCGTGTAGGCGCCCAGCAGCCTCCAAGCATTAAGAAACAACTGGGCAGCGCAGATCTGCATGGCTAACAGGAAGTCGATGATGTGTTAGGCCAGGGGCAACCTCAAGCCCGCTTGAAGGCTGAACAGGTGCACAACCACGCACCTCTCATAAGACGCCAAGGAGTTGCCCTCCTCTTCAGGAAGTGCTAGCTCAATCCCCTCGGGCCAGGCAAAGTTCTTGGCAATGTCCGCAAGATGCTTGGGCTCCAGCTGGGTAGGCATTCCCCCGGAGAAAAAAGCCTCGCGTGTATCCAAGGACATGGGGATCCTTTACTCAAGGATAGGTGGGACGCGGGACACGGCATCGGTAATATACGCCGCATCAAAGTCCGCGGGCTCATAAGAGTTAGACGACGTTGCTACGACCTCAACAACGACCTCATCAGAGACGGAAGACGAGGACATTTCGACACCCGACGACGCGCGAAGTCGGGAAAAGCGGGAGTTAATGGAGACCTCGGAGTTGCTAGAAGAAGGGTCGCTAAAAATCAGCGAAGGCGACCTTGGGTTCTGGAAGTCGCTAGGCTCTACGATTCCCACGGACTCGGAGACCTCCTCGTAAAAACCCTCTTGAACTTTGAACACGAAACCTGGTGGGGGGCTCACAGAAGCTCTCCTAGGCATGAAAAAACGACGTCCAG
The DNA here is from genome assembly GCA_964016875.1 of Fallopia convolvulus. NCBI lineage: Eukaryota > Viridiplantae > Streptophyta > Magnoliopsida > Caryophyllales > Polygonaceae > Fallopia > Fallopia convolvulus. The sequence goes on from OZ024732.1 coordinate 11,018,940, forward strand.
GCCGCGGGAGGCTAGCACCTGGAAAAGAGATAAGCGATGAGACATCGGGCAAGATAACCAAAGGGAAGAAAAGCGCGAGGTCATAAACCCCGAAGTAAAAAGCGACACGAGGTCACGACAACAAAGGGAAGAAAAGCGCGAGGTCAAAACCCCGAAGTAAAAAGCAACTCGAGATCACAACAAATGAAGAGAAGAAAAGTGCGAGGTCATAACCCCGAAGTAAAAAGCAACACGAGGTCACAACAACAAAGAGAAGAAGAGCGCGAGGTCATAACCCCGAAAGGAAAGACAAAGCGAGGTCATGAGGGAAGAAGGCCACGTGGCACCCTAGAAGCTACTCTGACAAGATAGGACGGCGGAGGAGAATTTGAAGCGCCAAAAGGAAGAAAGAGAAAGAAGAGTGCTAACCAGCGGTGGAAACCCAAACATCCTGTCAGTCGGACATCATGAAGTTTTGGTTTCCGAGGACCTCAAGTTTTGAAAAATGGCGGACAGAAAAGCAGGAACTCAACCGTCACCTAACGGGCAATGGCTTCAGGGGCGTGGCGTCGGTCTGACGGTGGTGACCGCTTGCCACCACCGTCTCACCGCCGCAACGCTAGCAAAACACACCAGGAAACAACCACCGCCCCCCCGAAGCACAACACAAAAAAGAAACGCAAAACGAAAAGAAAAGGGAGGAGAAGAAAAGCAAAGAGGAAACAAGGACACCACACCAGAGCAAGAACCACCCTCAACACTGCCGTCTCACCTCCGCACCGCCAACAAGAAGCACCCAGAAATCACCAACACCCACCCAAGTACAAAACGAAACAAGGAAAGAACGAAGAAAAATGACAAGGGCAATGCCCAGAAACACACGCAACCCTACCACCGCCGCTTCGTCACCGTGACACCGGCGCGAAACACCAGGCGACACACCGTCGCCTTTACAAAACACAGAGCAAAAAGTGAACAAGGAAGAATCGAAGGCAAAAAACACCGAAAGACAGGAAAAAGAGGATCGATAACTTACTTGTTTAGAGTCGGCAAAGAAAGGGCGGTGGTGCAACTGGCAAATGGCGAAAAGCTCGTCGGAAACCGTTTGGAGAAACCGCTCGCAGGAAACCGAAGAGACGAAGAGAGAGAAGGAGCGAAAATGTTGGAAAGAGAAGATGAGGGGGCGGCGTGTGAAATACGCCCCTATAAAGAGAAGATTTGGGCGTCCCCCGCTCCTAAAAGGCTTATTGGGCCTGTCTCACCTGGACGGCCCACTAAGCAAGGTATGGCGAGCAGGCCCAGGAAGCTTCATCCGTGCAGAACAGGAAGAACTCCTAAGTACAGAACCTCACACCTCGCAAAGTGCCCTCCCCACCTCGGGAACCATACACCTCGCAAAGTGCCCTCCCAACCTCGGGAACCATACACCTCGCAAAGTGCCTTCCCAACCTCGAGAACTTTACACCTCGCAGAGAACTTCCTAACCTCTAAAGCACCCCGCATCCCACAGTCCCATGGAACTTATGCCCTGCGGCCCTCGAGGCGAGGCCCCCAGGCCATGGGGTTGTGATGATGTCCAAAATAGTAAAATAATAGGTGGGCCCGGGGTACCAAAAAACAAATAGATACGACGGTATTTCCAAGGATGATTCGGGATCCCACACTCACACCCTCCATTTATTAAAACAAAGTTCTTACCCTCACGAGGTCCTCCGAAACCTCGGAGCGAGGTCTCAACCTCGTAGCCGACTTTACTGACACATCCGCCCACCAGAACCACTCAGCTAATGCCGCTCCCCTGGGCCAATCACCAGCCACCTCACCTCTAAACCAATCAGGAGCCCTGATCTCGGGCGTCCCACATCGGATTATAATCAAAACTCGACTCCCCAATCTCCTATAAATAGAGGGGTACCTCGTATGGAAAAGGGGTCGAAAAACATCTTAAACTCAAGAACTATCTTGCTCGTTGAAGATCGACGTGATCGAAACATCGTCAAAAGACCTCGCTATAGGAAAGTGAAGTCCACAAAAAGACTTCAAGTCACACACAAACCTCGCCCACACTTAAAACCTCGCTACACAATCTCGTCAGGTTTCTTACACCACGCTCTCAAGTCTACCTCCTCTCAAGATCACTCTAGTACTTTAGTGATAGAATCAACTAGCAAATAGGAGATCTTGAATACTGTTAGATCGAGATCTCAAATACTCATAGGGGGTCTAAGGTGTAATCCTCAATTGTCCGTTAGCGTCGTTGGCTTGTAACCTCGCTGTGAAAGCAATATAAATAAAGAAGCAAGTGTTTGTTGTTGAGAGGGTTTCTCGGCCAACAAATAAATTTGTAAGTCAAGACCCCGCTGAGTATAGCAGAGTCAGGATCGTTCCACAGGATGCAAAGTTGTTTGTCTATCAATCTAACAAAAATCAAACAAAAACAAATAAAACACTCACGAGCAGCCTCGTTAACGACGTTGTCAGGGTCGTTAACGAACCACCAAACACAAAATGCTAAAACTAACGACCTAATTAAAATCTAACCAAAATTCGGTACCGAGGCAAGTACTCAGCAACGAAGATTCACCAGAAATAATTCAAATAAAACAAAAATCTAGGACAAGGGACACCACAACATAGCCAAGCATAAAAATTCGTAAGAAGAAAAGATCATGCCTTTAAACAGCTAGAGTCATCAACTTTCATTGACTTAGCAAGTAAATTAATCTACTTTCGCATCCTAATTCACTTAATTGCTTGTTTTAGATCTAAAGCTTGAAACTTTCGTTTTCAAACAATATCAACCTTCAAGTTAGTAACTTCCTCTTTCAACTCAGTTAAAAACTCAAATTACCTCCACTTTCGTCTCGGTATTAAGCACAACAAACAATTCTCAATCAAAGACAAAAGGCATTCACAACTCAATCTTACTCATCAAACATGCTCAACTATGTCGGGCTTAACCCCGATCCTATAATAAGAAACTACTCACTAATCATAACTAAGAAACTAAAAATTTCAATAAAAAGAAACATTGAAACAAAACTCAAAACTCTAATTAATAAAAATATATCGTCTTACAGAGATTCAGAAGAAACCGAAAAACATAAAAATACCGAACCACAATCACGACCAACAACCCCCCCGGCGACTGTCGTCTACCGAGCCTCGGCGGTCCTCTTCCGATCCGACTTCTCTCTCTCCTTCGGTCCTTCAAAAATCTCCTCAAAATTAAGCCCCCCCTTTCTATGCTAGATAGAAGGGTATTTATACTAAAAACTAAAAACTAAAAAGGCTAAAAGATATAAACTTTCCTAAAAAGATAGAAACAATCCCTAAAAGATAGAAATAAAATCTAAAAAGATATTAACACCTAAAATACATATTCTAACAACCCCAAAAGATTCTAAAAAGATACTCAACCGATACGGAAATAAATTCCCGCTCAGGATCGGTGAATTATAAAATAATACTCCATATCTTCTTTTTCGTGGCCTCGTTAACGAGCCCTCACAGCCTTGTTAACGAGCCTGGGCTTCGTTTTCTTCAACATTTCCTCTTGTACTCTCGAGCTTCGACTTCTTCAATCTTGCACTCCTCCATCTTTCGCTGTAATGCTCCAAATTCAACTCCATTTAGCTCCTTTCCTAGCTAAAACCTACAAAATTCACAAAATAGCGTAGATTCCACTCTTTTCACAGAAATATGCAAAACTATCTAAAAATACTCAAAACTAAACCTAAACTAAACAAAACTAAACCTAATAAGCAAAGAAAACCTACTAAAAACTATACTAAAAATGCGAATATCAAAATACCCCATACATAGACTTGTTTGTCCTCAAGCAATAAACAAGACACTAACCAAAACCAAAACAAATCATGCTCATCAAGACATAGCCATCTTCTAAAAAGCAACATCTACACATAAGAAAATATAGCAAAAGACTATTAACATCCTCACACATATATGCACTTAAATAGACATAAAATAATACAATCCAACCTCTCAAGGGATATAATGTGTTTCACTCAACTCTCAAGTGTTTAGGCTTATAAATTTAATCTCTCAACTCATCTTATATACAAAAACTCATAGAAATTGGAACTTATATCATCAATACTCTCCACCCAAGACTTGTAAAAACAAGCAAAAGAATCATCAAGAGAACTTAGGGGGCTCAATGAAAAACTTCATAGAAGTTTCCATTCGGCCGGGTTGTAATGGGGCTTGGTAAAGACAATAAGGCGTGGACAATATTTTGGTCATGTGGTGCTAATAATATCCGGGAATCAAAAGACTCCTAAAAACTCACATCTCATCAAAACTTTCATAAAAGATAACCAAACTCACTCTTCTTTATGCACACTCATTTTCACTCACCCTTTATCATCCTAGAAAGTCTCATAACAAAAATAAAAGAATCTCCGATATTATCTTTAAACACAAATGCACTTACTCTTTACTTCCCTTTTATTATTTTTTTCCTTCTTTCTTTTTTTTTTCGTCGTCGTGGCCTCGTTAACGAGCCCACATCAGGGTCGTTAACGATCCACCGTATACATTCCTCTTCCTTTTTTTCACTACATCCATCAAAAACTTTACTATGTGCATTTTTTTCTATCAAGAGACCTTTTTTACATGTAATAACAAGAGACTTCCAATCTACCCTTCCCAAATACCCTTCAATTTAAGCAAATATAAGCTCTTTTCTTTTTAACAAAACACAAAACTTACCTCTCCAATCTAAGTCCTAATTCCCGGATAGGGTCAAGCTTATCTCGGCTAGGGAATAATTTTTGTGGAGCTAAAAACAAAAGGTTTCAGGCCAGAATTGGTTATCAAAAGGAAGGAATAATGTAAAGGTAGATAGGGAATAATAGGGCTTATAAAAATAAGTTCTCCATCATATGATCTTCACAAGTAATGAACTAAAAATCTTATAAGGGTCTCAAGAAATAGATAACCATCACAATTCCAAGAGATAATATGCATAAAGAGAGTAAATCACACAAGAAAAGAAGAGGGATTTATGATGTTCTCCCTATAAGGCAAAAAATACTCACAAGGTAAATTTTTTGTTGGATTGAATCATCTATGCTATAAAGTATATGTGCTCAATTTCATCAAATGCTATTCTCTTCTAAAAACAATAATTTCAAGTTGAGAATCCGGCTATACTTTTAAAGACATGCTTGCAAGGAATTATATGATTAAGCTAGTGATTGCTATCATAGAACTTAAGAAGGGATATCTATCAATTCTAAAACTCTTTTTGGATTTTTCATTTTTTTCAATAATTTTTTCTCTTGTTTTTTGGTTTTAAAGAAATAAAAACTGCATAGAACACATAAACACCTAGGACATAATTTTTCTACTTTCTCCCCACCCCATACTTAAAATTACAGTGTCCCCACTGTAAGGAAAATAAGAAGAAGAGGGAAAAGAAATAGAAAAGAAAACAAAACAAAAAATTAAAAAGAAAAAAAGAAAGACATAAAAACTTACAAAAGTGGAAACAAGAAAAAGAAACTTCATCTTGAGCTGAATCAACGGTTCTGTGGAGGAAAGTAATGCTCAAAGTTCCCCATGAAGTCGTACATCGTCCTCCAACGCTCAGCATCCTCCGCCTCTCTCTGACGCTGCCTCTCATCCTCCATCGACATGCGAGCGGAATAGACGGTTTCTCATCTATCCATCCTCCTATGAATGTGATCCGTCTGGAGGTGAAGCTGCTGCATTCGTGCAGAAAGATCCTCGGCCCATGGTGGTGGTATACTCGATCCTGCGTACTCGAGCGGAGGAGGTGGTGGGTAGTGAGGCTGGAAATGGTCTTGATACATCACCGGGTTGTAAGGCATGAGGCCATAAGTATGAGGGTCGACAGGAGCTGGTGGTGGGTCGACAAGAGCTCTCGGCACCTCGTTAACGAAGTTGGGTGCCTCGTTAACAGGGTTGGGATGCGGCTGGAAGTGATCGTTAACGACCCTGGTGGGCTCGTCAACGAAGATGTTGCCTCCTAACACCTCCGTGTCGATGTATTCTTCTTCAAAATTGAGCTCCTCAGTGCCGCCCTCGGTGTCGGCTTCTTCGGTGTCGTTGCCTACTACCTCGGTGTCCTCTTGTTCATCTTCTTCTTCATATTCATCCACGTCGTCCCGCTCAAACCGGGTTTCACATGGCCTAAGCGAGAGCTCGTCCTCCGGTTTTGGCTCCAATGGGTAGGGATGTCCCGTCCACACCTCGTGCCAATTCGGTACGTAGAGTAGCTCGTACATGTCGAGGGAAGGTATGACTAGTCGATCTTGAACCTTCACCTTGTAGCCTCCCTCGGCTTGCACGAAAATCCCGGAACTATACCAATAGTTTTTGTTGAGGAGTTGGGCGTGAGCCGGTGTGTAGCGGGTAAGATCTACTCCGAGATTCTTAGCCAAGAGGCTAACCAAATTGCCACACCACACGTCCTTGGACTTGGTGGATTTCTCGACGTAGTAGAGCCATTCGTACTCCAAGTTCAAGGGGTCGGGCTCCTCAAAGAGGATGGTGCGGAAGCAAGCAACCTCCGTCCTTGTAGGCCGGTTCAACTCTTTCTTCGGCCAAAATGTTGCGGCGAGGACTCTCAAAATAATCCGGAAGATGGGGTTGACTATGTTTGCCCCGGATAGCGCCGCGGTAGAGGATTGAACCTCCCCGATGATGTAGCTCCAAGTGCGGGTCACTCGGTAGTCCTTCAAGCTATAATCTCTTGACGGGTTTGGGAGTTCCAAGATTGCATTGAACTCCGCCATGGTGAAGTCACGGTCCTCGTTACCGAGCCGAAACCGAATTCGTCCCGCCGAGATCTTCGACAAGAAGTTGGTCTCCAAAGTGGCCAAGAACTCGGATGTGAGGGTCGGATAGTGTGGCAAGCTCTCTTGCTTCAACAGGTGGGCGGCCCCAAGGATGATGAAAGCGTCCTTGACATCCGTGTAGATGCCCGTGGTGACAGCGCTAGACTTCGAGAACCATCGGGTGTAATGGTCCTTCTCCAGAAAATCTCGGTAGCGCCGTACTTGGCTCTGACTGCTCAAAATCACATCATCCACTCGAGGTGGAGATGGAGACCTATGGTTCCTCCTCTTCTTCTGGGCTTGGGTAGCGGGTCTGCTTGAACTAGCCATGGATCCTACAAAATAATCGAGATTTTTCCAAGATATGATCCACTCAAAAATAAATAGGTACGAGACCCCATACTTGGTCTCAAAATTAACCTCGGAATTATTCGTAAACTACCCAATTGGGTTGTTCACGATTCTGGGCTCGGATCGATCGATGAAGAAATGCAGGGTCGTTAACGAGCCTGGGTGGGTCGTTAACGACCCGCCGAGAGCAAAACAAGAGCTTTCCGAAATTTTATCTACCTTAAATTCAGCACAAATCAAGCATGCAATCTTCTATCATTTTCCACATATCCCTTATCGGGTATAAGCACCCCATACTTACTCAATTACCCATCACGAACATGCTAAAAATTACCCGGAATTTTGACATGCAAAGATTGAACTTTTAGATCTAGAACAAGAAAAATTCATGCTTTCCTAACTAAAGGATTGAAATAGCTAATCTAACATGAATAATCTTTCCTAAGACATGAACAACTAAGCACAATCAAGAATTTTTAGGAACAAAATCAAGCATGCTCATCAACCTTCCTAAGAACACGATTCCAAGATATGAAATTTCGACCATATAGATAATCAATCATGCAATTTCAAGCAAAGGTTTAGAAATCATACCGGAGAATCGAGGAATTGAAGAACAAGGGTCGTAATCGGGGTGGTTAACGAGCTTGGCCTCGTCGGTGAACGGTTTCCGAGCTCCGGTAACTATGGCCTCTCGGTGATCGGTAGCGTGAGGGATTCCGACTCGGTGGGAGAGAAGGGAGAGGGATTGAGAGTGTTTTGGGTTTGAGAGGGAGTGAATTTTTGAGAGGATTGTGGTAGAATTTTGGAAGGGGGGTAGAAGGGTTTATATAGGAGGGGTAAGGTAGAAGTGGCGGCTGCTAGGGTAAAAATAGATAGATTAGGTTAGAATATTTACCTGCCCCGTATTGTGACGAGTCGGGTCTTCCGAACCGGGTCGTTAACGACCCTGGGTGGGTTGTTAACGAGCCGCCGTGGCCTTCTTGAGTGATTTTTCGATCCCTTTCTCCCGAAATCTTGTTAGCTCAAAAATTCTAATTTATATCCTAGTTAAAACTAAAAAGAAAAATAAAAGAAAGCTAAGAAATAATCTAAAAAGAAAAAGAAAAGAAAAATAAAATAAAAGCTAAACCTATTCTAAAAAGCGGGTTGCCTCCCGTAAGCGCTATGTTTAACGTCGTTAGCCCGACGAGCTCCCTTGCTAGTATCATGGTGGTTCATGTATGGCAATGTTGGGGTCTTGAGGTACCCTTCTTGTAGCCTTACTGCCTCTGTGTGCTTGAATTGCTAAATTAGGACCCTTTTCTTCTATCAGCAAGCTCGATATCCCTGGATTGTTAGTGTAGTCCGAAAGCCAAGGTGGTTTGGACTTTTCTGTAACCTCTGTAGTAGGGCCTTGGTTGAACTCATGCACGTGGGATCAGTGATCGGCAGATGTGGCTCGGTAGGGACTGTTGTGTCGAGTTCGGGTTGAGTCAACTCTATTTGTGCCACTCCAATTGGGTCGTTGGCTTTTTGATCCAAGTTGAATTCCACCCGTTCTTCTCCTATATCAAAAGTGAGGAGTCCCTTCCGCACATCAACTCTTGCTCCTGCTGTGGCTAAGAATGGTCGCCCGAGAATTATGGGGACATGAGGGTCTTCAGGCATATCAAGGACGATAAAATCATTCGGTATAAAGAATTTCCCGACTTGAATAGGTTAATCGTCCACTACTCCTGTGGCTTTGACACTTGACCCATCTGCCATGTACAGATTCATGTCTACTGGCTCTAGTGGTCCCATATTGGCTTTAGAACAGATTGAGAGCGGAACAAGACTAGCACTAGCACCAAGATCGCATACAGCTTTGAACTTGTGGTTGCCTATGCCGATTGTGATTGCAAACCTCCCGGGATCTCCCAGCTTTTCTGGTAGAGCTATCGATCTGACTTCATCCTGCAGCTCTGTAATGGACCTTTTCCTGCTAAGAATATCTTTTAAAAATTTTGTGTAAGCCGGCATTTCGCTTAGGGCGTCAGCGAATGGGATGGAAATATTAATGCCCTGAAGAATCTTAACGAAACGCTTGAACTTACTCTCAGTAGAGTCCATAGATTTCTTAGTTGGAAATGGAAGAGATTTCACCATTCTCGGAACCAAGTTAGGCTCGAGAGGTGAGATTACCGGGTCGACATTGGGGTCGATTGATGTCCTCGGCGGGTCGTTACCGACCCTGATGGGGTCGTTAACTACCCTGGGATTGAGAGGGAGGCTCAGATTAGTAGACTTACCTGTGGTGAGGTCGTTAGGAATCCTCGGAGCCTCGTCATCCTTGTTTGTAGGCTCGGTATGTGCTCTCGCTGGCTCGTTAACGAGCTGGTTGGTGAGGTCCTGTTCCTCCTTCTCTTCAGCTTGAATTCTCTCTGGTAGTGTCTTCCCACTTCTGAGGTGTACTGCTGCTATTTGGCCTCTAGGGTTTTCCTCGGGGCGGCCCGGGAGTTGTCCTTGTGGTCTTGGAATCCGTGCAGCTAGGTCCCCTAGTTGGGAATCAACGCTCCTTTTCCAAATATCGAACTCTCCCCATCTTTTATCTTGTCGGTTCAGCTTGGCTTGAACGTCATCAACCTTGTTGTTCACTCCGTTGATGCTCTCTTTTATCTCCTGAACCCATGATGGCGTCTCCTGATGGCCTGGAGGTCGATATGGTGCAGGTCGTCTATCTGGTGGGGGCCCTACATAATTTTGACTTGTATTCTGATTGCCCCATGGTTGATAGTTGTTCGACCTGTCATTATAATTAGGCTGGTTCCTGTAGGGTCCTCTCATGTAATTCATCTCAGCTATTGTCTCAGCGGTTCTAACCTGCTCAATGTTAGTGCAAGCAGAAGTACTATGTGCAGAAGAACCACATTCTTGACATGATTGAGAGGATTTCAGAAAACTTACATGTTTCCTTAGACGGTTGACCTCATTTTGTAAGAATTGATTTTTAACATCGGGGTCAACTTCATCTCGGTTGGGTACATAGAAACGTTTTTGAGTTTGTGGAGCCTGCTGGTTTCCGTACATAGCATCGTAATTCGCCAACTTATCCAACAGTTCCCACGCCTCTGTCGGGTTCATCTCTATAAAACCGCACGCAGTATGCGTGTTGATGCGGTTCTTGGTCTCTGCGTTGATACCCTGGAAAAAGATTTCTTGCAAAACATATAAAGGTTGCCCATGAGTAGGGCACTGTCTAAGCATCTCTTTGAATCTTTCCCATGTTTCAACAAATGTTTCATTAGGTAATTGGTGATAAGAGGTGATGCGTTTCCTCAACTCCGTTGTCTTAGCAGGAGGGAAAAATTTTGTAAGAAATTGATCATACAAAGCTTTCCAAGTACTGATAGAATTAGAAGGTAGGCTCTCTAACCAGTTCAGGGCCTTTCCAGTAAGAGACCATCTAAAAGCTTTTAATAGAACATATTCTAACGAGACACCTTCAGTAGCTATGGTGTCACATAAATCAAGAAAATTTCTAATATGCTCCATAGGGCACTCAACAGGTTTCCCTTCAAACTGAGCCCGTTTGATTAAGGATATAAATTGAGACTTGATCTCAAAAGGTTTCTCTATCGCTGGAAGCACAATAGGAGATTCTGGCACCCTCAGTTCCGGATGCATGTATTGCTTGGCATTCCTTGGATAGGCGTCTGGCTCTTCTTGTAGTCGAGCCTTGTCAGATCGTTGACGCTCGGCTTCTGCGTCTGCGCCGTCCTTCTCGGCTTTCAATGCCTCCATCTGGGTCCGGAGGATCTCTAACTCACGAGCCATCTCTTCTGCTGTGGCCATGGCTCGGTTTTCTCGGAGTCGACGGTGCAGGGAACGTTCTAGTTCTGAGTAATAACCTGTGTTATCAAACTGAAGCCTTCTTCGTCCTACTGGCATACACTGAGAAAGCAAACAAAGAAAACAAAAACGGGGTCGGGCTATTCCCGATCCCGAAGATAAACTAACAACTCGTTGCTTCCCCGGCAACGACGCCAATTTGTTGATAGGGTTTCTCGGCCAACAAATAAATTTGTAAGTCAAGACCCCGCTGAGTATAGCAGAGTCAAGATCGTTCCACAGGAAGCAAGGTTGTTTGTCTATCAATCTAACAAAAATCAAACAAAAACAAATAAAACACTCACGAGCAGCCTCGTTGACGATGTTGTCAGGGTCGTTAACGAATCACCGAACACAAAATGCTAAAACTAACGACCTAATTAAAATCTAATCAAAATTCGGTACCGAGGCAAGTACTCAGCAACGAAGATTCACCAGAAATAATTCAAATAAAACAAAAATCTAGGACAAGGGACACCACAACATAGCCAAGCATAAAAATTCGTAAGAAGAAAAGATTATGCCTTTAAACAGATAGAGTCATCAACTTTCGTTGACTTAGCAAGTAAATTAATCTACTTTCGCATCCTAATTCACTTAATTGCTTGTTTTAGATCTAAAGCTTGAAACTTTCGTTTTCAAACAATATCAACCTTCAAGTTAGTAACTTCCTCTTTCAACTCAGTTAAAAACTCAAATTACCTCCACTTTCGTCTCGGTATTAAGCACAACAAACAATTCTCAATCAAAGACAAAAGGCATTCACAACTCAATCTTACTCATCAAACATGCTCAACTATGCCGGGCTTAACCCCGATCCTATAATAAGAAACTACTCACTAATCATAACTAAGAAACTAAAAATTTCAATAAAAAGAAACATTGAAACAAAACTCAAAACTCTAATTAATAAAAATATATCGTCTTACAGAGATTCAGAAGAAACCGAAAAACATAAAAATACCGAACCACAATCACGACCAACGACCCCCCCGGCGACTGTCGTCTACCGAGCCTCGGCGGTCCTCTTCCGATCCGACTTCTCTCTCTCCTTCGGTCCTTCAAAAATCTCCTCAAAATTAAGCCCCCCCCCTTTCTATGCTAGATAGAAGGGTATTTATACTAAAAAAACTAAAAACTAAAAAGGCTAAAAGATATAAACTTTCCTAAAAAGATAGAAACAATCCATAAAAGATAGAAATAAAATCTAAAAAGATATTAAGACCTAAAAGACATATTCTAACAACCCCAAAAGATTCTAAAAAGATACTCAACCGATACGAAAATAAATTCCCGCTCAGGATCGGTGAATTATAAAATAATACTCCATATCTTCTTTTTCGTGGCCTCGTTAACGAGCCCTCACAGCCTCGTTAACGAGCCTGGGCTTCGTTTTCTTCAACACTTCCTCTTGTACTCTCGAGCTTCGACTTCTTCAATCTTGCACTCCTCCGTCTTTCGCTGTAATGCTCCAAATTCAACTCCATTTAGCTCCTTTCCTAGCTAAAATCTACAAAATTCACAAAATAGCGTAGATTCCACTCTTTTCACAGAAATATGCAAAACTATCTAAAAACACTCAAAACTAAACCTAAACTAAACAAAACTAAACCTAATAAGCAAAGAAAACCTACTAAAAACTATACGAAAAATGCGAATATCATTTGCATAATCGAATATAATAATCTCATTCCTTGTCTTCTAGCGAGTCGTTATTTCGGGTTTCATCACTGGCGCCGTATGTGGGATTCTCGCTTCCCGCTTGGGGTTGGAGATTCTCGGAAGTGCGCGAATCCACCCCTCGCTTCCCGCTTGGGGTTGCAAATTCTCCTATGGACGAGGTCCAAACTCTCTATGGACGAGGTCCAAACTCTCTATGGACGAGTTCCAAACTCTCTTATGGACGAGGTCCAAACTCTCTTATGGACGAGGTCCAAACTCTCTATGGACGAGGTCCAAACACTCTATGGACGAGGTCCAAATTCTCTTATGGACGAGGTCCAAACTCTCTATGGACGAGGTCCAAACTCTCTATGGACGAGGTCCAAACTCTCTATGGACGAGGTCCAAATTCTCTTATGAACGAGGTCCAAACTCTCTATGGACGAGGTCCAAATTTTCCTATAGGCGAGGTCCAAACTCTCTATGGACGAGGTCCAAATTCTCTTATGGACGAGGACCAAACTCTCCTATGGACGAGGTTCAAACTCTCGAAAGGAGCGTAAGCGTCTTATGTCCTATGGACGAGGTTCAAACTCTCGAAAAGAGCGCAAGCGTCTTATGCTAGTTGTCGCACCTGTTTGTTGTCTCGTTGCCCTCGTGGCACGAGGACACCGAGCCAAGGGGTTGTGATGGAGCGCGAAATAACCCGCTATAATAACCAATAGATAATTAGCAAATATAAGAGAGAAATGTTATAAGAATACCGCGTTATCCATACGTGTCTAAAAACATTATTCGTACAAATTGGTGGAAATTTTAAGTGGCCAAGCCACGTAAGCTTACATGCGTGTGCATGGGTGTGGTGTGATAAGTGGTCTCGCAAACCAGTTTTGCACATATACATGTCTATACATGCTATACATGTATGGGCCATGTAAACTTTACCATGGGCCTTACTTAAAAAAAGGGTGAGGCGGGCCCAATAGACAACCTCTGTTTGATTGGCCCAAAGAAAGCCTGACAATCGATGACCCCCTAGTCAACAATATCGGCTACACGCCTACACCCCTCTTCTTGCACAACGAGGTTTTAATTGTTCAAAACGAGGTCTTGATTGTTCAATCAATTGGGTATCCACTTGCATGAGGCGAGGTTACTTAGTGAAGCACGTATATGTGCATGGGAACTTGTGTACGCTTTATTGATTTGGTCCACTAAGAAGATGACATGCAAATAACTTAAGAGCTAAGTAATGCTCAAATTCATTTGTAAGGCAAATAAGGCAATCCCACATCGAACAAATGCAAACAAGCAAACAATTCTCATTACTATATATAAGGAAAGGTATAGGATAAAGAAAGGGTCGAAAATCCTCTCTGGCTCGAGAACTATCTCGTTTGCCAAAGCTCGACGTGTTTGATCTCCGAGTGAGATCGCGCTATAAACGGTATAAGGTCTAAAGGCTTTATTCGTAAAGAGTACAAAAACAATCGGCCAAGGGGTGGGGAGGAGGAATAATCCACGTACGAAAACCGTTCGGTTGTACGAATCCCGAGAGTAAGTATTTATTTAATCCCCGTTTATAGCGCGCATTATATCGGGTTTCAACAACGATAAGGTTATTATCGTGGATACTTCGGTTCTGGACGAACGCCCCTTGCATTGGATGTATGAGCTTGTTTAATAGGTTTTTCAGGCGGTTTGTTAGGATTTTTGATGTCACTTTGTAAATTGTGTTACATAAACTTATTGGCCTATAATGGTTGGTGGAGTTGGGGTTTTTGCATTTTGGTAGTAGGGATATGAATGTGTGGTTTATTTGTTTTAAGAGTTTTCTGGTATGGAAGAAGCTTTTGTTGGCCCTTATCACATCCGGGCCTATAATGTGCCAACACTTCTTATTAAAGCATGCCGACATACTGTCCGGACCAGGAGATTTATCGTCCCCAATGTCGAATAAGGCCATCTTGATTTCATTGTTTGATACTGGTTTGGTAAGTTCTAAGTTGTCTTCATCGGTAACTTCTTTTTGGATGGTTTGTGTCATGTTTTAGAGCTTTCCGTGGTTAATTTCCAATTCCCTAAAACGGTTATGGAAGTCACGTTTAATTTCCCTTCTGATGTTTTCAACACCCGTAATTTGTGTGCCTTCTGATGTACTGATTTCTTTAATGTTGGTTCTGTTCCTTCGTCCGGTTGCAATCCGGTGAAAATATTTTGTGTTTTTATCATTTAGTCTAATGTGGGTGTTTTTGGCCCTTTGTTTCCAATAGGAGTTGTAGAAGTCTAGGAGGCATGTCCACTTTCTCAAAAGTCGTTCTTGCTTTTGAAGGAGTACCACGTTGTTGTGTTCAATTATATCCTTTTGAATTTGAAGGAGGTTTTCGTCGAGTTTTTTAATTTGTTCGAATATATTACCGAACGTTTGTTTGTTCCATGCTTTAGCTTTTGCTTTGAGAAGTTGTGTTTTTTTCACTAGATTAAACATATGGGATCCACCAGCGTTGTGTCTCCAGGCTTGTTTGATGACGCTTTGGAAATCTTTCCTAGATGTCCACATCATTCAAATTTAAATGGTTGTGCTTTAAATGCGATCCCCGTGGGGAGGTCAGATGAAATTGGGCAGTGGTCGGAAGAAGAGAAAGCATGGTTTTTCGTCGCTATGGACGGGAACCATTGAATGGTTTGGTTGGCGACCAGGGTTTGGTCCAACTTTTCTAGCGTGATATTATCAATTTTCTTGGATTTTCTCCATGTATATTTATTCTCGATTTTCTCCAACCATTGAGGACATTCATGATAGTAATTAGGATGATCTTCAATTCATGGAAATCAATAAGAAATAGCAAAAGTTCGCCTTTAGGTTCCATTTACTCTTTCCCAACGAAAGAGTAAATGGAACCTAAAGGTGAACTTTTGCTATTACTCATGTCTAACGTGAGTGCAATGTTGTAGCTGACTTCATCGTTGGCTCCTTTCGACGTGTATCTTCCGTTCCACTTACAGATGACTTGGGTCTCGATACCCTCATCCGTCAGGATACCCTAACGTGGTCACTAATTTGTTAGTGGCCTCTCTAATTCCTTTCCTAATCAAAAAAATTACTCTTTCCCAATAAATCATCAGGAGCAGATGAAAAGGCACTCCTATCAGCATCACATGCATACTTCACACTCATGAATATTACACGAATAAATTTAGTTAGCCTTGCAATATATTCCCTCCGTTCCATTAACATTGTCCAAAAGGACAAAGAACACACAAATTAAGAAAATAAAAGAGGAAAAAAAGTAGCCAATTGGGAGGGAAGGGAGATTGTGATAGTGATGAGTAAAGATGGGAAGAAAGAGAAAGATAAAAGAAATGACTAAAAAGGATATTAGGATAAATTTTTGATTGGATAATGTGGGTAAAAGTGAAATTGGATAGGAGTAATATTGTAAGAAAAGCTTGATATAAAAGAAAAGTTAAAAAGATGGACAAATTTTTTGGGACGGCCAAAGGGAAATATTGGACAAACTTTATGGAATGGAGGAAGTATATGAAACTAGCTTGACTTTAGACTTGTCCAAATAACAGAGGTTTGTATACTCATATTCTTGAAAGTATCACAAATTATATTTTAGGACACAAAATTTTGAATTTTTTTCTGAAATGGGCATTGTAGACAAATATATTCCGGATGTAGGTTCGATCAAAAACAATTTCCCGATATAGGCTGGATTTCGAGGTTTGGACCGAAGTCGCTGGAATGGCCAGAGGTTTAACTAAACCAAAGGATCACCCAGCGACTCACTAGCATTAAATTATTTTTTTAATTCAAAGTGAAAGCAATGAAAGTAATGTAATAGCATTAACTTTTTAATTTTTACAAAACCACATGAATAACCAGCGACTCACTAGTAATTTTTTTAAGTTGAGTTTGTGATAATTTATAGTTGTTTGAACACAAATAAAAATCAGTTGAGTTCTTGTTTTAAATTTAGTTTTCAACTATGTATGACCCGTTAACTTTTTCACATAAAATTTTTAATATATTAATTTATATATGATATATATTATAATTTAAATAGTAAAAAATATTAATAAAAATAATGAAACTAATAATTTTATATATACAATTTATTTTAATTATTATAATATATTTAATTATAAAAATATATGAAAATTATATTTTATCATTAAAAAATATTATTTACTTGTAATATCATTTTCATAATCATAAAAAAGTCAACGATCTTGACCATTGGGTCAACTCAAACCCGCAAGAAAACCTCAAAGAATTGATCCAATCAAGCCGTAAATTTTAATGATATGAACCGTACTTAATCCTAACCGAAATGACTGAACAAACCCGATTAATAGTTTAACATGAAGGGATCATTATTTTCTATTTATTCATTTTGGAATTCGTAATATAAAAAATCACGGAAAATTTTAAAAGTTGTCATAATTTTAAATAGAAAAATAATATAAGAAAATAAAAAAGTAATATAACAATATGTAATTAAAAATATGGCCCATATTCATTAAAAACAAATCCATAATTCAAGATATAAATCTTATTAATTATAAGGTTTCATACAATTATGGATAAAAAATTAATATAAAAAATAAATACCATATTTAAAAGTTTTAATAATAATGTATAAAAAATTAATATAAAAAACCAAAAATCAATACTAAAAATACATAATAAAGAATATGGACCATTCTCACATTATTTTTTTAAAAGAAAGTATTATCATATACTCCGTATGCTTTAGTTATAACATGTAAAAAAAAGCGTTGCATGCATGAATTCTTGCTGCAGGTTTAGCAAAAAAAATCCATAAGAGGTTATTGACTTATTGACATTGGATATTATTATATTGTTAATTAAGGTAAAGTCGCTGGTGCAGCGAGCGGTTTGTAATTTTTTCCAGTAAACCTCTGTTCCATACAACGACTTAGCCTACGTGTATAAGTGAAAGCAGAAAATCGTCGAGTGTTCCAGCGACTCACGTCCAAACCTCATAAAGCCAGCCTATTCATGGAAAAGTTTTTTCTCCCAGCCTAAATCTAGAATTAAATTTTTCAAAACGCCCATTCTAGAAAAAAATTCCAAAATTTTGATATAATATGACAATCTAAGCATCTATATAAGTTTATCTCAATTTGGTTAGCCTGGGCAAACTAGACAACCCACTTGTTAGTTAATACTCACAACAATCTATATAGTACAATAGTAAAAGAGAAACTAAGTTAATATAAAAGATTGAGCCATGTGTCATAATTTGCCTATTTTTCTACTAAAATTATTTTAATAATGTTATTGTTAAAAAAAATCACCCCACTTTCCATTATGTGTTAAAATTATCATAAAATAGTTATTAACATTTTTATTTATTTTCCTAAAATTATTTTAATAATAATTTTTTAAGAAAATCAACCCACTTTCTAACCCACTTTCCCATTACATGTTAAAAGTTTTCACAAAAAATTTATTATTATTTTTATTTATTTAAATATCATTGTGTAATTATCTCAATACTTCTCATTTTTCCAAGTTCTTGAAAATTGCCACTATTTTTCCCAATTGCACACAACATCACTTGGTCTCCACTTTCATAAAATTATTTAAAAAAATTTTATCCAAATAAACCACTTCTCCATTTTTTCCTCACTTTTATCCACATTTGTAAATCCACTTCTCCACTTCCCTAAAATTATCAATTATTCCACTTCTCCATTTTCATAAAGTTATTTAAATAATTTTTATTCAAATAAACCCACTCCACCTTTTCTAACCAACCGACCTAGAAATAAATTGATTCGACAACTAACCATCTTCAAATTTCAATTTCTAGTGAGTTTCTCTCTTTTGTATTATTTCTCTCTTTTATATTAATTTCTCTCCCAATTTGCGACTTCCATTTCTCGACACTCCGCAAAAATCTTCTTTTCCTCTCTGCATGTCATCGTTAAGTAAGATTTAAGAGTAATAGAGAACCTTAAAACATGCTATCATGATTAATCATTATATTGGTTTTCATTCCTTTATTATACAATAGCTATTTTCGAGGTTCATTCTAATAGATATACTACTATTAATTGTTTATAGACTTTATAATATTTCAACCTCTGTCTTCATTATATCCCCTTTATTTTTATCCCCTTTATTTTGATTTCATCGATTACATGTTTTTTTTGCATTTGCGCCTCTCCCATTTAGAATTAGGGTTTCATGTGGCCTCCTCTATATAAAGGAGCCACGCCCCATTGTACTTCTTACGTCAAGATGAATTAAGCCAAGATTATAGTTGAGTCGAGAATCCTCCTAGTTTTGGCCCGAAGTCACCCCGGTTCCTTTTGTCGAGTCCTTTGGACCGACGTTCTAGTCCCTTACCTCACCCCACCCTCGTTCCGACGAGCATTAGAGGCCCGCGAGTCCACTTTGTGGTCTCGTACTTATCCGGTTACTATTTGTCGGAGAAGATCCGAACGTTTCGAGCCTAGATCCGCCCCTTATGACCCTAGGGTTGCATCACAGAGCTTGAATAAGTGGCTCTTGATCTACTAGATCCGTCCAAGAAAATTAAGATAGGAGATCATGTGGAGCCAACTTTACGTAAATAATTGGTGGAGTTTCTACGTTCATAGAGTGATTGTTTTGCATGGTCAAACAAGGATATGGTGGGCATTGATTATGACGTGATCACGCACGCCCTTAATGTCAATAAGAAGGTGCCACCAGTAAAGCAGAAGAGGCGTAAGTTTGCACCAGAACGGAATCAGGTAATCAACGATGAGGTAAAATATCCCGATTGGCTTGCGAATGTGGTAGTCGTAAAAAAGAAAAATGGTAAATGGCGCGATTGCGTGGATTTTACCGATTTAAACAAAGCATGCCCTAAAGATTCGTTCCCTTTGCCTCATATTGATGCAATGGTGGATGCAACAGCAGGGCATGAGCTCTTAACTTTCATGGATGCGTTTAGCGGATACCATCAGATAATGATGCATCCCGACGATCAAGAAAAAACCACATTCGTAACCAATCAAGGAACATACTGTTACAAAGTTATGCCCTTCGGGTTAAAAAACGCAGGTGCTACTTATCAGAGATTGATTAATAAGATGTTTCAGGAAAAACTGGGGGATACAATGGAGGTGTACATTGACGACATGTTAGTCAAGTCGTTGAAGGCGAAGGATCACATTACCCACTTGAAAGACGCGTTCCAGATCTTGCGGAGCTACAAAATGAAGTTGAATCCAACCAAATGCTCTTTCGGAGTAACATCAGGGAAATTCCTCGGATACATAGTAATGCAAAGAGGAATCGAGGCAAGTCCAGACCGAATCAAGGCCATAATGGAGCTACAATCATCGAAGTGCGTCAAAGACGTCCAGAAGTTAACAAGACGAGTAGCTGCATTGAACCGGTTCATATCCCGATCCTCGGACAGACACAAGTTGTTCTACGATGTCTTGAAGAAGAACAAGTCATTTCAGTGGACGAAAGCACATGAAGAAGCCTTTAGAGAGTTGAAAAATTATTTATCTAACCCGTAGGTGCTTTCCAAACCCAAACCAGATGAGAAGTTATATGTGTACTTGGCCGTGACCGAAGTAGCAGTAAGCGCCGTCTTTATCCGGGAAGAGAATGGAGATCAGTTGCCCATTTACCATGTAAGTAAAACCTTGCTCGATGCGGAAACCAGGTATTCACCCATAGAAAAACTTGTATTGTCTTTGGTAATGGCTTCAATAAAATTACGTCCTTATTTTGAAAGTCATTCTATCATCGTGAGGACTAATGATAGCTTGCATTTAGGTAGTGTTTAGGATGCATATTTATGTTTATATTGCATGGTTTTAGTTTAGTTTAGCGTAGTTTTTAGGTTTTTAGGTTTTCTAGGAAATTCGGGTTTTGCGCTTGTTTTGTTCGGTTTTGCAGATCTTTAGGTAAACAAGCGTGGATGGGATGGATCTTAGTGGACTATAGAGGTGTTTTAGGAAGCTTAGAGTGATACAAGTGAAGATTGGAAGAACCAAGACCCAAGAGCTTTTGTGAAAAGAACGCTTAAACCCGGGCTATGCATTGAAGGTGTTGTTTTGACACCTCTATCTTGCAATGCATGGTTTGGGAGCTACAGTGGTCGGATGGAGCTGAATTTGGTATCACTGGAAAGCTAACTTGAAGAGATACAATTCATATGTATACTCCGAGTCCAAATTCTAACTCGAAGGGGGTGAAAACAGCCTCTGAAGTGTCACCTGAAATGCTGAACCGAGGTATGCCGCGGGCTAGGACACAGGGTGCGCGGCCACGCCACTTTATGTTGAGACCGAGCCACTTGTTTTACGCGGAGAAGTTGGGCCGTGTGTTTTCGGCTTCGAGATGGGCTTAAGTTAGGTCTTGACCGACATGTTTTAATGTATTTCGAGATTTATGGATATTTGGATATCTTAGGGTATTTAAACCTTGTTTTTAGTTTTCTCTCTCTATAATTATCATACTTTTGATCACACTTTTGGAGGCTAGGGTTTTCCCTCGAGGAAAAACCTTTGAACCTTTGTAGGTTTGATTTTAATTTCAATTATGCATTGCTAAATTCTCTTGTGTTTCTCTAGTTATTGAAGTCATGATTTGTATGTAGTTGTGAGATTTAATTGATTCTCAACAAACTTGAATAGAAATTATTCCCTGTGCTTAATTGAATCTAAATTAGGGTTTTATTATATTAGATACCTAATAGAATTTCTAGTTAAAACTTAATCTGATTAATTACCGGTTGGAGTTAATTCGATCAAGAGTAGACTTTAATCAATTTAGTACCGGTCGGACAAGTTGATTAAAGTATGGAATAAATTCACAAGTCACTTAGATGTCTAGTTGCTCTAAGTGTTTGTTTCTATTGATAACTTGAATCGTCATGTTGTTATTTAATTAAATCTAGAAGGTCTTCTAGGTTGTTATTTAATTAGGCTTGTTAGACTGGTAGTTCTATCAACTAAATCTGAAGTTCGGGTCTTAATCCTTAGTAGGATCATTATCCACAATAGATTATTCAAGTGAGAAGAGAATCAATAGAATCAATGATCAACAAATCAATATCATGATGGATTTAACTAGTTGAACACGTTTATCTCTCATATATTTAAATCATATTTGCATTCATATTTACTTTTATTCTTGCATATTAGTTTAGATAATCATTCTGAAAACCTCCCTTTGGTTACTTGGCATACAAGTAATAACGCATATACACAAGTCTCTGTGGGATCGACCCTTACTTACCGCTCTACTGAGTTGGTTAAGCTAAGGTTTCTTTGATAGGTATAACGACCACTGAAAATACCTCATCAAATTTGGCGCCGTTGCCGGGGACTCGTCGCTATTTGTGTTTTTACTTTTGTGCTATTCTTGGTGTTGTGAACCTATCTTACGGTTCATAACACCCGTGCTACTAATCTATGGCTTTGTTCGATTGTTGACAGCTGCAGGATGAACACTTCCATGATTATTTTTCAAGATTTCAAGACCATGTGTTTGAACTTGGTGCTTGGGGATTACAATATAGTGATAGAGAGGTGAACATGAGAGTTGTCCATGGTATGAATTTTGAGACAAGAGGGTTGGCTGACTACATGAGCAATGAGAGGCTTTTATTTATGGGATCTGAGGAATGCTGGGATTTCTTCTGTTTCATGAGTCATCAAAGCTTTCTGGTTGAGTCATCTTCCCAACCACCCCATCCGGTTGATAAGTCTCTTGAGGATATAATCAAGGATCTCTCCATACGGGCGGATACTAGAATCAAGGAGCACTGTGAGTCTTGTTCTTCATATTTTCATTCCACAATCTCATGCCCTTTTGAGTTGTGTGAAAGGAGAGGTGGAGTCACATTGGAGTCAAACGTTCATGAGTCAGACACTCAGATTCAAGTTAAGGAGCAATCTACTACACTTGACGTGGGTTATGAGGATGAATTTGATGCCCAATATGAAGTCACACCTATAAGGCAAGTTGAGCAGATCATCACAGAGCCAAAGGAAGTTTGTGCTGGCATAGAGATTAGGGAGCCTGAATCATCTTCACTCACGTGGAGTAAATTGCTTGAGGGTTTTACGGTTTTGGAAGAAGACTCTTTTGTCGACCAAGATGACTTCTTTGCTGATGAAGTAGACAACCATGAGGGAGAAAATCAACATGATACATCTGTTAAGGCTCTCGTTGTCATGGTGCGTCCTATGTTAGGCCTTGACACTCCTTGCTTTAGTTTCCCCACCTTCTCACATCAGGAGCTTATGGAGTTCCAAGATGAGGAGCCAAGTCTACAACATAAGGTGGAAGATGGAGAATATATGGAGTTCATCTTGGATAAAAGTGGTATTGCTGACAAGTGCTTTAATTCATACTGTAAGTATTTTCTAAAGCCACCACTTATGCTAAATTTGTTTAAGCAATTGTCATCTCATGCTAACAGGGCACACATATTTGATAAGTTAAAACGGTCTTTGAAAGTTATAATATGCATCTTTAATTTATCATGGTGTTACTTATGTTTTTCTCAGTTGTGTGCACAGGGATTTGACAGGTTATTGAGGGCATTGACAATGTCTAATCTTGTCAAATCATGCTCAAGGTCAAGCTAATGACATTAAACAAGCGCTTATTGGGAGGCAACCCCATGTTTAGATTAGATTTTATTTTGAGTTAATCTTTTGCTTTTTAGGTAGTTTTGTGTGTGTGTGTGTGTTAGATATTCCAGGTCTGAAGATTGATAACCTGAAGAACCACCACCGTCGGATTTCCCGCCGCATTACCCCTATAGCTAGTTTTTTTGTGAGTTTTTCTCTTTCCTTTACTTTTTACTATACTTTGGGGACAATGTATGTTTTAAGCATGGGGGAAGGGAATTACTTGTTACATAGCATGTAGTTGCATTAGATTAGGCATATTTAAAATTTTGCATTCATTGATTAAAATCCTGAAAAATGAAAAAAAAATCAGAAAATTGAAAAAAATACAAAAATATTGTATTTAGGTTCTTATTTCCCCATTGTTTGATTCCTCTTGTTTCTCTAAGTTAAGCATAAATTATAACCCATGATTTGCATGATACACTGAAGTGGATATGATATGAGCATGATCATTGATTAAATGACTTGATTATAGGATGGAGCATGTATTTAGCTTGAGTATTTGATTCATTCTGAAGTTCTAGACAAAATTTAGCCTTGTGAGATATTTTTGGCCTTTCATGATTATTTTTGTTCTCCACATTCTTGAGTGTATCGCCATGATTATCTAGCTCTAGAACTTGCGTTAATACTCTATTTCGAGGCTGCTTTATATGATTGAATGCATGACATTAAAATGATTGAGGCAATGCTCCTTTATAAGCCTATTATTTCCCTTCCTACCCTACAAGATCCATGTTCTTGACACCCCATTTCTTTTAAGCTTTAAGCCTATTTTTGATAGTTCCACAAAATTTTCCTAGCCTAATAAGCTTGACCCAGGATCCGGGATTTAGGACTTTAGGTTGTGTTTTTGTTTTGTGTGAGTTATTTGTAAGTATGGGGAAGTTGGAGAAAAGGTGAAAGAAAAAAAAGAGGAAATAAAACTCTTGGTTTCAAAGTGAAAAAAAATGAAGATGAAATAAGTTGTGAAAAGAGGCAAAAGAAAGAAAAAAAAAGAATAGAAAAGAAGCAAAGTGTTTGAATGTAAATGTATGGAGTTGAGAGAGGAAGTTGGGAAGTGTTATGTGAAATGAAGTGTAAGGTTCGGGTTTAGGATTAGTTCTTTATCCCGGATTTAGCACCACATGCCAAATATAATCCCTTCCAAATTTCTCTTTACCTTGGCCCCATTACAAGCCTTAGAAAGACCTCATGATTTTTGTTATGTATTTGATCCCCAACGGTGGAGATTTAGAACTCTGATGCAAGCATATGATAGTCTAGTTTTCATGGGTGATTTTTGAGTGAAACACGTCCTTTATACACTTGAGAGTTGAGTGCAAACACAATTTCCTTGGTGAGGTCTAGAATGACTTAATGGTCTTTACTTTTTGCTTGTTATAATGCATGTTAGGAAGTCTTGGTCGGGTTCTTAGTTATATGTGAAATGCTTGACTTGAGATGGATGTATGATTGCATTTCTTTGGTGTGATTTGGATTTATGTCTTGCTTGAGGACAAGCAAGGGTTAAGCATGGGGGAATTTGATAGATTGCATTTAGGTAGTGTTTAGGATGCATATTTATGTTTATATTGCATGGTTTTAGTTTAGTTTAGCTTAGTTTTTAGGTTTTTAGGTTTTTAGGTTTTCTAGGAAATTCGGGTTTTGCGCTTGTTTTGTTCGGTTTTGCAGATCTTTAGGTAAACAAGCGTGGATGGGATAGATCTTAGTGGACTATAGAGGTGTTTGAGGAAGCTTAGAGTGATAAAAGTGAAGATTGGAAGAACCAAGACCCAAGAGCTTTTGTGAAAAGAACGCTTAAACCCGGGCTATGCATTGAAGGTCTTGTTTTGACACCTCTATCTTGCAATGCATGGTTTGGGAGCTACAGTGGTCTAATGGAGCTGAATTTGGTATCACTGGAAAGCTAACTCGAAGAGCTACAATTCATATGTATACTCCGAGTCCAAATTCTAACTTGAAGGGGGTGAAAACAGCCTCTGAAGTGTCACCTGAAATGCTGAACCAAGGTATGCCGCGGGCTAGGACACAGGGTGCGCGGCCGCGCCACTTTATGTTGAGACCGAGCCACTTGTTTTACGCGGAGAAGTTGGGCCGTGTGTTTTGGGCTTCGAGATGGGCTTAAGTTAGGTCTTGACCGACATGTTTTAATGTATTTCGAGATTTATGGATATTTGGATATCTTAGGGTATTTAAACCTTGTTTTTAGTTTTCTCTCTCTATAATTATCATACTTTGGATCACACTTTTGGAGGCTAGGGTTTTCTCTCAAGGAAAAACCTTTGAACCTTTGTAAGTTTGGTTTTAATTTCAATTATGCATTACTAAATTCTCTTGTGTTTGACTAGTTATTGAAGTCATGATTTGTATGTAGTTGTGAGATTTAATTGATTCTCAGCAAACTTGAATAGAAATTATTACCTGTGCTTAATTGAATCTAAATTAGGGTTTTATTAGATTAGCTACCTAATAGAATTTCTAGTTAAAATTAATCTGATTAAATATCGGTTGGAGTTAATTCGATCAAGAGTAGACTTTAATCAATTTAGTACCGATCGGACAAGTTGATTAAAGTAGGGAATAAATTCACAAATCACTTAGATGTCTGGTTGTTCTAAGTGTTTGTTTCTATTGATAACTTGAATCGTCATGTTGTTATTTAATTAAATCTAGAAGGTCTTCTAGGTTGTTATTTAATTAGGGTTGTTAGACTGGTAGTTCTATCAACTAAATCTGAAGTTCGGGTCTTAATCCTTAGTAGGATCATTATCCACAATAGATTATTCAAGTGAGAAGAGAATCAATAGAATCGATGATCAACAAAGCAATATCATGATGGATTTAACTAGTTGAACACGTTTATCTCTCATATATTTAAATCATATTTGCATTCATATTTACTTTTATTCTTGCATATTAGTTTAGATAATCATTCTGAAAACCTCCCTTTGGTTACTTGGCATACAAGTAATAATGCATATACATGAGTCTCTGTGGGATCGACCCTTACTTACCGCTCTACTGAGTTGGTTAAGCTAAGGTTTCTTTGATAGGTATAACGACCACTGAAAATACCTCATCAACTAACTATCCAATGAAGAGTATCATGTCAAAGCCAGAATTGTCAGGCCGATTAACAAGATGGTTGATCCACTTAAATGGTTACAACATCACTTACGAGCCAAGAACAGTAATGAAGTCTCAAGCTTTGGCAGATTTTTTTGTTGACTTCACTCCTAGCACTTTAGAACAAGAAGATCAAGATGTCTTACATGTAACAGGTTACGGCAAGTGGTTGATGCATACAGACGGTGCATCAAATCAAGTTGGCATAGGACTGGGGGTAGTCCTGAAGTCACCACACGGGGATATGATTGCCCAAGCTGTTCGATGTACGTTCAAAGCCACTAACAATGAGACAGAATATGAGGCGCTTATAGCAGGGTTACTCGTTGCTAAAGACTTGAACGTGCAAGAAATTGAGGTAATTTGTGATTCGTTACTTATTGTAAATCAAGTTACGAACTCATATGTTGCCAGGGATTCAAAGATGAAGGCATACTTAGAGAAAGTTCAAGAGATCATTAAACATTTCAAATATTTTGAGATAAAGCAAGTTCCTCGGGATGCTAACACGCAAGCAAACACCTTAGCCAACCTCGGATTCGCAATCGACCCAAGAGAATACGAAAAGATACCTTTCGTGTACCTTGATGCGCCATCCATAAACAAAGAAGCAGATATGTTTGAGATTCGAGATCCTGATAAGACGATTCGAGGGTAACTCCTTACTTAAAGTGGTTACGAGATGGAGTCTTACCAGATGACAAGGAAGAAGCACGATGACTTAAGGTAAAAGCTTCCACTTTCGCTATTAAGAATAACATTCTGTTCAAGTGGATGTCGTCAGGAATATACGCCCGATGCGTAAAGGAGGAAGAGGTACATAAGGTGTTACTAGACATACACAATGGAGAATGCGGAAATCATACAGGGGGTCGCAACTTGGCGAGGAGGGCGAGCAGGATGAGTTATTACTGGCCCACCATGAACAAAGACGCAGTGGAGTTCGCCCGCAAGTGTGACGCGTGCCATTGTCATGGACCTATACCGAATCAACCTTCGGAGTTGTTACATCCCATAACTTCCCCTTGGCTATTCATGAAATGGGGAATGGATATCGTCGGAAAGCTCCCTCTAGCATCAGGACAACGCGTCTACATCCTGGCAATGACTGACTACTTCTCTAAATGGATCGAGGACGAAGCTTTCAAAGAAGTCAAAGACACCTAGGTCATCTCTTTCATAAAAAGAAACATCCTGAGTAGGTTTGGAATACCGTCCACCATAGTGTGTGACAACGGATCCCAATTTATCAGTGACAAGACAAGATCATTTTGCCAGCAATACAACATTCAGTTGGTGATGTCGACACCACGTTATCCTCAAGCCAATGGTCATGCAGAAGCAAGCAACAAAGTAATCATCAATAACTTGAAGAAGCGACTTAGAGAGGCAAAGGGAAAATGGGCAGATGAGTTACCCCTTATTTTGTGGTCGGATCGAACAACTCCTAAGACTGCTACAGGCCATACACCTTTCTCCTTGGTCTATGGATGCGAAGCCGTGTTACCAGTAGAAGTAACTTTGCCCACATTTCGATATGGACTTACTACCGAGGAGTCAAATCTACCTAACTTGTTACACCATCTAGACACGGTAGACGAGTTACGAGATGAGGCATCAGTTTGTATGGCGGCATACAGACAGGGGTAGCTCGGAGTTACAACAAACATGTTAATGCAAAGGCGTTCCAAGTGGGAGATTGGGTATTGAGGAAAGTCTTTCAAAACACGCAAGAATTAAATGCTGGCAAGTTGGGAGCAAATTGGGAAGGACCTTATCAGATCACGAAGATCGTAGGACAAGGAGCCTACGAGTTGATGTCACGCGATGGGAAGACAGTCCCCAGAAGTTGGAACGCGATGAATTTCAAGTTGTATCACTTTTAGAACGTACAAGTCACAATAAGGTATACATCACATACTTTTTTCTTTTTACATTACATTATTACGTCTTCATACATACATGAGACAAAAACGGTTTTGAAAAAACTAACAAGGGACGCCTTGTGACGTTACAGGCCAAACACAGGCCCTCACCTTATGATCAGGCAACTTTGTGCACACAACGACTAGTCAAAAGATGCAAGAGATGAGAAAGAGTAACACAAATTCTAGAACACAGGAGAGTTTTACAAAGTGCTTGTAACTCGATTCATAACTTTATAAATCAAAAATATTTACATTCTGTCAAATACATCATTTTCTCTCTCTCAGCATCTTACACAAAAAGCGCTATTACAACGGGAAGTTTATCATTAAACTACGAGTAAACATTTCTACAACGAGTCGATCTATCACAACGTGTTGATCTTCATTCCTCGGTGATAAACCTATTTTACATGGAAAGACAAAAACAGATCCAAGACCATAGCAAATACTAGAACATTACTAAATAAACATAAACCCCTAAAAAATGACAGGGGATAGAAGTTGTCCACATCGAGGCCCTAAAAACGAGCGGCCATACAAAAAAAAGAGTTTTAAACCCCAACATACTGGGGGTAGAATAAAGTCTAAAAGATAAAAGAAGTAAGAGGAAATCATTCCTTGGAAACTTCTTCGGCTGGCTTCTGGTTTTCCATCTCCACCTGGGCCACTTCTTTGGCAACTTGTGAAATCTCGTCGACAAAAGAGGACTTCTTGGATGCGTTGGCTTCATCAGGGAATAAGTTCTCGAACTGCTCCCTTTCCTTCACCGCGTCCCAAGAGGAATGCTTCCCAGTGGAAAACTCTTCTATTGTCTCAACACGGGCCCTGAGTGACCAATAGTCAGCCGTGTCCTCAATCTCTTGAGCAAGAGCAGCGCCTTTCTTCGATGCCGTGTTGAACTTGTCCTCCCACGCCTTCTATTCTCCAACAGCTTTCTCGAGGGCACTCTGCAGATCTACAACCTTATTCTCCAGAGCCTTCTTCTCTTGCCCCAAGATAACCGACCTGTCCTTCTCAAGCTGCGTACTAATCTTACTCTGGGCCAATTGCTCGGGGTAGTCCTTGAAGGTATCATAAGCCGCAAGAGCAAGTTGGAGACCCTGAACAACAAGTATAGAATTATCAGGAACCAAGACGATTAGCAATAAAAATGGAGAAAGCTGTCAAATACATGCCACTGAGCCGCTAGTATTTCGCCGAAGAACTCAGGCAAAGAAGACCGGTGGCCTGAACCATGAAGGAAATCCACTTGAAGAGGCATCTGAGACCTCAAGCACTTATCGACATCCATATTTAGGGACATCATGGTGCTAGGAAGGTCCGTCATTCGAGAAGATACACCTTTCTTCGATAAAGAGGCCTTAGGAGAGTCACTTGCAACCTTTGGAGGCAGAGCCACCGCCAAAGATGTATCCGTAGTAGAAAGCAGTAGTTAATCTGGTAGTTCTTGAACATGACAACATGAGAGTAACGGGATTAGCGGAAGATAAAGGCGTTGAAACAAGGAATAAGGAAAAAAGAAAGCTTACTTGACATCTCGGTATCCTTGGGGTCTGCGAAACACGCTCTTACTAATTCGGGGTAAGATCTGTCTTCCAATGGAAGGGCCTCGATGTGGGAGATAACCTAGGATGACACCTTGCGGAGTTGAGGAGTAGCAAGATTCTCTGCACAAGAGACGATCAGTGGTTAGACTTGAATAAAGATTAACGAGCACAAGAGGGAAACACTACCTGTTGGCCGCCATCGATTTTTCAGAAAAGACGTATCGACTCCCAGAGATGATAACCTCACGAAAAAGAACTTATCAGCCCAACCCCGGTCAGATTTCACTATGTTGAAGACTAGGTCAAATTTATTTGTGAAGGTTTTCAAAGTTAAATGGCCAGGACCAGCTTTGGAAAGGCGATAATTCAAGAAAAAGTCGGCAGCTTTGAAGGGAAGACCCTGAGAGGAACACAATTGATCGATGGATAGCAGAAGTCTCCAAACATAGGGAAGTAGTTTCCCAGGAGATACATTGAGAGTTGATAAGAAATCAACGACTAAAGGGGAAAACGGGAAACGGTGGCCGATACGAAAGGGGTACTCGTACAAGCACACCCAATCGTCGGCGTAAGAATTTGCGTAGACACCAGGAGGAGGAAAGAATATCTCTGCATGCGGAGGGAAACCCGCAGAGAAGGCGAAGATGTGGGGGTCTTCCGAAGTACTGTCCCTCAGATGATAGGGAGTGAGGATTCCGGAAGAGGTTAGGGAAGGAGGAATGGCGGCTTCGAGACAGTAAAGAGAGGAAGAACTGGAAGTTGCCATAATTGAAAAGGGAGAAGATGAAAGATGAGGAAGAAGGAGACGTACCTGGACACCGGAAGACATAGTTGAAGTCATGGAGGGTCATCATAACTGCTATAAATAAGGCTTGATTAAACGTGACATAACTCGCCACAACTTCCAAGACATGAAATCAAAAACCCTAGGAAAGCGGTGGAGGGAGTTTTCCCGGGTTTTTGTGGGGGTATTGTTGGGCCCTCTGAAATTTGGCCCAAAAGGAATGTTACAAGCCCAGAACAATTGATCCGAGTAAATCGATAGAAGGAGAAGACGACGGAGCAGTCAAAGCAGGGTGGAAATCTCGAACCTCATGATCGACACCAACGACTATTTCATTAAACGACGGGGGCGAGATCTCCAGGATGTGCCAGGCGTTTCAGCCAACGGTCGAAGTGGGGAAGAAGAGTATAAATAGGAGACGAGGCAAGGATAGAAGGGACATGAACACTGCTACTCAAAATCACTCACGAAACTCAAGCCTTTTCTTTAATCATTCTACTTCGCTCAAAGCATCTATTTGTATTTACAGAGGATTCACTATCTCAAGCATAATAACAGTCTTGTCATTTTATTACTATTACTTTCCTTGCTTTCATCTTATTTTACTACTTATCTGCATATTATAATGTGTTAGAACCTCTGTTTGGTTAGGACTTCCCACATTATAGCAAGTAAGGCGTTAGTGCGATTAACTTGCCCAAAATACTAATATATACAATAATATATACAATCTTAACAATATTATCTCTTCCCCCCCCCCCCCCTCTACACACACACACAAGTTGGAGCATGTAAAAAAAATGGCCAACTTGTTTAGAAGATAAACAAAATAAGATTTGTCAGCACCTTAGTGAACATGTCAGCAGGTTGCTCGGATGTACGAACATAACTAGTAACAACCGCGACAGACTGAATCAAGTAACGCACAAAGTGACAGTCGACCTCGATATATTTTGTGCATTCATGGAAGATGGGATTAGACGAAATTTATAGAGTAGCTTGACTATCATAGAATAGATGCATAGGAGACGAATGTTGGACACCCAAAGATAAGAGCAACGCCTTGAGCCAGACTAACTCACATCAAGCACGGGCCATGGACTGATACTCGGATTCCATAGACAAATGAGACATCATAACTTGCTTCTTGGTCTTCCACGATATAGGTGAAAGACGCAAGCGAACAAAATATCCAAAAACATATAGACGAGTAATCGAACAGGAAGCCCAATCAGAGTCATAATAAGCAGTCAACTGTATATCACTCTAAGAGGAGAGGAGAATTCCCTAACCAGGATGAGACTTAAGATAATGCAAAACACGGAGAGCAACCAGCCAGTGTGCGAGCGATGGGGATTGCATAAATTGAGCCAGCGTATGCATGGAATAGCATATATCGGGACAAGTGCTGGTCAAGTAGATAAAACAGCCCACAAATCGATGATAGTGATCAGGAAACTCATATAATGGACTCGCGGTAGTATCCAACTAATGTTGTTGTTCCATAGGGAAAGAAGATGGCTTAGCAGCCAAGAATCCTATTTTAGACAAAATATCCATGGTGTATTTTCGTTAAGATAGAAAAAGATCTGAGGGGTTACAAGTTATTTCAATCCCAAGAAAATACTATAGAGGCCCGAGATCTTTCATATGAAAATAAGAACTGAGATAGTCTTTGAAACGAGATATAGCCGAAGAATTATTACCCACAATAACGAGATCATCAACATAAACAAGGACATGCAGAGTAACACGGGAGCGAATAAAAAAGAAGAGTGAGTAATTGGCCTAGCTTTGTTGAAACCCAAACTAACGAAGAGCAAAGGACAATTTAGCAAACCAATTTTGAGCTTCCAGACATAACCCATAAAAAGGATTTTTGCAACTTACAAAATTGACCGACAATAGCCCTAGAATAACCAAGAGGATGTCGCATATAGACCTCCTCATTGAGATCGTCGTGTAGAAATGCGTTATGAATGTCCATCTAATGGAGTTCCCAACCTCGATGACTTACATTGTTGATGTGTTCCGGCCTAGGACGACATCAATGATTTCTATCACAAGTCAAACCAAACCTTTTTGAAGGACTCTCCGTCAGCGCGGTTGAAACCAAGTTGGGTGCGACCGCACTCCAACCCCCGATCCCGCGTCATGCCACCAGAGAAGAAGCCTCCACGGGCGCGGGCTGGGTGCTTCGGAGCGCGCCCGTGCTCCCCGCCGCTGAGACCGCGTTGCGGCCCCAATGACCCGGCACCATCGGGCGCTGGCTGGGCACCTGGGAGCGCGGGCTGGGTCGCGCTTCTCTGGACAATACCTTCGAGTTTTCGACATGTCTTTACAGGGTTCGGGTTTTTGGGTTTTTATTTTATTTGATATCAGGATTTTTAAGTGAAACAATTACTATATTTGGTACTATTTTTATTTCTGCTATTTATGTAATTAACGAGATGGGTTGAGCTTGCATGTTTGGCCCATTCTCGCTAGAGTTTCGAGGGTTAGGTCTAGCTCTCTATTAATATGTCAGACTTTTCTTAATTTCAATTTACGCTTGAATGAAACTGAATTTGCCTTAGTGAATCGAGATTCTCTTCCTCAGGCCTTCAGGCGTGAATCCTTTTGAACCCTTTTCCCAATCGCCCTACAACATTTCTGAGGTTTCGTTTATCAGAATCGATTCCATCTCGAGACGCCGCTAGAACCCGAGTGTCGTAACCCTTCGCCCTCATTATTTTGATTGCTTCCGCTCTACTATCACTCTTAGATCGAGACGGGATTCGTAATCCAAGATGTCGGTCCTTGTAGCGAGACAAAACGCATCAACTGGTATCAGAGCCATCGTCTTGTAAGTCTCCTGATTCGATCTTTGCTCTTTCACCACCATAATTCCACCATTAATTCCACAAAAATCCAAAAATATATTTTTAGCCAAACCCTAATTAAATTTTCTTGTCCTTTGAGTACAAATTGTGGTGTGATTTGTTCATTGCATTACTTTGCTTGATTGATTGCCCATCGTTAGTAACTTTCATTACTTGATAGGCTGTCTTGCTTGTGTTTGATTGCTTTGAACTACAATTATCGTTGCACATTACTTGTTGTTTCTTTGTTGGCCGAAAAAAAAATTCAACATCAAAAAGCAAAAAAATCAAAAAAAATTGGCCCAAGTGTTTCAAAAAAAATCAATTGTGGGTGGCATAGCCAAAATAAGGTAAGCCATAAAACCACATTTGTTGATCAAAAAACAAAGAGAAAGCAAAATTTTTGTGGATGTTATAGCCAAAATAAGGTAAGCCATAAACCACACTTTGTTGGTGATTGTAACATTGTTAGTGCTTGCATCATCCCTTGCTTGTTAAGTACTACTTGTTTGATCTTACTAAATTGTGTAGGTGCATATCTTGCTTTAAGTTTGCTTTGTTTCAATAACAACATTGTTTTACTCGTGAGCCTTAGCCGCCTCTCGCACAAAAGCCACCTGTGACCTTGTGTGAGTGCATTGCTCGGACCAAGAGCTAAGACTTTGCGTGTTTGTTTGCCTTGTTCGTTTTGTTCTTTGTTACTGGCCATGTCTTCTCCTTCTGCTTTAGGTACCTTACAAAATTAAGAGGTCAATCATACACTCAACCCTACTGCTTTGATTGAGTCCATGCATGTAGAACAAGAAATTGCTCTTTTAAGGCAACAAATGGATGATATGCAAGCTCGTTTTGATGCCCAAGCTTTATTGCTTGCATCCCTAGCACTGCCACCTACTTTGGCTCCAATGACGAAACGAGGTGTCAACATCGAGCTAACCACAAGACCCGGTCTTGGTTGGTCCCCCGACGCCAGAACAACTCCCTCTCGGGCCATTGACGCGCGCCCACGCTAAGGCCTCGGGCATCACCATTGGCGCATCGGCAGCATCCGTGGCACCGGTCACGCCTAACCAGCCCACTCCGCTTCTTACACAGGACCCCCGCCGCAAGGACAAGGGTCCCGTTGAGCCTAATCCGCCATCCATGGAGTTCGTTACCGAGTCTAGGCAAGGCCAAGTGATGTGAGCCCCACATTAACCGCTAGCCAAGAAGAGGAAGACTTATCCGTGTGCTCCGACGGACCGATTACTCGAGCTAGGACCCGTGACATAGCTCGAGCCACGACGTCCCTCATCGCGCGCGCTTACGCGAGCCAGGCGCATCCGCCAGCACACCCCTCATTTGGTGCGTCTCCTTCATCGAAGGCGCGCCGCCACTCCAGGCCGACGCCACGCTCCGCGACATCGAGATCCTCAAACCTAGTGTCACGCCAGCCGCTGCTGCCGAGCATCATGCCACGTTGGGCCAACCCGGCGCGGGAACTTAGAGGTTTGGGCTTGGGCTTGCATGTTGGGCCGTGTGCGTGCGTCACCCTTGTGCCGCCCATGCCACTAGGGTTTGCTAGGGTTTGGCGTTCCATCTTCCCTATATAAGAGGCATGCCCCTTCCTTTGTTTGCTACGCTTTGTTTAATATACTGTTATGCTGTCGAGTTTTCTCCGGAATTATTATTAAGGCGTCAAACTATTATTTTCCCAATCTCATACTCTCTTGGCTTCCGTAAACGAAGTCCCCTTCTCAATCCTTTCCCTTCAATCTCGATCCAGTCTAGTCGTTCATTCGACTCAAATCTATCGGTTCGTTGGAGAAGAAGACCTAATACGCATTCCACGTCAAGATCCGCTCGTGAATCCTCAACGGGGTTCACATCACCAAGGCACCCGCATACTTCATAGCGACCCAATAGCTAATGATCCGTCTTCGAGTGCCTATGTCAAAGACCAAGGTATGTATTCTCAACCACCTATTTTTGATTCTTATGGTCCCGATGATGATGGCTACTATGCCACCACTTCGCTTAGTACTCCGCCTCGCCCACAATTTGTTGACGATGCTAGAGCACGTCGGCTGTTTGGAATGTGTGACTAATGCTTTCCGGCACCGGTTCTTGACTATAATGTGTTTGCGAAGAACAAATGGCTTTATGAGAAGGAACCTAGTCACAATCGTCGACATGGTTCCTTAAAGTACAATTATGCTACCCCGATTGTCCATGACGACCTTAATGAGTTCGATGACGAACAAATTGAAGATTCGGGCATGGTTAACACTCATAATTTTCCAGTGTTGGGTGATCCTCCTGAATTGAATGAGCGCCCATCGGATTGGATTCCGCCAGCCCCCACCCCTAATATTGGTAATGCTCAACCGCGCCAAAACCAACGCACCTATGATCATGCTACCGAGCGGCGCACCCAGGCTCCGCCCCGGAAACATCACCAAGGGCAAGACCTTTATTATGGGTAGGTGTCAGCCAGGCCTTGGTCCCCCATTGATCGTGTCCATGATGTTCGTGTTGGTGACAGGGACACTCTACGGTACCAACCACACGAAGTTAAGATCAAGATAGATCCGTTTGAAAGCCATCATGACCCGGCGATCTTTTTAGAATGGGTTACTGTGAGGGCGCATATTTTGCACTATTGTAATATCACCGCTTATGAGCATGTACAAGCGGCCACCTTACACTTCCGTGGTTCAAGGTGGCAACGTTTTGTGGATGACCGTTTGCGTCGGAGTCTTACACTATAATATCCGCTAAATTCTGAATAAAATAAAATGGATAATCATCCCTATAAATTTTTTCTCTAAAATAGAGAGTTTAATAAACTTTATAATTTCATATTATATTATGAAAGATTACAAAATTTTACTGCAATGACAATTAAGAATTTAACCAAATATATAATGCAAGTCGCATATCTAGGTAAATAGTTTTCTCTTAAAAAGAGAAATTTAAATAAATTAAATAAATAAAGTCAAGATTGTGTTATAAGGATTAAGAAGAAATAAAAGCAATTTAAATAAAAATAATGCTTTCTTAATTTTCGGATTTTAGTAAATAAAAGAGTGCTACAAGCTAAAAATAATTACAAGGTAAGTTAAATAAAAAGGAGTCAAGAGTCGGGATTCGAACCCAAGACCTCTTGCATCTCCCCCCTCACACACACACTCCAAACCGCTATGCTATTTTAACTTAACTACTCATAATCCCACTCTTTTAATAAAATACCCTACTATTCTTCTTCTTCTTCAAACAAGTCAAATTGAGCTTGATTGATTTGACGCTTCACCATTGCATGCCCAAAGCTTCTTCTCCCTCCTTCTTCTTTGCTTGCAAGACCACCATTCTTGCATCATCTTTCATCACCCACAACAAGCACACATATCACCAATAAAGTCCAATCATCCCCTTCTCCATTGGTTGATGGCCATAGCCATGGATCACCAACCTTGCAATGTTTGCCTATATGAAGGAGCTCAAACTCTCCTTCAAACTCACACCAACATCTCTTCTCCTCTCTTCTTAGCAATTGCTCTCAATTTTAGTTCCAAAAATCAGCCTTTCAAGTCTTAGTTTTCCCCTTCAAAACACCATTGAAGCCATTCAAAGCTCCACCAAAGAGCCCTTTCTTCCTCCCTTGTGCACCGCCGTCCACCACCAGCCCCACCGGAGCTCCGCCGGTCGCCGCCGAGACCTTCTGTGCGCCGCCCGTGCCCCGCCATCCCAGCTTGTTGTGCGCCGCCCCTCCTCTGCCTTCTCCCCTGTGTACAAAACGTAGTTTCTGTAGAAGAAAAGGTCAAATTCTATTTAATTCCAATGAAAAATTACTCAATTCAATTGTTTTAATAAAATAAATAGGTCTCCTTATTATTATTAGCATACAAGAATATTTTTAATAAGAAAATATTAGTTGAGATCTTGTTAGTTGAAGAAAAGAATTAAATAAATTAGAGAAATTATAAGCATATTTGGTAAGTCTCTATCCTACTTATTATTTAATATATATCATAAGTTGCAAGACATAATAAGATCTCACATAAAAATATTCTATATAAAGTTATTATTTTTTTTAAAGTTTATAGCTTTGATTATTAAATAATACCTTGTTAGAAGAATATATATATATTTATATAAGATATTAGTATGGCATATCTCTAGGTGTATAGATTTTAAAGATATAAGCTTTATTTAATAACTATGGTAGTTGTAATAATAAATTAATATATAATATGATATTAATTTTGCTAAGTTATAAAAGTTGTCTCGCATGAAATGATATTCGAAAAATAGGAAAGATGATATAGTTTGAACTAAGATATCATATAAATATGCTTTTGGTTATAAAATAAGAGTTTAAATCATGATCATATTATCTATATAAATTAAAGATACGGAGGATATTTGTAAATAAGGTAAATAAGATTATTTTAATGTTACCAATTGTAACACCCCAGTGGTTTATAAGAAATTGAGGTGTTATCCATGTCAACAAGAGCTCTTCCTTTTTTGAGTTCGAGTGAGAACAAAGAACTCAAAAGTTAAGCGTGCAAGGGCGAAAGTAGTACCAAGATGGGTGACCTCCTGGGAAGTCCTCGGGTTGGCATGGGATTGCGCTCTAAAAGGCTTGGGTCTTACAAACTTAGGCCCCGGGCCTTACAAATGGTATCAAAGCCGACTCTAGGTTACGAGTGCACTTGGCCGGGAGGGCGGTGACTCGACCTAGAGGGTGGTGCTTGGGCCTTGAGTGTGGGAGATTGTAACACCCCAGTGGTTTATAAGAAATTGAGGTGTTACCATGTCAACAAGAGCTCTTCCTTTTATGAGTTCGATTGAGGACAAAGAACTCAAAAGTTAAGCGTGCAAGGGCGAGAGTAGTACCAGGATGGGTGACCTCCTGGGAAGTCCTCGGGTTGGCATGGGATTGCGCTTCTAAAAGGCTTGGGCCTTACAAACTTAGGCCTCGGGCCTTACATACACCAGTGACTACATGGGATCAGTTGGTCTATGTTATGACTTAAAATACATTCCAACTGATTACCATAACCAAATGTGTTTGGACATCGCTGATTTTCGCCAAGGATCATTGTCCCCTGTCGGGTATTTCGAAAAATTAGAGGACATGTTTTTCAAAGCGAACATTAGTGTTGCTCCATCCACTTTGCGTACTAAGTTTATTAGTGGCCTTAATTTGTCTATTAAAGATCAGCTTGAGATCCTGCCTATTAAGGATATCAAAACATTAGTGCACACGACCATGAAAATCATTCAAAAACATGTACACAATAAGAGAAATGGTTGGCATGTATGTTTCTTCTAACCCTCGTCAATATGGTTTTGTTACTAATGATAATTCTAGTGCCGCAGGACAGGGTTCATCTACTCATTCGGGCGAGCCAACAGTTCCTAACTCTTCACGCCAGGATCCTCAAAGCCGGCCACACCGAACCGTGAATGAGCTCGAGATCTAGAATGTTACACTTGTGGTGGTCGTGGTCAGTACCAAAAGGATTGCCCCAACCGCAAGAAACTCATGTTTGTTCAAGCTTTAGCTGGATATGAGTCCATGGATGAAGAAGTTTCCGCCCCGGCACCACTATAGTAGGCTTATTCAGTCCCTCAGGCAGAAGTGTTGGATTGTGCTCCGCCGCCGACCAACATTGGGACTCCTTTGGGTTTGATTGCACGGAAGGCCTTAATCCTTCATGATGACAACCTCCAGTACCAACGGGAGAATCTCTTCCACACTAGAGCTCTTATTCGATCCACCAGCTTAAGTGTGATTATTGACTCCGGGTGTTGCACCAATTTGATCAACGAGAAGGTTGTAGCTCATCTTGGGCTACCTACAACTACTCACCCGGCTACTTATCGTCTTCAATGGCTTTCCTCAAGCTCAGGTACACAAGTCTCTAAACAATGCATGATTTCCTTTTCAATTGGTCCTTACACAAATTCTATAATTTGTGATGTGGTTGCAATGGAAATAACTCATTTATTGTTGGGACGTCCATGGCAATTTGATAGACATGTTCTTCACGATGGTTACTTAAACACTTATGTGTTTACGTACCACGGGAAGTGCGTCAAGCTCTTACCTATGTCGCCAAGTGAGATTTTGCAAGATCAGGTTCAAAGGGATCGACAGAAAGCACTTGAAGATGAGGAACAAGCTACAACATCCAACGGGGTGCCAAAGCCAAATCTCTTTGATGATCATGGAAATGGACCACTCCGCCATGATCTAAGGCCGCCTCATGCATCCACACGCTCCAAGCCAACCCATGGCGTGCCTCTTCAAGGTTCGATTGAGCGCCAGTTGTTGTTGACACATTCGTCGTTGTGTTCGGCGCCATTTCTTGGGGGTACCAACAATTCTATGCTACGCCTTCCGGATACCTATGGTAACATACAAGCAAAGGTCTTCGTGTCGGACTTATTTTCCGTGGTTGATTCCAAGATTGATTTTAAGGAAGCAGGGACCCTTCCCACTTAAGGGGGGAGGATGATGCATTCCGGACTAGGACGACATCAACGGTTTCTATCACAAGTCGAACCAAACCTTTCCGAAGGACTCTCCGTCATCACGACCGAAACCAAGCTGGGCGTGACCGCGCTCCAACCCCTGATCCCGCGTCCCGCCACCAGGAAAAAAGCCTCCACGGGTGCGGGCTGGGTGCTTCGGAGCGCGCCCGCACCCCGCTGCTGAGACCCCGCTGCGACCCTAGTGACCCGGCACCATCGGGGGCTGGCTGGGAACCTAGGAGCACGCCCGCGCTCCCCCGGGGTTGGGCCGCGCTTCCCTGGACAATGCCTTCGAGTCGTCGGTGTGCCTTTTCAGGGTTCGGGTTTCTATTTTATTTCATATCGGGATTTTTAAGTGAAACAATTACTATATTTGGTACTATTTTTTATTTCCTCTATTTATTTGATTAATGAGATGGGTTGGGCTTGCATGTTTGGCCCACTCTCGCTAGGGTTTCTAGGGTTAGGTCTAGATCTCTATTAATATGTTAGACTTTTCTTAATTTTAAATCTACGCTTGAATGAAATTGAATTTGCCTTGGTGAATCGGGATTCTCTTCCTCAGGCCTTCAGGCGTCAATCCTTCTAAACCCTTTTCCCAATCGCCATGCAACCTTTTTGAGGTTTCGTTTATCGGCATCGATTCCATCTCGAGACACCACTAGAACCCTAGCGTCGTAATCCTTCGCCCTCGTTATTTTGATTGCTTCCGCTCTACTATCACTCTTAGAAAGAGACGGGATTCGTAATCCAAGACGTCGGTCCTTGTAGCGAGACGAAGCGCATCAATTGTAAAATAGAGAGAATATTATTTATTAATGTTTGAGAAGTGAGAACCCATTTTGTTTTGCCTAATTCGATGTGCCCCAATGCTCTCTATTTGGTCATGGAAATATTTGTTAATTGTACTTGCCCATTAAGCTAAGATACTACAGAGAAAAATGTGTCTTGTCTTCTACTTTCCACAGTTGTTCTGCTAAAATTCAAAGTATTTGATACTTATTTTTTTTGATAAGGTAAGGATTAGGAGACCCTCTAAGGAGAGCGTCCTAGAGCATCCTTGCGGACGAGAACCTAAAGTTCTGAGTTATCCAAGAGGAGGCTGGTAGGGATGATGTGGCCCAGCTTAGCGATTTTATCGGCCACAGCATTGCAATCCCTACCCACATGTCAGATTGATACAAAGTTAAATTGTTTGAGGGATACCATAATATCTGAAATTAGTATTTCAATCTCCCAAGGGCATTTACCTGTGTTGTTAACATCATTTATAACTATGAGGTTATCACCTTCAATCTCAATTTTTTGTAATTGCATTTCTCTGAGCTTCTTTGATTCCTTCTTTAAGTGCAAGAGCTTCTGCCTTCACAATTGAGATTGGTCCGTGTTTCCTAGTTCCTAGACCGATAGTTCTTGATTCATGATCTCGTATGACAAAACCCGAAGAAGCGTGGTTGGAATCAAGTTTGGATCCGTCAAAGTTCAGTCTGACTATATTATCAAAGGGTTTTTCTTCCATTTTTCTATTCGTTTCTTCCTTTTTTGTTTGTTTTGGGGTCGAAGTTGTGTTCTTTCTTCATCTTCTTCCCATCTCTTTGCTTTTTCCCATTGTTCAATTTGTTTTTTCGTATATTGTTCAAGATTTTGAATAACGTCATTGGGAGTTTGCTGAAAAACTAGTTAATTCCTTTGGTGCCATATACACCACCAACATACTGCCAATTCCGCGAACTCAATGCTCCCCAAGCTCTGAAATAAGTCATTCAAAATGGTACTTGCTGATTTATTGGTCACATTATAGTTTTTTATACAACTTTCAAGTTTTGTGTTAATTTTCTGTACTAGTTTTTTCGTATGTGGACATTATACAAGGATGTGTCCAACATTTTCATGGGTGCAGTTGCACATTAAACACCCCGGAGGAGTTGCACAGTAAAGAACCGTGAGAGATAAAGTTTGAAGTTTAAAGTATTTTCCTTGATTATTTATGGGTAAACTATTACAATATATAGGAGATTATCTTGACTTATCCTCTAAGCAAATATACAATAATAAATACAATCTTAACAATATTATCTTTTTAGAACCACAATCTCGGTGATGATTATATACAGTCATTTTTATCCTCGAGAAAAGTAGTTGGTAGTTTAAAGCAATTTGCACCTGCCATTTTCTTGCCAAAGGTTGGTTTTGATGAAATAATATAAAACAAAAAGGGTATTCTATTGCTCATTTAAAATCATGATATGAACATCGAAAAATATATGTAAAGATAATTATTTTATCTTACAATGTTGATTCCCATATCTTATTTTTAAATAATTGACTCTATGTTGTGCAATTTTTTTAAGTGTACTATATCATATAAATATTCATTGGTATAATGGTTTTGATTGCTTTATGGACTTGACCGATAAGCATAGACCGATGACTTGATAACTCTCTTAACAAAGTCATTATGCACTATGTCGGTGTAATTTTGAGGTGCAAATTTTTTTTGTCTTAATAATTTAAGAGGCTATAAATATTATATGTATTGTTTAAATTAGAAAATAAAAAGTCACAAGTTATTATTTAATTTTCAATTTTCTTATGTGTTTTTTTGGTCGAATCAATTTTCTTACGTGTTATGTTTGTGGTTTGGATGTGTAGGCTGAAGAGAAGGAAAAGGATGATTTGAAGGTGAAAATTGAAGCAACAATGACATCCAAAAGCGATCCTCATAGCCCCATGAGCATTTGAATTTTGTTCGTTATCAATTACTCTATAATTATGTTTTATAATTCCAATACCAATAATAATTCAATTTTGTGTTTGATGCTAATTTTCAATGGACTTTGGAATATGAAAGTAAATTAAATAATGGACTATTTTAGAAAGCTTAGCATTAAATAACTAAACAAATGACTTACATTATGAAATGTCTTTTATAGTTAAAAATGACTTACATTGTTGATGTGTTCCGGCCTAGGACGACATCAATGATTTCTATCACAAGTCAAACCAAACCTTTTTGAAGGACTCTCCGTCAGCGCGGTTGAAACCAAGTTGGGTGCGACCGCACTCCAACCCCCGATCCCGCGTCATGCCACCAGAGAAGAAGCCTCCACGGGCGCGGGCAGGGTGCTTCGGAGCGCGCCCGTGCTCCCCGCCGCTGAGACCGCGTTGCGGCCCCAGTGACCCAGCACCATCGGGCGCTGGCTGGGCACCTGGGAGCGCGGGCTGGGTCGCGCTTCTCTGGACGATGCCTTCGAGTTGTCGGCATGTGTCCTCGGGTTGGCATGGGATTGCGCTTATAAAAGGCTTGGTCCTTACAAACTTAGGCCTCGGGCCTTACATACACCAGTGACTACATGGGATCAGGTTGTCTATGTTATGACTTAAAAATACATTCCAACTGATTACCATAACCAAATGTGTTTGGACATCGCTGATTTTCGCCAAGGATCATTGTCCCCTGTCGGGTATTTCGAAAAATTAGAGGACATGTTTTTCAAAGCGAACATTAGTGTTGCTCCATCCACTTTGCGTACTAAGTTTATTAGTGGTCTTAATTTGTCTATTAAAGATCAGCTTGAGATCCTGCCTATTAAGGATATCAAAACATTAGTGCACACGACCATGAAAATCATTCAACAACATGTACACAATAAGAGAAATGGTTGGCATGTATGTTTCTTCTAACCCTCGTCAATATGGTGTTGTTACTAATGATAATTCTAGTGCCGCAGGACAGGGTTCATCTACTCATTCGGGCGAGCCAACAGTTCCTAACTCTTCACGCCAGGCTCCTCAAAGCCGGCCACACCGAACCGTGAATGAGCCCGAGATCTAGAATGTTACACTTGTGGTGGTCGTGGTCAGTACCAAAAGGATTGCCCCAACCGCAAGAAACTCATGTTTGTTCAAGCTTTAGCTAGATATGAGTCCATGGATGAAGAAGTTTCCGCCCCGGCACCACTTGAGTAGGCTTATTCAGTCCCTCAGGCAGAAGTGTTGGATTGTGCTCCGCCGCCGACCAACATTGGGACTCCTTTGGGTTTGATTGCACGGAAGGCCTTAATCCTTCATGATGACAACCTCCATTGCCAACGGGAGAATCTCTTCCACACTAGAGCTCTTATTGGATCCACCAGCTTAAGTGTGATTATTGACTCCGGGTGTTGCACCAATTTGATCAACGAGAAGGTTGTAGCTCATCTTGGGCTACCTACAACTACTCACCCGGCTACTTATCGTCTTCAATGGCTTTCCTCAAGCTCAGGTACACAAGTCTCTAAACAATGCATGATTTCCTTTTCAATTGGTCCTTACACAAATTCTATAATTTGTGATGTGGTTGCAATGGACGTAACTCATTTATTGTTGGGACGTCCATGGCAATTTGA
This sequence comes from Fallopia convolvulus, assembly GCA_964016875.1. Lineage (NCBI taxonomy): Eukaryota > Viridiplantae > Streptophyta > Magnoliopsida > Caryophyllales > Polygonaceae > Fallopia > Fallopia convolvulus. The sequence continues at coordinate 11,063,465 of OZ024732.1, forward strand.
TAGACGTGTTCTTCACGATGGTTACTTAAACACTTATGTGTTTACGTACCACGGGAAGTGCGTCAAGCTCTTACCTATGTCGCCAAGTGAGATTTTGCAAGATCAGGTTCAAAGGGATCGACAGAAAGCCCTTGAAGATGAGGAACAAGCTACAACATCCAACGGGGTGCCAAAGCCAAATCTCTTTGATGATCATGGAAATGGCCCACTGATAGCTCGCATATAGGAGTAGTTTAGATGCATGTTTTATATATGTTTTGGTTAGTTTTTAGGTAGTTTTTAGGTTTTTGTGTTGTCGGGTATTATGCGCTAGTTTGCTCGGTTTTACAGGTTTTTAGGTTCAGGAGCAACAGCGGGGCGAGTGCAGATGGAACATGGTGGTGATGGACGAGATGGACGAGGCTAAGGGAGCAAGGAGGCACTAGGATGAAGAGCCAAGGCAAGGAAGATCGAGCCAAGAAGACAAGCAATTGCTCGGGATCCAACCCGCGCAATCTGCCCGAGCAATCTCAACTGAGTGACAATTGCGCGGGGTGGATATTGCGCGGCCGCGCAATGCATGCCGATGCCGCGCAATCTGGACTTTTCAGCGGACGCATGTTTGGGCCGAGTCTTAGTTTTGGGCTTTGATATGTTGGTTTATGGGCTTATGATTTCCGAGTATTGTGCTTAATATATCTTATGAGGGTTATTTTTAGAGACATATAAATACCTTATGTTAGTTTATTTTTAGAAAACTTTTGATCAACTTTGGAGGCTAGGGTTTCTTTGGAGAGAGTTTTCTCAAAGGAGCAATCTTTGAACCTCTTGTAAGTTTGATTTTATTTTAATTATGCATTGCTAATTCCTTTGTGTTTGACTAGTTATTGAAATCATAGATTGCGTAATATTGTGAGGTTTGATTGATTCTCATCAACTTGAATAGGTTTTATTCCATGTGCTTAGTTGAATCAGAATTATTCTAGGGTTTTGTTAGATTGATCACCTAATAGAATTTCTAGGTTAATTTACAACTAATCTGATTAATGCCCGTTCGGGATTGATTAGATAAAGTAGCAACTATAATTGTTTGGACCCGTTCGGGCTATTCAGTTGTAGAAGGGAATAAATCCACAAATAACTTAGATGTCTGTTTGCTTTAAGTGTTTGTTTCTATTGATAACTTGATTCGTAAAGTTGTCGTTTAATTGAATCTAGACGTTGTTTTAGGTTGTTAAATGATTAGGGTTGTTTAGACTGTTAGTTCTTTCAACTATTTATGAAGTTCGGGTCATAATCCTTAGTAGGAGTATAATCCACAATAGATTATTCACGGGAATTGAGAATCAGGAGAATCGATGATCAATAAGCATATCTATGATGGATTTAACTAGTTGAACATATTTCTCATATATATATTCACAATCAACTTTTGCATTCATAGTTAGTTTTATTATTTCATATTAGGTTAGATTAATAATTCCAAACCCCCCCCCCCCCATATTAGTTACTTGGCACTTAAGTAATAACATTCATACACGAGTCTCTGTGGGATCGACCCTTGCTTACCATTCTACTCAGATTGGTTAAGTGAGGATTCTTTGATAGGTAAACGACTGAAAAATACCTCATCACCCACTCCGCCATGATCTGAGGCCGCCTCACGCGTCCACACGCTCCAAGCCAACCCATGGCGTGCCTCTTCAAGGTTCGATTGAGCGTCGATTGTTGTTGACACATCCGTCGTTGTGTTCGGCGCCATTTCTTGGGGGTACCAACAATTCTATGCTACGCCTTCCGGATTCCTATGGTAACATACAAGCAAAGGTCTTCGTGTCGGACTTATTTTCCGTGGTTGATCCCAAGCTTGATTTTAAGGAAGCGGGGACGCTTCCCACTTAAGGGGGGAGGATGATGCATTCCGGACTAGGACGACATCAACGGTTTCTATCACAAGTCGAACCAAACCTTTCCGAAGGACTCTCCGTCAGCACGGCCGAAACCAAGCTGGGCGTGACCGCGCTCCAACCCCTGATCCCGCGTCCCGCCACCAGAGAAAAAGCCTCCACAAGTGCGGGCTGGGTGCTTCGGAGCGCGCCCGCACCCCGCTGCTGAGACCACGCTGCGACCCTAGTGACCCGGCACCATCGGGGGCTGGCTGGGAACCTAGGAGCACGCCCGCGCTCCCCCGGGGTTGGGCCGCGCTTCCCTGGACGATGCCTTCGAGTCGTCGACGTGCCTTTTCAGGGTTCGGGTTTCTATTTTAATTCATATCGGGATTTTTAAGTGAAACAATTACTATAAATGGTACTATTTTTATTTCCTCTATTTATTTAATTAATGAGATGGGTTGGGCTTGCATGTTTGGCCCACTCTCGCTAGGGTTTCTAGGGTTAGGTCTAGATCTCTATTAATATGTTAGACTTTTCTTAATTATAAATCTACGCTTGAATGAAATTGAATTTGCCTTAGTGAATCGGGATTCTCTTCCTCAGGCCTTCAGGCGTCAATCCTTCTAAACCCTTTTCCCAATCGCCATGCAACCTTTCTGAGGTTTCGTTTATCGGCATTGATTCCATATCGAGACACCACTAGAACCCTAGCGTCGTAATCCTTCGCCCTCGTTATTTTGATTGCTTCCGCTCTACTATCACTCTTAGAAAGAGACGGGATTCGTAATCCAAGACGTCGGTCCTTGTAGCGAGACGAAGCGCATCAATTGTAAAATAGAGAGAATATTATTTATTAATGTTTGAGAAGTGAGAACCCATTTTGTTTTGGCTAATTCGATGTGCCCCAATGCTCTCTATTTGTTCATGGAAATATTTGTTAATTGTACTTGCCCATTAAGCTAAGATACTACAGAGAAAAATGTGTTGTGTCTTCTACTTTCCACAGTTGTTCTGCTGAAATTCAAAGTATTTGATACTTATTTTTTTGATAAGGTAAGGATTAGGAGACCCTCTAAGGAGAGCGTCCTAGAGCATCCTTGCGGACGAGAACCTAAAGTTCTGAGTTATCTAAGAGGAGGCTGGTAGGGATGATGTGGCCCAGCTTAGCGATTTTATCGGCACAGCATTGCAATCCCTACCCACATGTCAGATTGATACAAAGTTAAATTGTTTGAGGGGTACCATAATATCTGAAATTAGTATTTCAATCTCCCAAGGGCATTTACCTGTGTTGTTAACATCATTTATAACTATGAGGTTATCACCTTCAATCTCAATTTTTTGTAATTGCATTTCTCTGAGCTTCTTTGATTCCTTCTTTAAGTGCAAGAGCTTCTGCCTTCACAATTGAGATTGGTCCGTGTTTCCTAGTTCCTAGACCGATAGTTCTTGATTCATGATCTCGTATGACAAAACCCGAAGAAGCGTGGTTGGAATCAAGTTTGGATCCGTCAAAGTTCAGTCTGACTATATTATCAAAGGGTTTTTCTTCCATTTTTCTATTCGTTTCTTCCTTTTTTGTTTGTTTTGGGGTCGAAGTTGTGTTCTTTCTTCATCTTCTTCCCATCTCTTTGCTTTTTCCCATTGTTCAATTTGGTTTTTCGTATATTGTTCAAGATTCTGAATAACGTCATTGTGAGTTTGCTGAAAAACTAGTTTATTCCTTTGGTGCCATATACACCACCAACATACTGCCAATTCCACGAACTCAATGCTCCCCAAGCTCTGAAATAAGTCATTCAAAATGGTACTTGCTTATTTATTGGTCACATTATAGTTTTTGATACAACTTTCAAGTTTTGTGTTAATTTTCTGTACTAGTTTTTTCGTATGTGGACATTATACAAGGATGTGTCCAACATTTTCATGGGTGCAGTTGCACATTTCCATAGAAAATTCTTAACCTTAGGTTATGTGTGAAGTTTCCATATCCAATTGTTGGGATGGGGTGTTAGATAGTTCACACCCGTAATTAGTTCAATAGCCGAAGCCGTCGAAAACCACCCATTTTTGCTTGGGGACAATACAATCGGTCCCTAATCCATTTATCAGGGATTGGGATCAACATGTTTTGGTTAACTATGTCAATCGGGAGTAAACAACTAAGGATATCTAGTCTCCACGTTTTAGCACTGGTTATGAATTCGTCAACCGTAGTTGATTCATTTATTGCGTCAACGTTCAACGCAAATTTGTCTAATGTTTCCTGAAATCGCCATTTGTCTGTCCAAAATTTTATGGTTCTTCCATCCCCTACCTGCCATATAAGGCCTTTGTTAAAGTCTTCTCATAAGTTCATCAGTTTCGTCCATTGCCATGAGGTATTATTCTATTTTTTATGATAGTGTCCTTTAGGTATTTTTCATTCATTAGCTTAACCCAAATAGTTTCTGGTTCTGCTAGCAGTTTCCAAAGGAGTTTCATTTGTAATGCCTTGTTTACGTGTTCAATTTTCCTAATTCCAAGACCTCCAAAAGGTTTAGGTTTACAAATCTTGTCCCATCCAATGAGTGGTTTGTGGTGAATATCCTTGTTCCAAAGAAAGTTCCTATGTATTTGGTCCTATTTGTTATGAAGAGAATTTGGAAGCATGAAGCTTTGCATTAAATAGTTAGGTTCTGTAGCCAGATTAGATTTTAAAAGGACTGCTTTCCTTCCAAAGACATGGCATTAGCTTTCCATTTAGTCAACTGTGCCTTTGTTTTTCCTATTGTGTCGCCGAAGGTTTGTCGGTTTACCCGGGTATTTTGAAAAGATATAATATATCTTCTTTGTTACTTTAATTTTCAAAATATGTCACTAGAGAGGTTGAAAATGTATTCAAAAGATATTAAAAAGATGTTAAAGATATGAAATCCATTAATTTCTATAATCTTCTCATTCATTAATTTTTTTTAAGAAATGATGCAATTTTTTTAACCCATAATAATTACCTCATAAGTTTTTGGTATCTCATTGCGTATATATAAATTAGGTTGTTTTGTATAGAAAAAAAACCTACTTTAATGTAAGAGTAAATATTGCTATTAGATCTCAGTTTTATAAAATTTAACCAATTACTATTAGTTCTATCAATCGAGTCGAGTCGAGCCGGGTTGATCCGGGTTCAGGTCATCATAAGACACGGGTCAATTTGTGTCGGGTCGTTTCAGGTTTCGGACGAGTCGGGTTGGCTAGCAGGTCAATTACATTGAATTTTTTGAGATTATTAAAATAACATTTTATTTTATAATAATATTTAATAATAAAATATTATTTATATGTATTTTATTAATATAAAATATTCTAATTTTCAAAAAAAAATTATACATTCTTTAAATATACTAAATCGGTCAACCCACAAAGTTTCAAGTTTCAACCCAACAATAGGTTTCGGGTCAATCAGGTTTGGTTTATTTTGGGGTAACGAGTTTAAATTTGCAAGTTTCAATCCTAAAATTTCAGGTCGGTTTGGGTTGGGTTGTCGGTTCGATCAAGTTTTAACTCTCTATTACTATACTTTGTAATATGGTCATATTAACTTTATTTTAAGTTTTAAATTGTTTGAGGGGTGATAAAATCCATGCAATTATTAAAGAGGTTTTCTTGGACAACTTTGTAATAATATGTGAAGGAAAATTGTTTTACATTTTAAATTTTGGACTTGCACTTTATGATGCATAATAAAAAAAAATTCTCATACTTACAAAATCATTTTTTTTTGTAATATCGCACTTGATCCATGTTCTTATTCATCTATTCCTATTAATGGATTCAATTTTATGCCATTTGAAAACATTCTATGTGAATCTTTGGATCAAAAGTATCATTTCGGAAAGTATTTCAGTTTGACTATTTTTCTACTATTTTTTCGAATTATATTTTATTTTAATGCAATTTATTCATATATTTTTAACATATGTGATCGGCATATTGGTTGAAATCGATAAAATAAAATTCTACCTTTATAAAGAATGGTAGAGAAGGAAATATGAACACTTTTCAATTGATCAATGCAAGGTACATTTTTTATTCAAAAGTTGATTGATATTTATCCATGAAGCTGAATATTTTAGAGATTAAATATATACTTTATGGTAAAATATATAGTATTGAACATATTTATTTTAAGGTTTTACAACTTTTCAAATTATGTTGACAAATTGTCATCAAGTGTACCAAATTGGATGATTATGCAGAAATTTGTAGCCCATTTATTATTATATTGTCTTAAAGAAGTAGTCATAATCATCCAATTTGGAAGATTAGGTAGATAGGATAATGTAGTTGTTTTATATAATGAATTTTTTGGTTCAAGGATTTTTTATGACGACAACACAACATCTGAAATTGTTGCATTCAATAAGTAGTAGTTTTATCTGTTACATTTATGTTAATACTATTTTTGTAACTAAATCCTAATATTATTTTTATTTTATACATTAGAAAAATGATCATTTTACTATTGTGGTCGCGTGTGTAATAAGTAGTACTTTATAATAATCCGCGCAAGGCGCGGGTATTACACTAGTTTTCCTAATTCCAGGACCTCCAAAAGGTTTAGGTTTACAAATCTTGTCCCATCCAATGAGTGGTTTGTGGTGAATATCCTTGTTCCAAAGAAAGTTCCTATGTATTTGGTCCTATTCGTTATGAAGAGAATTTGGAAGCATGAAGCTTTGCATTAGATAGTTAGGTTTTGTAGCCAGATTAGATTTTAAAAGGACTGCATGTCCTTCCAAAGACATGGCATTAGCTTTCCATTTAGTCAACTGTGCCTTTGTTTTTCCTATTGTGTCGTCGAAGGTTTGTCGGTTTACCCGGCCATTGATGATTGGACAACCAAGGTATGATTCTAGATTAATCATTGTCATGATCCCTAACGTTAGTTGGATTCTATTCTTATGTTGATTGTCAACATTTCGTGACGTTTTGAAAGGCCGATTTATGGTAATTAACTCTTTGTCCTGAGATTGCGCAATAGTCCTCAATTATCCTTTTTGTTCTAAGGCATGTTGTTTGATTTGCTCTAGTAAAAATTATGATGTCATCTGCGAAGGCGAGAAAGGGGATCTTAGTTCCAGCTCGGGCGAGTGGGAAACCAATAGTGTTTTTCTCCAAATTGCTAGTTTCTTGAAGCTTCCTAGCTAGTATTTCAGTCGCAAGAATAAACAGGAATGGAGAAAGCGGGTCTCCTTGTCTCAGGCCACGTTCTAGAAGAAATAGTTATGTTGGACTATTGTTGACTAGGACCGAGAAAGATAAAGTTTGTACACATTGTTTAATCCATCCTACAAATTTGCTATCAAATCCAATTTTTTCAAGAATATCGAATGTAAATTCCCAATCTAATCTATCATAGGCTTTATCCATGTCTAATTTTAAAGCAATCCAACCATCCTTGCCTTTTTTGTTTTTAAAAGAGTGGAATATTTCGTGAGCAATCAGAACATTATCTTGAATTGATCGTTTAGCAACAAAGGCTCCCTGCAACGGGTGGATAATTTTGGGCATAATTGTCTTAAGCCTTTCCGTAATGATATTTGTGATAATTTTATAAATGGATGAACATAGGCTAATCGGTCGGTAATGGTTGGTGGAAGTAGGATTTTCTTTTTTTGGAATTAAGAGCTTTTAACTGCTTTGATGACATCTGGTCCGACAACATCCCAATATTTTTTGTAGAAGCCTGCCGACATTCCATATGGTCCAGGGGACTTATCAGAGTTGATTTGCATTAAGGCCTGTCGTATTTCTTCATTTGAGACTGGTTTTATGAGACTTATTGTCTTCACCCGTTATTTCTTTGTTGATTAAGTATGAATATTCTCTAAACTTGTCACGATTAGTGTGTTCTTTCCTATATCTAGTTTTGAATTCCTTCTTAATCTCTTCTCTGATATTTTCCTCTCCAATGATTTGCGTTTCTTCTGCTGATGTGATTTGTTTAATAATTTTCCTATTCCGTCTTCCGCTAGCAACCTTATGTATCCTACATTTGAGTCTACTAATTTGATGTGTTTCGTTTTTGCTCTCTGCTTCCAGTATGTTTTATGAAAGTTTAGAATTTTTTCTTTCTTATGAAAGTATCTGATACTTATAATAATTATTGGACGATTTTTTGTAATTTAAATTTTAAAAAATATTATCCATAAAAAAAATTATAACTAAGTAATTAAAATCAAGGAAATATATAAGGAAGCATATCAACTATCAAGGGAATAACCGTTTGAACTGGTTTATTTAATGAAGGGTTTTGTTGCTAAAAAAAGGGCTTTGACATGGTAACTGTGGGTAAAATCTCTTTGTTTGGACCATTAATATCTACAATATGTCATTCCTCAATTGCACTCGTATTTGAATGGAACCAAGCTGAATTATGTTATAACCAGTTTATACACTTGGACAGACATAAGACGACAAGATGTCAAAGATAATCACCTGAGAAATGCATGCGTTCTTCCTAAATCCTATGCCATTATTTACTGATCAAGAAATAAGCTCAAGGTATTCATCAAACTCGGTAACCATTCTCAACTTCATATGATTGACAAAGATTGTAGAAATTCTAAAGATAAAATAAAAAATTAAAAATACAGATGAGACTATTCACTTAAAAGTACCCAAAAGCAAATGACAGTTTCAATGGTACTAATAACTACTACCTGAACTGAACTACGCCCTCTTTCTATCCATATGTTACTTCCTCCTGCCCCCTCTTCTCTCAACACAATGCAGAAACTTACAAAGTGCAATTGAATCCATCAGCCTTCGTCAGCTTCTCATAACAACATGCAAGGAAGATTCTCTACAGAAAGGAACAACTTGATGTTAGATAAAAACTCAGTATCTGCTTTACCTCAAGCTCAGGCTCAATGCCACACCTTACCAGAAAAATCAATGTCTAGTCCTCTTATTTGTGATGATGTCAGCAAACGAGTCCACGATCTGCCCCGCCAAGCTTTTGGGCTCATCAGACAATGTTCGAATGAATGTGTCTACAACTTGTCTCTCCTGTTTGGTTGACCGAAGGCTAAACCAAGTCAAAAACTTCAATCTGAAATCCTGTTTAATATGGCCTTGGCATTCGAGCCACCGGATCGTCTTCACACACCCTTCGAAATTCGCTACGGGCGTTCTGAACGGAGAGGAGCTGTTCACCAACGTGCTGTCACAGTCGAACGTCTCGTCGTTGATCCCGAACGATCTCTTGCGAGGAACCGTCGCTACAACAGTGTTGGTTTTAGCAGCTCCCATTGGTACCTCCAATGTGTATCCGTTGTCTTCGTCTCCTGACGATTCAAACACAGGGGCGACTTCTTCATTCAGATCAGGCATCAGTGCAACGTTCAGGTCCAGCTCAAGAGGAACCGAAGGCGGGTGCTTATTTTCTTTCTCAAAAGCAACCTTAGCAGATGGGATAGGCTTATTCGGGTTAATGTCCACACTCTTTGTGAAACAGCTTGCCTCCGAGTTACCCAAGTTACCTCCCTCAGTAAATGAAACCACCCTAAAAGTGTACTCGGTGCAAGATTGCAGATCATTGATCACAATCCTTGTCTGCTCCCTAGAAAATGAAAGTACAGGCTTGTTTGGAGAAAGATCCTGTTGGGTTTTCCAATACCACAGTTTGTATCCCTTCACACTTTCAGTCTGGACGGTTGGGATTTCAATCAGAACTATGGCAACGGATGATGACGTGACGTCTTCAAAATGGAGTCTGCAAGCAGCAGGGGTTGAATCTGCTGCCAGAAGTAAAATTCAGTTGTCAAAAATCTTACACTTCAAGATGTTACCACAGACACGGCTAGGTAAAGAAAATAGGATAAGAATATGAATTTTCTTGTATGTTTTTATAAATAAAAGGGTGGTTTTTTTTTTTTTGCGAAGTTGAAAAATAAGGGATAATTAAGCGAAAAATCTAAACAATAAGTGGTGGTTAAGTAACGAAATAGAGCGAGAACTTCAGCATTTTCTGACCTCCAGAATTGAGTACCCCATTAGAAGCATTAGCAGCCCATTCATCTGCCTTGGCAATTGCATCAGCACAGAGTTTCTGCACATCAGCAGCAACACAAAGCCTGCTGATGGTGCCCCGCCCTATATTGCGTGAGACTTCGTTTATAGGGCCAACTTCTTCCTCTAGCTTGCTCTTTGCATCTATAACAATCTGATGGAGAGCCTTAAACCTTGAGGTTCCGCTAAGGAGTTTGTAACTCAAGAATATTCTTTGACAGAGAACATCGACACGTCGAGCATCTGTTGCCATACTCAGTTGCTTCTTCCAGCATCTACCGTTATTAAGGATACAACAGCAAACATCCAAATTAAGCAAATTAACCATTTACACAAGCCAAGCTTCAGAGACATTAGATCATCCACAAGGAGGATTTTTGCGTTTCTCAAACAAATATTGGAAAAAAAGATAAATCAACATGTGTTAGATATTTTCAGATGAAAGTCTCTTGGCAGTAGAGACTTTTACGGCAAAATAAGAAACTTTCCTCTGAAATTGGCAAGAAAATAATTAATTTTCCCTTTTTTAGATTTACATGAAAGAAACTATGAATTTCTCCAATGTGGATGCTCTAATCCACAACATGAATCAACCTGTGGATTATCAATTTAAACACCAAAAGATCCAAGTTTCAAAATTCAAACAGGCAGAAACAAGTTACTTACCCGAGTATCTCAGAGACCTTGCCACATGCAGCACACCAATAGCTACCATCTAACTGCATAAATTGCCCAAGATTAACAACTCCAACCTTTTGATGTTGAAAAGCGCATTCAATGTGGCACGCTAACCCACATGAATCATCCTGTGGGCTATTATCGGATTTACACACCAGCCAAAGACTAGGGTCTTTATTATTGTTGTCAAATTGATGGCATAAACAGCAGGAGCAACTTCGACAAAAGGACTCCTCCATAGATAAGACAGTTTTACATCCTGAATTTGTGCAGACCCGTGTGTTTGAAGCCTGACTTGGTGCAGGGGTGAACCGAGTTGGGTTCTCCCCTTTCCTGTTTTGCTTCTTGGAAGAGCCTTGGCTGTTGCAAGAACGGATAGCCTTTTTGCTATCTTGGTTTTTAGAAGATTTATTACTTGCTTTGACCTGTTGATCTATCATCTTGCTTTCAGCTAATAATTTTTCTTTCTGTTCTTCAAAGAAAAATGTCTGTGAAAGCTTTTTTAAAACCAGCAAAATCATCAAAACAAGTGTAAGTAGAGTAACATATGCAGAAAATGAAAAAGTAAGTAGTTTCAAACTAAAAACAATTGCCCTCAAGGAAGAGGAATCATCACTTCTATGTTCTATCATAGAAGTGAAACAGTGATTAAACAGGAGTAAAGTTCATTTCAAGGAATCTAGACCACCATGCCCAAAATTGTGTACAAAATGTTAAATTTCTAATGGAAACAGAAGATCGACCAAGAAATAATCAGCAAGCATAACTAGCAACAAAACATGTACTTTTTTCACATCCACATGAAATAATCAGCAATCTTCAACACAAATTGCAAGAAGCACATGATAAAGTAAATTTAGATGATTTATTCATAGATGAACCGGAAAAGATATATTGTTTTCATAAGCGAGAGGCAATTACTAACGAGTTCTACATCTAATACAAAAGCAACTATAGAAAAAAAATCAATTAATAGTAAAAAGAATATGTGTGAACTGTGAACCCAACTTTGAAAGAGAAAGCCTACTAAGATACAGAAGTGAGAACAACTCAATCCACGAAAGAAGAAACAAAATCATGATAAAAATCATCAAAATGAGAACAAAAGTTTAAGGGGAAAGCTTGAACATGAGAACAGATTTTCACATGAATAATATTAACTTTTAATGAAATTTTTTTCAAACAAGGATGAAATTTAAAAAAAAAAAAAACTTGGGTACTCATTTTCCATATCAAGAGAAGAAAAAAGCTAATATCAGCAGAGATTGAAACTCCATACCTGATTATGAGTTCCTGGGGAGGAAAAGAAATGAAAACCAAGCAAGGAAAACAAAAATAATATAAATGGTGATGGATCTTCTTGGTGAAATATAGTGCGGTATCAAAATCTGGTACGAAAACGCCAAATATCTGACACCTTTAGGAGGATTTTTCGGCTTCAGCGCTTTACTTGAATGCAACCTCACATTTCTCTCGGTGCCTTTATCTTTTTAGCATATTTTTCCATTTAAGGTGATCAAGTAGCCATATAAGCATTAATTGTTTTAAGAAATTAATCGCAAGATAGCTACAAATAAAATGAAAAACCTTTCTAATGATAATGGAAAACAAGTAAATCATGGGCACTGAGGGAAAAAACACATCACGTAGTTAATTAATGAAAAAGAGAGGGGGACGAAAAAAATGGTTGATTAGAGATAAGGATTATCAATATAAGACTTTGGAAACTGATTAATCAAAATTGATTTGCAGAGAAAAAATGATTCATATTGCAGCCACCAATGTGAATAACAGGTCCTTATATCAATCTCATAAGATGTATAGCCAATTGACTGTTTTGTTGTCTACAATATTGTCACAGCAGTAGCATTGATTTATTAACCACAAGTTACACACAGATAAGAATTGACATTTATATACTTATTGATCATAGCAGCAATTGAACATGCCACAGGCATTTCAAAGTAAAACGTACAGAAAAATAGTTGTTGTTCTCAAATGTGAAGGAAGTTAAAAACTACAAATAAGCAATACAAGTCAACAAGAGGTGATCTGACTAGAGAAGGTCTTGTTTTAGATTGAAGATAAACCAGGGGAAGAAATCTCTGTTATGACTTACAAGAATAATTATCTACACATAAGTGAAGGGAAAAGAGAAATGCGGGCATGTTGAACTTTTTACACCCATTGTAGCCTACTCAAACATTAATACCTGCTAAATTGAATTAGAAATTTGATTGCCAAGTATAAATAATAAAGAAAATGCAGTCGCATCAAGAATGTTACCTTCAGCAGGAGACTTGTCTTTCACACTCATGGCTTGAAGTAAAAACCCTATGCACGTAAAAAAGGCATAAAAGTCCATGTTAGGTTAACTTTTTTTAACATCTAAGAAAATTCACAAGATGAACAATGTGGAACATAGAGTTATGGTTGAACCTGAAAGAGGCAGAGGAACTAGGCATGTCTAGGAAACTACACATGAGTTCTATTTTCAACTCAATTCTCTAATAAATTGGAAAGTATATATGAAGGGATATGGTTCTTCGAGCCTTAGCAAGCATCCTCTTGCCAAATGTTGAAAAATTCAGATGAGCAAATGGCACTGGTTTGAGAAAAACAATCAACTTTTGACTTCAATCTCTGACAGGCCCTAAAACATAGCACAAGTTTCTCAACCAATAAGTGCAAAGAAGCATCTCTTTAAAATTGCATAATAAAAAAGACGTCAATGAAAGAAAAAAAGATGCTCAAATTCTATCAAAATTCACCTTCTTATCATATTTGCTAATTCATTCAAAGGTCCAAGACTCCAAGTATGCCTGGCATTTGGATCAAGCATGAGTTAACAATGAAAAAAAAGTCATCTTCCCGCACTGAATATAACCAGTCAAATATACAGAAGACCAGTCAAAGAATTTATCAAAATAAAAGGTCTTCTAAAGCCGGAAGAATGCAGCACACTCCCACGTCCAATCAATAACAAAGTAGTATATTATCACTGAAATTAAATTAACCCAGTTGGGTAATCGACTCTAAATGAGCAAAGAGGAATGCAATCATAGTAGTCTGAATTTCAAATGCATGCACCAACCCATCCATCAAATAAAAGCCCCCATCAAAGTTCAAAAACTAAAAAAAAAAAAAAAAAAAAGAGTAAACCTCTTAGTCCCCATTGACCCTACAAATCAAGCCACTATTATATACAATTAGGAAGACAAACTAAACTCATACTATCAGTTCAAAGAGAATGAAACCAAGTCACCACATTGTACAAATAATCCAAAATATTCAACGGGCAGAAATCAACAAGCCCGGAAAGTAAGCCAAATAACACCCCCAATTAAATCAACCCAAAGCCGGATACCGATCTGGCGGATCTAAGAGCTAAAGGGAAGGGGAGAAAAGGTGGGAGAATTTGCAAATATAAAGGGTACATCCAAAGAAGAAGCAAATAAAAAGAATCCAAAAGCGAAGATAACGACCCAGATTACCTGTTCAAGAATGTGATTTAGAAAGGGAGCGACCATTCTAGGGTTCGAACGAGCAGTAGCGTGGAATCGAAATTGCCAAGGGAGGAAAATAAAAAAAATAAAAAAAGAAACCCAGAAAAAAATTAGCGTGCGTATATTGGGTTCCTTTGTTTAGTTGGGCATTGCCCGGAGCTCGGAAGAGAAGGGAAGACGGAAAGGGAAAGGCCGAAGAAAGAGATGACGTGGCGGAGTAAGATTGGTGCGTGTATTGCACGCGGGAGGGTACAAGGAGTGGGTTATGGTGATAGGCGATAGCGAGGAAAAATAGAGTAGTTTTAGTAGGTGGAGTTGGGATGCTCTCTACTGCCGTTGCAGCAAATTCTTTGACAAGTAATAAAGGTGGTTGTGTGGGGGCAGCAAAAGTGGATCATTATTCATCCAAATTCATTAGCAATTCGAAAACAAACTTTGATTAATTTGTGCTTATACATATAATAATAAAAGCTCCATTATGCCTTCGGACATTTAATTCAGCGGTTAAACCTTGAAATAATACCTGAGATTACTGTTTCGAACCCTGAATTAAAATAATAATTATCATTTAAAATGTGATATTTTAAATTAGTAAGTAAAATGTGATATTTTAAATCATTATGAACAAATATAAATAAAAAGATAAGATTTATAAATTAATTACATGTGTGGGATTCAATCAATCAAAATGTTCAGTTAAATTTTAACCAACCATAATATTTTAAATAGACATGGACCATATGTTTATATGTTTAAATGTGAAGTTGACATCTTAATAAAAATGATATTAATTGTAGGTTTAGATAAATGTCAAATTTTTGAAGATTTCACGATCTTAGAGAACTTTCCACATTGATATTATAAGAATCTCGTTTAACATATTAAAAAATTTAAATTCACTTTTAATCACACAAGAATGGATACTAAAATTTCAAATTCACTTTTAAAATTGCAAGAGAATGATTTTTTAAAAAATAAAGTAAATAAAAACAAAGAAATAATTCATATTACATATTTTGGGATAATATTACAATTATCATGAATAAAAAAAATAAGTATTTAAGATGATAATTTTTTAATAGTATATACATAATCCTTTAATAGAGTGAAAGAGTTATCTATATCTTTCAAATATAGCCAATATAGAGACATGGATTAGTAATATTGTTACATGTAATACAAAAATATTATTATAATACAAGGATTGTAAATAATTTTTTCCTTTATTTCAAAGATTAAGAAAAGATCCACCTTCTTGGACACTTGAGCATACGAAGGTAGTACGTATAATCAAAGACAAGGTCAAAACAACAAAGCACTTGTTATTCTAGTGTCTGGTGACATTAACGGCTTTAGCTAAATTGAATCATAACATTGTAAACAGTATACTTCAAATTGGACCAAACAGTGAATCCGTATTGACCATTATTCAGCAACTAAAAGCACAATTGAAAGAGCCATTTTTTTTTTGCAGTTATGTATTACATGGTGGAGCGCGTGATATTACCGAAATAAAACCTCTTTTAATCAACCGATAGAGGGGCATGCAAGAAACATACAAGAATTTATAAAATCGCAAATAGATATGTGGGATAAAGCAAGATTGTTAGACAGCCAACATGAAAACCTCAAATTGTTTTTGATACAAGAAAAAAGATAAAAGTAAAGTAAAAAACTTGGACTAAACCGCCACAAGGTTGTGTAAAAATTAATTTTGACGGATCAAAAAAGAATAATGGAAAGGCAACGGCGGGATATGTTATTAATTGGATAAAATTAAATTTTGATGCTTCTAAAAACAAAATTCATCGACTTTTGCAAGTTTCATTATTCGAGACCATAATAGCAAGATCATTGGTTTAAACAGGAAGGAGTTACCTTCTATTAGCTTTTTACAAGCTGAAACGTTTTCTTTTTTGTTTGGTCTTTAGTTTGTTGTGTCTTCTAAATTTTCTCATGTCATTATAGAGGGAGATAATCTTTCTCTTATTAATTTCATTAAACGAATCTAGAAAATTTCATGGGAAATTCACTTAATAGTCCAAGATAGTAATTCCTTACATTATTCTATTCTGCATGTTCAAATTTTTCAATGTTACAGGGAATGTAATAATGCAGCAGATTTTATTGCTAAAAGATTCATCTCCATGCCTCTTCTCCAACAATTGATCCTTGCAGAGCAAGATTTGTCAATTTATAATTCTAGTTTAACAGAGCGCTTAAGCTTAAATGTTAGTTAGCGTCCCATTGTTTTGAAATTTCTCGAGATTATCTGCAGTGATGATTCAGGTTGACCCAGTAATTTACGAGTAACCTAATGTTTGCTTTGTATTATAAAAAACAATCACAGCCTCTTCCATCATTTTCTTAGGCTCGTTTGATGTTTCTTTTGATGAAACTCGCTGAGCTCAACATCAATCTCTCACAAATGATGCCAAAGAAATTGATGTGCCCTCATCAAGATCGTCTGATGCCAATATTGACAAGCCTCCTCTCCCAAAGGAGAACATTGAGTATGGAGAGGGGGTTATGGATCCAACCGAGGTCGTAGTCGTGTTAGGGGCAGTGGGTGTGGTAACCAAATGTTGTTTTAGTGAAATCCTTATGGTTGGATTCTGGTCCAACAAAATAAAAGTTAACAACAACAACTAACCTAGCAATTTTTGACTTCGTAGACACCACCTTGTGCCTTCTTGTCAAACGCTTCAACTAGAGTTCTAGGTGCATTGCCTTGTCCACTCGGTCCCACTTAAGCTCAAGGATCTAATTTGGTTATTGTCAGTATTGGCAACTAGCTACCAACGACATAGTGTTGAAGTAGCCATGTTTCTCACAAAAAATCGAACCTTAACTCGCAACCATGTCCTTAATGCTCCTCACATAATAAAAATCCTTGTTTCAATTTACTAGAGATAATACTGTTTCAATCGAATTTGATCCATCTAGTTTTTCTATGATGGATATTCAAACGGGCACCACCCAAATGAGATGCAATAGTTTTGGCGAGCTCTATCATGTTACTTTTCAATCATCCTCTCTTGGTTCACCCCTAGTGTCATCTTCAATCTCTTTTTCTACAGTGTGATCCAACAACTAGCATGATAATTTAGGACATCTAGGTTCTCCTTCATTTGATTTTCTTAGATTGTTGGGCATAACAAAGATTGTGATTCTCATCTTTATCATGTGTGTTAATTAGGAAAACATTCCAAATTACCTAATTTGATTCTCAAATTGCCTTTGTTGCTCCTTTTAGTATAATACATCATGATTTATGGACATTACCTACTATAATTTCTCATGGTTATCGTTACTATCTTGTTTTTTTTTTTGATGATTTTACACATTTCTTATGGGGTTTTCATTCAAATATAAGTCTCAAGTATTCTCCTTGTTTTCCTAATTTCACAAATATGTCAAAACACAATTCAAATGTGCAATAAAATCCTTCCAATACGACATGGCATGAGAATTTGCGAATTCTAAGTTCCACAATTCTTTGCAACAAATGGCATCAATTTTTGGTTTTCTTGCCCTCATTCCTCTTCACAAAATGTCAAATCTAAACGTGTTAGTTAGATTATCAACAACATGGTTCGATCCCTTTTGATTCATCCATCTCTTCCTCCTAGGTTTTGGGTCTATGCCATAAAAACTACCTCCTAGCTCCTCATTATTCTTCCTTCTAAAGCTATTCACAATCACAGGTACAATCAAGATCTCTACAACATCTTTCCCTTTTATTCACATCCACAGGGTTTCAAGTATCTTTGCTTTCCTAACCTTTATGTGATATCTTCTAATAAACTTCATCCTAGATGATGCGACCCTAATCGTCTTCGGGTCACAAGGGGGCGGATCTAGGCTCGAAACGCTCGTATCTTCTCCGAAAAAAGTAACTGGATAGGTACGAGTCCAACTTTATGGACTCGCGGGCCTCTAATGCTCACGTTAGATCATTGGTGCAGCACGGGACTCGTTGGCGCAGATCTGGCGTGTCGTCGCTATGATGTAGACCAAGTTGATTCTACAGGTTGGGCAGCACTGATTCGTGTCGATGGTGCGCTAGTGCACGGGTTGCCGAGAAGGACTCAGGCCTTCGGCTTGGGTCAGAATACAAGATCCGTCCGGACCTCTTGACGCTCTAATGCCAATTTATATGAACCTACTCGTTTTCGGTCCAAAAAGAGCCGATCTAGGCTCGAAACGCCCAGATCTTTTCCGACAATATTAACCGGATAGGTACGAGTCCAATGGTATGGACTCGCGACCCTCTAATGCTCGTCGGAATGAGGGTGAGACAGATATGAGAGATATCGACCCAAGGGAGGAATGACGGCACAAAAAGGGGTTTGGAAGGTTTGGTGATGCTGGGCCAAATAAGGAGGAATCTCTACTCTATTTAAACTTGGCTATTCATTATGACGTGGGAAATATAATGGGGTGTGGCTCCTTTATATAGAGCAGTACCACGAAATCCTAGTCTAGAAAGGGAGAGGCGTCTAGGGCTTGGCATGCAAGCAGCCCAACGACTCTTGGCCCAATAAGACATAATATTAATAATAGTACTACCTAAAAAGGGAAATAACAAGGCTAGCCCATCCTACAAAAATGGAGCACACGCCTAAAAGGAAGATGACGAAAATATAAGTAATAATTATAACAAATACATAAATGAGACTATGCCCTGAGCCAAGGGGGTCTCTAAGGTCTAGGCTGTCTCGGGATGCTTGGAGTTGGGTCCGAGCCAAGGTAGACTCTCATCAAGTCGAGGCCATTGACAATACAGACATCAACATGATCATCATTGACAATATTCCACATTCAGCGAGGGAGTCCACAATTGGCCATTTCTTTTCGATGTAGTCCATCATCGAAAGTGACCCCTTTGTAAGACTTTGAAGTTGACCTTTGAGTTGCATTAGACGAGTCTTGGTTTGGGACTAGAACATAGCAACGAGCATGGACCAAAGAACATGAGAGTTGGTTGCGCGGGCAACATAAGCGATGAGTTTGTCGGAGAGGGTGGAGCGTACGTAGCCAGACCAACACAAGGCGAACAATTTTCTTCTAGGCTGTGTAGGCATTGACAACTGCAACATCAACACCTACTTTAGGAACATCAGTCGGTTTTGTCGTGACATAAGAGTCGACCTTGAAGGCATCAAGAGTTGAAAATATGACAGTTTTCCAAGTAAAATAATTTGTTCGATCAAGTTTAATGTAGATTGTGGGAACTAGAGTTGACCGGATTTCCCAATGCTATAAAAGAATTGTGTTTGTGGAGTGATGTGTATGGAGGATAAAAAAATGGTAGAGAACCCTACTCTCTTTTTTTTTCTCTCTCTCGGTTCGATTAGCCGGGGCTAATCTACGTCCGAACCGGGCATTGCAGAGGCCCATTGCTGGGGGCAACCCTCTCAATTTATTGTTTTCCATACACGCCGCCAGGAAGATTCGAACTTCGAACCTCTTGAATAAACACTTAAGGATCCTAGCACCTCACCCCACTAGACCAATTGATTATTGGTGAGAACCCTACTCTCTAGATACCATAATAGAATGACAATACTTAATTACTTTTACTAAAGGAATAAGAATTACATATATAGAGAGAGATTTAGCTTGCTCTCCAAGATAAGAAAATCTACACAACGATAGAATAGAATTATTTACATAAAATTACAAAATTTTTAATTTCCATAAATCTATTTTAGAATATCTTCAACGTTATTAGTCTTCATATAGTAGAACAAGCAATAGTTGCTTGTTTAAGTCTCAACCTCCTAGGGCATGAACAAGTCTTTGATTTTGACGTTTCCCCAAGTATTATTAATTTAGCAGAACTTAATATATAACATATGATATGTTTTGTCTTAAAAATTAGTCAAGTAATAAGAGCAATCATTTTAGAGTAAGGAAAGGTCTATTAGTAAAATTGTTGGTCATACATTGTGACAAAATGACCATCACAATCTCTTAAAATATTTAAGCAATATATAAATCTCTGTTATTGCAATTCCACACATCAAAATATAACAATAATATCCCAATGATGTGTTTTTCTTTCCTAGTAGACTGATGTATATTGTATAAATATGGTCGGTTAAATCATGTCATATCCAATACATGATATATTAGTTAAGGATAAAAAAAATATACTACAAAGCCTACAAATCCAACGTCATCACGCTCATTTTTTTAAGTCTTGTGTTTGACTTGTCCGATTCGATCGATCGGACACCGCTCTACAAGACTTGTAGGGAAGATCCTTCCAATATCAATTTCTCCACATATATCGTTAGAGAAATTTACAACACTTAAGAGTCTAATATCACTCTAGACCAATGAAGATTGGTATCACGCTCATTAAACTTGCATGTAACAGGAATACCGAAATAAACAGGGATCCGAGTGCTTCAATTAATTCGGCGTTTTACAACCGGAGAAGTAAGCCGAAATAAACAGGGCGAATTAAACGGCTGGAGGAAAGTAAAAATCCATATCCATATCCATATCCATATCCATACTTCCATACTAATATAAAAGCGTACGGACTAAAATCGATCCCGTCCGTCTATTTTTACATAGCTCTATATAACATGGGTTAAAATTATCGTGTCTCCTATTCCTCCGTCTCCAACCGCCGACTCCGTCGTTCCTCCTCCTCCTTCGTCTTCCCTCTATCTCCACCTCCTGCTTCGCCTACGACCATCTTTACAGCTCTCCACCTCCTACTTATCCTCAACCCTCATCTTTACCCCTCCTCTCCTGCGTTATATTATAGTCTACCGCCTGAGACAGATTGGTGGACGACGAGGAAGAAGCGGATGTTGTAGGGGTGGCAGGGTTGCGGTTCTGATCGATTGATCTCCAATTCTTCTTATTTCGCTGCCAAGGCCTTGATTTGGTCAGATTTTTAGTTTCATTGCTCATTCAAATTTTTTAGGGTTAATGCAATTCTTACTTTTTCGTACTGAATTTTTTCGCTTTTTCGTCTTTAGTTAACGTACGATGTTGGAGGAAGCAAGGGCTGCGCCGGTTGATGTATGAGCACTTGGAGAAGCGATGAGAGAGTATTTCATTTACAATCAAGGGTAGTTCATGGATAACTTACTTTTCTGTTGCCCATTTTAATTTGATAATAGAGCTTCTGGTCTTCTTCATTTGCAAAGAGGCGTCGTCCGATCGATCAAGACGTCACCTTTTATATTTCCCATTTGTCTCCTACTTGACTTTTCGATCGAGCTCTAATTGTATGCTGTTTTCATAGCTTTGTTTTACTTTTGGGATTTCGTTCCTTTCCGTTCGGTCAGGTATAAGTCTGATTGCTTTCCTTCGGGCTTTAGTACACTCCAGGTGAGTGAAATTTACACCAATTCTTCTATTATGATGTTCATGTTTCTTCTTATTCTTGTATGTGGGTTGTAATTTGCTTTAGTGACATATATTTGTTTTTTGTTTTATTTTGGTAGTTGTTGCTAAATTTTCTATTCTGATCCATGAACTTCTTGTGAATGAATATAGATGTGATGAGCTTGTTTTTATCTCATTTATGTTGTTTTCTCTTCACGTGATCAATGTGTACCCTGTTTATGCACTTTTCTAATGTCAACCATTAATTACACATTATCGCTAATTGGTATTAGACTAGAGCTGTTGACTATTATATGCTTAGGCAAATAACCACTGGAGAAGTAAAAGTATAAAGTATTTGGTAGCTCTTGGATGACTTAACTATAAATTCACACATAGGAGATTGTTTAACTTAACCCTCAACTAATAAATTCTTAATTAGGAGCTTTGTTGAGGACTAAAAGTTCGAGCTTTACTTTATGCCCATGATTTCAATTTTTTTTCATGACACTATATTGAGTATCATTTTATGTGTGATGCATCATTTTCATCCTTGGTTTTCAAATGGGAGATTCATCAAATGGTTTTTCACTTTGTTCACTATTTGATTGACTTGCATTTAATCTGAGTGTTTCTCTTCACAACATTTTAAAATCTTTAAATGTTCCTTTCAAGAAATAGAAAAACCAATCTTTGACTTGCATGTTTATTGCATTTAGAACTCATCATCATCACTAACATCTTTAACGGCTTCTGTTACAGCTAAAGACACCACGCATTGTAACAACATGCGTGAAACTTTTATATGGATTACCTATACATTTTCCTTTTGTTATCAAATATATGAACCACTCTATATGCTGTAATTTACCTTTGGTTCAATTTTTTTCCCAATTAGTGCACTCTTTAAGAACAGGGGAAGTTATTAGATTAGTGGATTAAATCAATAACAGGTTAGAATGTAGATCTACTTTAATAGTCAATAAATTACTGGTTTTGTGGATTTGAAGTCTAATTTTTATTTGCAACTAATTAGTATGTCTATTTTAATTGTTATAGTCAACTGATTCGTGCTATCTTACCCTTGGATATATATGCAGTATGGGCGAATTGTTGATCTAGATTTGAAGATTCCACCAAGACCTCCAGGTTATGCTTTTGTGGAGGTAAGTGTATCATCTTATTGAACTGTATTCCTCGCGTGTTCGTTAACAGTAGTTCTCAGTGCATGGAAATTACCATTGCAGTTTGAGGATGAACAAGATGCTAAAGATGCAGTTCGTGGTCGGGATGGATATGATTTTGATGGCCATCGCTTGCGGGTCAGTCATCCTTGAAAACCTGTTCATTCAACCAAGTAGCTCAAAATGTCTTGTAAACTTACTCCCCATGTCTTTCATCTGCTGACACTTATTTTCCTTCTTGTTGTAGGTTGAGTTTGCACATGGTGGGCGAAGCTATTCATCTGCTTAGTGTCTTGACATTATACATAGACATAGGAAATTCATTATATGTTGTTCATTGTGGCAGTTATGGTCTCTGGGTTGCCCTCTTCTGCTACATGGCAAGACCTCAAGGTTAGTTTGACAATCATCTCTTCTCAAATAAATGATTGGAAAGATAATGACACAAATTTAAATGAGATGGTTGTCTTTGTTGGAAAATCTAGGTTCCTTTTTACCTTTTGCTACAATAATCTTGAACATTAGTGTCCTGTAGATGTCATTTATTGATTTGTTTTTTTTTCCTGCTCATTACACTCAGGATCATATGAGACGTCCTGGTGATGTTTGCTTTTCTCAAGTTTTTCGTGACCGTGGTAGAGGTAAGTCAATATTTGTGATATAATGTACTGCAAATCCTGTAGCGCTATTTCCAAGATAAGTCATCTTTGTAGTTGATGTTTTGAAGTTTGGGCTATCAGTTATGAACTACAAAGCTGGATTTGCATGCTTAGTTCCTTATTGGCGGTGTTAATTATACTTTTACACTGTGTGTTATTTTGGCAGGCATGACAGGGATTGTGGATTATACTAGCTATGATGATATGAGGCGTGCAGTAAGTGGCTTAATTCTCGATGTGTTTATGATTTCATGTCAAGATCTCATTGTTCTTGAGGTCCTCCGGGAAATTGGCATTCTCTTGTTTATTGACATATTTTCGTTGGTGACAGATCAGGAAGCTAGATGACTCTGAATTTCGTAATGCATTTTCTCGGGGTTATTACATAAGAGTATGTTCCAACAAGATGACTCTTACTGATCAATTTTTATGTTCATGTTCATATTTCTTGATGTGTTTCTTATACCTTTAATTGTAGGTGACAGAGTATGACTCAAGGAGCCCAAGCCCTTACCGTCGGTCAAGAAGCAGGAGTTATAGTCCTGCTCGTAGTTACAGTAGAAGCTACAGGTAGAACTGTTATTGTTATTTAAATTAATTGCTTGCTTTTGCCTTGTATGGAAGATGAGTTTTAAATTTGTCATTTTGTTTAAAATGCTACAGCATCTCTCCACGAGCAAAATATTCAGGAAGGTCCTACTCCAGATCTGTTTCAAGGTCCCCTTCCAGGTATTAATTCCTTATGCATAGAGACCTTCCTACAGATTTTCTACTGTTCATTTCTTTTTTATGTGTGTACATAGACAATTCATATAAATTGCTCTTCTATTGCATTTTAACTTTGGGATTTGGGATAAAGATGAGCTAGAGGTTTTATTGTGGTGGATTTTGTTAATGTCTAGGAAGCAACTCGATTGAAATTCACCCTTTGAAACAGAAATCTGTAACAGTTGAAATCTAGATCAATCACAAGCTTGATTTTGGACAAAGAATTTCAGTTACGGAAAAAGGGTTTATAATGGTGGGAAAGGAAAATTGTCTCACTTTGTAATAGCAGACGGTTTTCTCTCGGTGCTCAGTTTGGGAAAGCAACTTATTAGTCCTGTATTGTATGTAGTGTTTTCTTGTCCCTTGAGACTCTTCAATCTCCATTTGATATGCTAATCCTTAAGTACTCTCTATGAGACTTTGGATGTCTTGATTGTCAAAGACGAAAGATACATAATTTGATACATCAAGAAACTTTAAGCTGGCTATGTCTAAGAGGCTGGTAGCACTACGGGACTGTCCAATTTATTACCTGTTTATGAAGCTTGTCTGTTTTTCTTTCTTCTCTAGATCTGGCCTTTTGCTGCGGTCAGGGGAGTGGACATAGGACTGTATATGACGACGGGGGCGCTCAGGATGCGTACACCTACATTTATGGTTGTGGAGGAGACTTTTTGAAGAAATATCTTAGGGGTACAAAGTTTATTTGTCTATTTGGTGGATGCCCTATGGAAAAGGGTCAATCGGGTTTTCACAACTTGAGCCGGATTCTTTGTTTTTCATTTGT
Source organism: Fallopia convolvulus (assembly GCA_964016875.1). Classification (NCBI taxonomy): domain Eukaryota; kingdom Viridiplantae; phylum Streptophyta; class Magnoliopsida; order Caryophyllales; family Polygonaceae; genus Fallopia; species Fallopia convolvulus. Next base: position 11,088,329 of record OZ024732.1, read on the forward strand.
TCTAAATCAATGACGCTGAGCAGGTTATTTGATTTATGTTTCTTGTCAAGCCTTTGTGCTAAATGTGAGAGTGGCTATGTGCATTAATTGTTACATGTGTCAATGTCTTTTGATATTTTTATAAAATTGTCATATACGTAAAACTGTTCTTAACTTGAACTATACTATTGTATAATTTCTGATTTGATTGTGTTACAGTTACGGGGATTTATGTTATATATTCTCATGCTTGATTAGTCAATATACTAATTTGTCATCATATATAGGGTAAGAGGGTAATATATAGTGCTTGACCAAGAATGTACCATTGAAACTTTCTGTTCATAGAAACAAGTCTTTTTTCTAGATAAGCTAAACGTACAATAGAAAAGCTTGATGGGATTTTTTATTTCACTGAGTCTGACCATAGACTTCTTATTTTGAGGTTGATGTAATGAGGTGATCTGGAAGAGGCTGTGAAAGTCTTGAGTGGCCGGCCACTATGGATGTGCAAACGTGTATGTCTTTGAAGTCAATTTTTGAAGACCCGAATCGAAGGTCCATCAGACAAAAACGGATCCCATCCTCCATTTCTTCCCTCCTCCCATTTGCATAGGCACATTTCATTGTTATACCCAGTGACTCTCTGTTGCTCTGTTTTATAAAATACAACATGACAAGAAGTGGAGGACTCTATTCATATTATAAAGACTATAGTACTTCTATGGCTCTGCTTTTATGAAACATAGCATGGAAAGAAATGGAGCACTCTATTTATATCAAACAGATTATAGTAATTGAATATTTTTATGCGTTAGACCCACTTTGGAATCAACAAAGTGTATATCATGTTGAATATGGGTGGTTACTGGTTACAGTGATAGATAACTTATGTGATATTTGCAGTTGGTGACTGCTGATGCGTAATTCAGGCCCATTTGCAAATAAGTGTATATCATGTTAAACCAACCAAGTAGGCTTCTTTTCAAAGGCCTCACACGTAAATTTTCAGGCCCATTTACAAATATAATTTACACCCACATACTTAACATAAAATGGTCCCACATAACTAAAAAAAGTAGTAGCGAGATTCATCACCAAAAACACCTCAGCATGTTGAGTGTTGACGACGACAAGAAAGAGGAAGTTGCGGGGATAAACGAGTTCGCGCCTCACCATCCTCTCCAGCGCCCTGTTCTCCGGCAACACCTCCCCGTAGTACAGCATCGTCACCACCGTCACCGCCGGCTGCTCCGCCAGTGACGTCACCATTCCGGCAGCCTCCCTCAGCATCGCCGCCATAAGGCTCAACTGCAATTGAACCCAAGTTGATCAAATTCGAAGCGAAGATTGATGAAATTAAGAACGATCGGTCGATGAGCTCACCATATATAGTTGATTTAATTCATCAGCTCCGTCAATTAATTTGATGGTCGAGAGTTCGGTCGCGTGATCGGAGAATTGAATAACTGTGCTACGATCGATCTTGCTTCAACTCTACTTCGATTCGATTGATTCTTGAATCTTCATAATCACAATCTTCTAGCTGCAATCAGTCGGAAGATATTATTTAAGCTAACTAGAAGCCCCCCAAAATATCAAGTATGATAAAGTATATATGATGCAACTCAAACTGTAGCTTACTTGAGCAAGGGGTTGGGTTGGCATGGGTTGCTTTGAAAGTTGACTTAAGCCCCAAGCCAAGAGGCGTCAAGTTTAAGAGGCGTCAAGCAAGCGAGCACAATTTTGACCATAAATAATTAGGTTAAATCATTACCATTATCATCATAAATTCATAATTTATAATTTAAACGGGCGCAATACTTTAGTTAATTTGTTTATTTAGACGGCCTAATTAACTAGATTTAGTTCGTTAAACTATAAACTTCTCCAAACACCTCATCACTTGAGTATATATAATTCTTCTTCTAGAAATCCAGTAAAAAGTAACCTACGAAGTATAGCAATCCGGGCGAGAGAGCAATCCGGGGGAGTTGGCAATCCGAAATTTTTCGGGATAGTAATTACCTATATAAACACATTTACATTTTATAAACACATTCACATTTTATTTTAACTTGTATCATTCCTCCTTCCTTTTTCTTCTTCTAATTTTCTCAATATGTCTTGGAACACTTTTAATATTTTCAGTTATCTTCAACCACCTGAAGAATCTTAAAATGAAGTCCCAAATTCGGATCAGAATAATGCTCAAATATATTTCTCAAATTTGTTGGACATTACTCCTTTTCAAAATCCAAACAAGCAATATTATCTTCTAACACTCAAGCTTCCTTAAAATGAAATCTCAAATCTGAGTCGGAATGATGCTCCGATGCATTTCTCAAATTTGTTGGGAAGTAATCTTTTTCAAAATCCAAACTTCTTTCTACCACCAGCGCTTCCTCATCAATCGGAGTGATGCTATCCTTTTTATTCGTCGGAGCAAGTTCACACGATTATCCATCGGAAAAAAGTTTCCCGTGCTTTGCTCCGGATCAAGCATACCCTCATTATGGATCTACGAAAGAGATATGTACATAAATATTCTTAATATTAGTAAAATTTCTTAATATTAATATTAGCGAGTTAAAATAGTTGACTTGATATATTGTCATTGTTCATAAAAGATTTATTGGTCTTTTAGTATTAGTTTATAAATTTATTGTAGAATTTAATTTATTATAATTTCTTAAAATTAATATTAGATAATTATGTAAGTTAAAATAGTTGACTTGATATATTGTCATAGTTCATGATATTAGTAAAATGTACTTTTGGAGAGTGTCAAGATTAGATGGGGCAACTCCAGAAGACGTAAGGACCTTAATAGCAGCGGTGAAGTGCCCGTCCCCAAGCTTACGCTTAAATTGGAAAAGGTTTACTTCGTTAGGGTTTCTTGATTTCTTCACACCCCTAGAGAGAATACCGCTTCTAATAAACGATCAAGCACAAAACCAAGCTTATCCTCAAGATCCCTCCATCTAAGAATGGCACGAGAATTACAATCAAACTAACACCGCTCATGTTCTCTCGACTGCCGTTGAACCCTATTGGTAGGCACAAAAGCAGTCAAAATACAACAAGGCAAAATAAGGAGTTGCACCCAAGCAGACACATCACTCGGCTCACCGAGACCTTATCAAGAGCACTAAGGAAAACTCTAGCAAAGCCAAGCCTCAACTTAGGGGACCCGAGTCGAGAATAGCGTTGGCTCGTCACTCAGCTCCTTGGATCACTTCGGTTGCGAGTTGATTTCTACCTAAAGTTAGAACATAACAGTTCGCAACTTTCTTAGTAAAACCCGATTAAGGAGATGTAAGTCAAAACAAGCAAGAGCATCTCCAGGTAAGGACAACTGCGAGGGAACTACATAAGCTCTATTAACCTCACCAACCACGTCATCAGAAACCAACACAATAGGCCTAGAAGGCTTGGAAATACCATGGATCGCAATGTCATCAAAACTAGGTGCATGGATCACAACACCATTAGCATGGTTACAATTCTTACTAAAAGTATGAGTGCAAAAACACTCACCACAAAGCCAGATACCGACTTGATGAAGCGTCGAGTCTAATGTAGAGAAAAGGCCCAAGTCATTTGCAACCCGCGCTTTGTGAGAAGCCGCCAAATCCGCCGTTTTAAAATGACGTGCCCCCAAGTTGTGAATGTTTTTAAACTTGTTTTAAATTAGTTAAATTCTATTAATATTCAATTGCTAGTTTTCAAGATTTGCTAGCATTTTATTCTTAAGCAAATAAGATGTGTGGATGTGGGAAGAATAAACCACAAATGCACATTGGTTAGGCGTCAATTTAAGATTAATTTGAGCATAAGAAATTCCATTATCAATTTGTATAAATAGGAGGTGGAGATAGAGTTTTTTGTAATCCCAATGAAGTGGATTTTTTCTCTATTGAATGCAGAAAGTAATTGCATGATAAGATCTCTTCCAAAACTATCATTTTCATCTTAATTTTGTGTTTAATTCCAACATTTGATATCAGAGCACGGTGAGATAAAATCCATCAAAACAAATGTCTGATCTTGAGATTGAGAGTCGGAGACAGAGAGAATTAAGAGAACAAAGAGAGAGGGGGATCAAACACCACATGGGATGATTCAAGGAACAACACCTCTGAAGGATATGTCTGGGTTCAAGACAAGGATGGATCCGTGACATTAAAATATCCTATGTTGAATAGAAGCAATTATGCAGCATGGCCAATTAAAATGGAGGTCTTCATGATGGCACAAGGCGTGTGGGATGCAGTTGAAGTTGAGGGTCCAGTCAACAACAAAAGGGATAAGATGGCCTTAGCAGCTATCTACCAAGGTATAGGAGAAGATATCCTGCTCCAATTGGGTGCCAAGAAGATAGCCAAGGAAGCATGAAATATGCTCAAGACCATGAACCTTGAGGCTAAGAAGGTTAAGGAGGTAAGGACACAATCTCTGTGGAGAGAGTTTGAGGCCATGAAGATGAATGGTGGTGATAGTGTTGATGAGTTGTAAGCTCCAAATTGTTGTCAACAAGTTGAGAGGGTTAGGCAACACGGTAGAAGAAGAGCAAGTGGTGAAGAAGTTATTGACATCAACTTCACCAAAGTTCTTGCATATTGCATCTACAATTGAAGAGTTTAGTGATCTAAAAACCAAAACTACAGATGAGGTTATAGGATCACTTAAAGCTCATGAGGAGAGGATGCAAGGTCATGGAGCAAAAGGAGATGAGACTATGCTTCTCACTCGAGCAGAATGGAAGACTAGAGAAGATAGAAAGTCTCAAAGGAAAACTACCAGAGATCAAAACAACAATAGAGGCGGAAGAGGTAGAGGTCGAGGTAAAGGAAGAGGAAATGGAGGCTCTCAAAGGAAAGAAGAAGAGCCACAACAGAAGAAAAAATTTGATAAGTCAAAGATCAAATGCTATGGTTGTGAAAAGATGGGACATTTTGCTTCTGAATTCCCATCAAAGGAGAAGAAAGAGCAAGCAAATTTGACAGAAAGAGAGGAGTATGATCAACCTGCATTGATGATGATTGAAACGTGTGAATTGACCAAACCACATGTTTCATAAAGCAAGAAAGAGGTGTCTACTATAAATGGAGGTGCCAAGAAGAGACAAGTTGGTACCTTGACACTGGTGCAAGCAACCACATGACAAGTGACAAGAGTTGCTTCACAGATATTGATCATTCAATACATGGCAAGGTGAGGTTTGGAGATGACTCAATGATCAATATACAAGGACAAGGATCAGTGTACGTTATTCCAATGCAAAAATGGAGAGCACTTAATTTTTTCCAGTGTATATTAAATACCAAAACTGAGAAGCAACATCATAAGCCTTGGGCAACATGATGAGAATGGTGGTCAAGTGATCATAAAAGGAGTGTTGAAGGTCTATGACGGCAACAACAGACTCATGATCAAAGTGCAAAGGCAACACAACAAGCTCTTCATAGCAAAGTTGAAAACTGCAGAGAAGGTTTGTCTAATGGCAAGTATGACAGACAAGGATTGGTTGTGGCATGCCAGGTACGGGCACCTTAAATTTCAAGCTTTGAAGAGACTCGCAAGCCAGAAGATGGTTGTGGGCATGCCAGAAATCGCTCAAACCAATCAAGTTTGTGATGGTTGTATGGTGGGGAAGCAATGCAGAGCTGCATTTCCACAACAAGCAACCTTTAGAGCACAAGAGAAGCTTGAGTTAGTCCATGGAGATTTATGTGGACCAATCTCACCATCTACACCAGGAGGAAACAACTATTTCATGCTTCTAGTTGATGATTATTCACATTTCATGTGGATATTTTTGTTGAAGAGTAAAGGGGAAGCTTTTGATCCTTTCAAAAGGTTCAAACACTTGATTGAGAATGAGGCTGTAGGAAGATTGAAGTGTTTCAGAACTGATCAAGGGGGGTGAATTCACTTCCCTTGAATTCAAGAGATTTTGTGATGATGAAGGTGTAAAAAGGCACTTAACTGCACCATATTCTCCTCAACAGAATGGTGTGGTTGAGAGGAGAAACCAGACTATCATGGACATGGCTGGAAGCTTAATGAAAAGCAAAGGTATTCCAGCAAAGTATTGGGGAGAGGCAGTAAGGACTTTTGTGTGTTTGTTAAATAGAGCTCCAACAAAGAGTGTGGAAAGAATGACACCCTATCAAGCATGGCATGGAAGGGCTCCAAATGTACAACAGCTGTGTGTTTGGATGCTTGGATCATGCTAAGATAGTGTCGCCTCACCTTACTAAACTGGCTGACAGAAGCATCAAAACATTGTTGCTTGGATATGAGGAGGGATCCAAGGCTAACAAGTTGTTGGATCCAAGCAAAGAAAAAGTCATGGTGAGTAGAGATGTGGTGTTTGAAGAAGACAAAGGGTGGTCGTGGCAAGACTGTCAAGGTAGAGAAGAGGAGAATGGCGGAAACACTTTCACAATTAGTGTGAATGAGAGGTAAAATGGTGGAAATGATGCTACTATAACTCCAAGCTCTCAAGAGGGAGGTGTGAATTTATCACCTTTTTCATCACCACAAGATTCTCCCCTAAGCACACCCAAATCAAATGCCAGGTCAAGTTCAAGTGCAGAACAACTAAAAATATAGATCTTTGTAAGATATATATGATGCAACCAGAGAAGTAGATGAGGAGGCAAGTTGTGCTTCTTATCCATTGAGGAACCTACAAACTACAAAGAAGCTACAGTAAATGTTAATTGGAAGGAAGCTATGGCTCTTAAAATTGATTCCAAACAGACAAATGGAACGTGGGAGCTATCTGACTTGCCAAAGAATCACAAGGTCATAGGCTTGAAGTGGGTCTTCAAGTTGAAGAAGGATTCAGAGGGAAAGATTATCAAGCACAAGGCTAGATTGGTTGCAAAGGGGTATGTGCAAAAGTTTGGAGTTGATTACAAGGAGGTGTTTGCTCATGTAGCAAGAATTAAGACAGTGAGAGCTTTGCTACCATATTTAGCACAGAGAGAATGGGATGTCAATCACATAGATGTCAAAACAGTTTTTCTAAATGGAGAATTGAAATAGGAAGTTTATGTCATGCAACCTAAAGGTTTTTTTGACAAAAACAATCCAAATAAGGTGCTAAAGTTGCACAAAGCTTTGTATGGCTTACAGCAAGCACCTAGAGCTTGGAATGAGAAACTGGATAAGTGCTTGAAGTCCTTAGGCTTTGAGAGATGTCCTTTTGAGCATGTTGCGTACATGAAGAAGTCATGAAAACATGTCATAATTGTGGGGGTGTATGTTGATGATCTCATCCTCACAAGTGCTTGTACAAAACTCATTCAAAGATTCAAATTGGAGATGATGCATAAATTTGAAATGAGTGACTTGGGACTCCTTAGCTACAACTTGGGGATAGAAGTAAAGCAAGATAGGCAAGCCATAACTTTATGTCAGTCAAGTTATGTAAGGAAGATTCTTAAGAAGATGGGAATGACAGATTGCAACCAGTGTTGTCTTCCTAGGGAGCCAAGGTGCAAATTGAGCAAGCATGATGGAGATCCACCAGTGGATGCCACAATGTATAGGAGCATCATTGGAAGCTTGAGGTATCTTGTAAGCACTCGACCTGATCTTGCTTACTCTGTCGGTGTTGCTAGTAGATACATGGAAGCTCCAACTACTGCACACATGAATGTTGTCAAACAAATTCTGAGATACGTGAAGGGGACACTTGATATTGGAGTCATGTTCAAGAAAGGTCAAGAAAATGAGGACTTGATAAGCTACAGTGAAAATGATCTTGTTGGAGACACTGATAATAGGAAGAGCACCACGGGAATCATGTTCTTTCTTGGAGAAAGTTCTATCACTTGGGTGTCACAAAAGCAACGAATTGTGGCACTCTCATCGTGTGAAGCTGAGTATATTGCAGCAACATGAGGAGCTTGTCAAGGAATTTGGCTCACAAGATTGATGGAAAGCCTAAGGGGTGACCATCAAGTGAAGCCAACTCTAAAGGTCGACAATAAGTCTGCAATTGTACTAGCCAAGAATCCAGTCCGTCGTGAAAGAAGCAAGCACATTGGCACCAGGTTTCATTTCATTCGTGAGTGTGTTGAGAATGGTGTTGTGCAACTTGAATACACCAGGACAGAAACTCAACTAGCTGATATCTTGACTAAGCCTCTGGGAAGACAGAGATTCATTGAGTTAAGAGACAAGATTGGTGTGAAGATCATCCAAGGAAAACAAGTTTAAGGGGGTGAATGTGAATGTTTTAAAACTTGTTTTAAATTAGTTAAATTCTATTAATATTCAATTATTAGTTTTTAGGATTTGCTAGCATTTTATTGTTAAGCAAATAAGATGTGTGGATGTGGGAAGAATAAACCAAAAATGCACATTGGTTAGGCGTCAATTTAGGATTAATTTGAGCATAATAAATTCCATTATCAATTTGTATAAATAGGAGGTGGAGATAGAGTTTTTTGTAATCCGAATGAAGTAGATTTTTTCTCTATTGAATGCAGAAAGTAATTGCATGAGAAAATCTCTTCCAAAACTATCATTTTCATCTTAATTTTGTGTTTAATTCCAACACAAGTGGTCAGTAAAATACTTCTTGGTAAGCACTCTACCACCTCCACTATTACAACCCTCAAACCTTTTCAAAGGACACGAAATATGGTCGGAGCCAGCACCAGCCATGAAAGAAGCAACATGAGCCGATCACAACAACAACAACACAACAACCAAACAAAACACACACACAAAGACCAGCCTATCGCCACAACCCCTACTCGTTGCAACCACACCACCAATACATAAACACCACAACAAACAAACCCTACTGCCCACACACCAACAAACAAAAAAGATAACCCAGCAAACCCTACTGCCCAACAAACAAACGGTAGAAACCCTACAAGGTCCTACAAACGAAGAAGTCAACCAGCAAACAAACAAAATGGCCCAATCAGCAAACACAACAAGGCCAAACGACGATTAGCAAAGTTTGTTGAAGACGAGCCCACGAACAAAACACAATGGCGAACAGAAAAGTTTAGAGAAGACGACAAGGCCTGAAGACGACCAGTAAAACCCTTCCTCGATGGCAAGCACAACAAAGAAGAACAACACACAACAACAAAGAAGACCCAACACAACACACAACAACAAAGAATAAGAACAGACTGGTAGGGTTCCCACGGACGATAACAGACCACGAGCATATCCACGACAACACCACAACAGTGAAGAAGACGACCCTTGCCGAAAACCCTACTGCCCAACTGCCACACCTGCAAATCCTAACTAGCCCCGACGATCGCCCTTCCGATCGCCATATCTTTTTTTTTCTTTTATAGGTTGTTAGTGGCTAAGGTTCGGATGTTTGTGGTCTTGCTTGTTTCAATCTCTTTTCAAGATTTGTTGTGGATTAAGTTAGGACTATGGATGAGGGTTCTTCCCCTAACATCTCTCTATAACCTATCGAGGGGTATGGGTAATTACCCTCTCTTCCCTCTATATTTGGATCATGATCTCGTATCCGCTCTTACTTGGAGGAGGAATGTAGAACCTTAGCTAGGTGTTGGAACTCCGTTCGCATTGATGGATCAGGCTCTTTCATAGCCCCTACACCTTAAAATCGTCAACTAAATGCAATGCTTTATCACCTAATAAAGATAAGTATCGGTGCACAATAATTAAAATGATCCGGGCTCGATTAACACAATTTAAATGACTATCATGGCCCCCGACTATTGACGATCGTCTTTCCAATCTGAATGATTATTCGGGCTTGTCTAGGTGGACTTGGTACTTAAGCGCCTTCGCAACCACCTCCTCGATCTGGAACTCCAAATACGATGAGGTCGGTTGAGGTCCGATAAAGTTAGTGGAGGCATTTCAAAACTTGATGAGAAATAAATATTCCCAACAATATTCATACTCTAAAAGGAGCTACAATTTTCGTAGTATCCTTCTTCTCGTAAAATAGTCTATCTCTCTTCGACGTATATTTCTTCCGTTCAAGCTCCACATAAATGTCGTCACACTCAAAATAATCTCTTCTATTAATTTGTTGATAATTGATGATATTACCAACTCTTGCCCTTGAGAATTATCCATTCTCACTTGCATAATCTCCTTAGAATAATTATGTTGTTTCCGCACTTTTGCTTGGTATTTCTCGCCTTTGCGAAACATCATACTCTAGGAAATTTCCAACGAAGGTCAAGGATTCGAAGGAAAGAAGGTCACGATGCTTTCAAAGCTTTTTCTTACATTTTGGTCCGACGTAAAGTTTCAAGAACTTTATCTTTTATTTGCGATACATAACTTTTTATCGTATTATGTCTCGTTTGAACAATGAAGTTTTAATAACTATAATTGAAGTCTCATGTTTTTGGGCACTTTTGATATTTATGTAATGTTTTTGAATTTCCGCATTATAATTTGAATTTCATTACCTTTAAAGCCTTGGGTGACTTTTGACGGGAAAAATCCGAGGTCGATGACGGTAATACCCATTGATGCAAAATATGGGTGTAACAATTATGGTATCAGAGCCAAAAGTTTTTATAAAACCGAGTCTTTAACATTTTCCTTAGAAACGATAAAACCTTGGTTCAAATTATATTTCCGAAACAAATTTCAATTCAAAAAAAAATCTTCTCAAAAACTTCAAAACTCAAGTAATAAGAATTTTTTTAAAGAAATTTCTAAGTTAGCTTTTTTGCTGAAAGTTAAGGTCAAAACTCATATAAGAGAACCTTATAAGTTGGTAATATTGAGATGATAATTTCCAGAGCCGAAAGTTTTTATCATCAAATTCCTTTTAAAACTCTTCAAATAAATAAAATTTTCTTTCCAAATATTCTTAGAATTCACTCCTTATCATATTCATTGGTACTTCCTTCAAATATCTTCGTCATATAGAATTAAAGGACATTCTATATTAACTCCTTATTTCTTTTCCTCTATAAAAAATGGTGTTAAAAACTATTGCTTTATTTTCTAAAAGTGTGCTTTTATTCTATCTTACACAAATGATAATTATTGGTAAAACATTTGTGTTCACCTATTCAGATGGTTACTACACGAGGAAATAGCTATAGAAACAACCCTAACAACGCCCGAGCTAAGGGCGTGAATGAGGAGGGCCATTCCAAAGTAAGAGGCCTACCTTAAGATAACCATGTTCAGATACTGAATCCTGTGATAGCTTTTAATGGGGCCACTATGGAAGCCTTTAGAACAAGGATTCATCAAATGGTGCGAGAAGATATTCCCGAGATCGCACCCAATCAAGCAAATGAGGTCAAGGCAAATCAAGATGAGGGTAAGAGAGCTAACGACATTAGTGACAAAGGAGTTAAGATGAGCTTCTAAAATGCTCTCAAGACATTCAATGCAATGAAACTCAACTCTTATGATGGAAGTGGAGAACCTGCTAATATCAACTATTGGTTTTCTCATGTGAAGAGACTGATAAGGAATGTGCATTGCTTTAAGGCCGACAAAGTGCACATGGCCGCTTTGAAGCTTAGGGATGAAGTTGGTGAATGGTGGGAGAGCTTCAAGCTGTCTACTCATCACGAGGTAAACTGGAACGTGTTCAAGGAGAAAATGATGAACATGTTCTTCTCATCTGCTATAAAGGATGAAAAGTTGGATTAGTTGTTCTCGCCAAAGGTGAATGGACTAAGCATCCTCGAAAGGGCAAAGAAGTTCAACCATTGGCTCCAATATGTTGGACTGGAGATATCCACTAAGGAATAAAAGATTCGTAGCTTTCACAAGTAGATGCGTGACACCATCAAGTCATGGATGGTGAACCGTAACTTCTCAACTTTGGAGGAATATGTTGATATTGCTTACAAAATTGAGACCATCCTTAATGAGTCTAAGAGGAGAAAGAACGGTGAGGGAAAACCCTATCAACAAAATCAAAGTGGATTCAAGAGGCTAGCATCTCCACAAGGTTCATGATGGTCATTGGTCAAAGAAGAAGAATAGACTCGAGTCAAACACGCTGAAGTCCTTCCAAGGATCTAAATCCAGAAAGAGCTCTATAACTTGCCACAACTGTGGTGGACCAGGACACCTCAATTGAAATTGCTCGAAGCCCCCACAAGTCATGCTTCAACCATGGAAAGGAGGGACATGCTTGCTCCTTTTGCAAATAGAACAGAAACCGGGCAGGCCAATCCCGTTCAAACCTAGTTTCTCAGTACCAACAAGCTTCAAATAGGACTGTCGGGACAACTTCTGTTCGGTCTACGACTCAAAACAAAGAAAAAGGGTCGATGAAATCTCAGACTCAAGGTCAAGGCCTCTATAAGATGCGCACTAGTGACGAACTGGGAGCTCCCATATGTCAAGGTACATTATACGTCCACTCAAATGCCATTTTCTTGTTATTTGACTCGGGTGCATCACATTCTTTTATATCAAAAATTTGTGTAGAACTCTTAGGGCTAGAATGCCATGAAGTCTGTGAGGGCAAATGAAATCTCAGAGTCAAGGGCAACGCCTCTAGCTATGAGATGCGCACTAGAATGTCATTTTCTTGTTATTTGACTCTGTTTTTATCAAAAAGTTGTGAATCTCCCTAATGGAGAAAAGATCGTAAGAGCAAAGCAATTAAGTAACTTCCCTATAGGCATTCAAGGTGGAACCTTTAGTTCCAACTTGATATGCATTCCAATGGCTCCTTATGACAGTATCCTTGGCAGGGATTGGTTGTCGCATCATTGAGTCGTGATAGACTTTAATGCTTGAACAGTAAACATCAACTCTGGGGGGGGGGAATGTGTGAAAGTTCAAGGGAAATGTGAAGAAGAAAATGGAAAGATGATCAACGTCATGAAGGCGGGAAAGCTACTTCGAAAAGATTGTTGGTTACTTGTACTATTTAGAACCAACTGAGAAGAAAATCGTGGATATCCAAGAGATCCTTATATCCAAGGATTTCCCCGACGTCTTTCTAGAAGAACTTCTAGATTACCACCTCAATGGAAGGTTGAGTTTTAAATCAGTTTAGAGCCAGGACTTGCACCAATCTCCAAGGCACCTTATAGGAGGTTGAGTTTGTGATTGTTTTCATCGACGACATCTTAATCTACTCTAGAAATCAGTCTAATCATGAAGAACATCTCAGAACCATATTGCAAATCTTGAGACACAATGAGTTGTATGCTAAGTTGTCAAAATGTAACCTATGGTTAAAGGAAGTAGCCTTTCTTGTGCATGTCATCAATCATGACAAAATAATGGTGGATCCCAAAAGATAAAATTAGTCTCCGAATGGAAGCAACCTTGGAATGTGAAAGAAATTCGTAGCTTACTAGATTTTTCTTCCTCTCTTTGTACGCCTATATTAGCCTCCTCAACAGGGGAATAGCTTATATGAAAGACCTCCCGAGCATAAAACCAAACTAATTCTCTGACACTTTGACTAACCTCATCTCAATAGCCTTCTCCCATACCTTCATTGTGCACTGATGCACATCTCCCTTGTTCTTATATAACCGGATCAACTTACTAAGCCTCCACTCATCCGGCACCTCGGTCGTCCCGAAGATAACATTAAAGAGTGTTGTTAACCACACTAGGCCTCTCACTTTCAAACGCTTCCAAACCTCCACTGGGATTTTATACGGCCCCACTGCTCTCCTATTACTCATTTGGCGGACCACTCTTTTTATTCCCCCTTTGAGAAATGTTTGTACTACCTGATCTTCAGCAACATTAGACAATAACTTGTTCGTTCCACCTACACAACCTGATCTCTCAGCTTCGTGGTCCACCAAGATCCCAACTCCATTTTTGCTACTAGAGGCGTTGGAGTACCATAACTTCCATCCATCAATATCCCGAGCCTTCCTTCCCTTCCACTTTGTATCCTTAATTTCCCAGTCAACGTACCAACATTCCAAGAACCTATCCTCAAACTAGTAGACTGTCTAAGCTGAACAACACTACTCGTTGACCCAATGCATCTCATAACTGAAACTCTCCTGAACAAATTGACCTGCACAAAACACAACCTGCAGAAAACACACAACACAAACAAGCCAACAAGCCGAGCAATACCACAGGAAACAAAAACACAATGCGACAACTAAGGTTGAAACAAACCAAAACTGATAAACAGAAACAAAACTAGAGCAAACTGTGGAGTGTCCCACTACCCTTGTAGAAGATAAGGCCAAAACAAACTAAACAAGCTCAAAAAAATATCATGTGAAAAAGTTATATGAAAATATATGAAAACATTATATTAAAATATATGAAAAAGGTTCACCAGACAACACGACAACACGCCTGTCGGTGAGTTTGGCACGGGAACGTGCCAAGCTGTACACTGGAAGCCAAAAACGGTGGGCGACATGGGGCTACAACGACACTGTCGGATCGACGAGATGGGAAAAATCAGCCGCTCTTACACCCGGGTAATGCCTTCGCAAGGGGCATCAAAATCGACAAAGCGACAAACTAAGGTTGGACGCCAACGTTGTAGGGGTGCAGTGGCCGCCGATTTTGCATGGAGAGAGGAGGGTCGCCGAATTTGACGTTTGGAGGGAGCCGGACTCAGATCTAACGTGTTTAGGGTTCCGAGGTCTAGGCGATGGGCGAGCATAGGGACGTGCGAGGAGGGGCGAGCGAGGGGAGGGGGCGAGTGTCTGGGCCTCTAGTCGTGGTCTAGACCGGGGGAAGGAGCGTATGAGTTATGGGTTCCAATTCGTTCCTTTATCTTTGCCATTAGAACACTCGTACCTATTGCAGAAAGTCATAAATAAATTAGTTTGAATTAGTCAAATCGGTTAGCTAGATAGTAGTACCGTATTTTTCAATATTGTTGTTATCTAGTTAGTCAAAGATATTAGGCTAAATATCTCTCTTGTTAAGATATGAAAGATATGAGTTAGTTTTTGTAATTGTAGAACTTTAGTAACAGAGTTCAGTTCATGAATGAAATTATCAATTCATCAATATTCATTTATGGTATCCGAGCTTGATCAATCTCTCTCAAACAAACATCGTTGAAACAGGCATATCACTCATGTCCCACTCCCATACAAACCGAGATTCAAGCTCCAGACCACAACCGGTTAATGAGATCATCACTCGTTCGAAAAACCAAAATTTTAAACTATTCAAAGGATGAATCTTAGTGCCCACCTTTCCCCACATAAAGAGCCAAATTCCATAACCCAAGCCTTAACAGACCCAAATTGGTGACAGGCTATGATAGGGGAGTACTCTGCTTTATGCTCAAATAATACCTGGGAGTTGGTTTCACAAGATGAAGCACACAATGTTGTAGGTTGCAAATGGATCTATCGTGTGAAGTACAAATCAAACGGGACGCTTGACAAATACAAGGCGAGACTTGTCGCGAAAGGATTCCATCAACGTCCTGGAAGCGACTTCAATGAGATGTTTAGCCCTGTGGTTAAACCAGTAACAGTCAGAACAATCCTTTCAATAGCAGTGAGTTTAAATTGGCCCTTGCGACAACTAGACATCAACAACGCCTTTCTACAAGGCACCCTACAAGAAAACGTCTACATATAGCAGCCTTCGGGGTTTATAGACAAACATCATCCGCATCATGTTTGTAAACTACGGAAAGCCATTTATGGGCTTAAACAAGCGCCCCGCGCTTGGTATACGGAGTTGAAATTTTTTATCATCCATGTTGTGTTCTGGAAAACAATCTCTAACTCATCTTTATTCATTTAAATCAAGGCCGAAGTAACATTGTATCTTCTCGTGTACGTCGATGACATCATTGTCACTGGAAACAACACAGAAGTTGTCCAGTTAATGATCTCACGTCTCTCTAATCGCTTCTCCCTCAAGGACCTAGGGTCCCTCTCTTATTTCCTTGGTGTTGAAATACAAAACCATCCTGTTGGCTTATTTTTGAGCCAACGTAAGTACATTTCAGATCTCTTGCTGAAATTAAACATGAAAGAAGCCAAGGCATTGTCCACCCCAATGTTCGCTTCAACCACACTCACTAAGACATCCGGGACGCAGCTCTCGTCGCCCACAGAATATCGGACGGTTGTGGGATCCTTAAGGTATTTAGCTCTCACACGTCCTGATGTAAGTTATCCAGTTAACAAGCTCTCTCAGTTTATGCATTCTCCATCAACAACCCACTGGAATGCTTTGAAACGATTGTTGCGTTATCTTAAGGGAACTGCTGAAAGAGGTATTGTTATTCACAATCAAAATTCCTTAAACTCCATGTTTCTGTGATGCGGACTGGGCCGGAAACAAGGATGATTTCAAGTCAACATCAGGATATATAGTTTATCTTGGATTAACTCCAATCTCTTGGAGTTCTCGCAAACAAAAGACAATAGCTCGATCTTCGACTGAAGCCGAGTACAAAGCATTGGCGGATTCAACTTGTAAGATGCTCTGGGTCGCTTCTTTGTTGAAAGAATTACAAATCAGCATTCCGAATCAGCTCGTGTTGTATTGTGATAACCTTGGAGCCATGAGCTTGAGCACAAATCCGATCTTTCATTCTAGGATGAAACACATCGGATTAGCTTTCCATTTCATCAGAGAACAAGTTCAGCAAGGTTTCCTCATAGTTGCATATATTTCAACGGAAGATCAGTTAGTCGATGTCCTAACAAAACTGATGATGAGGTCATGTTTCCAAACTTTGGTATCCAAGATAGGACTCTCACTTCCCGTGTCCTACTTGCGGGGGCATATTATAGAAAATCATAAATAAATTAGTTTGAATTAGTTAAATCTATTAGCTAGTTAGTCAAAGATATTAGGCTAAATATCTCTCTTGTCAAGATATGAAAGATATCAGGTAGTTTTTGTAAGTGTAGAACTCTAGTTAACAGAGTTCAGTTCAGTTTTATATTCCTTTAGTACCAACTGATTACCTGCTCAGATTATGCCCAATTTTTTTGCCCAACCACCAACACTGCAGCACTGCCTAAAATCCGATTATGACCAATTTTTGCCCAAGCCACGGACACCTCAGGAAAAGCACGGGTCATGTGCTTTCAACAGATAGTAAACGAAAATGGCATTGGGTTACTTGGGTGGTTCGATTTTAGCAGAAGCGTTCAACATTAATTTCTAATTAAGCGGGTGATTTTGGTAAATATTATACAGATGATTTTCGGTAATTGACCCATCTTGTATTTATTCATACACTTAATTATAGTTAAGGTGAACATTATCAAATGATTTCAGTTTATTTCAATTTCAGGTTAATATCAAATTATTCTATTCGGATATAATTTGGTCATTTTCGGGTTCGGGTGATTGACTCAGAATGAATGAGTTTGAGTCAAATTTTCGGGTTCAGGTCATTTTTAGGCTCTAAGTCAAATTTTCAGGTTCAGGTCAATATAGGTTCGGATTGAATCGGATTGAGTCGAATATTCAGGTTCGGTCGGTTTGAATAGGTTTGAGTCTAACTTTCAGTGCGCGGGTCAATTCGGGTCAGATTGAATCGGATTGAGCCAAATCTTCGGGTTCGGTGGGTTTGTGTTGCTTTTCCGATTTGGTCAGTCGTCAGATCGGGCAGGTCGGATTGGTTTTCTCATATCAGTTCAAATTTTGACAGGTCCATGATCACATACTCCGTGAAAAAATCTGTGTCATCATACAGTTGACAGCAAAATCTAGATGAAAGAATGAAATCGAATGAAAAAACAAAATCGGCAGAATGTTTAATCGAATGGAAATAACAAAATTGGCCTCATAGAGAAGATTAGAAATATCAACATGGATTAATTCAGCCATATGCTTGTCTTTATAAATAAGAATAATCATCGGCCACCGAAAATTGAATATAACAAAAACATGACACAACGAAAATGGACTCGGGTTATAAGGAAAGTCGGCAAGGCAAACAACGATCACCATTACGACGAACGAGACCTTTGATATAATTCGTCACAGTCCACAAACAAACGTAAATTGAGAATCAGCTGATTCTATGGAGGCTTGATATCAAATTTAAAATGATACCAAATTGCAAAAAAAAAAAACGAAATAAAAAATAAAATTAAGAGAGCAATTTCAAACGGATGGGCCAAATTGGTCAAGGCAGTATAAAAATTGAAAATGCCGAGTAATTTCTCTCAGACAAATGCCTCGTTTTGTCATCAGTATTGTGAATGGATTATCAGACTCGTCATCAAATTTGATCATCACCGAGAATATTTCAGCAGACATCGTCTAATACAATAAACGAAACTCATTTATTACTACTTCCATAAAACTACTTCCAAGATTCAATCGTTGAAATTATACAAAGACAGTTAGGGATTTTCGTCAGATAGGAGCGAAAGACTAAAGATTACTTGTTAATCACAGATGAAAATCTCATGCGAACTATGCTTCTAATCATCATTCGACTCAAAAAACTTTAACCAAAATAAATAAGTCTCAGAAGGAAGGCAGTAGTGTGGTCGTAATCAGAATTTGACTCATACAACATGAACACTAGTTTTCATCATCATCGACGTGTAAACCGAGAACATCTTAAATCGTACAATTTGAAACAAAATCGGGAGAGAAATGAAAATGTAGGCCTCATAGAGAAGATTAGGTATATCAACACGAATTTAAATTCAGACATATGCTTGTCTTTATTAAAAATGTATAATCATAGGCCAACAACAAACTTGAAAACTCATTCATTTATCGAATCAAAGTACGATAGAAATCGGAAAATCAAAAGCAAGTAAGCAATACAAAGAGGACTCAGCTTATGGGTGGTGATATATCAGGATGGTCGGCAAGGCGAACGAAATCGTCCGCCATTACGACGAACGAGACCAAGTTAATCGTCATAGTCCCAAATCCGCATTAATTCTAATAGAGAGAGAGGAAGAAAGAGGATGGGGATTCGGAAATTAAAACCCTGAAATTTGCAATGGAGCAATGTGGGATTAGTAAGAGACGCTAGGGTTTATAAAAGAGAGGAAAGGAAAACTAGGGTTTGTGGCTGAAGCACTTCCTTGGACAGGCTTGGTTTGGTGGGCTCAGATCGTGCCCCATCATCGGACAATCCATATTAATCCTTATTGGGCCGAGCTCATGAGACCATCTGCAATGATGAATCACAAAATGAATTCTTAACCCTCTCATATCAATTTTGTTTGTAAAAAAACAAACAAACAAAAAACATACTAGACAGAAAATAAAGAGACATCAAACGAGTACATTTAAGATCAAGGAGAACTGGTTTTGAAGATAAAAATGTCCGAACTTTTGCCATGCATGCTCAACCAAATCAGCTTATAATTGTTTATGGATGACCCTATGTCGAAGTTCCGTTCGAGCTTTTATATACTGCGACATTAACTTTCTAAAGTTATTTTTGCGAAAAATCAGCTTGTAATTGATTATGTTCTTACTTTTTCCAAGGGAAGATTAGCTTCACTTTGTTTATGTTTTTCAATTCCATAAATGAAGAGTAGCTTCACATGTTTGTTTGTTTATGTTTTTATGTTACCGAAAGTGGAGAACAACTTCACAATTAGGTTTTTCAATTCCCTAAGTGAAGAATATCTTCACATGTGTTATATGTTCAACATAATGTAACCTCATATTTCTTAATGCATCTCATTATTAGTGCCTTAAACCCATTCAAATGTGTTAATTTATATTCATAATATCATAAAATATATTTATTTCACTACTTAAATGTATAAAACTAATATCTTATGTCATCAACTATATTAATTATATTTTTTTATATAATACATAAATTTAATAACATAAAAAAAATACAAATATTAATTTTTAATGATTGTTTAACTTGTATTTTTCATATATATCAATTTTTTTTTAATCAAAATATATACAAATGGATGTCTATGGGTACATAAAAACAAAACAAAAATATTAAAAATAATATTTTGTAAAGATAATACCATTTTATTATCGAAATAAGCCTTAAAGTCTATATATATATATATATATATATATATAACCGAAAATGAAAAAAATCCTGGACACTGATCGGATCCAACGTCTCCCAAAGTGCCACGCGTGCCTAGTCCCTCTGATGGGCTGTGTTTGGCTGGGCCACTTGAAAGACATGATTTTGGGTGGATTGGGGAAAAAAAGTTTTGCAAACAAACATGCCCTTGCATTACATGATTTTAAATCCCACATTTCCCAACTTGGTGTGGATTGCTATTTGGAGTCCAAAAGTCCGATTCTTTTTTTCTTTCTACTGTATGGAAGACCTTTAATATTTTTTTAATCTAAAAATCGCCATTGTGGGTGGTCTCAAGCATGTATATAGTTTTTTTTCGCCAAAATATTATAAAGAGTTTTTTTAAACACAAGCATCAAGCATGTATATAGTTCACATTTTATAAAATCAGCCAGAAATCTTCAGTATTTGGGAGTGATAAATCTCCAGGACATGCCATCTGTTATCACAAGTATTAGAAAAATATCTAGCGAAATACATAAACATTCTAGCGAAATACATAAACTAGTGCGTAATTGGGGATTTAGGGCTACTGTTGTGCGAAATTGAGGATTTTGGTCTAGGGTTTCCATTGTTCGATTACTAATGAAATTGGGGATTTTTATTGTTTCCAAGGTTCTCGTAATGGTTCTCATGCTTTGAATAAGGGTTTTCATTCTTAGAATTAGGGTTCTTATGCTTCGAGAATCAAAATTGAGCCTGGGAATGATTTGTTGATTTTTTTAGGGTTGTATGGTTGCTAGGAATGGCAAAGAAGAGAATCAAATATTGTTTGGCACCACGGTGGCACCTTTATGGTTGGCCCTGCATACATCAATTAGTGTGTCCACAATACCAATGGCGTTGCCACTGATTATTTGAGTCTTTGTGAGTTAAGTTGGTATGTGAGACCGTTAGGCTATAAAGTAATTAGGGGGTGTTATACAAAGGCTAGAATGATAGTGCATTTACTATAATAAGTGATCAAGCCTTGGTTGAACATGCCAACAACGTTGTTGATGGGGAGGTGGTCCATTTCTATGTTGACCATGATAGTAATAAAGCTCAAGGGGCAGATATGACAGATTCACAAATTGTTCCCTATAGGCCAAAGGAGCCAATTGTTGTGTTTCCAGAGTCAAGTGATGAAGAAGAGACAAATGCAAGGGTTGAAAAAGAGACAGGTTTAAGGGTTGAAGATGTGACAGGTTTAGTGGTTAAAGATGTCACATATTTGAGAGTTGAAGATGCCACATATTCCTCAAATGATAGAGATAGTAATAGTGGATCTTTCACTAGCTCAGAAGAAACTTCCTCAAGTGATAGTTTGACATTGGATATGAGTGATAACAGTGATATTGATGATGAATGAAGAGAAGTGAGACAAGTTGTAAGAGAGCTTAATGCTCAAAAGAAGGCTCATAAGGAGAATACTACAAATGTGGATGTCACCTTGGGTGAGGTTGGGCTTGATGAAGAGTATGAAGACTGTACAGAGGAGGGGCATAACTACAAGGGAAAGGTTGTTGGAGAAGAGCCATATTATGCTAGTGACTCAGATTATAGCATGGAGAGTGAAGGTGAGGAAGATGGACAGAGAGAGGTGAGAAGAAGGAGAAGCGCGTAGACATGTTGTGGCCAATCTTGGATGTCAGATTCCAATTTGGGAGGTAACAATGGTTTTTCAAAATGCAAAACTTCTATAAGGCTTATTTCAGATCTCATATCCATTGTGATACTTGTGAAAACAATATGTGTGACTGTGTGAGACCTTCAATAGTTGGATTTTGTTAGCTAGGCATAAGCCAATTATCTCCATGCTTGAAGAAATCAGGAAGCAAGTGATGTCTAGGATAAACAAGATGAATGTTTTTGCTAGAACTTGGATATGTCTATGCAGTGCAATCTGATGTGGAATGGTGACAGGGGCTTTGAAATTGAAGATGGTGACTATGGACACATAGTTGATTTGAGGCAGCTGAAATGCAGTTGTAATGCTTAGTAGTTGAAAGGAATCCCATGTCAGTTGCAATGTGCAATGGCTCATATGAAATCAACCCAGATGATCATGCATGATCTTCATTGGCTTAAGAAGGAGACATATCTCAAGGCTTATGCTCACCATATTCAACCTGTCTTAGGCATGAAATTATGGCCACCATCAGAGTACCCACCTGTGGAGCCACCTCATATTAGAAAAAAGAGAGGAAGGAGAAAGATTAATAGAAGAAAGGCAAGAGATGAGCCCAAGAAACCTGGCAAGATGTCAAGGAAGGGCTTTGAGATGACTTGTAGTATTTGTAAGTGTAAAGGCCACAACAAAAGGGGGTGTTCTAGGAAGGCCACAACAACAGGTGGTGCTCCACCAATGGCTCCACCAAGTGCTCCACTAGTTACTTCAAGAAGTACTCCACCAGTTGCTCCACCAATTACTCCAAGAACCAGTGGTAGCCAACCTTCAAGTTCTTCAAGATTGTCACAACCAATGACTCCAACACGCAAGGCTTGACCTTCAAGAACTAGATTCTTCTTACACTTATTTTTTTATTATACAATGTATAGTCTTACTAAAGGGTCTAATTTATTAGTCTTTAAGGAACAGAGGCAGTCAAGCTTCAAGTACAACAATAGATATTGCTCCAAGTGTTGGCCAGAAAGGGGAAGGAAGGTGGGGTTGGGCACCTACATCAATCCTACAACTGGTTTGACCATTTTAAATGTTAGTAAGCTCCTTTAATTCTCCTATATTTTTTGCTCTATACATGGATACTTATTTTTTCTTCATTACCATATCAAGCAGCCTGACCATGAATCTAGCAAGGTCCTAAGGGTCCCAAAATCTGTGAAGGATGCAAGTAAGCCAATTGAAATTGCTACTAAGAAAAAGGGGGCTGAAATGGCAAGGGAGAGCTGCAATGACAACAAGGCAACTACAAAGGGTTGCTGCTTCAAGAGGCAACCCAAGTGATGTCCCATTTAGTAGCCAGACAAGTTCAAACAAACCCTAAATTAGTAACCTAGTTGTACAAGATGTTAAGTAGGATGGTTAATGTGTGCCAAGCTTGTGATTTTGCTATATATTGGCAAGCTTGTGGAAAACAATATTCTAGGTTAAGTGTGTCAAGCTTGTGTTTTTGCTTATTATTGCCAAGCTTGTGTAACTAACTCAGGGAGCTATATATTGCTCATGTAAACATGTTTATCTTGCTATATATTGCTAAGAATATTATGCAATATGTGCAATTTTGTCCAATCTCATATTTCCATTCCAAATATTGTCAAATTGGACACAAATATTATCAACATTACAAAGCTTACATTTCCATTCCAAAGTTCTGAAATCAGTTACACAGCTTGGTGCATATTGCCAATAATCCAACAATTATACAGCTTGGCCTTCCCAACAGTTACAGTATGAGTTTGAAGGCATGAAATGTCAAAATCAACACCAACACAATTACCAAAACATTTTCCTTACGCTTGGCCTTGTCCGCTCTATCTCTCGCTCCTTCACTCGTCTCAGTAACCCAATAATGACATGTTTCGTATGGCCTGTCACTGGCGGGTCAAGCCATTGGAAAAACCCGCAAGCCCCTCTCCTCTGCATCAACACACGAAATTAGACACAAAAGTAATACAACCCCAGAATTTGCACCAAAACCCATAATCAATGCCTTACAATTTGAACGAAAGTGCCATGTATCCTAAAACCTTAAAATTTGGGTTTTTTTTGAAATTTCAAAAAAATTAAAGACTTGTAGCTTACTCCATAGTTTGGGCAACCAAAAAAACCTCGTTCTTGGGTTCGTTACAGTCCACGATTGCCTCAAATTCACTACAACTACACACATACATGTTGGGAAGCCAAATTGCTCGCCATCAAACCGAGAGAAGCCGCTAGATGCAGACATGAGGAAAGTTTTGTATCCAAATGGTGAAAATGCAGAGATAATGAGAGATGACCGTTGGAGAAGAAGTAGATGAGGAAGGAGATCTAAGGTGAGTTCAAAAATGGTGGAAATGGTGAAAATGAGGAAGGAGAAGAGATGGTCGTTGGCTATTTTAACTTGTTTTTCTATTTTATTTTTTCCTTTGCTGTATAAGCTTTTGATTTTATTGGGGAAGTTCCAAATAAGCTTTTTTAAGTCATCAAACGCGCACCTACGAGAGTCACGTACACGCGTTTTGCCATTTCAAATTTTTGTGTTTAAATGGCAAAAAATGTATAGTCCAGGGATCTATTTGAAACCCCCAAAGTACAGGGAAATGAATGCCAATCGTCAAAATACAAGGACCTGTTATTCGCGCTATAGAACAACATTTATCTAGATGGAAGGTCAACACACTATCTCAAGCCGGAAGATAAACATTGATTAAATCGGTTCTTGCCACCAAACCATATTATGTCATGCAGAATTTCATGTCACCCGATGAATCGCTACATAAATTAGATTCAATAAGCCGAGACTGGAATAAACCACATAAATACTCAAACAAGATCCAAAAGGAAACAAGAGCTATCACAAGCAAACACACAAAGAAAAAAACAAGGGTTATCGCAAGTAAACAACACACAAAGACAAAACAATATGCAATTAGCTATACAAAAAATAGACAAAGGGATGAGTTTACCACGCCCCTCGAAATGCAAAGTGTAGAGGGGTCAATTGAGCCAACACACTAGACAAAGAGGTTCTGCTAAACGATTATTCCCGATCCTTTTGAATGGGCTGAAATTGCAACAGGGAGCACCAATGGACGACCCATGGTGTTAGTGGAGGCAAGGTGTAATAACCCTCTCTTTTAGGAGGGATATTATTGTAATATTTTATTTCTTTATTTGATTTCAATAAAGGATAAATTTATTTTCTTAAAAGGATAAGAAATATAAATAATAACTTATAATGGTTATTAGGTTATTTTTAAACCTTACTCAAATAGTCTTGATTATAAGAGTGTGCTATTTTAATGCTACTCTTTTTCATAAAAACAAAGAATAATATTATGATATTATTATCCTAATTATATATGGAATAATTAATTTATTTTGTTCTCTCTTGTATAAGAAGAGCATGAAATAAGTATAACTTGTAGCAAAAATAATTCAATAAATATTTGTAAACAAGTAAAAATTGACTTAATAATTTATATAATCCAAATAATAAATTTAGGAAATAAGATAGGAAAGAATAATCATAATTTAAATAACATTATAGTTGAAGAAAGGGCGGAAAATGGATGAAATTAGAAAAGTTGGGAACTTTTCGTAATTACCATTAAATTATGGGTACTCGCGCGTAATTACGGATTTATGCACAACATATTTGTTTGTTGTGATTCGATCTTGTAAAGGCTGATTCGGACTCGTTTCTTAACGGATTTTGGATCCGTAAAAAGGATAAGATCGATCAAGTTAAGCTCTATCTAAACCCTCTATCAATTGAGATGATTGGTTCCGAATTTATATCACAAATCCCGGATTTTGTTCAGCCCAAAATATTAGGGTTCCATATCTTTATGCTTGCAAATTTGTTTAGATAAGAACTAGGAGTTGTTATTTAGTATAAAAGATCACGAGGTATCATTTAACTAACTTAGATTTAGTAGTTAGAAGGTACCTACCTCGGATTTTAGTCCAAATTCATTTAACTAAAATCAAATCGGGTTGTTATGACGAGATTTGAGTTTTAGATTGTTTTGATTCGTTCTAATACGATTTTAGATCGATTTGCTTGAAATCTTCCACTATAAATACCCCATTCTAACTCACATTCATCCCACATACAAATCCCGAATTGAACCATTCGAAATCAATCAAGGATTCCCCACAAATTAACCTTTGTTGCCACCGCCCCTGTTTTAACACCTTCTCTGTCTGTCGGAGTTTTCTCTCTCCACCGGTCGACCCACCGCACGCCGCTGCCTACAGTTGGAAGCCACCTCAGTGCTTGTTCCAACGTCGTTGGTCCCGTCCCAAACCGTTGCCGGAAGAGCCCGAACGAGCCAGCTGAATCCAAACGCATTCTCCCCTGTTTTGTTCGAAGTGCTGAACGTTACCAATCTCTGTTTGTTAGTGTCGTATGCTTGTTAGTGTCGTACAATATATACCACCAAACCCAATAGATAACTTATACTAATAGTCAAGTTCTGTAAAGAGAATTTAAAATACATTTTAGACTAAGTTTAATTAGTTATAAAGTAAATTGTAGTTAGTTATATAATAAGATATTTAATGGGTTAATGTATACACATAAGTAGGAAAACTCACGTATACTCATGCACATGAGATTGCAATTTTTTTTAGCTCTACGATTATACTTACAGTAAGAAAACAAAATTATAATGATTAATAACTAACACTAAATTAGAAACTAATAAATTGGTTATTACATGTTTTCCTATACACATATGTCATATTATTAGTAAGTAGTTTAACGTGGATAGTGTAACATGATAATTAATTAAATGTAATAAATTAAACATTATAAGCTCTAGGTTAAATAATAGCCTAATTATTCCGATTATTTTAAATAACAAGGAAAGTAATTTTTTTTTTTAAAAAAATAGATAAAGTTTTAGGACTTTAACTTTCAAATAGATATACCAAAATAAATTATGTATAATTTATTTTGTATTTCTTTGTGCAAATCAGGAAAGGAAACTCGACTGTAGGGTTTCAACCTCGTTGAAAGACAACTTTCGCTTTCGCCTGCAATCAAGGCAAGTGGTGGTTCGCTTTCATACTTTGTCATGGATATTGTTATTCATGTTGCATGTTTGTTGGGAACGCTTGTTTGTATAGAATGAATCTAGGTTGTTTAGAAATAATGACCCATGTGCAAGGTAGCTTGTTATTAGTAGTATTATTCATTTGTGCTAGAATTTATACTTAAGTTGCTACTTGAACTTTGTTTGTTTCACGATCTCCTATGTGAGTCGTTGTTGTGCTTCTAGCGTAGAATTAGGGGTGGGAGTTCTAAATTCCTGAACACCTCTTTATAACAATTGCATTAGGATGGACCTAGCCCCTAGTGCTGGTCATGACCATACCCGCTCAATCGTTCTGAGGGGTGTTGCACCTAGCTAGTGCTTCGTATCGGAACTTAGGAATCCGTTACTCTTTCTCTTGGGACCTCAAACCCAATATCTTCGGCATACTGCGTTGCCATCTTAAAAGCTACCAACTTAAATGCAACGTTTTGTCATTAATGTAAGATAAGTGCCAATGCACATAATAAATGAACTCGGGTGGTGACTACAACTTGGAAAACCACTCTTGCTCCCGGCTTTGAAAGGTCTACTTTCCAATCTGAATTCGGACAACACGCATTCGGTGAGGTTGGTTATAGGCCCGATTAGTTGACGGGAGTTTTTTCGAAAACTTGTATGATTATTAAAGTTCCCAACAAATCTTTCTTCCTTATAGGAACCATATTCTTGTGGTGTCCTTATCTTTTCGGCATATTTCCTTTTCGTGGAACTATTTTGGTTAGCTATCATCGACCGGCTTTAATTCGGAATTCGATGGTCTAATTAATACAAGCCACAGGAACCCTCACATAAATTCCACTTGCTTAGTCTGTCACAAGACTAACCCGACCGCTTTATTTCTTTTGCATGGTCGGCTGGTATGCACCGTCCCTATACGACACATCAGGAAGTAGAGGAGCAGAGTTTCAAGACTGAAGAAGTTGAAGAATTGTATTTAAGTTTTCATTTAAAATAAAGGTCGAGATCCTTGATTTGTGAGGACCGTCTTGAATGTTTCCGCAATGATTAGAAGATTTATTTTGTATTCCGCACAAGTTGGATAATTTATTGTTTTAAAGTCACATTAATTTATCAAATGGTTTATGAATTATTATTTGTATTTGAGTTTGTATACTGTGAAAGCCTAGGGTGATTTCGGAAAGTAAATTCCGAGGTCACTGGCGGTAATATCTTCGAGGGTAAAACGGGGGTGTTACAATTATGGTATCAGAGCTAAAAAACTTTTTATAATCGATTCTTTACTATTTCTCAAAAGATGTCTACAATTTTTGAAAATTAGGAGTTGATTTTTTTTTCCTTCTCTTCAACAACTTGATTCTTGCTCTCTATAACTATAGAATTATGGATGTTCTATGAGTTACTGACCGTGTTATCTTGTCTACCATGACAGACAATGGTGGTGATCACGAGGAGTATGGCTCGCAAGAGGGACAACATTGTTCAAGCCCTACAAGAGTTAGAGGAAGCTTTCGCTGACTGGCCATACTGGCCTTATGCACGCCCTGAAGATGTTCCTGACTATATGGCTGAGGTGGAACCTCCTGTGTACGAGCCAGAGGAACCTCCTATGAACGAGCCTATGGAACCTCCTGTGTACGAGGCAGAGGAACCTCCTATGAACGAGCCTATGGAACCTCCTGTGTACGAGCCAGAGGAACCTCCTATGAACGAGCCTATGGAACCTCTTGTGTACGAGCCCGAGGACCCTCCAATGCATGAGCCTATGGAGGAACTTCTAGTGTATGAGGTCAAGGAAGAAGAGCCTGAGGAAGATCCGGAGGAAGACCCTGAGGAGGATCTTGAGATGGAAAACCCCGAAGTTGAGAACTTGGAGCAGCCTCCAATGTTGATTCCAAAACAGGAGATGCTCTCACCTCTACCCTACCCTGTGGAACAAACAGGATCCCTGCAGGATTTTCCCTGGGAGGACGATTTGATGACTGACTATGGGGAGGCAGCGCTTCATCAGGAGACACCACAGCCTTGGAACCTCACTGCAAATATTGACCCTAGCTCAGTCAAGCATCGTCAAATGGATCTTGACACGCTCGAGCAATAGAGGAACGGTTGGGTCATTGATGCGATGCACTACCAAAGTCAAATGGCCTACCATAAAACCTGCTTCGAGACCCAGGCTGGCTATGTCGGTACACTGCACCGATAGATCGATCAAGCTAACCTTTTGCTGAGTAATGAGGGAAAGATCATTGATGAGGGATGGTTTGATGAAGGGTTCCTGGACACCTACAGCGTTCCCCCGCCTCCGTCTCCTCCCAAGAAGATTATCACGGGCCAAGCCTACAGAAACCTTTTCCGGAGCAAGTGAATGTTTAGTACTTAGACCTTTCAGTTGCTAGTGTTTTTCCTTGTCAAGAATTCTATTATCGTTTGGTTGTTTGTGTTGAACCTGGTTGACATTATGTTTTACTTATTTCAGTATGAATAAAGCAATTGTGTTTTGTTTTATATGAGTTGAGAAGTAATGAACGAATGTCTAAATGGATAAAGTTGCATGTATAAATGTTCAGATGGTTAACACTCGCAACACAAACCGAATTCCACTAAGGAGTGCCCCAAATCAAGGCAACGCGGAGGGTACAAAGTCTCACAACCAGGGGACCCAACATGAACGCCAAAACCTCAACCCTAGGGGCAATGTGAACTTGAATGCTGCCACTCTAGAAGCAATACGAGCAGTTGTGACTCAAGTTATGAAGAGAATAATCAAGCTTTTCCTCCAGTGATACCCGGAGAAGAATTGGGGGAGCATTCTGCTAGCACTAGAGGCCATCAAGTGCCGAATATACCTCACAACAACAGCGACTCAAATTTTGCCCGTGCTTTAAAAACCTTCACCTCTATGAGACCTGACAGTTACGATGGAACTGGAGAACCAGTGAAGATAACTTATTGGTTCTCTCACATGGAGCGGTTGCTCCGTAATGTAGCCTGCACTAAAGCTGAGAGAGTGCACATTGCCTCCTTGCAATTGAAAGAAGGAGCTAGTGAATGGTGGGAGAATTCAAGGCTAACAAATCATCCTTTATTGAGTTGGACCATGTTCAAAAATAAGATGATGGATATGTTCTTCTCGACTGCTATGAGAGATGAGAAGATGAAAGAGTTTTTGTACCCGAAGGTTGATGGGATGAAAATTCCTGAGATGGCCACCAAATTCAACCATCTACTACAGTATGCTGGACCTGAAGTCTCCTCTGAAGAGGAGAAGATTAAGCGTTTCCATGAGTGGATGAATCCAAAGGTCAAACCGTTGATGGTACACCACACTTGTACTACCCTGGAAGAGTATGTCAATAAGGCATACAAGTTGGAAATGACTTTGGAGGAATCTGCTACCAAGATGAAGAGTTGGGGAAAGCCACCTCAATCTGGATCTCAATATAGTGGCTTCAAACGACCAGCTCCACCACAACAGTTTGAGCGGTCTAACCGAAACAAATCTGGGTCAACACAGTCAGGCACAACTCAGTCTTTCAGGCATCAAAAGGGACAAATAGTGTGCTATAATTGTGGTGAGCCAGGACATACTAGCAGAGCATGCACCAAGAAGAAAAGAAAATGCTACTTTTGTGGGAAGGAGGGGCATATGTAGACATATTGTCCTCAAAAGAAGAATGACCCAACTCAGTAACGACAGGGGTCGATGTCTTACAACAATCAAGTTCCATCTGCATCTGGGAAATTGGCTTCTGCTCAGTCCACAGCTCACAACAAGGGAAAGACCCAAGTAGCATCAGCTAGCCAAGGGCAACAATTGTATGAGATGCGTCGTGCTGATGAGCCAAACGCCCCGGTTGCTCAAGGTACTCTATACGTTCGCTCCACTCCTGCTTTTATGCTTTTTGATTCTGGTGCCACGCATTCTTTTATATCCGAAAGTTGTGTAGAGAAAATAGGTCTTGAATGTAATGACACATGTGAACCTTTTATTGTGAACCTTCCCAACGGGGAAAAGATCGTGGGATCTAAGCAGCTCACGGATTTTTTCGATCACAATTCAAGGTCGAAAGTTTGATGCTGACTTGATTTGCATACCTGATGCGACCCTACCTAGGCTCGAACCCAGCTCCTACCATTCCGAGACGGCCTAGACCTTGGAGACCCCCTTGGCTTAGGATTTAGTCTCATTTATGTATTTATTATATTATTTCTATTTCCGTCATTTATATTCCGTCTTTACTATTTTAGGTGTGTGTTCTCTTATGCTTAAGAGACCGGCCCATTAAGGTAGAATAAGGCCCATTAGGGTTTGTTGCATCTTTCCCTTTCTAGCTAGTACTATTATTAGTATTATGGGCTTTGGACGTTGGGCCTAGCATGTTGCTAACCCTAGTCCGCCACCCATATTAGATCTAGGGTTTCATGAGCCTTCTTCTATATAAGAGGCATGACTCTCATTGTATTCTTCACGTCCAATATGAATTAAGCCAGAGCTTTGAGTCGAGTTCCTCCTCCCCTTTGGCCCGGGCGTCACCCTATTCTATTCCTGACCTCATATTCTCCTGGCCTACGTCAAACTAGGCCCCTTTCTCAATCCTTTCACTTCACCTCTCATCTCAAAGTCTAGGCTTCTGCCTCAAATCTATCCGGTTACTATTTGTCGGAGAAGATCCGAACGTTTCGAGCCTAGATCCGCCCCTTGTGACCCTAGGGTCGCATCAATACCGATGGCTCCTTACGATATAATCCTAGGAATGGATTGGTTAACTCGACATGGAGCAGTGATAGACTTCAGCACTAGAACAGTGACTATCACCGCAGGAGGCAAATATGTTTGCAAGTTTAAGGGTCGACGTGAGTCTGAGAATGGGAAGATGGTCAATGACATGAAAGCAATGAAAATGCTCCGTCAAGGATGTATTGGATTTTTGTGCTACATGGAATCAACTGAGAAGAAGGAAGTTAAGCTGCAAGACATTCCCATCGCTAGAGAGTTTCCTGATGTTTTTCCAGAGGAAATTCCAGGGTTGCCACCACACCGTGAAGTGGAGTTCACCATTGAGTTAGAGCCTGGAACCCGACCCATCTCCAAAGCACCTTACAGAATGGCTCCGATTGAGATGAAGGAACTAAAGAAGCAGCTGGAAGAATTGCTAGAGAAGGGGTACGTCAGACCAAGCGCTTCCCCTTGGGGTGCACCGGTTTTGTTTGTGAAGAAGAAGGATGAAACTTTCCGGTTGTGCATTGACTACCGAGAATTGAATAAAGTTACCATCAAGAACAAGTACCCGTTACCAAGAGTTGATGACCTGTTAGACCAGCTAAAGGGGGCGAAGGAGTTTTCCAAAATTGATTTGAGGTTGGGGTATCACCAACTTCGAATTCGTGAGGAAGATATTCCTAAAACGGCATTCCGCACGCGGTATGGACACTATGAATTCGTTGTCATGCCTTTTGGTCTTACGAATGCTCCAGCCGTGTTTATGGATCTAATGCATCGGTGTTTCCGGGAATACTTAGACAAATTTGTGGTTGTCTTTATCGACGACATTCTCATCTACTCTCCTACTGAAGCAGCTCATGAGGAGCATCTCAGGATTATATTGCAAATACTCAGGCAGAATGAGTTATATGCTAAGATGTCAAAATGTGATTTCTGGTTGAAAGAAGTTGCATTTCTAGGGCACATCATCAATCAAGAGGGAGTGATGGTAGACCCTCAAAAGATCCAAGCAGTTGCAGATTGGAAGCAGCCTCAGAATGTGAAAGAGGTCCGTAGTTTTCTTGGCCTTGCGGGTTACTATAGAAGGTTCGTGGAGGGATTCTCTAAGATAGCTCTGCCTATGACCAATTTAATCTGCAAAGTACACAAGAAATTCATCTGGAATGATAAATGTGAGGCGAGTTTCCAAGAACTCAAAAAGCGTTTGACTAGCGCTCCAATCTTGACCTTGCCTAATGGACACGATGGGTATGTGGTGTACAATGATGCATCCAAACAGTATGTGTGCTGATGCAAAATGGAAAAGTGATTGCCTATGCTTCCCGCCAGCTCAAGACGTATGAGGTCAACTATCCGACTCATGATTTAGAACTAGCAGCAGTAGTGTTTGCTTTGAAGATCTGGCGGCATTATTTATATGGTGTGAAGTGTCAGATATTTACCAATCATAAGAGTCTGAAATATGTCTTCATGCAAAAAGAGTTGAACATGAGGCAGCGAAGGTGGTTAGAACTGCTCAAGGATTATGACATTGAACTATTGTACCATCCCGGAAAGGCCAATGCTGTAGCCGACGCATTGAGTCGCAAGACCTCTCATGAATCCATGGTGGTTGTGCTCACTGCTCAGCCAATGCTCCAACAAGAGTTGATTCGATGTGGGATCGAGGTGTGGTTTGGACGTCAACGTGGTAGTCTGAATATGATAGAGATTCAAGCTACTCTGTTAGATCAGATAAAGGAGAAGCAGGCGGATGATGTCATGTTAATAAAGATAAGTTGTGAGGTGCAAGAAGGAAAGGCACCTGGGTTTGTCATTCAAGATGATGGCTCACTTTGGTTTCAAAATCGACTTTGCGTTCCTGCTGTTGAAGAGCTTCGTCTTCTGATCTTAAGGAAAGCGCATTCCTCTACTTACTCGGTCCACCCTGGATCGAGCAAGATGTACAAGGATTTGCGCAAGAATTTCTGGTGTCCAAACATGAAACATGATGTGGCAGAATTTGTAGCGAGATGTTTGGTTTGCCAGAAAGTGAAGATTGAGCATAAAAGACCAGGAGGTGAGTTGCAACCTCTACCAGTACCAGAATGGAAATGGGAGGATATTGCTATGGATTTTGTGTCTGGGCTTCCTAAGACTCAAGGACAGAAGGATGCTATCTGGGTAGTCATTGATAGACTCACAAAGAGTGCTCACTTCATCGCGATAAAGATGAATTGGGAAGTGAAGAAGTTGGCAGAAATATTCATACATGAGATCGTTCGATTACATGGCACTCCGAAATCTATAGTGTCAGATCGGGATGGTCGATTCATGTCACATTTTTGGAAGGAGTTGCACAAGGCCATAGGAACAGAGTTATGCTTTAGTACTGCTTTTCATCCTCAAACAGATGGTCAATCTGAGAGGACCATTCAAACACTAGAAGACATGCTCTGGGCATGTGTGTTAGATCGATCTACTAGCTGGGATGCCAGTTTAAGCCTGATAGAGTTCACCTACAACAATAGTTGGCATTCAACTATTAAGATGGCACCATTCGAGGCATTGTATGGTCGAAAATGTCGCTCACCAATTTGTTGGGACGAAAATGCCGACAAAATTACTCTCGGCCTAGAGTTGGTTGAAAGAACAGCTGCAGACGTTGCAATAATCCGATAGAGGATGTTGACAACTCAAAGTCGTCAGAAATCATATGCTGATCTGAAAAGAAGAGAGGTTGAGTTTGAATTTCGAGACAAAGTGTTTGTTCGGGTGTCCCCATCGAAGGGTGTGTTTCGTTTTGGGAAACGAGGGAAGCTTAACCCTCGATATGTTGGACCCTTCAAGATTTTGGAGAGAGTTGGCAAGTTTGCTTATCGACTTGCACTACCCCCATCTGCACATCCGATCCACAACGTTTTTCATGTGTCACTGTTGCGCAAGTATGTGCCGGATGAGTCTCATGTTCTTAACTATGATGACATCGAGATCCAATCTAATGGAACTTATGAGAAGAGACCCGTTCGCGTGCTGGAACGACGCGTAAAAAGTTTACGCAATAAAAATGTGGCATTAGTGCGAATCTTATGGTCAAGAAATGGTGGAGAAGAGGTGACGTGGGAAACATGGGAGACAGAGCAGGATATGCAGAATAAATTTCCGGATTTGTTTTCGAACTAGTATCGAGGACGAAACTATTTTTAAGGGGGTACTATTGTAAGAACCCTCTTTTTTCTAACGGATGTTAGTTAAGTTGTTATCTTTTCTTTTCTTAGTTTCGGGGACGAAACTATTTTTAAGGGGGTACTAATGTAATAACCCTCTCTTTTAGGAGGGATATTATTGTAATATTTTATTTCTTTATTTGATTTCAATAAAGGATAAGTTTATTTTCTTAAAAGGATAAGAAATATAAATAATAACTTATAATGGTTATTAGGTTATTTTTAAACCTTACCTAAATAGTCTTGATTATAAGAGGGTGCTATTTTAATGCTACTCTTTTTCATAAAAACAAAGAATAATATTATGATATTATTATCCTAATTATATATGGGATAATATAATTTATTTTGTTCTCTCTTGTATAAGAAGAGCATGAAATAAGTATAACTTGTAGCAAAAATAATTCAATAAATATTGGTAAACAAGTAAAAATTGACTTAATAATTTATATAATCCAAATAATAAATTTAGGAAATAAGATAGGAAAGAATAATTATAATTTAAATAGCATTATAGTTGAAGAAAGGGCGGAAAATGGATGAAATTAGAAAATTTAGGAACTTTTCGTAATTACCCTTAAATTATGGGTACTCGCGCGTAATTACGGATTTATACACAACATATTTGTTTGTTGTGATTCGATCTTGTAAAGGCTGATTCGGACTCGTTTCTTAACGGATTTTGGATCCGTAAAAAGGATAAGATCGATCAAGTTAAGCTCTATCTAAACTCTCTATCAATTGAGATGATTGGTTCCGAATTTATATCACAAATCCCGGATTTTGTTCAGCCCAAAATATTAGGGTTCCATATCTTTATGCTTGCAAATTCGTTTGGATAAGAACTAGGAGTTGTTATTTAGTATCAAAGATCACGAGGTATCATTTAACTAACTTAGATTTAGTAGTTAGAAGGTAGCTACCTCGGATTTTAGTCCAAATTCATTCAACTAAAATCAAATCGGGTTGTTAAGACGAGATTTGAGTTTTAGATTGTTTTGATTCGTTCTAATCCGATTTTAGATCGATTTGCTTGAAATCTTCCACTATAAATACCCCATTCTAACTCACATTCATCCCACATACAAATCCCGAATTGAACCATTCGAAATCAATCAAGGATTCCCCACAAATTAACCTTTGTTGCCACCGCCCCTGTTTTAACACCTTCTCTGTCCGTCGGAGTTTTATCTCTCCACCGGTTGACCCACCGCACGCCGCTGCCTACAATTGGAAGCCACCTCAGTGCTTGTTCCAACGCCGTTGGTCCCGTCTCAAACCGTTGCCGGAAGAGCCCGAACGAGCCAGCTGAATCCGAACGCATTCTCCCCTGTTTTGTTCGAAGTGCTGAACGTTACCAATCTCTGTTTGTTAGTGTCGTATGCTTGTTAGTGTCATACAATACATATACCACCAAACCCAATAGATAACTTATACTAATAGTCAAGTTCTGTAAAGAGAATTTAAAATACATTTTAGACTAAGTTTAATTAGTTATAAAGTAAATTGTGGTTAGTTATATAATAAGATATTTAATGGGTTAATATATACACATAAGTAGGAAAACTCACGTATACTCATGCACATGAGATTGCAATTTTTTTTAGCTCTACGATTATACTTACAGTAAGAAAACAAAATTATAATGATTAATAACTAACACTAAATTAGAAACTAATAAATTGGTTATTACATGTTTTCCTATACACATATGTCATACTATTAGTAAGTAGTTTAACGTGGATAGTGTAACATGATAATTAATTAAATATAATAAATTAAACATTATAAGTTCTAGGTTAAATAATAGCCTAATTATTCCGATTATTTTAAATAACAAGGAAAGTAATTTTTTTTTTTAAAAAATAGATAAAGTTTTAGGACTTTAACTTTCAAATAGATATACCAAAATAAATTATGTATAATTTATTTTGTATTTCTTTGTGCAAATCAGGAAAGGAAACTCGACTGTAGGGTTTCAACCTCGTTGAAAGACAACTTTCGCTTTCGCCTGCAATCAAGGCAAGTGGTGGTTCGCTTTCATACTTTGTCATGGATATTGTTATTCATGTTGCATGTTTGTTGGGAACGCTTGTTTGTATAGAATGAATCTAGGTTGTTTAGAAATAATGACCCATGTGCAAGGTAGCTTGTTATTAGTAGTATTATTCATTTGTGCTAGAATTTATACTTAAGTTGCTACTTGAACTTTGTTTGTTTCACGATCTCCTATGTGAGTCGTTGTTGTGCTTCTAGCGTAGAATTAGGGGTGGGAGTTCTAAATTCCTGAACACCTCTTTATAACAATTGCATTAGGATGGACCTAGACCCTAGTGCTGGTCATGACCATACCCGCTCAATCGTTCTGAGGGGTGTCGCACCTAGCTAGTGCTTCGTATCGGAACTTAGGAATCCGTTACTCTTTCTCTTGGGACCTCAAACCCAATATCTTCGGCATATTGCGTTGCCATCTTAAAAATTACCAACTTAAATGCAACGTTTTGTCATTAATGTAAGATAAGTGCCAATGCACATAATAAATGAACTCGGGTGGTGACTACAACTTGGAAAACCACTCTTGCTCCCGGCTTTGAAAGGTTTACTTTCCAATCTGAATTCGGACAACACGCATTCGGTGAGGTTGGTTATAGGCCCGATTAGTTGACGGGAGTTTTTTCGAAAACTTGTATGATTATTAAAGTTCCCAACAAATCTTTCTTCCTTATAGGAACCATATTCTTGTGGTGTCCTTATCTTCTCGGCATATTTCCTTTTCGTGGAACTATTTTGGTTAGCTATCATCGACCGGATTTAATTCGGAATTCGATGGTCTAATTAAAACAAGCCACAAGAACCCTCACATAAATTCCACTTGCTTAGTCTGTCACAAGACTAACCCGACCGCTTTATTTCTTTTACATGGCCGGCTGGTATGCACCGTCCCTATACGACACATCAGGAAGTAGAGGAGCAGAGTTTCAAGACTGAAGAAGTTGAAGAATTGTATTTTTAGTTTTCTTTTAAAATAAAGGTCGAGATCCTTGATTTGTGAGGACTGTCTTGAATGTTTCCGCAATGATTAGAAGATTTATTTTGTATTCCGCACAAGTTGGATAATTTATTGTTTTAAAGTCACATTAATTTATCAAATGGTTTATGAAATATTATTTGTATTTGAGTTTGTATATTGTGAAAGCCTAGGGTGGTTTCAGAAAGTAAATTCCGAGGTCACTGACGGTAATATCTCCGAGGGTAAAACGGGGGTGTTACACAAGGGGTGGTGATGGGTTTGAATGTGTTGGTGGTGTGTTTAGGCGGTGACAGTCAAGTGGGTTCTAGATGGGCAATGGTGGGCCGAATCTAGGTTTTGGTGGGTCTAGGTAGAGTGGTGGGTTTGAGCAGAGGGGGTTAGAAGTAGTGGTGCGGGTTGGATTTGGGCCTTACTGATCGTATGGGAAGGGTTCGGCCATGGGCAAAGTGCGGGTTAGATATAGGCTATGGTGGGGATGGTCTGGTGGGTTGGGTGTGGGTAAAGGCAAAACGGATCTAGGCTAATATAGGTTACATTGGAGACGGGGAGAGGGAATACAAGAGGGGAGAGAGGCATGGGGTCACTGACATGGGATCCCTCAAGGGGAGGGTTGTAGGAGTGACGGGGTGTCGCTTGACGTTGGCACCGATGGAGGGCCTCACCGGTGGAGCCTGGGACGTGAGCAAGAAAGAACCGGAGAGAGCTTCAGAGAGAAAGAATATTTATGACTTTAGATAATAAATGTCATAATTAAATATCCAACCTAGTTTAAGTAGAAGTGAGATTTGAATTTTGTGGATCAAAGTTGTGGAGTGCCCTATTCTTGGAGCTTCTCATCTCATATATTTTTCAATCAACAAATTTACTTGTTTTTATTTGCTTTCATTTAATTAGAATTAGATCAACTCATAATCTATTTAGCTTAGAAATTGTTATCTATAATTAACTAAAGCATACATAATTCTAGTAATTCGATCGTGATCATATACTATAATTTGATCTTGTATTCTTGTAAGCATTGGGTAAAACCTACACTAGGGATTGTTGCTAATTTTATAACCGTCTTCTTAAACCTATTACATATAAAAAATTGTATAAAATATTTTGCAAATTACAATGAAAATTTTTCATTAAGTACATACTATGGCTAATTAGCCTAATGCTATGATATGAATTAGATTTTGGATCAAGCTATAGATATTATCTAGACATTAGTAAATAGTTGCAGACCAATGACCAAATCACTAACTAAGTACTCATAGGAAAAAGGAAAATAACTTAATTTACCTCAATAATATATTGTTCTAAGCAAATTGTATACATATTCACATTAATACCTTTTTATGAAAGAATTCACAGTAGTACCCAACATTATTAGGATCGGAATTGGCATTTCAGATAGATCAGATCGTATTGAACTCTCTTTTTTGATACATAAAAGACATTTAGGTTATTATAACGGAAAAGGAGGATTTTGAACCCGTGATCTAATGATTATGAATGTCATCATCTACCAGTTATGCTAGTGAGGCTTGATCGTATTAAATTCTTCAATTAGATCGTGAAATGGTAACTTCTACAACATGGCTAGTTATAGTATAATTAAACCCTGTACATTATAATATTCTTATATTTAAGGTGAAAATATTAGAAATATATATCACGAATTGATGATCCTTAAATATAAAAATGATAGTTTTGCTATAATATTTTGGTGGTATATAGTCAATGTAATCGAATTATTATGTTAATTGATAAAAATACAAATTTGCATATATTTTATGTTTTAAGTACAAATATTTATTTCGTAATGTAATAATGTTATACAATAGACAATATGTGGAGTTATAAAAATCTTTTATAAAACTGCATGTAGGATCTTTATCTCGAACACATTAAGATCCTGCTTTTTTAGTAAGATTTTACCTAAGGATTAAGATCATTATACCATCTTTGGATCATAGGATAGCTACAATAATATAATTGAATCAAAATTTTAATAACATTAGCAATTACTTTATTTATGTACTTATGGGAGGGAAAATCAAATTATTAATTGTGCCATATTATGTCTTCAAGTTGTGTTAAGATTACCACATTAAATTACTTTAAATAGTGAATTAAATACAACATAATACATTGGACGGTAGTCCAAACACATCCTTATTCTCCTTAACTAAGTACTCTCCTTCACTAAGTACCTTCTTATCGAATAGGCCTTATAGTGAAGCACCCCTCATGAACATGTTTTAAATGTACTTTATTCACAAACTTGACTGTGTGGATGAGAGATTCTCACCCCTGACCGTGTGGCTCTTAGCTAAGTCAAATCCCTTTTGAGTAGCTAAGTTAAGCCTAAAACCCACATAGCTTGGCAGAAGCCTAAGTAAGAGAGAATGGATGGAGACTTATGTTGGAAAAGAGGACATGTATTATACTTGAGAGCTTTACAATGCTTAACAAGAGAACTTGCTTTACATGCCTAACTCAAGGATGGTTTGCAAATGAGGGGTGGTGGGCTATTTATAGGCAAGTCACTCCCTTTACATGGTTTATGGAGAATTTTAGACCAACCTACTGATCGCCCTCTCGGATGCGAGGGTCAAGAGATACAATTTATAACCCGACCCCGTTGTAGTACGTGGTGGGTGTCGAACACTCGGGAAGTCTACTCGATCGATGTGCCTAGATACTAGGAAGCTAGAAAGGAGAGCATAAAATAAAGGAAAATAAAGAAAACAGTCGGGACCGACACTGAGGTCACGTCGGGCCCGAGGTTGGCGACAAGAGGAAGTCGGGACCGACACTGGGTAAGTCGGGCCCGAGGTAGCTGGGGATGTCGAACTCAAAGATTTTAAAAGTAGATCTTGGGCTTTTGGGTTCCTTCCCTAGTAGATTAAGGCTTTTCCACCCCAATTCAAGCAATGAGTGATGATCGGACTAGGATCGAGTGCTTTCGCCCTCGTTCCAACCACATCTACACCTCGATCCATGGGGAAATCCCCTTCGAAGCAAGGTCTTGAGATTGACACATGTTCACTTTCGCTACTTTGCCAATCTCAAGCCTTGATTCCCGACTTTCGCAAGGAATTGTAGCTCGATGTAGAGTGGGTTCCTTAGATCAAACACTCAAGGCTATGGAATTGGGGTTTCTAGCCTAAACCTAGCTAGGGTTTTCCCCCATAACCCAAGATCAAGGAGATCTACTCCATGTGACAAGCAAAGAAAGCAATCAAATAAAAAGAGAAAGCAATCATCATAATCAATCTCAAAACAAAGCAAGGGTTCATTCAAATCCAAAGCAATCCACAAATTCAATTCAAGGGTTTTCAAATCCACAAGATCAAAGCAAATCAAAGCTAAACAATCAACAAAACCTATCAAGCCTTCCTCTCTCTTGGCCGATTCTCTCTCTCTTCCTCCTCTTCTCCTTCCTCCTTGCTCTCCAAGTATCCTCTTGGCTCCCTTGGAACCCCCCTTTTCTTGTGTGTGTGAGGGAACCCTTTCTTAGAAGACAAGAGGGCCTTTTATAGATTAGATGAGGGGCAAAAGTGGAAGTTCACAAATTCGTGCCTTGGAGCCCAAGTAGTCCGGTGACCGACTCGGCCCGACTCGGAGGAACCTCGGGCCCGAGGTACTGTGCAACTCGGTCCGAGGTTGGAAACTTCAAAGTCGGGCCCGACGTTGTTGCATCTCGGTCCTGACCTCGTTCCACCTTCTTCTTAGTTGGCTTCTCTTGTTCTTCTTCATGGCTCGCTTCTCTCTTTCCCGCTTTAGCTCGGCCTTTGCTCCATGTCTCGACCCTCCTTCAAATTGATCCTCGATTCATGCCAAATTACCTACAAAACACATAAAAGGTGCGTAGTCTCCGAATCTCATAGAAATACGGGAACTAAGCTAAAAAGGAACAAAACGCACAAGAAAAGGGGAAAAAGAAACATATTTACAAAGGAAATCACATATGAAAACAACACCAAATAGAGAGACATCACCTACTCTAATACAAGCCTAGAGAGTTCTAGATTTATTTATACTAGAACTTTTCCTAAGTTTTCATAGTTCTCTGGAAGGTTTCACATCAATCTAGAGATATTAGGATATTATTTTTCATATACTGATGGGTTTTATTCTCTATGTTAATATTATCTCTTAGATAAAAGTCTATCCTTATATATTTTGTGTATATCTTGTAAATCCTAGTGACTTGAAGCCGACTAATCTTGTACAAAACTATTCTCTTTTCAATAGAGAATCAATCAAAACAATTCACAAAATCTCTCTCGTTATTATTTTAGTTTATATGGTATCAGTTTGGTAGATCTTACCACGTTTTCCACCAACTTCTTAGTTTACTCATCACAACGTCGATAGGTGATTCCACCCCCAAGGCTCCCACCGATGATCTTCCCAAAAACTCCGGCAATCTCTTGCTTGTTGCGGCTGGTTGTGTTGCGGTTCCGACCATGTAATTCTCCACACTGAATCTACGGCTTGACCGTACCAACTACATGCTATGGTGCCACACCGCCAAGTCCGCACTCGAAGCCTTCAGATTAGACTCGTTCCTTCTTGCGAGTCATGTTGTTTCGGAGTCCCTTCCAAAAGCCGTTGGCTCTTAAGCTACGCTGGTTGTGAATCCAACCTATGATGATTGGAAGCAAAAACATCGCTATATCCTTCTTTGGGTTCGCTCGTCCCTCACAGCACTACTCTTGGCTCATGTTGCTAGGACACAAACTACACATGAATACATGATGCCTGGTCCATTCTCGAGCGTAGGTTCTTTGCGCAATCTAGAGCGCGCCTCATTTACCTTAAGCAGCAGATGCAAAATCTTCAAAAAGGGTCTCTTAGTATCCTTGAATATGTGGAAAAAAGGGCCTTTTCGGATGCCCTAGCGGAATGTTCTTATATTGTTTTCGATTCCGACTTCATCGAATGCATTCTTAATGGATTAGACTCCTCTTACTTGGCTTTTCTCACTTCATATAATATGCAAAAAGATCCCATCACGTCGGATGAGTTGTTAGGCCTTCTTCTCCGGGAAGAGGAGCAGATTAAGCGTCTCTTCAGCCGGCAACCGAGCCTGGCTTGACCGTGAATGTGGCTAACCGCGGACGCCGCTCTTCTCAATCACAAGATCGGGGTGAGTCTTCTATTGATGCGGCTCGTACTCGTCCTCAATGCCAAATTTGTGCCAAGCTGGGTCATGAAACGTTTAATTGTTGGGGACGCTCCAATCTTACGGACTACCCGCCCACCAACCCGAATTACAACCATCGGGGTGGCCTTGGCCGTGGGCGAGGTGGACGTGGATGAGACAATGATCAGCAAAACCAAGCCTGTTATCAAAATTATGATCCGCCTCCTGTGTAACAACGCAATGCCTTTGAAATTGGTGCACCTGCGTCCAGTTTGGTTGATCCGGATTGGTACTTTGACACGGGGGCAAATTCTCATGCTACATCAGACTTGGGTAATATCTTTGTTCACTCCGACTACACTAGCAATGACAGTTTGCAAGTAGCCAATGATATGTCTCTTCCCATTACGTCTTTGGGTACTTCATATTTACCTGCCTCTCCCTGTCCAGTCCAATTGCAAAATATTCTTTTTGTTC
Source organism: Fallopia convolvulus (assembly GCA_964016875.1). NCBI lineage: Eukaryota > Viridiplantae > Streptophyta > Magnoliopsida > Caryophyllales > Polygonaceae > Fallopia > Fallopia convolvulus. The sequence continues at coordinate 11,131,589 of OZ024732.1, forward strand.
TTCAAATCAAGAAAAGCCTAATTAGTGTTTCTCAATTAACTAAAGATAATGATGCCTATATGATCTTTTTTCCTACTTGTTGTTATGTGAAGGACAAGAAGGGACACACGCTGCTCAAAGAAATCGTTGAAAACATTCTCTACCACCTCCAACCACCGGCTCCAAAACACCCCATCCCTCAAGCATTCCTTGGTGAAAAGACTACTTCTCAAATATGGCATGAACGTCTTGGTCATCCTCATGAGTCAGTTTTTAGGCGTCTAGTTTTTAAGTTTAATTTACCTATTTCTCTTAATAATCTTAAAAGTGTCTGTGAGTCTTGTCAACTTGGGAAAAGTCATCGACTTCCCCTTAAGAGTCCTCATGAATCAAGTTCTGTTCCTTTCAATTTAATATACTCTGATGTTTGGTGTCCTTCCCCTGTTACTTCTTTTAATGGTAATTCTTATTTTCTTATATTTGTGGATGACTGCACAAAATTTATTTGGATTTATCTTCTCCACCAAAAATCTCAAGTACTTCACTATTTCACTCTCTTCCAAAAGATGGTTGAAACACAAATTTCTTCTAAGATCAAACAATTTCAATCTGATTGGGGAGGTGAATTTAGAAATGTCTCCAAGTGCTTGAATCTTAGGGTAGTATTCATCGTGTCTCATGTCCACACACACAATCCAAAAATGGGGCAGCCGAATGCCGCCATAGAACAATAGTTGAAAAGGGTCTCGCCATTCTTTCCCACTCAAAACTACCAACTCAATTTTGGGAACATGCTTTTCATACTTCCGTCTTTCTCCCCAATCGCACAATCACCCTATTCTCCATTTTAAATCTCCTTTTGAATCACTATATGGTAAAGCCCCTGACTATTCCTTTCTTAAAACGTTTGGCTACCTCTGTTACCCATTTTTAAGGCCATACAACTCTAATAATCTTAAGCTTCGCTCCTCTCCATGCATTTTCATTGGTACTTCAAAACATAAAGGGTACTTGTGTCTCCATGTTCCTACTAATCGTGTTTATGTCGCTCGACATGTCATATTGATGAGTTAACCTTTCCCTACCCACATCATCATGCCACTATTTCATAACCAGTTGAAAATTCTACCCCCATAACCGATTTCTCACTCCTCCAACAAGCGACCTCATCCCTGCCTTTCTCACCCTCGTCGACACCATCTTTGCCGGCCACCACCCCATGCACCACGTTCCAGTCATCCTCGACAACACCCTCTTCTTTTCGGTCATCGCCGATCACCCCCATGCAGCCTCCTCATATTCCACCGCCACTACAAACATGGAACCCACCCAACTAACAAGTCCGGTTTCACGAGACCTTGGGGACAAGCTCTCGGCAACTTTGGCTAACACAGGTACACCCTCAAATTCTTCTACTTCTCCTCATTCTCCTATTGTGCAATCTACTATACCCTCTTATTTTAGGCCTGTCCAAAATTCCTGCCATGAAATGGTCACCCGTTCTAAAACCAACAACCTTAAACCAAAATCATTTAATGCCTCAAAACATCCTTTACCTGCCACTACTGACGTTTATGATGAGCCTAAGACCTTCATTCAAGCATCCAAATCACCCCAATGGCAACATGCCATGAAAGTTGAATATGATGCCCGTTTACATAATGGGACTTGGCAATTAGTACCTCGTCATATGCATTCTAACATTGTTGGTTGTAAATGGGTGTACAGGATAAAGCGTAAGGCTGATTGCTTTGTGGAGAGGTACAAGGCTCGACTTGTGGCGAAAGGTTTCAATCAAGAAGAAGGAGTGGATTATTTTGACACTTTTAGTCCGGTCATTAAGACGACCACAATTCGGATTGTTTTGTCTATTGCTTTGCAAAATTCTTGGAATTTTTGTTAGATTGATATTAATAATGTTTTTCTCAATGGAGATTTAACTGAACAAGTTTACATGTCTCAGCCACTAGGATTTGTTGATTCTGCACGTCCTAATGATGTTTGTCTATTATGCAAGGCTCTTTATGGTCTTAAGCAAGCTCCTAGGGCGTGGTTTCACAAGCTCCGCTCCTTCCTTCTGCATAAAGGTTTTTGGTCATGTAAATCCGATACTTCTCTCTTTGTGAGACGCTCTGGCTCTTCTGTCATATGCATTCTGGTTTATGTTGATGATTTAATCGTTACGGGCTCTTTACAAGTAGAAATTGATCAGTTTATTCTACTCTTAAATAATTAATACTTTCTCTTTAAGAGATTTGGGTCCCTTGCATTTCTTTCTTGGTATTGAGATGACCAGGAACTCGAATTCTATTGTTTTGACTCAGCAGAAGTATATTCGAGATGTTCTCAAGCGTAGCAAAATGCATGATGCCCGTCCAATTTCATTACCAGCAGAGTCGGCCTCACATTTAATTCGAGATGGTGATCCCTTTCTCGATCCTCACTTTTACAAAAGCATTGTTGGTGCTTTCAATATGTTACTATAACTCGACTAGAGCTCTCCTACTCTGTTAATAGGGTTTGTCAGTTTATGCATTCTTCCAATGAGGTTCATTGGTATGATGTCAAGCGAATTCTCAGGTATTTGAAAGGCACACTTTCGAATGGTCTCATTATTCGGCCTTCTTTTGATCATCGGTTAGTTGCCTTTTCTGATGCTGGTCGGGCTTCCGATGGCGATGACTTTCGTTCTCAACATGGCTTTGCCATTTATTATGGGGGTAATCTCATTAGCTGGGCTTCTAAGAAGCAAAATATTGTTGCAAAGTCTAGTTCTGAAGATGACTATCGCGTCATTGCTTTCACTGCCAATGAATTAATTTGGATTCAGTAATTACTTTTGGAGCTCCAAGTACCACTGATTCAGCCCCTATTTTACTCTTTGATAATTTGAGTGCAACTTATATGTCTGCCAATCTTGTTTTTAATCAGCGTTCCCAGCATATTAAGATTGATTATTACTTTGTCAGAGAACATGTTGAAGACGGGTCATTAATTGTTCGTCATGTGTACTTTCGAAGTGAAATTTCAATTATTGCCTAACTATGGGTTAGGTATGCATATGTACTTTCGAAGTGAAATTTCATGAAACCACCCTCATCACATTTTCCCTCTCCAATATTTGTTTCTTTTTTAAAATATGGAAAGACATTAATTTACATGCAGTTACTATCTTTTTATTTCTTAAAATATTATACAAGCCTAATATTAAGTGTTAATTAAAAAACTTCAAAACGTGTTTTTAACAATAAAAGAAAATGAAAATCATGAAAAAAGTATATAATGTGGGTTGTGACCAGTGAACCGTGGAATAAAATGGATGTCGGATTAGTCTAGTGAATTTGGAAAAAACTTTATGGGTAGAGTTGGAAGCAATCTTGACTATTGAATAAAAATTTAACGGTTGAGATTGGATTTCTCTTTCTCAACTTATTATTTTTTCTTTTTATCTTTTTTCAATAGGTTAACTAATTTCCTATAGGGTTTTAGAACTTCCCTCGTAGAGTTTTTAACAAACTTAATGAGAACTAGACTGACGAATCAAAATTTAACAGATGAGATTAGATTTTTCTCTCTCCATACCAACTTACTATTTTTTATGTTTAATTTTTTTCCGACGGGTTCACTAATTTCTTATAGGATTTTAGAACTTCACCTAGAGTTTTAACAAACTCCATGGGAACAAGAGCGACTAGATTGTGCCTATTTTCGTTATTTTGGGGTTTTTATAAGTTTGTGGTCATAGACAAAGGTATCTCCTAATCCATATAGATTGAAGACTAACTAATCCTTATTCAAGTACCGTAGAGGTCCATTGTTGGAAGCAATCCTCCCAATTCATTTTCTTTATATACACTGCTGGAGAGATTCGAACATTGTTATTTTGGTTTTTACGTTGATTTTATTTTATTACGTATAAATGATGATCCATTACTGATGTTAAAAAAATAAGGGATTCATAACTTTTTCAGGAAAATAAACCATTTTCATGAAATATCAATTTGAAAATGGAAGCACGAAAAATATGATGCATATGTTTCCATAGAATTTAATGTAAAGTTTTTATTTAAATTCCGATCTGTTCATATTTTCGACTTATTTCAAAGCAACGATCTAAGCGTACACAGTTGTTGAGTTGTGAAAATCATTCAAATGCTTATACAAACAACAAACATATCTTATAATGCTTGCTACGTCATATTCAGTGTTTCTTTCATTATCACTCGACATTATTCAAGTAATGAAAGTTTTAAATAGTTTAGGCATGGAGTAGAGTTAGAGACAATAGGAAAAAAAAGAGTGAAAAGTAAATTTGAGTAATTTTTATTTTGTTATAATTAAAAGTTGTAAATTAATTTTATGGGTGTTGCAAAACACGAATCTTAAAAAATAAGTATTTGTTTGATTTTGGGGTTTATCAAGTTTCATAGAGTTGTGAGACCAAGTGGAATGCAAATTTAAGAATTGAGAAGAGGATAGAGAGGATATATCCTTAATATATGGATAGGGAGAAGAGGAGCGCATGGCGCATGGCTCAGCCGATTAAGGCCTCAGCACTTGTGCATGATGTCTCCGGTTCGAACCCCTAGGACAGCAGTTCTAGGCTAGTCCAAGTAGTACTTTTCCTTTCCAAGAAAAAGGTGGTTTTTTTATATAAAAATAAATAAATTATGGGGTAGTTAAGATAAAAAAACTTGATGTAAGGGGTGGTTAAATGTAACAATCCTTTTTTAAAACAAAATATAATTTATAGAAATTAATACCATGTCATCATACATAAAAAAAATTTAAATATAAATAATGAGTGTTGTATATTACCTTATATTATTTTGGTCATAAACGTTGTGTTGGAACCCTAAAATTGAAATAAAAGGATAGAAAATTTGAAAAGCAAGCATCTTGCAGTTCAACTAATTCTGAGAAATCCACAGATGTACTTCATTCCATTCATCAAGTCTGCCGAAATACAATATGATCTCCTTTTATAATAGATAAATGAAATAACATCCTCCTAAAACTAGATGATAATAAATTAGATAATGGGTAACATAATGAAGAGAGTGGGGAGAATGCCTAAAAACTAGGAAGTGAGAAACTAAGAAAACTAACTAGAAAATAGAGAAATTAAATAATAATTACAACTAATATAAGTAAATAATCTAAAATTCAAAGCAACCATTGTTTCATTTTTTTTAGAAAGCAACCATTGTTTCAATAGCCTCAATAAAATTCAGAATCAACAAATTTTGGATTTCAGGTATGTTAGGGCATCTCCAACAAATTTTTTATAATTTTCTCTGAAATGGAGATCAAAAAAAATCATATTCTCTAATTTTATTTTAGACAACCTCCAACAGTGCATGGTTCCGGTGAGGACCACCCTTGTGGTAAGACTCATTGCTTAAAATGAGGACTAATCTCAACCATTGGATTTACCCCCTCTAATATGTATTCAACGGTCAAGATTTTTTCAATTTTTTTCATTTTTCAAATTTTTTTTTTAATTTTTTATTATTTTTTTTAATTTTGCGAAAATCGAATTATTTTAAAAATGAACTTAAAGCACATAAAAATTGAACTTAGCATAGATAAAAAATGAACTCGTAGAATATAAAAATTGAACTCATACAATATTGAAAATTGAACTCCTAATATAAAAAAATTGAACTTCTAGTGTATAAAATAAACTCGTAGTATATAAAATTGAACTTTCATATTTAACGTTTTTAAAGCTTTTTTCAAAATTTTTGATTTTTTTATTTTTTTTTAGTTTTGCGAAAACCGAATTATTTTAAAAATGAACTCAAAGCACATAAAAGTTGAACATATCGTAGATCAAAAATGAACTCGTAGAATATAAAAATGAACTAATACAATAGAAAATTGAACTTCTAACATAAAAAAATTGAACTTCTAGTGTATAAAAATGAACTCGTAGTATATAAAAATTGAACCGTCATATTTAACGTTTTTAAAGCTTTTTTTCAAATTTTTTCATTTTTCTTTTTTTTTTTTCATTTTTTAATTTTTTTTTTTGCTATTTTTAGTTTTTGCGAAAATCGAATTATTTTAAAAATGAACTCAAAACACATAAAAATTGAACTTATCATAGATAAAAAAAATGAACTCGTAGAATATAAAAATTGAACTCATACAATATTGAAAATTGAACTCCTAACATAAAAAAATTGAACTTCTAGTGTATTAAAATGAATCCGTAGTATATAAAAATTGAAGTGTCATATTTAACGTTTTTAAAGCTTTTTTTAACAAAGAATATAATATAAAAAATATGAAAAAAATTCCGAAAAATAAAAATAAAAAAAAATAAAAAATCTTGACCATTCAATATATAATGATGATGTAAATCTAATGGTTGAGATTAGTCCTCACTTTAAGCCAAAGGTCTCACCACAAGAGTGGGTCTCACTTGAACCAAAACCACCTCCAACAAGTTTTCTATTTGAAGAATATAATATTTACTATTATAGGTTTTGGTTCAAGTGAGATCCACTCTTGTGGTAAGACCTTTGGCTTAAAGTGAGGACTCAACCATTAGATTTACATCATCACTATATATTAGATGGTCAATATTTATTTATTTATTTAACTTTTAATATTTTTTTCAATTTTTTTTCCAGAATTTTTTAGTATTTTTTAAATTATATTCTTTGTTAAAAAACATTAAAAATGTTAAATATGACAGTTCAATTTTTATATACTACGAGTTCATTTTTATACACTCGAGGTTCAATTTTTTATGTTAGGAGTTCAATTTTTAATATTGTATGTGTTCAATTTTTATATTCTACGAGTTCATTTTTAATCTATGATAAGTTCAATTTCTATGTGCTTTGAGTTCATTTTTAAAATAATTGGATTTTCGTAAAAATAAAAAAAAAATAGAAAATGAAAAAATGAAAAAATGAAAAAAAATGAAAAATGAAAAAATTTGAAAAAAAAAAGCTTTAAAAACGTTAAATACGACAGTTCAATTTTTATATACTATGAGTTCATTTTTATACACTAGAAGTTCAATTTTTTTATGTTAGGAATTCAATTTTCAATATTGTATGAGTTTAATTTTTATATTCTACGAGTTCATTTTTTATCTATGATGAGTTTAGTTTTTATGTGCGTTGAGTTCATTTTTAAAATAGTTCGATTTTTCGCAAAACTAAAAAAATAGAAAAAAATAAAAAATAAAAAACATAAATAAAAAATAAAGAAAATAAAAAATAAAAATTGAAAAAAATTGAAAAATGAAAAAAATTGAAAAAAAAGCTTTAGAAACGTTAAATATGCCAGTTCAATTTTCATAAAAAAATAAAAAAAAATAAATAAAATAAAATAAAAAATAAAATAAAAATAAAAATAAAAAATAAAAAAAAATGTTAAAATAAAAAATAAAAAATAAAAAATAAAAAATAAAAAAAATAATTTTTGAAAAAATCTTGACCGTTCAATACATATTAAAGGAGTAAATTCAATGGTTGAGATTAGTCCTCATTTGAAAGAAAGGGTCTTACCACAAGGGTGGTCCTCACTTGAACCATGTCCTACTATTATTATTATTATTATTATTATTATTATTATTTGATATGTATAAATGAGTCAGGTTCCCGTGCGAATGGACGCTCATGTGCGAAATAAGAAAGAATAAGAGCCGTTGGATCAAGAAAAATCAAAGGAGCTGGTCATTTCACTTAAAAAGTGGGAAAAACGGCACGGGCATTGGCGAATTATTCGCGTATTTTTGAAAAAACGGAAATAGGACACGCGCCCATATTATTCATCAGTATTGTGGATTTGTTCATCAATAATGTGGATTTGTTCATCAATAATGTGATTTTGTTCATCAAAACTTTGATTTTGTTCATAAATAAACTATTGCTTGTGCATCAAAAATCTATTGTTTTTACATAAAAAATGAACAAATGTGTATCAAAATTACATGCAATATGTTCATCAACATTGTGATTTTGTTCATAAAAAACGAAAATATTTATTCATTGGTTTTGGCATATTTGTTCATCGGTTTGTGCATATTTGTTCATTAGTAACATCAATTTGTTCACTGGTTTATGCATATTTGTTCATTGCCTTTTTCATATAATTATTCATTACTAGATGCATATTTGTTCACAAGTAACCTCAATTTGTTCATTGATATATGCATATTTGTTCATTAATAACCTCAATTTGTTCATAGCCAAATGAGGCACAATCACTCCTCTTCGATTTGTTGCTATCTCGTTCTCTTAGCATACACCATATTATTGCAAAGTCAAATTCTTTATCTATTATCTTTTGCATTCAAGTTTCTACATCAAACTTATCTTAATTTGGTACTATATTGAACACTTCATTTGTATTGACAAGTTAGCCTTAAAACACTTCATTCGTATTATACTTTGAATTCAAGATAGCCTTAAAGCACAAAATAAATGCAAAAATGCACAAATAGATAGTCTTAAATGTACAAGTTGATGGTATTAATAGTCCTAAATGTACAAGTTGATAACATTGACACATAAAACATATTTTTTTTTCAATTACAAATAAGGGTATAATTATGAACAAATAAGATTATATCTGAACAAATAAGGGTATATCCATGAACAAATAGGGTATATCAATGAACAACTAACGGTATACCAATGAACAAAAAAGAAGTATACTAATGAACAAATAATTGTATACCATGGTTATCAATGAACAAATAGGGGTATATCAATGAACAAATACGAGTATATGAATGAACAAATATAAGTATATCAAAACTAATTATATGTGCATAAAAAACTACATAATACTGCATTCCTACACATAAATAAGGTTAAAAAAATAAAATTAAAAATTAAAAAAGTTCGAAATCAATGAACCGTGTTATCAAAAACTCAATGCACAATTAGTTAGTATTGATGAACAATTGGTGAATATTGATGAACAAATCGCTATTTCTGATGAGCAAACTGGGCGCATCTCATAAAAACGTATTTTTTAAAAAATTCGTGAATAATTGGAGAAAAATTCGTCCGTGTCGTATTTTATTGAAAAATACGCGAATAATACGGGGAAAATCGCCCGTGCCGTATTTTATTTTTTTTAATGAATGTTTAATCAGGGACGTTGATTTATTCTTATTTCCCACACAGCCACAGGTGATCATTCGCACGAGACTCTTTTTATATATAAAATTATAAAATCTAATTTGACAAATTGCAAGAAGTCATAATCTAAATATTATTACTAAAGTCGAATAACTCAATCCTATGTGTCAAACATTTAACTATGCCACCTAAGCAAATTAATTTTTACATTTACTAAGTTGCCCATCTAAATCATCAAATATTCCTTAATTCTACCACATTATAATTTTTAAATAATATTTAATTAGGGAACTTTACTTATTGATGATTTGTCATATTATACTTACCTTTTCTAATTGCAGTATCTACAAAAATATATTTTTATAAAAGGTATTAATTTTGTAAGATCAATGTATATAAAATCATTACTATGTCTTTCTTAATTAGTTTACTTCTATGTAACTTTTTAAGATCAATCAATATCAAAAAATTGTATTTTAAAATAAATTTAGATTAAATAATTATATAAAAGGAATAAATTTATACTATTCTTTTCTATGCATATATATCCCTAATATTTTATGGCTACTTTTTCTTCTTATTCACTAATTATATTTCCTAAATGAGTAGTTCAATTTGTATTTTTAAATAATTTTTTAGATTAATTTTCTTAAGTAATATTAAATAATTGTATTTTTAAGATCAATTTCTATGAAATAATTTCATAAACCAATATCTAACATGCACGTAACTTTGTAAGATTAATATATATATATAACGATTGTATTTTAGGAATAATTTATATTAAATAATTACATAAAAATAAATTTTGAATTTTAATGTAAAAATGATTGTTTCTATTTTAAATATATGTGTACATCCCTACAGTTTCAAGATTGTTTTTTCTTCTCATTCACTAAATAAGTATCCCAAATGTGAAAAATAATAAGATAATTTTCTAATACAAATTATTCAAGCAGTACAAATGACGACGATAAGATTTTAAGAGATTCAATAACATGTTTCATGTAGAATATCATCACAGTATATAAATTTATCATTGTATCATGAAGTTTGATTAATCTTCATTTTCTCAAATGCCTAGGAATTTCAACAAGATTTATCATATAGAATTTTTTCAATAATTTCATTATGTAGAAATTTTTTATATAAAAAATTCCATTAAAATTTTTATAATACAAAATATGCAAATATTTTCTTATCAGTTGATATCAATATACTATAATTAAAGTCGAGAGTTTAGTTCAAATGAAACAAACTCTTATCCTGAAAATTAAAAAGTGCACTGTAAAGTACGAAAAGTGCATTACAAAAAGTGCAATCCAAAAAGCGTACTACAAAAAATATGAAAAGTGCACTACAAAGTACGAAAAGTGCATATGCGAAAAAGTGCACTCCGAAGTAGGAAAAGTGCACTAAGAACTAGAAAAAGTGCATTCGTTTCATTTTTCAGGATAAAAGTTTGTTTCATTTGAAGTAAACATTTAAAGTCGAATCCATCTATCCTATTTGTCATCACCTTAACTAGGCCACACATTACATGTGAGCCTGAACTATAATGCAATGTATCGTCATATGAACCACTTACTCCTTCTAAGTGTTCAAATGAAAGCTCATCCTATATGATGAAAGTGGAGACAAACTTGCATAAGACCAACTTTTTACTTCATGTTCCAAAAAACTTTGAAGCACGAAGAGGAAAATTGAATTGCAAATCACTGCAATATTTCAATATGAATTTTCTTTCTCAAACATTATTTCGAACATATTTTTCTTATTTTAATCTTATAGTTATTTCAAACATATTTTCTTATTGGTTATTCTATTTAGTATGTAGAGCTTAAATTATATGAAGTTATTAACATTAAGTTATATTTGATTTATATGAAAATAATTATTAATATTCACTCAAAATAAGTACATTTTTATAATAAGTATATCAAACAACTATTAAAGATACCGTGCAGGGCACGGGTATATAAACTAGTGTATCATATATAATTAATGCATTCCTCAAATGCTTTTGAAGAATTTCCCAAATTTAGGGAAAACATCCTATTCTTTCCCCTATCTATTTTGGGGAAGAGGATAGAGAATCTGTAGAATTAACAAAATTTATCTAAAAGCCCAAATATCAATGAAATGGAGAATCTATTGGGCATGCTCTTAGATGTCGTAGATAGAGTAATGTCATTGTGCATAGATCAATGCGTATAAACTACCTTTTGTATATACTAGTTGTCCCCGTCGTGCCATGCACGACTATGACTCGAAATTTTTTAGATATACTATAAAAAAAGATATTAATAAATCAAAATATAATATAATATTTAATGTAAGTAATTTGTTGCCCAAAATATGTATAAAAACTATTTTATTTTTAAAATTCAAATAAAAGTATAAAACAAATTAAATTTAGATTATTAAGTTTAAAACTGAAAATAAACATAGATTATTTAGATAAAATAATCTACATTGCTCATTTTCCTTGACAATATTTATAAATAGGTTTAATTTAAAAGGAGATAAAATATGAAGAAAATAAAGCAAAAAGGATATACTTTGAAAATATGGAAGAGATGAGATTTTGAAAAATAATAATTAATTTAATAATAATATATTTGTTATTGAGCATATTTATCTTCTAATATAAGAGAGAGAAAGAAACAACTAAAATGTTAAAAGATTAAGCATATATATTTTATTGGCTTAGAAGGAAAAAAATCAACCATTAGTTAAATTTTTTTAGTCAAGATATTATCTCCTACCAAAAATTAAGATATTATCTAAATTTGGGAAATAAATAAATATTAATTAAGTGGAAAAAATTTGTCATGTGGAATATGAAGTGGAAAGAATAATTAATATATAATTTTTATGGAGCAAGGATGTAACACCCCCTTCCTACTCTAGATGTATTAACGCCAGTAACCCCGATTAAAACTAAACCGAAGCTACTGATGTTCGCATTCTTAGTATAGTTTTTGATAGGTTTTCTTTGCTTATTAGGTTTAGTTTTGTCTAGTTTAGGTTTAGTTTTGAGTATTTTGAGTTAGTTTTGCATAAATCTACGAAAAGAGTGGAATCTACGCTATTTTGTGTATTTTGTAGGTTTTGGCGAAAAAAGGAGCTAAATGGAGCTAAATTTGGAGCATCACTGTGAAGGATGGGAAAGTGCAAGATTTAGAATTCAAAGCTTAAGAGTACAAGAGGAGGTGTCGAAGAAAACAAACCCCAGGCTCGTTAACGAGGCTGTGAAGGTTCGTTAACGAGGCCACGAAGAGGAAGATTTCGAGTATTATTTTTATTATTCACCGATCCTGAGCGGGAATTTATTTCCGTATCGGTTGAGTATCTTTTTAGAATCTTTATGGGTTATTAGAATATGTATTTTAGGGTTTAATATCTTTCTAGGCTTTATTTCTATCTTTTAGAGATTGTTTCTATCTTTTTAGGAAAGTTTTTTTATCTTTTAGCCTTTTTAGTTTTTTAGGATTTTCTAGTATAAATACCCTTCTATCTAGCATAGAAAGGGGGAGTCAAATTTTAGAGCTAGTTTTTGGGAGAAGATTTTTGAGGAAGGCCGAAGGAGAGAAAACCGGATCGGAAGTCGGTGACGAGGTTCGGTGACGACGGTTTCCGAGGTTCGTTGATCGAGTTTTGTGGTTCGGTGGATGTTCTGTTTAGTTTTCTTCTGAATCTCTGTAAGACAATATTTTTATTGGTAATTAAAGTTTGAGTTTTGTTTCAATGTTTGTTTTTATTGAAGTTTTTAGTTTCTTAATTATGAGTAGTGAGTAGTCTATTTTTCTAGGGTCGGGGTTAAGCCCGACATAGTTGAGCATGTTTGATGAGTAAGATTGTGTGTTGAATGCCTTTTATCTTTATTGAGATTGTTTGTTGTGCTTAATACCGAAACGGGAGTTGAGGTAATTTGAGTTTTAACTTGATTGAAAGAGAAAGTTAGTAACTTGAAGGTTGATATTGTTTGAAAACGAAGGTTTCAAGCTTTAGATCCAAAACAAGCAATTGAGTGAGTTAGTTTATGAAAGTAGATTAATTTACTTGTTAAGTCAATGAAAGTTGATGACTCTATCTGTTTAAAGGCATGATCTTATCTTCTTACGAATTCTTATGCTTGGCTATGTTGTGGTGTCCCTTATCCTAGATTTTTGTTTTAATTGAATTATTTCTGGTAAATCTTCGTTGCTGAGTACTTGCCTCGGTACCGAGTATTAATTGGAGTTTAATTAGGTCATTATTTAGTATTTTTGTGTTCGGTGGTTCGGTAACGATCCTGACAAGGTCGTTAACGAGGCATCTCGTGAGTGATTGTGTTTGATTTTATTTGATTTTATTAGATTGATAGACAAACAACCTTGCTTCCTATGGAACGATCCTGACTCCACTGTACTCAGCGGGGTCTTGACTTACAAATTTATTTGTTGGTCGAGAATACCCTTTCAACAAATTGGCGCCGTTGTCGGGGAAGCAACGAGTTGTTAGTTTATCTTCGGGATCGGGAATAGCCCGACCCCGTTTTTGTTTTTAATTTTTGTTTTCTTTGTTTGTTTTCTCAGTACATGCCGGTAAGACGAAGAAGGCTTCAGTTTGATAGCTCCAGTTATTACTCAGAACCCGAACGTTCCCTGCACCGACGACTCCGAGAAAACCGAGCCATGGCCACAGCTGAAGAGATGGCTCGAGAGTTAGAGATCCTCCGGACCCAGATGGAGGCACTGAAAGCCGAGAAGGACGGCGCAGACGCAGACAAGGCTCGACTGCAAGAAGAGCTAAACGCCTATCCAAGGAATGCCAAACAATACATGCATCCGGAACTGAGGGTGCCAGAATCTCCTATTGTGCTTCCTGCGATAGAGAAACCTTTTGAGATCAAGTCTCAATTTATATCCTTAATAAAACGGGCTTAGTTTGAAGGAAAACCTGCTGAGTGCCCTATGGAGCATATTAGAAATTTTCTTGATTTATGTGACACCATAGCTGCTGAAGGTGTCTCGTTGGAATATGTTCTGTTAAAAGCTTTTCGATGGTCACTTACTGGAAAGGCCATGAACTGGTTAGAGAGCCTACCTTCTAAGTCTATCAGGACTTGGAAAGCTTTGTATGATCAATTTCTTACAAAGTTTTTCCCTCCTGCTAAGACAACGGAGTTAAGGAAACGCATCACCTCTTATCACCAGTTGCCTAATGAAACATTTGTTGAAACATGGGAAAGATTTAAAGAAATGCTGAGACAATGCCCTACTCACGGGCAACCTTTATATGTATTGCAAGAAATCTTTTTCCAGGGTATCAACGCGGAAACCAAGAACCGCATCAACACGCATACTGCGTGCGGTTTTATAGAGATGAACCCGACAGAGGCGTGGGAATTGTTGGACAAGCTGGCGAATTACGATGCTATGTACGGAACCCAGCAGGCTCCACAAACTCAAAAACGTCTCTATGTGCCCAACCGAGATGAAGTTGACCCCGATGTTAAAAATCAATTCCTACAAGATGAGCTCAACCGTTTGAGGAAACAGGTAAGTTTTCTGAAATCCTCTCAATCATGTCAAGAATGTGGTTCTTCTGCGCATAGTACTTCTGCTTGCACTAACATTGAGCAAGTTAGAACCGCTGAGACAATAGCTGAGATGAATTACATGAGAGGACCCTACAGGAACCAGCCTAATTATAATGATAGGTCAAGCAACTATCCACCATGGGGCAATCAGAATACAAATCACAATTACACAGGACCCCCACAAGATAGATGACCTGCACCATATCGACCTCCAGGCCATCAAGAGACGCCATCATGGGTTCAGGAGATTAAAGAGAGCATCAACGGAGTAAACAACAAGGTTGATGACGTCCAAGCCAAGCTGAACCGACAAGATAAAAGATGGGGAGAGTTCGATATTTGGAAGAGGAGTGTTGATTCCCAACTAGGAGACCTTGCTGCAAGGATTCCAAGACCACAAGGGCAACTCCCGGGCCGTCCCGAAGAGAACCCTAGAGGCCAAATAGCAGCGGTACACCTCAGAAGCGGGAAGACACTACCGGAGAGAGTTCAAGCTGAAGAGAAGGAGGAAAAGGACCTCGCAAAACAGCTCGTTAACGAGCCAGCGAGAGCTAGTACCGAGCCTTCAAGCCAAGATGACAAGGCTCCAAGAATTCCTGACGATCCTAACCCAGGTAAGTCTACTAATCCGAGCCTTCCTCTGAATCCTAGGGTAGTTAACGACCCTATCAGGGTCGGTAACGACCCGCCGAGGACACAAAACGACCCCAGTGTCGACCCGGTACTCTCACCTCTCGAGCCTAACTTGGTTCCGAGAATGGTGAAAACTCTTCCATTTCCAACTAACAAATCTATGGACTCTACTGAGAGTAAGTTCAAGCGTTTCGTTAAAATTCTTCAGGGCATTAATATTTCCATCCTATTCGCTGAGGCCCTAAGCGAAATGTCGGCTTACACAAAATTCTTGAAAGATATTCTTAGCAGGAAAAGATCCATTACAGAGCTGCAGGACGAGGTCAGATCCATAGCTCTTCCAGAAAAGCTTGGAGATCCCGGGAGGTTTGCAATCACAATCGGCATAGGCAACCACAAGTTCAAGGCTTTATGCGATCTTGGTGCCAGTGCTAGTCTTGTTCCGCTCTCAATATGGTCTAAGGCCAATATGGGACCACTAGAACCAGTAGACATGAATTTGTACATGGCAGATGGGTCAAGTGTCAAGGCCACAGGAGTAGTGGACGACTACCCTATCCAAGTCGGGAAATTATTTATACCGAATGATTTTATTGTCCTTGATATGCCTGAAGACCCTCATGTCCCCATAATTCTCGGACGACCATTCTTAGCCACAACAGAAGCAAGAGTTGATGTGCGGAAGGGACTCCTTACTTTTGATATAGGAGAGGAACGAGTGGAATTCAATTTAGATCAAAAAGCCAACGACCCAATTGGAGTGGCACAACTAGAGTTGACCCAACCCGAACTCGACACCACCGTCCCTACCGAGCCACATCTACCGATCACTGATTCTCACATGCACAAAAGCCCTAATACAGAGGTTACAGAAAAGTCCAAACCACCTTGGCTTTCGGACTACACCAATAACCCAGGGATATCGAGCTTGCTGATAGAAGAAGAAGGTCCTAATTTAGCAATTCAAGCACACAGAGGCAGTAAGGCTACAGGCAAGGTATCTCAAGACCCCAACATGGCCAGACATGAACCACCATGAGACTAGAAAGAGAGCTCGTCGGGCTAACGACGTTAAACATAGCGCTTACGGGAGGCAACCCACTTTTTAGAATAGGTTTATTTTACTTTCTTTTTCTTTTTCTTTTTAGGTTATTTCTTAGCTTTCTTTTAGTTTTCTTTTTTAGTTTTAATTAGGATAGAAATAAGATCATTTGAGCTAACAAAGATTTCAGGAAAAAAGGGGTCGAAAAATCACTCAGAAAGGCCACGGCGGCTCGTTAACGACCCACCCAGGGTCGTTAACGACCCGGTTCGGAAGACCCGATTCGTCACAATACGGGGCAGGTAAGTTTTTTAACCTAATCTATCTATTTCTTTAACCCTAGCCGCCGCCCCTCCCTTCTACCCATACCCCTCCTATAAAAACACTTCTACCCCTCCCAAAATTCTACCACAACCCCTTCAAAATTCACTCTCAAACCCAAAACTCTCTCAATCCCTTTCCCTTCTCTCCCACCGAGTCGGAACATTAACGACCGCCGGAGACGCCATCGTTACCGGAGTTCGAAGGCCACACACCGTCGACGACGAGCTCGTTAACTACCCCGATTCCGACCCTTGTTCTTTAAATTCTCGGTTCTCCGGTATGATTTCTAAACCCTTGCTTGAAATTGCATGATTGATTATCTATAGGGTTAAAATTTCATATCTTGAATCATGATTTTTAGGGAGATCGATGAGCATGCTTAAATTCCGTTCTAAAAATTCTTGATTATGCTTAGTGGTTCATGTTTAAGGAAAGATTATTCATGTTAGATTAGCTATTGTAATTCTCTAGTTAGGAAAGCATGGATTTTTCTTGTTCTAGATCTAAAAGTTCGAACTTTGCATGTCAAAATTCCGAGAAAATTTTAGCATGTTCGGGATGGGTAATTGAGTAAGTATGGGGTGTTTATACCCTATGGGGGATTTGTGGAAAATCATAGAAGATTGCATGCTTGAATTGTGCTGAATTAGAGGAAGAATTAATTTCGGAAATTTCTGGTTTTGCTCTCGGCGGGTCGTTAACGACCCACCCAGGCTCGTTAACGACCCTTCACTTCATCAATGATCGATCCGAGCCCAGACTCGTGAACAACCCAATTGGGTAGTTTATGAATTAATCCGAGGTTAATTTTGAGACCAAGTATGGGGTCTCGTACCTATTACTTTTGAATGGATCTTATCTAGGAAATTTTTGATTATTTTGTAGGATCCATGACTAGTTCAAGCAGACCCGCTACCCGAGACAAGAAGAAAAGGAGGAACCACAGGTCTCCATCTCCACCTCGTGTGGACGATGTGATTTTGAGCAGTCAAAGCCAAGTACGGCGCTACCGGGATTTTTTGGAGAAGGACCATTACACCCGATGGTTCTCGAAGTCTAGCGCCGTCTCTACGGGAATCTACACGGATGTCAAGGATGCCTTCATCATCCTTCAGGCCGCACACTTATTGAAGCAAGAGAGCTTGCCGCATTACCCGGCCCTCACATCCGAGTTCTTGGCCACCTTGGAGACCAACTTCTCGTTGAAGCTCTCGGCGGGACGCATTCGGTTCCGGCTCGGTAACAAGGACCGTGACTTCACCATGGTGGAGTTCAATGCAATCTTGGAGCTCCCAACCCCGACAAGGGACTATAGCTTGAAGGACTACCGAGTGACCCGCACTTGGAGCTACATCACCGGAGAGGTTCAATCCTCTACCGCGGCACTATCCGGGGCAAACATCGTCAACCCCATCTTCCGGATTATCTTGAGAGTCCTCGCCGCAACATTCTGGCCGAAGAAAGAGTTGAACCGGCCTACAAGAACGGAAGTCGCTTGCTTCCGCACCATCCTCTTCGAGGAGCCCGGCCCCTTGAATTTGGGGTACGAATGGCTCTACTATGTCGAGAAGTCCACCAAGTCCAAGGAGGTGTGGTGTGGCAATTTGGTTAGCCTCTTGGCTAAGAATCTTGGAGTGGATCTCACCCGCTACACACCGGCCCACGCTCAACTCCTCAACAAAAACTATTGGTATAGTGCCGGGATTTTCGTGCAAGCCGAGGGAGGCTACAAGGTGAAGGTTCGAGATCAAATAGTCATACCTTCCCTCGACATGTACGAGCTACTCTATGCACCGAATTGGTACGAAGTGTGGACGGGCCAACCTTACCCATTAGAGCCAAAACCGAAGGATGAGCTCTCGCTTAGGCCTTGTCACACCCGGTTTGAGCGAGACGACGTGGATGAATATGAAGAAGAAGATGAGCAAGAGGATACCGAGGTAGTAGGCAATGACACCGAGGAAGCCGACACCGAGGGCGGCACTGAGGAGCTCAACTTTGAAGAAGAAGACATGGAGACGGAGGAATTAGGAGGCCACATCTTCGTCAACGAGCTAACCAGGGTCGTTAACGACCATTTCCAGCCACCACCCAACACTGTTAACGAGGCAACCAGCTTCGTTAACGAGGTGCCGCAAGCTTCTGTCGACCCTCCACCAGCTCCTGTCGACCCTCATGCATATGGCTTAATGCCGTACAACCCGGTGATGTATCAAGACCATTTCCAGCCTCACTACCCACCGCCTCCTCAGCCCGAGTACGCAAGATCGAGCATACCACCACCATGGGTCGAGGACCTTTCTGCACGGATGCAGCAGCTTCACCTCCAGACCGATCACATTCATCGGAGGATGGATAGATGGGAAACCGTCTATTCCGCTCGCATGTCGAGGGAAGATGAGAGGCAGCGTCAGAGAGAGGCGGAGGATGCTGAGCGTTGGAGGACGATGTACGACTTCATGGGGAACTTTGAGCACTACTTTCCTCCACCGAACCGTTGATCAAGCTCAAGATGAAGTTCCTTTCCTTGTTTCCACTTTTGTAAGTTTTATGTTTTTCTTTTTCTTTTTGATTTTTCTTTTTCTTTTCTATTTCTTTTCCCTCTTCTTCTTATTTTCCTTACAGTGGGGAAACTGTAATTTTAAGTATGGGGTGGGGAGCAAGTAGAAAAATTATGTCCTAGGTGTTTCTGTGTTCTATGTAGTTGTTATTTCTTTTTAATTGAAAGAAAATTTTTTTTTTTGAAAAAATCGAAAAAAAATTGAAAAATTTAAAAAAATCCAAAAAGAGTTTAGAATTGATAGATATCCCTCCTTAAAAGTTCTATGATAGCAATCATTAGTTTAATCATATAATTCCTTGCAAATATGTCTTTGAAAGTATAGCCGGATTCTTAAAATTGAAATTATTGTTTTCAGAAAAGAATAGCATTAAGATGAAATTGAGCACATATACTTTATAGCATAAATGATGCAATCCAACAAAATCTACCTTGTGAGAAATTTTTGGCCTTATAGGGAGAACATTTATAAATCCCTCTTCTTTTTTGTGTGATTTACTCTCTTTATGCATATTATCTCTTGGAATTGTGATGGTTATCTATTTCTTGAGACCCTTATAAGATTCTTAGTTCATTACTTGTGAAAATCATATGATGGAGAACTTATTTTTATGAGCCTTATTATTCCCTATCTACCTTTACATTATTCCTTCTTTTGATAACCAATTCTGGCCTGAAACCTTTTATTTTTAGCTCCACAAAAATTATTCCCTAGCCGAGATAAGCTTGACCCTATCCGAGAATTAGGACTTAGATTGGAGAGGTAAAGTTTTGTGCTTTGTTGAAAAGAAAAGAGTTTATATTTGCTTGAATTGAAGGGTATTTGGGAAGGGTAGATTGGAAGTCTCTTGTTATTACATGTAAGAAAGGTCTCTTGATAAAAGATGCACAAAATAAAGTTTTTTAAAGAAAAGAAATGTATACGGTGGATCGTTAACGACCCGGATGTGGGTTCGTTAACGAGGCAGCGAGAAGAAAGAAAAGAAAAGAGTGGAATCTACGCTATTTTGTGTATTTTGTAGGTTTTGGCGAAAAAAGGAGCTAAATGGAGCTAAATTTGGAGCATCACTGTGAAGGATGGGAAAGTGCAAGATTTAGAATTCAAAGCTTAAGAGTACAAGAGGAGGTGTCGAAGAAAACAAACCCCAGGCTCGTTAACGAGGCTGTGAAGGTTCGTTAACGAGGCCACGAAGAGGAAGATTTCGAGTATTATTTTTATTATTCACCGATCCTGAGCGGGAATTTATTTCCGTATCGGTTGAGTATCTTTTTAGAATCTTTATGGGTTATTAGAATATGTATTTTAGGGTTTAATATCTTTCTAGGCTTTATTTCTATCTTTTAGAGATTGTTTCTATCTTTTTAGGAAAGTTTTTTTATCTTTTAGCCTTTTTAGTTTTTTAGGATTTTCTAGTATAAATACCCTTCTATCTAGCATAGAAAGGGGGAGTCAAATTTTAGAGCTAGTTTTTGGGAGAAGATTTTTGAGGAAGGCCGAAGGAGAGAAAACCGGATCGGAAGTCGGTGACGAGGTTCGGTGACGACGGTTTCCGAGGTTCGTTGATCGAGTTTTGTGGTTCGGTGGATGTTCTGTTTAGTTTTCTTCTGAATCTCTGTAAGACAATATTTTTATTGGTAATTAAAGTTTGAGTTTTGTTTCAATGTTTGTTTTTATTGAAGTTTTTAGTTTCTTAATTATGAGTAGTGAGTAGTCTATTTTTCTAGGGTCGGGGTTAAGCCCGACATAGTTGAGCATGTTTGATGAGTAAGATTGTGTGTTGAATGCCTTTTATCTTTATTGAGATTGTTTGTTGTGCTTAATACCGAAACGGGAGTTGAGGTAATTTGAGTTTTAACTTGATTGAAAGAGAAAGTTAGTAACTTGAAGGTTGATATTGTTTGAAAACGAAGGTTTCAAGCTTTAGATCCAAAACAAGCAATTGAGTGAGTTAGTTTATGAAAGTAGATTAATTTACTTGTTAAGTCAATGAAAGTTGATGACTCTATCTGTTTAAAGGCATGATCTTATCTTCTTACGAATTCTTATGCTTGGCTATGTTGTGGTGTCCCTTATCCTAGATTTTTGTTTTAATTGAATTATTTCTGGTAAATCTTCGTTGCTGAGTACTTGCCTCGGTACCGAGTATTAATTGGAGTTTAATTAGGTCATTATTTAGTATTTTTGTGTTCGGTGGTTCGGTAACGATCCTGACAAGGTCGTTAACGAGGCATCTCGTGAGTGATTGTGTTTGATTTTATTTGATTTTATTAGATTGATAGACAAACAACCTTGCTTCCTGTGGAACGATCCTGACTCCACTGTACTCAGCGGGGTCTTGACTTACAAATTTATTTGTTGGCCGAGAATACCCTTTCAACAGCTACCCAAGACTTTAAACTGACTAAACAAACTAAAAATCCGAAAGTTTGATTCATTTAAATCATAACCAAAAAATAATAAAATATTGCAAAAGAACTTAATCTTTATTACTTCAACCTTACAAAGTTTAAGAGGACAATACAGCGGAATAAATACAAATGGTCTTAAAACAGCATTAGGTTTTATGACAAGATGATAGAACAATCTTCTATTTGAACAAAACCTTTAATATGTAAACTCTTAGCTTCTTCTTTCCCAACATAACTTTATAGTGGCCCATCCATAAACTTCGCTAAAACACAACTTCTGGAAACTTTTCTTCAACTTCTTGATCCACTTCTCAAAACAACTTCCAAGAAATACCTGATGTGTCTTATACAACGGTGGACACCAGCCGACCATGCAATTGAATAAAGTGGTCGGGTTAGTCTAATGAAAGACTCAGCAAGTGGAGAAATTGATTGGTTCTTATGGTAGTGACTAAACATATTGGCATCGAAATCCGAATAACCGGTCGATGAACCAACAGTTAGCAGTCCCATAGAGGATAAGAATGAGGCATGCATAATCAAGAGAGAGGACACCACAGCTTGTGATTCCTTTACGAAACATGAAAAATTGTTGGGAACTCAAATTAATCACATCACATTTTGAAAAGCCCCCGTCGACTAATCAGATTGACTTAATCAAAGTTTGATTAAGAATCATTCATAACCGGAAGCAAGAATGGTTATCGAATAGACTAACCATCCGGGTATATCAATGTGCCTAACGCACTTATTTTATATTACTTTCAAAACTTTTCACAAATATGTTGGTAACTTTTAATCGGCTAAAACTGCCGAGAATCCACATGTAGATGGAGACGTCAAGATGAGAGGGATGAAATCCAGGATCATTGACGAACACCTAGTACCAATTTGCACTTAGCTAGAGTGCATAAACACCTCCTCCAGCATTGAGTGAGGTATGAGTCATGACCCGAATATTGGGATATGATAGCAAACTAAACCTCCCTATATAGACTGTGTTATAAAGAGGTCATCGGAGACTCGGCTCCTATCCCTGAAATTAACTTACTTCACAACAATGTCTCAGCATGAGACAACATACAAGGTCACACATAACGAACCTAAATCCAGTTCTAGCGCGAAACTGAATAAACAACATGGTCATAATTTCTAACAAATATAGAAGGCGTGCTCAACGGCTTTAGCAATGCAACATAAATCTTTATCACCCTTATATCAAATATAACAAAACATTTCTCAACAACGAGCTCATGGATACACTTCTTAGTTGTATTCTCAACTCCTACAACTTCCTAATCGATAAACGATTTGATTTCCGAATACCGATTCATAAATAATCCTTAGTTATCATACTTTAAGGAGCCATTTTTGGCGAAATTATAACTTATTATCCGCTTCAATTTTGAAACAATTTTCTAAATAAAAATTGTTCATTAGCAACAGTTCTTAAAGGTTATCAAATCTCGGATCAAACGGATTAACAACGAATCCCGAGTAATTATCCGAAGTCCTTTACATTCCAATCGGTATCAAAACTTGTATTCGCTATAACTGAAGATCCTGACGTCTGTTTCTCGAGCGGTTTGAACCTGTGGGACCGTAATAATGTCAAGATCTTACAAACTTCAAAATTAATTAGCAAAGCGGAACCAAAAGGTCCTTACGGTGGCTCCGCAATTAAACCGCTAATTAATTAAGCTCAACCTTTACCTTTACTTGAGCCCATGGCTCGTTTGGCTCGATAGTTGCTCGATCCCCGAGCCCAAGGGTGGTTGAGTATTGCCCGGTGGCAGCTCTCGCAGTGGGTAGTGGTCGGAGTAGTGGGTGATTGTCAACGGTGTCAAAACAGAGGCGAGATACACCGACGGTGATGAGTTTGAATTCTTTCTCCCGGTGTGCCATTCCGCCCAGCTCCTCTCTCTCTCTCTCTCTCTCTCTCTCTCTCTCTCTCTCTCTCTCTCTCTCTCGAACAAGGTAGCAAGGTATGCTGGTGGTGCCACCTGGTGGTTGGAGTTCAGGGGTGGCCAAAGAGGAGGCCGACGGTTGCCATCCAAAGCAGGGGCGAGGCAGAGGAGATAGCCGGCGGTGATGAATTCGAATTCTTTCATCCATTCCGTGGTTCCGTCCAGATTGAACCTCTGGTTCTTGTTATCAAAAACCCAGAAAAAGAAAGTGGAGGTGAGGGAGATGACGGTGAGAAGGTGGCAGAGATGGTGGGAGAAGAGGGAAGCTGTCGGCGGTGAAGTTATCGGGCCACCGAGTCCGTCGTTCTCTCGCACACTTCTCCTCCTCTGTTTCTTGTTCGAGCCCCTTCTGAATTCTATCCAAAAGAGCCGAACAAAAGCCACACAAGTCAGGCTTTCCTCCCTCGCTAAGTGTTAGAAGATTTAGTTTTGATGGTTCCAAAGGTCAGTGACACAGAAGTTGCATGGAGAGTCAGCGACATCAGTTCTTATGAAGAAGTCACTGACAAAGGATAACTAGCAAGAAACTATTGTTGAAAAGTTGTGATGGTTCCAAGGAAGTCAGTGACTTCGAGTTTGCAAGTCAGGTCGGCGACTTGGCAAAGTCATGGCAAAGTCACTGACCATGACCAGCTGGCAGGAAAACTATTTATGGAAGGAACGCACAGATCGTGTGCGATTGTTTGTAGGACAGCTGGGGCATTTATTTATGGAGAATATCATCACAAAAGAGTGCTAAAATCATAAGAGGATGATATGATTCCATTGAGATATTTTATATGTGCGTACATGTTATATTAGGAAAGATCTTGTAAGATTGCGTGTGATGTTATTTCCTTAACCGAATAGGAAATAATATTACACAAAATCACACCTTATTCTAGCTTAAATATTGCATTGTTTTAGGTTAGAAGTAAGGATTTTCGTGCATAATTGTATATCTTGAGAAAAAGAAAAGAGAGAGTTCTAGGTTGAAGAAGACTCGTGCGTGGAATTCGTACGAGTAGTGAAGAAGACTTGTGCGTGAGATTCGTGCAAGTGGTGAGTTCGAGTGTTCTTAGGCATAGCGTGAGGTTGAGAGTGTAGGTACAAAGGTAGAGCGTGGTTCAAGGTTGTGGGATTCAACTTGTACACGAGAGAGCTTTGTAACACTCAAGAAATCAATAGAGCGAGTCTAAGGACTCTTGAAATCCGACCAAGTGAGAAGCTTGGAAGGGAGTGGTTTTTCTCTAAGTAAACTAGTTGGTTTACGAAGAGTTTCCACTATACATCTCTTGTCATTTACAATTTGGTAATATCTTTCCTGTTTGATTAATTATTCTGCTGCATATTTCAAGGTCACTGACTTTACCAAAGTCGGTGACTTCGACTGTTACTCAAAGTCGACGACTTCGCAGGAGTCGCCGACTCGTTTAAGTACTAACGATCCTACAATTGGTATCAGAGCCATTTACCTCTTGGGAAGACTTGTCTTCGATGGCCATGCAACATTTTCCTATTGCTGGCGCTATCTCATCATCGTCATCAGACATGTCCCAAGTTGCCATCATGCTTTTGAGAGTCTCTATGAGCCCGCTTTTGAATTTCTTTATAAAACGGAGACTTATCATCATGATCGACAAATCCTCAAAAATAATGCTTTCTACTTGGTTTGTTTTGGCACTCCATGTGCAACCCCAACGCCAAGTAAGTTCTTTAAAGAGAAGGTCATGGACTGTGCAAATGTCATGGACATATATGTTGAGATGAGAAAACAGGTTTGATGGTCGCCGACATGAGCATGGTCAACGACTATGAAAATTGGCGTGTGAATCACGTCAGAATATTAAGAAGATTAGTTTGTTTGTTTTTGGAAAGAAATTTTTCTGAGTGGAGCTTGATTCGATTGAAGTGATACTTTCCAATTAAGAGAGAACAAGTTCCTTTATTACCCTACCTCCATCCTCATGTAAAAGCTTCATGAACCTAAACACAAACCAAGAAACCCTAACCGTGTCACTTGAAACTGGAACGCTGCGCCAAATGGGGCAACCGGTAAGCGTTTTCAGAATAGAGTGACACACCCAAAAAGGGACAAGGAGAGTGCTAAGGAGGATTTGGAGAAGGAGTTGGTTAAAACTCAAAATTTGGAGCTAAAGGAGTTGAAAAATCTAAACAAGGGCTCTAGAACTGGAAGGAGACGAACAAGAAGAAGGTGACCAAAGAGTAACCAAGGAAAAAGAAGAAGTCGATGACTTGCGAAAAGTCACTAACAAAGATGACTCCGGTGATGTCAACGACAGAGCTGGAAAAGGTCACACCTTCTACCAACCTATAGTTCCATATGAAGAAGGTACTCATTCTGATCCTAATGTTAAAATTTATGGAGTTTGAGGAGAGGCTTGCTTGTCTTGGTTCTGAGTCACTGACTGCTGCATGTCCATGACTCTCTCTATCCCTTTCTTCTACCCTTACCACATTATCGCTCCAGGTTAAAATATTTCTCTTTAGTTCGATATGGTTGTACTGCATTTCTGGATTGTTTGTTTTTGCATCGTACATTATTTCTTGCTTTGGTGGATGACTATCTATGACTGTTTTGATATTATGTTTTAAGTTTCCATATTTTGCCTCTGATTTCTTTTCTTGTTTAGCAATCTTTTTGATGATGCCAAAAGGGGGAAATAACCGAGGGAATAGATTTAAAGGGAAGGATCTAAAAACTGAAACCATGTGGATATTAAGCTTAGGGGGAACTTTTTATGATTTTTGTGTTTGCTCTTTATGCTATGATGTTTCTTGTGTGTTTTAAAGATCATAGCAGGACAGGTTGTTTGTCATCATCAAAAAGGGGGAATTTGTTAGAAGATTTAGTTTTGATGGTTCCAAAGGTCAGTGACACAAAAGTTGCATGGAGAGTCAGCGACATCAGTTCTTATGAAGAAGTCACTGACAAAGGATAACTAGCAAGAAACTATTGTTGAAAAGTTGTGATGGTTCCAAGGAAGTCAGTGACTTCGAGTTTGCAAGTCAGGTCGGCGACTTGTCAAAGTCATGGCAAAGTCACTGACCATGACCAGCTGGCAGGAAAACTATTTATGGAAGGAACGCACAGATCGTGTGCGATTGTTTGCAGGACAGCTGGGGCATTTATTTATGGAGAATATCATCACAAAAGAGTGCTAAAATCATAAGAGGATGATATGATTCCATTGAGATATTTTATATGTGCGTACATGTTATATTTGGAAAGATCTTGTAAGATTGCGTTTGATGTTATTTCCTTAACCGAATAGGAAATAATATTACACAAAATCACACCTTATTCTAGCTTAAATATTGCATTGTTTTAGGTTAGAAGTAAGGATTTTCGTGCATAATTGTATATCTTGAGAAAAAGAAAAGAGAGAGTTCTAGGTTGAAGAAGACTCGTGCGTGGGATTCGTACGAGTAGTGAAGAAGACTTGTGCGTGAGATTCGTGCAAGTGGTGAGTTCGAGTGTTCTTAGGCATAGCGTGAGGTTGAGAGTGTAGGTACAAAGGTAGAGCGTGGTTCAAGGTTGTGGGATTCAACTTGTACACGGGAGAGCTTTGTAACACTCAAGAAATCAATAGAGCGAGTCTAAGGACTCTTGAAATCCGACCAAGTGAGAAGCTTGGAAGGGAGTGGTTTTTCTATAAGTAAACTAGTTGGTTTACGAAGAGTTTCCACTATACATCGCTTGTCATTTACAATTTGGTAATATCTTTCCTGTTTGATCAATTATTCCGCTGCATATTTCAAGGTCACTGACTTTACCAAAGTCGGTGACTTCGACTGTTACTCAAAGTCGACGACTTCGCAGGAGTCGCCGACTCGTTTAAGTACTAACGATCCTACAATTGGTATCAGAGCCATTTACCTCTTGGGAAGACTTGTCTTCGATGGCCATGCAACATTTTCCTATTGCTGGCGCTATCTCATCATCGTCATCAGACATGTCCCAAGTTGCCATCATGCTTTTACCTGTTTCTCCACTTTTTCTTTTAGGACAATGTTTGGCAAAGTGTCCTTTTCCTTGACATTCATAGCAAATAACATCCTTCATGTCCTTTCCTTCCTTGATTGATTCAGTAGCCTTCGAGGGAGCCTTGTTACGATTCCACAGTCTCTTCATGGCTTTAGAGATGAGAGCCACGTCCTCATCTACTCCATCAGTGTCATCGTCACCTTGAGCCAAATCAAAGGCTCTTTCAACCTTGAGAGCGATGTTCTTCACTTTCTCAGATTCGAGTCTTTCAACTCTTCGTTGCTGAATACCTCCAAACATGGTTAGTTGACCAATAAGGTCCTCCAAGGTCAGTGACTTGTTTTCCTTTTGAGTGAGAAGGGACGAAGCAATGTTGTCCCAACTTTTGTTCAATCCAGAGATCAACTTGTTGGTTTGTTTCCACTGAGGAAGCTCTTCTCCCAGAAATTCCAGTTGGTTGACAAGAGTTTGGAACCTCGAGTGGTAGTCACGAAGAGACTCACCCTTTCCTTGAAAAATATTTTCATATTCCCTTTCGAGACTTATGATCCTATCTTTCTTCACATCCTCATTCCCTTGATGAAGTCTTTTTAGAGCATCCCAGATTTCCTTCGCAGTCTTGTATCCAATGACTTTTTTGAGGTCACTGTCAGTGAGAGTATGATGAAGGACCTTTTTTGCTCTAGCATTCTTTTCGAGTTTTTTGAAATCAACATCATCGTACTCAGCAGTGGTTTTTTGTGTCTTTCCATCTTTTCCGAGAAAGGTTTCTGGACCTAACTCAATTACTTTCCACAACTGACCGTCTAGAGAGCAAATGTGGGTTTTCATTTGTTCAACCCACCAATCGTACTCTCCAACCTTGAGAATCGGAGGCTTCTAGAAGGAGTCATTCACAGAGCTGTTGGTGGACGCCATTTTCCTGCAGAGAAAGTACTAAAACACAATCTAGAGCCTTGCTCTGATACCAATTGTAGGATCGTAGTACTTAAGAGAGTCGGCGACTCCTACGAAGTTGTCGACTTTGAGTAATAATGCAACGGAATAATCAAGCAGTAAAATAAACGTTACCAATGGTCACTGACAAGCGATGTATAGTGGAAACTCTTCGTAAACCAACTAGTTTACTTAGAGAAAAACCACTCCCTTCCAAGTTTATCACTTGGTCGGATTTCAAGAGTCCTTAGACTCGCTCTATTGATTTCTTGAGTGATTACAAAGCTCTCCCGTGTACAAGAATGAATCCCACACCCTTGAACCACGCTCTACCTTTGCACTCACACTCTCAATCTCACGCTATGCCTAAGATCTCTTAAAAGGGGGAAATAACCGGGGGAATAGATTTAAAATACTGACTTAGAAGGGGAAAGTAATCGGGGAATAGATTCATAAGGGGGACCAAAATACTGAAATCATGTGGTTACTAAGCTTAGGGGGAACTTTTTATGGTTTTTTATGCTTTGCCCTATATACTATGTTGTTTTTGTATGCTGGATAGTTTTTATCAGAACAGGTTGTTTGTCACCATCAAAAAGGGGGAATTTGTTAGAAGATGAAATATTGAGTTTTGATGGTTCCAGAGTCAGTGACCCTATGTTTGCAAGTCGAGTCGCCGACTTGACAAAGTCACTGACATTAAACAGCTGGCTGAACAATCTATTTAAGGAAGGAGCGCACAGATCTTGTGCGTCTGAATTGAAGACAGCTGTGTGTTGTATTTTAGGAGAAGATCATCAAAAGAATGCTAAAATCAAGATCAAGATAATCAAGATTCTCCTAGAATATTTAAGTATGCATGTAATTGTTTATATGGAAAGATTTGTAAAAGATTAAGTGTATAGTGTTTTCCTAATCGAATGGAAAATAATATACACGAGATCTTCCCTGTCTAAGTTTAAATAACTCGTTTAGTTTAGGCTAAGAGAGTGCGTATGTGTGCAAAAACTCTATATCGTGTGTAAGAAAGATAGTAGGTGCTTCTGCGTGGGATTCGTACAAGTGGTGAGTCAAGAGATCTTAGGCATAGCGTGAGATTGAGAGTGTGAGTGCAAAGGTAGAGCGTGGTTCAAAGGTGTGGGATTCATTCTTGTACACGGGAGAGCTTTGTAATCACTCAAGAAATCAATAGAGCGAGTCTAAGGACTCTTGAAATCCGACCAAGTGATAAACTTGGAAGGGAGTGGTTTTTCTCTAAGTAAACTAGTTGGTTTACGAAGAGTTTCCACTATACATCGCTTGTCAATGACCATTGGTAACGTTTATTTTACTGCTTGATTATTCCGCTGCATTATTACTCAAAGTCGACGACTTCGTAGGAGTCGCCGACTCTCTTAAGTACTAACGATCCTACACTAAGTAATTGAAGGCAAAAAGAATTTCTCGTTCGAAACGGGACTCGCGTTAAAGCGGTAAAATTATATACCTCGGATGGAAAAACTTACTACATACAAAACGTCCCGTAAATTATGTAGACCAATAAAATCGATTTTCCATGATTTTATCATGCTACCTTTAATTTTTAAGGCTTCCGTTTCGTATTTTAAATCCTTTATAGTACATAATTAAAAAAGACGGCTTAACCAACAAATATTATTTTTCCACCGAAAAATCCTAGAATTCACACCGATCCATAAAATCATTTCTTTGTGATTTTAGGATATCACCAAGAATTTTCTAGGATTTAATCTCCGACAAAACTATTGGATTAAGCGTTAAAACGGACAAAGAGGTTAAAAGGTGTTGGGACGTTGTTGGGACCTCTGGTTCTAAACAACGGATCAACAATGTAATTCTCAAGTTTTGATAATGACAAACACCATAGGGAACTAATGTGGTTTGTTCAAGTATTTCTAAGGAACACAAGTACAGCCAAGAACTCCTACGAATGACCAAAAGCCACTGCAGTCCACAATGAAGAGTTTCCATCAAGGGAACTCTGAAGAGGAAAGTTCCCATGAAGTGGGAACTCCCAGAAACAATCAAGAGAACACAAGCTTACAACGATGAAGAGTTTCCATCAAGGGAACTCTGAAGAAGACAGTTCCCGTGACATGGGAACTCACATGTGAGGACAACGACCGTTCAGCGCAGATCGCGGGATTCTGTCTCAGACAGCCCGAGGGAAAAGTCTGAGGATCAGACTGTCACGCTTCATCCAACGGTCCGATTGATCCAAGAAGTTGACCTAATTCAAACCAAAGTCACATGTGAAGAAAGTACAGCTTGGGCATCAAGCAAAGGGCATTTTGGACACAAACAAAAGATGCGACTGCCCAAGCTCATTGGACTATAAAGCCAAATGAATAGTACTCGGTCTGAGTACTTCTCCCAGAACTTAAAAACACCCACATCAGAGAAAAGAAAGAAAAGGAAGAGAAGTCCCCGTCGGCGAGTGTGTGATCTCGACGACGGTGAAGCTGAAGTTCCCAGGAGCAAGGGAACTGAGAAGTCAGCGTAAGGTTTGAGTTACTTGTGTTTTTGCTGTTGTGAGCTTAGGAACTCAGTTGAGAGGATTTACTAGTGTTGCTAGAGTTAGGAAGAACTTGTAGGAACAGAGAAGTGTAAATCCGGCTGTGTAACTAAGGAACAAAGCAATCAATATAAGTAAGTCATTCAAAATCCTCCAAGCGGAGGTAGAGGTTTACCCATACAACTAGTTGGTTGTAGTGGGGTTCCTCTATAAAGGAACTGTGCCTTTTACTGTTTTTATTACTTGCGATTATTTACTTCCGCTGCCTTGGGAACAGCTTAATTGCCAGTTCCCAAGCTCACTGCTAACCGGTTACGATCCAACAATTGGTATCAGAGCTTGCGCTCTAGATTTGTGGTAGGATCGCAGGTGTCAAAATGGCTCAGGAACTTACTCAGGTGGGGAACAATACCAGTAAGCCGCCAAGGCTTATCACAAGACGATTTGAAAGCTGGAAACGCGACATGAAGGATTGGATGCGTGGCCAAGACTACCAAGCCTGGTGTGTCATCGAAAGGGGGAACTTCGAAATCGATCCAGCTATTGTCAACGACCTCTCAAAGTGGGGTCCCAACGAGTACAAGTGCATGGAGGCAAACTACAAAGCAAAACAGTATCTAAAGAGGTCCATGTGTGTACAAGATTGTGACAAGGTTGCAAACCTTGACACAGCCAAGGAAATGTGGGAAGCCATCCAACAAATGCACGTTGGGAACTCAGATCTCAGAGAAGATCTTCAGATGAATGCAAAAAGGGAGTTCTACAACTTCCAAATGGAAATGGGAGAGTCCGTCGACAGCTACCAATCCCGATTTGAAGGACTTTGCACTAAGATGGAAGGATTGGGGATCACAAAAGAAGAAATCACCCACAAAATGAAGGTCCAACAGCTCTTCAATGGATTGACTGGAGAATGGGCAAACGAGAGAACGATGTTCAAGGAAAACCCAGAAAATCGAACGCTTATGCTCCATCAAGTATTTGAAAAGCTAGTGGGACATGAGAAGAGGAAGATCGATGATAAGGAACAAACTCGAGCTCATCGAGGGATCGCACTCAAGATCGAAAAGATGCTCAAATCAACCCAAGAACAACATGAAGACTCCGAAGAAGAAGAGGATGAAGAGCTAGTTCTTGTAACAAAGGCTCTTCGAAACTTCTACAAAGGAAAGTCTCAACGGAACAGTGGGAACTGGGGAAAGGGACAGAGTTCCCAAAGAAAGCCCACAGAGAAGGATCTCTCAGAAGTGACTTGCTACAAATGCAACATGAAAGGACATTTTGAGAAGGAATGTCCACAAGGAACTGATGGCAGGAAGCAAGGAAAGAAGGCCTACATCGCTACCTGGAGCGATGATGAAGACGAAGATCCTGAGTCATGGGCACTCCTAGACATGTGTGGCATGGCCATAGGAGAAACCACTGGGGAACAACCCAGTGAGGTAACCACTGAAACTGTTCTTGATTCCTTGAGTAACTATGAAAAACCTGAGTTGTTGAAAATTCTTTCAAGTCTTGTCAAAGATAACATAAAACTGCAAAACAAGATGGAAAAACAGGAACACATAAATTCTCAATTAGTTGGTCTTGAGCCCTGTCCCAACTGCATATCCCTTCTAGAAAAACTCAAGTCTCATGTGTCTCACATCGTAGACCTAGAAAGAGAAATCAAAACTCTAGAGAAAGATGAGAACACCCTCTTGCAAAACCTGAGTAAGACTCCAGAACATCTTGAAGCCTCTAGTTCCCAAATTAAGTTTGTCCCAGCCAGATATGGCATAGGATACAAAGGTGAGTGCTCCAAGAACGGAAAGTCACCCCTGAGCGAACATGAGATCCATGAGTGTAGGGCCTTAGAACTCCAGTGCGAGAAACAGAAAATTGCTCATCTCGAGGAGAAAATCAGGGTCCTAGAGAGTGGAAACAATGGTGAGAAAGACTACTATACTGGGAACTCTGGACATAGAATCTATGTCAAAATTGCTAAGGGAAATGGGTCTCGAGTGTACAACAAAGAAACCATGGATAGGAACCGTATCCAGAGACCACACCCAAAATACTACCTGGGATAATACTACAAGACATGTTGGCACTGTGGTGCTCATGGGCACTACAAGGATGCATGTCCCAAGAAGAGAGCTCAAACCCCTAGAAGCCATGAGTTCCCAAACAGACAAAAACGTCATACTCATCACCAAAGGAACTCCAACTCT
This sequence comes from Fallopia convolvulus, assembly GCA_964016875.1. NCBI lineage: Eukaryota > Viridiplantae > Streptophyta > Magnoliopsida > Caryophyllales > Polygonaceae > Fallopia > Fallopia convolvulus. Next base: position 11,164,873 of record OZ024732.1, read on the forward strand.
CAAAATTCCAAAGATATCAACATTTCTGACTATATCTTGAATGAAAATGTTTTCCCTTGCAAGGGACCTGGCAAGAGTCATCTTGCATGGGTCTCAAAACACTAACTTTTCCTTGTAGGTGGCAGTGAGAGGGAACAGTACATGGTTCATAGATAGTGGATGCTCGAACCATATGACAGGAAACAAGGATATCCTCATCTCACTCCACACTCATGCCGAAGGAGGCCACGTCTCATTTGGCAACAAGAACAAGGGAGAAGTTATTGGAAAAGGAGAAGTGTTGCTCAATAGATCTATTAAAGTTAGCAACGTAAATCTGGTAAAGGATCTGGGATATAATCTGTTGAGTGTCTCCCATATGTGTGATCAAGGGAACAACATCGTCACTTTCGACTCAGATGAATGTCTCGTCATCAACAAGAAGACCAACAAAGTAATTCTGAGAGGAAGAAGATACAACAATGTGTATGTGGTGGACACCAACTTTGAACCACCAATGAAGTTGTGCCTTGTGAGTTCCCAAGATGACACGGAACTTTGGCATCGAAGACTGGGACATGCTGGTGTAAATCAAATCCTGAAGCTTTATCTACAGGATCTGGTCATTGGTCTTCCACGGATCAATCTCGAAGGAGTCAAAATGTGTGAAGCATGTGTTCGAGGGAAACAGACCAGGACCTCCTTCAAACCCAAGAAGGTGGTAAGCACAACCAGGTCCCTAGAGTTAATTCACATGGATCTCTGTGGTCCCATGAGAACAGCTAGCTATGGTGGAAAAAGGTACATGTATGTTTTAATTGATGATTTTTCAAGATTCACCTGGGTTATTTTCTTGAAGGCAAAATCACAAGCGTTTGAAGAATTTGAGCCCTTCATCAAAAGAACAGAAGTAAGCTTGGGGCTGAAACTGAAAGCAATCAGATCTGATCACGGAACTGAGTTTCGAAACTCGGAGTTCCTAAACTTCTGTGAGCAAAATGGGATCTCTCACAACTTTTCAGCACCTCGCACTCCTCAGCAAAATGGAGTGGTCGAGAGAAAGAACAGAACTCTGGAGGACATGGCTAGAACCATGATGATCGAAAGTGGAGTTCCTGAGTACTTCTGGACTGAAGCCATCTCCACAGCTACATACATCCTAAATCGAGCCATGACAAGGCCCCTAATCAACAAGACCTCCTATGAGCTCATCAAAGGGAGAAAACCAAACATCTCACACTTGAGAACATTTGGTTGCACATGCTTTGTTCACAACAACGGCAAAGACAATCTTGGCAAATTCGACCCCAGGAGCGACGAAGGGATCTTCCTGGGATACTCATCACAAAGCAAGGCTTACAGGGTCTACAATAAAAGAACCAAGAAGATAGAGGAAAGCATTCATGTCGTCTTCAATGAAAAGTCTATAAAGATGGGAACCGAGACCCAAGGGAAAGGAACTCTGTTCAAGTTAGTCAGACATGAAGACGATGATGATGACGAGGATGAGCCAAGGAAAAGGGATGAAGACTATCCAAGTGCAAGCAATATCCCACAACCAGGGAACAACGACGAAGGTCCAATCCTCACTGATCAAACCTCCCTCGAGGCTCCTTCCTCAGAAGAACTACAAGACACCTCAAACTCTCTCGAGGTCCCCTCTTCAGGGAACAACTCTGTTGTTCCCCAAGACAATACCCTGCCAGAATCAAGTATTCAAGGGGAACAAAGAGGGAACCTGCCAGAAATCTCTGAAGAAACATCAAATGAAGAAGCTGGAGATGAGAGTTCCCATGACAAAGAAACACCAACTGAGGATGATACACATGCAAAGGAACTCACTCATACAAGAACCTTTCAACAAAGGAAGGACCACCCCCTAGAGAACATCATCTCCCCTCTTGATAAAGGTGTGCAAACTCGTTCCTCTCTCAATAATTTTTGTGCTTTTAACGCGTTTATTTCAATGGTGGAACCCAAAAATATCAAAGAAGCATTAAAGGACCCAGATTGGATTCAAGCCATGCAAGAGGAACTCCACCAATTCGAGAGGAACCAAGTTTGGAAGCTAGTTCCTAGACCCAAAAACAAGAACATGATAGGAACTCGATGGTCTTTAGGAACAAGCTCGATGATACTGGAGCTGTAGCAAGGAACAAGGCTAGGTTAGTAGCACAAGGATACAGGCAAGAGGAAGGGATTGACTACGATGAGACCTTCGCACCAGTTGCCAGGATCGAGGCAATCAGACTCCTCATCGCCTATGCCGCTCACAAGGGATTCAAACTTTATCAAATGGATGTGAAAACAGCCTTCCTCAATGGACATCTCAAGGAAGAAGTGTATATGGCTCAACCTCCAGGATTTGAAGATGAAAAACTACCCAACCATGTCTACTTCCTAGAGAGGGCCCTTTACGGACTCAAACAAGCTCCCCGAGCTTGGTATGACAGGTTTGCTCAATTCTTCTTGTCCCATGGGTACATTCGTGGTTCCATAGACAAGACTTTGTTTTTAAAGAAAGAATCTAAAGACATTTTGATTGTGCAAGTATATGTTGATGACATTGTGTTTGGAGCAACTAACGAAACTCTTGTAGAAAAGTTTAAGGACCTCATGAGCAGTGAGTTTGAAATGAGTCTCATTGGGGAACTCACGTTCTTTCTGGGACTTCAAATATCCCAAACCAAGGAGGGAACAAAGATTCATCAACAGAAATACATCAAGGAAATGCTTGTGAAATATGGGATGGAACATTCAAAGCCCATTGACACACCCATCTCCACAAATTCAAGGCTCAATGCGGATGAAACAGGTATTAGTGTGGACCAAAGGAACTATCGAGGTATGATCGGGTCCCTTCTCTACTTAACAGCTAGTAGACCTGATATCATGTTCTCTGTATGTCTTTGTGCTCGTTTTCAAGCTAACCCCAAGGAATCACACCTGAAAGAGGTGAAGAGAATTTTCAGGTATCTCAAAGGGAATGATAACTTGTGCCTATGGTATCCAAGGAACAGTTCCCTTGAGCTCATTGCATACAAAGATGCAGATTTTGCAGGGCACTTGGTTGATAGAAAGAGCACATCAGGAATGGCCCAGTTTCTAGGGTCATGCTTAGTCTCGTGGGGATCTAAAAAGCAAAACTCAGTGGCACTCTCCACAGCTGAAACCGAATATGTGGCTGCCGCATCATGCTGTTCCCAGGTTCTATGGCTTAAGTCACAACTCCAGGATTACGGTATGTCTTTTGGCCCAGTTCCCATACTCTGTGATAACACTAGTGCCATAAACATTTCCAAAAATCCTGTGCATCATTCTAGAACTAAGCATATTGATATAAGGCATCACTTTCTACGTGACAATGTCGAAAATGGGAACATCTCGATGGAACACTGTAGAACTGAAGAGCAAATTGCGGACATTCTTACCAAAGCTTTAGACAGACGTCCCTACCAGCGTTTTCGAATGCTTCTAGGGATGACAACTCTAAACTAAACAAGTCCCTGTTTGTATCTCTCTCAATGCCTGACTAGTTTATATAAGATTGCATGATAGGGAACTTGGATTTATTGCTTTCACTATGCCATGATTACTAGTCTAGAGAAAAATGTGTACAAAGGAACTCTATTTCTTTTGGCCCAAAATGATCAGCCAGAGTTCCCTTTATCCCTCATTACAAGCCACCATGACGGTTGATCATATGACCCACCCTAAGCTAGGGACCAGACAAATGCTTCTCATGAGCCAAAATATTTCCTTTATCGAGTTGCAAATTGTCTGGTTCCCTTTGAGTTCCCTAGCCCCACAAAAGGATGAGTGTGAAGTTCCCTTCACCACTTCACTCTCCCTGAACTTGAAAAGATCATGGGAACTGATGCATCTACAAAGGGAACGCTGACTAATCTTCAAAGAAAAATCGTCACTTGGGAAGCGGACTTTTGTGTCAGAGGCTCTGAAGCGTTAAAGGCCAAGTATTCAAAATTTGAAAAGGACTTCCCAAGAGATTGTGACGCGTGTCCAGAGGCGTGCTTGAGAAGTTGAAACGGCGCCCCACGTTCATTGGGCAACGGTTATCGAGGTTATTCCACTTCCCTTTCTACCCTTCACCTCCTCTCTCCTTTAAAACCCCTCTTTGCCATTTTTGGGTCCTTTATTCCCTCTTACATCTCTGTCAATCGTCTTCCCCAAATCTCTTTCACTCTCTTTTCAAGACACCTCCAAAACCTCCTAATCTCTTACAAAAATGGCCCCTCAACACACCTTCGCCCAGATCAAAGCGTGGGTACATGCCAATCCTCGCATCCTCTTCGTCTCTCAACTAAAAGAGATCGAGCAAGAATCGGACCCAACGATGAAGGATGTACTTATCCAAGGGCTATACAATCAAGTAAGCCCCTTCTTGCCCCCTCCTCCTCCTCAGGCCGACGAAACCGTCTCCTGGACCTCCTCCTCCTCCGAATCTCTTCCTCTCCCTCCTCCAAATACCAACACCTCCTCCGGAGTTGTCATCGTTGACAACTTCGGAGACGCTCGCCCCTCAATCAATGAAAAACCCCACAAATCCAAACACCGCCACTCATCCAAACGCCGTCACTCATCAAAAGATCCCTCAAAACCCAAAAAATCCAAACACTCCCACGACTCCTCCAAATCCAAAAAGCGTAAACACTCTGAGGCCTCTGAATTCTCGGAGCCCAGAAAGAAGGCTTTCTTCAAGTTTGAGGAATACCTGAACTGCTCCAAGGAGAGTTCTTGTGCTCCCAAACCTCCTTACCCTTTCCCTTCCGACGATGGGACCTCCGAACCCCAGAGTCTACTCCCCTCTTCCTCATCCATCCCTCCTCTTCAAATCGAGGGACCTCCCAAACCTCCTCCCACAAAACGACCAACTCCTCCTCCGCCACATTCTCCAGTTCCTGCCACGATGGGAACTCCACCATCCCAACCTTCTTCACTTCCTCCCGTTCCCATCATTACGGGATCTCCAACTCCACCTTCACCTCACAAAACTCCTTCTCCTCCCTCCTCACCAAAACATATTTCCACCACTCCCATTTCTACTTCGGGGATCTCTACTCCTCAGGTCACCAGATCCCTTCCTCCCCCTTCCACTCAACTAACCACCCCTCTTCCTTCTTCTCCTCTCCCCTCTTCCATCACATCTCCCACCACCACCAAACTCCCCTCTCCCTCACCATCCAAAAGTACTGTCGCTCTCACCTCAGACGACGATGATCTTCCTATCTCTGTGGTCATCGGCAAAATGACCAAGGACCCTCCTCCGATCATCATGGGAACTCTGGAGGAGGAAGCCCAGCTCAAGGCAATCGAGGAAGAGCTCAATCGGGGCACCTCTGAGCACACAGTCTCCCAAGGGACAAAGTCCCCAGAAAAGGTGGCTCCCGAAGAGCCCAAGGAGAGTAGGGACCTCGCCCCAGCTGGAGGTGCTGAGGCAACAACGAGTCATCCTGATGATGACGCGGAAGGCTCAAGCTCGAGCTCCTCCGAGGAAGAAGGGACCTCCCAAGATGAGGTCGACGACGAAGAAGAAGCTCCAGTTGCTAAGGAGCCAGCACAGATCCCTACACCTGGACACCAAATGGTGGTGTCCACGAGTTCCCAACCACCAAGGGACCGAGTGCTTATGATTGAAGCGGCTGCACCTCCTCAGCAGAAAGGACCTCGCACGGTCTCTAGGGGGAATACATCTAAAAGCACTTCAAGGAAGGAGAAGGGGACCACCAAGCATCATGTCGATGAGCGCAGGAAGCTTCTTCCTCACCTCATTGTTTCAGAAGAAGTGCTGACTGAAAATGGTCTGGGGGAACTGTGGGACCTGATCAAGGCCCAGGGCTGGGAGAGACTCTGCCAAGAGACTGTGAGCGTAGATCCCTCACAAGTGCGTCGATTCTACAACAACTTCACTATCACCAACGACGGCACTCAGGGAACTCTCTCCCACGAAGGCGACGAGTTCATTTTTACAACGTCGACAATCCGCCTTCAACTCCAGGTCCCTGGTCAAGGGCTCAGCGAGGTGCCCAACAAGCTCTGGGGCGACTTCAACAGCGCCGTGGTGTGCAACACAATTTTTGAGGGTCGGGTTCCCTCTAAAGTCCTCTCGACGCATCATCTGTCCTTGGTTGCCAAGCTCGCTCACCAATTCATCATCAACGTGGTGATCCCACGCCAAGAGAAGCGCCTGGTCGTCAACATCCCAGATGCCATCATCCTCTACTACTTCCTCCTCAAGAAGCCCATAAATCTTCCCCGAATAATCCTTGGGCACATGGAAAAGTGCATGGCCTCCAAGTCCCACTCCCTTCCCTACTCCGGGCTGATCAAGAAGCTCCTACAAAAAGAGGGTCTTTACGACGCCTCTAAAGACGAAATCGAGCTTGGAAGGGAACTGGACATTACAGTTGCCCAGAAAATGAGGCACTCGGGGCCTGTAGAGGAGACGGCTCCACTAGAGTCTGGTCCACAAGAGGGGAACTCTCCAGTGTTGCTCCGCATTGCCAACACCCTCGACCAGATTGCTAGGGACCAAGCAGTGTTGGCAAGAGGACAAGAAAAGCTTACACAAGTCCTTACGCGCCTTTGTGACGCCCTGTTCCCTCAGAACCTATGATCTCTCCCTTCTTGTTCCCTTAATCCAAAAATGACCACAAATTGTACTTGGGTTCCCATTGTACATATTATCTTAAGTAATGAAATGGTCTTTATTTTGATTGCGTGTTCCCTTCTTTCCTAATATTGCTTTGCTTGTTTTCGATGATGTCAAAAGGGGGAAAGACAAAAAATGCGAGATGAGTTAAAAGTTTAAGTTATCACAGACCACGCATAAGCTAAGGGGGAACAATTGCATAAAAAGCTTAATAGGAACTATGTGTCTCACCAGAAGTGGCTCCCTAAATCTAAGTGTTTCACTAAAAGTGACTTCCCAAAATCATACTTAGGAACTCATCAGCATATCATTCATTGAAATACTTGCATTTTTGTGATGGGTTTGTCATCATCAAAAAGGGGGAAATTGTTGGGACGTTGTTGGGACCTCTGGTTCTAAACAACGGATCAACAATGTAATTCTCAAGTTTTGATAATGACAAACACCATAGGGAACTAATGTGGTTTGTTCAAGTATTTCTAAGGAACACAAGTACAACCAAGAACTCCTACGAATGACCAAAAGCCACTGCAGTCCACAATGAAGAGTTTCCATCAAGGGAACTCTGAAGAGGAAAGTTCCCATGAAGTGGGAACTCCCAGAAACAATCAAGAGAACACAAGCTTACAACGATGAAGAGTTTCCATCAAGGGAACTCTGAAGAAGACAGTTCCCGTGACATGGGAACTCACATGTGAGGACAACGACTGTTCAGCTTGTGTTCAGCGCAGATCGCGGGATTCTGTCTCAGACAGCCCGAGGGAAAAGTCTGAGGATCAGACTGTCACGCTTCATCCAACGGTCCGATTGATCCAAGAAGTTGACCTAATTCAAACCAAAGTCACATGTGAAGAAAGTGCAGCTTGGGCATCAAGCAAAGGGCATTTTGGACACAAACAAAAGATGCGACTGCCCAAGCTCATTGGACTATAAAGCCAAATGAATAGTACTCGGTCTGAGTACTTCTCCCAGAACTTAAAAACACCCACATCAGAGAAAAGAAAGAAAAGGAAGAGAAGTTCCCGTCGGCGAGTGTGTGATCTCGACGACGGTGAAGCTGAAGTTCCCAGGAGCAAGGGAACTGAGAAGTCAGCGTAAGGTTTGAGTTACTTGTGTTTTTGCTGTTGTGAGCTTAGGAACTCAGTTGAGAGGATTTACTAGTGTTGCTAGAGTTAGGAAGAACTTGTAGGAACAGAGAAGTGTAAATCCGGCTGTGTAACTAAGGAACAAAGCAATCAATATAAGTAAGTCATTCAAAATCCTCCAAGCGGAGGTAGAGGTTTACCCATACAACTAGTTGGTTGTAGTGGGGTTCCTCTATAAAGGAACTGTGTCTTTTACTGTTTTTATTACTTGCGATTATTTACTTCCGCTGCCTTGGGAACAGCTTAATTGCCAGTTCCCAAGCTCACTGCTAACCGGTTACGATCCAACAATTGGTATCAGAGCTTGTGCTCTAGATTTGTGTTAGGATCGCAGGTGTCAAAATGGCTCAGGAACTTACTCAGGTGGGGAACAATACCAGTAAGCCGCCAAGGCTTATCACAAGACGATTTGAAAGCTGGAAACGTGACATGAAGGATTGGATGCGTGGCCAAGACTACCAAGCCTGGTGTGTCATCGAAAGGGGGAACTTCGAAATCGATCCAGCTATTGTCAACGACCTCTCAAAGTGGGGTCCCAACGAGTACAAGTGCATGGAGGCAAACTACAAAGCAAAACAGTATCTAAAGAGGTCCATGTGTGTACAAGATTGTGACAAGGTTGCAAACCTTGACACAGCCAAGGAAATGTGGGAAGCCATCCAACAAATGCACGTTGGGAACTCAGATCTCAGAGAAGATCTTCAGATGAATGCAAAAAGGGAGTTCTACAACTTCCAAATGGAAATGGGAGAGTCCGTCGACAGCTACCAATCCCGATTTGAAGGACTTTGCACTAAGATGGAAGGATTGGGGATCACAAAAGAAGAAATCACCCACAAAATGAAGGTCCAACAGCTCTTCAATGGATTGACTGGAGAATGGGCAAACGAGAGAACGATGTTCAAGGAAAACCCAGAAAATCGAACGCTTATGCTCCATCAAGTATTTGGAAAGCTAGTGGGACATGAGAAGAGGAAGATCGATGATAAGGAACAAACTCGAGCTCATCGAGGGATCGCACTCAAGATCGAAAAGATGCTCAAATCAACCCAAGAACAACATGAAGACTCCGAAGAAGAAGAGGATGAAGAGCTAGTTCTTGTAACAAAGGCTCTTCGAAACTTCTAACAAAGGCTCTTCGAAACTTCGAAACTCCAACATAGCGAGCATTTACATTGTCTCGCTTTCCCCGGCTGAATACGCCATTCAAGGCGGATAATAGAACAAAAACGTCATTCTTTACAATGAACTTAACATCCTCTCGCTTTTAAACAACACACGACTGTTGTCGCTTTTGAGCAATTAGCACCCTTGATCGTGTTAGTGTGATATCAGTTGTTGTTCTGTTGGCCAATCTGGCCCATGAAGAACCTTGTCAGCATTGTGATTCCAACAAATTGACAACCAACACTTCCAGCCTTACTAAGCCTCAAAAAGAGTCAATTTTCTTTATCGTGTGATCAAAATTCTTGTGTGTGAAGTCACTCAAACTCAAGCTACCATTCCAACTTGTGTGGAATCCATAATACATATCATCGGGAGTTTGAATTTGTTTCTTTTCTCTACTCGTCAGTTTATTGAGGGAAGCCAGCGCTAAAATTCAATTCAATCCACAAAGCTTGATGTTACTCCTTTCAAAACCTTAGCAAGAACCATCCATCTCAATCAGAGATAATAGTCTTTGGAGTTTTATGAAGATGAAATACTTCATGCATGAACACCTCAGCTAACTTTTGTACTTTCTAAGTCATCTTAATTGCATTAAAATGAATACTTAAGGGGAGTTTATTAACAAACTCCATATGTGTCCTTCTTTCATTAAGTCTTGAACGACTAATGACAAGAATCCATTGTAACATCTTTCCACTTTCATTTTGAAACAGGAAGAGACTATAACATTCTATCTGGTCTTCTATGCTCAAATAGGACTACAAGACAAACCAAACATATCAAAACGAACTTGGTGACATTTTGCTTCATGTCAGACCATCATTATCTCAAATCCTTATATGTTTACTTGTTCCAGAATAAACTAATTAAGCAAGTAACTATGCCTCCTTTGAAATAAGCTTTCAAAGCTCATCAACAATAGATATACATGAACAGTTTTGAAACCAAGCAATCCATAGTCTTGAATAACAATTTCTGGTGTCTTACCTTCTTGATCTTCCCCAAAGATCGTAAACAATATTACTTTCCCATATTACTTTTCCTTGATCTGGTCAATAGATTTTGAATAAAATCCTAGGGTATTCACACAACCAAAGCAGGCCGACGGTTGCCATCCAAAGCAGGGGCGAGGCAGAGGAGATAGCCGGCGGTGGTGAATTCGAATTCTTTCATCCATTCCGTGGTTCCGTCCAGATTGAACCTCTGGTTCTTGTTATCAAAAACCCAGAAAAAGAAAGTGGAGGTGAGGGAGATGACGGTGAGAAGGTGGCAGAGATGGTGGGAGAAGAGGGAAGTTGTTGGCGGTGAAGTAATCGGGCCACCGAGTCCGTCGTTCTCTCGCACACTTCTCCTCCTCTGTTTCTTGTTCGAGCCCCTTCTGAATTCTATCCAAAAGAGCCAAACAAAATCCACACAAGTCAGGCTTTCCTCCCTCGCTAAGTAATTGAAGGCAAATAGAATTTCTCGTTTCGAAACGGGACTCGCGTTAAAGCGGTAAAATTATATACCTCGGATGGAAAAACTTACTAAATACAAAACGTCCCGTAAATTATGTAGACCAATAAAATCGATTTTCCATGATTTTATCATGCTACCTTTAATTTTTAAGGCTTCCGTTTCGTATTTTAAATCCTTTATAGTACATAATTAAAAAAGACGGCTTAACCAATAAATATTATTTTTCCACCGAAAAATCCTAGAATTCACACCGATCCATAAAATCATTTCTTTGTGATTTTAGGATATCACCAAGAATTTTCTAGGATTTAATCTCCGACAAAACTATTGGATTAAGCGTTAAACGGACAAAGAGGTTAAAAGGGATATCCGAGAAAAATTCAAAAATAGACTTAAAAACCACAGTTATTACATTAGTACCCCCTTAAAAATGGTTTCGTCCTTGAAACCAAGGAGAATTCAGATCACAAGGAAGGATAGAACAAGCACATACACACAACCACTACAAACCTATACAGAAGTTTGTAGTACCCCTTTAAAAAATACATGTTGTTACTTCTGCACCAAGCACAAAACAACCATTGCTTAGTTACCAAACTCCTTCTTTACAACGTTCATTAACTTTGGGAAATGGCTCAGCATTTCCTGTCTAATTTCACAAGTCTTTTCTTCACCTTCATTTTTAGGCCTAGGTAACCTAACCAAAGGTATTTTCTTATTCACGATTCAAACTAGCCTTCCTTCATAGGTGTCATTTGGTTAAATATCCATATCATTATTGTGGAGTACAAGAGATATATTGAACGCATACCATCAAGGAAGACATTATGGATAGAATGCACTAAAGGTGGCAATGCCAACCGATAAACAAGCTTACTAGTTCTTTCCAGTATCTTGAAAGATCCAACATAGCGAGCATTTACATTGTCTCGCTTTCCCCGGCTGAATACGCCTTTCAAGGCGGATACTAGAACAAAAACGTCGTTCTTTACAATGAACTTAACATCCTCTCGCTTTTAAACAACACACGACTGTTGTCGCTTTTGAGCAGTTAGCACCCTTGATCGTGTTAGTGCGATATCAGTTGTTGTTCTGTTGGCCAATTTGGCCCATGAAGAACCTTGTCAGCATTGTGATTCCAACAAATTGACAACCAACACTTCCAGCCTTACTAAGCCTCAAAAAGAGTCAATTTTCTTTATCGTGTGATCAAAATTCTTGTGTGTGAAGTCACTCAAACTCAAGCTACCATTCCAACTTGTGTGGAATCCATAATACATATCATCGGGAGTTTGAATTTGTTTCTTTTCTCTACTCGTCAGTTTATTGAGGGAAGCCAGCGCTAAAATTCAATTCAATCCACAAAGCTTGATGTTACTCCTTTCAAAACCTTGGCAAGAACCATCCATCTCAATTAGAGATAATAGTCTTTGGAGTTTTATGAAGATGAAATACTTCATGCATGAACACCTCAGCTAACTTTTGTACTTTCTAAGTCATCTTAATTGCATTAAAATGAATACTCAAGGGGAGTTTATTAACAAACTCCATATGTATCCTTCTTTCATTAAGTCTTGAACGACTAATGACAAGAATCCATTGTAACATCTTTCCACTTTCATTCTGAAACAGGAAGAGACTATAACATTCTATCTGGTCTTCTATGCTCAAATAAGACTACAAGACAAACCAAACATATCAAAACGAACTTGGTGACATTTTGCTTCATGTCAGACCATCATTATCTCAAATCCTTATATGTTTACTTGTTCTAGAATAAACTAATTAAGCAAGTAACTATGCCTCCTTTGAAACAAGCTTTCAAAGCTCATCAACAATAGATATACATGAACAGTTTTGAAACCAAGCAATCCATAGTCTTGAATAACAATTTCTGGTGTCTTACCTTCTTGATCTTCCCCAAAGATCGTAAACAATATTACTTTCCCATATTACTTTTCCTTGATCTGGTCAATAGATTTTGAATAAAATCCTAGGGTATTCACACAACCTTGTTGTCATCCAGTATGTTGTCATCCAAACTAAACCTTTAGTCCTTCTCAAATTATTTTCTTTACAAGGATTGCTTAAAATCTTTACTCAATTTTCTTTTGAGATAAAATGTCAGTATTACTTTAACCAAGAATATGAGATTTATCCAACACATGACAAGATAATAACCTATCTTGTCAATCCTTTACATCCTTTTCTCAACCAAAACTCGGCTTGGGCATACTGACATTCAAAAGTAGTTATCTCTCTCAACTACTTCAAGCTACACTCTTACGCATTACTATACCAACATAATGGACAATAATACCTTTAGTCCAATAATCTCCAACAAAACTGTCTCCATTGACAATTTTCAGTCTTTTTCATCAAAGAACTGTTTAGACTTCACTTAACATTCTGACTTGTTGAGCAACAAAATTCTTAGGATTAAAAACATATCCTCACGTGTCCACTCTCTATATCCAACAAGTTATCAGGCTGAGATTGAATATCAATACTAATTTACATATCCAAACTCCAGACTCATTGGAGTTCTGCTTAAAGTCCTCACTTGACTATCTTATCTCAAAGAGATTTAAGTTTTCAAGACAACATGAAAACAAATAACAACTAATGGAGAAATTACTAGTACATCCTTTATTCCAAATAAAGAATTACTACAATATCATTCCTTAGAAAGGGTTTCATTCCAGGAGTCCATATCAACTTACTTTCAAGGACAATTCCGCTAAAAAGGCAATGACTTTCTTAGGTCATGACGTCAACCAAGATGAACTACTAACAAACTGCTTAGAGAATTTCAATAATCGTTGACCGAAAACAATCCCAAACTTTTAGAGAAGTACGGAGTTACTCCATGCTCTTCAGAGACCAACACAGATTTGTAAAGAATCTTACCAAATTTCTTTACTTATAATGGAACTGTTTTGGGAAGCTTGACCATACTCCTTAAATGGTAAAGGATACCAAGGATGTACTAACTCAAAGGAGTTTTACAAGATACTAGATATAGAAATTGCTATAATGCAAAAGAAAGTTTGCATCTTTTCATCTCAAACAACTACGCTTGCAAAATTCATATGATTGCAAAACTTATATGATTGCCAAATCATACTAGAAACGTTTTATTCTTTACGACCCAAGTGAAATCACTTATCAAATGGTTATTTCCAAATTCCCATCACAACCTTTTTGTAATCATTCCAACCTTGACAAGAAATGTAACTTCTCTAAATTCCTTATTTCAAACTTAAACCTGAGGAATTATGTGATCTAATTCCACCATGTGATCAGGATGGGGAACAAAATCAACACAACTCTTTACTGCATTCTCATAGGAATAAGACATGTAATCTTGCCTTACCTTGTGATCAAGATGGAAGACAAAATACATTCTTACTCACCACCATGAAAACCGTAGAAAATTTATTCATGAATCCCGTATATCAACTCAATAGTTCTTTTAAAAAATTCATACCAAAATTCTACACAGTCCTAAGATTTTTCTCAAAAGAGAAAATCACAAGACAATTTCAATTATTCCTTACTTCATTACAACTTGACAGGAAACTCGACATAGGTTACTAGCATACTTGCTTTACTTTGAATACCGCGAAAACAAAGACTAGCTACTCTATGAAGAATTGGGCGCGGTAGCCAATGCATCATATAAAATTGCTGACCTTATTTTCATGATGCTACGGACGCTTTGCCCTAGTTCTGTGTTGACATTTGCACCTTAGCTGGCCTTACCAACTTGGCCAAAGTTTTGAATCAAAATTGAGCCTAAAAGGAGCTAAAATAATCCAATTTACTTCTGAGCCCAAAATTTCCTTTCGAATGTAACACTTCATTCCTTCCTCAAGGTAGAACCTGATTACATGCCTTGACTTTTTCTTACTCAGAACATACTGCCAAACTTTTCTACAATCCCTAGTATTGAGTAATCTCTGTCTGATTTAACTCAATCTCAACCCAACTTAATTTCGCAAGTTCAATAAAGAGTTGATCGCTCAAATCCACTTACTTGCAATCCTTACGGAAAATGTGATTCCAACATCTTCTTACTCATAACAAATTCTTCCAAGGTCGATCTCAACTTGTATGTCTCTTTGACATCCCACTTTAAAGTGATGTAACAATGATATATTACCAAAATTCAATGCTTGAGATCATCCATTTGCAGAACAATATCCCTTCTGCAACTTAATTGTCATTTAAATTCCGATATCCAAAAGTGAAAGCTATCAAACTCTCGTGACGAGTTTAAGAACTTTCGATCCTTTTATCTTCAAATCAGGATGTTCCTTTAGTTTCCAATAACTTTTAACAGAAGAATGAATGCACATGGCCAAACAAAATATTCTTGAACCTATCCCAATTCAACATTGGTAAACAAACTAGACTTCTCCATCATTCCCTTGTCTTCTTACTTAACCATAAGGAGATTGCATATACCTTTTTATTAACTTAACTTCAAACCACATAGCAAAGGAAGTACTTGTGGTTAGGAGATTTGCCTACAACTTAATAGTTTCACCAGTACCACCTTAGACATTAGATTTGACAGATATACAATCTTCAAAATCCAAACACAACTGAAATTATCCTTACAATGATAAAGTCTAAGCCTAAAGCCTTATTGACAATAGATGATTGCTATTTTTCTCCCAACTGTTTAAAATATCACAAACGAACATACCAATTCCTTGAATGATCTTCTCAAAACTGAACTTTATCATTTTCATATTTGAAGAAACATAAACCAATACCATTGACAATTTAGAACATTCTACTACTGATTCCATTACTAGTCAATTATAGACCTCAGGTCTCTTCTCATTATCCCGAGTTGGGTATCATACACGAAACTCCAATAACGTTGTCACATAGGTTAGTCATCTGGATATCAACAACTCATGTAATCAATTAACACTTGTGCTAATTAGTTAATTGAACATAAACACATTACTGTTGAACTTTTACCCGTTTAATCCATTTTGACCAATCAACCTTTTTCACAACAACCTTGATGATTAACCACTTGTTCACAACTTAAACTGAACTAGCATTCTTCCTTCCTTTCTTACTATAATCGTAAGAAATTCTCATTCCATTTAGGATTCTCAATCCTTTTAACTCAAAGGATATCAACATATATGAAAATCCGAGTTTGAACACTATCAGGTTGAAAATTGAATTGTATTTTCCAATAGATTGACAATTCAATTGATCTAATATTTGAGCACTTCAAAGCTCTTTAACTTCCAACTAGGCAAAGAAAAGTACAGAATATCCATGATTCTATACTATAGAGTCACAAACACAATTGTTGAAGAAAGTTTCCAAAGGTAATCCCCTTCTATTCATGATTCTTTTACCTCACTTCATGATCCATACTGATCTTTTAGAATTACTCAAGACTTGTAAGATTCACCAAATCTTACCTTTGAGAAGTAGAGGTTCCAACTCCAAACTTCTATTGATACTCAAATTTCAAAATTCAGAAATTCCTATAAGAATATACTCGTGAAAACTCTTAATCTTATGACTTCAATGTCAAAGAAACTCACTTTAAAATTTCCTTTTTAAAGACAATACTTGAACTTTCACATACCTGTGAATCATGACGTTTTTAAACAAAATTCATAACTTCAAATCTTCCATCATACAAGCTTAAAATAGGAAGCCTTCAAAATAGAAAGTCTTTATGAAGTACAATACTTAACTTCAAAATCTCACAAAAAGTTTCCTAACAACGTAGAAGAAACGACGAGGGTACACCCAAATCAAACTCTCAAGAGAGAATAGGAATTTATTGAAAACTTGGTCTAGAACAGGTTCAACTTCATGAATCTTCACCTGATCTTACTATGGATCCTTCTCGGAATCCATTCCCATCTCCAGGGAATCAAATGTCCACCATAGGACAAAACTTATTACCTCATGTTCTCCAATCCTCTTTTCTCCTTCTATCTCTTCACGAGTCTGGCTTCCAATCTTAACCACTTTCCATAAATGGTTCTAAGATAACACCCATATAGAATTCTCCGTAATTCTATATAAAAGATGAAAGTCTTAAGCAAGACTTAGGAACTTTTAGCTCTGATACCACTTCTGTAACACCCCTTTCCTACCCTAGAGGTATTACCGCCAGTAACCCCGATTAAGACTAAACCGAAACTACCCAAGGCTTTAAATTGACTGAACAAATTAAAAATCCGAAAGTTGGATTCATTTAAATCATAACCAGAAAATAATAAAATGTTGCAAAAGAACTTAATCTTTATTACTTCAACCTTACAAAGTTTAAAAAGCCAATACAGCGGAATAAATACAAATGGTCTTAAAACAACATTAGCTTTTATGACAAAATGATAGAACAATCTTCTATCTGAACAAAACCTTTAGTATGTAAACTCTTAGCTTCTTCTTTCCCAACATAACTTTATAGTGGCCCATCCATAAACTTCGCTCAAACACAACTTTTGGAAACTTTTCTTCAACTTCTTGATCCACTTCTCAAAACAACTTCCAAGAAATACCTGATGTGTCGTATACAACGGTGGACACCAGCCGACCATGCAATTGAATAAAGTGGTCGGGTTAGTCTAATGAAAGACTAAGCAAGTGGAGAAATTGACTAGTTCTTATGGTAGTGACTAAACATATTAGCATCGAAATCCGAATAACAACCGGTCGATGATCCAATAGTTAGCAGTCCCATAGAGGATAAGAATGAGGCATGCATAATCAAGAGAGAGGACACCACAACTTGTGGTTCCTTTACGAAACATGAAAAATTGTTGGGAACTCAAATTAATTACATCACATTTTGAAAAGCCTCCGTCGACTAATTAGATTGACTTAATCAAAGTTTGATTAAGAATCATTCATAACCGGAAGCAAGAATGGTTATCGAATAGACTAACCATCCGGGTACATCAATGTGCCTAACGCACTTATTTTATATTACTTTCAAAACTTTTCACAAATATATTGGTAACTTTTAATCGGCTAAAACTACCAAGAATACACATCTACATGGAGACGTCAAGATGAGAGGGATGAAATCCATGATCATTGACGAACACCTAGTACCAATTTACACTTAGCTAGAGTGCATAAACACCTACTCCATCATTGAGTGAGGTATGAGTCATGACCCGAATATTGGGATATGATAGCGAACTAAACCTCCCAATATAGACTGTGTTATAAAGAGGTCATCGGAGACTCGACTCCTATCCCTGAAATTAACTTACTTCACAACATTGTCTCAGCATGAGACAACATACAAGGTCACACATAACGGACCTAAATCCAGTTCTAGCGCGAAACTGAATAAACAACATGGTCATTATTTCTAACAGATATAGAAGGCGTGCTCAACGTCCTTAGCAATGCAACAGTAATCTTTATCACCCTTATGTCAAATATAACAAAAGATTTCTCAACAACGAGCTCATGGATACACTTCTTAGTTGTATTCTCAACTCCTACAACTTCCTAATCGATAAACGATTTGATTTCCGAATATCGATTCATAAATAATCCTTAGTTATCATACTTTAAGGAGCCATTTTGGCGAAAGTATAACTAATTATCCGCTTCAATTTTGAAACAATTTTCTAAATAAAAATTGTTCGTTAGCAACAGTTCTTAAAGGTTACCAAATCTCGGATCAAACGGATTAACAAATCCCGAGTAATTATCCGAAGTCCTTTACGTGCCAATCAGTATCAAAACTTGTATTCTCTATAACCGAAGATCCTGACGTCTGTTTCTCGATCGGTTTGAACCTATGGGACCGTAATAACGTCAAGATCTTAAAAACTTCAAAATTAATTAGCAAAGCGGAACCAAAAGGTCCTTAAGGTGGATCCGCAACTAAACCGCTAATTAATTAAGCTCAACATTTACCTTTACTTGAGCCCATGGCTCGTTTGGCTCGATAGTGGCTCGATCCCTGAGCCCAAGGGTGGTTGAGTATTGCCCGGTGGCAGCTCTCGCAGTGGGTAGTGGTCGGAGTAGTGGGTGATTGTCGACGGTGTCAAAACAGAGGCGAGATACACCGACGATGATGAGTTTGAATTCTTTCTCCAGGTCTGCCATTCCGCCCAGCTCCTCTCTCTCTTGAAAAAGGCAGCAAGGTGTGCTGGTGGTGCCGTTGTTGGTTGGAGTTCAGGGGTGGCCAAAGAGGAGGCCGCTTGTTGCCATCCAAAGTAGGGGCAAGGCAGAGGAGATAGCCGACGGTGATGAATTCAAATTCTTTCATCCATTCCGTCGTTCCGTCCAGATTGAACCTCTGGTTCTGGTTATCAAAAACCCAGAAAAAGAAAGTGGAGGTGAGGGAGATGACAGTGAGAAGGTTGCAGAGATGGTGGGAGAAGAGGGAAGCTGCCGGCGGTGAAGTAATCGGGCCACCGAGTCCGTCGTTCTCTCGCGCACTTCTCCTCCTATGCTTCTTTTTCGATCCCCTTCTGAATTCTATCCAAAAGAGCCGAACAAAAGCCACAAAAGTCAGGCTTTCCTCCCTCGCTAAGTAATTGAAGGCAAAAAGAATTTCTCGTTTCGAAACGGGACTCGCGTTAAAGCGGTAAAATTATATACCTCGGATGGAAAAACTTACTAAATACAAAACGTCCCGTAAATTATGTAGACCAATAAAATCGATTTTCCATGATTTTATCATGCTACCTTTAATTCTTAAGGCTTCCGTTTCGTATTTTAAATCCTTTACAATACATAATTAAAAAGACGGCTTAACCAATAAATATTCTTTTTCCATCGAAAAATCCTAGAATTCACACCGATCCATAAAATCAATTCTTTGTGATTTTAGGATATCACCAAGAATTTTCTAGGATTTAATCTCCAACAAAAATATTGGATTAAGCGTTAAAACGGACAAATAGGTTAAAAGGATATCCGAGAAAAATTCAAAAATATCCTTAAAAACCATAGTTATTACAAAGGATTAAATGACATGTGGCAAAAACATAATAGGATGCCATGTGTCAAAAGCTGAGGTGGCGCAATGTGGTGGCTCCAAAACTTATTGCTTTTATATATAGTAGATTATTCTGTAACAACATTAAATGAGTTGTTACAAATGCCAAGGGTTTTTATGAATCATGATAACCCTTTAAGGCTCAACAGTATAATAGTATTGAACTCAAGGAAATTCCATAAAACCTTGCAATAGTTCTACGAGCTAAACAAGCCTCGGAGAGCAATAATTGGCAAAAACATGCACGAGTCACGAAGTAGAATGCATACTAGTACGCTAGATCATGATAAATAAAACAGGGAATGAGTTCAACAATATGTAATGTCTAACTCAATTCCCTATTTGGGAAGTAGGTAAACATAAGTCTTGCAAAAAGACGAAGCAACCTCATAAACAAAACCCAAACCCCATCCTAGCATTGTCATGGTGCTCGACCTCCTTCAAGATCCCGAACGTCACTTGAACCACTTGTCAGCCCCCAATGTAACGGGGGTTAGTCTCTCGAAAGAAACTATGTAATGAAATAAGCATAATAAATGTACACAAGGATATATAAATACATATGAACCACATGGATTTAAAGAAAATACAGAGAGAGAGAGAGAGAGAGAGAGAGAGAGATCATGTCCAACCATTCCAACCTCAAACATACTCGGGGGTGGGATTACTTAACCTTCTTGTCTCATCCCATTGGGATTAGTAGTCAATCGATGACATTGCCAAAATAGTCTCGTTTTACCCCATTGGGGTTAACTCACAAGGCATTGTCCACTATTTTAAGGTATCCTCTTAGGATCCATGAATTACATTATCGACAATGTCAAATTAAGGTCCCCATCGGGGTACATAAGAAACACAAACGACATTCCCGAACCAACTCTCCCATTGGGATTAAATCACAAGGCATTGCCCAAATATCTTCAAGGTATCCCCATGGGATCCCGATTAACATCATCGACATTGTCGACAAGGTCTCCGTTGGGGTTCGTAAGAAATACGAACGACATTGCCGAACTACCCCTCCCATTGGGATTAAATCATAGGCATTGCCCAAATATCTTCAAGGTAACCCCATGGGATCCCGAATTACATAATCGACATTGTCGAATCAAGGTCCCCATTGGGTTTCGTAAGAAACATGAACGCCATTGCCGAAATACATTATCCCATTGGGATTCATAACAATCAATAATGACATTGTCAGGTATTACTATTTCATACAACTTATGCACACATGTATATACTAGGAATTAGGGGTGAGCAAACGGATATATCCGATCCGATCCGGTCCGGTATACCGGATATCCGGTAATTTTTTCCCTTAAAACCCCGATCCGTATCCGATCCGTTAATTGCCGGATATCCGGTAAGAAATATTCGTTTGGAGCGGATATCCGGTAGCGGATATCCGAACTATCCGTTTTGAAAAATATTTCCACTATTTTTGATTTAGGCCCAATTAATACACATGATTGATGGATATCGGAACCATATATCCATTGATCCGTTTAAATTTTAATTGAAAGTTTACATGGTCGAGGAGAATTGAACATTTTATGAGTTACAATTTTACAAAATAGTCATTTAAACATCTATTCTACCTAGTATTAATGTAAATTTTCTAAAAAATATATATAGTACCGGATATATCGGATATCCGAAAAAAATCCCGGATCGAATCGGATACGGATAAAAAATTTTGTGATCCATTCGGATCCGAATTTTTTCGGATCGGATAGGCCGGATCGGCGGATCGGATTAACGGATCGGGCATTTTTGCTCACACCTACTAGGAATATAAGGTATGCAGGGGCGTAGCCAGAAAATTCACATTGTAGGGGCCAACAAAATTTCCCAACATAGCAAATGTACGTTTTGAGAAAGATGTAGAAATAAAAATTTAGACAAAGAAGAGAACATATTTTATAGAGGAGGGGCTAAATTAATATTTCAAAATGCAATCACATTAAGAAAACAAGAGTTTATAATGACAACTTATATAATTATTAATCATGTTTCGGAATACATTTAGATTAAGAAAACAAAAATGTTTCAGAATACAAATTAACTAGTTGAATCCTCGTCATACTCACGAAATAATTTTACTAAAGATTATACAATATTATGATATTAATATAAAATTTAAAAAACTTGTACATAATGTCGTAATAAAATTATATAATTTATAAAAAAAATATTTAAGATTGTGTCCCATATTTTATCAACATATAGATAAAAAAATTATATATTTGAAGCCCGAGTCTTATTAAAAGATAAAAAAATGTTATGCATAAATTAATATAAAAAATATTAGATCAAGTTTTTATCAACATATAGAAAAAAAAAATTATATACTTGGATCCTAAATCTTGTTACAAGATAAAAAAGATATCAAAAAGCGTACTTATATACGTACGAGTTTCTCTTGTGAATAGTGTCCCGGTAAAAAATATTTGCTCGCCTAAAACTTATAACCCCATACTCCAATTGCTTTTATTTTTTTTACCGCATTTTCATATCTCTCTCGCTCTCTCTCTCAACTCCACGCCTCCACCTGCTCCGTCTCCCACTCATCTCCGCTTTCTTCTGCGTACATCTCCTCTTTCTGCAGCGCCTACCTTAACTTCAGGCTCCGAGGTAAATCCCTCTTCCGGCTCCTTCTCGGCGGTATATGGTTGGGGCTTTTTTATTTCGGTCTCATGGTTTGTTTTGAAATTGGGTTGCCTAGCATGGCTATATGCGATTTAGGGTTCATGAATCTGATTTCCCATGTGGTCTTTCTCTCTATCTGCTATTGAAATTGAAGCTCCATGAATACTTGAAAGCTTGTACACCAAAAAATGTCTAAATTTAGGGTTTACAATTCATGCATTGAAGGTGTTCGATGAAATGCAAACCTAATTGAAACTTTGCTCTATGCTTAGATAATCCTTATATGCATCAGTGTGTCCACATTGAAAGGGCTAAAGTGCAAATTCAGCTTGATGGTTGGGAGGTATAATAATAATCACAAATTCAGCTTAATGCTCTATATTGCTGGTTTCAAAAGGTGTATATTGACATCATTCTTCTGAGGTAAAAAACAGCTTATGGTTTGCATTTATGATGTCCATAAGAGAATGATGAATTTCAGACTTAATATATATTAATTTTTACTTTCTTCCCTATTTTAATGGTTCAATCCTGCCTAATGGCCCCTAAGTTGTACTTAAATTGGCCCAGCCTAATAAGGTTTTTATTATCAATGAAATACTTGGTTGGTGTCTCCTTTTTGTACGGTTTATTTCGGTTTGATACTGATATTGTTTAGAATTTTGTTTTTGCATGCCATATTTACTGCATTTGTTTTCTAAAATCTACCAAATGTATATGGCAGCTTTTAAAGATCTTACCCAAGGATGTTTAGTACTTAAAAAGTAAGCCATTCTCAATCCTTTGATTTTTACAGCCTTTTTTGCATATCTTAACCGTTGTTATGAAATGTGTTGTGCATCCACATTCAAGCTTTGGTAAGCTTTGAGAGAACAATGGGAAGAAATAAGCAAATATGGTTAGGAAAACTTTAGATTCATTTTAAAATTCTGATTACTATTTTTTTTTCGTCCATGTTATTCAGCGAGTGTACGTGAATCACTCAAAAGCTGCTTCAGCTTATAATGAAATGTAGTTAGTGGTTCCACCTAATTAGACATTAAGTGAAATTAAGCAACATCTTTTAAATACTACAATTTCATCTACAAATTTGATTTTCACTACCTATGTCCTTATTCTTAAGATCTTAATCCAAACTTCCTCCCATTTATGCTAGGAGAGGACTCTAATTATTTCTGTACAGGAAAGACATATTTTTGAATGACAAGGATATCTATAAACAAACATTGAAAAGCTAATAGTGATTGTGAATGTGTTAGCTTGTGAAATTAGTCTATAGTGTTTTGTTCCTGGTTGCTCTTCACTTTTCTCTTGTTATTTGCTGAATCTTATGAAGTTTATGCTGATCTACAGGGCTGTTTCTGTGTCTTTTTTTTTAATACTCCAGCTTTCGTTC
Source organism: Fallopia convolvulus (assembly GCA_964016875.1). Lineage (NCBI taxonomy): Eukaryota > Viridiplantae > Streptophyta > Magnoliopsida > Caryophyllales > Polygonaceae > Fallopia > Fallopia convolvulus. The sequence continues at coordinate 11,188,368 of OZ024732.1, forward strand.
AATTTCTTATTTTTCTTGCTTTAATGTGGTGGTTTTTTTATGTCAAAAAATGCCTCTTTGTCTAGATGAGAAAGTATTGTTATTGTGTGCTTACCGTTGTCATAAATTTTGGATGGTAAGTTAATAGTCATGTCTCCTTCAATTTTGATACGTCTTGTGATTTCTTGTAGATGCAATTGGATGTTTTCTGTGCCATTTTATGACTTCTTCCTCTACATACATTGGCTGTTTTTTCTCCTAATTTATTTAATGCTTAGCAGTTCATGTGCTTTAATTCTATAATTAGTCTATTTTAATTGATTTATTATGACTAAATGCGTGGAATTACTGTCATATTAGCTACTTTAATAAAAGATTTCACTGATTTCTTGAATAGCATGATCCATATTTCTCTTAAGCTGAGGCTATCTTAATTGATTTTATTATGACCAAAATGTGGACCCATCAAGGTAGCTAAATAGTTAATATTGGAGAAGTTTTTAAATGTACTTTAGATAGAAGGTAGGTTTGATTCACTGCACATAAATGTATGCAAACGCGTCTACTTAAGTACCTTTACTTTTCTGTTGGTGAGAGAGCATTGGCATTCATAAAATTTTGGTACTTCAACTATCTTTGAATTTGATGTTAGGGACATAAACTGGTTATTAACCCTCAAGGCCTCAGGGTAATGTTTTGGACTATGGAAAATGTAAGAAAGGAAAAGAAAGTAAAAGGAAATAGCTACTCTCTCTATCCCTTTTCTGTGTATAAATTGCTCAAGATATCTCTAAAACTTATTTAAAAAAACACTTTCGTATATATTTCTTGGTCCCTTATAAGATTATACTCTAGCAATTATAGTGCCTTAGGTCATAAATGCATTCTTTCCCTCTTCTTATGGTGTTGTGCTTCCTATTTCATGGTGCAGATTATGTCATCCACAAATGAGCATGAATTGATTTGTTCCTTTCTTGAGATCGCACTTGGGCAGACTGTTGAAACTGCTCGTAACGTTCTGCAGGTTATTCTCGCCTATGTTATTAAAGTGTGGCTAATGGCTATGTGTTTGTTGTGTGTTTTTTGTCCAAATGGTCGTGGTAATACTAGATTGCTTATGTTATTTTGTGTTATGTAATTGTTGTATATTTGCAGGCTACACATTGGGTTCTTGATGATGCTGTGCAGTTGTTCTATTTGGAAGAAGTAGCTCGACCTGATTTACTTCCAGTTAGTTCATTTGTTGAGAACTTGTCGAATATTGTGGTCTGCACAAATGAGAACTTGTCGAATATTGAGGTCTACACCATTTGTTTATTGCCTATGTGTTTTCTGCTTCTTTTTTTTTCTATGTGCTTGTATGGTATTCTCATTTCTTTTGTTTATTGGTTGATCCAGCCTTCTTTGCCTGGCCATTTGTATACGGCTTCTGATCTTGCGGCTGCACGCCGAGAGAAACGCCCTGTTAGTGAGGTAAAATGTTTAGTTATGCCTTTATAGACACTAGATTATTAATATAGTACATCAGCAGATTATATTATACACAAATCCTATTCTTTTATAAGTAGATCCTCAATATGAAGTGACTAAGTGGTGTTTCGCTTATGCATTACTAAGTTCAAAGAAGAGGCTACAAACAAGAACTCTATAATGGTGTTTCGATTGATTAATGAATTGGATACACTTACTTGTGATTGCGTGCACTTAGTTATTGCAAAGTTATATTTGCCCCATTGGTTTACCTTATATGTCTATTGTCTCACATTCATGATTTTGGATGCACCATTCAATTCCACTCGTTTGGTTGTTGTACAATACTTACTTACACAAGTATTTGTGAGAAAATTTGCCAATTGCCATAGCTTTCATTGCCAAGCAGATATCTGCAGCATCCCTCTTATCTAAAGGTGATCCGGTGTGTACTAACTTTACTTTGTCTGCCACCTCCACATGGCAACAAACTGATACTGAGGTGCTTAACTAAAATACATGTACTTTAGGAACCCTTATTTGGCCTGGTGCTTATTTCTCCCGTTTAAAATGTGTCAACGTGTTCCCTATAGGTGGCTCTTGTTGCCTTATTGTCGAGGGGCGCTCCTGCAGCAGATGCATCAGCTCCAGTTGTTGCTCGTCGGAAAAGACGCACTCGCGCTGAGGTAACGGCCTTACTATCGTGTACGGGACAATTAATCGCCCTTACTTCATTGCTTTAGACCTTATATTGTTTCCGGCAATACAACGACTCTTACATAGTCTAGCGCTTACTATGCGTACATTTACTAGCTTATTTTGCTTCATAGATGGAAGCTGCTTCTGCGGCAGCTGCAGCTTTTCCACCTACTACTCGTCGGAAAAGACGAACATGTGCTGAGGTAATGCTTAAAGCTTATACTTTTCCCACTTGCCTTGTATTCATACATCAATTTGTCTGATTGTGCTGCATTATAGATGGATGCTGCCTCCCAAGCATCCGGTGTCACACGCCGACGAGGACGAGTTTGTGTTGAGGTAACAAATCTACTTTTTATGCTTTTTTGTAACCTAGCCAGGTTATTTCGAAGCATGCATATTTTCTAACTCAGCCTTTGTGTACCCAGAAGTACAAGTCAATTATTCGGGCACACCTACATATTTTAGAGCCTACCATTTTTTCCGACAGACATACATTCATACATGTGTCCGATTGTGTGAATTTATAGATGGTTGCTGCCTCCCAAGCTACCGGGGTTACACGCCGACGAGGAAGAGCTCGTGTTGAGGTAATAATCTCATAGTCACGTATTTGCAACCACACAAAGTCATTGCTCTCATTCCGTGTTGCCCATTTTATAACCTAAAATACCTATGTTTCAATAAACCCTTATTAGCTTTCACCTTCTTTCTCACTTGTTTCGGATGTCGATGTTTTTCCCTTTAGGTGGCCCCTGTTGCCCTATTGTCTGGGGCAGGTCCTGTTGCACCTGCAACCGCTCCAATTGTTGCTCGTCGGAAAAGACGCACTCGTGCTGAGGTTGCATGCTTACTATTGTTTACAGACATGTTGCTCAATCATACTTGGTTGCTTTACAAGCTGTTTTCCCCCATAGTGTTTTTTCATACATTTTCCTTTTTCTTTTGCTTAATAGATAGTTGCAGCCTCCCAAGCATCCACTGCTGGCCTCTTAATGTCTGGGATTACTACATCTACCAAACGCGCACGAGGCCGAGCTCTTGTTGAGGTGTGAACTCCTTTTTGCTTATTTGTGACCGTGAAGGTTTCCGGTTTATTCTAAATACACTACTACCATGTTTGTATTATCGCTCAGCATTGCCTCTGTAAACATCGCACTAATTTCTGGTGTGCGAACAGGCAACATGTTTTTTTTCTTTAGTCTATGGTTGGACTGGTTTAGAGTTAAACTCTTGTTTTCCCTTCCGTTTAGGTGATTGTGCCTCCATGTGGTTATGCTGGTTTCGTTAGGACTTATATAAGGACTTATATAAGGATGAATCTCATGTGTCTAATAAATCCATGTTACTATGTTAGGACTTATATAAGGATGAATCTCAAAAAAAAGGTGTATCAAAGAGATAAGAGAGAATATGAAAACAAAATTCATAGCTTGGTTAGTTGTGTAATTCTTGCCCTTTATTTTCCCGATTACCTGAACCAATGTTAATGAATTTCTCTCTTTCATATATAGTGTTCGCCTTTATTATCGCTTTGGTAATAACATGTCATATACTTACTATACTTGCCCTTTTTTATGTATATCAATTAATATGTAATTGTATAGTCATTACTTAGATACCTTAAACCTTTCACTGAAGGGAGCATGGACTACACACTTGCAACACTTTGTTATCATAATGCAATGACAAGCATTATCTGTGAATGTATATTATGGGTACTCCATTCCATTATATATACAACTATAACACAGTGCCTTCAAAATGTTCACAGGGGCAGAGCCCACCTCCTATTAACCCCCAGGCATCTTTTGATGATGTCGAGTACTTAAGCCGTCGTGCAAGATCGCCGTCGATAGACGCAACATGTTCTCGGCAGTCAAAGCGGCTTAGAGGCCTCCAAGAAAACTTTCCTTGTGAGGTACGATCCCTATTGATATTGTAATGCATTTCGTTCACTTCTGTATGCCTGCTCGTTTGCAAATTCAAATTGCTAAAAATTTTTAAACTTCCTGATGCACATAGCGTCCTGCATGCGCAAAAAAGCGTCTTGCCATTGGAGATCAATGGAGTCCTGCTGCGGCAACACCAATGCCACCAGCAAACGATTGTAGTAAATGCGGCGCAGTGAAATTAGCTTTTGAAACCCCGACCTTTTGTTGTTCTAGAGGGCAAGTCCACCTCGTTCAAAACGAGCTTCCCTCGGAGCTCCTTGATTTGTATGGAGGAACGGGAGACAATGCGCGTCATTTTCGCGATTATGCAAGAATGTACAACAACACCTTTGCTTTCAGCTCCTTAGGTGGGTCCGCTGGCGCCACCACTCAAAAAGGTATTTACGTTTTTCAGCTGCACGGACAACTATATCATAACGTTCCTGAACTGACCCCCGAAAATAAAAGTCCAAGCTATCTACAACTATACTTTTACGATAGCCAAGCTGAAAAGCAATACCGAAACTGTATTTTTCCTGAAATAGAAGCTGCAATAGTGGATATTCTTATGGAGGTGACGGAGCGAAATCCATATGCCAAATTCTTCAGATCGTTGAGAGAATTACCGGTTTCCGAGCACACAAAAATTGCACTATCTCACAACCCGTCATTAGACCAACGTGTTTATAATGCCCCCTCTTCCGACGAGGTCGGTGCAATATTTGTCGAGCGCCCAGGTTCAAGTGCTGCCAACAGTCCACATATTTTAGTTCATGGGCGAGGTGACGCCTCTCATAGAGTCATGCACTACTACGGGTGTTATGACCCACTGCAATACCCGCTCCTTCATCCGAACGGTGAATGTGGGTGGCATCAAGGAATCAAGAAAATTGCTGCAGGAGGACAATACCCTTATACAAATCCCACCTTCCCGTTGTCAGACGCTCCTTCCCAAACTGCAACAGATTTGTTTACAGAAGAGGCTACAAGTTAGCATAACATGTTCCTCCTTAAATACCCTTTCCATCATACTATCGTGTCCCCTAATGCATCTCTTTTTTTACATGTTTAACAGGCGCGCGAATGCCAAGGGCTCGTTCAAAAGACAAAGAAGAAGTGTCTTGTCGACAGTACTACGCATACAAAATCCAGATGCGCACTGGTAATTATCTCCTTAAAACCGGCCGCGTGTTTCAACAGTACATTGTCGATATGTACGTTAAGATTGAGAACACCCGACTAGATTACCTCAGACACAATCAGGCAACATTACGAGCAGATCTGTACCAGGGGGTTCTTGACAGCTTAGGCGCTGGTGAAACCGATGCAGCCCATATTGGCCATCGTATAATTTTACCTCCTTCTTTCATCGGCGGTCCTAGAGATGTTAAACGTAGATATCTTAATGCCATGGCACTGGTCCAAAAGTTTGGCAAGCCGGACCTTTTCATCACGATGACATGTAACCCTAACTGGCCCGAAATAAAAGAGCAGCTTCTCCCAGGGGAAAAAAGTGAGGATCGTCCGGATGTAGTTGCAAGAGTCTTCAGGGCCAAGTTAACCATGCTGAAAAATGAGATCAACAAAAAAAGGGTTTTCGGCGCTGTTGCTGCGAGAGTGGACGTTGTTGAGTTTCAGAAACGTGGATTACCACATGCACATCTCCTAATAATTTTAGAGGAAGCCGATAAAAATCATAAGTCCTGAAACCTACGATCAATATGTCTGTGCCGAAATACCCTCTATTGAGAACCCTCACTTACGGGCAGCTGTTGTACGACATATGCTACATGGTCCATGTGGATCTGATCATCCTCACTGCGCCTGCATGAGACAGAAAGGCAGAACACTGAAATGCAAAAGCAAATATCCTAAAGAATATGCTGACTTCACGACTTGCGGTGACAACTCCTATCCTGTTTACAGAAGAAGAAACACTGGTGAACAAATAAAAATAAGACGTGGGCTGCTGGATAACAGATGGGTTATTCCTTATAACCCTTATTTGCTAGCGATGTTTGATTGTCATTTAAATGTAGAGATATGCTCAACAATTTCAGCAGTTAAGTACTTGTACAAGTACCTGTACAAGGGAATTGATCGCGTCAGCTTCGACATTGTGAGAGCTGGTATGCAGGCTGCTGACGAAATTTGGAGTTATCAGTATGCAAGATGGATATCTCCGCCTGGAGAATATTCAAGTTCAAACTCTACGACATCAGTCCGGCCGTTATTCCTCTACAGATACACCTGCCCCAAATGCAATATGTCAGCTTTAGTGCACATGAGAACTTGGATTGTATCGTTTCTGATGGCTTGAAGTCCAGGACCATGCTTACTGAATTCTTCGAAACTAATGTCAGGAATGTGCAAGGGAAGTATTTGTATTCAGAATATCCTAAATTCTATTCATGGAAGTCGTCAGGTAGGACGTGGCAACTGAGAGAACAAAACCCCGGCGTCGGCAGACTCGCATATGTCAGCCCTTCCGAGGGGGAAAGATACTATTTGAGGCTGCTGCTACTGCATGTGTGTGGTCCAGCTTCATATGAAGATCTGTTAACAGTTCACGGGCACACCTACTCAACGTTCCAAGAGGCAGCTCAGAAGCATGGGATCATCGAGGAAGATGGTTATACAGATTCGTGCATGGATGAAGCTGTTGAAACCCAAATGCCTCTTATTTTGCGACGTCTCTTTGCAACATTGTTGGTTTTTTCTTCGCCGCAAAATCCTTTGGCTTTCTGGGAAAAATACTACGCTGCTCTATCAGAAGATTTCAAGCGGACATATGCGGCAGACGAAATGAAGGTGCTGCAACACACTCTATTGGAAGTGGAGAGACATTTAGAAGGCATGGGTAAGTCTTTGAAGGACTTCAACATGCACGAAATCTTTCACTTTGACAGTAGCACAACCAGAATGAGCAGAGACGTAACTGATACGCTCACAGCGCCAACTCCTCCAGAATATATAAATGCTTCAAAGAAGCTGAATTCTGAGCAGCGTGTGGCATATAAATGCATCATGCAGTGTGTGAAACACGGCAAGTCAGGTGCGTTTTTCGTTGACGGACCTGGCGGTACCGGAAAAACGTTCCTCTATTGTGCATTATATGCTAAGCTGCGTTCAATGGGAAAGATTGTGCTACCTACTGCCACTTCTGGGATCGCTGCGTCAAATATTCCAACTGGTAGGACTGCACATTCCAGATTCAAAATCCCCATCGACGAAGATAGTTCGCTCGCATGTAATGTGTCGAAGCAAAGCAGCCTGGCATATCTAATAAGAGAAACATCCCTTATAATATGGGACGAAGCTTCCATGGCAAGGAAAGAAAACATAGAGGCGCTGGATATGCTGCTACAAGATATATGTGAGAGCACTGAGCTATTTGGGGGCAAGATCGTCGTCTTTGGCGGCGATTTCCGTCAAGTCTTGCCTGTACTGCCTGGCAAAACACAACAAGAGGCTATCGATGCTAGCTTGGTGAGCTCCTATCTTTGGTCTGGCCTCGTCAAATTCAGCTTGACTGAAAACATGCGGGCAAAGGAAGATCCACACTTCTCGGATTTCTTGCTCCGGTTGGGCAATGGAGAACTACAAATCGAAGAGCATGCTAATATTGAACTACCAACAAATATGACTTCGCTAATTGCCAGCAGACCCGATGACTTTGCTACCCTGATAGACACTGTCTATCCTGAAATGAGATCAGGTTCTATTAATACAGAGATATATTCTGATCGGGCAATACTCACACCAACAAACACTGAAGTTGACCAGATTAATGCTGCACTCATACACGAGTTCACTGGAACGGCGGTAACCTACCGTAGTCATGATTCTTTAGTCGACGATAACTGCAACAGATTCCCAAGTGAGTATCTAAATTCATTATGCCCCGCTGGAATGAGCCCACATGAACTTATTTTGAAAGAGAATTGTCCGGTCATATTACTTCGCAATTTAGACCCATCTTCTGGACTGTGCAATGGTACAAGGTTAATATGCAAGAAATTCTTTCCCCATGTTATTCTTTGTGAAATTAGTTCGGGCTATTACAAGGGCGACCTTGTGTTTCTTCCACGAATAACTCTGAGACCTCCCGCTTCAACGAAAATCCCCTTCCAACTTCAGAGGAAACAATTTCCGATCAAGTTGTGCTTTGCGATGACAATCAACAATTCTCAAGGCCAAACTTTGCATCGAGTAGCATTATATTTGAGACAACAGTGTTTCTCACATGGTCAACTTTACGTTGGCCTTTCAAGAGCTCGTACAGCGGATGATGTGAGGGTATTTGTGCATTACAAAGAGCATGAGTGTCAGCCATTGTTGGTTAGGAATGTTGTTTCGTTTGAGGCACTAAGACGTGCTGGAGTTAAATAGCATGGAATTGGTGTACTGGCTCAAATTAGGTACTCATTTATTATCCTTCATTTTTACTACTCAACCCAGCGGCCCTGCTCCTTTTGTCTTCATCGTTCTCTTTTTCTCTGTTGTAAATACACGTTCAACTTTTTTTAGGTCAAATTACTTCTTCTGATGCGTAAACATGATTAGCTACTGAAAAATTATAGTTACTTTTTAATTTATTTTTTTTGCATATATCAAGTGATGAAAAGGTGCTTGTGTTTTTCACATTCTTCAGCTTTTGGCTATTATGGTCTCAGTTTACAATTTATTTTTTTGCATATATCAAGTGATGAAAAGGTGCTTGTGTGCTTAGTATCGGTTGCTTTGGCTTTGTGTTTATTAAGGTCGAGTTACTAATGAGTTTGAGACTTTTTCACTGTGGAATGGATTACTTTTATTTTCATATAGAAGTGAGAAGAATAACCCAAACGAGATACTATTTTAAAATTGGGTTGCCTAGCTTGGCTATATATGATTTAGGGTTCATGAATCTGATTTTTCATGTGTTCTTTCTCTCTATTTGCTATTGAAATTGAAGCTTCATGAATACTTGAAAGCTTGTACACCAAAAAAATGTCTAAATTTAGGGTTTACAATTCATGCATTTAAGGTGTTCGATGAAATGCAATCCTAATAGAAACTTTGCTTTATGCTTAAATAATTCTCATTCTGTGAAATATCATGCTTCTGGTTCACATGCTGAAGTAATGAATGCCAAATCGTTTTTTTCTTGTTGTGTATTACTTTATGTTGCCTTCTGTTATTGACTTTGTTTAGTGGATTCTCCATAAGTTGGCTCTAACCTGAATAATCAAATATTCAATGCAGTGTTGTACGAGGACGGGTTCTTGTAAATTTGGGTACTCTTATGACTATTCAATGCAGTGTTGTTTCTGCAACTGTTGTAAAGTCCAGTATCTATCCACATAGGCAGGTATAATAATTGTACCCTCATATTTTATTTCCAATTCTCTTTTCATTATTTGAGTAGTGCCAGTTATCACACTCAACTTGAGGTATGTTCAATGCTTATTGATTAATTTAGTTATCTTTTTCACTTGCTCATATTTCTAATAACTACTATTGTTGGGAAATACTTGTAAATGGCCCTTTAGATGATATACACTGAACCATGAAATCTCATCACTTGCATCAGATTTTTGAGGACTTGGCGTCGTTTTTGTCTCGGAAGTACAATAGCATGATGTAAGATATGCTTGAGCTATAATTATCAAATTCAGAAAACTTTCATTAGAGATTGTGTTGACACCAAAACTTTTGTTGCTTAGGTCAGCCTACAATCACCTCTATCATGTGAAGTTGTTCTTACACTTTCTTGTACGCGTTTTGCAGCAGCAACTTTGACTGGTTTTTAGGTGATGATGTAAAGTAGAGAAGCCTGATCCTTCTATTTATATCATGGCTGCTAAGGTAACTAATTCAATTATCTCAAGAGGATGTTGTTTGCACTTATATCCTTGTGAATGCATCTAATTATAGTGATTGGATTCAGATTTCAGATTATGTGCCATCATTGATCTTCTTGACCTTTGTATAACAGATTGGCATTGTGAAGAAGGCTAATATTAAGATTCATGGTTTCTGAGGCGATCTGTCGTCAATCATCACTTTTGCACTCCAGTTCAGTATTAGTATGAAACTTCTTGTTAAGTTACGGTGATAAGAAACCCATATGCTGTTAGCATGGTTGACTGATCATTAATGTTTTGTAACATTGGTCATGAGATTCCTAAATTATAAACCCATAGTGTTCAAATTATTTGTGATTCTTACTCTTAGCTGAGATATATTGGGACATCCAAGAAGTTAACCAAAATACACCCGTGCGCATGTCGCGTGCCGTACCCCCCTAGTACATACAAAATATCAACATATAAATAAAGTTATTACAATATCTTATAAAAAATTGAATATATAGAAAGAATGATAACAATAATGATAATATTTATTATTAAAAAATGTAACATTATTTTATTCAAAAATGCCAAGTGGCGCAATTTTTTCAACATACATGGTTTCTGCTCTATGATGTATTAGCTACATTGAATCTATAAATATTAAAAGCTCGGAACTAAAAAAATAAAAATCAACTAAAACCCTTGTGCTAATAATGAATTGTATGATTCGAGATATTCCAACATTAACTTATTGTTTCAAAGTTTTCGGGTTCAATCTCATTATGAAATTAGGGAATTTAACAAAAGATAAAAGCATTTAACTAAGTAAATGACTTGTTAGAAGTGGTTTATATACGTGCAATCTTCAAAGTTCAAACGTTCATAACTTTTTGCCCAAATATCAGAATGGAGCTTATAATATATCAAATCAAAACTATTGACAAGAGGAACATATATTTGGGAAAAAAATTGGATTGGGGGGCTATGGCCTCCACCCGCCCCAATATTGCTCCGCCCCTAAAGGTATGACATATCAATCACTGAAGTCACATATAATGCATAAAGGATAAATGTTTGATTTAACTCCTAGCTTCAATTTTAACAAATTAATAAACTATTAGTCTTCTATTTAAATCATAGCCTCCAATTTAACCTCAATTTGACTTTGAGACAAGAAAAAAATCAAGTTTAGGGTTTAGAACTGTGGAAAAACATACTTACAAGTTTAAGCTCAAGCAACACCGAAATTGGAGGAGAAAGTGGCTCCAATGCCTTCCCAAAAGCTTACCCAAGTTATGGAAGGGTTGAAAGAGGTCCCATAAATGGTGTGGGCAGCCATGAAACCTCCAAAAATGAGGCGGGGTGGTGATTGGCGCGATGGGCGGCGTGAGCTCCGGCTAGGCGGTGTGGGGCGATGGCGTCGACCTTCTTCGGTGTCGTTGAGGGTGGTGGAGCATGAGTGTGGGCTGATTTGAGAGTGGGGAAGGTGAGTGAGGAAGCTAGGAGAGGATGTAAGGAGAAAGAAGATGAAGTACGGGAAAAGAAATGAATACCCTAATTTTAAGGGTAATATAGTAATTCAACAATACCACTCTTATTTGTGTCATTCTTTAGTCTCTTAATGTACTTATCTATGCAAAGAAAAATGGCAAGCTTGATTGTGGAGCTCTGTATTGAATAATGTATGTATATAAGGGCATCTCCATTGAGGGGCTCTCAAGGAGTCCCTACTATAGTAAAAAAAAATTTAATAAAAAATGGTTTTTTTGGTGTGAGAGTCCCTCGCTGAAATAAACATTATCATTGTAATATTCGGTTTCGTTTTTCCTTTTCGATAGTGAAAACGAGTTTATGTATTCCAAGTATTTGAGGTGTATTGGTCCGCAAGTAATCCTTGGCAAAGAATATTTATTATTTAAAACCGATGTAATGATCCGTTTGAACACCTAGCTAATACAATTAGTTTATCTATATGATAACTAATTAGATTTGCTATATCTGATCCAATTCCTATTTAATTAAAATCTACTCCGTATCTTTTTAAACCAAAAATCTTCTTAAGCCTATCTATTAAAGCCTAGCCTCTCTATTAACCTAGAAGCCAATCACGTTTAAGCCAACCTCGTTAGAAACTAGTCTGCCGCCTTCCTACCGAAGCTTTGACATCGCGAGTTCGTCTTCCTCAGAGGGAACCGTTCGCTTTGCAGATCCTTTTTCCGATCGATGGTGCGTTTTGCTCCGTTCTATCGTTAGATTAATTTCTTTTTCAACTCGTCCTCATTCGCTCCTTGAATTGCCGACGAGTCTTGCGAGGACAACTACCGATCATGGTCTTTCTGATTCATCGTCTACGATCGTCCCCATTCACCGCGAACCCATTCCTCTGCTCATTTCTATTCGACACCGACGCCAAGCGCATGTTGTTCCGATCTTTCCTGAGCACTGTCATCATCCCCGACGCTTAGCGACGCTGGTGAGTTTGTCTTCCTCCCTCTCTAGTGCAGGTGTGTGGTAGGTACTTGAATACTTGTAATCGGTTCTGGGTGGGCAGCGTGGGTTTTGCACGAACGGAGTATATATATAATTATGGTCGAGGCTTAATCAATTCTCCTTTAATCAAGTTGTAGAAAATATTTACATGTAAGAGGAGTTTGAAAGTTAAGTCATAAGTATAATCCACTAAGTAAGTGAACTGGCCTCATTAATATGCAATAAGTACTTGTTCTGTTCGTTTTGTTTATATAATTTAACTAGCTTATGAAAATTCAAATTGATCAGGACAATTCAACTTGGTAACCAAATAGTTAGTTTAATTTGGATTATATGGGATGTTCGTTAGTTTTGTGTAACTTGGTAAGGGAAAAGAGTTAAACCGTTTTAATTTGGTTGAATTGATCAATTGGATATTTCGGTTTTGTTATAAGTAAGTTGATCTTGGGAGTCGTAAGTGCTTAGTGAATTTTGCATTCGTTCGTTATATTTTTTTTTGGTAGGAGTTCCCTTTGTGCGATAGCTCAATGTCTTTGCATTTTTTGAGAACGCACCTCGAGGTAAGTCATTTTCGACTTGCTCGATTCTGTTCTGCCTTACTTGCCGTTATTGTAGGATTGGTTGGGAACTAGTCCCGAATATCTTTTTGAAGTGTTTTGAGAATTGCTTGTGTTGTTGGGTGTAAATTGAATGTTAAAAGAGTTTTATCGGAAATAAGTTTTCGAACGTTTTCTCTGTGTATGGTCCGTGTGACAGGGAAACCGTGCCCCTTCAAAACGAAAAATATTATCTATGTTTTGGCAAGTGCTCCAGTGGAGGCTTAGCCGGGGTTAGAAGGGAGAATGTGAAGTAGAGTGAGAGGGCCTGCCTCTACACTCGGCGCGGGGTTGAGCGCCTTGGAAGTCGGACTGCGAGATGGAGTAATTGCATTGTTGTACGATTGTGTTTGTGAATGTGTATGTGGCTATGGGTTACCAACCAAAACTACTTTAGGTATTGGCCTTTAGGTTATGAGTTTGTTTGTGGATTTTGCTTGCTGACTATAGAAAATTATTTTTAAAACATCTTATTATTTCCGCATATTATCTAGCTTGGTAGATTAGTATCTGAACCTTCGGGGATTATTTTTTCTAGTTTTAGGTGTCACAGGAAACTGTGCAGGAGCCTTGGTTAGATGGTGGAGTGGATCGTTGATGCGTGTGTCATTAATTACGGGGTTTTCGGGTGCATTTTGGAATGACTTGTTATTGTTAATTCTATTCAATTGTTGTGGTTGTTAATTTACTTATTTTTGTTTAAATTGTTATGATAATTTTGGGATGGGTTATTTGGTAATATTGGATTGAACTTGGGCATTACATGTTTTATATTCAGGTTTATAAATTTGAAAGTTGGATGTTTTACTTGTTTTCTTGTCGTGCCCGCGTTGTAAGATCCTAAAGTGTTGTTGTCAAACTATCCCGAGTAGTACCTGGAGAGGTCTACCACCATGTAGCTCCCTATGTAGGTACTATGGATAAGTCATATATGAGAGAAAATCAGTCTTTTAGGTGGAGAAATTTACTAGCGATAAAACACATGTGGGGTTTTGTGAACCACAATGACAACCTAGAGTACACAAGAAGATGGTAACCTTTAAAGAGACTACACTTCACAAGTAAATTTCTCCACCTAAAACACATGTGGGATTCATGGTTAGTTTTGGCATTAAGGGCACAAGACAATGGGTGGAGACTACACTTCACAAGTACTTACTACACGTAGTTCTATAAGGACGATTTAGACGCTGGAGGGGATGTCGTTATGTGCTGATTTAGGAGGAAATTGGTTAGATCAATTGGACTTAATGGAGTTTCGTATAGTAACAATTCACACGTCTTGTTTTGAAAGAGCGTGTTTGCTACCGCAAAATCGCCAGAAGTCCTAGGCGGAAAAGAAACTGTTTCCATTAGAGTTTGAGATATGTGCACATGTATAATTGAGATTGTCACTGACTCGCGGGGTCAAGAGGTTTGGAGTGAAGGGTGAGTTTAGGCCCTAGTACGTTGAGACGGTTAAGATTATCGAGAGTCTAGGCAAGTTAGCTTACATGCTGGCTTTTACACCAACCATGAACGAACTTCACCTCGTGTTTCGCGTGCCTCAGTTGAGATAGTATATGCCTGACTCTAATTAGATGATCACCCCGAGTAGTGGATGGTTGAGCCGAATCACACCCTTAGAGAACAATCGATAGCAATCTTAGATAGACTAATGAAGAAGCTGCGAAACGAGATTCTTTTGGTGTTGATTCGGTGGTCTTGACGAGGAGTCTAGGAAGACACTTGGGAGACCGAGTCTAGGACGAGCGGGAGTTACCCAAAGCTACACCAAGGTTTAGAAAATGCGTTTGCGTGAGGGTTAGTAGTTAGTGAGGGTGCAAATTCGATGTTTGTTTGGGTGACTATCTATTTCTTCCGACTTGACTGTTTGATTGTTAGGTTGTCATGCTGCATGTTTTGGATATTTAGCATTGAATGTTCTTAATCGGTAAATTAGGGTTCGAGGACGAACCCCTTTAAGGGGGAGAGGTTGTGAAGCCTCATGATAGTTTTCTTTCACTATAAAAGTTTCGGGACGAAACTTCCTTAAGTGGGATAGTGTGTAATATTCGGTTTCGTTTTTCCTTTTCGATAGTGAAAACGAGTTTATGTATTCCAAGTATTTGAGGTGTATTGGTCTGCAAGTAATCCTTGACAAAGAATATTTATTATATAGAACCGATGTAATGATCCGTTTGAACACCTAGCTACTATAATTAGTTTATCTATATGATAACTAATTAGATTTGCTATATCTGATCCTATTCCTATTTAATTAAAATCTACTCCGTATCTTTTAAACCAAAAATCTTCCTAAGCCTATCTATTAAAGCCTAGCCTCTCTATTAACCTAGAAGCCAATCACATTTAAGCCAACCTCGTTAGAAACTAGTTTGTTGCCTTCCTACCGAAGCTTTGACGTCACGAGTTTGTTATCCTCGAAGGGAACCGTTCGCTTTGCAGATCCTTTTTCCGATCGATGGTGCATTTTGCTCCGTTCTATCGTTAATTTAATTTCTTTTTCAACTCGTCCTCATTCGCTCCTTGAATTGTCGGCGAGTCTTGCGAGGACAACTACCGATCATGGTCTTTCTAATTCGTCATCTACGATCGTCCCCAATCGCCGCGAACCCATTCCTCTGCTCATTTCTACTCGACACTGACGCCAAGCGCATGTTGTTCCAATCTTTCCTGAGCACTGTCATCATCCCCGACTCTTAGCGACGCAGGTAAGTTTGTCTTCCTCCCTCTCTAGTGCAGGTGTGTGGTAGGTACATGAATACTTGTAATCGGTTCTGGGTGGGCAGCGTGGGTTTTGCAAGAACGGAGTATATATATAATTATGGTCGAGGCTTAATCAATTCTCCTTTAATCAAGTTGTAGAAAATATTTACAAGTAAGAGGAGTTTGAAAGTTAAGTCATGAGTATAATCCACTAAGTAAATGAATTGGCCTCACTAATATGCAATAAGTACTTGTTATGTTCGTTTTGTTTATATAATTTAACTAGCTTATGAAAATTCAAATTGATCAGGACAAAACAACTTGGTAACCAAATAGTTAGTTTAATTTGGATTATATGGGATGTTCGTTAGTTTTGTGTAACTTGGTAAGGGAAAAGAGTTAAACCGTTTTAACTTGGTTGAATTGATCAATCGCATATTTCGGTTTTGTTATAAGTAAGTTGATCTTGGGAGTCGGAAGTGCTTAGTGAATTTTGAATTCGTTCGTTATATTTTTTTGGTAGGAGTTTCCCTTGTGCGATAGCTCAGTGTCTTTGCCTTTTTTGAGAACTCACCTCGAGGTAAGTCATTTTCGACTTGCTCGGTTCTTTTCTGCCTTGTTAGATTTTGTGTCGTTATTGTAGGATTGGTTGGGAACTTGTCCCGAATATCTTTTTTAAGTGTTTTGGGAATTGCTTGTGTTGTTGGGTGTAAATTGATTGTTAAAAGGGTTTTATTGGAAATAAGTTTTCGAACGTTTTCTCTTTGTTGGTATCGTTTCCGGCACGGCCCACCGTAGCTGGCGGAGAGGAAGAGTTGTCTATATATGGTCCGTGTGACAGGGAAACCGTGCCCCTTGAAAACGAAAAATATTATCTATGTGTTTTGGCAAGTGCTCCAGTGGAGGCTTAGCCGGGTTTAGATGGGAGATTGTGAAGTAGAGTGAGAGGGCATGCCTCTGCACTCGGCGCGGGGTTGAGCGCCTTGGAGGTCGGATTGCGAGATGGAGTAATTGCATTGTTGTACGATTGTGTTTGTGAATGTGTATGTGGCTATGGGTGACTAACCAAAACTAATTTAGGTATTGACCTTTAGGTTATGAGTGTGTTTGTGGATTTTGATGGTTGGCTATAGAAAATTGTTTTTTTAAAGCTTATAATTTCCGCATATTATCTAGCTTGGTAGATTAGTATCTGACCCTTCGGGGATTCTTTTTTCTAGTTTTAGGTGTCACAGGAAACCGTGCAGGAGCCTTGGTTAGATGGTGGAGTGGACCGTTGATGCGCGTGTCATTAGTTACGGGGTTTTCGGGTGCATTTTGGAATGACTTGTTATTGTTAATTCTATTTAATTGTTGTGGTTGTTAATTTACTTATTGTTGTTTAAAATGTTATGATAATTTTGGGATGGGTTATATGGTAATATTGGATTGAACTTGGGCATTCAAACATGTTTTATATTCACGTTTATAAATTTGAAAGTTAGATGTTTTACTTATTTTCTTGTCGTGCCCGCGTTGTAAGATCCTAAAGTGTTGTTGTCAAACTATACTGAGTATTACCTGGAGAGTTCTACCACCATGTAGCGTCATATGTAAAAACAGGATGCTACAATTATATTGGTGAGAGACCATGGGTCTCTCACCAATGTGGTGCTCTAAGGCTCACACTCTCTTTTTATTTAGCTTGAGAAACAATTCACAAAAGCGATAGAACTTTCTTCTAATCAAAAATAAAATTCTTTTTTATGACCAAAAAAAATAATCCTTTTTTGGCTCCAACAACTCTAATATGAACTGGGTATTTTTAGGCCGAAAAAAGACGGATCCAAAATCCATCACCACCACCTCCAAGACTACTAACACCGTTATTATTGGCATCATCTTCGGTGCCGCCGCCTCCACCACCACTACCACCGTCATCTCCATCGTCACCGTATATCGCCACCAATATTGTCGTCGCCATCTTAAGTATTGCTACTCTCACCATATAAATCATCATATTTATTATTAAACTAAATAAAATTTTAAAATATATTATGTTATGAGTTATTATATCACGGTAATATCTTAAAATGTAAATAAAATAATGTTTAAAAACCAAAATTTTAAAACTGAAAATTAAATTCAATTTTCTAAAAAATAAAAATTAAAAACTCATATAATTAAAAGGCCCTAAATTGTTAATTTTTTTTGGGTTGTCAGTTGTCACTTGTGAAGTTGGTGAGCATTCGACACATTCACACTTCAACAAACTCAAAGCGAATCCACACCCGGAGGCCAGAGGCCTATAAATCCTATTTTATTACTGCAAAACTTTTACAAAAAAAAAACGCTGCACTCCTCTTCTCTCCCTCCATTTAGCAGAATATTCACATTTCCCCCGAAATACAAATCGAACGATTCCTTTTGCTTCGATTTCAGTTGATAAAGATGGCAGAAGCTCCGATGCTAATGGAGGTCAGAAACGACGGCGTTGCAATCATCACTTTGTTTAATCCACCGGTCAACACACTTGTGCTTCCAAGTACTGCTCTGATCAATTGTTCTTCTACTTTTCCAAATCCGTAGGGTTATGAAGAAAATTGTTGTTTGGGATCATTACGGCCAACTGAAAATTACTAAATCACACAAAATTACACTCTCATTTTTACTTATTTTCAATTTTTATGAAAATTTATCCGAAAACTTGATAAAATATTTGCGAAAATGTATCAAATATGTTTTAGACACGCCTATAGTATAATTGGAAATAAGGGATGTTGAACTGTTGATTTATTGTTCTTTTGTAGTCTTTCCAGCGTTGAAGGACAAATATAATGAGGCAATGAGGAGAAATGACGTCAAGGCTATTGTTTTGACTGGTAATATTTTCTTATCTGTCGGAAAAATATTAATTAGGGATGTCTTGCTTTGTGGTTGTGGACCTGTGGTTGTTGTGGCTAAGAGGTTGCATCCGGTTTTTAGTGGAGTCATTTTGGTTATTGCATCATTCAATTTATTATTCTGCAATGTTAAGTGTTGTGTATTACCTTCAGCTGTCCAGATACATAACGCAATTTGCCTTTTTAGCTTGTTGAAAATTTACTTCATCACAAACGTTAAAGATTTGAAATATTGGCAGATAAAAACTAATTACTTTCAGTCACGTGCTCTTTGATCTTTGTTTAGTCACCCCCACATACTGACATCTATGCTGGCTTCTATAATTAGTTTCATTACTTTAATCATTCAGCATTTTGACATCAATGTTTTCCACAAAATTCACAAGACAGGTATGTACTTCATTCTTACATGCTCATTTTAACAAATTGTGTTTGTTTGCTTGTGGAATTAGATTTGTCACACACCCATTTTTTGCCATTTGTAGGGGATACATCGATCTTACCTGATGGAACTATTGAACTTTCCATCAAACTAATGGAAGGTCTTTTTCTTTCCTGGAATACTTTCATTGTCTTGTATATTATGAAAATAATGGCTGAACACATCATATCATATGAGAGACTAACTTGTGGTTATGTGTATCATCTCTAGATGCTAAAAAGCCATTTGTTGCTGCTATACAAGGGGTTGCACTTGGAGGTGGCTTGGAATTGGCAATGGTTTGGCATTCACTCATAACAATAATTCGTTGCTTTATTACGACAAGTTAAAAACTTGTTTCCGTTGAAGAAACTTTCAATTGTTCAATTGCAGGCATGCCATGCTCGTATTGCAACCCCAAACACACAGCTTGGATTGTCTGAATTGTCTCTTGGAATTATACCTGGAATGTCAGGTCGGTGGATAATCTTTTGTGTTCTTGGTCGATCTAAAGTTATGCCGCGATAATGTACTGATTGATATGATAAATATTGAATTCAGGGACGCAGCGTCTCCCAAGGCTTGTAGGCATCAAGAAGGCAATTGAGATGCTGATGGTAAAAGTTTCTATCTGCTGATCTGTATTTGTTTTTAATCATCCATTAAGACTGCCAAAGTAAAGCCTTCTTTGAATTTTGACTAAGCAAAGAAAGATACTGTAGAAGATCGATCAACCTGATGTGAATTGTCTTTTGGCTTAGCCATGAACTCTTGTCACCCTCCATGTACCTCATATGTATGGGTTGACTTGCTTCGTGAGCTTATGGACTTGTACTATTTCTAAGAATACTGATATAACAGAAATTTTAAAAATTAAATTAAAATGAGAAGAGTTAGCAATTGAGTTGCCTCATGATGGAGCATCATCCCAAAAAATATATTATTTGATGCATAGCCAAGGAAATCATTTACAACTTATATACGTCTTCTTCTCTTTCATCTCAATTTATAGACATCAAAGTCGATCTCATCAAAAGAAGGGAACAGATTTGGACTTGTAGATAAGGTTGTCCCCCCTGGAGAGCTGCTAAAAGTATCTCGGGCATGGGCTCTAGACATTGCTGAGGGGCATAAACCCCGAAGGCGTTCTCTTCACTTGAATGACAAGATTGGGCCTCCTTCTGAAGCATGTGAGGCAATCATGGTAGCTAGAAAACAGATAAAACAGACAATGAAAAACATGCCTCAGCACCAAGCATGCCTTGACGTTATTGAGACGGGTATTGTTCATGGAGGTTATAACGGTTGCTTAAAGGTATTTGTGTTGAGTAGCTTTTTAGTTTTCAGTAATGATCCCTCTTTTGATGTATAATTACTGCTTTTGAACTTATCTTCTGTAGGAAAGAAAAGTGCTAATAGAGATGATTGGTTCCAACACCTCAAAAGGGTTAGTCCATTACTTTTTCGGTCAACAGATGGCCACCAAGGTAATTTCCTTGCTCAAAAATCTTGAATTTTGCTTGGAATGTTGTAACTGTTAGATTAGTTTGTGGAATTTAATTGCTCTGATTTTATGTTGCATTGCTGATAGGTACCTGGTGTGACTGATGTGAGACTAAAACCTAGGAAAATGAAAAAAGTTACTGTCATTGGTGGGGGTCTGATGGGATCTGGCATAGCAACATCTCTCATTCTAAGCAATGTATATGTTGTTCTCAAGGAAATCAACTCCGAATATCTTTCAAAAGGGATAAAAACTATACAGGGTGTTTTTTTATCAACTTGGAAATTAGTGTTATTCTCTAACACTTTCCAAATGTTAGTTTGAACAAGGTGATTTTATTTGTTAATTTGTGGTTCAATTTTATATAATCAAGAAATTTTGTGTCTATTGCAGGAAATGTCAAGGGCTTAGTTAATAGGGGGAAGTTGTCGCCAGAAAAAGCAGAGAAAGCCATTAAGCTACTTAAAGGTGTTCTGGATTATGATGAATTCAAAGATGTTGACATGGTCATTGAGGTAGATGGTTCTGCATCTTAGCTCCCAGCTGTTCTATATACTTTTGCAAGACAAACTTTTGTATCCAATTCATACTTTCCTTTAACTTCTACTTATTTGCAGGCTGTTATTGAGAAAATACCACTTAAACAAAGTATATTCAGTGACATTGAGAAAATTTGCCCTAAACACTGCATCTTGGCGACTAACACATCAACTATTGACCTCAATATCGTTGGAGAGAGGACAAAGTCTCAAGATCTTATTGTAGGGGCACATTTGTTTAGGTTATAACTTTTCCATTGCTAATCAAAAAGCACCCTAATCTTTGGGGAAATTTTGCATTTTTTGTAAAAGTGAGACTCTGTTTGCCTTTTGTTTACACATTTGAATTTTCTTGACACTCAAAATAAGTTGGCATGTTTTGATATAGGAGTTTTGGTAAACACTCTTTTTTTTGTTGTTGTTTGAGTTGCTTTCTAAGAGCTGTGAAGGGAATGTTCTTGTCTTCTTTGTTACTTTCTCACCCTCTACCAACAACAGCTCAATTCATTTTCAGAGTTTCTTCTGTTGTGGGAAAACTTCTTTTTATTGAGCGAATGAGGGAAAACTTTTCATTTTTGTGTTTCTGACCTTATTCTTGACTAAATATTGGTTGTGTGATGAACAATCCTGCGCATATAATGCCTTTTCTGGAAATTGTTCGGACAGAAAAGACATCGCCCAAGTAATACTTGATCTTATAACAGTGGGTAAAGCAATGAAGAAAGTTCCTGTTGTGGTTGGCAACTGCACTGGTTTTGCAGTCAATAGGAACTTCTTCCCATACTTCATGAGTGCACACCTTCTAGTTAATCTGGGAGTCGACCTTTTCCGGGTTGACAAGGCCATTACAGACTTTGGCATGCCAATTAGCCCTTTCATGTAAGTTCAAATTTAACTTTGTCTTGCTAATTGGTGAGAAATCTTGGGGTGTTCCTACACCAAAAACAAACTGCATTCAAGTCTTGAATGTCATCTTTTCCTTCCTGATACTTTCATGCAATATGTGATCTTGAATCTATCTTATGTAAAATATTCGTCATCATTAGTCATTTAAACGGAAAATGAAATTTCTTACCCACAAACCTTGAAAAATGAAAAGTGTTTGATTTCATTGATGGCTACAAGACGTTGCTGGTTATGGCGTGTGTTTAGCTGATGGGAATGAACTGGCAACTACATTCTCTGACCGCTCATTCAGATCTCCATTGCTCGAGCTTTTAATGAAAACTGGAAGACATGGTAAAATCTCGCAGTTTTGAATCCATGTACTTATGATGCTCGTATCTCATCAAACAATTTTTTGTTTCTCCATGCAGGGAAAGCCAATGGAAAGGGATATTATCTGTATGAAAAGGGCAGCAAACCAAAGCCTCACATTTCTATTCTTCCCATCCTTGAAGAGTCCAGAAGAATAACCAACATCATGCCAAACAGAAAGGTATAACTTGTAATTGGGGAGACTCGATGAATGAAATGAAGTTCTATGATGCCGGAAATGTGGTTAAAACAAAGTTTTGTGTTGTTTCCTGTACAGCCCATATCAGTGTCTGATCAAGAAATAGTGGAGATGGTGTTGTTTTCAGTAGTGAACGAGGATTGTCGTGTGTTGGATGAAGGGGTTGTCTTTCGAGCATCGGATCTTGATGTATCATCTATTTTCGGAATGAGCTTCCCTTCATACAGGTCAGTTTTGGTTTCTTATATGAAACTGAATTTGCTTGGTGTCTTTCAATTAGATTTTGTGGTATTCTTAGATGAAATTGGCTTTGGTTGGTGACATGGTGTGTTAATTATCAGGGGTGGCATTGTATTCTGGGCCGATACCGTGGGGCCACGTCATGTATATGAAAGCTTGAAGAAGTGGACAACTTTAAATGGCAACTTCTTTAAGCCCTCAAGATACTTGGAAGAAAGAGTAGCCAAGGGCATTCCACTGGTAAGATCATTCTTCCTCTTTCAAAGAAACTTTACAGAACTTGCTCTCATCAAAATGTGACCTTTGTTGGATAGTACACACTGAGTGTAGCCAATCGCATTGGATATTACCAAGAAAATTTCAACTCAAAACCAAAAAGTAGCAGAGTTTACAACTATGAAACCCATATAATCTTAATCCATAATCAAGGGTGTTTGTTTAGCCCAATTTTGTGTTTTTAATTTTAAAACAGTTTTTTTTTTTACAATTATTAAAATAATTATTTCAAAATATTTTTATACACTTGAAGTCACTAACTAAAGTTTGAAACTGAGAAGTGTAAGGGGGAGCCAGGCCTAGTTTCCAAGCCTAGCATAATGGCTCAGTTAAGTTTCATCCCAAAACCAATTGGTGAGAGCATTGAGCCATAAACTTATATACTAGCTTGTTTATATCCACAAAGAACTCCCAACAAGAACAAAGTGTTTTCAAAAACTGGAAACTCAAAGCTAAACCAAACTAGTTTTAAGTAACCTGTAAATGACTCGAGCTCAAAGGTTCCCTAATGAATACAAGTTACATAGCATACATGGCCTGATTGATAGCTTTAGTTTGACTATACATTCTATGCATTGTGCTTTCTATGCAGAGTACAACTGGTTCATCGTCACCCACATCAAGATCACGCATTTGATGATGTGAAGACACCATTTCAAATGGAATTTGGAAGCTATGAAGCAGAGGATGAAATGATTGAGGAAGTCTTAGACCGACAAGCTAAATTTTGGGTTTTGATTATAAAAAATACCAATGTAGAACTTTAAGTAATAACATCGGTCATACATATTCACCTTGAAAGAATGCAAGAGAATTGTTAACTTTCGAATTTACATGTATCCCTTTCCATTGGCTTTCGTAATAACATCGGTCATACATATTCAACTTTTTTTGGTTTTGAGTTTCCCCGATCTGATGAAATAGGATGAATTGAAATTTTCTTGGCAAAATCCAATATGATTGGGTATACTCAATGTGGGTTTACATCTAAGCTCACATTTTGATGAGAGCAAGTTTTGTAAAATTTCGTTGAGAGAGGAAGAATGATCTTATACCAGTGGAATGCCCTTGGTTACTCTTTCTTCCAAGTATCTTGAGGGCTTAAAGAAGTTGCCTTACTAAGTTGTCCACTTCTTCAAGCTTTCATATACATGACGTAGCCGACGACATCCGCCAAAAACACAATGCCACCCTTAATAATTAAGACACCATGTCACCAACCAAAGCCAGTTTCATCTAAGAATGCCACAAAGTCTAATTGAAAGTCAGTTTCATCTAAGAATACCACAAAATCCGATTGAAAGTAAGAGACAGATAGTATATGTTTAGAATAGTGTTATAATCAGGTGTATGTTAGCATATAATGTGGCGCATGATAGCTCTTTAGAGAACATAGATAAAAGCCTTGTCGTTTTGTTATTGTGATCTTACGGGTGATTAGCATTTTCCCTCCAGAGACTTCCTCTGGTTATCTTCTAAAACACGTTTGCACCTTTTCTTCACATCAATACTACTCGTCTTGATTCTTGATTGATTTCTTTATACTTGAGGTAGATCTCAAGTATTCACATGGTATCAGAGCTATAATTGAGAAATTGTTCTTAATTTGAGGAGGAAAACTTGCTACACTGGTCCGAGGCGTTTACGAAGGAGGATACTTTGGTGTTGATTCAGATTCGTGGAATTTGACAAATCGAAGACTAGATCGGAATCATGAAGGGAATTGAGAATGATAATCTCACGATCAAAAGGAGGATTCCATCGGTAGGTGACAATTTTGGATCAGGATCGTTCGCGAATGCTAATGGAAGAAACTATTCAGATCCGCTTTTGCTTTCCAACTCAGACCATCCAGGTATGCAACTGGTGCTATACTCTTCCATGAATCCAATTTTCAGAATTGGAGTAGAAGTGTTAAGATGGCTTAAGGCGCGAAACTAAAGCTAGGGCTTATTAACGACTCTTGCTCGAAACCTGATGCAACTTCTAAGGATTATCAGCACTGGATTAGATGTGATTATATGGTGATGTGTTGGCTGATAAATTCTATGACCGGTGAGGTTTCAAAGAATTTTCTTTATGTGCGATCTGCTAGAGAATTGTGGACTGAAATTCTTGAACGCTTTGCTGAGTCCAATGCTCCTCTCATTTATCAGTTACAGAGGGAACTTAGCAATGTTAAACAAGAGAATACGTTAGTAGCAACTTATTATAGCATATTAGATAAGTTGTGGGATGAATTACAGTCTCTAGAAGGTTTTCCAGTTTGCAATTGCGGGACTATGGATAAATGTCTGTGTACTCTAATGAAAAGAATGCTTGACAAAGAAGAGGTTACTAGGTTGATGCAGGTTTTGATGGGATTAGATGATGTATATGAGAATGCAAGATGCAATATTCTGTCAATGGATCCTCTTCCAAATGTGAACAAGGCCTTTCAAATGATCACAAGGATTGAGAGGCAAAAGGGAATCACATCAGTTGGTAATGTTGTGCATAATATGCTAAATGCATGTAAGTTTTCAGATGGACAAGGAAATGGGAAGACTGTTGAGGGCAAGAAAGGAAGTTCTTCTAGTAGTGTGATGCCTTATCCTAGTGGATATGGAAAAAAAAAAGATTTCAAGAGAACCATGTATGATAAGAAATTTGATCATTGCAATGAGAGAGGTCATGTTAAGGAGACATGCTTCAAGATAATTGGTTATCCTGACTAGTACAAGGGATCTAAGGACAAAAATTCAGAGAAGATGGCAGCAAATGTTCGAGTTATAGAGCAAGGAAACATGATTGAACAATCCTCTAGACCAAGAGACAAATACTGGTGTTCCAGATCAGGCCTTGGTTAATGCTGTTTTTGGAGAGTTGTTGAAGATGATGAAGAGAAAGGTTAACGGAGAAGGTGGCAACTCTGGACATGGTGGAAGTACGAATTTTTCAAGTAATCATAAAGTCCGACTTAATATGACTAAGTCAAAGGGATGTGGTCACATGTGGATAGTAGATTCAGGGGCCACATACCACATTACTTTTGATAGAAATTTATTCACTGAATTACATCTTCTCGACAAGGATGTGCTTATTGGACTTCTTGATGGTACAACACAACACATTACATATTGTGGGACAGTGAATTTGATTGAGAATCTAATCATACATGATGTTTTATATCTAGCAACTTTCAAACATAGCCTATTGTCAGTACCAAGGCTGCTTTCTAAGGGTTTGATCTTTGTTTTCTTTCCTCAATATTGCATACTTCAGGAGCTATCAACTAAGAAGGTTCTAGCTCAAGTGAAGAAAGAAGGAGGCTTATACAGATTTGTTGTTGAAGTTGAAAATGGTGTTTTTATTACAAAGACAGTTCAAGTGCAGAATGAACATGTTATTTTCCAAAAATTGAATAATTCATCAAACTCTATTACTTCAGTTGACGATTCCTTTGAATTACTACATGCTAAGCTTGGACATGCATCTTTGGATAAGATGAAGCATTTGTCAATTTGTAGTTGTAAAACTTTGCAATAGTTTGATTGTCATGTGTGTGTTTTGTCAAAACATCATAAGTTGCCCTTTAATAGAAGTCAATCTATAGCTTCTGAGCATTTTGAATTAGTCTACATGGATTTATGGGTCCATACATGGCACCATCTTTGTGTGGGGCAAGATATTTTCTCACGGTTCTAGATGATAATACAAGAGCTACTTGGACTTTTCTGTTTGCCACAAAGGAGCAGGTTTTTAAAATGATTAAATGCATAATAGCATTTGTAGAAATTAAGTATAGTAAAGTGATTAAGACATTAAGGATAGAAAATGGGATTGAATTCATGCAAGGTATGGTGAGTGACTTGCTTTCAGAGAAGGGTATAGTTCATCAAAGGTCAGCTCTGGGGGTTCCACAACAAAATGGAAGGGTTGAGAGAAAACATAGGCATTTAGTGGAAATGGCAAGGGCAATGAGATTGCATGCTAATTTACCAGTCAAGTTTTAGGGAGAGTGCATATTAGCAGCAACTCATGTCATCAATAGATTGCCATCTGCAGTTATTCATTGGAAAACACCCTATCAACTTCTTTATGGGAGTGCACCTGTTTTTGATGATTTGCATGTTATGGGTTATTGTGTTATGACTTGAAATCAAAGACAGAGAGGAAAGCTTGATGCCACAACCAAAGAGTGTATGTTTTTAGGTTATTCACTAGGTCAAAAAGCTTATAAGCCTTATGATTTACATAGTCACAAGATGATTATAGGGATACATGTTCTTTTTCGAGAGAGTTTTTCCTTACAAGGAATCAGTTCCTAGTCCACCAACAAAGGTTCAACTACCTTTGGTCTCACCTGCCCCTGATGTTCATGATGATTATGTTACTAGGATTAATTCTTATCCCTCGTTAAAGTCTTATGATGGTGATTCTCATGGTACTTCCAGTCAGATGAGAGAAATCAGACTTGAGTGTGATAACAATGTGTCAGATTCAAGACGCTTGTCTTTTCCAACTTCTAATTTTTTAGAAGAACATAATCAGGAAGATCAGTTATCTCAATCAAAAGGAGTTAAAGAGATGCCAGTTTAGGTTCCTTTGGTTTTTCCTTCACCTCTTCCACCTAGACCTATCCAAAGGCCTTGGAAATATGATGATTATGCGCGTGGGAAAATGCATAGGAAGAATATTGGTTTTGATTCTGTTTCTCAAACTTTCGGTACAATGGTTTTGCCAAAATTGAATAAGTTTTTCCACTGAGTATGTGGCCTCATTGTGTAATGTCTTATCAGTGGTAGAACATGTCACTTATGCATAGGTTGTTCGATATCCACGCTAGATACATGCCATGAACAAGGAGTTAGATGCCCTAGAAACTAATCATACTTGGGATCTTACTAAGCTACCCATAGGAAAGAAAGCAATAGGATATAAATGTGTTTATAAGATCGAGTTTAGAGCTAATGGGACAGTGGAAAGGCTAAGGCCAGGCTCGTGGTAAAATGATACAACCAGGTAAAAGACAAAGACTTTAAGTACACATTTTCTCCAGAAGTTAAATTTACCACGGTAAGCGTGCTTTTGGGTATTAGCTTCAACAACATCATGGCTTATTTATTAATTAGATATTAACAATGTTGGAATCAATTTCCATTTATATGTTTTCCTCTTCTACCCCTTAACTGTTTTTGTCCTTTCCATTTACAATTGCAAGCTGCCTGCGTGCAGACACCACCACTAGGGCACCATGGGTGCACCCACCTAGTTGTCCTTTCTTTTTGTCTTGTAGCCTGTGTGGCATTGGTCCCCTGGGTATATATGATTGTAACAAACCCTATCAATGAATCAGAGAACAATCTTCTCCCTTTCTCTCCTTTTGAGAGCTTTGTGCCACCTTTCATGGCTTGTTTTTCATCTTCATACAACATGGTATCAAAGCTTTGAGGTTTTGATCCCCAGAAAACTTTTTCGATCATTCCATAGATCGCTTCATTTCCTGCAACAGCATGGTAACCAAAAATGGCGGACGAAAACATGGCGGACGAAAACATTGATCACAACGATCCTCTGTTCTGCATTCCAATGATCACCCCGGACTATCGTTGGTTCCACAAGCATTTGATGGGACAAGCTTCGGAGAATGGAGGATCTCTCTGTACACGGCACTCTCGGCGAAGAACAAGGCGAGCTTCGTCAATGCAGCCTTGGCTAGAACTCCAAAAACCGACCCGAGATGTGATAGATGGGAACGCTGCAACAGCATGGTAACCATGTGGATCCTGAACGCACTCAGTCCTGATATCAGGCGAAGCTTTCTTTACGTAGACATAGCTTGAGGGATATGGGACGACTTGGTAGCTCGTTACGGACAGGTCAGTGGAGCACAACTCTATTCTCTTGAGAAAGAGCTTAGCGCCCTAAACCAGGGTTCGAGCTCCATTGCTGCCTATTTCACCAGATTCAAGGCACTTTGGGATGAGCTAAGTGCGATGCGTCAATATCCACCTTGTACATGTGGATGCGTTCAAGCAATTGTGAAGAATGATGAGGAGAGGAAACTCATTCATTTCTTAATGGGGCTGAATGAACAATATACCACAGTTAGAGGAGGAATTCTCATGATTAAGCCTTTGCCCACACTTAGTGCAGCATATCCCACACTTTTGCAAGAAGAGAAACAAAGAGAAATGCATTGCACTGTCCAGATACAAGGTGAGTTGGCCTCGATGAAAGTCAGTGCGAATGTCATGAGTAGAAGCTCCGAGGGTCATAGAGGAAATGAAGAAAGGGGATCGCTGTATTGTACAAACTGCAAGAAGATGAACCACAACGTGGATAAGTGTTATCACTTGATTGGATTTCCTCCCGGCTACAAGGAACACAAGAACAGGAAGCCAGAGCAAGGAAAGAAGTTCTCAGGGAATGCTAGTGGGAGTGAGCTGACCTCTGAACAGATTTCAAGCCTTCTAGGACTCCTGAATTCAGAAAACAAGAAGGGAAAAGGAGTAGCTCGAGATGACTTTGCAGGGTTCGCAGGTAATTCACTTGTCTCGAACATATTTGATAAGAAAAGCACCTGGATTATAGACAGTGGCGCGAGTTGCCATATGTGTGGTGACATGAATCTGTTTGAAACCACTAGAAGGTTGATTAAGCCTTTTATTGTCACTTTGCCCACAAAGGAAACAACCATGGTTGACATGGATGGGTCAATTCGTTTGATGCCTGAATTAGTACTGAGGGATGTATTATATGTAGCTAATTTCAGTTGCAACTTAATATCAGTGGGCAAGTTGATCAAAGATATGTCTTGTAATGTGCTATTTACTCCTACGAGGTGTATGTTACAGGATCCTTCTATGAAGACAATTTTGGAGGTTGGTGAGAACAAGAATGATCTGTTTTTTCTCAGCACAAGGCCGCAGCAGGATGAAGTTAACAAGTCAGCAAATAACTCAGTAGCTTCAGCTAGTAATTCAGTAGATTTAAGTAAGAAAATTGACCTCAACACTTGGCATACAAGGTTGGGTCATTTGCCTTTCTATAAGCTTAGCTCTTTGCCTTTTGTTCATGGAGACAAATCAGAAATTCTACCTTGTGTTATTTGTGCCAAATCAAGGCAAAGTAGACTCCCCTTTTCATCTAGCATTATAAGCTCTTCTAGTGCTTTTCAGCTTATACATGTAGACCTCTGGGGTCCTTATCACACTCAAACCTATAATGGTTATAAATATTTTATTACAATTGTTGATGATTTTACTCGATTAACTTGGATTCATCTCTCTTCAACTAAAAGCAATGCATCCAGTGTTCTGAAAAGTTTTGTAGCTATGGTGGAAACTCAGTTTGGGAAGAAGCTGCAAGTGGTAAGATCGGATAATGCCCTGGAACTTGGAGGAAGCAGAGAAATGTCAGAGTACTTTGCAGAAAGAGGGATTAAACATAAGACATCATGTGTAGC
This sequence comes from Fallopia convolvulus, assembly GCA_964016875.1. NCBI lineage: Eukaryota > Viridiplantae > Streptophyta > Magnoliopsida > Caryophyllales > Polygonaceae > Fallopia > Fallopia convolvulus. Next base: position 11,218,850 of record OZ024732.1, read on the forward strand.
TACACCTCAACAGAATGGAGTAGTGGAGAGAAAACACAAGCACGTCCTTGAAATTGCATGAGCCTTGATGTTTCAGTCCAAGTTACCAATCAGCTTTTGGGGAGAAAGTGTGCTAACAACCACATATGCTATCAACAAGCTTCCATCAAAATTGCTCAAAGACAAGAGCCCATATGAGCTTCTACACCATAAAAGGCCAAGTTATGATCACATCAGAAACTTTGGGTGCCTTTGCTTTGCTTCCACCCTAAGGCAAGGGAGAGATAAGTTCCAGGCTAAGGCCTCACCTTGCATCTTTCTTGGTTACCCATTTGGGAAGAAGGCATACAAGCTTTACAACCTTGAAACCAAACAAGTGTTTTCTTCACGAGATGTTGTATTCCATGAAAACATATTCCCTTTTCATGACCCTTCATTCAAAGAATACATGCCAACCAATCCCTTTCCTACCACACCACTGCCTAGTGATGATGATTCCATGGAAGGTTCATCTCCAGTTCTTCCTGATATTGCAGATGTCAATCAAGGTGAACAAGAACGTGCACCTAGGAGATCCAATAGAGCACATGTGCCACCAACCTATCTGTTAGATTATGTATGCACTGTAGTACACGGCAATCATCATTTCTGTGGTCACACCTTGACATCCAACATCTCATTCTCTCATGTGTCACAGATCTCTCACACTTGTCCAGAAACTGAACCACTCAGCTATGAACAAGCATGCGGGTTTGATGTTTGGAGAAAAACCATGACAGATGAGTTTCAGCCTTAAGTGCCAATGACACTTGGGAAGTTGTTGATATGCCAAAAGGGAAGAAAGCCATCACTTGCAAGTGGGTGTACAAGATCAAAAGAAGATCAGATGGAACTGTAGAAAGATGCAAAGCTAGATTGGTTGTTCGGGGTTTCACCCAAAAGGAGGGCATAGACTACACAGAAACCTTCTCACCAGTTATAAAGATGACAACAATAAGAGCCTTGATCTCAGTTGTGTTGAACAAGAATTGGCATATATCACAATTAGATGTGAACAATGCTTTTCTACATGGAGATCTACATGAAGAGGTCTACATGAAGATACCACAAGGCCTTACAATTGACAAAACAGATAAAGTATGTAGGCTCAAGAAATCCTTGTATGGCCTAAAACAAGCATCAAGACAGTGGTATGCCAAGTTGTCATCTTACTTGAAGTCAAGAGGCTTCACTCAATCCATGAATGATTATTCATTGTTCTCAAAGAAGACAGAGCATTCCATAGTGCTTGTTGTTGTTTATGTGGACGACATACTTTTAACTAGGAATGATGCAACAAAGATTGATGAGCTGAAGACCCATCTAGACAAAGCTCTTAAGATCAAGGATCTTGGAGAACTTCACTTCTTCTTAGGCATCGAGTTCACCAAGACTTCAAATGGTTTGCTTATGAGCCAGCAAAAGTTCATTTCTGAAATGGTGAGTGACTTCAAATGTGATGATTCCATACATGTAGTGAGTCCACTCGACCCAAGAGCAAGACTCTCTCCCGATGATGGAGAGTTGTTGGTTGATGCCCTTCCATATAGGCAATTAGTTGGGAAACTAAAGTTCCTTGTAAACACTCGCCTTGATATTGCATACTCAGTGCAACTGTTGAGTCAGTTTAACAACGCTCCAAGGGAACCACACATGAAGGCAGCCTTACATGTTCTATCTTATTTAAAAGGTAGTATATCCAAGGCTATCCTACTGAACAACCGTGAAGACATGGAAGTGATAGCCTATTGCGATGCAGATTGGGCCACCTGCCCCCACTCCAGAAAGTCAGTGAGTGGGTTTGTCATCCTATTTGGAGGAAGTCTAGTATCATGGAAGTCCAAGAAGCAACAAAGTGTATCACTGTCGTCAACTGAGGCAAAATACAGATCGATTAGAAGAGTCTGTGCAGAATTGGCCTGGTTAAGCAGGTTGTTCCCTGAGCTTGGACTAAAACGCATTAAACCAATTCCAATCAAGTGTGACAATCAGACTGCAATTTACATAGCTCGCAATCTAGTGTTCCATGAGCGCACAAAACACATCGAGCTAGATTGCCATTTTGCTTGAGAAAAGTTGCTTGAAGGGCTGATCTCCTTGTCTCATGTTACAACTACTTTGCAGCTTGCGGATTGCTTTACAAAAGCAGTTCCAGGATCTCATTTGAGGGTTGTGCTTCCCAAGATCGGGATGGTTGAACCACCTCCATCTTGAGGGGGGTGTTGAAATCAATTTCCATTTATATGTTTTCCTCTTCTACCCCTTAACTTTTTTTGTCCTTTCCATTTAGAATTGCAAACTGCCTGTGTGCAAACACCACCACCAGGGCACCATGGGTGCACCCACCTAGCTATCCTTTCTTTTTGTCTCGTAGCCTGCGTGGCATTGGTCCCCTTGTTGGGTATATATGATTGTAACAAACCCTATCAATGAATCAGAGAACAATCTTCTCCCTTTCTCTTCTTTTGAGAGCTTTTTGTCGCCTTTCATGGCTTGCTTTTCATCTTCATACAACAAACAATGCTTTAAAGGTGTATCTATAAAGTTTTTTAACTAGTCTACCGTATGAGGATCGTATATGGGTTTGTGATCAAGTGGTTTGGCTCTTAATTAATTAATTAAGTTGTTAGACGTCACTTTGTCAGGTAGTATTAATCGTTTCCAACAATTAATTATGCTGCATGTGTTTTGTTAGACGCCACTTTTTTTTTGATAAATGTTAGACGCCCCTTGGTTAAGAGTCGGTTGTTATTTTTGTTAATTAGGCTAGAATCGTGTGTTGATTAGGTTTACGGGTAGACTAGTTAGTTAATGGAAAATTATAAGAGGTTGTTAAGTTATTTTTGTTAAAGAGCTGCTTGAACAAAATTATTTCAAAGAGCCAAAGTGCGTTTTTGCCGGGGAGGCTTATAATGGATAATGTGCTTGCAGCGTTTGAAATATTCCATCACATGAAGCATAAAACTCAAGGGAGGCAGGGGTACATGGCACTTAAGCTCGACATGGCGAAGGCTTACGATCGAGTAGAGTGGCCTTTTCTAGAACATAGTATGCGGCGCATTGGTTTTGCTGAGGAGTGGATCCGAATTATCATGCGATGTGTGACTTCCGTTTCCTTCTCGGTTTTCATGGACGGAGTCCCTTCAACGCCTTTCCTTCCATCACGAGGACTGCGACAGGGGGATCCCCTATCGCCTTACCTCTTCTTGATGTGAGCTGAGGGCCTCTCTAGCATGCTTCGTTTGAGTGAAAATCAGGGACGGCTACAAGGCATCAGAATTGCTCGAACAGCCCCTGCAATTTCTCATTTGTTTTTTTTGTTGACGATTGCGTTTTGTTTGCAAAAGTGACCTGTCAACAGAGCTCAGAAATAGTCCAAATCCTCCACAACTATGGAGCAGCATCGGGTCGACAGGGAACTTTGCAAAGTCCGAATTGTCCTTTAGCAAAAATGTGGAAACTTGTAGGAGAATGGAAATTCAGCTTGCTCTTGGTGTACGGGAGGTTGAACGACATGAGAAATACTTGGGTCTGCCAACGATGGTGGGTCGCTCAAAAAAAGAGATTTTCAGCAATGTCAAGGAGCGTGTTCTGCAGAAAATAAATGGGTGGAAGGAGAAGTCACTTTCTCGAGCTGGCAAGGAAGTCTTGATTAAATCGATAGCTCAGGCTGTTCCTCTATATACTATGTCTTGCTTTGCTCTTCCAATCTCACTCTACAAGGAAATAGAACAACTCTTATGTAAGTTTTGGTGGGGAGATGGAGGTGACAAGTCTAGAATCCATTGGCTGAAATGGAAGCGACTGTGCTTGCCCAAATGCAAAGGCGGACTTGGTTTTCGGGACATGGAGAATTTCAATCTGGCCATGCTCGCCAAACAGGGGTGGAGTCTCCTGCAGGAACCTGATTCGTTGTTAGCAAGGTTACTAAAGGCTCGATATTTTCCCAACTCCAGCTTCTTGAAGGCTTCTTTAGGCTTCCGCCCGAGCTATACATGGAGGAGTTTACTAACTGGGCGTCAAGTCTTGGAGAAAGGAATTTATTGGGGTGTTGGGAATGATGCTTCGCTTAATGGAATTTTTTTCCATTCTAGGGTCTTTGAACATTTAATTTCTACGAATAGGCTTACTTTTGAAAAATTTTCGTAGATAGGCTGGCGGGCGAGGTACGGATGAAAGTCGCTGAAAGGGATGGCGTTTTTTTATACTAAAGCCACTGATATAGACAGCGACTTTATTAAAAAAATAAAAAAACCCAAATATATGCTCTTTGTTCTGTAAAGGCATACTATATGCCCAAGTTGATGCCAACTTTTTATATAATATATAATATAATTTTTTTGGTAGAAAAAGAACATAGTATAATTCAATTAGGCATTTAGGTAGACCTGTCAAATGTGTCGGGCAGGTCGAGCGGGTCGGGTTCCGGTTAATCGGGTTCGGGTCAAAAAGGATCACAAGTCGTCGGTTCATAAAATTTCCGGGTTCATGTAGACCGGGTTGTTACGGTTTCGGGTTACTCTTTAGTCTTTACCCATTGGTTTTCGGGTTGGGTTTAAATTCCAAAAACTTCGGACGGGTCGGGTCGATTTTTCGGATCGGGTCAAATTTTAATAGGTCTTCATTTAGGCATACTATATTCCCAACCCAGGTCGATCCCATTTTCTTACATTTGTTATAAAATCTAAATTTATCAAGTTAAAACTAAACCTATTTTAACAATTATATTAAAATATAATTTATAATTTAAATTTTTTAAATAGATTTTATTCAGTAGTTCGTGACAATTTAATTATCAATTCAAACCTTCCATATATGTTGATATAATATGTGATTTTTGAATAAAAATAAAAAACAATACTTCATAAATATACTAAAAATATATAATATAGTTAAGTAGGCTTTTATGTTAGATTATTTAAATTGTCAATTGTTATCTATTTAAAAAAAAATTAATTTTTTTATTGAATTATCTTAATAGTTTTAAAATCAGAATTGGATTTAAAGACTGATAAAGTATAAAAAAAATATATTTATTAGAAATAGAAAAATCGTATAATTCTAAGTAAAAAAATCATAAGTTAAGACATAAACCAAACTAATTCAAGTGTTTGGGGTACTAATTGGAATAGTTTTTTTAGGTAACAACCAAAAGAACAAAAAATTTGGGGGCACCAAACGTATTTTTATTATAATTCTAACGGAAAAATCATCAATTAGGGTACAAATCGAACTGATTCAAGTGTTCGGAAGTATCATCCAGAATAAAAAAAAATTCAGGACAAATAAAAAAAGTAAAAAATTCAAGAGTACTAAACGAAAATTTTCTTACATATATAAGGTAATTATGTATGTAAAAAAAGGTAAATATGTTTTGTTCTTCTTAGCTTAAAAAAATTTGAAATTATTTACAAAATAGGTAAATAATTTACAAAGGTAAATAATTAACAAAAAAGGTAAATAATTTAAAAACCTAAAAAACTTAAAAAAGGTAAATAATTTACAAAATAGCATCAAAAGTTTTAAACATAAAAGGAAGTGTATGAAATTGAAATTATTTGATACTGCATGTGGTTGAATCAATGCTTGCTTACACTCATCCAAACCTAGCATCCAGCCTATATTGGGAAATTGTTTTTTGGTTAGCCTATTTTGAGAATTAATTTCTACAATGAGCCTAGTTTCGAAAAAAATTCTCTCTTATGCCTGGACTGATCGCTAGATTCCGAGACCATACAATTTCAAAGTTATGAAACAGCCTAATGAAGCTCAAAGGGACTGTAGGGTGATTGATCTGATCGATTGGTCGATGGGAATGTGGCGATCCCAGCTTGTACATCAAATGTTGGACAAGAGGATGCAGAGATTATATGCAGCTTGCGACTTGTTGATGCATCTTCGACTGATGAGCTGGTGTGGTACTACGATCAGATATTGGATGCAGAGATTATATGAAGCTTGCGACTGGTTGATGCATCAAATGTGAATCTGAGTCATGTGAGTTCTACGGTGGCATTGAAGATGGATTCCATGTTCTTTTTTCATGTCCTGAAGCTCAAAAAGTCTGGAGAAGGGTCCCTACGATCAGATATTGGGGGCTGAAAGTTAACTCTATTTATGCTTTTTTTGATCAACTTTCACTTCATGCTAGGGTGTTGGATATTGAACTTTGGGCTGTTTTGGTTTGGAGCATTTGGAATGCAAGGAACAAATGCTTTTTTGAAGGCAAAACCACTGATGCTGCGAGTCTGGTTCAACTGGCAAAAGATTTAGTGGACGATTCTCGAGCTGATCTACAGCGGGGGGCTGTTAGGATGGTGGAAAGGGTCCAGGAAAACTTTCGATGGAAACGACCCTCGACTGGAGTTATCAAAATTAATTGTGATGCATCTGTGTGAGCGGAACTAGGTTGTTCAATTGGTATTGTGGCTAGGGATGAAACTGGACTGGTTCTCTTCTATGGATCTAAATGTGTGCAACCGACTGATGAAGTGGAATTGGTGGAAGCAGAGGCTGTGCTTTGGGCAGTCTCGTGTTGTGTTGATCTGGACCTTTCACATGTTGCCTTCAAATCAGATTCTTTGTTATTGATCAAAAAGCTGAATGGAAGATGTTATGCAGGGAAGGGTGAGCTTAACAGAGTTGTGCAGCATATTAAACACTTGTGTGCTGATTTTGCTGAATGCTCATGGGAGTACACTAAGCGAGAGGCAAATTTGGTGGCTCATTATGTTGCTAGTCTGAGACCTCTTTCTACTATGTTTGTTTTGTTTCCTGTTCATTTCCCTCTTTATTTGCATACTTTGTTATCTGCAGATGCTTTAGATTGAATGAATTTGTTTTTTGGGGCTCAAAAAAAAAAGTGAGTGGGGTCTATTTACGTGTAGGAGGATGTTAGATTAAGTCAGTAGGTTAATTTTGTCTCTTATGAAATTAGTTGACTAGATAACTTAACAATTTTAGTCTAGTATTCAAGTTAAGCAGATCAAGAATTTAGGCTTTATGGAATTTCGATTCAAATCGACGATTTTGACATACACAATTTTAGGCTTTGTTAGATTAATTCAGAAGGTTAATTGTGCTAATTGTATGAGTAAATTGTTTTATTTTTAGGTTCGGTGCCGATATTATTTGCATAAATTTGGTTTTCAGTTTTCACGCATTCAGCAATCGGCACCGAGTTAGATGTTCAAGATTACATTAAAAAAAAAATTTAATGGCCCGACGAACTTGGATCAAATTAAGATTTCGGTGCTTCATTTATAAGAAGTCAGTACACACACTAGTGTGTTTCATTAGTTGATGGAAATTAGTTTTTAGGTAAAAAATTAGTATTTTTTATGATTTAAAAAACGTAAAAAATAGAAAAATGTATGAATTTTAAGATTATTAAATGAAAGTAGTTTTGGGGAACTAACGAAATACAGTAAATTTCACATGAAGTTCTGTGGGAGTTTGATGCACATTACGCATTGTCTTAAAATCAACGTGATAATGGATATTTTAAGATAAGATTTTGGTTTTGTTTTAATCTACTCACTAGATATTTTGTGTATAATTGAAATTTTAATTGGAAATTTTGTCTTTTGTTTCATGTTAATTTCAGGTCTTGATTAGATCATGATCGGATATAAAAATTAAATTTTTTATAATACTTCCTACTCAGTTAGGAAATAAATGGACAATATGCTAAGATAAGATTTTATTCATTTAATTGGATGATATTATGATATTATCTATAAAATAGCTTCCTACGCAGTTAGGAAATAAATGAACAATAGACAATCTTGCAAGCCAAGCATTTGTAGACCATGAGATGCATTTACTACTTTGCACACTTAGCTTCAATATTTAGTGTTGAGAAAACGCAACTAGGGTCGAAAGTGAATATCACTTTGCGTGCCTTAAACAACTTAAAGACTATGAGAATTGAGAAGCTCTTCTAACAACTTGAAAATATTCATGGTGATGCTTATTACACAATTAAATTGTGATATCTCTGATCCTGCAATTGTAAGCAAAACAACTTGTTGCATATGCATACTTGAAAAATTGAACATAGCAACCCATCTCCTTGCTTCGCGGAGGATAATTCCAAAGTGCAGTTGAAGTTTCACTAAGCGCATATCAATCCAATTACTATTAGCAAATGATTCAAACTCTTCATCATAGTTTGTTGAGCAATCCAAAAACCATCCAAAATGCTTAATTAGGAAACTCATGTTTATAGCACCTTTCCTACCCTGGGCAACAACTCCATAGCAAGACAACTTAATTTGCACCATATCAACAACAACGGGCTCATGATAAGAAAAAGATAACGAGGAATATCCTTAAAGAGTTCTCTCTGTTTCATCTAATTCAACCTCCCTTCCATAATTTGCTACATTAGAGATTTTTAAAATCACAATGCTGATTTCTCTTTGCATGAATAGAAGTAGCACAATCTCCATATAGATATAACGAGCTGATATAAATTCCATCTCAATAGTCAATATCAACAATATTTCCAAACAATTCAAAGTAATCCATAAGCTTGAGGAGACAAAAACCACCAAACTTTCTCTCATCTGATAAGCACATATCCTAAACACCAAACATCAACAATTTCCCACCTAGATCAAAAGGCATCATTTTACCATTTTGATGGCAAACATCTATGGTCCCCAACCAGGAACAAAACAAATCCTTCTATGCAACCCTCTACCTTATGCTGAACTTTTCCAAATTAGTGCAATAAGAACTTATAGAATTTCTTATACCTTGAAAGACTAAAGTCACCAATCATAAACTCTTCTATACCCCCGGGGTCGAAAATCACATTTCACCATTTTTATTTACCTCAACCAATTCTTGGGACTTTAGTAGATAAGTTTCAGTAGAGTAAATATCAATCCCATTTTCAGCACATAGAATTGAATGAATTCCCATCATAGAGTTCATTGATGGCCTACTATTTCCAAGTACAACCACCCCCTGCTTATTACTTTTTACTCGCTTCACCAACAAGGGGTAAATGTTGCCTTAATGTTGTTGCTAAGTATTTCACTAGATGTTGAACATTTCACACTAGGATCAAACATCACACTCTTGAACTTGTCATGTGCAACCCATATGACTCTCGAAACCGAGCAAGCAAAACTTTCAACATAATAATTTATCACAATTGGTTTGCTTCCTAAAACCAACTTTTGGAACATTGATTTTGCCTTAGTTGAGCCAAATTCTAAATCAGTTCTAGTAGAAATCAGCATATATCCCACTTAATACTAGAGTAGCACAATGAACACAAGCTGATATTACTCCTCCGGGATCAAAAGACATTACTCTCATGTGATCCATGGTGATTCCCCCTTGTGTGGGAAACTTAGTTAACACTATAATCAAATTAATGAGCTCACTCTTAACAATTAATAATGCTTTATCCGCTTCTGGATCACTTACCTTAAAAACTTTCAAGCTCAACTTACCTTTGTTTGAGGCCATATGAGAAGAAACAAATATCAACTACATTTTCTATTTGATCCAACTTCTTTGGTTCAGGGCTGCCCAATGCTCTCGACATTTCATCGAACACTTGGTGGGAAACCAAGTCTGCATCCTCTTTTTCAAAACTTGACTCATCAATTGCCTCCATTTGAACTAGTTCTTCCTCAATTACCACATCATCATCAAATTCCACCGATATTTGCTCCTCATCAGCTGGCATTTCTTTGAGCACCTAGGGGACGGCTGAGTTTGTGCATTCCAGGAGCTCAATACAACCTTCAATCGTGCCAAACAACTTGAGCAAATTACCGAATGCCTCATGGTCTTGATTCTCTAAGTCTCAGGAATCCTTTCAAACAAATCCGAGAAGACCACACAACCATTTGAACTTTCGGTGACTTGAATAAGGGGTAAGTTGAAGTGTTTGGCGATGAAATCCTTCAACTCTAAGATTATACTGATGCTCTTGCACGTCTCCTTGAAGCTTTTTCCAACCCTAACATAGAACTATAGAAGTGCTCATCCTCCATGTTGGATTCCGTTGCAGCAGGTCGGAGGCTCCAAATCTCTGATACCAATGAAATGGGAAAACCGGTCGAGAAGATAAATCCAATCTAGGAACTCCAATGAACTTGAAGATTACCAATGAAACGGGAAAACCGACCAAGAAGATAAATCCAATCTAGGAGCGCCAATGAACCCAAAGATCGGTGTCCCAAGCCTAGAAATCAACTATGAATTGAGAAGAGTTTATTCACAAGTGATTGGTGACATAAAAGCAAAATTGAGAGAGTTTATGAGATTGGAAGTTTGTTTCTAAGTTTGATTGACGATATTATAGCCTTCAAAGGGCTTTAATACAGGGAAGGAGTTGAACCGAAACAAACCATATATAGTAAATCATAAGCATAAACTCAGTCTAATAATCCTATAACAGTTAACGACCTATTGCGCTCGAAAATTATCAACTTGTTTAGAGGAAGAATCGAGCGACTTTGAATTTGAGCTTTTATATGCCTCTATCACCAGGAATAAATTTGCGGAAAAATCGAGCGATTTTAGTTGTGAACGCGGAAATTGTTGTGCCAATCGGCATAGTTGGTGTAGACCAAATTAATGTTGAATATAAGGAAGAGAGGCTTGATTTACCTATTCCGGAAGATCTCCAGTTCATCATCAAAGATCGGCGACGAATACAGTGAAGAAAATATCGACGGAGCTTTTATATCGGGTAAATCAAGGGCAAAATGGTACTTTCCATGCCACTTAACAGAATTTTGGACGAAAGACTAGCATGGGTGGCTCTCTCTGGTAACGGAATGGTTTTATTAGGTGGTTCCTTAAACTTTGACTTTTAACGAGTGTTTTGGTGTGGAGTGACTTATTTAAGGGGTGGTTTTATGTGATTCGGCCTTTTTCATAATTATTTAAAATATCGCTTTTTGATATTAATTTAATTCATAATATCAATAAAATAATTATTATTTTAAATGATAAGGATATGACAACTTTTAATGGTTTTAGATATTTATTTAAATTTATTTATATAAAATATTTATATGATTATTTATCGTGAATGATTGATATATTTGAAATTTTTATTTTTATTAATGTTTTTTAAACAAAATCAGGTTATTTCGTAAATGGAAATTTATATTGTGTGCTCATTGGCCATATAATAAAGATACTAATTTTAGTAAATATAATTATTTTTTGTTAATTATAATTTTTTTAAAAGGATTTATCAATTTCAATTTATAAAATGATTTTTAAATAATTTCTAAATTTTTTTTGATAAGGTAAGAATTAGGAGGACCCTAAGGAGGGCGTCCTAGAGCATCTTGCGAATGAGAACACTGAGTTCTGGATTATCCAACATGATATTTGTAGGGATGTTGTGACCCAGCTTAGCAATTTTATCGGCCAAATAATTTCTAAAATTAATATAGTTATTTGTCGGATATCTTTCTTTTTATATTAAGTATATGGGTGTATATTATTTTATATATGACGGGCCTTCCATGAGGATAAAAAAAAAATATAACGCGCCTTGTATATAATTGCATCAGTTTCCATCTTCTTTTCCATTCATTGTACGCCGCACCTGCATCAAATTGGTCACCAACGATCAAACAACTATATATGCAGATGGAGGGTACCGTCCGGTGCGCAGCCAATTACGTTCCCCTGCCTCCTATCAGTTTCTTGGAGAGAGCCGCTCTTGTTTACAGCGACGCCCCGTCACTCGTCTACGGACATCTTAGCTTCACCTGGACCCAAACTCTCCACCGATGCAAAAGCCTCGCATCCTCGTTGGTCCACCTCGGCGTTTCCTATGGCCACGTCGTGAGTCGATCTCCTTTCACTTTCCCCAATCTCTCTTTAGGCTTAATTCTTGCATCCAAATATATATTAAGAACACGTACAATCTCTAATCTCTTGTACATATTTTGAATCCATGAAGGTGGCAGCGTTCCTGCCTAACACGCCACCCATGTACGAGCTACATTTTGGGGTGCCTATGGCGGGCGCCGTTCTCTGCACGCTCAACACCCGTCACAACTCATCCATGGTCTCGGTGCTTCTCCGACACTCCGAAGCCAAGCTCGTGTTCGTCGACCACCAATTCCTCGACACCGTCCTCGGAGCCATCAAAATCCTCTCCAAAACCACCTCCAATATTAATCTCCCTTCGATCGTGGTCGTTCACGACCCGCTACGACCAACCCCGTCCATGAAAGACCATCTAGAGTACGAGTCTCTCTTATCAAGAGGAAAGCCAGAGACCTTCGAAGTGAGGCGACCCAAGGACGAGCGCGATCCGATCTCACTCAACTACACGTCAGGCATGACGTCGAGCCCCAAGGGAGTAGTGTACAGCCACAGGGGCGCCTACCTCAACTCATTAGCCGAGATCCTTCTGAATGAGATGGCCGGTGGAGCGTCCCGGGCCGTCTACCTATGGACGGTGCCCATGTTCCATTGTAACGGTTGGTGCCTCAGTTGGGCCACGGCCGCTCTCGGCGCCACGAACGTATGCCTCAGATCCGTCTCCGCGCCCGACATTTTCAACAACATCGTCCGCCACAAAGTGAGCCACATGGGCGGCGCCCCGACCGTTTTCAACATGATCATAAACGCGTCGCCCGCTTCGAAGAAGCCCCTTCCAAGAAAGGTTTTTGTGATGGTCGGTGGCACCCCGCTGCCCTCTCACGTGATCTCAAGAATGGAGGAGCTAGGGTTCGGCATCACCCATACGTACGGGCTGACCGAGGTGTACGGGCCCGGCACGGTATGCGCACAGAAGCCCGGGTGGGAGTCGTTGCCGTTCGAGGAGAGGGCGAGGATGAACACGCGTCAGGGGGTCAACCTGGCTACGATGGAAGGGGTCGATGTGAAGGACCCGGTCACCATGAGAAGCGTGGCCTGGGACGGAAAGACGATGGTCGAGGTCATGTTTAGAGGGAACATGGTGATGAGCGGCTACTTTAAAGACGAGAAGGCGACCTTGGAGGCGCTCAAGGGAGGATGGTTTAGGACAGGGGATCTCGGGGTTAGGCACGCGGATGGGTATGTTGAGCTGAAGGACCGTTCCAAGGATATTATAATTTCCGGTGGGGAGAATGTGAGCTCGATCGAGGTGGAGTCCGTGTTGTTCAAGTATCCGGGTGTTGAGGAAGTGGCGGTGGTGGGTAGGCCGGATGATCACTGGGGAGAGACGCCTTGTGCTTTTGTGCAGTTGAAGGATGGATGCGGTGTCCACGACGTCAGTGAAGCGCAAGTGATCGAGTTCTGCAGGGATCGGCTTCCGCATTACATGGCTCCGAGAACCGTGGTGTTGGTTGATCAGCTGCCCAAGATGTCCACAGGGAAGACGCAGAAGTTTTTGCTCAAGGAGAATGCCAGGGCCATGGGAAGCCTTACAAAATCCAGCAAATTATAGGCTATGTTAATTTTTTTTTTTTGGTAGAAGGAGAGGCGGTACTCTCCGTTCCCTCTAGGGGAGTTTTATTAATAATAAAAGAAAAGGGCTAAGTAGTAATCAATCGGGGGATAGCCCGGCCCCTTACATCATCAAGCAACAATAAATTAATCCCCTCTGGTGGGGCAAGCAATACATGAAAGCCTAAAGAGTAATTAAAAGCAAGATCCGCAAGACGATCCACAACAGAATTCGCATCGCGGTACACATGACGGAATTGGATAGACCAATCCCTACTAATAAAGCCTTGGCATTGCATAACCAGGCTGTACAAAGGGTGACATTTATTAATACTAGAACTAAGAAAGCGAATTACCAAAAGGGAGTCCGATTCAAGGATCACTTCGCGGAAGCCTTCTTCCCAAGCCATCTTCAAACCGCCAAGGACGCCCCATAGTTCCGCCATTGGCACCGTGCAAGACCCAACATTATGAACATAACCTTTGATCCATCTTCCCTCGCTATCTCTCAGCACTCCCCCAGCAGCGGCGTTCCCATTGACGACGGACCCATCGGAGTTGATCTTGACCCAATTATGGTTTGGCTTTTCCCAATGAACATCCTGCATAATCTTATTTAAATCACATAAGGGATGCGAAGACTTACAGCGGCAGTAATATACTCCTTTGTATGATTAATGATGTAATTCTTCTTATCCACAATTGGAGTGCCATCTCCGAAAACCGCCTCATTACGCCATCTCCAAACACTCCAAAGAGTTGTAGCAAAAGTTGCGCTCCAGTCACCAGCATCAAACTGAATCCTCTCAATCAGATTACGCCGGATCCATATAGCAAAATTCTCCTGAAAAAATTCAGCAAAAAACTCAGTAACTTTGAATTGTAACCAAATAGTAGTGACCTTAGGACAATCTCAGATGTTCGTAATCCTCATCGCCGGCCCCGCATAGAACACAACCAGCAACTCGAGAAATATGCCGACGTCTTCGTTCGGAATTTGAAAGAACTCCGCCTTTCACCGCCAACCAGACAAAACAACGAACGCTCTCCGGGACGGTCAGTTTCCAGATCCTGCGGTAGATCAGGCCATCCATGTCATTCAGATTCATGTCATTGCGCATCATCTTGTATCCAGAAGCCACCGAGTAGTTGCCATCATTCTCAAAACACCAACATAAATCATCAGCACCCAGGTGAGGCTCTTGCGCAATCGCAATAGAGGCCAGACTGAACAGAGCAGACGAAGGTAAACACGAGGCTATGGAATTCCAGTCCCAACCAACCCCATCGATCCACAGTTCACAAGCAAGAGTATTTTTATAATTGTCACTAATAGGCGAAGTAGCCAGCTCAATGAGAGGCCTGTCAAGAAGCCAAGGATCGGTCCAGAAGTGAATGGAACGACCATCTCTTAGGAGCCATTTGGTCCCCTTGGCAATAACTTCAGCTGCCCCAGTCTTGACATATTTCCAAGCTTGCGAAGCACCAGAACTACTACCAAGAGCAGCATCCACGTACTTGTTTTTAAGCACCTCAGTCCATAAATTTCCCTCTTCCATAACAAACCGCCAACTGAGCTTCCCCGCAAGAGCAATATTCAAATCATGCATAATACGAATTCCAAGGCCCCCGTGAGATTTCGGTTTGATCACCTCACTCCACGCCACCTTATGCATTCTCCTCTTTTCTCTAGAGCTTCCCCAAATAAAGCTCCTATTCACTTTGTCAATTTGATTACAAACGCTAGCCGGGAGGAGTGTGGTTGCCATCGAGTAAACCGGCAAGGAAGTTAACACTGATTTTACAAGAGTGATTCTGCTCGGGAAACTGAGCGATCTAGCTTTCCATCCTGTAAGTTTAGCGTTGAATTTATAAAGGAGCGATGAGTAAATGTGCTTATTCACCCGCTCATGAGGAATCGGCATTCCAAGGTACTTTCCGAGGTTATTAGTCACTACAAAACCACTAGCATCTTCGAGTTTCTATTTTCAACTCCCTATTGACATTCTTGGAGACGAAAATTCTAGACTTGCTAGCACTAATCTTTTGTCCTGAAGCCTTACAGAAGATATCCAAGCATTGTTTGATGATTCTAATTTGCTCAACCGATGCCTCAGCGAAAAGCATAATGTCATCGGCAAAGAACATATGCGAGAGAAGAGGACCATTCCTAGTCAATTTGATCGGTTTCAAACTCCCATTATCAACTGCATCCAATATGATATGGCTCAATCTTTCAATACAAATCAAGAATAAATACGGGTAAATAGGGTCTCCTTGACGAATTCCCCGAGATGCCGTGAATTGAGACGTCAATTCCCCGTTCCATAAAACTTGCATTTTAGGGGAGGAAACACATGCCATCACCCATTGAATCACATGGTTCGGAATCCCCAATTTAGCTAGCGATGCCTCGATGAAATCCCAATTAAGCCTATCATAAGCTTTCTCGAGGTCGAGTTTTAAGATCATCCACCCTTTAACTCCCTTTTTCGTCGCATAGAATGAACGACTTCTTGAGCAACCACAATGTTGTCGGAAATCATTCTCCCCGGGATGAAACTACCCTGAGTGGGTCCTATACAGTCTGCAAGAATGGGCTGAATTCTGTTGGCAATAATTTTCGTAATAACCTTGTAAAGCACGTTGCAAAGACTGATCTGCCTAAATTGACTAATGTGATCCGGTTTGTTGATCTTGGCAATGAGGACAATCAGCGTGTCATTTATTCCCTCGGGAAGGATCGACGTCGCAAAGAAATCTCGAACAAAAGAGATGACGGAGTTGCTGACCGTGGTCCCACATTTTTGAAAGAAGCATGGTTGGAAACCGTCAATCTCGGGGGACTTATATGGTCCCATACTCTTAACTGCCTGCCAAATTTCCTCACTATACACCAGCTTTCCAATGTTACGACACCACTTTTCAGTAAGAATTGGATATCCATTACACAAATTCGGGAAACTCGACGCCTCAGCAAACTCAGCCGTGTAAAGATGTTTAAAGAATCCAGTAGCAAGATGTTCAAGATCCTCTTTTTTTTCCACCCAAACTCCGGCATCATCCTTAAGACCATCAATACGGTTGTGTTTCCGACGAATAATGGTAGACGTATGGAAAAATTTGGTGTTTCTATCACCACAAGCTAACCATTGTTCGCGTGACTTTTGGAACCACAGCGTTTCTTCTTGTTTCATGACCAGCTCGAGCTCATTTTGGATCTCAGTTTCCCGAATAAGAAGATTATCAGAAAATCGTCTACTCAGCGCACTTTGAACCACAGCCAATTTGTTAATAAGCTCCGTCTTTCGTTTATGAATGTTGCCAAATACCTTCTTATTCCACCGAATCAACTCATCCTTCAACACTTTTAAGGCGTCGTGAGTGTCAATATCAGCACACCAACTGCTCTTCACTTTATCAGAAAAATCCGGGTGGGAAAACCAAGCGGCCTCAAACCGGAAAGAACGTCTCTTCTTATCAAACTCAGTTGACGGCTCAAGAGAAAGTAGCAGTGGATAGTGGTCCGAGGAGAACCTCAGAAGGTGTTTAACACGAGCCTCAGGCCATAAAATACGCCCATCCACATTAGCAAACACCCGGTCAAGCCTTTTAAAAACTACCGAACTAGGGGAAAGACGACGACTTTAGGTATGGCTCGGGCCACAGAACTCCAAGTCGACTAACTCCAGCCCATTCTTCCATTCATTAAAGACCTTAGAATCAGAATGCAAACTCCCGGAGCCACCCTGACGTTCATGGCTGAAAAGAATACAATTAAAGTCGCCACCTATGATAACAGGCCCAGCAGTACTCCGCACAGCCCTCTTAAGATCCTCCCAAAACTGTATACGTCGGCTAGCCGAAGGCGGTCCATACACTACAAAAATATGTCTTTGTAAGCCTGACTCTAAGAAGGAAGCGTGAATATAATTCCTGTTCAAATCAATAATATCAAGCTGCACTTTTTCATGTTTCCAGAAAAGCCAGATACCCCCAGAGAATCCAATCGCTTCTACCCGAACACACTTAGAGAAGTCCGTCCGGGTCATACGATCACAAATATGTTGAGCCCGATCACCCGAAACACGAGTTTCAAAGAGAGCCAGGATATCAACTTTATGAGTCCTGCACATATATCGAATGGCCCTACGAAAACCTGATTTCCCTGCACCGAAACAATTCCACATGAGTATATTCATAAATAAATGATAAAGAGGAAAGGAAAAGAACCAGAAAAAATCAACACTCTAAGCCTGACTGGCCCAAATTATCATCAATTGGCTTTAAAACTCCCTGTTGTTCGACATTAGCGACTGAAAGTTGTCCTTCCACCTCCATTGCAAAAAGCGGATTGATGTTGACCAACGCATTCTTTGGCATAGCAAGACCGGAAGAAGGGACCATTGATTCATTCCCAATATCTGTATGCACATCAGCGTTTTTTATTAAATTCTTGGAAGCAAGATCATTCTCCAAAACTTCCATCATATCGTCTGGCGGACGACGCCTTTTGGCATTAGAACCCAAGGTTGGCCCTTGTATATGATCCAAAAAACCAGGGCTTGACAACATACTAGCCTGGTTCCCCTTCTTTATTCTGGACCCTTTTTCAACTCTTTTAGTTATATTGGCCTTCTGATGGGCTGGCCCAAATTGCCCCTCAGCCCTAAACACAACTATATTGTCCACAGGAGATGTCTTAGCACTTTCGATTATTTTACTCCCTCCCTCAATATCATTCAAGATTC
The DNA here is from genome assembly GCA_964016875.1 of Fallopia convolvulus. Classification (NCBI taxonomy): domain Eukaryota; kingdom Viridiplantae; phylum Streptophyta; class Magnoliopsida; order Caryophyllales; family Polygonaceae; genus Fallopia; species Fallopia convolvulus. The sequence continues at coordinate 11,237,050 of OZ024732.1, forward strand.
TTTTAGATTTATCTTCCCCTTTTTAGCCACATCCCCCATGGAAAAAACCGTTTCTTTCGCCATACCATTTTTCTGCTCCTTCCTTTTGTTGTTTGATTTGCCACGATTCCCTCCATATTCCTGATTCAACGTGAACTCCTTCTCACTATTCCCCGGATTCTCCTCACCATGGACGGAAAGCGCCCCAAATCTGTTAGTCTCGGGAATCAAGGTCGATAACGAAGAAGGTAATCTATCCTTTCCTTTTTCAGTTTTAGTCTTTCCATCATTACCCGAATTTCTCTTATTCTGCTCCTTAACTTGCTCCTTCAAATCAGGGGTTGATTTTTGGGAATCTTTTTGGGGCCGCGGTTTCCTAAAAGGGATCATCCACTCACCATAGCATCCCTTACCTGTACGCGCCGCCTCATGAGCCGTCACCGGAGGAGGATCCACAGGTTTCACCGCCGATGTACTAGCATCAAAGGATCCATGTGTCTGAATAGTATTAATTGTTGTATGCTTATCATCCTGAGAATTGGCAGCAGGAGGACTAGGGCGGAAAGGGCAGCTAATCTTCAAATGGCCAAACCTTCCGCACCCATAACAAATGGTCGGAAGACCCTCGTACTCCACAAGATACCGATCACCATTAATGGTAATCGTACCTTTAAGAGGTTTTTCAAGATTGATCTCCACGCAAACCCTTGCAAACTTACCCCTGTTAGTGTACAAGGTACGCGAGTCCACCCGGATAGGGCTACCTATCCCTGCAACAACATTGAGAAGGACTTTCTCTTCATATAGAGTAACCGGCAAATCGAAGATACGAATCCAAGTGGGCGTTGTCTTGATTGGAGCTGACGTACGAAGATTAGGTGCCCATTTACGCACCGTCAAGCACCTTCCGAAGACCATCCAAGGACCGTAGGTTAAAGCCTTCAAAAAATCTTCCTCCCTTTCAAAGCGAACCAAAAAGCACCCATGAGCAAGATCAAGAATATGTAGTCTGTAACTAGTCTTCCACATTTCACGGATTTTTCTTTCCATGATCGGAAAAGCCACCGGGTGCCCGAGGAGTTTGACCACTACCGATAATTGCCACACCGATGCAAGGGCATCCATGACATCTTCCGCTATGGAGACCGCAGGATCACCATCTTCACCATCCGGGAACGCAATGGTGATTTTTCCCTTGAGAAACTCTTCATTGAGAGAAGTCTTTTGCTGTGTAGTACTCCCAGAGGAAACTACCTCCTTCCATGACACCTTCGGATCCGGGGGGTCTCCGGGGGGTCTGTTGGAGTTGTAGTCGTCCATTTGCATATTGTTATCGGTACCGCCGGAGATATCAGTCGGAGAAACGTTGGCTGACTTCCCCTCTTCGTTAAATGCACGCGATCTTTGGTCTTGTATAGGCTATGTTAATTAAATGCAATAATATTGAAATTAAGGCGGGTTAATTACGTTCAGGTGGATTCTCGGCCCGTTCGTTGAAAATCTCTTGCGTAATACTCCCTCCGTCCCATTTTGTTTGTCCAAAAGGACAATTCACACACAATTTAAGAAAATGAGATGGGAGATAAAGTAGCCAATAGGAAGAAGAGAGAGTGTATGATGTTGATGGATAAAGGTGGGAAGAAAGAGAAAAAAAAGGAAATGACTAAAAAGTTGATTGAGGGGTAGATTTTTTATTGGTTAATGTAGGTAAAAAGTGGGATTGAATAGGGGTAATATTGTAAGAAAAGTTGGATATAAAAGGAAAGAAAAAATGTTGGACAAATATTTTGGGACAACTAAAATGGAAATTGGACAAACAAAATGGGACGGAGGGAGTACCCTGGTATTGCCTTAGTGGGTCCTTGTTGGTTGACCTAGGGTTCGTGTTTTATTTCATCTTTTGACTTCTTCTGTACACGTTTTGTATTTCCCATTCAATAAAGTCCGAGAGAATTATGTTAGTACTAAATCATGCCTCTATTTCTTCTACTAAGAAAAACAAATAAAATACGTGTATTCAAAATATTCCACTTTTTTTTTCGCCCAAAAAAAATATGCCACTTTTTTGTGAAAAATACTTTGCAAATATGCTTTATTTTCTAAGTTGTAGTAATATCCACAAAAATTGTAAAATTACCCAAAACAATTGCAATCATGCCCAAAACTGAAAAAATGCTATTTAAAAAAAACTAGATTCATAATTTATCTTAATTTTCTTATCATTCATAAAATAATTTTTTATAATTTTAAAAAAGCTAAAATAAATTAATTTGACTTTCCCTATTGAATCACTCTACACTCTCTCCTCTTCGATCAAACCTAAACACAATAAGGATGCTCAGAATGAATCTTCAATTGCAAGTACGGGCTCCATAGAAGTGTGAAAAGATAATCTAAAACAAGTCGATAATATACAATCCATCATCCATGGTAGAAGATGACAGAAATTAAAATACGTGACTTCTACGATGAAAAGATAGAACAACCTTAAAGAATAATGAAAGATTATACAAAAGCGTAACTTTCATTCATCTAGAAAGATACGGATTTTCATGTTACTTTGGATATTTTTCTATAAGTCTCATCGCATTCCTCATCTTACATGTGAAAAGAAAGATAAGATATGTTTTAAAATATAATTATAATATCTTTTTCGTAACAAATCTAATTCTATATCAATTTCTCTTTTCCTTTTTATACATATATTTCTTTAAAGGTAAATATCAGGATTAAAGAGAAGCCTGAAATGATAATATACAAGGTTGACAATATAAAAATTAGCCATGGCAAACTTGACGAAAATCATAACCAACTAGTTTATTTTACAATATCTTTTATTTTCCTTTTATATTTTTTTATTTTTTCATTTTTAGTTTAAGATATCATAATCAACTAGTTTATTTGACAATATCTTGTATTTTTCTTTTCTTTTCTTTTTTCTTTTATATTTGTATGTTTTGAAATCCATTTGAAATTTTCATTAATTTAATTTTACATAATTGAAGAGTTTTTCATTATTTTCTATTTAAAATAAAAAATAAAATAAATTAAAATTTATTGTAAAAATATCTTAAAAAAACATGCTTTGCAATTTAGTAGTTTAGGGAGTACTTATATAAATATTTTTTGTGGGTAAGGTACCGTACCCTTGCAATTTTGCCTTTTTACGAATTGGGAACGCAAAAAATAGCATAAAACTTGTAGCAACTAGCAATGCATTAATGTCAACAGAATTTGAGTGTACCTACTGTCTCATGTAACGATTAATGTGTGTCTATGGGCACATAAAACAAGTGTTAATTTGAGAAACTTTTTCAAAAATATTTTTTAAATTGAAATTAATAAACCCTTTAAAAAAATCAAAACTAACAAACAATATCTAGATTTACCATAATTAGAAATCTTATTATGTACTCATGAACACACATTAAAAAATCCCATTAACTACTAAAATTAAATAATGTACACTTGTAATAAATATATTTGCATCTTGTAATAATTTATACTCCAAGACGTTCACTAATGAGCACAAGTGCACAACGTCTTTAAAATTGTAACCTCCTCATGACAAATATTTAATTGATAACTTGTGATATGAAATTTTTGAATTGATAAGTGGATTACATCATCCTAGCATTTTCGCAGATAACATTTAAATAATTATTGCGCTTAAAAAATCAATAAACATTCAGTAAATTTATTGTCACAAGTTAAAAATTAAATATTATAAAGTCGTTTAACATGACAATATATATTAATAATAAAATCTAATATTAGTCTATCTTGTATTAAGATTTATTTTAGGAAAATTCCGGTTAGTATCCTCGAGTTTTTGGCTTTTTCGAGTGGTGTTCAGAAAAAAAAACTTATTGCGAGTGGTACCCCTGAACTTTTATAAAAGTACGACTAGTACCCTTACTTGTAAATTTCCGTTAGTTTATAACTAAATTAGCATGTTTTCTAATGCAAAAATATATTTTTGTATTTAATTAAATTAAATTAAAATTTTAGTTTGATAATAATTAAAAAAATCATATAAAATATTAAATTTAAAAATATTTATATGTAGTTTTCAAGTAGATTGTATGTTGTATAATTTATAACTTTTTAGTTAAAAAAATTACAATATTTACATTAAAATAAATATATTACATAACTAAAAAATTTCATGTAGGTTTTTTGTAATAGTTTTGAATATTTTTAAAAACTAATAGAACTTTCATTATGTCACTCTCAAGTTACATTAAAATTTTAATTTCTATCAATTTTTCAAAATTATCAAATGTACTATATTAAATCTACATAGAAAATGTTAATCTTACAAAATATTTATTTTAATATAAATATTAGAATATTTTTTGTTTTAACTAAAAAAATTTAAATTATACAACATACAATCTACTTGAAAAATATATATATAATTCTAGGGTTTGTATGTTATTTTATATTCTAGGATCAATGGCATCAATTCATAACTATAACCTAAAGCGAAGGTTAAAAAAATATTTAAGGACACATGTCACTTTTAGATTAGATCACACCACCTTTTTTATTCAAAAAATAATATTTTATTTTTGGATATGATAAATTCTTATTCATGTTTATAGAATATACTATAAGATAGAAAATCGCATTATTACACAATCTTTTTTTTGGATATGATAGATAGAAAGATCATTAGGATATTTTTTATGTTATCATACAAATTCTAGAACATTTATTTTATTTAAGTTATGATAGGACAGAATTATATTTTATGCTATATATTATACAAATATTAGGATATTTATTTTATTTCTAGATAGAGTGCATGTTATAGGTTTAGATCATTAAGTTTAATATAAAGATAGTGTAATATACATTACGTACAAATCTTATATCACTATAATCAAACTTATTTTGGAAGGTCCCATACTCCCATATATCTTACTACTTATCTATTTTCATAATTAAACAAATTATTTTATTTTGGATATTAACTTAATTTGTAATACTAATAAAATATTATTGTTTCAAATAAACAACTTTTATAGTTTATTGATATAAATTATTTATTTAAAATTTATATTTACACATTTACATGATTATTTTTCTCGGATAATAAATATATTTTAAAATATTTTATAATTAATATTTTATTTAAAAAAATACCGTACAAGGTACAGACATACATACTAGTATATAACTACACTTGAAGCTCGTCATCAAAGAGCTTTTGTTGAAAATACGGGGTCCATAAGAACGTGGAAAGATAATCTAAACAAGTAGATCGGATAATATACAACAATTCATGGTAGAAGACGACAGAAATTTGAATACATGACTTCTACGATGAAAAGTAGAACAACCTTAATGAATAATAAAAGATTATACAAAAGCGTGACTTTCATGCTTCTGGAGAGATACAAATTTTCGTGTTAAATATTAACTATTTTTTCTTTGAAGATTGATATCTTACTAAAATTTTCATTGCATTCCTCATCTTATATGTAAAAAGAAAGATAAGATATGTTTTAAAATATAATTATAAAATCTTTTTCATAACAAATCTAATTCTATAATTTCTCTTCGGGGACTTGGGGCGCCTAGTTCAAAATTTTAGAAAATACAAAAAAGTGTAGAGGTAGTTTCCACTGTTACCTCTACCTGTTTAAACGCGGCGATCGAGAGTGTTTTAAAAAATTTACATTAAGGGTTGCGGTAGGAAAGACCGCTACCGCTACGTTGTAAATAAAAGTAATGTAGCGGAAACCGCTACCGCTATGTTGTTGTTAGGTAAAGACGCGCTCAACCCCGACTATTTAACCGCAACATCGTCTTCATTTTCATCGGCTCATTTCACCACAAGCAACAAATCTCAAATTTCACCGCAAACACGAGCACAAATCACTAAGAGAACAATATCGTCGGGTTTTTGGTCTATTTTTGGAGGGCGAGGACATTCTAGTTCAAATCCGATTAATCAAAACGAAGAACACGTGAATCAAGACGATGGTGTAGATGGAATTCACTATAGTGGACATCAAACGAGGTCGTTCTGCATCAAAATGAAGAAGTGGTATGTAATGCATTATTTACGAAATTGTTAGTTTTATTATTTGGTAGTTGTTATAATTAATCATTTGCTAAATTTATTTGTGTAGAAATTTTTGGAATTTTTATATTTAATAGTTATTATAATTGTTAAATTAGTTGAGTAGAAATTGTTAGTTTTATTATTTTATAATTTTTATAATTAATAAATTTTTACTCTTAATCATGATTTTATAATCATTATAATTAAGCACTTGTTATATATAATTAATATTTAAGCGCTTTAAATTTTTTAATCAATTGCTTCTAGTTTCCCGATTTTTCTAGCCACTTTGTGTCTAATAATGAGTGGTCGGATCGGAACGATATGCTAAATGGGATAGAGGTATACGATGGAATTTGAACATGGTGATATTGATGACCATTAAGAACTCTTGGGAAATGAGGGTACTTTTAGCATTGTGTTGGCTAGTAGGGGTGTTCATAACCGGATATCCGATCCGATCCGACTAATCGGATATCCGCAATAAAATTTTCTATAAAACCATATCCGTATCCGATCCGGGTATATTCGGATATCCGATCCGTATAGCTTGGATCGGATCGGATAATTTTTATAATTTTATATTTTTTTGTATTTAAGTTCCAAATAATTTATTCAATCGGTAAATTTCACCCAAAAATAATGATCGAAATAATCATTTGCATAAAAGAAAGAGAAAAATAATTTAAAATAAAATAAAAATGGGGTGTTAAATATAGATTTAGGTTTTATTTAACGTTAATTTTATTTGTGGGGTGAAATATATGAAAATAATTAAAAAACAAACAAAAAAGGGTAGTACTAGGAAGTCGAAGCACATAAAACTACTTGAACTATTAAATTTTTTTGTTATTGCACATAATATATATGTATATTATTATACCCTCGGATATCCGAGAGTTTGACGACCCGATCCATATCCGATCCGGTGATTCGGCTAATTTTCTCGGATCGGGTCGGATTCAGATAATTTTCCAATGGATTCAGATTTTCGCGGATCGGATCGTCAGATCGCCGGATCGGATATTTTTGAACACCCCTATTGGCTGGTGAGTACAAGCCAAAGAAGAAGGAGAAATCTGATGTTATTTGGCAGACCCTACAAGTTGGTGATGATCTAGGAAAAACCACGTAGTAGAAAGATTGGATGCTCGTTCGAGTTGGTTGGACAACGGGACAGGAGGACCCATCGTTGGCGGTTAAGCGTGAAATCAGGTCACAACAATCAAGAACTTTCCACTAGTTTGGAAGGGTATGTTTTTGCCGGCCGCATGACCTATGAGCAAAAGGAGGATACAAGGATATTAACCCTCGCACATGGTGAGCCGAAGTTTGTTATGACATACTTACGCCAAAAGTGGTCGGAAATGACAACATCGATGAGACAATTGTACACTGTTCGGCATGTGGTACTGAAGAAAGAGATGAGCTCAATGACGGTAACTCAATTCTCACTTTTTAATTAATAAAAATAATACCGGAAAAATGTTATAAAATATGTCAAATGACAAGTATATTTGAAAAAAAATGTTAAAACGAGAAGTATTTATGAACAAAGAGTATATTTTATAATTTAAGATAATTCTGAAAACTATGTACGAAAATATTTTAAAATATCTTCTGGAAATATCTTCACTCATTTGTAAATTTGTAATGGTTTAGGTACTACCCATACGTACCAGCTATCAGACTTAGTAAAACAATAGGACGCCACTAATAACTTGGTCAAGAACTCAATACTCCGTATAAGCTTACCGGATGTGCAAATGAACCAAGGAAGTCTTACCGACAACATATGTAATCAGCGCAAATGCGGTCATTCTAGAATTATGTACGGAAAATAGTTTACATTATCTTAGGAATTTTTTTCGAAAAATAGGACACCACTAATACTTAAATAGTTAAATTTCAATCATTTATATTCTTCTGTCAGTGAAGATAAGTTTTAATTATTCTCGGGAAGTCTTACCCCGATGTAATCAGCGCAAATAGTGCTCGGATGATTCAAACGACTAAATATTCAATACAGTACTTATTACTCCCTCCGTTCTATTCTACTTGTCACTTTTACCTTGATTTTGTGTTCAATAAAACATGTCATTTTTGATATTTTATTCATAATTTTCCAAATATACCCCTTCATTTATTACCTAAATCTCTCTCCCAACTTAATGATATTTCACTTTTCTAAGAACAATTATTATGTGGAATAATTTCATTGGTTAAAGAAAGAAAATGAAAATTAATATAAGTTGTATTTAATAAGGGCATTTTAGTAAGATATTATAATTTCTTAATATGTGTGAATTTAGCTAAAATGACAAGTGGAATAGAACGGAGGGAGTATTAAGAAGTCAATATGTCCATGGGCACACATTTAAAATTTTAATTTTAGTAAATTTATATATTATTTGTTAATTTTAATTTTTTTAAAAAATTTATTAATTTCAATTTAAAAAATAGTTTTAAAATGATTTTTCAAATTAAGACTTTTATTGTGTGCCCATGAGCACACATTAGCCGAACCGTTCTAAAAAACATCGTTAAAATCAAACTTTCATTAAGAAGTCTCAAAAGACAGCCCATGTGTATTTTCGCTTAACTATTCACATATTTAAATAACATTATTTCTCGGGACCATGTGCAATCTATTTACAAGTTCTGTCTTGAATGTATACTTAGTTAAATTCCCGTAATTCTCACGGGGTAATTTTACTAAAAATTATACAATAACGCCCATTAAATGAATAGGTCCTGTTCAAGCGGCACCTTTATCTCCCGGAATTCGAAAGGGGCCGAAGCCAAAAAGAGGTTCGAGTACTTGAAAAGTCTTTGCCCTTAGCCTTTTCTTTCAATTTCTGAAAGAAAACTAGGTAGTTGTAAATAGCCCCGGGACTATGAAACAATGTATAATCTAATGAGTTTGGTTCCCATAAAACACTCCCTTAACATGAAACGGAAGGACCATTCTGGGCCCTTGGATCAAGGTTGATGTTCTTTTTCCTTTTATTAAAGGCGGGGACAATTATGTCTTTTCCCTCTCTAATTAATTAATCCTTTTCTCCTTTTTTTGTTTTTGGGGGTGAATCGAGTGAACAGATTGCGACCGGACGAATTGAGGACGGCTAGGGCGAATCGATTGAGGGTGATTTCTGTACGAATTGAAGACTGCTCTCGTTCCTTCGTGAGTCTCCACGACTATTGCGAGTCTCGTTCCTTTGCGAGTCTCAACGGTGATTCGGTGATTGCGATTCTCGTTCCAACCATGGTAGAAAGTAGTATTCTATTCTTCTTTTTTTGATTTCGTTAGGTTATTTGAAATTCTAGGGTTTATAAACTATCTAAGAGTGTGTTAGTAGAAGAGGAATTTACAAATCCAACTCTACCTAATACTAGCAAAAAAGCGACATTTAATACTAGCAAATTAGTAGAAGAGTGTGTGATTCGATTGATCTACGCCAATAGCTACTAGCAAATGTGCCAATACTAGCAATTGAGAATACTAGCAAATGAATTCCTCTCCTCGTTGCACTTTTCGGACTTAATAATGCACTTTTCATACTTACTAGTGCACTTTTCTTACTTAATAACGCATTTTTCATACTTAATAATGCAATTTTTATTTGTTTTTAGAGAACATATATGCGACCATATATCTAATTTCATTTGTTATAGAGAACATAGTTTATAATTTTTAATCAGCCTCATAATACAAAAATATGATAGTTAATTTCACTGTGATAGTAAGAGTTATGACATTGGACTTCAAGGTGGATATGGACCAAATGATCATGTCTTGAATTACCATCTTTTTAGTGCACTTTTCACAAGTAATAATGCACTTTTATATTTAGTAGTGCACTTTTTATACTTAATACCACTTTTTATCTTTTGTAATGCACTTTCAGTGATTTGAGATAACAGTTTTTATAATGCACTTTTCTTAGTATGTAATGCACTTTAATATATTTGCAATGAACTTTTATTGATTTTCAACTAACGTACACCTTTTGATTTCCCTTTATGTTGTAGTGGGGACATCAAACTCTTCTTCAACTACTGTTCTGAATGAAGAATCACTTAAAAACAGTGGTGAATATTTCATTGAGCTATATCATGGGGAAGTGACACTATTTGCACACGTGTCCTTCCGAGTTAAAATCATATAAATTAAGGTCAAAATTTTGTTTTAGTACAAGTAGCATATTAGCTCAAATGGTAGCGCGGTGTGCTTTGTGCACAAAGATGTAAGTTCGATTCCTACATGGGCTAATATGATATCTTACAAAAATTAATTCTTAATGCATTTATTCTCAACCTAACTAGCTAGGTACTAAAAAGAAATTATATTTTATCATTGTACGACAAATAACTAACTAACCACTATTTTTCAAAGAAGGTCATGATCAAATTATCTTATATGGGATTCGAACCCACATCTCTGTACGTAAGCACATTGCTCTTCCATTTGAGCTAATAAGCTTTTCTTAAATTATGCCTATAAACATGCACCATAAATCCATTAAGTATGGATTTTTATTGTAATCCAATGTAGGAAGTAAAACTCAACATAGTCTTAAAACAATTTTTAAGACTCTTCAATGCACTTTTTACATTTAAGAATGCACTTTTCACATTTAAGGATGCACTTTTCTGAACTTAACATAAAGGAAAAATACTAGTAAATGAGAATGCACTTTTCATACTTTACAATGCACTTTTCATAATTAAGAATGCACTTTTCATACTATACAATGCACATTTGTATCAAACTATATCTGACATCTAGCTACTTCAAAATGTTGTAGCAACCACAAAGCAAGGTTATCGGGGATGTCCTTTATCTCGAAGTGGAGTAGACGGCCAAATCCCACATATTTAGCACTCTTTTTGGACATCATTCCAGGATTGCATAGCTTTTGTAAACACATCTGGCACAGTCCTAGTTGCCAAACTAGGATACTTAGTTGAGATCACATTTCTGCAATTTTTTTGGTTTTCAGTTTCGGGAGGCAATATATTCTTGCTTGTACCTGTTTTTACAAATATAGGAAAAAAAAGAATCTGAATGCAATTAAACAGTTTTGGAATGCACCATTCTATTTTTTAGGAATGTACTTTTGATACTTTTGAGTGCACTTTTTTCACTTCATAATGCACTTTAATTGGAATGCACATTTATATCTATTGAGAATGCATTATATGCATTTAGGAATGCACTTTTGGTAGTGTACAATTCATTACTTCTAGTTTGGATGCACTTGAAAAAATTTAGAATGCACTTTTATTTTTAATATTGCACTTTAACTACTATGGAAAAGCACTTCTACTATATATTTAGTAATGCACTTTTTCCATCTTCCTAATGCACTTTATATATCTTATAATGCACTTTTGAAAAAATGAATTTGAATGTACTTGTTGTACAAAAATGTCTTCTTATGTCATTTATCAATGCACTTTTCTTATGTCACAATACACTTTTGAAACTTTTCATGCACTTTTTCATTAGATGATTCACTTTTCTTATGCCATTTATCAATGCATTTTTCTTATGTCACAATTCACCTTTTGAAACTTTTTAATGCACTTTTGAAACTTTATTATCCTTGATTACCCTTTTCAGTTTTCAAGTATAACTTTAAGCATCGGAAACTACTTGAATTCTATCTAGCTAATTCCAACTTTTGACAAACAACACTTTTACCCTTTTCACAAAAATTTACTAAATTAACTGCTTGCTTTCAATAAGCTAGGATAATGCAGAAGTTTGATATACTTTTTTAATTACCAAATATCTGAATGTTGATTGACCAGCTACCACCCAAATTACCACATCTGGACTGTAAAAATGCATCATCATGATTTTTGTACATATATTGTTGCCTCATGTAATCTAAATTCCTGTTTACATCATTCTATCTATGATGATTCACAAAAACAAGTTTGCTAGGTTTTTCAGCTACAAATGCAAGAAAACAGACCTACAAAATGGATAGTTGTAGCTAAAGCAACACATAAAACCAAACACCTAATCTTCCTGAATCAGAAATATGGAAGTATTCACTGAAGATCACATTTCATTCTTTTTTTTCAAACTCCAGTAAGATCACTTATTCGCATGGAAGGTTATATTGCAGCAAGCAGTTCAACAATTTTTTTCAGAAAAAGATAAAAGGGATCATAAAGTTTAACCATAAAACGGATAGTTTTGTCTTGGTAAATACAAGAAGTCCCTATTTCATTGGCAGAACTTGATTTGTAATGTTAAGAAAGTTATAATTAATTTATTAGGGGTCACTTTTATATTAATACATCAATTGAAAAGTTCTATGGAAAGGATTTCCATATTAAATATTCGATGTTTGGAAAGAATCTATACAGCAACCAGAACTACCACTTGCCAAATTAGTACTTCCATTACTAGCCTCAAATAAAGATGTACCTCAAAATCCACATCAAAAAGGCGATCAACAAGCAGTTCAATAGGGATATCAAAGACAGCATAATACACATTCATATCTCCAAATGTTATATAAATGGCAAGCCCTAATGCTAAGTCTAATATATAACCCTTTCCATGGTACATAGAGCTTAACTACGACTTGTTGTTTCACTAAAAGGTTGATCAGCGAGGAGATTATGTTGAATCATCAACCAAATAACGGGATTGAAAGGAACAACGGGATTGAAAGCCCAAGGCTAAAAAGTACTGAAGCATCAACCAAATAACGGGATCGAAAATCAGATGGACTAGAGCAACAACAATGGTAATTCATATATCCAAATACAACACCCACAATCCGATCTAAAAACGCAAATTAGGGTTTATGAATTACCTTTTGGTTTTCTTTTTGGAGGCATCTCGAAGGGAGATTGAAGGTGTGATCGAAGGGAGATCGAACGTGCGATCGAAGGGCGTGCGATCGAAGGTGAGCGTTTGTGTGGGAGTGTTTGGGGACTGGGAGAGCGTGGGAGTCGCGTGAGAGTGTGGTCACGAGAATTTGGGGCTGTTTTTGATATTCGAAGTTAAGGGTATAGAAGTTAGGTTTATTTACAAAATTACCACCGTGTTGATATTTGTTTTATTTATTTTTTTCAAAAACACATGAGTAATCTGAGCCATTGGATCATGTCATCCAAGGGATGACATCTCTCCTTCCGTTTCATGTTAAGGGTTGGTTTCATTTGAACCAAACTCATAATTTGATATTAATATAAAATTTAAAATACTTGTATATAAGAGTTTGGTTCAAATGAAACCATCTCTTAACATGAAACGGAAGGAGCAATGTCAGCCCTTGGATGACATGGATGGATGGCTCGGATTACTCTTGATTTTTTTTTAAAATACAAAAAAATCAAAACAGTGGCATTTTTGTAAATAAAACCAACTTTATACCCTTAACTTAAAATATCAAAAAAAGCTCCCAAACTCTCTCAGAATCAAACACTCCCACGAGCGAGGCCTTCGATAAAAAACTCTCAGAATCAAAAACTCACACCTTCGATTGCCCAGATCGCCGACTCACCTTCGATCGCTCCCAACTTTTTCGTTTCGAGATGCCTCCAAAAAGAAAGCCAAAAGGTAATTCATAAACCCTAATTTTTGATTCCATGAGTGTTGTTTGTGAGAGTTTGGAGGAGCGAATTTAAGTAAGGAGTGGACTCGTAGAAGTGATCTTGGAGGAGGTTGGAGTAGGAGGTGTCGATGGCGGAAGTGTAACACCCCTATTTTGCAACGATAGGTGTTACCGCCAGTGACCTCGGATTTTACCATCCAAAGTCACCCAAGGCTTTGTAAGGTATTAAGTTAAATGAAAACTTGCGGAATTATAAAGTTATTATAATAAAAAGGGTTGCTCATATATGAGACTTTGGAAATACTATTACATGCCATGATTAGTTTAGCAAAACCCAAAACCTTAAGTATTATTAGACAACGGAAATTTAAAACAACATTGTTTTCGCATAAGTCTAGAATGACCCGAAAGTGAACAAAATACCACACTTGACTTAAAGTCGATTTCCTTCCTTCTCTTGATTGATCTTCTTCCTTCACGCCTTTGATGGAGGTTTCCTGGATTCTGGCATTTGGCGCGAAAGGCGGAAAATGCCAGGCAGAAATGCGGAAAAACAGAATTAGTCTAAAGAGACTAAGCAAGCGAGAACGGACAATCTTAAGGTAGTTTGGTATTGTATCGAACTTAATACGAGGTAGTCGAAATGTGTTTAATTTTTAAGTGGAGTTACTAAGGACGGAAAGAGTGAATCTCGAGATGAGATAACTCGTAAACCGAAAGAACGAACTACGAGATTGTAGAACGTCTTAGAATAGAATATATATGTTGGGAACGTTAATTACACATAAGATTTTGGAAAACCTCTCGCGCCCTTGCGGACCGAGAGCCGGATCGATCATTTGAGACCGGTCCGGTTTTGGTTTCTTTTAATGTGCTTTAGCACTTACTTTCTTTCGTGATCAAAACTTTCACATTAGTTAATGATTTTTAAGAGTGTGGGGGCCATGAATGGGCCAACGTACCACTTACGGGAACTGAGTTCCGGCACCTAGCTAGGGTGCACACGTCCCTCCTCCGGGTAGGAGCAGACATAGATCATGATCTGTACAATCGAGGGAAGAGAGGGCATGGTGCCATACCAGTCGACATGTTATATAGAGATGTTCGGGCCGAGCCCGCACCCCTTATTAATCTAACTACGCATTTCATAACGAATCTCGAAAAGAGATTTTAAACAAGCAAACCACACAACAAGTCTAGCAATAATTCCTATTAACGATAGTAATAGTAATAATGCTAACAATGGTCATTATCTCTAACAATCGGTAATTCTTGTGTTCATTTTTATTTAGCAAGCAAAGTATTCCCAACATAGCACAAGTTAACGGAAATTGAATTATCGAAAGGTTCAAGTAGAAAGTCCACTTGCCTTGGATTTCTTTCGGAATATTCGTTACTCGGAAATATAACTCCTAGAGACGTCGAGCACTTCGACCTATTTGATCGAAAGGAAAAACGAACGGAAACTTATTAAAATCCTTATTTTAATATTAAAAACGCTTTTCTCTTATTTTTCTCTTCTAAGAGAAAGAACATTAAATCTAAATTATTCTAATTAACAATTTAGATATGGAAAAGAAAATAATAATCCTTATTATTATTTTCAAGACAATGCTTTTTATGATTTTAAAATATTTATTTTAAAGACACATGTACAATGTTATTTAAATATAAAGGAAAATCCTTTTAAACCATATGCAATAATTAAAACCTACTTAGAATATGATTTTCATGTATTTTATTAATTTACAAGTCGAACTTTATTTTATTTCCAAAAGTTTATTTGACAAGGCATAATTTGGACATGCAAGCATATTTATTTATGAATAAACTCTTTTTACAACTATTAACATTTTATACAAAGTACTTAGTAAAAATTATTATGATCAACATAATATTAAATATCATGAGTGATATATTATAAAAATATAATAAAGTCTCTAATTGACATGCATGCATATATTACCTTGTAAAAATACTTTATTTTCTACATGCAAGAAAATATACATAATTAAATAGGGTATGATTATATAAATTCCTTTTTCTTTTATTAAAAGGAGTATATGCATATTTATTTCCTTACCTAGTGAATATAACTAGGTTGCATGCAAGAAAGGATTTTTCACAAATATGTTTATAAGAATCCATGCACAACTATTTAATTTACTTATGTAATATCCGTAATTATTTTAGGTCACTTAAGTCAGAAAACGAATATTAGTCAAATCGATTTAATAATATTAATAATCCGTTAGTATATCTAGCCAATAATTAGTTTATCAGTACGATAACTAATTAGATTGTTATCTAATTTATAACCAAGTTAGATTGCGTATTCGGATAGTTTAACCAATATATTAGATATCCATAGAAAATCTATCTTAAGCTAAGCAAATTATATCCAAATCTTGACTATAAGATTTAACCACCGGATCCATTCAACATAAAGCCAATCCCTCTTCTGTGTTAAAAGTAAGCTCCCAGATTCGATCGAAACATTCGTTCTCCCGTCAGCGTTGAAGGCTAGAGAAGAGGGCTGATCGTGTGCTCGCGTTCACCACCGGCGACGTCGTCAATTGGCGTTGGGGTACACCACCGGTAAGTCTATCTCCATGTTTTTCTTCTTCGTCTGGTTTCGAGCATCGTCGGGGTAGAATCGGGGTAAGGGGATTAGTTCGATTCCGCAACTTCAGACCGGGGCGGGCCGTCGTCGACGAGGCAGGACAGGGGAGGCGGCAAGAGATTCTCGTGTTCGCTTTCTGTGGACGCCACCGGTTGCGGGTGGGGAGTTCAACCAAGACAGATGCGGTGGAGGGGTCGCTATCGGAAGTACCGTCGATCGAAGAGCGAAGCGGAAAAACGGCGAGTTCGAGAGCGTCGGAGGAGTTGCAGAGGACGGCGGCGTCACTCTCTGTCGTTGTCGTCGTCGATCAGGGTGGTGCGTTCACTCTCCGTCGTCGTCGTCGTCGAGCAGGGTGGTGCGTTCACTCTCCGTCGTCGTCGAGCGGGTGGGAACCAGAGGACGGCGACGGCGAGTTGTTGGAGGTCGAATTAGCGAGATTGAAGAAGGAGTGGGGATGGTGGGTCCCGCGAGTGGGGTCAAAGGGTGGAATTGGTCAACATTCAGAATTGGTAAGAGATGGGCTCGGGTATTTGGCCCAATTTTGGTTTATTACAAATTTTTTTTCTTCTTTTATATTGGGCTGGGAGAATTGGCCAGAATTTGGAGGGAGACGGGCTCGGTTAGTTTGGCCCAATATTGGGTTTGTTTGAAATTCTTTTGCTGAATGGGCTAGGAGTTGGGCTTCGGAATTGGGCTGGCACAAGGGGTATTGGGATATTGTGTTGGGCTAATATTTAGTATATAAATAAGTTAGTAAATTAAGTAGCTTGACTTATTTGATCAATTAGCAAAAATCGTTATAAATATTCGGTTGCTTAAAGGGAATAAAGGTGGCTCTTTAATTGGGTTAGTTAGTTCGGATCGTATTTTTAATTAATTAATCTTTCCTTTTATAATTCTTTAGGGAATCGTTCCGTTTGAGATCGTAGTTCCGTCTTCCCAAGAATCCTTCGTTCGAGGTAAGTCGTTTTTCGACTTGCTCGGTTCTTTTCTCCCTTGTTAGATTGCGTATCGATATTGTAGAGCGGGTTTTGGGAACTAGTCCCGAATACCTTTTTAAATTTTTTTGAACTCCTCTTGTGTTGTGTGCGTTAATGATTTTAAATATGTTTTTATCGGAAATTATTTTGGAACGTTTTCTCTGTGTTGGTACCGTTTCCGACACGGCCCATTGTAGCTGGTGTTGAGGAAGAGTTGGCTACTTTGACCCGTGTGACTGGGAAAATCGTACCCCTTCAAACGAAAATTATTATCTGTGTGTTTTTGGCAAGCGCTCCAGTGGAGGCTTAGCCCGGAGTTAGAAGGGATATTGGGAAGTGGAGTGGGAGGGCCTGCCTCTGCACTCGGCGCAGTGATGAGCGCCTTGGAAGACGGATTGTGGACTAAGGAAGAATTGCATTGTTGTGCGACTATGATTGTAAATGCGTATGTGACTTGCGTGACTGATATAACTAATTTAGGTATTGGCCTTTAGAGTTATGATTGCGGTTGTGGAATTGTATGCTGACTATAGATAAATGATTTTAAAGCGTTCTACAGTTTCCATATTCTTTCTAGCTTGGTAGATTAGACGCTGACCCTTCGGGGAACATTTTTCAGTTCCAGGTATGAATCAGGGAGCCGTGCAGGAACCGAGGCAAGATGGCGGGCCGGAGCGATAAAGAGCGCGTGTCATAGTGGGATCGGTTTATATTAGTTGGAATATTGATTTTAATACTTGTTAGACGGAGTTGGTATTTTGTTTCGGTTAACATCTTTTTGGTTCAGAGAAGAGAATCAGACGGACGACGAAGGCAGAGAAGGGGCGACCACCAGGTTGGGGGCGGCGCCGACGTCTCCTGGGCGGAGGGAGAAGGGTGGCGAGGCCAGGCGAGGTAAGCTAGGGGTGGTCGGAGGTGGCTGCTCCCAAAAAAAATCAAAACCCAATTTGTTTTGATTTTTGGAAAAAAATCAGATTGTGTTTGAAGGTTTTCTTTGATGAACAAATTGGGAGTTTTTAGAGAGTAAAAGATCCTTTTCAGAGGTTTGTGAGTCCTTTTAAATGGCAAAGAGGAGAGGAGAGGCAATCATGAGAAGACACCATCTCCCATGGTGAGTGAAGAAAAATAGATTAAATTTTTATAAATAATATAATGGGAGAGAATATTGTCTGAGTACAAATCTTCTCCAAATCTCCCTTCTTAGAATCCGAAATTAAGCCTCAACCGGATTGGAATTTCGGTTTGGCAAATATCCCACTGAAAAGAAAGGGTTTAAATACTAATAGGTGTATTATACTTTCAGAAAATCTAACTAGCACAATTGGTGAAAGGGTGAGTGGAGGAGTAGGAGGTCATGGGTTCAATTCCCATTATTCCCACATCTTGTCTCCTTTTTTTTATTTTTCCCCTTTAATTGTTTTATGGGCTTTTTAAGTGGGTCGGGCTAAGGCCCATGTCTTTTCTTTTTAAGAAAAGAAAGGTTGGGAAATTTAAGAGAAACGGAATTTCCGTTAGAATATGAATTTATTAAATTCCGTCTTTAATAAATTTATTTATTCAAAAAAAAAAAATTTATGAGATTATTTACTTAATAAAATAATCAAATATTAAGAAATAAAATTTATTTTCTTAATGAAAATTGCGGATATTACAGTAGTACTCCCTTAAATTAGTTTCGTCTCCGAAACTAGGAATACATGGGATGGTACAACGTTACAGTACGAGAATGGTTATACAAGCTCACCTACTGTGAGGGAACAACAAAAATACTTGTACCCCCTTAAATTAAACGTTTCCTTATTTAATTATGACGCCAACAACTCTGGAAAGCGTTTCTGCATGTCTTGCTCCATCTCCCAAGTTTCCCATGTTGTACCTTCTTTGCCGTCCTTTGACCAGAGTACTCAGACTAGAGGTACCTCTTTGTTGCGTAACTGCTTAACCCGTCGTTCTACTATCTTCAGAGGTGTCTCTTCATATGTACCATCTGACTGGATTTCCACGTCATCATAATTGATTATGTGGGATTCTTCAAGCACATATTGCCTCAGGAGTGACACGTGAAAGACGTTGTGAACTGGGTGTGCTGATGGCGGTAGAGCAATGCGGTAAGCCAGCTTGCCTACCCTTTCCAAAACCTCGAAGGGTCCCACATATCGAGGATTGAGCTTTCCTCTTTTTCCAAAACGAAAAACACCCTTCGAAGGAGATACCTTGACGAAAACTTTACTTCCTATCTCGAACTCTACATCTCTTCTTTTCAAATCCGCGTATGACTTTTGTCGACTTTGAGCAGTCAACATCCTCTAACGAATTAAAGCAACTTCTGCGGTGGTTCTTTCAACCAATTCTGGTCCGAGAAGAATCTTGTCGGCATTATCATCCCAACAAATTGGGGATCGACATTTCCGGCCATACAAAGCTTCGAAAGGAGCCATCTTTATGGTTGAGTGCCAGCTGTTGTTGTAGGTGAACTCTATCAAACTTAGACTGACATCCCAACTTGTTGTGCAATCTAAAACGCAGGCTCGAAGCATATCCTCAAGAGTCTGAATGGTCCGCTCAGATTGACCATCGGTTTGAGGGTGAAAAGCTGTGCTAAACTTCAATTCGGTACCCATGGCCTTATGCAACTCTTGCCAAAAGTTTGCCATATAACGCCCATCTCTATCGGAAATGATTGTCTTCGGGGTACCATGGAGACGGACGATATCCTTAATGAAAATTTCTGCTAGCTGTTGGAATCCCCACTTTTTCTTGATTGCAATAAAGTGGGCGCTCTTGGTGAGTCGGTCTACGATAACCCATATTGCGTCTTTCTGATTTTGAGTCTTAGGTAAACCGGTAACGAAGTCCATCACTATATCTTCCCATTTCCATTCTGGCACTAGAAGTGATTGTAACATTCCTCCTGGTCTTTTATGCTCAATTTTCACCTTCTGGCAAACCAAACACCTTGAAATACTTCTTGCTTCATGTTCGGCCACCAGAAATTCCTTCGCAAGTCTTTGTACATCTTACTTGCTCCGGGATGAACGGAATATGCAGAAGAGTGAGCTTCTTTCAAAATTATCTTATGAAGCTCATCTACGGCAGGCACACAAATCCTGTTTTGAAACCAAAGGGAACCATCATCTTGGATAATGAACCTAGGTGCCTTGCCTTCCTGTACTTCTCCACTGATCTTGATCAACATGATGTCGTCAACTTGTTTCTCTCTGATGTCATCTAGAAGGTCGGAATGGATTTCCAAGGTGGTTAGAGCATGTGCTATGAAGGGGAATGGTAATCCCCTCTTCCTTTTTTTATCCATTTTTTATTCAAAATGAGGATCCTCTTGGATGTGAGTTAAAAGAGAGGATCCTCTCTTGAAAGAGGAATGGGGAGAATTCCTCTATGGGTAGAGGAATGTGCACATTGGCTCTTGTGCATTCCTCTCCATATTCACCAATTAAAATTTGACATGTGTCTCTTATCTATCAACTACATTCATTTATTTTCATTACAATTTAGCATTAACAAATTACAAATAAAAATAATTTAAAGATGATATTTTAAAAAATAAAAAAATAAAATAATAATTCTTGCAATTTTTTTGTCTATAAATTGAAACTAATATTGCATACCTTTTTCATCTATCAATAATTTAAAGATGATAACGAGACATTTAATGTGACATGTGGACGCTATAATGATCGGTCTCTAAGAAGATTTATGGCTAGAAGGGAGGAGGTTAGAAATAAAGAAATGCATACGACTCTAAAGAACGACTTGGTCGATCACATTTGGGAGAAGTTTAAGGATTTGGCATCGGATTCGGATTGTGATTAAATCTTATGAAAATAATGTTGTTATTTATGCATAATGTTTTCATTTACATCTTATTTTATGTTGTTTGTATTATCTTAAAGTTAATCAAGATTTAATTACTAGTAGTAATCAATTTATATTGTCATAAGTAATATATATTTTTATTGAATGTTAAATTACTTTATTAATTAATTAAAATCATAAGGAGTGAATAAATCATAAATTAATAATATAAAATATGTGGTAAGATATATGTATAAAAAATTAGAAGAGAGGAGAAGAAATAATTCTCATTGTTGTGGGTGAATATAGAGAAAGAGGAAAAGGAAGAGGAAAGAGTGAGGTAAAATATAGGGTAGGTGAGGTGTCAAAAGGAGGTGAAGAGAGAGAAAGTGAAGAGGGGATTATCAATCCCCTTCATAGCACATGCTCTTAGACAACCTTGTTGCCTTCCAAACCAAACTTCAATGCCTTCTCGAATCAACTCTTGTTGTAACTTTGGTTGAACTGTCAGCATTGCAACTATGCCCTCTTGTTGTGTCTTCCGACTTAAAGCGTCGGCTACAACATTAGCTTTGCCCGGATGATAAAGCAATTCAATGTCGTAGTCCTTAAGCAGTTCCAACCATCTTCTTTGCCTCATGTTCAACTCTTTCTGAGTGAACACGTACTTCAAGCTTTTATGGTCGGTGTAAATCTGACACTTCACCCCATACAAGTAGTGTCGCTAAATCTTTAAGGCAAACACCACAGCTGCTAGCTCGAGGTCGTGTGTCGGGTAGTTAACTTCATATGGCTTGAGTTGACGAGATGCGTAAGCTATCACTTTCCCGTTTTGCATGAGTACACATTCCAAACCTTGCTTGGAGGCATCACTATACACTACGTATCCTTCATGTCCATCTGGCAGAGTCAGAACGGGTGCACTTGTTAGACGTTTCTTCAGCTCTTGAAAACTTTCTTCACATTTCTCATCCCACATAAACTTTTTGTGGGTCTTTCGAAGTAGCCTAGTCATTGGCAAAGCGATTTTGGAGAATCCCTCTACAAACCTTCGGTAGTACCCAGCAAGTCCTAGGAAGCTACAAATTTCTTTCACATTTCGAGGTTGCTTCCATTCTGAGACCGCTTTAATCTTCTGTGGGTCCACCATTACTCCATCCTGGTTGATAACATGACCTAAAAAGGCGACTTCTTTTAGCCATAGGTCACATTTTGACAACTTGGCATACAACAGGTTATCTCTTAAAATTTGTAGCACTATCCTCAAATGCTCCTTGTGATCAGCCTGACTTCCTGAGTAGATTAAAATGTCATCAATGAAGACTATCACGAACTTATCGAGATAATCATGGAAACATCGATGCATGAGATCCATAAACACTGCAGGTGCGTTGGTCAAACCGAATGGCATCACCACAAACTCGTAGTGGCCATATCGAGTTCGGAATGTTGTCTTTGAAATATCCTCGTCGCGAATTCTGAGATGATGATATCCGGATCGTAAGTCGATCTTGGAGAATACTTTGGCACCTCGAAGTTGATCTAGAAGGCCATCTATCCTTGGTAGAGGATACTTGTTCTTGATGGTGACTTTGTTCAGTTCCCGGTAATCGATGCATAAGCGAAAAGTCCCATCCTTCTTCTTCACAAAAAGCACAGGTGCTCCCCAAGGCGAGGCACTCGGTCTGATGAAGCCTTTCTCTAGCAAATCTTCCAGCTGAATTTTGAGTTCCTTCATCTCTATTGGAGCCATCCTATACGGTGCCTTGGAGATTGGTGCAGTTCCAGGCTCTAAGCTGACTGAAAACTCGACTTCTCGTTGAGGAGGTAGTCCCGGAAGCTCTTCGGGAAAAACGTCGGGAAAATCTCTGGCTATAGGAATCTTACGGATATCCACGACTTTCTTCTCCGTTGGTTCTAGATAGCACATGTATCCAATGCAACCTTGTCGGAGTAGTTTCCCGGCCTTCATGGCATTGATCAACTTTCCATTTTCTTCTTCTCGCTTCCCCTTGAATTTGCAAATGTGCTTTCCCCCAGAGTTATGGTTTCCGTTCGAGTATGGAAATCGATTACGGATCCATGGAGTGATAACCAATCTCTTCCGAGAATGATGTCGTAAGGGGCCATCGGAATGCATATCAAGTTGGATTTGAAGCTTCCTCCTTGAATGCTGAGCGGAAAGTTACTTAATTGTCTTGTTCCTATTATTCTCTCGCCGTTAGGAAGGTTCACCACAAAGGGTTCGCAGGATTCATGACATTCTGGCCCTAGAAGCTCCACACAACTTTCGGATATAAAGGAATGCGATGCACCAGAGTCAAACAATAGGAAAACTGATTTTGAGTGGACGAATAAGGTACCTTGACAAATGGGAGATTCTGGCTTGTCACTGGCGCACATCTCATACAGACGTTGTCCTTGATTCTGGGACTTCATCGGTCCTTTCCACTTGTTCTGAGCAGTTGACTGAACCGAAGCAGTTCCAGCAGTCCTGTTTGAGGTCTGAGGGTATTGGGAAACCGAGTTGGATCGTGCTTGACCTGACTTACTTCCAGCTTGCCTACAGTAAAGGCGAAGGTGTCCCACTTTTCCACAGTTATAGCAAGTTCTGCGTTCGTTAGGGCAATTCCGATTGATATGTCCTTGTTCTCCACAATTGTGGCAAACAATCAGACCTTTCTTAGATTCCGATCCTTGAAATGACCTTACTCCAGATGATTCAGGCCTATTCTTGTTCTTCTTTGACCAGTTGGAACTTTGTGGTGATGCTGGCCTCTTGAACCCGCTTTGACTTGAATGATGAGGCTTCCCACCACCGTGCTTTCTGCGTTCAGGCTCGCCTAGAGTAACCTCCATGCGGTAGGTTGCGTCCACATACTCCTCAAGAGTTGCAAAGTGGTGGTTCACCATCCAAGGTTTGATGGTGTCGCTCATCCAGTTGTGGAAACGTCGGATCTTTTGTCGTTCAGTAGTTATTTCCTCCTCAGCATATTGCAACAAATGATTAAACTTCTTTGCTCTTTCTAACACACTGAGCCCGTGGACCTTCGGCGAAAGCAACTCATCAAGTTTCTCATCTTTCATAGCAGTGGTGAAGAATCGGTTCATCATCTTATCTTTGAACATATTCCATGTTAGGTTGGGATGGGTAGCCAAGCTTGAGTTCTCCCACCATTCTCCGGCTTCACCCTTAAGTCGTAGGGCCGCCATGTGCACCTTGTTAGCCTCAGAGCAGTGCACGTTCCTCAATAATCTTTCTACATGGGAGAACCAGTACTGAATTCCGGCAGGATCTCCACTTCCGTCGTATGATTCAGGTTTCATAGTGTTGAAAACCTTCATGCCGCTTGCAAAGCTTGTCTCTACTTCTTTCCCACGAGCTTCAACTGCTCCTTGTTCCACCTCTTGATTCTCCACAACAACTGGATTCTGCACAACTGGAGGAATCGACTCTTGTACTATCTCTCGAAACATGGCCCGAAAGGTTTCCATAGTGCCTTCATTGAGCACTAAAGGAGGGTTTGGTGCAGGAGGATGATTGACACGAGGCAATCCTCTAACCTCGGATTGGCTTTCCTCGTTCTCATCTCTAACTTGAGTTCGGTTTCGGTGGCTAGTAGCTCTTGTATCCACCATCTGAATAACGATACACAAATGTTTCCTTTGTTTAATTATCATTTGCATAAGGTAAATACTTAGACACAATTTTTAGAGAAAAACGTGGTTCTTATATACATTAGAACTTTTTCAGAAAGGATTTACACAAGGCTTTCAACCATAGCCTTTACAATACCTAAACGGAAATATAAAACTACTGTCGGCTTGACTATTAAAGAAAAATTATAAGTCAAGCGGTGTGATCGACTACACTCTTAAAGTTACGAGCATACAAGCTATAATACTAGGAATAAAGTCTTGACACGAACTAAGGGTTACAAAAGAAATCTAAGAAACCGTCATCGAACCAACTCTCATCCAAGGTCTCCCCTTCATGACACAACAACACATAAGCCTGTCGAATCCTCCTTTCTGCCACCTCCATGGCACTTCAAAGGGATGCCACACATGATTCGTGCTGATGAAGCAAGTTCTGGGCGGTCGAGATCTCTTCCATCCATGTCTCCTTGTACTAAGCTACCAAGGACTTGTTGGGGCAGCGTTGCCCTGTGCCGAAAGGCCAAGCCGTGGACGGAAGGTTCTCATGTGGAGACTCGATCGGAGGCCGAGATGACTCCCCTTGAAACATGTTAGCATGTCCTTCCATTTGATGCTCAATCGGGCCCGCGCAAGCTTGCGTGTAAAGGGAGATATCAAGGTCAGGCAGGGTTACCCATGGAAGATGGAGCTGGGGAAAGTAGTAGTCCTGGAGGTCTCCTTGAAATTCCAACATCCTTGGAGGTGATGGACTCTCAACCTTAGGTATAAGCAATGGTGGCTCGGGGATGAGGTAAGGCTCAGGCTCAACGATTGGTTCTGGGGGTCCTTGCTCGGTATGGTACGGGCCAAGCTGGAACTGCTGCATAAGAAGGTAGTCATCATGGGACCAATTGTTGACAGGAGGCGGAGGTACTTCCGGTTCGGGCACCAAAGGCGGTGGAGCAACTTCCAAGATAGGTGCCACCGAAGGCGGTACATCGGGGTTGTAGACTTCCCCATCGTCCTCCTCTTCCTCGAATTCCTCCTCTTCCTGGAACTCGGGTTCCATCTCCTCGTCCTCGTCCATAAAGTAATCTTTCGGGTTGTAATACTACATTTCTTCTTCCTCATCCTCAGAGTAGTAAGGTTCGGGGCTATAATCTGGAACCATGGGTTCGGGCTCAAACTCATGCACCTCGGGCTCATATATCGGTGTACCCAGCATCTCAGCATGTTCGGCCACTTCCTCTTGAACGGGTTCGACTGGTCCCTCTTGTTCTCCTCCTTCCGGTTCTGATTCCGGACCCAACTCAGGGTCTTCTTCCGGATCCTCTTCGGAGTCCTCTTCTTCTTGTACATGGGCAGCCTCTCCAAGCTCGTAAAAAGGGTCGTCCTCTGCATTTTGGTAGGGCCAATGTGGATTAAGGGAAAAGTCTCCTCTAAGTCTCGGAGAGCTCCCTCAGGGTCATCCCTAAAGCGAGGAATCTTACTTGTCCCGACCATGCTGAAAGGAAAGGAAAGAAAGGAAGGGTTAGACGTAGAACATCCTTAAGTTCTATAAGTTGAAGACAATCGAAGGAAGTTTTAAGAGATTTTTAACAAGTAGTTAAACATGAATAAAGGGTTTAAAATAGTTATCCTTTTCCTTAAAACTACTTAGAAAAAAATTTCTAATTCCTAAGTTCTTCTTTAAAAATTTGATTCCTATAAAGAATTTCTATTTTTTTTTTTCGTTTTCTTTCAAAGGATAAGTTTAAACTTAGGAAATTTTCAATCAAAGTAACTAAATTATGAAAGTTTGAAACTTATTTTTAGGTTTTAAAAGTTTTGAATGAAAGCTTAAGTAGTAAAGATTTTTGGTTTGAAACAAAGTCTTAAATTTTGAAAATTTTCGCTTTCGAAAGTTTTCGGTTTTGAAAACAAAATGTTCGGCTCTGATACCATAATTGTAACACCCCTATTTTGCAACGATAGGTGTTACCGCCAGTGACCTCGGATTTTACCATCCAAAGTCACCGAAGGCTTTGTAAGGTATTAAGTTAAATGAAAACTTGCGGAATTATAAAGTTATTACAATAAAAAGGGTTGCTCATATATGAGACTTTAGAAATACTATTACATACCATGATTAGTTTAGCAAAACCCAAAACCTTAAGTATTATTAGACAACGGAAATTTAAAACAACATTGTTTTCGCATAAGTCTAGAATGACCCGAAAGTGAACAAAATACCATACTTGACTTAAAGTCAATTTCCTTCCTTCTCTTGATTGATCTTCTTCCTTCACGCCTTTGATGGAGGTTTCCTGGATTCTGGCATTTGGCGCGAAAGGCGGAAAATGCCAGGCAGAAATGCGGAAAAACAGAATTAGTCTAAAGAGACTAAGCAAGCGAGAACGGACAATCTTAAGGTAGTTTGGTAAAGTATCGAACTTAATACGAGGTAGTCAAAATGTGTTTAATTTTTAAGTGGAGTTACTAAGGACGGAAAGAGTGAATCTCGAGATGAGATAACTCGTAAACCGAAAGAACGAACTACGAGATTGTAGAACGTCTTAGAATAGAATATATATGTTGGGAACGTTAATTACACATAAGATTTTGGAAAACCTCTCGCGCCCTTGCGGACCGAGAGCCGGATCGATCATTTGAGACCGGTCCGGTTTTGGTTTCTTTTAATGTGCTTTAGCACTTACTTTCTTTCGTGATCAAAACTTTCACATTAGTTAACGATTTTTAAGAGTGTGGGGGGCCATGAATGGGCCAACGTACCACTTATGGGAACTGAGTTCCGGCACCTAGCTAGGGTGCACACGTCCCTCCTCCGGGTAGGAGCAGACATAGATCATGATCTGTACAATCGAGGGAAGATAGGGCATGGTGCCATACCACTCGACATGTTATATAGAGATGTTCGGGCCGAGCCCGCACCCCTTATTAATCTAACTACACATTTCATAACGAATCTCGAAAAGAGATTTTAAACAAGCAAACCACACAACAAGTCTAGCAATAATTCCTATTAACGATAGTAATAGTAATAATGCTAACAATGGTCATTATCTCTAACAATCGGTAATTCCTATGTTCATTTTTATTTAGCAAGCAAAGTATTCCCATCATAGCACAAGTTAACGGAAATTGAATTATCGAAAGGTTCAAGTAGAAAGTCCACTTGCCTTGGATTTCTTTCGGAATATTCGTTACTCGGAAATATAACTCCTAGAGACGTCGAGCACTTCGACCTATTTGATCGAAAGGAAAAACGAACGGAAACTTATTAAAATCCTTATTTTAATATTAAAAACGCTTTTCTCTTATTTTTCTCTTCTAAGAGAAAGAACATTAAATCTAAATTATTCTAATTAACAATTTAGATATGGAAAAGAAAATAATAATCCTTATTATTATTTTCAAGACAATGCTTTTTATGATTTTAAAATATTTATTTTAAAGACACATGTACAATGTTATTTAAATATAAAGGAAAATCCTTTTAAACCATATGCAATAATTAAAACCTACTTAGAATATGATTTTCATGTATTTTATTAATTTACAAGTCGAACTTTATTTTATTTCCAAAAGTTTATTTGACAAGGCATAATTTGGACATGCAAGCATATTTATTTATGAATAAACTCTTTTTACAACTATTAACATTTTATACAAAGTACTTAGTAAAAATTATTATGATCAACATAATATTAAATATCATGAGTGATATATTATAAAAATATAATAAAGTCTCTAATTGACATGCATGCATATATTACCTTGTAAAAATACTTTATTTTCTACATGCAAGATAATATACATAATTAAATAGGGTATGATTATATAAATTCCTTTTTCTTTTATTAAAAGGAGTATATGCATATTTATTTCCTTACCTAGTGAATATAACTAGGTTGCATGCAAGAAAGGATTTTTCACAAATATGTTTATAAGAATCCATGCACAACTATTTAATTTACTTATGTAATATCCGTAATTATTTTAGGTCACTTAAGTCAGAAAACGAATATTAGTCAAATCGATTTAATAATCCGTTAGTATATCTAGCCAATAATTAGTTTATCAGTACGATAACTAATTAGATTGTTATCTAATTTATAACCAAGTTAGATTGCGTATTCGGATAGTTTAACCAATATATTAGATATCCATAGAAAATCTATCTTAAGCTAAGCAAATTATATCCAAATCTTGACTATAAGATTTAACCACCGGATCCATTCAACATAAAGCCAATCCCTCTTCTGTGTTAAAAGTAAGCTCCCAGATTCGATCGAAACATTCGTTCTCCCGTCAGCGTTGAAGGCTAGAGAAGAGGGCCGATCGTGTGCTCGCGTTCACCACCGGCGACGTCGTCAATTGGCGTTGGAGTACACCACCGGTAAGTCTATCTCCATGTTTTTCTTCTTCGTCTGGTTTCGAGCATCGTCGGGGTAGAATCGGGGTAAGGGGATTAGTTCGATCCGCAACTTCAGACCGAGGCGGGCCGTCGTCGACGAGGCAGGACAGGGGAGGCGGCAAGAGATTCTCGTGTTCGCTTTCTGTGGACGCCACCGGTTGCGGGTGGGGAGTTCAACCAAGACAGATGCGGTGGAGGGGTCGCTATCGGAAGTACCGTCGATCGAAGAGCGAAGCGGAAAAACGGCGAGTTCGAGAGCGTCGGAGGAGTTGCAGAGGACGGCGGCGTCACTCTCTGTCGTTGTCGTCGTCGATCAGGGTGGTGCGTTCACTCTCCGTCGTCGTCGTCGTCGAGCAGGGTGGTGCGTTCACTCTCCGTCGTCGTCGAGCGGGTGGGAACCAGAGGACGGCGACGGCGAGTTGTTGGAGGTCGAATTAGCGAGATTGAAGAAGGAGTGGGGATGGTGGGTCCCGCGAGTGGGGTCAAAGGGTGGAATTGGTCAACATTCAGAATTGGTAAGAGATGGGCTCGGGTATTTGACCCAATTTTGGTTTATTACAAAAAATTTTTCTTCTTTTATGTTGGGCTGGGAGAATTGGCCAGAATTTGGAGGGAGACGGGCTCGGTTAGTTTGGCCCAATATTGGGTTTGTTTGAAATTCTTTTGCTGAATGGGCTAGGAGTTGGGCTTCGGAATTGGGCTGGCACAAGGGGTATTGGGATATTGTGTTGGGCTAATATTTAGTATATAAATAAGTTAGTAAATTAAGTAGCTTGACTTATTTGATCAATTAGCAAAAATCGTTATAAATATTCGGTTGCTTAAAGGGAATAAAGGTGGCTCTTTAATTGGGTTAGTTAGTTCGGATCGTATTTTTAATTAATTAATCTTTCCCTTTATAATTCTTTAGGGAATCGTTCCGTTTGAGATCGTAGTTCCGTCTTCCCAAGAATCCTTCGTTCGAGGTAAGTCGTTTTTCGACTTGCTCGGTTCTTTTCTCCCTTGTTAGATTGCGTATCGATATTGTAGAGCGGGTTTTGGGAACTAGTCCCGAATACCTTTTTAAATTGTTTTGAACTCCTCTTGTGTTGTGTGCGTTAATGATTTTAAATATGTTTTTATCGGAAATTATTTTGGAACGTTTTCTCTGTGTTGGTACCGTTTCCGACACGGCCCATTGTAGCTGGTGTTGAGGAAGAGTTGGCTACTTTGACCCGTGTGACTGGGAAAATCGTACCCCTTCAAACGAAAATTATTATCTGTGTGTTTTTGGCAAGCGCTCCAGTGGAGACTTAGCCCGGAGTTAGAAGGGAGATTGGGAAGTGGAGTGGGAGGGCCTGCCTCTGCACTCGGCGCGGTGATGAGCGCCTTGGAAGATGGATTGTGGACTAAAGAAGAACTGCATTGTTGTGCGACTGTGATTGTAAATGCGTATGTGACTTGCGTGACTGATATAACTAATTTAGGTATTGGCCTTTAGATTTATGATTGCGGTTGTGGAATTGTATGCTGACTATAGATAAATGATTTTAAAGCGTTATACAATTTCCATATTCTTTCTAGCTTGGTAGATTAGACGCTGACCCTTCGGGGAACATTTTTCAGTTCCAGGTATGAATCAGGGAGCCGTGCAGGAACCGAGGCAAGATGGCGGGCCGGAGCGATAAAGAGCGCGTGTCATAGTGGGATCGGTTTATATTAGTTATTTATATTAGTTGGAATATTGATTTTAATACTTGTTAGATGGAGTTGGTATTTTGTTTCGGTTAATATCTTTTTGGTTCAGATAGTTCAGTTTCAGTAGGCGTTGTGACGTATTTGATTATTTATAATTTTCGGGGGTTCTTGCATGATTACGTTTTTCTAAGTTTTCATTAAATAAAGGTTGGATGTTTTATTATGTTTTTCTCGTCGTGCCCGAGTTGTAAGGTCCTACAGTGTAGTTGTCAACCTAATAAATAGTACCTTGTAAGGTCTATTCCCTAGTAGCGCCTCGACGGAAGTCGAGGTGTTACAAATTGGTATCAGAGACAGGTTGACAACAGGGCACATGAAACTGACCAACAAAGAGTACCCGAGGTCCAACTTAAAATCAAAACCGGCCGGTGTTTTCAAATGTTTTTACTGGGGTAGACATGTTGCATATAGGGGGTAGGTGACACGTCGCGACTCCGCCCCATCAGCCGAAGGACCTCACGTAGAATAGTAAGAATTAAGGTTGATAAATAGAATGTTTAAGTTTTGATTGTGGGACTTTCTATTATAGATGGCCCCACCAACCGGAGCTAGAGCTGCTGCAGCTAACGGAAGAGGCCGCGGAAGAGGCCGCGGTAGAGGCCGAGTAGGAGGTCGTGGCAGGGGTGGAAGAGAGGCCCCTGTAGCTGCTGAGCCAGAGGTACAACAGGATAACCATCAGGAGGAGGTTGATGAGAGTCAGGATGTGGCTGTTGTGGTTCATCGAGAGGACAGTGCCTCTGTCGTTGGAGGAGGTCTTCCAGCAAACGAGGCTCAGGTGGGAGGAGGAATACCACCAGAAGGATTGGCCCCAGAGGTGACTGTTGCGATCCAGCTGTTATTGCAGACTTTGATAGGTGCGGGAGCTGCAGCGAATCTGAATGCAGTTGCGGGGCAACAAGGAGCTGAGAGGAGGGCACCAGGACCAAATTCTATTTTGGCTGCCCAGCTGGGAGCAACGCCAGCTTTTGGAGGACCAGTGATAGCTGATCAGGTGGTCGAACCGAGGAGACAATATCGTGAGCCTCAACCTGATAAGTGGCTCGCGGAGTTTAGGAAGACTGGAGTACCGAACTTTGCTGGAGCTCAGGGTTCAGACGTAGAGCAGTGGTTGAGGAGGGTGAAATCTGCGTTGGATTCTATTAAGGCACCGGAGGAGCGGAAGATGTCCTTAGTACAAAGTCTGCTACAAGAGAGCGCTTTTGATTGGTGGGAGCTATGTAGGGACCACCGGACTGAGGTTACGTTCGAGGAGTTTGAGAGACAGATTCGAGATCAGTATTGTCCTCCAGTGGTGAGGGCGGCTCGGGAGGCTGCTTTTCGGGATGTTGGACCCGAAAATATCACAGTATCTGAGACTATTCTGAAGTTTCAGCAGGAGTTGGCAGCGGTGCCAAATGTTGCCCCGACTGAGGAGTTGAAGATTGCGACCTTTTTGAAAAGGTTGCAACCGCATCTACGTGCTTATGTGTCTGGTCTCCGACTTGCGACATTGGCAGACGTTCAACAGTCTGCTTTGGCTTATGCTATGGCCATGACCCGACAGAGTCAGCTGGAGGTGCATACCACGGGAAGCAAGAGGCAGAAGTTGTCTGCCCCGGCAGAATCTAGGAGAGATAATCGTCCCGGCTCTTCTCAGCCGCAACGATCAGGGTTTCAGTCACAGGGTCGTCAGGACCATCGCCGTCTGAGTCAGTCCACTGGAAGGCAGAGAGAGTGCTTCAACTGTGGAAGCACTGCTCATTTGAGGAGTCAGTGTCCGAAGCCAGTCAGGAGTTGCTTCAGTTATGTGAAGCCTGGCCATTTGCAGCAGTATTGTACTGTGGGAGCACCTTCACAAGGATCTTCACCGGGAACGGTGAATCAGATGCCTCGTCGTCAGCCTCAACAGTTTCAGCAGGCACCGAGCCAGGGCAGAGGACGCGGCGCAGGAGTTAGCAACACCGGGGGCAATCATCCCCGAGTGTTTGAGATGAGGAGGGCCGATGCCCTACACGCGCCGACTGCTACAGGTACGATTTGGATTCAGTCTAGACCTGTTCACATACTGTTTGATACGGGTGCTACCCATTCTTTTATGTCTTCTGCTTGCGTGGCTAGACTAGGACTGACTTGCACTGAGGGGGTATCTTTTGTTGTGGGGCTGCCTGACGGTAGTAAAGTAAGAGGGAATAAGGAGATTTTACAGTACCCTATTAGAATAGGGAATAGGGATTGGTATGCAGATTTCATAGTAATGCAGTTGTCGCCAGATGATGATGTGATTCTGGGGATGGATTGGATGATGCGTTACCGAGCAGTTTTGGATACACACAGAGGTACGGTTACAGTGACCGCAGATGATGGAACCAGACATGTGTGTCAGGAGGTAGAGCAGGAGGGGCCCGGATCGGAGATTAGTATGATGAAGGCCGCCAAGTTGCTCAATGACGGATGTGTTGGGTATTGGTGTTATGTCCTTCAGGGGGACAAGGCGGAACCGCACATTCAGGACATACCAGTAGTGTGCGAGTTTGAGGACGTTTTTCCCGAGGAACTTCCAGGATTACCTCCTCAAAGAGAGGTGGATTTTGGGATTGAGCTGGAGCCGGGAACGAGGCCGATTTCGAGAGCCCCATATCGCATGGCCCCGATGGAGATGCAGGAGCTGAAGGCACAATTGGAGGAGTTGTTGGAGAAGGGTTACGTACGACCGAGTGCGTCGCCATGGGGAGCTCCAGTTCTGCTTGTGAAGAGAAGGATGGTTCTCTCCGACTGTGTATCGATTATCGGGAGTTGAATCGAGTTACCATCAAGAACAAGTATCCGCTGCCACGTATTGATGATTTGTTGGATCAGTTGCAGGGGGCTACTGTGTTCTCTAAAGTGGATTTGAGGTCAGGATATCACCAACTGAGGATTCAGGAGGAAGATATACCTAAGACGGCTTTCCGAACGAGATATGGACATTATGAGTTTGTAGTGATGCCATTCGGACTGACGAATGCACCCGCTGTATTTATGGAGTTGATGAACCGAGTGTTTATAGACTACTTGGACAGATTTGTAGTAGTGTTCATCGACGATATTTTGATCTACTCTAGGAGTAAGGAGGAGCACGCCGAGCATCTTAGGCTGGTGTTGGGAGTATTGAGACAGCATCGATTGTTTGCTAAGCTGTCCAAGTGTGAGTTCTGGTTGCCTGAAGTTACCTTTTTAGGGCATGTGGTATCTGCTCAGGGAGTTATGGTGGATCCTGCAAAGATTGAAGTTGTAAAAGCAGGGAACCTCCGAAGAATGTGAAGGAGGTGCGGAGTTTTCTGGGATTAGCAGGGTATTACAGGAGGTTTGTGGAAGGGTTTTCCCGGATAGCCCAACCACTTACCAACTTACTTAAGAAGACTACTCGTTTTGAGTGGAATGAAGCTTGCCAGCGGAGTTTTGATGAGCTGAAGAGAAGGTTAACTTCGGCTCCTATACTTGCTCTTCCTCAAGGGAATGAGGATTTTGTGATTTACAGTGACGCCTCCAAGGTCGGTTTGGGCTGTGTGCTGATGCAGAGGGACAGAGTGATTGCTTATGCTTCTAGACAGTTAAAGCCGAACGAGCAGAATTACCCTACTCATGATTTGGAGTTGGCAGCTGTGGTGCACGCTCTGAAAATTTGGCGTCATTACTTGTATGGGAGTACCTGCAAAGTGATGACAGATCACAAGAGTCTCAAGTATATCTTCACTCAGAGGGAGTTGAATATGCGACAGAGGAGATGGCTGGAATTACTGAAAGATTACGACCTTGAGATTCTTTACCACCCAGGGAAAGCGAATGTAGTCGCTGATGCCCTTAGCAGGAAGACGCGTCAGGAGAGTATGTTGGCTCATTTGACGGCTCAGCCAGAAATACTGAGGGATCTGATGAGGTACGGCATCGAAGTGCAGATTCAACGTTATCAAGGTAGTCTGAAAACCCTAGAATGTCGGTCGTCTTTACTTGAGGAAGTAAGGCAGAAGCAGGAATATTGCCCGATGATTCAGGATTTGAGGCAGAGATTGAGCCGTGGAGAGGCACCCGACTTTGCGGAGAGAGCAGATGGTATTGTGTGTTTACGTGGTCGGATTTGTGGTCCTCGAGATGCAGAGTTGAGGCAGAAGATTTTGCAAGAGGCTCATGCTACACCTTACTCAATCCACCTCGGGGCGAGAAAGATGTATAAGGATTTGCGACAGTTTTATTGGTGGGATGGCATGAAGCCGGATGTAGCGAGATTCGTCGCTAAATGTTAGGTCTGCCAGCAGGTGAAGATCGAGAATTAGAGACCCGGGGGAATGCTTCAGTCGCTTCCTATTCCAGAATGGAAATGGGAGGACATCTCCATGGATTTTGTCACAGGTTTGAGACTCAGCAGAGGCCATGATGCCATCTGGGTAGTGGTGGATAGACTGACGAAGACTGCTCGCTTTTTGCCTATCAGGGAGACATGGCAAGTGAGCAAGTTAGTGGAGGTGTTTATTAATCAGATAGTTAGACTGCACGGAGTGCCTAAGACGATTGTATCGGACCGAGATGGGCGTTTTACTTCCAGATATTGGCAGCAAGTGCATGAGGCTTTAGGGACGAGATTACATTTCATGACTGCTTACCATCCGCAGTCGGACGGTCAAACAGAGAGGACGATTCAGACTCTAGAGGACATGCTAAGGTCCTGCGTATTAGACTGGGGAGGTTAGTGGTCGGATCACTTGGCTTTGGTAGAGTTTGCCTATAATAACAGCTGGCATTCGTCGATTCAGATGGCTCCTTATGAGGCCTTATATGGTCGGAAGTGTAGGACACCGCTGTGTTGGGATGATCCCTCAGATGTAGTAGGAGAGAGGCCACAGATGATTGAGGAGACGATCGGGAAAGTGGCCTTAATCAGAGAAAGAATGTTAGCTGCTCAGAGTCGCCAGAAGTCCTATGTAGACAAGAGGCGTAGACCGTTGGAGTTTGAGGTCGGAGCCCATGTTTGGTTGAGAGTATCGCCTGCCCGCGGAGTAAGAAGATTCGGGGTGAAAGGGAAGCTGAGTCCCCGATATATCGGTCCGTTCGAGATTCTGGAGAGAGTAGGCGAGGTGGCTTACAAGCTAGCGTTGTCGCCTGCTTTGGAAGGAGTACACCCTGTATTCCATGTTTCATAGCTGAGACAGTATGTCCCGGATCCTAGTCACAGACTGAATTATGAAGATTTAGTGGTAGAACCAGATCACACTTTCCGGGAACAACCGCTGAAGATTTTAGATCGACGAATGAAGAAGCTGTGGAACAAGGAGATTCCTCTGGTGTTGATTCAGTGGTCTCGACGGGGAGTCGAGGAGGCCACTTGGGAGACAGAGTCTAGATGAGTGAGAGCTATCCGGAGATCTACCCGGGTTTAGTAGAGGCATTTGAGGGAAAGGTTAGCAATTAGTTTGTTTATTTTCAGATTCGATGTTTGCTTCGTGATCCTTGTTTGCTTGACTTGTTGTTTGACTGTTTAATTTTTGTTTGACGTGTGCGTATTTTTGACGACCAATATTGATTATTATTACTGTCATCAATCAATTCTGGTTCGAGGACGAACCTCTTTAAGGGGGAGAGGTTTGTAAGAACCTCGAATATCTTATAACCTCGGTATATGTAGTTTCCTTTCTATAAAGTTTCGGGACGAAACTTTCTTAAGGGGGGTAGTATGTAATATCCGTAATTATTTTAGGTCACTTAAGTCAGAAAACGAATATTAGTCAAATCGATTTAATAATATCGATTTAATAATCCGTTAGTATATCTAGCCAATAATTAGTTTATCAGTACGATAACTAATTAGATTGTTATCTAATTTATAACCAAGTTATATTGCGTATTCGGATAGTTTAACCAATATATTAGATATCCATAGAAAATCTATCTTAAGCTAAGCAAATTATATCCAAATCTTGACTATAAGATTTAACCACCGGATCCATTCAACATAAAGCCAATCCCTCTTCTGTGTTAAAAGTAAGCTCCCAGATTCGATCGAAACATTCGTTCTCCGGTCAGCGTTGAAGGCCAGAGAAGAGGGCCGATCGTGTGCTCGCGTTCACCACCGGCGACGTCGTCAATTGGCGTTGGAGTACACCACCGGTAAGTCTATCTCCATGTTTTTCTTCTTCGTCTGGTTTTGAGCATCGTCGGGGTAGAATCGGGGTAAGGGGATTAGTTCGATTCCGCAACTTCAGACCGGGGCGAGCCGTCGTCGACGAGGCAGGACAGGGGAGGCGACAGGAGATTCTCGTGTTCGCTTTTTGTGGACGCCACCGGTTGCGGG
Source organism: Fallopia convolvulus (assembly GCA_964016875.1). Classification (NCBI taxonomy): domain Eukaryota; kingdom Viridiplantae; phylum Streptophyta; class Magnoliopsida; order Caryophyllales; family Polygonaceae; genus Fallopia; species Fallopia convolvulus. Next base: position 11,274,198 of record OZ024732.1, read on the forward strand.
TGGGAGGTTCAACCAAGACGGAGATGCGGTGGAGGGGTCGCTATCGGAAGTACCGTTGATCGAAGAGCGAAGCGGAAAAACGGCGAGTTCGAGAGCGTCGGAGGAGTTGCAGAGGACGGCGGCGTCACTCTCCGTCATCGTCGTCGTCGAGCAGGGTGGTGTGTTCACTCTCCGTCGTCGTCGTTGTCGAGCGGGTGGGAACCAGAGGACGGCGGCGGCGAGTTGTTGGAGGTCGAATTAGCGAGATTGAAGGAGTGGGGATGGTGGGTCCCGCGAGTGGGGTCAAAGTGTGGAATTGGTCAACATTCAGAATTGGTAGGAGATGGGCTCGGGTATTTGGCCCAATTTTGGTTTATTACAATTTTTTTTTCTTCTTTTATGTTGGGCTGGGAGAATTGGCCAGAATTTGGAGGGAGACGGGCTCGGTTAGTTTGGCCCAATATTGGGTTTGTTTGAAATTCTTTTGCTGAATGGGCTGGGAGTTGGGCTTCGGAATTGGGCTGGCCCAAGGGGTATTGGGATATTGTGTTGGGCTAATATTTAGTATATAAATAAGTTAGTAAATTAAGTAGCTTGACTTATTTGATCAATTAGCAAAAATCGTTATAAATATTCGGTTGCTTAAAGGGAATAAAGGTGGCTCTTTAATTGGGTTAGTTAGTTCGGATCGTATTTTTAATTAATTAATCTTTCCCTTTATAATTCTTTAGGGAATCGTTCCGTTTGAGATCGTAGTTCCGTCTTCCCAAGAATCCTTCGTTCAAGGTAAGTCGTTTTTCGACTTGCTCGGTTCTTTTCTCCCTTGTTAGATTGCGTATCGATATTGTAGGGCGGTTTTGGGAACTAGTCCCGAATACCTTTTTAAATTGTTTTGAACTCCTCGTGTGTTGTGTCGTTAATGATTTTAAATATGTTTTTATCGGAAATTATTTTGGAACGTTTTCTCTGTGTTGGTACCGTTTCCGACACGGCCCATTGTAGCTGGTGTTGATGAAGAGTTGGCTACTTTGACCCGTGTGACTGGGAAAATCGTACCCCTTCAAACGAAAATTATTATCTGTGTGTTTTTGGCAAGCGCTCCAGTGGAGGCTTAGCCCGGAGTTAGAAGGGAGATTGGGAAGTGGAGTGGGAGGGTCTGCCTCTGCACTCGGCGCGGTGATGAGCGCCTTGGAAGACGGATTGTGGACTAAGGAAGAATTGCATTGTTGTGCGACTGTGATTGTAAATGCGTATGTGACTTGCGTGACTGATATAACTAATTTAGGTATTGGCCTTTAGAGTTATGATTGCGGTTGTGGAATTGTATGCTGACTATAGATAAATGATTTTAAAGCGTTCTATAGTTTCCATATTCTTTCTAGCTTGGTAGATTAGACGCTGACCCTTCGGGGAACATTTTTCAGTTCCAGGTATGAATCAGGGAGCCGTGCAGGAACCGAGGCAAGATGGCGGGCCGGAGCGGTAAAGAGCGCGTGTCATAGTGGGATCGGTTAATATTAGTTATTTATATTAGTTGGAATATTGATTTTAATACTTGTTAGACGGAGTTGGTATTTTTTTTCGGTTAATATCTTTTTGGTTCAGATAGTTCAGTTTCAGTAGGCGTTGTGACGTATTTGATTATTTATAATTTTCGGGGGTTCTTGCATGATTACGTTTTTCTAAGTTTTCATTAAATAAAGGTTGGATGTTTTATTATGTTTTTCTCGTCGTGCCCGAGTTATAAGGTCCTACAGTGTAGTTGTCAACCTAATAAATAGTACCTTGTAAGGTCTATTCCCTAGTAGCGCCTCGACGGAAGTCGGGGTGTTATAACTTAAGTGGATAAATACCTTATAAGTTTATTTTAACCTCTACATGGTTCAAAATATTTTATCAAATCATTTTAACTAGAATTGGCATGCAAAGAATTTTAATTCATCAAAACTTCTTTAACAAGACATGTAAAGATATTTTTATTTTAATTGATCAAAACTGGTCCTTTTTAACATTTATTCAAACTAGGGAAATAAAAAGTCATATAAAAATCCACCAAGTGATTATATAGACATGCATGAAGATTTCATGCATGTAAGGTCATTTTATAAAATTATCAAGACCAAACTTCATTAAACAAAGAATTTTTGTATAAACAAAGAGAGAGATCTAAGCTTTTTAAATTATATAAAATCAGAATTTTCCAAATAAACACCAATTTTATAGATCTTGGATTTATTAAAGTTCATCTTATAATTTATAAAACTAATCCCTCCTTTAAAAACATTGCATGCATGTGTAATTTTCATAACAACATGTATAAATTCTTATTTTTCACAAGTCTGATTTTTAAAACCTGATTTAGAGGAATGGGCTTAAGGTTATACACAACTATTAATTTAGCTCAAAGAATATAATAAAAAGGCCCAAAATAAAATTATACCCCTCTCCCTTCTCTTGCAAAAAAACGCAGGAACCAGAGAAGAGAATCAGACGGACGACGAAGGCAGAGAAGGGGCGACCACAAGGTTGGGGGCGGCGTCGGCGTCTCCTGGGCGGCGGGAGAAGGGTGGCGCGGCCAGGCGAGGTAGGCTAGGGGTGGTCGGAGGTGGCTGCTCCCAAAAAAAATCAAAACCCAATATGTTTTGATTTTTGGAAAAAAATCAGATTGTGTTTGAAGGTTTTCTTTGATGAACAATTGGGAGTTTTTAGAGAGTAAAGGATCCTTTTCAGAGGTTTGTGAGTCCTTTTAAATGGCAAATAGGAGAGGAGAGACAATCATGAGAAGACACCATCTCCCATGGTGAGTGAAGAGAAATAGATTAAATTTTTATAAATAATATAATGGGAGAGAATATTGTCTGAGTACAAATCTTCTCCAAATCTCCCTTCTTAGAATCCGAAATTAAGCCTCAACCGGATTGGAATTTCGGTTTGGCAAATATCCCACTGAAAAGAAAGGGTTTAAATACTAATGGGTGTATTATACTTTCAGAAAAGCTAACTAGCACAATTGGTGAAAGGGTGAGTGGAGGAGTAGGAGGTCATGGGTTCAATTCCCATTATTCCCACATCTTGTCTCCTTTGTTTTATTTTACCCCTTTAATTGTTTTATGGGCTTTTTAAGTGGGCCGGGCTAAGGCCCATGTCTTTTCTTTTTAGGAAAAGAAAGGTTGGGAAATTTAAGAGAAACGGAATTTCCGTTAGAATATGAATTTATTAAATTCCGTCTTTAATAAATTTATTTATTCAAATAAAAAAAATTTATGAGATTATTTACTTAATAAAATAATCAAATATTAAGAAATAAAATTTATTTTCTTAATGAAAATTGCGGATATTACAGGAAGGGTGGGGGTGGATGTGGTAGATCCGGCGAGCGAGGCCTTCAGCGAAGTAAGTGGCGACCTTGTGCATGGCGCTGACTTGGGGGGCGGCCAAATGGCCGATTTGCTTCACCAATGCGTCGGCTAGGGTTAGGTTTTTGCCCTGTACCGCCTCCGCGCAGGCCATTAGAGTGTGGACGAGCCAATTGAATTCTTCAACTATCATTACTTCGTTCAATAATTTTGAGGAACTAGTCCTTCGTTCAATAATCTTCCTCTGCAACTATCATTAGCTCATTTACAATATTTGAAACAAATGATAGTATAAGGAACTAGTCCTGATTTGAGATTGAAACTTTCTTTTGTTACTTTGTTCTTCTTGCAAAGTTACGTTTCTCAAATTGTTCGCTTGATTTCCTCTATTAACTGGTTTTGACATTGCTAGCATTCAAGGGGGTAAACTCCTTTCTGAACATGAAATAATTGATACTTGAAATAATTGATACACTTAAAATCATAGAATTTAAGAGTTTCAAAAGTGCAATAAAAAGTTTCAAAAGCGCATTGTGACATAAGAAAAGTGCATTGATAAATGGCATAAGAAAAGTGAATCATCTGATGGAAAAACTGCATTGAAAAGTTTCAAAAGTGCATTGTAAGGTTTCAAAAGTGCATTGATAAATATCATAAGAAAAGTGCATCATTTGATGGAAAAACTGCATTAGAAACAATTACATACATAATTGTTCAAAAGTGCATTCTTAGATATATAAAGTGCATTCGGAAGGTGGAAAAAGTGCATTACTAAATATATAGTAGAAGTGTTTTTCTATAGTAGTTAAAGTGCAATATTAATAGATAAAAGTGCATTCTAATTTTTTTCAAGTGCATTCAAACTAGAAGTACACTAACAAAAGTGCATTCATAAATGCATATAATTCATTTTCAATAGATAAAAATGTGCATTCCAATTAAAGTGCATTATGGAGTTAAGAAAGTGCACTCAAGAGTATCAAAAGTGCATTCCTAAAAAATAGAATGGTGCATTCCAAAACTGTTTAATTGCATTCAGATTCTTTTTTTTCCTATGAATTTAAAAACAGGTACAAGCAAGAATATATTGCCTCCCGAAACTGAACACCAAAAAAATTGCAGAAATGTGATCTCAACTAAGTATCCTAGTTTGACAACTAGGACTGTGCCAGATGTGTTTACAAAAGCTATGCAATCCTGGAATGATGTCCAAAAAGAGTGTTAAATATGTGGGATTTGGCCATCTACTCCACTTTGAGATAAAGGACATCCCCAATAACATTGCTTTGTGGTCGCTACAACATTTTGAAGTAGCTAGATGTGAGATACAGTTTGATACCAAAGTGCATTGTATAGTAAGAAAAGTGCATTCTTAATTATGAAAAGTGCATTGTAAAGTATGAAAAGTGCATTCTCATTTACTAATATTTTTCCTTTATGTTAAGTTCAGAAAAGTGCATCTTTAAATGTGAAAAGTGCATTCTTAAATGTAAAAAGTGCATTGAAGAGTCTTAAAAATTGTTTTAAGACTATGTTGATGTTTTACTTCCTACATTGGATTACAATAAAAATCCATACTTAATGGATTTATGGTGCATGTTTATAGGCATAATTTAAGAAAAGCTTATTAGCTCAAACGGAAGAGCAATGTGCTTACGCACATAGATGTGGGTTCGAATCCCATATAAGATAATTTGATCAGGACCTTGCTCAATGAAATATAAAGGTGTTAGTTGAAAATCAGTAAAAGTGCATTCCAAGTATAATAAAGTGCATTACATACTAGGAATAGTGCATTACCTAAACTGCTAACTAAATCAGTGAAATCTGCCTTATAAAAAGATATAAAAAGTGGTATTAAGTAGAAAAAGTGCACTATAAAATATAAAAAGTGCATTATTAACTGTGAAAAGTGTAGTAAAAATATGTTAATTCAAAGACATGATCATTTGGTCCATATCCACCTTGAAGTCCAATGTCATAACCCTTACTACCAAAATCATAGTCATATTTTTGTATTATGAGGGTGATTATAAAGTATAAACTATGTTTTCTATAACAAATGAAATAAGACGGTTGCATATATGCCCTCTAAACACAAATGAAAAGTCTGTTTTTAAGTATGAAAAGTGTGCTAGTAAGTCCGAAAAGTGCATTATTAAGTCCGAAAAGTGTAGTATTAAGCCTGAAAAGTGCAACAAGAAGAGGAATTCATTTGCTAGTATTCTCAATTGCTTGTATTGGCAGATACTACTACGCATGCCAATTCCAGTTATCTAGTAGTAGCTACGAGCATAGATCAATCAAATCACACACTCTTCTACTAATTTGCTAGTATTAAATGTCGTAGAGTTGGATTTGTGAATTTCTCTTCTACTCACACACTCTTAGATAGTTTATAAACCCTAGAATTTCAATTAACCTAACCAACTCACAAAAAGAGGAATAAAATACCACTTTTTGCCATGGTTGGAACGAGAATCGCAATCACCGAATCACCGTTGAGACTCGCAAAGGAACGAGACTCACAATCGCCGTCGAGACTCACGAAGGAACGAGAGCAGTCTTCAATTCGTACCGAAATCACCCTCAATCGATTCGCCCTAGTCGTCCTCAATTCGCCCGGTCGCAATTTGTTCACATTAATCACCCCCAAAAACCAAAAAAAGGAAAAAATAGATTAATTAATTAGAGAGGGGAAAGACATAATTGCCCCACCTTTAATAAAAGGAGGAAGAACATCAGCACTTAGATCTCCTTGATCCAAGGGCCCAGAATGCTCTTCCGTTTCATGTTAAGGGAGTGTTTTGTGAGAACTAATCTCATATGAATATCGTAATAAAATTATTTAATTTTTAAATTAAAACTTTAAGATCATCCCACATATTTTTATATTTAAAAATAACTTTTATTATTTGTTGAAATCTTGTCCCATATTTAGATTAAATTTTATAAACTTGGATTGAATATTTTAAATAACTTTTTATTTTATAAATTTTTTATTAATTCTATGTATTTGAGTTCTTATCTTTTACTTTGTAATGAATATAATATCATTTTCAAATATAGAGAACATTAATATAAAATTTAGTATAGAAGATAACATAGGGAAAAATAAAAATAATATAATGCTATAACTTAAAGAAAATTAAGGTAGGATATATTGATATGGACTTGTCAATCGGGTCGGGTCGGGTCGGGCGGGTTCAGGTTCGGTTATTTTGGGTTCGGGTTGAGTCGGGTTCAGTTCTTTAGGGTCACGGGTTAAACCGGGTCAGGTCGATACTGTAATATCCGCTAATTTCTAAATAAAATAAAATGGGTAATTATCCCAATAATTTTTTTTCTAAGAGTAGAGAATTTAATAATCTTTATAATCTCATATTATATTATAAAATGTTATAAAAGGTTACTCAAATGGCAACTAAGAAATTAATTAAATATACTATGCAAATCGTGTATGCATTTAAATATTTTCTCTCAAATTGAGAGTTTAAATATTTTTATAATTTTCTTAATGAATTACAAAAATATTATAAAGGATTATCCAAATGACAAATAAATTTTAATTTAATTAATACTAAATAAAATTTCGAAATTTAATTTCATTAAATTTATAATACAAATAAAGATAAGGGGATCGGAAAAGACCAAAAATAAAAATGCAAGAAGTGAGACTCGAACCTGAAACCTCTTACACCTTGCACAAACTAACACACACTCATTTCCTCTATGCCATTGTAATTTATCTACTCATTAAAGACTTTCTATTCTTTTAAACCCCTTCCTTTTTCTTCTCCCCCAAATTGATCAACTCAATTGCCTGACTGATTTAACGTCTGAGCTATGCATGCTTCCCACCTTCATCCATGGCTTGTAGAAATCAACCTTCTCACCTCTCCTCCTCACCAATAATCATTCTCCACATTGGATTCAAGAAACACAAAGTTCCCCAATCACTATGAATCTAATCCTTCATGAGTGGTCAAAACCATGAAGGTGTGGTTTGTGGTTTTTCTCCCACCACTATAAAAAGGGGCAACTTCTATGTGAAAGACACATCATTTGATTCATCCAATTCTTCTAATTTCACTCTCAATCAAGATTTTTCATCCCTAAAAGTGCTGATTTTTTTAAAAAAAATCCACAAAAAACCCTAATTTGGCCACATAGCCTCGCCGGACCACCAGATGGCCGCCACCACTGCCACGAGCGATGCCCACTGCCCCCTCGCCGGTGACTTGCCGCCACCACCAGTGGACTGCAGTCCGGCGTCCGTCCCTCCTGATTGAAGCATTCTGGGTGTTTTTTTTACGTGAAAGGGAGAACAAAGAAGAAGAGATAGAGAGGTGGGCCTAATCCTAATTTTGGGTAATATTGAATTAAGTTTGGGCTGATTTATTTTAGGCCCAAAATAATAATTAAAATCAGATTATTGTTACCCATTTTAGGAAAAGGATTAAGCAAGCCCATTTCCGCCCCGTCTCATTTTGCGTGCCCTTTTCCGTCCCTTTACGCTCGGTATAAATTTACGACTCCTATTTTAATGTATAAATCCTTATAAAGTACTTTTCACATCTATATAATATTTATTTAATTAAAATTTAATAAATGTTGCATGTGGGTTTTAAAAGAAATTTATGATTAAATTCACTTTGCATGCACTTATAGTTAAATATAAAATTTTATAAGAATCGTGTAAGATCTCACTTTAAAAATAATAATAAATGAATATTATTATTTGGGTTTTACTTAAATTATTATTATAAATAATGTAGAATATAATACTTTTTCTAAGAGAAAGAAAATAAAGAAAGGATTGCATAATAAATAAAATAAGTAAGAAATGTCTTTGCATGTCAACTTAGCCTTATTATAATATTAAAATAAATTACATATGAACTTGTTACCTAAAATAGACTTCTAAAGAATATAATAATCACTTACGTAATTTAAATAAGTTTTTGCATGTGGATTTAAAGACTTTATTGGACTAAACCACCTTTGCATGTCTTTCTAAAAAGAGTTATGATAAAGTTAAAAATATGATGATAAGATATATTACTCATAAGATATAGTTTTTATGATTAAAGTATGGAATAAGAGATATATGGGAAGAAGGATAAAAATATATTATAATGAGGGCTTTATGGATTTTTATATCATAAGAATGTTTTTATAATTATTTTAAAATATATATATATATGGAAAGCATAATTTTAAATGAGCTTTATCAAAAATTAAATCAATTTGCATGCCTTATATTATAAAAGAATTTCCTATTAATGATAAGGTGATAAGGTTGTGATCTTAATTGAATAAAAGAATTATAAAATAATCTAAGTGGAACAATAACCTTAATATAATGAATATTTAAATTTAATAATACTATGTCTTAATTTTCGAAAGTTTATAATAATTAAATTAAAATATAGAGTTTATAAAGAATACAAGGATATTACAAATGAGAAATAATAATGAGGGATATTATTATTTTATTCACCTCCACCTAAATTATTTTTTATAATAATTTAGTAATTAATTCTCTTATAATAAGGATATAAGAGATTTTCAAAACTTTAAAAGAATTTAAAGAAATTCTTATTAAAGTTCGTTTGTATCTCTCGTTCCGATAGGTCGAGCCTCCGTCCTGTTTAAAGACAACGATTCCGTTCATTTGTTAGTACACAATCGTACAAGCTAAGGCAAGTGGAATTTCTCCTTTTAGCCTTAATAATTCGTTCCGTGAAATTTCTCGGTGTTGGGAACAACTGGTTTGCTAATAATAAACGAATCTAGGAATATCGATTGTTAAATAATGACCCCACTGTTATCGTTATTCCGTTATTTAAATATTGGATAGGACTATTATGCTAGTCTTATTTGTGACCTTGATTGTTTAAGATCTCGTCTAGAGATCGGTTTGGATGAAATAGTGAGGCGTGCGGGATTAACCCGACACCTCTATACAACCTACTAAGTCGTATGCCTCCGTGCCTAAAGTATGAATTTCAAGATCATGATCTATGTCCGCTCCCACGCAACGGAGGGATGAGTGCACCGTAGGTAAGTGTCGGAACTGGGTTCCCTTTAGTGGTCCGGGCCCATGCATGCCCCCCATATTCTTTAAAAATCATTAACGCCAGTGAAAGTTTTCATCACGATACAAGATAAGTGCCAATGCACATTTAAAAGAAACCAAAACCGGGTCGGAATAGTACAACGTGGAAGACCACCCGGCTCCCGGTTCTTGAAAAGATCGTCTTTCCAATCTAAATGCTTCTTCGGGCTTGTCTAAGGTGGGCGGGTACTTAAGCGCCTTCGGGCCACCTCCTCTATCTAGAGCACCGAATAAGATGAGGTTGGTTGAGGTCCGACAAGGGCGCGGGAGGTTTCCAAAACTTGTATGAATTAATAAACGTTCCCAACATACTTTCCATTCCCGACACGGGCGCGGCATTTTTCGCCCTTCGCAACTTATGTTAGGCTCTAGGAAGTTCTACCAAAGTTTGAAGACAAAGGCTAGAAGATTCGAGAAGCATTATACAAGGATAGAAGATCAAGGCAACACGACGTTGAATGAAGGAAGAAATTTCTAAAGAGCAAAGCATTCAGAAATTAGCGCACCAACTCTTCTATTTTAACCAAGCAAATCATCATCATATGATTTGTCTTGGAGAAACATACATGTATTTTTAAATACGTCTTTTCAACCCTTTTAACATGGGCTTCATTTTCCGTTGCTACATCATTTATAAAACTACTCTCAATGTAATGAACGAATATTCTTATCAACAAATATAATTCCGTTTTTTAGTAACTTATTCTTTAATTGTGTTTAATTAAATTATTTAAAGCCTACGATGACTTTAGACGGTAATGTCCGAGGTCACTGGCGGTAATACCCAGTATTGCAAAATAGGGGTGTTACAGATACGAGTTTTCGGGCGGGTCGGGTTGACCAGCGGGTAAAAAACATAGAATTTTTTTATGATTATAAAAATAGATTTTTAGTTAAATAATAACATTTAATTATAATATATAATTTTTTTATGTATATTAATAAAAAAATATATTATATTGAATAAAATAAATTTTATACATTTTATAAATATACGAAATCGGGCAACCCAACAGATTTCGGGTTTCAACCCAACGGGTTGCGGGTCTATCAGGTTTCAGTTCACTTCAGGTTTCGCGTTCAAATTTTTGGGTCTTGATCCTGAAATTTTCGGGTCGTTCGGGTCTTTACCCTAAAATTTTTGGGCAGTTGGAGTCGGGTTTGCGGGTTGGGTCAGCTTTTGACAACTCTATATAGATTGATCAAGTTATTATAATATAAAAAAAATTAGATGTATAGAAAGAATAAAGAAAATTATTATTAAAAAGATTAATATTATTTTATTCAAGTAATGTCACGTGGCGCAATTTTTTCAACATAGATAGTTTCTGCTTTATAATGTATTATGTAGAATAAACAAGTTTTGTCTCAAGACCATGCGCAAATAGTGCTCGAATGATTTTGAATATATTTTTTATTTCTAGTTGTTGTTATCTATAGGAATCACAACGTGTATAAATCCACTTTTTGAGTGGCGAGCCCATAAAATCACATAAACTTTTTTATTATTTCTCTCCCTTTCATATCATCCTACAATTTTCCAATTTTATTTCACAAAATCACCCTAAATATTAATGAAATCATGAAACCACTTTTCACTTTTCTCAATTCTCAATAACTATTTACTTCTATACACAGCTTTTCAAATATACCCCTATATTATTATTATATATATGTTATTTAGGTCACATTAATTTTACAAATTCGATTATTTTATTTGACTTATAATTGTAAATTTCTTTAACCATTTTTTTGAAGTATGATTGTAACTTTTTTATTCATTTACGAGTTATATTATGTCTCGTCTTTTATTAAATACTTGTACAATGAGTTATTTAATAAATGGCTAAATGTGTTTAATGACCCTAAAATAACATAAAAAAACTAATTTAATTTTAAAATAATTTAAACATATACACAGTTTTTATCTATTAGTAGATAAAAATAAGTTAACAATTTTTGTATAGTTATTTAAAAAAAGATAAAATTAAACTAACTCAAAATAGCACAAAATAATAAGTAGCATAGTAAATAAATCACCAAAAATTATTCAACCACCATATGCCACATGGCAAATGATGAATGGTTAATCAAAAAAGGGGTTCATTTGAGCCTTCTCTTTCTTGGTTTCACTATGGGGAACTCCCAATTAAGTTTCTCCCAAAATTAATTATTTTTACTTTTTTTTCCCGTGAAATTCACCAATATTAATGCTATAAGGTTTTGTCCATAGTTAATGAGTTTTGATACATATACAATATATACTTATAGTTTAAACGCAAATGCATAAATAAGATTTATTTTTTAGGGCACGTTAAATTTTAAAAAATAATAGAATCTACTAACAAAGCTAAACCCATATTAATGTTAAAAATTGTACTATGTGGCTAGGTGTGGGCAACGGTCCAAATCGGATCGGACCGGATCGGGACCGAGTTTTCTAAATCTTTGGCCCGAGGACCGGACTTGGGCCGTACTTTCGGACCGGGATATTATTTTTTAAAGAAAAAATTATGTTTTTTATTGAGAAAATTTATGCATTATTTATGAAAAATTATAATGTTATGAAGTACATACATAAAGTGAAACTTAAATAATAAAAACGGAAAATTATAATGGTTCGGACGGTTAAGGCCTCAACTCTTGTGCATGAGGTTTCTGGTTCGAACCCCGGGATGACAGTTTGTCCCTTTTCCCTTTAAAACTGGTTAGTAACCAACTTTCACCCATTTACGGGTGCTTCATGCTAGTCCAAGTAGTACTTGGGCTACCCTAGTTCTTACCAAAACGGGAAAAAAACAACAAGCAAATTTTAGAAGAAAAAAATTAATTAATAAAAATTGTATTTGTTTTGGTATCCAATTAGAAACTACCCCTCCCCACTTATACATTAACAACAAACCTCTTCTTCTCCCACTTAACCACAAAAATAAACCACCCCTCACCACTAATACGTTAAAAATTACTATCTCTAATCATTTTAATCTCATTCTCATTATTCCCAAAACAAAATACATAACCAAGATGTTTGGTTCATTCATTATTAGATTTGATTGGATGAATTTAGCTTTTACAAACACCAATTGCACCGATTGAGGTTTGGTTCATGTATAAATTAGAGTCAATTGACTTGGATGATAATTATCGTCTGTTGTTTAATTCATCTTTTGTCAATAATTGATTCAACTCCACTATTTTCTTTCTTTTTTTAATCTTTTTTTGAAATTTTTATTAGATGATAAAAAAAATGAGAAAATAATTGACCGAAGACATGACATAGTGTTTTCTAATTATTTTTTTTCTCTTTTTTTTAAAAAAACTTTCAGCTTATCACTTTCTTCACCATCTCAAAAATTATTGCCCACTCTTCTCTCCTAAGCAAATCAACACTTTGTAGTTTTTAATGTTGGAGAAAAAATGATTCGGACGTGAAATCTTCTCGGGGAATAAGGTTATACAAAGAAGTTTAAATAATGTTTATAAAATTATTTTAAATTAGATGTGTATAAGGTACGAGAATTACACTAGTTTCTCGTTAAATCAAAACTAATTCATAACCAATGCATTAATTCAATGTAAATAAGAACTCACATCGACTATGTCGTTTTCTTCTTGTTCGTTTTCTTCAAAAGATAATGACGATTCTAAGGTTCATCCGAAAAAGTCGATTTGATAGATGACTTTTCTTCTTATGGTGGATTCGGCAAAGATGATTTGTTGGATGACATTGTAGATTTTTTATTATGTGAATGTTGTGTTATTGAACGATGTTAGTGATGAATGAATATATATATATATAGTATAAGGATAAATGAGGGTGATTATGAATCATGAGATGTTGATTTTTTAACGTACTAGATCAGACTAGATGTGTACGCGTAACATTCTATTATACCTATTAGGCAGATTTCATGGGATTTTCTAATTCACTTTCTACTACTCTCTTTCCGTATTATTTACTGCAATTTCATTTCTCTTCTTCCAAAGCCCATGTTCAGCGATTCAACCGCACCAGTTCAACGATTCTCTCTCCATTGAAGGTCATTGTCCGATCTTAGTTTCAGTTTTACAATTCTCTCCATTGAAGATCACATATATACTTCACTTTTTTGCAATCTTGATTGGTTTAATTGATTACTATGTGATTGCTACGTGATTGGATTTTTATTTTGGAACTAATTAGCGAACTTAGTGGTGGTTCATTGATTTGATATTTTTTGTTTGGGTATTACGTGATTGGATTTTTTGTTCGAAATTATTTTAGAATCAAATCCTTTGGTGATCTTGTTGGGATTATATCTCTGCACTTCAGGTTCAAGAAGAAGGGTTTGATTTATTTAGGGTTTTATTTGGGTTTGTGTGGAAATTCACAAAAGCAATCAGTTAAATATTTAGGTAACTTATGAATTTCTATTTTTTACCAGTTAATATCAGACTTCATCTAGTAAAAATGCATCCTAGTTATGATAGATTGTTCGGTTGATTTTGCAATTTAATGGTCATATTGAATTGTTCACATACCAAGAGTTAGTATTTAGGATATGCATTAAAGTTCTTGATTTTAAGTGTTGTGTGTTAAGTTTCATTTAGCAGGTTTCAAATGAAGGTGATCTTTTGTATGTGTTTCGAAAAGATTATCGTTTGAAGCTTGCAACAAAGTCTATTAAGATGAAATTGGAGCCCTTGTTTGAAATGGCTAAGGTAATAATAAACTATCTATGCTGATCGTGCTTTTGTAAAAGACTATATTTTCACATAGTAATCTGATGTCTTTTTCGTTTTTGGTGATATTCTTCTTCTTGATTTATCATAAGATTTTTTTTGGAACTACAATGATTGCTTCCATTGCCCTTCCCTTCTTTATTATCTATGCTCTGCTTGAGGCGGCTATGGCTGTGTTGTTTAAGGCCATTAGTAATAGACATGGTCTTCTTATTTTTCAAGAAGAAGGGTTTGATTTCGGTTTCATAAAATTGATTATCTTCGGTTTTTAAGTCACTGATATTCACTGAATTCAGTGATTATATTCACGGAAATTGTATTTGATCTGTTCAGTTCAATTTTGTGAATTAGAAAAAAGTATTTGGTATTCATTATAAATGTCTTTGATATTCATTGATATCAAAGTGGATATTCTTTATATTTTACATACATGTTGCTTTCATATTCACTTTCGACGATAATATTCTTTGATTGCGTTAATATTTAAATGTCATGATATTCAACATTTAAAAAGCTGATATTCAGTATTTGAAGTGCTAATTTTTAATAGTTTATTTTGTAAATAAATTTCGTATTAAATGTATATGAATATGATTTCTATAATGTATGAATATGCTATTGTTTGATGTTGATTATGTATTTTACAATTATTCATCTTCATGTGATTTTGAGGAAAAGACAAGTGTGTTAGGTTCAATAAGGAAAGCAAATGAAGAATATGGACAATGGAGAAGATTACAATTATGTTTTATAAGTAGAAGCCATATTAACTAGTGATATTCATGTTATTAGGTGGTAATATTCACCATATTAGATGATGATGTTTATATAGTTGGTATATTAGTTAGTGATATACATGTAATTAGGTTAACATATTCATCCTATTTATGTAATTGGGTGGTCATATTTACCATATTAGTTGGTGACATATATGTATCTAGGTGGCCATATTCACCATGATAATAGGTGATATTCATATGATTGAGTGGGGATATTCACTACTTTAGTCTAACTTTATGTATAAGAACTTCCATATTTGTTAGAATATAATGATATTCATGTAACTGAGTGGTGATAATCATTTCATTATATACATATGTATTCCTCTTGACTTGTAATACCCGGTTCTTCAGAGAACCCGATACAAACTTTCATTCTCCGTACGAACCTTTATACTCATCCCTTATGAGCTCTTATTTGCATAAGTCAATGAATAACCCAATTCGATCCAAAGTTTTGTCCAATGGTCAGCCTAGTGTTGGGCCCAAAACAAACGTAGAAAAAGAACAATCAAGAAGAGGTCGAGAGCAGCCCATCTCCTTCCTCTGTTCAATCTTTCTTTAATTTAAATTCTCTATTTTGTTTATTATTTATTTGTTCCCTGTTCTTCGCCTCCTTGCTCTCGAGTTGCCGCCGCCAGTTCCCACTAACCCTATTCCATGTTGACGTCCCAACACCACCGAGACCGTTGTTGCAAACAGAACAACGAGATTTTCTTCTCCGTCATTGAGTTCATCTGCGGGAGCCATCGACCGTGTTCGCCACCCACCGAATCCGCTGTTTTGACGAAAGCGCGTCGCCGTCGCTTTACAACCTCTGTTTTCTATCGCCCTCATCTACGACGCCACCAGGCTTGTCCAATCGCCCTTGTTCAATAGTAGTCTCGGGATAGACTCTCCACTGTTGGTAGATATCCTCTCTCCGTCTCGGTTTTGTTTAATTAATCAAGTTATGAGCTTTTCTTTACCTTTTTGTTTCGATCGTCAATTTGGTTCGAACAGTGGGTGTGACTAATTAATCAGGTTCTAAATCGGTTATCAATATGGTTTCTTAGTGTGCAGAAGGTGATGTAATTATTATAGGTTGGGTTACTAAGTCTTTAGGCTAGACAACCGATTGAATTGTTTTTTTTTAATTGTGGGAGGAGGTTGTTTGAGTGGACATGTCAATCTAAGTATCCCTGAATTTAATAAGTATTGCAAGGTGATCAGTGGGTATGTTTAGATTAGGAAAAGTAATTAGGTTTGGGTGACCGTAGGTTTTGTTTAGTGTGGGTGATTAGTTGTATTTAGATGTATTAGTTTGTTGGCTAATTAGTTAAATTGTTGGTTGTTTTTTTTAGTACGTACATACATGGTGTGGTGCAATTGTTAATGGTTATGGTTAACAATAATTAATTAGTAGGATTGGATTAGTGGGTACTTAGTGTCCGTGGTGTAGTTCGGGTTTGGGCTATAACTTAGTAGTTTCTAAATACTCCGAGCCTTCTATGTTACTAAAATCACTATTATCATGTTTAGAAAATCTCGTGTGATCGGATCCATAGCTTTCCGTGTTCGTTAGGACCCTCATTCAAGGTAAGTCGTTTTCGACTTGCTCGGTTCTATTCTTCCCTGTTTGATTTTATACCGTGATTGTAGGATTGGTTTTGGGAACTAGTCCCGAAAATCTTTTTGAACTGTTTGGAATTGCTTGTGATGATGTGTGAAAAGTTGGATTTAAATGTGTTTTATCGTCCAAAGTTTTGATAATAAATAAAAAAACTATAAAAAGCTTTCTAAATATATGCTTACATGTTCGCTCCATCAAATCTAATTTTTCACAAATTTAACAATTTTTTTATTATTATTGGAAACTACCTCCTAAATTTTAGGAAACTAATTTTCCACACATAATTTGATGCTATACTCCAAAATATACATTCACATGCTCCATCAAATCTGACCATTAATTTTCCTCATCCAACACCTCAAATTCACTCTCACTTTCTATATACTAGTACAAAAAAAAAATATTTAATCACGGTTGAATTTCAAATTTTATCCCCATTTTGAACCGTAATATTATGTTTCAGGATAAAAAATAATAAAGGATGGAACCATGATAAATAAGACCTTTTTATCACGGTTATATAACTGTGATAAAAACATAAAAAAACCGGTGTAAAAAATAGCCTCGTGCATTACACTTGGGCTAATGTCACAGTTGACAACTGTGATATTACTCATGTTTTTATCACGGCTATTAAAGAACCTTGATAAAAAAAAGCGTTTTTTTATTAAAAAAAAGAGCCAGTCCGATTTTTTAAGAACCGGGTTGGCTTTTTATTCACACATTTTCATCTAGTATGTAGTATGGATTTATTCTCGTATCCGACATTTCATTTCCCACAATAAACAACAAGTTAACATTTAACAACATTATCACTAATAAAAATCAATACCACACATTTCAAACAAAAATAATAGAAAAGAACGCAAACACTAATCAAGTAGTGAAAGTACTTATAAACAATGTTTAATAACACGCATACCCTGCAAACATAATGTCTGTACAACATAACGCTTGAAAAAATTAAGTAAGGAAAGTACCTCTTAAGTATGTATCCTCTATCTAACTAAAAGTAAATGAATGTTTATAAAACACTTAACACTTGGATAAGAAGTAGGCTATGAAGATATAAGATTGACCGCGACTCATATACAAGCCAAGCTTTCACTAAAACATGGTAACTTACTGCAAGGATCTCTACTTGCCAAAACAAAATTAATATTTTTAATTCATTGAAACTGCAAGCACAAGAATGAGAAAAGAGTTAGATACAAAAACACATGTAAATATAAGGTTAAAATTTTCTTTTCTACTTCACTCCCTACCAAGATTATTTGCACTAATCCATCATACATGCTAAGCCACAAGGGATGAATAATTATTGATATATACCTTGGGATAAGCACAAGTTAGAGATTTTAGGGAGAGCCCAATACATTAATAAAGCACCAAAAACTAATTTCAGCACTAGAGGGTGATAGGTTCTCCAATTTATTATCAAGAAGTATCATTATGAGGTAGTAGAAATTTGCAAATGCAAAAGAATTGCTTACCAAAAGATAAATTGGTCAAAAAGCATATCATTTTAAGAAATGACCTCTAATATGATTGGTTGTCATTGTATCCCTAGGACTCCAAAAGTGCAAATGCAAATAGGTTACCAACTTACCAAGAGAAATAAGATGAACTATTTCTAGTTTTCTACGTTCTGCACTTCATGAAATATTTGTTTTTTTATCTCTTACATGGAGATGGTCAACTATGTTTAGAACCTCTTGACAACTAAGAGATATGTCACATTTTAATGGTCATCTTCATCTACACCACGATAGTTTCTTAGCAAAGTTTCACTAGATTCATAACGCACAAAAAGAAGCTACCGGGTTGAGATTTTATTGGAAATTCTGTATATATAAAATAAAAGGAAAGAGAAAAAAGTTGCAAACCTTACATTCGAAAGTAGACAAAAGTGATGTTCATCTCTGAGTTTCATCAACAACTCTAGCAAAAATTACAAAATCATAGATAAAGTAATTTAGTATTGTAATCTATCTAATACATTATAAAGCAGAAACTATGTGTGTTGAAAAATTGCGCCACGTGGCATTCCATGAATAAAATAATGTTCCATTTGTTAATAATGAATATTATAATTACTTGTACCATTCTTCCAATATATCCATTTTTTATAATATAATAACTTGATCTATATTTTGATATTTTTTATGCGTATTTTTTTATCTTGTAACAAGATTTGGGATCCAAGTATATAATTTTTTTTATATATATTTTGATAATAACTTGATCTAATATCTTTTCTATTAATTTTATGCATAATAATCTTTTTATCTCTTAACAAATCTCAAGCTTCAAGAATATAATTTTTTATCTACATATTGATAAAAATATGGGGCACAATCTTAAAGATATTTTTATAATTATACAAAGTATAATTTTATTACGAATTTATATACAAGTGTTTTAAATTTTATATTAATATCATAATATTGTATATTTCTAGTAATATTATTCCGTGAGTATCACGGGGATTCAACTAGTTACTAAGCAAAGCTTGAAACTTCATGGCATTCTAGCTTTAACAGTCTTAAAATCAGTTCGTCTCGAGACCTAAGCGAGTAAGCAGTTTCTGCACATTTACAAATTCTGAGGTGAAAATTGATAGCTTTAGTGCCATGTAGACCTGTCAAATGGGTCGGGCGGGTCGGGTTCAGGTTCGGGTCAAAACGGGTCACAGGTCGTCGGGTCATAAAATTTTCGGGTTCATATGGACCGGGTTGTTACGGGTTTGGTAGGGTTCGGGTTGACCCAACGGTTCATGATCGTCAATTTTATTAACCTTTATCTTTTCGGGTCGGGTCAAGTTTTGACAAGTCTAGTGCCATGGCATTAACTGATCACTAATGATAAAAAATGTGAAATCATAGTTGACTAATGAATTTGGGTATGAATTGCATTGATAAATTCAGCAGGAAATTGCATTTTAAAATTTATCCATCAATGATCTAATAGTATATAATGCACTAATCATCATCTAAGAAAGTCAAAACTAGGTTGAGAAAGTCAGATTTTGCAACAGGAACAGAAATGGAACAAAGACACAATTATTACCTCTTCAGTGATTACTTTCTCTTCTTCTTGGGACTCTCCTTCCTCTGGCTCAACATGAACTACTTCCATGTTCTCCTATATCATCATTTGCATATAAATCAAACCAAAATCAATCAAGAGTGAGGTAATTGCAATCATATGCCAATGAATACAGAGTAAATGAAGTAATAATACTTGTCAATTTCTAATAAAATTTATCAACTGCAAAAGAAAATTTAGGTTACATAATAATCACTTATCAATGTAAGACCTATAAAAGGAATGACAATGGCAGTAGACAAAATGGAGAGAGAGAGAGAGAGAGAGAGAGAGGGAGAGAGAGATGAGATGAGGTTACTACATACAAAACGACAGGGTAGTTTGGCCGAGGGAGTAGAAGAATTGAATATACCCAGGGAGACAAAAAGCCAAAATCACTACCACTAATTTGGTTGTTTGGCCAAGGAATGAAAAGAATTGGAACCACCTTGTCAGCCAACGTAGAGTAACATCTTCAACACTATAAAGCTTTTCGTAGATTTAACTATACTTTAAATGAGAATGTAGCTACGAACACCAAGTCACATTCTATTATTCATATTGTAACTACACCTAACAAAGAATGTCTAGCATCTTGACTTGAATCAATGATGAGGTATTTTCGTGGTCGATAATACCTATTAAAGAACCAACTTAACCAAACTTAGTAGAATGGTAAGTAAGGTTCAATCCCATAGAGACTCGTTTATTTATGTTATTACTTGGGTGTCAAGTAACTAAATATGGGGGTTTTAGTGAATAATTTCTTAATCTAATATGCAAATTGATAAGTAAAGATGTATGCAAAGTTGATTGTAAATATTTGAGAGAGATATGTTCAACTAGTTACATCAATCATAGATATGCTTATTAATCATTGATTCTCTTGATTCTCAATTCACTTGAATAATCTACCGTGGATTATGATCCTACTAAGGATTATGACCCAAACTTCAGAAATAGCTGAAAGAACTAACAGCCTAAACAACCCTTATCATTTAACAACCTAAAACAACGTCTAGATTCAATTAAACAACTACTTTACAAGTCAAAGTATCGATAGAAACAAATACTCGACGCAAACAGCTAATCAAGTTATATGTGGTTTATTCCCTTCTACAACTGAATAGCCCAAACGAACCTAAGAAATTATAGTTTCTACTTTATCTAATCAATCCCGAACGGGACTTAATCATATTAGTTGTAAATTAACCTAGAAATTATATTAGGTGATCAAGCTAACAAAACCCTAGAATAACTTTGATTCAATTAAGCACATGGAGTAAAATCAATTCAAGTTGTTGAGAATCAATCAAACCTCACAATAGTATGCAATCTATGATTTCAATAACTAGTCAAACACAAAGAAATTAGCAATGCATAATTGAATTAAGAAAAACTTACAAAAGGTTCAAAGATTGCTCTTTTGAGAAAACTCTCTCTAAAACAAACCCTAGCCTCCAAAATTATGATTCAAGTTGTGATAAAGATAGAAACTAACAAGAGTCTTAAAGTATCTCAACATATCCTCAAAAGCCATACAAACAAACACAATCTCAGACAAATAACCAAACAAAGCCCAAAATCGGCCAAAATCATGTCCGTGTAAAATCAGATTGTGCGGGTTGACTTCAAATTACGCGGCCGCACCTTCCTCATGCTAACCTATGCAATCGGCTTCTGCGTGAATTGCTCGGACTTCCTTCCTTCCTTGCAAGCCGTGTTTTCTTCTCTTCAATGGTCTTCACTCTAACTTTTTCAATGCTCCTTTGCACCACCTCCTAGCTCACTTCAACTCTTCTAACCACCACCATGATCAAACATAATCCATCCCGCTTTTTCTCATAAACCTAGAAACCTGCAAAACCGAGCAAACAAGTGCAATCTATCCAAAAACACAAGATCCTAGCAACTAAACTAAAACTAACTAAAACTTATGCAAAACCAACATAAAACATGCATCTAAACTACACCTATATGCAAGCTATCAATCGAATATCAAAGTATAAACATTAATATACATGGCATTTTCACAAGCATGCATGGAAGTGAGGAAACATGGTAACCATGATCACACCTTTACCAAAACCTAAAAGAAACATTCTCAATCACATTATGAACCAAAGCATAAAAGTTAAAAAGAATCACCTCATTCAGCCAGCATAATCTCAAATTTCATTAATTTGGCTAAAAAATAATATAAGAACATGATTTTTTTTGTAAATGTGAGCACAATAATAATAGATCAGTACTTGAATAAGAGACTCAAAATGTACACGAATATCTCAAAAGCACTAACGAGCAACACAAATTCTGAACTAATCTCAAAATATAAAAAAAGGTCTAGTAAGTAACAACAAAATAAAAATGAAATAAACAACAAACCCAAGTGGCGAGAACAACAACACCATCAACCTCCTTGATCTTCTGCTTTGCAATTTTAGAGATGAACTTGGCCTTTACAAACAGAAGGATGAGGAGAAACTCACAAAAATAAGCTTGGTTCTTCACGACCTGATCTTGATGTTGAGGGAGAAACCCAAATTGGAGCCCTTGATCTTTGAATTCCACCTTTTATTTTCCCTTAAATCTTTCCAGATCCATCATTCCTTATGTTGATTCCACCCTTATCGCCAACTCCTACCATAACCCTAATTCCATTAGTGTAGAAGGCGACAAGGAGTTTTGCAATAAAGGAGATCTGAATTTCAGCTTTTGACTAAGATTCCATGATGGCTTAACCTGATAATTCTCCGAACGGGATTGTGAGGATCCGGATTCAGAGTAACTCAAGATCTGAGACTCACCGAAAAAGAAAGGCGAATCTGGAGAAGCAAGAGTTCAGCAAGGGAAATAGAGAATTTTGAGGATTTGGAAATATTTGGTATTTGATTGATTATGCTCCAAGTCAGAAAAGAGCATAAGTACAAGAAATGAAGTTCATCCGGAACAAACCGGGTTCATTAAAATTAAAGGACGTAGACCGGACAAACCGGGTTTTAGGGAAATGGCTAAAGTAGAAATTACATAACCAACTACCAAACCGACATCAGTACTCCCCTGCTAAAAGGAGCCTTGTCCTCAAGGGTCAATATTTGGGAATTTGCTCACAAGATCACTTTAAATTCCCACCTAGCCTGAGATGCCGGTGACCCCTTCCATTGTACTAATACCTTGGTAGCCATGGCATTCTTACGTTTGACAATTTTCTAGTCCAGAATTGCTTCAGGTTCTCGATCAATGCTGATGTATGTCATGAATTGAGGTAGCTGAGAAGGCTGGTTAGGAGGATTTGGGCACGCCTTGAGCTGAGTAACGTGAAACACGTTATGAATGGAGGTGTTTGAAGGGATCTCTAATTTATAAGCAACCGAGCCGACCTTGTCCAACACCTTGAAAGGGCCAAAATATTTTGGCGAGAGCTTGTGTGGTCGTGTGGTCTTGAGAGAGTTTTGGCGATATGGTTGCAGCTTCAAATAGACCCACTCGCCAATAGAAAAGTCTCTGTGAGAGCTGCTTATCAGCCAGTTGCTTCATGCGATTTTGGGCCCTTAATAAATAAAATTTCAGCATGGAAATAACTTGCTCTCGCTTCTGAAAACTTCTGTCTACCAGTTCAGATTTACTCTCTCCAGGCAGGTATGGCATGTGAGTAAGGAGTGCATAGCCAAATAATACTTCAAATGGTGTGGATTTGATGGCAGAATGCCAAGTGGTATTGTACTACAATCGTGCAAGCGAGAGCCATTTACTCCAAGAAGAAGGAGCTTCGGAACTGTAATATCCGCGATATTCCAAGGTTTTAAAACCAATTATAATATAATATTTATATTATTATTAAGTTTGTCTCCAAATAAAAAGAGAATTTCTAATATATTATATAACCCTTATTCTCTCTTTAAAAAGAGATTATTAAGCAAATTAAATTTAATAGAATTGAAGAATACATCTTAAAGGTTATGAATAAATAAAAACGCATTTAAATATAAATAATGCCTTATGAAGCTCGATTGTATTAAATAAAATGAATTACAACTAGGCCTTAAAACCACATTAAAAGTCTAGCAAATAGAATGCAAGAGCCGGGACTTCAACCCAAGACCTCTTGCAACACACTCCCCACGCCCCTCCCTCAAATCCGCTAGGCTATTTGCACTTTCTTACTCCATCACCCTATTCTTATTATCTTATATCAATTAATCTTCTTCTTCTTCAAAATTCCACATCAGACTTATGTCTAATTGAATTTACGTGATGTGATTTCTCCCCATTGCATGTCCATGGAACCTTCTTCCACCTTCTTTTGCCTTGCAAGACACACCCTCTTACCTCACCCTTGCATCACCTTGAAGAAGCACACCATTTCCCAATTGTGAGGCACTTCCTCCTCCTCCATTGGTCCATAGCCATGGACATGGATTGCCAAGCTCCCTAACTTTGCCTATAAATAGGGGCTTCAATCAACCTTAAACACTCACACTTCAACACCTTCTTGCTAAGTTGCTCTCTAGTGCCCCAAAAATCAGCCTATTCAAGTTCAATTCTCCATCCAAAAACACCACCAAAAATTCCCTCTTCCTCCCTTTGGAGACCGTCGGCGACACCTTTGCCCTGCCTGCCACCGCGCGCTGCCGACGTCTTCGCCGGAGCACCGCCGAGTCCCCGCCGTCCCTGCCTGGTGCCGCCGATCTCCCCTGCCTCCTCTCCCCTGTGTTCTGTATTACAGAAAGCCAAGACACCAGTATAATACTAATCCTTATTTTTATTAATTTATGCATTTTATTAAAATTAGTCCTTATAAGTTTATTAAAATATGTTAGTTGAAATAAGAAAGAGATCAAATAAGGTTGAATGCAAGTATTAAATTTAAAGATATAATGTTGGAGATCTTGTTAGTTGTAGAGAAGAAATAAATTAATTAGAAAAAGATTATAGTTACTATGGTAAATTTGATCATACTAGAATACTTAAATTTTTATTATATTTTAATATTATGCAAGACATGCTATTTTCATAATATTAAAGGATTCTTATAAAAGTATATTCTTTATAAATTGCTAGCATATGCGATGTAGTTTTAATATTAAAAGTATCACCTTTATAAAGAAATAAAGTTTGTATAAGATAATGATATTACATATTTCTAGTTATAGAGAAGTTGAAGATATATGAAATCTAGAGTTTGGTTCAAATGAAACGACCTCTTATCCTGAAACGAACTCTTATCCTGAAACGAATGCACTTTTTCTAGTTCTTAGTGCACTTTTCCTACTTCGGATTGCACTTTTTCGCATTTGCACTTTTCGTACTTTGTAGTGCACTTTTGGTACTTTTTGTATTCCACTTCTTCAGATTGCACTTTTTGTATTTTTCAATGCACTTTTGTATGAAAAGTGCATTGTGAACTGGAAAAAGTGCATTCGTTTCACGTTTTAGGATAAGAGTTAGTTTTATTTGAACCAAACTCATGAAGATCTAATACAATAATAATAATAATAAAATTATTATTTAACTTGCCATATCTCTAGGTGTAGAGAATTGCCATAGATATAGTTTTATTTATAAAATATGGTAGTGGTGATAAAATTCTTATGACATATTATAATAATAATTATCCCAAATAATTTGTAGGGAACTCTTAAAAAAATATTGTTACAAAATTTGTAGCCATGGACTATAGTTTGATATTAGATATTGCCTCTATAAAAGGATAATGTTAATAATAGTTATATTACTAAAGTTATCATTTAAGAAAAATGTTAGTTTAGTATATCTCTAGGTGTAGAGATTTCTTACAAGACATAAGTTCTAATTTAAATATAAAAATTATGATCTTATATTGATATTATGATATTATATAGTTATGTGGATTACTAGCTTGCATGAAAAGAAATAATTAAGATATGGAAAATATATTCTTTTGTAACCTAAGATATTATAATAATGGACTATAAGTATAAAGTGAGATAATTATAAGCCATGATCATGTATTTTTATAAACTACATGATATGAAAAGATATATGGGAATAAAATAATGAGATTAATTTAATATATGTTGGTTTTAGGAAGGTTACTTTATAAAGTAAGTAGAAAGTCCTAATTATGGAAATTTCCAAGAAAGTGGATTATAATTATTTTTATTCTTACTTAATATGGTTTATGTAACTAACTAAGATCTTATTAAGGGAATATTATTAATAAAATATTCTTGGTGGGGAAAATAATACTTTAAGTCCCTTAATGAACCCTTTGAAATAAAAAGGTAATATTGTAATTAAAATAGGTTTTGTAAATTGGTTAATAGAAATTCTTTATAATTTGAAGAAAGTATGTACACTTAAAAATGTCTTTTAGGTCAAGTATGTTATCAAATATTTTATGAAATTATACTTGCTTAATTAAATTAAGAAATTAGCAAGTGAGATTAAAGGAACTATTTAATAATATTGAATAAGGATTTTTAAGGAATAAAAAGGATATTACAAGACAAAAATAATAATAAAGGAATATTATTATTTTAAATGACCACCTAAATTATTATCATAATAATTTAGAATTCCATTTCTCTTATATAAAGTATATAAGAGAGAATCCAAGCTTTAGGAGAAATTCGTAATTAAAGATCGCTCGTAAATTCCGTGTCGATAGGTCGGGATTCTCGCTCGAGGTCGTGAATCAAATCTGTCCGTCAAGCTCCATAGTTAGACTCACGAAACCAAAGGCAAGTGGAAATTCCCCTTGTGACCTTTTATATTTCGTTTCCGTGAAATTCTCGATGTTGGGAACAATTTTTGTGCTTAATATAAATGAACCTAGGAAATATCGATTGCTAGATATAACGACCCCACTGTTAGCGTAGTACGTTCTATATTCTTTGATAGGATTATTTATGCTAGTGGTTGTGACTTTGATTGTTTATGGTCTCGTTTAGAGATCAACGTCGAACGAACTAGTGAGGGGCGCGGAATAGCCGACGCCTCTATATAATCTTACTAAGTCGTAGCCTACGTGTTTGAAGTACGACTTTCAGGATCTTGATCCAGTCCGCTCCGATTGCAAGGAGGGACGAGCGCACTCTAGCTAAGTGTCAGAAAATTGGGTTTGTCTTGGTGGACCGGGCCATACGAGCCCCCACCCCCTTTTAAAAATCATTAACGAAATCGAATATTTTCGTCACTATATAAGATAAGTTCCCAATGCACATTTAAAAGATATCAAAACCGGACTGATCTCAAATGATCGTTCCGGCTCTCGGTCCGCTCAGGGCGCGAGAGGTTTTTAACTTGTATGAATTAATAACGTTCCCAACATACCTTCGATTCTAAAAGAAGTCTACAATTTAGTAGCTCTTCTCTCGATTATCGAGCTATCTCCGCTTGAGATACGCTCTCCTTCGTACCATTAAAACCTCACATAAATAAGCCTTATCTTAAACACAACCCGAATATCTCCTTCGATATTATTTGAATTCCCAAAATACCCTCGGGAAATTCCATTCTCGCTTGCTTAGTCTCTTAGACTAATTCTTCTTTTCCGCATGTTTGCCTGGCATTCTCTCACCCCTCGCGAATTATGCCAGACTCTAGGAATCCCAACAAGGCGTGAAGTGAAGACGAAGGAAGAACGAGGATTTTCAAGATGTACCTTTCATATCATTTTGCTTTAATTTCATTATGTTTCAAGAACAAGCTGGTTTTGCGTTTCAACTCCGAACAACTTTATGTTTGAAAGCACTATAAGATGTTTTGTACAAACAAGTCTCCTTCGAGAGCACCTTTTCTATTTTATGAATTATGTTTATTTCCACATTATTATTGTTCTATATCATTCTAAAAGCCTTGGGTGACTTTGGACGGTAAAGTCCGAGGTCACTGGCGGTAATACCCAATGTTGTAAAATAGGGGTGTTACAGAAACACATACAACGTAGATAAGTTTCTAGTGTTCGATTTTTTACCTCTATCTGACCATCCGACTGAGGGTGATAAATTTTAAATCAACGCCTTGACACGAAATAGTTCTTGCCACACCTCATTAAGGAACAAGGGGTCTCGATCACTGATGATAATCGGAGGTGTGCCATGGAATTTAAAAATATTATCCATGTACAGTTGAGCTACTGTAGTCGTTGTGTATGGATGAGCTAGTGCTAGGAAATGTGCAAATTTGCTGAAGCGATCGATGATGACCATAATAGTGTGCTTGCCGAATGAAGGAGGGAGACCTTCGATGAAATCCATACTAATGGATTCCCAAACCCCAACTGGAATGGGCAATGGCTAAAGCAAACTAGGTGATGCTAAACTGTCATATTTAAACCTATGACAGATATTGCAATTTCAGATGTATCTCTGAACATCTTTAGCCATGCCCGACCAATAAAACATGGATTTCACTCTTTGAAGAGTTGCACCCTTTCCTAAGTGTCCACCCAATGATGAGTCATGCAGCCACTATAAGATTTGTAGCTTCAACTGGTCAGAGTTATTGATTACCAATTTGCCTCGACGTTTGAGTTCACCATTAACATGACTAAATTTTGGGTGTGAAGTTGCCTTGGTATCTAGATCATGAATGAGTTTGCTCAAGTTAACATCCCTGGACCATTCTAGTTGGATTGCTTTATAAAGGCCATCATGAACATTGGTCATTGTAATCTGCATAAATTGTGACCCGGTCACCCGTGACAGAGCATCTGCTGCCAGATTTTCAGATCCTTGTTTGTACTCAATAGAGAAGTCATATCCCAATAACTTAGACAACCACGTGCTGAAATGGTGTCGTAACCTTTTGCTTCAATAGATATTTGAGTCTGCGTTAATCGGTCTTGATAATGAACAACATGTGCATCAAGTAAGAATTCCACTGTTGAACTGCGAACACGACATCTAGGAGTTCTTTTTCGTATACTGAAAGAGATTGTTGACGAGGCCCAAGTGTTCTGCTAAGAAAACAAATGGGATGGTGTTCCATCATCAAAACAACACCTATCCCGTAATTTAAAGCGTCAGTTTCGAGGACAAAGCCCTTGTCAAAATCAGGTAAAGCCAAGGCCGGAGCGGAAGAGAGGGCTTGCTTTAATTTGTGGAAGGATGTAGTTGCTTCAGGGCCCCAGGAAAAGTTATCTTTCTGGAGTAGTGTGTTCAATGGCTTAGCTATAAGGCTGTAATTCTTTATGAATCGCCTGTAATAATTTGCTAACCCAAGAAAACTCCTTAAATGCTTGATGTTCGTTGGTGTAGGCCACTCAACAATAGCCTTAATTTTAGATGGATCGGTACTTACCCCGGTGGAGGAGATAAAATGACCCAAATACTCGATGATCATAGCTCCAAAAGTGCACTTAGATGCCTTGAGATAGAGTTGTTTCTGCCTTAAAATGTTGAACACCACAGTTAGGTGATGTAGATGCTCTTCCCAGTTATCACTGTAAATGAGAATATCATCGAAGAAAACTAACACAAACCTCCTAGATACCTCTCGAAATATGTGGTTCATAAGCCCTTAAAGGTGCAGGAGCGTTGGACGAGCCAAATGGCATGACAAGATCTTATTTATTGGTTCCACCCCAGGTAACAAAGGTATTTTATGATCAAAGCCTGGCCTAAAGAGTGGGAGTTGAGTTTGCTCTTGAAATAGATTGTCAAACTCTTGAAGCAGTCTTTCAAGATGAGTATCATCTGTTTTCATCACTCCCTTAGCTGAAATGTGACACAATGACAACTCTTCTTCCTTCTCGTCTAGATCAACAACTTAAAGGAGAGCTAGTTGGGCCCCTTGTTGGAAAGGTTTGTTAAGTGCACTCCCCTTTACTGCCTTAAAGCTTGAATTACTAGCCCCCCGCGGCACACTTTGTTTTCCATTCATTTGGAACTTCATTTTCATAGCAACGTAATCCCACCATACTAGGTTGACCGTAACCAACCATTGTATCCCAAGAATCAGATCAAAGCAATCTAATGGGACCATTCTCAGATCGGCCACAAACTCCATGCCCTGCAGCCACCAAGTAAACTTGGTGACACCTAAAGTTGGATGACAATTTACCTCTTATATCAGCTTTTACCATCAAAGTGGGAGCAGGTTCCAAATGACATCCAAGAACCTTAGGAATATTAAGATCCACAAAGTTATAAGAACTTCTTGGATCAATAAGAATATTCAGTTGCTTCTTGCCGTAGTGTCCCGTAACTCTCATGCAGTTGTATGCTGAAGTTCCATTCAAGGCATTGACAGAGAGTTGACATACCTGTCCTTTGGCTGATTCATCAATATCCCCTAGCATTTCCTTATCCGAAATATCATGAGTATCCATACCCACTTCTTCACCTTCCATCATAAACAACTGAGCTCTTCTTTGCTTCAGTTGATGTCCGGGCACAAATGGCTCATCATAGTACATACATAAGCCTTTAGCTTTCCTCTCTTGCATTTCTTCTATACTGAACTTTTTGACAGCCTTTTAAGGAGGATTAACTTGGTTTGAAGGTGGTAGAGTTAGCATTTTTGGTTGGGGAAATTTATTTAGTTCAGGATTAGGTAGTATGGGCACACCTTTTGTTGCAGGAAATGGCTGTTTTGAGGAGTTTATTGTTGAGGTAAAGGTTGATTTAGAGTTATGGTTTTTAGGAGCAGGTGCCAATGAAGATTCATATAGCTTAGCTAAACGAGCCGCCTTTGAGATGCTAATGGGTTTATATTGCCTCACATGGAATTGTAGATGTGGGTGAATGTTTGCTAGAAAGATACTTAGTGCATGAGCAATTGGCAGTTTTAATCGGGACAAGGCGCTCTCAAACTTATCCACATATTCATCAATAGGTTCAGCTTGTTTCATATTGACCAATTCAGACAACAGATCATCAAAAAGTTCATCAAACCTTGCCGATATAGCAACCACGTAATCAAGCCAAGATGGGAACTCAATAAACCTCTCATGGATGAAGTTATGATGCCATTGTAGTGCTCGTCCTTCCAAATGTAAGGATGCAAGCCTCACTTTCAATTCAGGAATAGTATTGTCCAGCATAAAAAACTACTCACATCTGAATAGCCACTCACGCAAACGATCACCACTGAACTTTGGAAATTCTACCCTTTTGTTAATCTTGGTGCAAGACCCCCAGGGAAAGAAGAATTACCTTGTGATGTGATTATATATGCTCGATTCGTCATCGTGTTTGCCAATCTTGTCTGATCTGGTGGCTTTGGACTCAACTCAGCTCGCCTGCACTTGATTCGACGAATCACCTTCACCGGAAGTGTGCAAAGGCATCGTCGGTGGTCCCTGATTCATCGCAATACTTGTGACGACCTCTCTCAGCTCATCCAATCTCTGACTCAAATTCGCTTTGCTGTTCAACAAAGCTTCGAAGTGCCGAGAATTTTTAGCATCTCTCTGTGCTTGAGAGTGAGCGTTCTCTTCAACCATTCGATTGAGGTCCTGAAGTGATCGATTGCGCATTTGAGTATTGTCGTCGGTCATTTTCTCCGGTTGGCAGGATCACCAATCTGATACTAGTGATTGCGTAACCTGATAATTCTCTGAACGGGATCGTGAGGATCCGGATTCGGAGTAACTCAACATCTGAGACTCACCGAAAGAGAAAGGCGAATTTGGAGATGCAAGAGTTCAGCAAGGGAAATAGAGAATTTGGAGAATTTGGAAATATTTGGTATTTGATTGATTATGCTCCAAGTCATAAAAGAGCTTAAATACAGGAAATGAAGTTCATCCGGAACAAACTACCCATAAAGGGATTGCAAACGACCGACATCATTCCAACACCGAGTTCGAGTTGATAAGGCCCTTTGAAAGTTGCTCTAAAGAGGACAACGAGGCAGATTATGCATCATTTGCTTCAAAGCAATGCAAACTGCCATCTATCAAGCCCTATCAAATCGATCGATGGAAATTCGATTTTCGGAATTTCATTGTAATTGAATTTCCTTCCCCACTAGAGGTGTGTAGATCGAAGAAATATAAAAAAAAAGTGACCGACTCCGGCTTCTTAGGGTTCTCTTTTGCAAGGAGAAATAGAATTTGGAATTGAAGCAGAGAGTGGAAATTGGAGCGATGAGTGGAGGAGGTTCTTGCTTCAGGTTAGAGTCATTGCAATTAAAAAAAATAAAAAGGGTTACCCTACTACTTTTTTTTTATCTCGAACAACTATACGTACCGCCGTGATAAAAAATGCACGAGTTTCTTTTGTTGATCATCGATTCTCTTGATTATCTTCTCACTTGAATTATGACCCTACTAAGGATTATGACCCGAACTTCAGATTTAGTTCATAGAATTACCAGTTTAACAACCCTAATTATCTAACAACCTATAAGACGTTCTAGATTCAATTAGACAACAACATAACGATTCAAGTTATCAATAGAAACAAACACTTAGAGCAACCATACATCTAAGTGACTTGTGAATTTATTCCCTTCTTTAACCAACTAGTCCAACCGGTACTAAGTTGATTAAAGTTCTACTCTTGGTCAAATTAACTCCGACCGGTAATTAATAAGATTCAGTTATAATTAGAAATTCAATTAGGTAGCTAATCTAACAAAACCCTAGTTAAGATTCAATTCAGCACATGGAATAAACTCTATTCAAGTTTGTTGAGGATCAATCAAACCTCACAACTCATGCAAATCATGACTTCAATTAACTATCCAAAGACAAAGAATTTTAGCAATGCATGATTGTATTGAGAAAAACTTACAAAAGGTTCAAAGATTGCCTCTTAAGAGAAGAAATCCTAGCCTCCAAATTATGATCTAAGTTATGAAAAAGAGAAACTAAAAAGAGTTTTTAGTTATCTCCAACAACTACTAAGGATATCAAAGGAAATAAATCTTCAATAACCCATACAAGGAATACTCGGAAATACATAAAACAAAGCCCAACTCGAAGTGAAAGTACATTGTCCAACATCTCCGCGTAAAAGCACCGATGGCGCGGTCATATCTTCACTTGACACGGTCGCGCCTCCCTTTGCTCTAGCCCGCAGCACTTCCTCGGTTAAGCATTCAGGTGACACTTCAGAGGCTGTTTTGACCCCTTTTGAGTTGGAATTTGGATTCGGAGTAAAATATGAATTGTAGCTCTTTTAATTAGCTTTCCAATGATAACTAATTCAGCTCAATCAGATCACTATATCTCCCAATCCAAGCATTGTGAGATAGAGGTGTCAAAACAAGAACTCCAATGCATAGCCTGGATTTAAGCGTTCTTTTTCCGCAACCTCTTGGGCCTTAGCTCTTCCAATCTTCACTTGCAACACCCTAAGCTTCATCTTGATCCTCTAATGCACCACTATAGTCAGGTCGGATCACGTCCTATCTTGCTCATGTACCTAGAAACCTGCAAAACCGAGCAAAACAAGCGCAATCTACCCTAAAACACTAAATCCTATAAACTAAGCTAAACTTATGCAAAACAAACATAAAACATGCATCTAAACTACACCTATATGCAAGCTATCACTTGTGTTGGAGAAGATCCGGGCGTTTCGAGCCTAGATCCGCCCTTCATGGACCGAAGTCAAGTAGGTTCACATCAATCACATTCACTAATTTTTTTCCACATCAACGATTCCTTAGTGCGTTTGGTTGGATGGAAAAGGGAGGATTTTTATAGAGGGAAGAGAGAGTAAATTACTCTCTTTGTTTGGTTAGGTTTAAGAAATGAGATAAATAAAAAGAAAATTAGAGAAGAAAGGGAGAGATAATTGATTTCTCCAAAATGATAGAATTTAAAAGAAAATGTGAAAGAAATTTTCAAAATATTAAAAATAAGAAAAAAATTATAATTAATTCGTACTTAATTTTTTGTTTGTTTGAAAAGGTAAAAATTCGGAGTACCAAACAAGCATGGCAGTCCGAGAGGACGTTAAAAAAGGCAGCCGAAACGGCTAAAAGAGTCAACAACATGAGCCACACATGGCTAGTAGAAACGACTAAAGGTAGTACAAATCCTTGAAAAGAAAGAGCAAAATGTAATCGAAATCAGAGTCAGTAAAGCACTAAAGGAAAAGTGTCGTAGGCAACAGGTCGACCCATCCTGGGATGTGCGAAATGGACATCTGATGTTCCCTCTACCAAAATGAAGGATCTTTAGAAGCCACATAGCACCAAGCGACCTAGTCTAATACAACTCGGTCTGATATCAATCCCAACTCTTCGAAAGATAAGTCCACAATAAAGCACGGGCCCTCTTGCAAAAAAAATTCAACCTAGCACCCTCAAAAGAAAAATACTAGCGTTACAAGTTTTAACTTGCATTGCAAGTCAAACTTGCAACACAAGTAGAGCACAAACTTGCCCCGCAAGTAATGTGAACTTGCCCTGTAACCTGGATAAGCTTGCCTCACAAGCAACGCCTCGAGGAGTAGGGTGGTTTCAATGAGCACCTGTGATTTCCAACTGGAACCTTGAACAAATAAGTGCCCAAGGCCGACGGGAGAAGTCAGGTAACAAATAAGACGATGGTAGAGGCACCCAAGGTCTACGACAGTGTGCGGACCGGGACGGTCAACCACACCAACGAGAGTCAAAATACAAACTGAGAAGACAAATTCAGACTAAATTTTAAGGGGCTTTGCCTCCTTAAGCAAGAGGAAAGACAAAGCGGAAGTCAAATCTGTAATCAATTAACCCATGAAAGGGATCCAAAAATTAGGTTTATTGTTCTTAACAAAGACAAAAATATTGAAAGAGTTCGGATATATTGTGCCTTCTCGGCGAAAAGTGTGCCTTCTCGGCGAAAGTTTTCCTTCTCGGTGTGGTCTTCACGACCTATTTTGTCCTTTCTCAACATGACTTTCACATCCAAGGAGGAAAAGCAAAGGAGGAGAAAACAACTCCTAATAAGAAATTTTGGCAATAAGATAGGAAAATAAGGCTTGATTTTATTTGTAAATTGTTGGTTATATTTTTGGATTCAAGAAGAATTATTTCTTTTGTCTTATTTCCTTCAAACCAAACAATATAAAATTAATTTTCTTTTATAATTTTATCTCCATTTCTTTAATTTTCTCACCCTCACATAGAGATGACAATGGGGCGGGTTTGGGGTGGAGAATACCCTCCCTGTACCCATCCCCATTTAGATATATGCTCCCCATATCCACCTCATTACCCATCGGGGAATAAAATTTGTCCACATCCCCATCCCCGTCAGGGATTCGTCATCCCCGCTTGATTTCCCCATTTATAATCCCGAAAGGAGATTCCTCATCCCTGCTTGATTTTCCCATTTATAATCCTCGTCGGGGATTCCCCATCTCCGCTTAATTTCCTCATTTATAAATTATAATCCTCGTTGGGATTTTCCATTCCCGTTTGGTTTTCCCCATTTATAATATCTATCGGGGACTCTCCATCCCCGTTTGATTTTTACCTTGTATAATCCCCACGGCTCGACCCCGACCCCAATGGGCCCCCGACGGGATTTTCCATAGGGTTTCTCAATGGGGTCGGGGTCGGGTCGGGTGGTGGGGCGGGGACACCTATCCTCGTCCCGTGCCCATCAGGTTCCTTATACTTGCCCCCATCTCCACAAAAAATCCCCATCCCATACCCATAACGGGAATCCCTACGGGTAATTAAAAATCCCCGCCACGTTGCCCATCCCTACCCTCAAAAGGGATGCACATCGGGGCGGGACTGGTCGGGGAATGCATTCCCCGTCCCCATCCCCGAATACTATTATGCCCCCCATCCCCGCTCCGTCCCTGTTTAATCCCCGCGGGAAACGGGGCGGGGAATCCTCGTTGATAATCGGGTTTTTAATGGGGTCCCGTTAATTATAAAAAAATATTTTAAACTTTAAATTTTTTTACAAATATCAAATTTAATAACATAAATTTTAAATTTTGTTATATAATTTGTAGATGTATATAATCTTTTAAATTAATAACTATCATTATATTTAAAATCTATTTTTATTTCATGTTTTATAAATAAAAAAAATTATCGGGTATATATAGTAGGGATTATGGGCGGATAGTACATTTTCCGTCCCCGCCCCGTTCCCCACAAAGTCGGGGAATCCCCGCTCCATTAGGGGCGGTCCCCGCGGATCCCCGTCCCCCACGTTTTTTTTTTCATCCCTAACCCTCACACAAGGTTCACCTCTGTTTCAGTTGATACGGTAAAATGGCAGACGCTAGCGTGCTAATGGAGGTTGGAAACGATGCCGTTGCAGTCATCACATTGCTCAATCCTCCGGTCAACGCAGTTCTTCTTCCAAGTATTTTCTGATCAATTATTCTTCTCTTTCTCCAAATCCGTCTTTTCTAACACTTTATTAAAAATTACACAGAATATAACCCTTTCATTTTTATTTTACCCGCACAGACCTATTTTAATCTTGTGAAATTTATTCAAAACATGATAATATGCTTGCGAAATTTTTTCGCGTATAGTTTTTAGTGAAAATTCAGGTTTGTGATACGTTTTCAAGTGGTCTATTAATGGAAATTTAGAACTTGGGATGTTGAACTACTGATTTGTTGACGATTTAACTCGTGGTGGGTGCTTTTCTGTTTGCTGTGTGTTTGTAGTGTTTTCAGCATTGAAGGAGAAGTATAGAGAAGCCATGATGAGAAATGATGTCAAAGCTGTTGTTTTGACTGGTAACATTTTTCTCTTATCAGACGAAACATTGTTGATTAGTATTGTGGCTGGATGTAGCAATTTTGGTTTCACACTTTCACATTAGGTTCTAGCTTTGCGTGGCTCTGCAAGCACTCAGATGATTGGGTTTAGAGTCTTATTAGATCAGTTGCATAAGTTTTCTTGGGTTGCGGTTATTTTTGGTCAGGGATTTTTTATTTTTTTTTGATGAGATGGTCAGGGATATTTTGGTTTCAGTTCATTGGGCATTTTAATCTGTTATTTGATGATGTGTATTGTTGGTCATTTTCAAGGTGAGGGTGGGAAGTTTTGTGGTGGCTTTGACATTAATATTTTCAATAAAGTTCACAAGACTGGTATGTACTTCTTCTTTCTTCAGTTTCTTCTTTTTGCAAACCATGTTTGCATGTGGATTAGATTTATCACACTAATGGTTGCCTTTTGTAGGAGATATATCCATTCTACCTAATGAAACTATTGATCTTTCTATCAAGTTAATGGAAGGTCTTTTTCTTTCCTGGAATATGTATAGAATTAATAAAATGGCTTATGAGAGACTAATTTGTGGCTATGCAACATCTCTAGATGCTAAAAAGCCATCTGTTGCTGCTATACAAGGGTTTGCACTTGGAGGTGGCTTGGAATTGGCTATGGTCTGTCTCTTACTAGTAATCATTTGAGAGACTAATATCATTTTTATAGCAATACGTTCGAAACCTTTGTTTCCATCGAAGAAATTTTTCACTTGTGTACATTTCAAAAATCCACTAATGGCAGGCATGTCATGCTCGTATTGCAACCCCGAACACTCAGCTTGGACTGCCTGAATTGTCTCTTGGAACTATAACTGGAATGGGAGGTCTGATGGATACTTACTTTTTTGTGTTCTTGGTTATATTTGTAGGTCTAAATTTATGTCGCAATAGCATACTGATTGTTAAATACTGAATTCAGGGACACAGCGTCTCCCAAGGCTTGTTGGTGTCAAGAAGGCCATTGAGATGATGATGGTAAGCCTTTCTTTATGTGGGTTTGTGTTTGTCTTTAATCTTCCATTAGGATGCCTCTAACATGTGTGTTTAGGTATCGTGGTGTTTATGCTCAAGGACTATATGGATGTTTAATAGTTTATTTAGAAGTGCAAATAATGATATAGTTTTGATATACAGATATGAAAATTATGTAGTTCTACTTTTTCTTAATGCCAATCTGTAGTCATCAAAGTCTATCTCATCAGAAGCAGGGACCAGATTTGGACTTGTTGATGAGGTTGTCTCCCCTGGAGAGCTACTAAAAGTATCTCGTTCATGGGCTTTAGACATTGCTGAGGGGCGTAAACCAAGGAGACGTTCCCTTCACTTGAATGACAAGATTGGATCTCCCTCTGAAACACACGAGACAATCATGGTGGCAAGGAAACAGATAAAACAGACTGTGAAAAACATGCCTCAGCACCAAGCATGCCTTGATGTTATTGAGGCAGGCATTGTTCATGGAGGCTATAATGGTTGCTTGAAGGTAATCACATCGAGTAGTTTTTAGTTTTAAGCTATGAGCCCTTTTTTGACATAAATTCACCGATTTTAAACTCATAATCTGTAGGAAACAGAAGTGTACCTAGAGCTGTCTGGTTTGGACACCTCAAAAGCATTAGTCCATTATTTTTTCGGTCAACGGAAGACCACCAAGGTGATTTGCTTCCACCTTTCAAAATTTTTTTGAACAACCCTCAATATCTTGAATTTTGTTTGGAATGTTACAACAACCGATGTACCTGTGGATTTTCATTGCTAAGATTTTATGTTGCTTTGCTGATTTGATGGCAGGTACCTGGTGTGACCGATGTTGGACTAAAGGCCAGGCATATGAAGAAAGTTGCTGTTATTGGTGGGGGTCTAATGGGTTCTGGCATAGCAACATGTCTCATTCTAAGCAATGTATCTGTCGTTCTCAAAGAAATCAACTTT
This sequence comes from Fallopia convolvulus, assembly GCA_964016875.1. Lineage (NCBI taxonomy): Eukaryota > Viridiplantae > Streptophyta > Magnoliopsida > Caryophyllales > Polygonaceae > Fallopia > Fallopia convolvulus. The sequence goes on from OZ024732.1 coordinate 11,312,462, forward strand.
GACTGTCTTTCAAAAGGAATACATACAATACAAGGTAAAGTTCTTCAAATACTGAAAGTAAATATTGTTCTTTGTTCAAATGTATCATTTCAAGCGAAATAACAAATGTTTGTGTGAACAATTGGTTGAAAGTTCCTCCTTTTCTGGTTAAGTGTTCACAATTGACAAATTCCCGTCTCTGTGGCAGGAAACGTCAAAGGCTTGGTTAATAGGGGGACGTTGTCACCAGAAAAGGAAGAGAAATCCCTCAAATTACTTAAAGGTGTACTAGATTATGATGAATTCGATGATGTTGACATGGTCATTGAGGTAAATCATCAAGAATCTTAGTGTCTCAGTTTCTCTATATATTTTCCATAATAAACTTTGGTACCCAATTTAAATTGTCCTTTTAACTTCTAGATTTTCTTAAACTCTCTAGACACTTGCTTGCAGGCTGTTGTTGAGAAAATACCACTTAAACAAAGCATATTCAGTGACATTGAGAAATTTTGCCCTGAACACTGCATATTGGCGACTAACACATCAACTATTGACCTCAATATCATTGGAGAAAGGATAAAGTCTCAAGATCGTATTGTGGGTACACATTTTTTCAGGTCATAACTTTTCTATTTCTTATCAAATAGTGCCCCAACCTTTGGGGGCAAATTTGCATTTGTAGTAAAAGTGAGACACTCTTTGCCTCTTGTTTGCCACTTTTGAGTTTTCTCTGACACTATATAAGTTGGTATGTTTTGACGTAGGAGTATTTTGGTAATTACACTTTTTTTGGTTGTTTGATTTGCTTTATGAGAACTGTGAAGGGATTAGTTCTTGTTTTCTTCATTACTTTCTCACCCTCTATCAACAACAATAGCTCAGTCATTTTCAGAGTTTCTGTTGAAGGAAAACTTTTCAATTTTGGTGTTTCTGACCTTATTCTTGACTAAATATTGATTGTGTGATGAACAGCCCTGCACATTTAATGCCTCTTCTGGAAATTGTCAGGACAGAAAAGACGTCGCCCCAAGTTATACTTGATCTTATGACAGTGGGTAAAGCAATGAAGAAAGTTACTGTTGTGGTTGGCAACTGCACTGGTTTTGCAGTCCATAGGAACTTCTTCCCATACTCCATGAGTGCACACCTTCTAGTTAATCTGGGAGTCGACCTTTTCCGGGTTGACAAGGCCATTACAGACTTTGGCATGCCAATTGGTCCTTTCATGTAAGTTCAATTTCAACTTTTCTTGCTCTATGTTATGAAATAATCTTTCAAATGCACATGTATATGTATGCTGAGTCATTCACCAAACTTTTCTTGGGTAGTTTCTCCTTTTTTCCATCATGTGTGGATATGATTGATGTTCTTGTTTGCACCCAACTCCGTCTGTCATCTCTTCTGACACCAAAAAAAACTGCTTTTCCATCATATCATATACAGTCATTGATTTTACAAAGCCATCAATATACAGTCATTTGACTGTAAATGATATTTCTTATCCACACATTATAAATGATGACGAGTGTCCTTCATTTCATTGTAGGCATCAAGACATTTCTGGCTATGGCGTGTGTTTAGCTGCTGGGAATGAACTATCAACTGCATTCTCCGACCGTTCTTGCAGATCTCCATTGCTTGAACTTCTAATGAAAACAGGAAGACATGGTAAAAATCTTGCAAATTTAAATCCATGTACATGACGCTCGTGTATTCCTTTGACACTTGTATTAATTTTTTTCCCTGCATGCAGGGAAAGCCAATGGATACTATCTCTATGAGAAGGGCAGCAAGCCAAAGCCGGACATTTCTATTCTTCCCATCCTTGAAGAGTCCAGAAGAATAACCAACATCATGCCAAACAGAAAGGTAAATTAATGGAAAACAAGATTTATTAGATCTCTATGAGAAAGTACTCATGGATTTGAGCACACTGTTGTGAGTCCTAGGCTGCCAAAGATGATGTCTGTATGTTTGGTGGGGTGCTTTATAATCTCATTATTGGATTCAAGTAGTTAAACAAAGTTTTGTGTTCTTTCCTGCGCAGCCCATAGCAGTGTCTGATCAAGAAATAGTGGAGATGGTGTTGTTTCCGGTGGTGAATGAGGCTTGTCGTGTCTTAGATGAAGGGGTTGTAATTCGAGCATCGGATCTTGATGTATCATCTATTGTTGGAATGAGCTTCCCTTCATACAGGTCAGTTTTGGTTTCTTATATGAAACTGAATTTAGTTGGTGTCTTTCAATTAGATTTTGTAGTATTCTTAGATGAAACTGACTTTGGTTGGTGTCTTAATTATCAGGGGTGGCATTGTGTTCTGGGCGGATACCATCGGGCCACGTCATGTCTACGAAAGCTTGAAGAAGTGGACAGCTTTGTATGGCAACTTCTTTAAGCCTTCAAGATACTTGGAAGAAAGAGTAACCAAGGGCATTCCACTGGTAAGATCATTCTCTCTATCTGGAGGTTTTTTGCCATCGAAATGTGACCTATCTTAAAATCCAGACTCAGTTTACTCACTTACATAAGTTAGTGAATTTTAACTCGAAAGATAGCGAATTTTATTATTTTGAATTGAAATCCATGATCTAAAAAAGTCAAACACCTTTTAGCATATAACACAAAACTACCCATCTCATAAATGACACAAAAATGAAAGCTAAGTATTGTGGTGGTTTTTCATGCAGAGTGCAACTGTTTCAGCAGCAGCTTCAAGATCACGCATGTAAAGACACTCTCATGGAGGGGCGTAGCCAGGATTCGAAGTAGGGGGCTAAACTCGAAACACTAGACAAACTCGGAACACTTATTAGATCGGTATTAGAACTTTAGAACCTATATTTTATGACCCCCAATAGTTGGAAAAAATATCTTCATTTCCGAAACAATTAAAGAACGTGAACATCAAATTATCAAATCCATAAACCATAACGGAATTCACAACAGTTACAATGTATTACATAAATCAATGCACAATACAAAGTAGTAAATCAGATCTAAATGGAATTAATAGAACTAATGAAAAATGCATTTTTTCATATATTTAAAAAAAATCTGAAAAATGCATTTTTTTTCATATATTTAAGTTTTTTATTTTTTTTTAAATCCCAGTGGGTCCAATGTAAATACGCCCCTGAGCAGGGGTGAATTGATTGGGGAAGCAAGCCCGAGCATGAGACTAAGAGGCACAAGTGAAATAATTGGGGAATTCTAGATATAAATTATCGGAGAATGATTGTGTGACCCATATCTATTTTTAGACATTACATTTAATTTAATTACAGTATAACAGAAAAAGTTAAAGAATGTTTAGGGTCTGTTTAGCACATCAAACCTGATACGAGTTGATGTTGATGCTGATATTGATTTAATGGTTGAGGCTGATTTTACAAGTTAATTTTAAGAGTTGAAATTATTAACTTACTTTTTTGAAAAATTATGTAGATGTTCGGTAGACTAAATTGCTCGAGATTGATTTTATAAAAGATGGATGTAAAATTACCAAAAAAGATATATTAATAAATGTATAAAGAGGAGATTAATTATTAAAATTTCCAAAATTAAATTAGTGAAGGGCAATCGAAGGAAATAAATTCCATAAGGCTGGGAGGGATAGATTATTTTGGGTGAAATATAAACTACCATCAACTCCCATAAGGTACAATAATCATCATCAACTCCCACTACCCAACAGATGATAACGACTTTATTTTTTAACATAAACTTGAATAAAGTTGTATAAGGTCAAAATAAAGTTCGCCAAACGGACTCTTAATAACATTTTTTTTTATCAAAACGAGATAAGCATTAAATTTCTGTAAAAGTGAAAACAAAAACAACTTAAAAGTTGTCTTTATTTACCATCAGATTTACTAAATGTAAGGCTAGGACTAAAATAAGATGAACAAGATTAAAACAAGATGAACAAGGAAAAAAATGGGAATTTAAAAAGTAAGACACGGCACATTCCAACCTCTTCATTTTAATGGCAATTTTGTAAATATGTTAAAAAGCTCTAAATGGTCATCGGTTATAGTATAAACTCTCGATATTTGTTTACAACAAATGAAACAATATGGTATAAGTACATATTTAAAATAAAAGTCAAGCTTGATCACTTTTTTATTTAAATTTTATTAGTTTAGTTTTAATTATTTAAGATAAAATTACATAAATGGTCATCGGTTAACCGAGAAAACCGAGCCGAAAATTTAATTAATTAAAATCATGGTTAACCGAAATTCATGGTTCAATTACATTTTATGATTTCAATTAATAATCGAACTTCAGTTAACCGAAATCATATAATCGGATTTGGACATCCCTATATGGTACCCTACTAATATGATATAAACCGAACTAAAAGTACACTAAAGGACAAAAGGCACCGCACCGATGACTGATCCACCGAACAGAATACATGAATTAAACAATAGAATCTGCTAACAAAAGCAAACGAATTGAAGAATTCAAGGAGTGCACTATTAGTACTAAAGCTGTCAAATGGGTCGATCAGGTCCAGTTCGAGTTCGGTTATTTTGGGTTCGGGTTGAGTCAAGTACGGATCATAATAGATCATCGGTTAAATCTTATCGGGTTATTTCGGATTTTCGGACAGGTCGGATCGACCAAATAGGTTAAAAAAAATCGAATTGTTTACAATTATTAGAATATTATTTTATTTAAAAAATTATATTTAATAATAATTTATTATTTTTATATTTTTAATAATAAAATATATTATAACTTTTTAAAATATATTATATATATTCTAAAAACATAAAAAATCGGATCAACTCAACGAGTTTCAGGTTTGAACCCAACGGGGGTCTATAGAGTTCGGTTTATTTTGAATTTCGGGTTCAAATTTTCGAGTCTTGACCCTAAAATTTTCGATCTGTTCAGAGTGATTTTTCGAATCGGGTCAACTTTTAACCGCTCTAATCTATTACCATAATACGGAGTAATACCGAATTGAAGAATTGAAAGCTAGCCCACACACAACAGGACAAAGACCACCGAGGTCGAAACTCGAACCAACAAACAAAATTGGGTTTCACAGAAACCAATTGAAACGAACGAACATCAAATTAAACAAACAACATACGAGAAATCAGTTAAAATGATTTTTTTTAAATTAAGACAGTAGGAATCGAAACTAATTAAATAAAAAAAATTAAGGTAAGTAGATCACGTAATACAACAAATTTAATATATATATAAAAGCATTAAGTATTAGTATAATGCGTCACGTCAACTTTTTCCACGTCTAGTTTCGAGAATCCGACACATCATATTTTATTACGTGTCATCTTTTGCTTAAGCTATTTAATTTACACGTCATATAATTTTTTTGCCACATCATGTTATTTTCGCCACATCACTGAGATGTCATATTTAATTATAATGATCAATTCTAAATAGACCTGTCAAAAACTGACCTAACCCGCTAATCCGACCCGACCCGCCCGATAATTTTAGGGTTAAAGACCCAAAAATTTGAACCCGAAACCCGAAATAAACCGAACTCGATAGAACCCGAACCCGCTGGGTTGACCAATTTAGCATATTTATAGATTCTTTTAAATTTATTTTGAAACTTATAATATATTTTATTATTAAAATAAATGAAAATAATATATTTTATTATTAAAATAAATGAAAATAATATATTATAATTAAATATTATTATTTAATTAAAAATTAATTTTAATAATCATAAGAAAAAAGGATATTTTAGACCCGCTGGTCAACCCGACCCAAACGAAAACCCGCTATAACCCGACCCGATTGACCCGTGACCCATAACGACCCAGAACTGGATTTAACCCGAACCCGAAATAACCGAACCCGAACCCGCTTAACCCGACCCGATTGACAGGTATAATTCTAAATCTAATATATTTAATAAAACCAAATACAAATTTACTCTTCTTCCTCTTCCTCCACTTCTTTTTCTTCTTCCCCTCCTCATCCTGCCCTCCATCTCCCCCCCCCCCCCCCCCCCCCGATCTTGATCGTCTTCTTCTTCGACTACTCACAAATCCGCATATTCTTCATCGTCTTCCTCCTCCTTCAATTGCTCTTATGTGACAATTTATTCTGCAAGTCGTAGCTTTTTTTGTTACTACTAGTCCAATTCATCCTTTTGTTTATGAGTATTGATGGTTTAGGTAGTGAAATTCTACTTCTTCTCCATGAATTTGAAAAATCATAGATCGGGATTGACGACGATAAAGGCAGAATAGAAAGTAGTCCAGGATTTGAAATTAGGTTTTACCTTTAATCAATTTTATTTCAAATGCATTTTTTTTTGTGGCATTTCCATTAGTAATGAAAAAAAATATATAAAAAAGCACTGAAAGATAATATCATCTATTAATTATCATCATTATCTATATAATTTTCTTAATTATTTGATTATTTTGATTCCCCCTAAATTATAATAAACGTATGGATATTTTAAAATAAATATTTTTCCACAAAACAACTAAATTTAAAAAGTAACAATATATATATATATATATGCAATCAAATTTTTTTATTGGCCAAATGAAAATATAAAATCTAAAGCAATTTTAAAATACAATAAAAAGGATAGAATTAGAACAAATTTTAAAACCGTTTAATTAAATAAAAGGAAGGTAAATTTGACCAAAAAGGGAAAGAAAACTTTACAATTAGTGAATTAGGTAATAAATTAATATATTTTAAGATTTTTTTGGTAGAAATATATTTTAAGATCTTAACAATCTTCAACAATTTTACGAATTACTACCCAACAATTTCAACAAACAAAGATAAGGTCAACTAAATAAAAATATTTTCTAAAAAACGATATTGTGAAGATATGATCTCGAGAAATATTAACAAAAACAATTATATTTTATTAAATAAGAAATATTTTTACGATTGCTAGGCAATTTGTTCAAAAAAAAAAAAGATCAACTAAATAAAGATATTCACTAAAAAAACCAAAATAAAGAAATTTTGGATATAAGATTTAGAAAAGTATTAACAACTTAACATAAATAGTTTGTATAATCTTCATATATATATATAGAGAGAGAAAATTAATATATGAATCTAGAGAAATATTTTTTTAAAAAAATCATATTTTATTAAATAAGAAACCATTGATATTTCATACCGAGAGTTATATAGAGGTCCAAAATAAAATTTAAGAAAAGATATTTTAGTAGATCATATTTTAGAATCAAATAGTTCGTGTAATTTTAATTTTTACATATTGATCCTATATTTTGGAAACAAATTATAAAAATGTATATTCAAAGGGAAAGAGTTACGTGCGAATGGGCGTCCACGTGAGAATTGAGAATAAATCTCGTTCATTCCTTCCAAAAAATCAACGTCCCTGATTAAACATTCATTAAAAAAATAAAATACGGCATGGCCGAATTTTTCCCGTATTATTCGCCTATTTTTCAATAAAATACAGCACGGACGAATTTGTCCCGTATTATTCACGAATTTTTTGAAAAATACGTTTTTATGAGACACACCCAATTTGTTCATCAAAGCTAGCGATTTGTTCATCAATATTGACCAATTGCTCATCAATACTAACTAATTGTGCATCGAGTTTTTAATAACAATGTTCATCGATTTTGAACTTTTTTAATTTTTAATTTTATTTTAAACCTTATTTATGTGTATAAATACAATATTATATACTTTTCGATGCACATATAATTAGTTTCGATATAACAATATTTGTTTATTGATATACTACTATTTGTTTATTGATATAACCTTGTTTGTTCATTGAAATTCCATTATTTGTTCATTGATATAGCCATATTTGTTCATTGATATACTTCTATTTGTACATTGATATAACCTTGTTTGTTCATTGATATATCCTATTCGTGAATAGAAATATACTTATGTTTATGTATTGGTCCGTTCAGGTGCGAATGGACGCCCAAGTGCGAAATAAAAAAGAACAAGAGCCATTGAATTAAGAAAAATCAAAGACGCTGATCATTTCACTTAAAAGGGGAAAAACGGCACAAGCGAATTTTTGGCGAATTATTCGCGTGTTTTTGAAGAAAAAAACGGCTTAAATTTATTCATCAATATTGTGAATTTGTTTATTGGTTTAGGTATATTTGTTCATCGGTTTGTGCATATTTGTTCATTGATAAATGTAGATTTGTTCATTGTTATATTCATATTTGTTCATTGATTTTTGTATTTTTGTTCATTGGTTTTGATACGGCCCAGATTTGTTCATCAATACTATGAATTTGTACTTTGGTTTAGGCATATTTGTTCATCGGTTTGTGCATATTTGTTCATTGATAGATGTAGATTTGTTCATTGTTATATTCATATTTGTTCATTGGTTTTGGAATATTTGTTCATCAGTAACATCAATTTGTTCATTGATTTATGCATATTTGTTCATTGCCTTTTCATATAATTGTTCATTGCTAGATGCATATTTGTTCACTAGTAACCTTAATTTGTTCATTGTTAAAGCATTTCATTCGTATTATCCTTTGCATTCAAGATAGACTTCAAGCACAAAATAAATGCAAAAATACACAAATAGATACCCCTAAATATACAAGTTGATGGTATTAATAGTCCTAAATGTACAAGTTGGTGGCATTGACCCATAAACATAAGTTTATTTCAATTCATAAATAAATGTTAGATTAATGAACAAAAAAGTTATAGCAATGAACAATATGGTATATCAATGAACAAACAATGGTATACAAATGAACAAAAAATAGTATATTAAAGAACAAATAATGGTATACCAATATATCAATTAAAAAATAGTAGTATATCAATGAACAAATATTGGTATATCGAAACTAATTATATGTGTATCAAAAACTAGATAATATTGTATTCATACTCATAAATAAGGTTAAAAAATAAAACTAAAAATTAAAAAAGTTTGAAATCGATGAACAATGTTATAAAAAAACTCGATGCACAATGAGTTAGTATTGATGAACAAATGGTGAATATTGATGAACAAATCGCTATTTCTGATGAACAAACTGGGTGCGTCTCATAAAAACGTATTTTTTGAAAAATACGTGAATAATACGAGAAAAATTCGTCCGTGCCGTATTTTATTGAAAAATACGGGAAAAATTCACCCATGTCGTCGAATGTTTAATCAGGGACGTTGATTTTTTAGAATGAACGAGCGAGATTTATTCTTATTTCTCACACAGGCGCCTATTCGCACAAGACTCTTTCTCATGTGTCAATACCATCAATTTGTACATTTAGGACTATTAATATCATCAACTTGTACATTTAGGACTATCTATTTGTGCATTTTTTGTATTTATTTTGTGCTTTTAAGGCTCTCTTGAATGCAAATGATAATACGAATGAAGTGCTTTAAGGCTAACTTGTCAATACAAATGAAGTGCTCAATATAGTACCTAAACAAGATAAGTTTGATTTAGAAACTCGAATACAAAGAATAATAGATAAAGAATCTGACTTTGCAATAATATAGTGTATGCTAAGAAGTTACTAATGAACAAACATGCATTTAGCAATGAACAATTATATGAAATGGCAATGAACAAATATGCATAAACCAATGAACAAATATGCACAAACCGATGAACAAATATGCCAAAACTAATGAACAAATATGAATATAACAATGAAAAATATGCATCTATCAATGTACAAATATGCATAAACTAATGAATAAATTGATGTTACTAATGAACAAATATGCAAAAACCGATGAACAAATATCTCAAAATCAATGAACAAATATGCCACAATGTTAATGAACAAATCCACATTGTTGATGAGCAAATCCATAGTATTGATGAACAAATCCACAATACTGATGAACAAATCCACATTTTCGATGAACAATCTGGGCGCGTGTCCTATTTCCGTTTCTTTCAAAAATACGCGAATAATTCGCCAAAAATTCGCTCGTGCTGTTTCCCCCCTTTTAAGTGAAATGATCAACGCCTTTGATTTTTCTTGATCCAATGACTCTTGTTCTTTCTTATTTCGCACCTGAGCGCCCATTCGCACCTGAGCCAGACTCATATTCAAAGATATAATATATCTTCATTGTTACTTTAATGTTCAAAATATCTTACCAGAGAGGTTGAAAATGTGTTAAAAAATATGAAAAAGATGTTAAAGATATGAAATCCATTAATTTCTATAACCTTCTCATTCATTAATTTTTTTTAAAGAAATCATGCGATTTTTTCCACCCATATAATTACCTAATAAGTTTTTGGTATCCCATTGCATCTAAATTAGGTTGTTTTATATAGAAAAAAAACATTATTTAATGTAAGAGCATTGCTATGTGATTCCATCCATGTAAAATATCCCTCAAAGCCGATATTGTAATTTTTAAAACTTTACATGTTATTTATAGCTTTCATTTCATCTATCATTCTTTATGTAGTTGCAGACTATGAATTATATGAAAGACATTACCTCAAATAGAGGCAAATATAAGATAAATGTTTGTGTCATTCGGCTATAAATAGTTCCAAAAAGCATAATCACACTACATACATTACGACAAATTTAATTTTATTAGATGAGAATGTTAGTGGCGTACCTAAGTTTTTATCAAATTTAACCAATCACTATTAGACCGGTAAATCGGGTTGGGTTGGGCCGGGTTGAATCGGGTTCGGGTCGTCATAATTCTTGAGTCAATTTGTGTCAGGCTGTTTAAGTTTTCGGACGAGTCGGGCTCACTAGCAGGTCAATTATGTTGAACTTTTTGAGATTATGAAATTAATCTTTTAATTAATAATGAAAAATATTATTTGTATGTATTTTAATAATATAATATATTTTAATTTTAAAAAATATTATACATTCTTTAAATACACTAAATCGGGTAGGCAGATAGGATAATGTAGTTGTTTTATATAATGAATTTTTGGATTCAAAGATTCTTTATGATGACAATACAACACCTGAAATTATTGCATTTAATAAATAGTAGTTCTATCTGTTACATTTATGTTAATACTCTATTTTCTTGTAACTAAATTCTAATATTATTTTTTATTTAATACATTATAAAATTGATCATTTTACTATTGTGGTCGCGTGTGTAATAAGTAGTAGTTTATAAAATCCGCGCAAGGCGCGGGTATTACACTAGTATATGTAAACTTATAAAATACCAATGAATTGTAGAGGTGAAATATTAATCTCTTTTCTTAATTCTGAAAAATACCCTTTACTATAACGATTCTTTAGCATTTCCGATCCCGGAATATAACTACATTAATCTCTTTCTTTGCACAACCCACACAAAGCCTAACAAACAAAGAGACATATGCCGGGTGCGTTTGGTTGTGCTTATATGGTGTGCTTATCAACACAAAATTGCTTATTTGCATAAATAAGCAAATAAGCATTGTCGAACGCACTTTGTTTACCGATTTTCAGCAAAGTGTAAGCACATGCTTATAAGCAAAAAAATAATCAACACCCCATGCTTATCGATTTAAGCATGCTTATCCCCCCAAAAGTGTAAGTACATGGGCCCCACCCTAATACCCCCATATTGATACATGATTGCCTCGGAATCCTCCTTGATAATCTCGTATATGACCCACACGATCCCGATCTTGCCTTCTAATACCAGATTCAAACCTATAATGTTTTCAATGTGAGAAACTTGTGATGCAAGTAACAAAAACTGAATCGAATGATGATGAATGAGATGGATCGAAGTTGATAGGAAAATTCAATTAGATAGTTCAACTAAATTGACTATAACGCTAAATTCAGTTGATGAACTAGAATCGATCTTTAACAATCGATGTAGAACTAAACTAGATGAATAACTTATCAATCAATCAAACTAAGAACAAGAGAGAGAATTCGAATGGTGAATATGATCGATCGGTTGTAGCGCTAGAACACTTGTGTTTTGGAGCCCAAGGACTAGATAAACCTTTCTTAGAGTTTATCAAATCTCAAGCTGATTTTTATTAATGAAAAACAAGAGTTTAAATAGTAGAATACAAAGCTAATACTTGGGGAGCAAGGGAGAGTCATGGCCGACCCTAGAGGGGTAGTTGTGACCTTTTCTTGCTTCCCAAGATATAATAAAATATCTAAAACTATATCTATCTAGATCCCCTTAAATGAAATAAATCATGGCTGATTTATTTATTTAAGGAAATATCCTAACAAACTGAAAATATCTCTAACAAGCTAAAAATATCTCTAACAACCAGGAGAGGAAATATCAACCAACTAACATAAGCCTATTGATTGATTTCTCTACATTATTAAAATAGAAAAACTCGCCTATAATAATAATAATAATAATAATAATAATAATAATAATAATAATAATAAATAGATATTTTCTCTACTTAGAATGGTCAAGTCAAAGAGTTGACTTTGACCCACATACCAACTTATCTCACCCGGTCACTTACTAAATTCAGCCCTAAAGTGAGACAAGCTAATAAGTGTTTCTAAATAAAGAAATAAATGAAATTTCGGCCCTCTTGAATTAATCCATGGAATCCGGGCTCAATTGACGTCGAATGCACGAGACCCACTTCGGCTTGGTTGGCTCTTCAAGAACTGCTGCCAATCGAACCAAGATTGCTGTTGTGCCTTGAACAATCTTCTTAGCTCAACTTCTTGTGATTGGTCCGTCAGAAGGCACTCGAATCAACTCATCGACGTCGGTTGGAGACATGGCTGACTTCATTGCAATCACATATAAATACCCATTTTGAGAAAATCTTTACCCCTCACCTCTCTCTCTCTCTCCCGATTATTGTCGAACCCCCAATCGGACTTGCGATCTCCACTAGGAAGGACGTCGGATGACGCCACACTCGACGAAAGGCACGACCGGAGACGACGTTCGTGAACGCTCCGATCAAGGCCAACCACTATCCGTCCTCAAGAACGCTGAATCGAGGTCAACCACGCCGGATTCTCACACCCGATCTGTTCCTCGGCGGATTCATCTCAATCCACGACGTTCTTGCGCCCTTCACCACACTCGATCCTCAAGAAACCAAACAATACTCGCTTGATTTCATCCATTCCCCCGATTGCTCTACCTCTCCCCCTATTATTTGGGAACTCAGCAGTCACGATCTCATCTCCTTCGTTGTGGCTCTCAATTCTGTTCTTGAAGGGATACTCCAAGATTACTCCGACATGAATTCCGGCACAATCTTCGCTCCGAAAGAGCTGGGCCTCGTGGATTCGTCGGAGCCCCTACTGCGTCGTCTTGTGAGATACCATATCTTGCCTGAAAGATACAAATTCTCGGATTTGCCTTCTCTTCCGACGAAGACGAGATTGACAACTCTGGTGAGGGGGGAGGAGCTGGAGATCACCGGAGCGTTTAACGCCACCCAGACACCACGGGCCGGACCGCCGGAGTCGAGTGCCGGACCGCCGGGGACGAACGCCGGTGCACCTCCTTTTCTCGTGAATGTGTCGTGTACGGTTGGGAGCAACAAGAGGGAGAGATTTGATGGGGAATAATGAGAAAAGAGGGGTGGGTATTTTGTTAATTTTTTAAGGGTAATTTTGACCTTTCATTTATTACCTTTTAAAATCAGCAAACCCTCCAACCGAACACTACTTGCTTACAGCAGAAATAAGTTTTTACTTATCAGCATCAGAAATAAGTTTTTACTTATCAGCACAATCCACTTTAAGTAACTTATCAGCACAAAAAACTTATAACTTATAAGTAACTTATTAGCAAAGTTTGCCCGAACACACCTATCTACTTTCATAGTCTATAATTTGGAATGAGAGAAAAAGTAGGATTTTAACTCTGCTGGTAAAACAACCTCTTCTAAGAAAGCAAGCTGGGGACAGAAGGAGTCCGTTTTTGGCTCACATGAATTATAATGATTTTATGCATTATTTTATAAAATAGTTTATTTTACAGTAAAGTGTGTTTGGTTGGCTTTTTTAAATATATTATTTTTTTCAATGAAATATTTAAGGATGTGTCTTGTCATCTTTACCAATATCACAATCAGGTAATGTAAATTAGTACCCCGTACTGTACAATAGCACATGATTCTTCTAGAAGTACTTACCCGTCTCATAATTTTTGAAACAAACGGATCAGTAATTTTACATTTATAAATTCAGCATTATGCATTATTAATGCATAAACTAAGGCCCATCCACCAGACCCAAGATCTGACTAGACTGAAAAAGGCACCCCCAACGCAATCAATTTTTGAAAGTTCCAATAATAATCCACTCCCCCCTCCAATAAATGCGATGTATAACTGCGAAACATCACACGTTGCTTTCCTCTTCTCTTCTCTTGATCAAGTAGGAAGGAAAGTAAAGGGGAGCTTCAATTTTTGTTGATGAAGTAAAAATGACAGAAGCTCGGGTGCTCATGGAGGTCGGAAACGACGGCGTTGCAGTCATCACATTGCTTAATCAGCCGGTCAACGCACTTGTGCTTCCAAGTATTTTCTGATCAATTGTTCTTCTCATTTTCCAAATCTGTAGGCTTATCAGATCTTGGGTTCAATTTCTCCGGGAATGTGTTTATTAATCAAGGTTTTTTCTTTTTCTCTACTTGCTGTGAGTTTGTAGTATTTTCAGCGTTAAAGGAGAAGTATAATGAGGCCATGATGAGAAGTGATGTCAAAGCTGTTGTTTTGACTGGTAATATTTTTCTCTGATCCAACGGAAAAATATTTTAGTAATTTTAGTTTCACCTTATTTGGGTTCGCACTTTGTATGGCTCTGCAAGTACTCAGGTTCATTGGATTAGACTCTTTTTACATCAGTTGAATCAGTTTTCTTGGGTTACAAGCACTTTTTTTGTTGAGCATATTTTGATTTTAGTTCATTTCGGTTATTTTGTTGAGCATATCAGGCAGATTTGATCAGTTTTCTCAGGCTGGGTTGGTTTTCTTCCAACTCATTTTTGTGTAACTTTTTACTAGACTTTCAGAATTGCTTGGTGTAGATTTCATCTTTCAATTATTTAATTTACTATGCTAATTGATGTGTACTTCTGTATCATATACCTTATTTGTAAGATTTACTGAGCTTCTATATTTAGTTTCATTCACTTCCTGTCCATTTTCAAGGTGAGGGTGGGAAGTTTTCTGCTGGTTTTGACATTAATGTTTTCGAGAAAGTTCAAAAGAATGGTATGTATTTCTTCTTTCTTTCGTTTCTTCTTTTTCCAAACCGTGTTTGCTTGTGGATTAGGTTTATCAGACTTAACTTTTCCTTTTGCAGGAGATATATCACTTCTACCTAATGAAACCATCGATCTTACCATCAAAGTAATGGAAGGTGTTTTTCTTTCCTGGAATATTTTCCATTGTGTACAGAATGAAAATAATGGATGAGCACATCTTATGAAAGACTTTGTGGTTATGTACTTATGTATCATCTGTAGATGCTAAAAAGCCATCTGTTGCTGCTATACAAGAGTTTGCACTTGGAGGTGGCTTGGAATTGGCAATGGTTCGTTTCTTACTAGTAGTAATAGCAATTCATTTTTTATTGCAAGAAGTTAAATTGTGTCTATTTCAAAAACCAACTAATTGCAGGCATGCCATGCTCGTATTGCAACCCCAAACACTCAGCTTGGATTGCCTGAATTGTCACTTGGAATTATACCTGGAATGGGAGGTCTGATACATACTCTCCCATGTTCTTGTTTATATTTTTAGGTCTTAAGTTATGTCGCAATGGCATACTGATTGTTAATTATTGATTTCAGGAACACAGCGTCTCCCAAGGCTTGTTGGTGTCAAGAAGGCCATTGAGATGATGATGGTAAGCCTTTCTTTGTGTAGGACTTCATTTGTTTCTAATCTTCCATTGAGACTGGCAAAGTAAAGTCTTTTTTGATTTTTGACTAAGCAAAGACCTATAAAGCAGTAGATTCTTCAACGCGCTATAAATTGCCTTTTGGCTTAGCCATGAACTCAATCTATCACCTTTAAAACCTGTACTGCATTGTCGATGCATTTGCTTTCTGAATTTATGGACTAATACTCTCTTTTTAAGAATATTGATAGATCTAGTCAAAATGTTAAAAAAAAATCTTAATTAGATGAAAAGTGTTAATAATTAAGACGCCTCTTATGTTTAACCATCCATCCCTTTGTTGCTTTTGCTCTCTCATGTTGGTTGTGTTCAAGGACTATTCTGTTGTTTTAAGAGTTTATCTAGAAATGAAAATAATAGGAAATAATGTACTTCTACTTCTCTTTAATGCCAATTTGTAGACATCAAAATCAATCTCTTCAGAAGCAGGGAACAGTCTTGGACTTGTCGATGAGGTTGTCACTCCTGGAGAGCTACTAAAGGTATCTCGTTCATGGGCTCTAGACATTGCTGAGGGGCGTAAACCATGGAGACGTTCCCTTCACTTGAATGACAAGGTTGGATCTCCCTCTGAAGCATGCAAGACAATCATGGTCGCTAGGAATCAGATAAAGCAGACAGTAAAAAACATGCCTCAGCACCAAGCATGTCTTGATGTTATTGAGGAGGGAATTCTTCAGGGAGGTTATAATGTTTGCTTGAAGGTATATGTGCTGTGTAACTTTTTAGATTTCAGGTATGAGCCCTCATTTGACGTATAATCCCTGATTTTAAACTCATTTTCTGTAGGAAACACAAGTGTTCATAGAGCTGACTGGTTTCGACACCTCAAAAGGATTAGTCCATTACTTTTTCAGTCAACGTATGACCGACAAGGTAATTTCCTTCCACATTCCAAATGTTGTTGCACCATCCTCAAAATTTTGAATTTTGTTTGGACACTTTAACACTTTGGCGGGATTCTAGAATCACTTATAGTAGGAATTGCAACTGAAATTGTAAAGCCATATTCGAGTTGTTCAGAGAAAGCACTTTCAACCTAGATGACCGACTCTTAAAAGCTATACATAACATTTATAAATAGTAGATTTGAGCTATCATTTTGTGTTTTGTGCTGCCTTTTTGAGGCTAACACCAGAGTGAGGGAGAGAGCTTCACTTTTTTTTTTCCTACCATGATGTCATAGTCCATATCAATGATTTGTTGATATATGTTAATATGATCAACGTCATCCCTGCAACTTTCAGTCTTCTATTTGGTTGTTTGAGCAGTCTCTACAGAAGATAGCTGAGTGAGAAGGAGATTGCCCCCATATCGAGGCTCTTGAGCTGCTGTAATTCTCTCCGAAATTCTTTAATATTTCTAGAGAATGATTAAGAACATAGTCTTATCACTAATGAGTAATGACCGGATATCCTAACCTCAAAGGGTGTCCAAAGACAGCTGATGGTATCAATGGAACAGATAGCACTATCCATATCCTTTCCGGATTTAGATTTTGATAGCTGTAACGCAAGGGTAAATAATACATAACTTACCAAGCTCATTCTGAGCACTAGTGGCTAATGTTATGGTCTTTTTTGTTACGAGAGCTCACCTTCTTAATCTTAAACTGTGATATTTGAAGGCCATCTCACCGTACCTAATAATACATAACTTGACAATTGGAATACCATTTTTTTCCCATCTATGCCTTCTTGGCATGTGTGATGGCCTTCTCAGACATACGTAATTGCTTTTGTCTGCGATTTAAGGTTTCTTGGCATGAATAGTGATCTATCAGATTTTTAGAAACACATTAGGTTGGGAAATTTCTCACATAAGCACACTGTTATAATAATTTGGTAAGATAAGTTGCATTTGGTAAAGAGTAAGGATGCTGGATGCTAAAAGGTTACAATCAGACCAAAAAATCTCCATCTGGTCAGAACCATGAGGAAGAAAACGAAGTACAGGAAGAATAGGAAAAAAAACCTGGAAGAGAGTGCGAAGCACAAGATGGTGAGCAAACCACAGCAAGCAAGCTGAGCATAAAATTCAATCCTGAATTTTTTTTACTCTAGAAGTAATAGCTGAAAATTTCCAGGCTCATTTGTACTAGTTTCATGACTCTCCCAGCTACGAATTTGAACCTACATGAATGACTTCTGAATGCTATAAGTAGTAGATTTGAGATGTCTTTTGTGTGAGTTGTTCTTCTGCCTTACAGAGAGCTAAGACCAGAGCAGTGGAGAGAGATTTCCAGACAGAATTTCATGTATTAGTGAAGTTTTGCAATTTTATATGCATGTGAAGTTTCATTGCTGAAATCTTGCTTCACTTTATTATTTCATTGTTTAGCTATTGCCAATGTTGTTCTTTCACAATGCATGCTCTGATTTTATGTTGAGTTGCTGATTTGGTGATAGGTACCTGGTGTGACTGACGTTGGACTAAAATCAAGGCAAATGAAGAAAGTTGGCGTTATTGGTGGGGGTCTAATGGGTTCTGGCATAGCAACATCTCTCCTTCTAAGCAATGTATCTGTTTTTCTAAAGGAAATTAACTCTGAATATCTCTCAAAAAGGATAAAAACTATACAAGGTGATTTTCTTCATCCACGTATATATTTCAAGTGAAACAACACATCTTTGTCAGAGGAAATGGTTGAAAGTCCTCCTCTTCACTTCTCAGAAATTCCGTGTATGTGACAGGAAATGTCAAGCACTTGGTTAACAAGGGAATGCTGTCCCCAGAAAAAGAAGAGAAAGCCCTTAAGCTCCTTGAAGGTGTATTGGATTACAATGAATTTAAAGATGTTGACATGGTCATTGAGGTAAATCATCATTTATTTTAGTGTCTCAGTTGTTCTGTTTACTTTCCAAAATAAACTTTGGAACCCAATTCAATTTGTCCTGTAACTTTTAAGTTTTCTTAAAATCTCTGGATACTTGCTTGCAGGCTGTTATTGAGAAAATACCACTTAAACAAAGCATATTCAGTGACATTGAGAAAATTTGCCCTAATCACTGCATCTTGGCGACTAACACATCAACTATTGACCTCAATATCGTTGGAGAAAGGACACTGTCTCATGACCGTATTGTCGGGGCACATTTTTTCAGGTTATAGTTTTTCCATTATATAATTATTTGGTTGGTAAATTTCATTGCTAATCAAAAGCACACCAAACTTTGGGGCAAATTCGCATTTTTGGTAAAAGTGAGACTCTCTTTGCCTATGCTTTGATATATAGTAGGAGTATTAGGTAACTGAACTTTTTTTTTTGTTGTTGTTTGATTTCCATCAAGAGTTTCTTCTCAGGGTTTGAACATTTTGAAACCTCAATTTCTTGAGGAAAAACCTGTCATTTTTGGTGCATCATTTCCTTCTAACCTAAATGCCTTGAAAGAGAAAGTGTTACCAAAATGGATTATTGTTTCTGACCTATATCTTGACAAAATATTGGTTTTGTTATGAACAGCCCTGCACATATAATGCCTCTTCTGGAAATTGTTAGGACAGAAAAGACGTCGCCCCAAGTAATACTTGATGTTATGACAGTGGGTAAAGCAATGAAGAAAGTTCCTGTTGTGGTTGGCAACTGCACTGGCTTTGCAGTCAATAGGAACTTCTTCCCATACTCCATGAGTGCACATCTTCTAGTTAATCTGGGAGTTGACCTTTTCCGGGTTGACAAGGCCATTACAGACTTTGGCATGCCAATTGGCCCTTTCATGTAAGTTCAATTTTAACTTTGTCTTGCTCATTGGTGATAAATCTGGTAGTGTAAGAACACTACCAGATTGTCATCCTTTTCCTTCCTGATACTTTTTATGCCATATGTGATCATGAATCTAGCTATCTAATATAGAATATTTCTCACCATTAGTCATTTAAACGCAAAATGAAAGTTCTTACCCACAAACCATAAATGTTAAAAAGGGTTTCATTTCGTTGAAGGCTTCAAGACGTTGCTGGTTATGGCGTGTGTTTAGCTGCTGGGAATGAACTGGCAACTGCATTCTTTGACCGCTCTTTCAGATCTCCATTGCTCGAGCTCTTAATGAAAACTGGGAGACATGGTAAAATCTTGCAGTTTTGAATCCATGTACTTAAGATGCTTATATCTCCTTTGACAGCAATTTTTTGATACTCCATACAGGGAAAGCCAATGGAAAGGGATATTATCTGTATGAAAAGGGCAGCAAGCCAAAGCCTGACATATCTATTCTTACCATCCTTGAAGAGTCCAGAAGAATAACCAACATCATGCCAAACAGAAATGTATAACTTGTAACTGGGGAGACTCGATGAATGAAATGAACTCCTATGTTTCTAGAGATGTTTGGGGCGCATCCTCATGCTCAACGGCTTTTATACACTGCCTTTGAGATGGATTTAGTCCCTATATCAATTTTGGTGCATTCTAACTAAATTCAGTTATTATTGTCACATAGCTGAGTTTTAGTTTTTCTTGGGTCTATCGGGCGTACCCCCTTTCCCTTGGGCAGGGGTACCCCCATCTTGACCCCCCCCCCCCCGATTCCGCTGTAGCAGAGCCTCACTGGGTCAATGATGATGATGTTTCTAGAGATGTAGTTAAAAACATAGTTTTGTGTTGTTTCCTGTACAGCCCATATCAATGTCTGATCAAGAAATAGTGGAGATGGTGTTGTTTCCAGTAGTGAACGAGGCTTGCCGTGTGTTGGATGAAGGGGTTGTCATTCGAGCATCGGATCTTGATGTATCATCTATTGTCGGAATGAGCTTCCCTTCGTACAGGTCAGTCTTGGTTCTGATATGAAACTGAATTTGGTTGGTGTCTTTTAACGAGTTTTGTGGTATTTTTATATGAAACTGACTTTGGTTGGTGTCTTAATTATCAGGGGTGGCATTGTTTTCTGGGCAGATACCGTCGGGCCACGTCATGTATACGAAAGCTTGAAGAAGTGGACAGCTTTGTATGGCAACTTCTTTAAGCCTTCAAGATACTTGGAAGAAAGAGTAACCAAGGGCATTCCACTGGTAACATCATTCTTCCTCTCTTAAGGAAACTTTACAAAACTTGCTCTCATCAAAATGTGACCTTAGCTGCAATCCTAGACTAGAGTGTACCCAATTGCATTGATTTTGCTAAGAACATTTTACCTCACCAAAAAAAGTGAATAAAAAAGTAGCAAAAATTACAAGTAATCTTAATCCATGATTAAGGGTGTTTGTTTAGTCCACTTTTGAGTTTTTAATTTTGAAACATTTTTTATAGTTATAAAAAGAAAAAAGCTGACTAAAAACAATACCACAACTTTCATCATATTAAGTATTAACAAAAATATATACAAGGTCATTTTCGGTGGAGATTTCTGCAAAACGTATGACGTGGTCATTGGAATTTGCTAACTGAGCATTGATAGACACCGATGGTTAGGATTTTGATGTGACTAATACTAATTGTGATTATTTTAATAATATCAACTTTCATTATATAAAATACCATTTCACCTTGTGACAACATCAAAAGTTGGCATTAATAATGACAAGTCAGCAAATTTCGATGGTCACATCACATGTTTCACGGAAATCTGCACAAAAGGCCTCATATTATTTTTGTTAATACAATGAAAGTTGATATTTTTTCGGTTAATACAATAAACGTTAGTATAATTTTTTGTCAATTTGAATATTTGTATTATTTTTGGTTGATATGCAAAACTTGGTATAATGTTGAATTTATTTTTCCTTAATTATTGTTTTAAAACATCTTTATATAGCTCAAGTCACATTAGTTCTAAAAACCACCAACTCAATTTTCAAAATGAGAAAAAAAGTGTTTAGCAACACTACATACCTGAACTATTTGATAGCATTAGTTCGATTATGCATTCTAAGCATTGTGGTTTGTATGCAGAGTGCACCTGGTTCATCATCACCTGCATCAAGATCACGCATGTGAAGAACCATTTCCATGGAATTTGATGAAATGATTGGGGAAGTCTCAGACCGAGAGACTAAATTTAGGGTTTTGATTATAGGAAATAATAATGTAGAATTTTGAGTAATAACATCAATCATACATATTGACCTTGAAAGAATGCAAAAGAATAAACTCAATAATCCAACACATCTTCATGTATACGCAATGGCTTTCGAATCTCAACAGTTGGTAGCTGCTATCTGTATACAAAATTACACTCAAGTCTTATCCCCAAATTACAATATATAATCTGATATCACTTATACAGTTATACCTATATCTTGAGGTTCATAAACGCTAATCTCATATCTTTGGTATCGATTACAAACAAACCTTGGAAATTATCAAAATTGAAATCTGTTTCGTCACAAAATATGACTACCAGAGGGGGTCGATTATAGGATGAAGGTAGGGTTTTTAGAACAAGAGAGCATATCTTCCTTCAATAGAAGTGGGCTTTAAATAGAATTTGAGCTAGGGGTTTATATTTAAGGATAAAATATTCCCCTATTATTCTATCTTTCTTAGGCTCTGTACGGACAAACTAGCTGGAATCGGAACGCGAGTTTGATTATATAGTTGGAGCTAGAACTCGAGCTAGATTTGGTGGAGGGCTAAAACTGAAAATACTAGATGAATAGCTAAATATTGTTGCCGGAAAAAAAATTAGATGGTGTACAATTACAAATTTAGGCTTCATTTTTGACATTAAAAGTCCAAAACACCCTTAGAGATGGAACTAATTCCAAAATCCACCATCACCCTTGTCAATTGTCATGTGCGACCAGATCAAATTGCAAAACCCACAAATACCAATTTCAAATCATTCCAAATCTAAGAATCATTCCAAATCAGATTTCTTCTTCTTGTCTATTGTCCTTGAGCACCAAGCAACAACGGTTCCGACGACTTTGTTCTCTCGCACCTAGCAACAACAGTCGGTCCCGGCCGCACCGAGTAGCAGCGACTCTCTCGATCTATTGCAGTCCGGCGTCATCGGCCGATATCTTCGACCGAGATCTGCTTCGCCGACCTTCTCTTCCAAACCTCTATCTCTTCCAAGCCTTTTTGCCTTTTTGTCAAGGGGTGTCAAATAGAATTCGTATTTAAAGAAGCTGGATTTTTGTTGGACAAGCTCGACCAGCTGCTTAATGAAGAACGTGTCGAACGGGATCGCGGGAGCTGGTTTAATTCAGTCCAACTTTGCCCAACTATTATAAGCCATGTCCGAACGGAGCTTTAATATCCCTTTTTATAAATTTTCTAGATATTATTTTATTTAGGTCCAAAAGTAGTTAATAATTGCTCATAAATATCCTAGTTTTCTTGCATGTAAAACTTGGCATTCGATTCTCTTCTCTTCAAACGTTTCGATTTTAGTTTGATTTCGTAAGCGCTATTTCCAACACTAAAATGCGAAAAAAATAAACATTTCGCGGGGTCGCTCGTTCATTTATTCGTACATGGCCGAATGGTCGTACAAAGATAATGGGTCCGCTTGTTCATATATTCGTATATGGCTAAATGTTCGTATTAGTTGCGTAAAACTTTATTTAAACCCAAACGTCCTTAAAAACAAAGTAATGTCTCTATAGTCTTTGTAAACTACTCTAAGCTCATAAAAATAAATCTTATGTTTAAAACAATCATCTTCGCCATTTCTTCCTTTCGACCTTTCCTCCTTGCGATCTTGATGGACTCGATCCTATCCTTGTAGAAGACATCACCTATCTTGAGACGGGCTTCATTCTCTTTTCATCCTTGTCAATTCGTTGTCCCGACGATCACTCCCTATACATGATGGGCTCTCTCGGTCTGATCCCTCCCTTCGCGATCTCTTGTTACCTCTATGTTGTAATCGTCTCTCCTTTCGCGAATTTGGCGAGAGGCCCGAGCTACTTTTGTCCTTTGTATGATTGACATCCTTATTCGTTCCTTCTTCCAGAGTTCTTTTGAGTCGAGCCACCTCTCCTTGTGATTCCTTCAACGTATTTTCCATTTCTCGCCCTTTAACCTTCTCCTCAACACGCTCTTTATCTATCTTTTCCACTTATAACTTTATTCATCCAATCTCTTTTGCTTGCCATTTTTCAACCAAGGTTTGCATCTCAAGTAATCTAGCGGGAATTGGAGCGAAAGGTTGTCTCTGAGCTTCATTATTACCCGGAGACCTTGATCTAGCTATACCTTGACCTACATACCTAAGGCTTCCAACATTAGATTGATTGTCATTTTGTCTTAACGGAACACCTCCAACTGGTCCTTGACTTTCAACAGTATCCTTAACTAGAGGATCGGTACCAATCCCCCTTCCTTTGCATCCGTCTTCCTCTACCTCTTCCTCTTGTCATGACAGAAGCGCATCAAAGCTTAATAAGTCACTTAATTACTATAAATACCTATCTTAGCTAAACATGCAAAACATTTATGGAGATTCTCCCATATAATGATGACGTCTCGACGTGTCTTTCCACCCCAAATGTATAATACCTTAAAAATCAAGTTTTTGTTTAAAAGGAACTCTAAGTTTGACACCATGTGCTCTATTGTTAGGACATTGTGCCCTTGTTATCAACCTGACTCTGATACCAACTTGTAACACCCCATCTTGTAATTTGGGTTGTTACCTGGTTGTATACCACGCCGAGTCTACCAAAACTAGTCTTATAATTATTGGACCTTGCATCAATGGTGGATCATGTTACGATAGAGTTGAAGAATAACTCTACCCATAGAGTTGAGAAATTTTCAACCCTTGATTTAGTTTAACGGCTAAGAGTTAATAAAAATACTAATAAGATCAAAAAAGGAAATTAATTTTAATAATATAGAGGGATAAGTGGATAACAGAAGAGAAAATCACGCAACATATATTAATAGCGACTCTTCTCTTTGACAAATTAATAAACTCTGCAACTGTAACACCCCGATGATTTATAAGGAATTGAGGTGCTCCCCATGTCAACAAGAGCTCTTCCTTTTCTGAGTTCGAGTGAGGACAAAGAACTCAGAAGTTAAGCGTGCAAGGGCGAGAGTAGTACCAGGATGGGTGACCTCTTGGGAAACTCTCGAGTTGGCATGGGATAACGCTTCTATGGCCTCGGGCCTTCCAAATGGTATCAGAGCCGACTCTGGGTTACGAGTTGGCTTGGCCCAGTGGGTGGTCACTCGACCCGGAGGGTGGTCCGTGGGCCTTGACGAGGACGTCAAGTGCTTAAGTGGGGGAGATTGTAACACCCCGATGATTTATAAGGAATTGAGGTGATCCCCATGTCAACAAGAGCTCTTCCTTTTCTGAGTTCGAGTGAGGACAAAGAACTCATAAGTTAAGCGTGCAAGGGCGAGAGTAGTACCAGGATGGGTGACCTCCTGGGAAACTCTCGAGTTGGCATGGGATAGCGCTTCTATGGCCATGTTTTTTTCCTAATTTCATATTAGCCATTTCAATGATGAAAAAGCTTTAATTTCCATCACCAGTCGACCATCTTTTGATGCTTGAGTTTTTTTTTTCATTTTTAATTTAAATTCGGTTAAATAACTTGTTATTAGTCTTTCAATTTACTTAGTCTATTTAAGCACATGAATTAATTATTTGATTGATTTTCGCAGATAATAAATTCATTCCTTATATAAAATAGATGTATGGATGAGATTGAATTTGATTAACAAATTGGGCAAAACTCTATCAAGGGACTTAAATAGAAGAAATGTGTAGAATGTAGACTCGTAGAGGATGAAGATAAGAGAGAGGTGGGAAGAAGAAAAGAGCAAAATGGATTTAAGTGATTTTCATCTATTTTTTTTAATTATAATAATTTATTTCCTTCTTGATACTCTATTATCCTAATAAATCCCATTAATGTATTTCCTTCTTAAATATATTTAGTGATCTCATTAAATCGTAGTCATTCAAATAAATCAAAGGTTAATAATTCTCCAACTCTATGGGTAGTGTTATGCTTCAACTCCACCTTAATAGGATCTGTTGGGACGTTGTTGGGACCTCTGGTTCTAAGCAACGGATCAACGATTCACTCCTCTTTAAGTTTTGATAATGACAAACACCATAGGGAACTAATGTGGTTTGTTCAAGTATTTCTAAGGAACACAGGTACAGCAAAGAACCCCTATGAATGACAAAGCCACTGCTAGCCACAATGAAGAGTTTCCATCAAGGGAACTCTGAAGAGGAAAGTTCCCATGAAGTGGGAACTCCCAGAAACAAACAAGAAGACACAAGCTTACAACGATGAAGAGTTTCCATCAAGGGAACTCTGAAAAAGTCAGTTCCCATGAAATGGGAACTCACATGTGAAGACAACGACCGTTCAGCGCAGATCGCGGGATCCTGTCTCAGACAGCCAGAGGGAACAGTCTGAGGATCAGACTGTCACGCTTCATCCAACGGTCCGATTGATTCAAGAAGTTGACCTAGTTCAAACCAAAGTCACATGTGAAGAAAGTACAACTTGGGCATCAAGCAAAGGGCATTTTGGACACAAACGAAAGATGCTACTGCCCAAGACAAATGGACTATAAAGCCAAATGAATAGTACTCGGTCTGAGTACTTCTCCCAGAACTTACAAAACACCCACATCTGAGAAAAGAAAGAAAAGGAAGAGAAGTCCCCGCCGGCGAGTGTGTGATCTCGACGACGGTGAAGCTGAAGTTCCCTGGAGCAAGGGAACTGAGAAGTCAGCGTAAGGTTTGAGTTACTTGTGTTTTGCTGTTGTGAGCTTAGGAACTCAGTTGAGAGGATTTACTAGTGTTGCTAGAGTTAGGAAGAACTTGTAGGAACAGAGAAGTGTAAATCCGGCTGTGTAACTAAGGAACAAAGCAATCAATATAAGTAAGTCATTCAAAATCCTCCAAGCGGAGGTAGAGGTTTACCCATACAACTAGTTGGTTGTAGTGGGGTTCCTCTATAAAGGAACTGTCCCCTTAACTGTTTTTATTACTTGCGATTATTTACTTCCGCTGCCTTGGGAACAGCTTAATTGCCAGTTCCCAAGCTCACTGCTAACCGATTACGATCCAACAATTGGTATCAGAGCCAACGCTCTAGATTTGTGTTAGCATCGCAGGTGTCAAAATGGCTCAGGAACTTACTCAGGTGGGGAACAATACCAGCAAGCCGCCAAGGCTTATAACAGGAAGATTTGAAAGCTGGCAACGAGACATGAAAGATTGGATGCGTGGCCAAGACTACCAAGCCTAGTGCGTCATCGAAAGGGGGAACTTCGAAATCGATCCAGCTATTGTCAACGACCTCTCAAAGTGGGGTCCCAACGAGTACAAGTGCATGGAGGCAAACTACAAAGCCAAACAGTACCTAAAGAGGTCTATTTGCGTACAAGATTGTGACAGGGTTGCAAACCTTGACACAGCCAAGGAAATGTGGGAAGCCATCCAACAAATGCACGTTGGGAACTCAGATCTCAGAGAAGATCTTCAAATGAACGCAAAGAGGGAGTTCTACAACTTCCAAATGGAGATGGGAGAGTCCGTCGATAGCTACCAATCCCGGTTTGAAGGACTTTGCACTAAGATGGAAGGATTGGGGATCACAAAAGAAGAAATCACCCACAAAATGAAGGTCCAACAGCTCTTCAATGGATTGACTGGAGAATGGGCAAACGAGAGAACGATGTTCAAGGAAAACCCAGAAAATCGAACACTTATGCTTCATCAAGTTTTTGGAAAGCTAGTGGGACATGAGAAGAGGAAGATCGATGATAAGGAACAAACTCGAGCTCATCGAGGGATCGCACTCAAGATCGAAAAGATGCTCAAATCAACCCAAGAACAACATGAAGACTCTGAAGAAGAAGAGGATGAAGAGCTAGTTCTTGTAACAAAGGCTCTTCGAAATTTCTACAAAGGAAAGTCTCAACGGAACAGTGGGAACTGGGGAAAGGGACAGAGTTCCCAAAGAAAGCCCACAGAGAAGGATCTCTCAGAAGTGACTTGCTACAAATGCAACAGGAAAGGACATTTTGCGAAGGAATGTCCACAAGGAACTGAAGGCAGAAAGCAAGGAAAGAAGGCTTACATCGCTACTTGGAGCGATGATGAAGACGAAGATCCTGAAGCATGGGCACTCCCGGACATGTGTGGCATGGCCATAGGAGAAACCACTGGGGAACAACCCAGTGAGGTAACCACTGAAACTGTTCTTGATTCCTTGAGTAATTATGAAAAACCTGAATTGTTGAAAATCCTTTCAAGTCTTGTTAAAGATAACATAAAACTGCAAAACAAGTTGGAAAAACAGGAACACATAAATTCTCAATTAGTTGGTCTTGAGCCCTGTCCCAACTGCATATCCCTTCTAGAAAAACTCAAGTCCCATGTGTCTCACATCGTAGATCTAGAAAGAGAAATCAAAACTTTAGAGAAAGATGAGAACACCCTCCTGCAAAACCTGAGTAAGACTCCCGAACACCCTGAAGTCTCTAGTTCCCAAATCAAGTTTGTCCCATCCAGACATGGCATAGGATACAAAGGTGAGTGCTCCAAGAACAGAAAGTCACCCCTGAGCGAACATGAGATCCATGAGTGTAGGGCCTTAGAACTCCAGTGCGAGAAACAGAAAAAAGCTCATCTCGAGGAGAAAATCAGGGTCCTAGAGAGTGGAAACAATGGTGAGAAAGACTACTATACTGAGAACTCTGGACATAGAATCTATGTCAAAATTGCTAAGGGAAATGGGTCTCGAGTGTACAACAAAGAAACCATGGATAGGAACCGTATCCAGAGACCACACCCAAAATACTACCTGGGAGAATACTACAAGACATGTTGGCACTGTGGTGCTCATGGGCACTACAAGGATGCATGTCCCAAGAAGAGAGCCCAAATCCCTAGAAGCCATGAGTTCCCAAACAGACAAAAACGTCATGCTCATCACCAAAGGAACTCCAACTCTCAAAATTCCAAAGACATCAACATTTCTGACTATATCTTAAATGAAAATGTTTTCCCTTGCAAGGGACCTGGCAAGAGTCATCTTGCCTGGGTCTCAAAACACTAACTTTTCCTTGTAGGTGTCTGTGAGAGGGAACAGTACATGGTTCATAGATAGTGGATGCTCGAACCATATGACAGGGAACAAGGATATCCTCATCTCACTCCACACTCATGCCGAAGGAGGCCACGTCTCATTTGGCAACAAGAACAAGGGAGAAGTTATTGGAAAAGGAGAAGTGTTGCTCAATAGATCTATTAAAGTTAGCAACGTAAATCTGGTAAAGGATCTGGGATACAATCTGCTGAGTGTCTCCCAGATGTGTGATCAAGGGAACAACATCGTCACTTTCGACTCAGATGAATGTCTCGTCATCAACAAGAAGACCAACAAAGTAATTCTGAGAGGAAGAAGATACAACAATGTGTATGTGGTGGACACCAACTTTGAACCACCAATGAAGCTGTGCCTTGCGAGTTCCCAAGATGACACGGAACTCTGGCATCGAAGACTGGGACATGCTGGTGTAAATCAAATCCTGAAGCTTTATCTACAGGATATGGTCATTGGTCTTCCACGGATCAATCTCGAAGGAGTCAAAATGTGTGAAGCATGTGTTCGAGGGAAACAGACCAGGACCTCCTTCAAACCGAAGAAGGTGGTAAGCACAACCAGGTCCTTGGAGTTGATTCACATGGATCTCTGTGGTCCCATGAGAACAGCCAGCTACGGTGGAAAAAGGTACATGTATGTCTTAATTGATGATTTTTCAAGATTCACCTGGGTTGTTTTCTTGAAGGCAAAATCACAAGCGTTTGAAGAATTTGAGCCCTTCATCAAAAGAACAGAAGTAAGCTTGGGGCTGAAACTGAAAGCAATCAGATCTGATCACGGAACTGAGTTTCAAAACTCGGAGTTCCTAAACTTCTGTGAGCAAAATGGGATCTCTCACAACTTTTCAGCTCCTCGCACTCCTCAGCAAAATGGAGTGGTCGAGAGAAAGAACAGAACTCTGGAAGATATGGCTAGAACCATGATGATCGAAAGTGGAGTTCCTGAGTACTTCTGGACTGAAGCAATCTCCACAGCTACATACATCCTGAATCGAGCCATGACAAGGCCCCTGATCAACAAGACTTCCTATGAGCTCATCAAAGGGAGAAAACCAAACATCTCACACTTGAGAACATTTGGTTGCACATGCTTTGTTCACAACAACGGAAAAGACAATCTTGGCAAATTCGACCCCAGAAGCGACGAAGGGATCTTCCTGGGATACTCATCACAAAGCAAGGCTTACAGGGTCTACAATAAAAGAACCAAGAAGATAGAGGAAAGCATTCATGTCGTCTTCAATGAAAAGTCTGTAAAGATGGGAACCGAGTCCCAAGGGAAGGGAACTATGTTCAAGCTAGTCAGACATGAAGACGATGATGATGACGAGGATGAGCCAAGGAAAAGGGATGAAGACTATCCAAGTGCAAGCCATATCCCACAACCAGGGAACAACGACGAAGGTCCAACCCTCACTGATCAAACCTCCCTTGAGGCTCCCTCCTCAGAAGAACTACAAGAAACCTCCAACTCTCTCGAGGTCCCCTCTTCAGGGAACAACTCTGCTGTCCCCCAAGACAATACACTGCCAGAATCAAGTATTCAAGGGGAACAAAGAGGGAACCTGCCAGAAATCTCTGAAGAAACATCAAATGAAGAAGCTGAAGATGAGAGTTCCCATGACAAAGAAACACCAACTGAGGATAATACACATGCAAAGGAACTCACTCATGCAAGAACCTTTCAACAAAGGAAGGACCACCCCCTTGAGAACATCATCTCCCCTCTTGATAAAGGTGTTCTAACTCGCTCCTCTCTCAATAATTTTTGTGCTTTTAACGCGTTTGTTTCAATGGTGGAACCCAAAAATATCAAAGAAGCATTAAAGGACCCGGATTGGATTCAAGCCATGCAGGAGGAACTCCACCAATTCGAGAGAAACAAAGTTTGGAAGCTAGTTCCTAGGCCCAAAAACAAGAACATCATAGGAACCCGATGGGTTTTTAGGAACAAGCTCGATGATACTGGAGCTGTAGCAAGGAACAAGGCTAGGTTAGTAGCACAAGGATACAGGCAAGAGGAAGGGATTGACTACGATGAGACCTTCGCACCAGTTGCCAGGATAGAGGCAATCAGACTTCTCATCGCCTATGCTGCTCACAAGGGATTCAAACTTTATCAAATGGATGTGAAAACAGCCTTCCTAAACGGACATCTCAAGGAAGAAGTGTATGTGGCCCAACCTCCAGGATTCGAAGATGAGAAAATGCCCAACCATGTCTATTTCCTGGAAAGGGCCCTTTACGGACTCAAACAAGCTCCCCGAGCCTGGTATGACAGGTTTGCTCAATTCCTCTTGTCTCATGGATACCTTCGAGGTTCCATAGACAAGACTTTGTTTTTAAAGAAAGAGTCTAAAGACATTTTGATTGTGCAAGTATATGTTGATGACATTGTTTTTGGAGCAACTAACGAAACTCTTGTAGAAAAATTTAAGGACCTCATGAGCAGTGAGTTTGAAATGAGTCTCATTGGGGAACTCACGTTCTTCTTGGGACTTCAAATATCCCAAACAAAGGAGGGAACAAAGATCCATCAACAGAAATACATCAAGGAAATGCTCGTGAAGTATGGGATGGAACATTCAAAGCCCATTGACACTCCCATCTCACCAAATTCAAGGCTAAATGCAGATGAAACAGGTATCAGTGTGGACCAAAGGAACTATTGAGGTATGATCGGGTCCCTTCTCTACTTAACCGCTAGTAGACCTGATATCATGTTCTCCGTATGTCTTTGTGCTCGTTTTCAAGCTAACCCTAAGGAATCACACCTGAAAGAGGTGAAGAGAATTTTCAGGTATCTCAAAGGGAACAATAACTTGTGCCTTTGGTATCCAAGGAACAGTTCCCTTGAGCTCATTGCATACACAGATGCTGACTTTGCAGGGCACTTGGTTGACAGAAAGAGCACTTCAGGAATGGCCCAGTTCCTAGGATCCTGCTTAGTTTCGTGGGGATCTAAAAAGCAAAACTCAGTTGCACTCTCCACAGCTGAAGCTGAATATGTGGCTGCCGCATCATGCTGTTCCCAGGTTCTATGGCTTAAGTCACAACTCCAGGATTACGGTATGTCTTTTGACCCAGTTCCCATACTCTGTGATAACACTAGTGCCATAAACATTTCCAAAAATCCTGTACATCATTCTAGAACTAAGCATATTGATATAAGACATCACTTTCTACGTGACAATGTTGAGAATGGGAACATTTCGATGGAACACTGTAGAACTGAAGAGCAAATTGCGGATATTCTTACCAAAGCTTTAGACAGACGTCCCTACCAGCGTTTTCGAATGCTTCTAGGGATGATAACTCTAAACTAAACAAGTCCCTGTTTATCTCTCTCCCAATGCCTGACTAGTTTATCTAAAATTGCATGATAAGGAACTTGGATTCATTGCTTTCACTATGCCATGATTACTAGTCTAGAGAAAAATGTGTACAAAGGAACTCTATTTCTTTTGGCCCAAAATGATCAACCAGAGTTCCCTTTATCCCTCATTACAAGCCACCATGACGGTTGATCATATGACCCACCTTAAGCTAGGGACCAGACAAATGCTTCTCATGAGCCAAAACATTTCCTTTATCGAGTTGCAAATCGTCTGGTTCCCTTTGAGTTCCCTAGCCCCACAAAAAGATGAGTGTGAAGTTCTCTCAACCACTTCACTCTCCCTGACCTTGAAAGGATCATGGGAACTGCTGCATCTACAAAGGGAACACTGACTAATCTTCAAAGAAAAACCGTCACTTGGGAAGCGGACTTTCGTGTCAGAAGCTCTGAAGCGTTACAGGCCAAGTATTCAAAATTTGAAAGGACTTCCCAAGAGATTGTGACGCGTGTCCAGAAGCGTGCTTGAGAAGTTGAAACGGCGCCCCACGTTCATTGGGCAACGGTTATCGAGGTTATTCCACTTCCCCTTCTACCCTTCACCTCCTCTCTCCTTTAAAACCCCTCTTTGCCATTTTTAGGTCCTTTACTCCATCTTTCATCCCTATCATTCGTCTTCCCCAAATCCCTTTCACTCTCTTTTCAAGAAACCTCCAAAACCTCCCAAATTCTTACAAAAATGGCCCCTCAACACACATTCGCACAAATCAAAGAGTGGGTACTTGCCAATCCTCGCACTCTCTTCATCACTCAACTGAACGAGATCGAGCAAGAACAGGACCCAACCATGAAGGATGTCCTCATTCAAGGGCTATACAATCAAGTAAGCCCCTTCTTGCCCCCTCCTCCTCCTCAGGTTGATGAAACCGTCTCCTGGACCTCTTCCTCCTCCGAATCTCTTCCTCTTCCACCTCCAACCACCAACACCTCCTCCGGAGTTGTCATCGTTGACAACTTCGGAGATGCTCGCCCCTCCATCAATGAAAAACCCCATAAATCCAAACATCGCCACTCATCCAAACATCGCCACTCATCCAAACATCGCCACTCATCAAAAGATCCCTCAAAATCCAAAAAATCCAAACACTCCCACGACCCCTCCAAATCCAAAAAGCGTAAACACTTTGAGGCCTCTGAATTCTCGGAGCCCAGAAAGAAGGCTTTCTTCCGCTTTGAGGACTACCTGAACTGCTCCAAGGAGAGTTCTTGTGCTCCCAAACCTCCCTACCTTTTTATTTCCGACGATGGGAACTCCGAACCCCAGAGTCTACTTCCCTCTTCCTCCTCCATCCCTCCTCCTCAAATCAAGGGACCTCCTCCGCCACCTCCTCCAGTTCCCTCCACGATGGGAACTCCAACATCCCAACCTCCTTCACTTCCTCCCGTTCCCATCACTACGGGATCTCCAACTCCATCTTCACCTCACAAAACGCCTTCTTCTTCCTCCCCAAAACACATTTCCACCAAACCCATCTCCACTCAACTCACAACCCCTATTCCTTCTTCTCCTCTCCCCTCTTCCATCACGTCTCCCACCACCACCAAACTCCCCTCTCCCTCACCATCCAAAAGTACCGTCGCCCTCTCCTCAGACGACGACGATCTTCCTCTTTCTGTGGTCATCGGCAAAATGACCAAGGACCCTCCTCCGATCATCATGGGAACTTTGGAGGAGGAAGCCCAGCTCAAGGACATCGAGGAAGAACTCAACAGGGGTCCCTCTGAGCACACAGTCTCCCAAGGGACAAAGTCCCCAGAAAAGGTTGCTCCTCAAGAGCCAACAGAGACAAGGGACCTCGCACCAGCTGGAGGTGCTGAGGCAACAACAAGTCATCCTGGAGATGACGCGGAGGGCTCGGATTCGAGCTCCTCCGAGGAAGAAGGGACCTCCCATGATGAGGTCGAAGAAGAAGAAGAAGCTCCAGCTTCAAAGGAGCCAGCACGCATCCCTACACCTGGACACCAAATGGTGGTGTCCGCGAGTTCCCCACCACCTAGGGACCGCGTGCTCATGATCGAAGCGGCTGCACCCCCTCAGCAGAAAGGACCTCGCACGGTCTCTAGGGGGAACAAATCCAAAAGCAAGTCCAAAAAGGGGAAGGGGACCACCAAGCATCATGTCAGTGAGCATCGAAAGCTTCTCCATCACCTCATAGTTTCCCAAGAGGCGCTGACTGAAAATGGTCTGGAGGAACTATGGGAACTGATCAAGGCCCAGGGCTGGGAGAGACTCTGCCAAGAAACTGTGAGCGTAGATCCCTCACAAGTGCGTCAATTCTACAACAACTTCACTATCACCAACGACGGCACTCAGGGAACTCTCTCCCACGAAGGCGACGAGTTCATTTTTACAACGTCTACGATCCGCCTTCAACTCCAGGTCCCTGGTCAAGGGCTTAGCGAGTTGCCCAGCAAGCTCTGGGGCGACTTCAACAGCGCCGAGGTGTACAACACAATTTTTGAGGGTCGGGTTCCCTCTAAGGTCCACTCGACGCATCATCTGTCCTTGGTTGCCAAGCTCGCTCACCAATTCATTATCAACGTGGTGGTCCCCCGCCAAGAAAAGCGTCTGGTCGTCAACATCCCCGATGCCATCATCCTCTACCACTTCCTCCTCAAGAAGTCCATAAATCTTCCCCGAATTATCCTTGGGCACATGGAAAAGTGCATGGCCTCCAAGTCCCATTCCCACCCCTACTCCGGGCTGATCAAGAAGCTCCTACAAAAAGAGGGTCTCTACGATGCCTCTAAAGAAGAAATCGAGCTTGGAAGGGAACTGGACATTACAGTTGCCCAGAAGATGAGGCACTCGGAGCCTGTAGAGGAGGCGGCTCCCCTAGAGTCTGGTACACAAGAGGGGAACTCTCCAGTGTTGCTCCGCATCGCCAACACCCTCGATCAGATTGCTAGGGACCAGGCCGTATTGGCCAGAGGACAAGAAAAACTTACACAAGTCCTTACGCGCCTTTGTGACGCCTTGTTCCCTCAGAGCCCATGATCTCTCCGTTCTTGTTCCCTTAATCCAAAAAATGACCACAAAATTGTACTTGGGTTCCCATTGTACATATTCTCTTAAGTAATGAGATGGTCTTTATTTTGATTGCGTGTTCCATTCTTTCCTAATATTGCTTTGCTTGGTTTTCGATGATGTCAAAAGGGGGAAAGATAAAAAATGTGAGATGAGTTCAAAGTTTAAGTCATCACAGACCACGCATAAGCTAAGGGGGAACAATTGCATAAAAAGCCTAATAGGAACTATGTGTCTCACCAGAAGTGGCTCCCTAAATCTAAATGTCTCACTAAGAGTGATTTCCCAAAATCATACTTAGGAACTCATCAGCATATCATTCATTGAAATACTTGCATTTTTTTGTGATGGGTTTGTCATCATCAAAAAGGGGGAAATTGTTGGGACGTTGTTGGGACCTCTGGTTCTAAGCAACAGATCAACGATTCACTCCTCTTTAAGTTTTGATAATGACAAACACCATAGGGAACTAATGTGGTTTGTTCAAGTATTTCTAAGGAACACAGGTACAGCAAAGAACCCCTATGAATGACAAAGCCACTGCTAGCCACAATGAAGAGTTTCCATCAAGGGAACTCTGAAGAGGAAAGTTCCCATGAAGTGGGAACTCCCAGAAACAAACAAGAAGACACAAGCTTACAACGATGAAGAGTTTCCATCAAGGGAACTCTGAAAAAGTCAGTTCCCATGAAATGGGAACTCACATGTGAAGACAACGACCGTTCAGCGCAGATCGCGGGATCCTGTCTCAGACAGCCAGAGGGAACAGTCTGAGGATCAGACTGTCACGCTTCATCCAACGGTCCGATTGATTCAAGAAGTTGACCTAGTTCAAACCAAAGTCACATGTGAAGAAAGTACAACTTGGGCATCAAGCAAAGGGCATTTTGGACACAAACGAAAGATGCTACTGCCCAAGACAAATGGACTATAAAGCCAAATGAATAGTACTCAGTCTGAGTACTTCTCCCAGAACTTACAAAACACCCACATCTGAGAAAAGAAAGAAAAGGAAGAGAAGTCCCCGCCGGCGAGTGTGTGATCTCGACGACGGTGAAGCTGAAGTTCCCTGGAGCAAGGGAACTGAGAAGTCAGCGTAAGGTTTGAGTTACTTGTGTTTTGCTGTTGTGAGCTTAGGAACTCAGTTGAGAGGATTTACTAGTGTTGCTAGAGTTAGGAAGAACTTGTAGGAACAGAGAAGTGTAAATCCGGCTGTGTAACTAAGGAACAAAGCAATCAATATAAGTAAGTCATTCAAAATCCTCCAAGCGGAGGTAGAGGTTTACCCATACAACTAGTTGGTTGTAGTTGGGTTCCTCTATAAAGGAACTGTCCCCTTAACTGTTTTTATTACTTGCGATTATTTACTTCCGCTGCCTTGGGAACAGCTTAATTGCCAGTTCCCAAGCTCACTGCTAACCGATTACGATCCAACAGGATCCAACAAGGGTACACTCTTGAAATTAATATTTATTGCCTTTAGGTTCATAAATAACGCAAATGTTTAGATGATATGTGTCAATGTTCATATATGGTCATTTAAGATTCACCTATGATTTCAAGGTTCAAGTTAGCTCATTATGGTTAATTTTATTTTATTTATATCCTTTTTGTTACTTTCTCATATTCTTGAAGAGGGAGATATGTTGTAAGAAAAGTTATTTATGATGAAATATTTAACCATGGCAATGGTTAAGGGCTTAAAACATATACGACCCCTCGAACTTGTGTAAATTTGTCATATAGACACCTCACCTTTATTTTGGCCAATTGAACACTTCAACTTACAAATTCTATCCTATTGAGTACTCCATAGCTGATGTGGCAATGTGCGTGCAATTAACTCACCGTTGAGCAAGTGAAAAGAGAGAAAAATTATGTTGACTTGGAAAATAATTAAAATTTAAATAAATCTAAAAATCTAGTAAATGAAACAACCCCCCCCCCTTCTTTTTTTAATTAAAAATGGAAAAAAGCCCCCTTTCTTCTCCAAGTGAGATTTGGGGTCGGATGGCGACGGGCATGGAGGCGCGATCGTCGGCACCACCTTTGGCTACATCCCGAGGAGTGAAAGGCCCCTTTGTTCTCTACAACCTTAGGCTACACCCCCCGACGAACAAAAGGCCACGCTTCCTACGGAGACGCCGACGAGCAAAAGGCCGCTCCAATGTCGTCATCTGCTTGAGCTGCTGGAATCTCCGACCTGAAATTCAAGCAATCAATTGGATGCAAGGATGTCGACTTCTCCATGGCGATACGGGACCTTTTTACCCAAATCGAAATCGAGTACAAAAATTCTAGAATTTCAAGATCAAATCATGGGGCAACTATGAATTTCACTCAGATCTATCCATATCTTCAAACAATTTCAAAATTCAGGTCCAAACAAGTCCCAAATTTTAGATTTGAAATATTGGTTTAAGAACCCTAATTTTTGAATCTAAAAATCACTCCAAAAATAAACTAGCATTCTTAATCAACCAACTAAGGTAAGGGAATGCTAGATTGATATTTTATGAGACAAGGTTTTGATTCAAGAAAAAAGAATTCGATCCTCCATGAAAGCTTGAACAAGGAGGCAACAAATGAAGAAGAAGACTAACGTATTGATATTTTACCTTTAAATTTTTTTTGCTTTTATTAAAATAATTAAAAAATAATAACATATTTATGGACGTGGCATCTACATGGCGTCCACGTGGCATGAAAGTTTTACAAATCAGCGCGCGTATATAACACATGACAAAATCTCATTTACGAGGTGTTCAATAGAACACAAATTTAAAGTTTTAAGTATTCAATCAGGCCAAAACAAAGGTGAGGTGTCTATATGACAAATTTGCACAAGTTTAGGTGTCTAGATATGTTTTAAGCCAATGGTTAAGTGAAAAAACTAAAAGACTTGCTCAATGAGTTGACAAGTTGTTCCCTAAGAAGATAAAAGTGTGTGGACAACATCTTTTCATATAAATAAATACTAGAAATGTGTATAAAAAATATCAACTAAAAGATAATGTTGTAGGGAACAATTGGTAAATTTTAGCAGCAATCAAACACGAATAATTGAAGGTCAAAATACTATTGGAATGGAACAAATTTCCACTCATATCCTCCGATAAGATGGAAGAACAACCTGCAACAGGTTCATAAGCTAATATTGTAAGTTTCATATAAAATCTTTTGAGGTTCGTAAAAATACATTCAAGTCTGAATGAAGGCCTTGATTATTATAGGATGAACCCTAACTCTTGATTCTTAGGCATTTTATTAAACAACTTACAAGCATCTCCCAAATCATCAAACCGTCATCATCAAATTCATAAATTTAACAATAGAAGACTCGCCTATGATAAAACAAGATGAAGAGAAGGTTGAATCCAAGTTCATATGCACCTTTTTAACACCCGATCAACTTTGTTTATCACCTTTTTTAAGTAATGAACAAAAGAGAAGAAGAAATAGAACAACTCAAAATCTATAAACCATCTTAATATTCCTAAAGAATAATTCCTAAAACTCCATATACTACTCAATTACGCCCGTTTTTTGGAGGATTTTTGCAGCCCTAATTACCTGCCCATAGTTGATGTTTTATCCTCCATGATACGTGACTGCCTCGGAATCCTCCTTAGTAATCTCGTATATGACCCACAAAAGTCCCGATCTTGCCAGTAATGAATTCAAACCTGCAAAGCTTTCGAAAATTAGATGACTTGATGCGCAAGTAACAACGAAACTGAATTGATCAATTGATGAGAAGAACGAGATTGATAAATTGAAAGACTCAATTTTGATAGTTCAATCAGATTGGCTCTAACGCTAAATCTGATTGATTAACTAGAATGATCTTTAAGAATCAACTCTAGAACAATCTCTATTGAATAAATCAATGGATCAAACTTAACAAACACAATCAGAAATTCGGTTGAGAGAGAATGGAGATCGCGAGATTGAATGAATGAGGTTGATCAATCTTGGCTGAAATCAATAGCTTCACACGTACGCGTGTGTTTATGGATCCCAAGAGATAGACTAAACCAATTGGGTTTAATCTCTCTCAAGTTGATTTTTATTAATGAAATGCAAGAGTATATATAGTAGAATACAAAGCTAATCCTTGGAGAGCAAGTAAGAGGCATGGCCGGTGATGAGGTATTTTTAATGGTCATTTTACCTATCAAAGAATCCTAACATAACCAACTCAGTAGAGCGGTAAGTAAGGGTCGAACCCACAAAGACTCGTGTAAATGTGTTATTACTTGTATGCCAAGTAACCTAAAAAGGGGGGTTTGTAATTGTAAATTCTAAACTACTCATGCAAATATAGAAGTAAATATGAATGCAAAGGATGATTTAAATCAATGAAGGAACAAGCGTGTTCAACTAGTTACATAGGTCATAGATATGCTTATTGATCATTGATTCTTTCGATTCTCAATTCCCTTGAATAATCTACCATGGATTATTATCCATAACTTTATATTTAGTTGAGAGAACTAACAGTCTGAACAACCCTAATCATCTAACAACCTAGAACAATGTCTAGATTCAATTAAACAACAGCTTTAAGTTCAAAGTATCGATAGAAACAAATACTTAACGCAAACAGCTAATCAAGTTATCTGTGGTTTATTCCCTCTACAACTGAATAGCCCGAACGGGTCTAAACAACTATAGTTGCTACTTTATCTAACCAATCCCGAACGGGACTTGATCAGATTAGTTGTAAATTATACCAGAAATAATATTAGGTAGCTAATCTAACAAAACCCTAGAATAATTCTGATACAAATAAGCACAGGGAATAAAACCTACTCAAGTTGTTGAGAATCAATCAAACCTCACAATATTATGCAATCTATGATTTCAATAACTAGTAAACACAATGAAATTAGCAATGCATAATTAAATTGAAATCAAACTTACAAAGGTTTCAAAGTCTGCCTCCAGAGAGAAAAACCCTAGCCTCTAAAGTTTGACAAAAGTTCTTCTAAAATAAACTAACATAAGATATATATATATATATATATATGTCTCTAAAAATAAACCCTCAATAACCCTATCTTTAACCACAATTTCGGCCAAGATATAATAAAAACCCAAAATCACGAGCTTGGCCCAAATCCTTCGGCCCAAAACATCGCCCGCGTGAAATCCAGGATTGCGTGGCTTGACCCAAAAGCGCGGCCGCGCATTATACCTCCCCGCGAAATTGCTCCCAGTTTGGATTACGCGGGCTGAATGCTCGGGTTAGCACACCGAGCTCTTGTCTCTTCTTGTCTTGGCTTTTCTCCTTCTTCAATCTTCATTTGTACCACCTCCTAGCTTCCTTTAGCTTGTCCACCATCATCATGGTCAATCCAAACCTCGCCCCGCTGTTGCTCCCGAACCTAAAACCTGCAAAACCGAGCAAACCAGTGCATAATACCCGGCAACACAAAAACCTAAAAACTACATAAAAACCAACCTAAAACTAGCTAAAATATATATAAAACATGCATCTAAACTACTCCTATATGCAAGCTATCAAATTCCCCCATGCTTAACCCTTTCTTGTCCTCAAGCAATGTAACACCCCCTTCCTACCCTGGAGGTATTACCGCCAGTAACCCCGATTAAGACTAAATCGAAGCTACCCAAGGCTTTAAACTGACTGAACAAACTAAAAACAAGGTAAATGAAACCATTTGAAAACCTAACAAACTTAAGTTGAATATTACAGCGGAAAAACACGTAAAAGGTCTTATACAAACCTTAACTTAAAAGAATAAATAAATAGAACAACCTTCTATTTAAACAAAATCTTCATCAAGTGTTCCTTGAGTTCTTATTTCTGAAACTCAGCTTCGCTTTGAAGTAGTTCAATCATGATCTTCACTCAAGTATAGCCATTGGAAACCTTTCTTCATATTCTGGAGCTTCAAACATCTGAATCCGCCTCTTGAATTAACTTCCAAGATATACCTGATATGCCGTAAACCAACGGTGGACACCAGCCGACCATATAAAAGAAAATAAAATGGACGGGTTAGTCTAAAGAAAGACTAGCAAGCGGAGAATCTAACTTGGTTCTTATGGTTGTAACTAAACATATTGGCATCCAAATCCGAATAGACTCAGATTATAATCCAACAGTTAGCAGTCTTATAGAGAAAAGAGGGAGACTTGCATAATCCAGAGAGAGAACACCACCGCTTGTGGTTTCCTTAAGAAGCATAACCAATTGTTGGGAATTCATATTAATCACATAACATTTGAAAAGCCTCCGTCGACTATTCAGATTAACTTAATCAAAGTCTGATTAAGAATCATTCATAACAGGGAGCAAGAATGGCCTTCCGACTGGACGAACCATTCAGGTATATTAATTTGCCTAACGCGCTTATCTTATATTACTTTCAACACTTTTCACATCTCAAGTTGGTGGCTTTTAATCGAACCGAACTACTGCCGAAATATTTTGGTATTGTAGAGATCATCGGAGTATTTCATCCATTGTCATCTACCATGTACCAAGATCACAGGACTTAAGCTATCCTTGATCTTTCATTTTGCATATAGTGAGGTAGAGATCACAGAGGCCTATTACCATGTCGTCTACACTACACCGTGCCGAACCTGCACTTAGCTAGAGTGCCTATCAACCCTCTCACACGAAGAGTAGGGGAAGAGAGTCATGACCCACCATTAGGATTAGGCCCCTCCTAATGTAATATTGTTTTAAAGAGAGGATATGGAACCACGTTCCCCTCCCTGAAACTACCTTAATCACAACAAAGTCTCAGCGTGAGACAACATACAAGGTCACCCATAACGGACCAAAATCCAGTTTTAGCGCAAAACTGAATAACAACATGGTCATTATTTCTAACAAATATAAAAACCTATCATATTTTATTAATCATACAAGTTGTTCCCAACGCAAATATTAAATGGGATCCAATTCCTCATTTAATAGCAATAACGCAAGAGAGAATCGTCCACTTGCCTTAGAAGGCGTGCTCAACGTCCTTAGCAATTCCAACAGTAATTTTTATCATCCTTCTGACAAATATAACAAAAGGATTTCTCAGCAAAGAGCTCACAGAAAACACTTCTTAGTTGTATACCCATCTTCTACAACTTCCTAATCGATAAACAATTTAATTTCCGAATATCGATATATAATAAATCCTTAGTTATCATGCTTTAAGGAGCCATCTTGGCGGAATTATAAATAATAATCCGCTTCACTTTTGAAATAATTTTCTAAATAAAAATTGTTCATTAGTAACAGTTCTTAAAGATTAACAAATCTCGGATCAAACGGATTAACAACGAACCCTGAGTAATTATCCGAAGTCCTTTACCTGCCAATTGGTATCCGAAACTTGTATTCGCTATAACTGAAGATCCGAGCGTCCGTTTCCCGAGCGGTTTGAACCTGTGGGACCGTATCAACGTCAAGATTATAAAAACCATAAATTTAATTAGAAAATCGAAAACGAAAGGCCCTTACGTTGGCTCCGCAACCAATCCGCTAATTATTTTCGATCGTATATACCTTCACTCGAGCCCATGGCTCGTTTGGTTCGATAGTTGCTCGATCCTCGAGCCCAAGGGTGGCTGGGTGTTGCCCGGCGGCAGCCCTTGCTGTGGGTGGTGGTCGGAGAGGCTAACAGTCACCGGCGACGTCACATACGGCGAGGCAAAGAAGACCGGCGGTGAAGAGTAGTTCGAAGTCTATCTCCCCGTCCGTAGTTCCGACCTGATTCCTCTTATTGGTTTTTGGTTCAAAGCAGCAGCCCAACAAGACCCAACAAGGGGGAAGAAGAAGAGGTGGCTGGCTGGGCAAAGAGAATCTTCGGCGATGAAGGATTCTTCCACACGCGACCTGCGTCGTCCTGATTCTTTCTCGGTTCTGGTTTCTGCCTCAGCTCGAGCCTCACGAGAAGAAGAAGGTGATGAGGAGCTGGTGGTGAGCTGGGCAGACAAGGCGGAGAAAGCAAGGAACGAAGATATGCATCAGTGAGAATTCTTTCTCGGGCAATCGTTCCGTCCTAACTCTCTCGCTTTCCCTTTCTCTTTTCTATTTGATAGACTTCGACTTTTCAACCGAGATATGAATCTCTTCT
Organism: Fallopia convolvulus; assembly: GCA_964016875.1. Classification (NCBI taxonomy): domain Eukaryota; kingdom Viridiplantae; phylum Streptophyta; class Magnoliopsida; order Caryophyllales; family Polygonaceae; genus Fallopia; species Fallopia convolvulus. Next base: position 11,355,890 of record OZ024732.1, read on the forward strand.
ATCCATTTGGCTTTCCTCCCCTACTAAGAAAAGATGAGGCGGTTTAAAAATCCAAAATCCGTCTCGGAACGGGACTCGCGTTAAAGCGGTAAAATTATGTACCTCGGATGGAAAAACTCACTAAACGAAAAACGTCCCGTAAATTATGTAGACCAATAAAACCAATTTCCCATGATTTTATCTTGATACCTTCAATTTTTAAGGCTTCCGTTTCTTATTTTAAATCCTTTCCGGTACATAATTAAAAAGACTGCTTATCTAATAAATATTCTTTTTCCACCGAAAAATCCAAGAATTCACACCGATCCATAAAATCATTTCTTTGTGATATTAGGATATCACCGACAATTTTCTAGGATTTAATCTTCAACAAAAATATTAGATTAAGCGTTAAAATGGACCAAAAAGGTTAAAAGGATATCCGAGAAAAATTCAAAAATATCCTCAAAAACCGTAGTTATTACAAGCAAGACATAAATCCAAATCACACCATAGAAACGCAATCATACATCCATCTCAAATCAAACAAGCATTTCACATATAATTAAAAACCCAAGACTTCTCAACATGCATTATGGTAAGCAAAAAGTAAAGACCATTCATTCATTCTAGACCTCACCCAGATAATTGTGTTTGCACTCAAACTCTCAAGTGTTTAGGGGGATGTGTTTCACTCAAAATCAACCATGTAAACTAGACTACCATATGCTTGCATCAACGTTCTATATCTCCACCGCTGGGGATCAAACACATAACAAAAATCATGAGGTCTTTTTAAGGCTTGTAATGGGGCCAAGGTAAAGAGAAATTTGGAAGGGATCATATTTGGTATGTGGTGCTAAATCCGGGATAAAGAACTAATGCTAAACCCGAACTCAACACTTTCTTTTCTTACTTCTCCCAAACTTTTTTTTTTCAACTCCATTAACACTTTCAAGCACTTTGTTTCTTCCTTCACTTTTTCTTTTTCCTTTCTTTCTTCTTCAACTCTTTTCTTTTACACTGATGAAGACTACTCACAATTGTACTCAACTTTTTTTCTAGACCTTTGCAACATACTTTTCATCTTCATATTTTTTTTCACTTTTCAACCAAGAGTTGTATTGCCTCTTTCCACGTTTTCTTCCAACTCCCCCATACTTATACATCAAACTCACACAAAACACAATCACAACCTAATGTCCTAAATCCTGGATTATGGTCAAGCTTATTAGGTTAGGGATCATTTTGTGGAGCTAATACAAACAAGCTTAAAGCTCAAAGAAATAGGGGTGTTAAGAACATGGATCTTGTAAGGTAGGAAGGGAAATAATAGGCTTATAAAGAAACATTGCATTCAATCATATAAGCAGCCTTGACAAAGAGTATTAACACAAGTTCTAGAGCTAGATAATCATGGTGATACACTCAAGCATGTAGAGAACAAATATATCATGAAAGGCCAAAAATATCTCACAAGGCTAATTTTTGTCTCTAACTTCAGAATGAATCAAATACTCAAGCTAAATACATGCTCCATCCTATAATCAAGGTAATCAATCAATGATCATGCTCATATCATATCAACTTCAGCATATCATGCAAATCATGGGTTAGAATTTATACTTAACTTAGAGAAACAAGAGGAATCAAACAATGGGGAAATAAGAACCTAAATGCAATATTCTTGTATTTTTTTCAAATTTTTCAAATTTTTTTTCATTTTTTTAGGATTTTAATCAATGCATGCAAAAATTTTAAACATGACCTAATCTAATGCAACTACATGCAATGCACAAGTAATTCCCTTCTCCCATGCTTAAAACATACTTTGTCCCCAAAGAAGAGAAAAACTCACAATACCTAGTTGCGTGGCGGGTAGTAGGGCGGAAAATCTAATGGTGGTGGCGGCGGATACTCTGTAAGAGGTGGATGGTATGGCGGATACTGAGGATATGGCGGGTCGGGGAAAGCATACTGAGGATAAGACATGTGAGGTGGATAGCCCGCTGAACTCCATCCGTCAAGTCTAGTATTGAGCAGTCTGAACTGCTCATCCTGGCGGGCCTAAAAAGTAGCAAGTTGCTGATCCTGATGAGTTTGGTAAGCAGTGAACCTCTGATCCACATAACCCCTCATACTCTGAAAGCTCTGATCGATGTGAGATGACATATCATTGTATCGCTGCGTGTTGTCTAGCTGTATCTGTCTCATCATCCCCATCATCTGGCTGAACTGATCATCAAAATAGCGAGGACCACCCTCAGCAGGCAAAGACGAATCAAATTGTCTTTGCTGATCTTCTTCCTCAAACTCATCCTCCTCATCAGTTTCTTCATCCTTAGCAAACTCTTCTTCTTCTTCTTCATCAGCCATAACAAAATCCTCATCCATCTCCTCTTCATCAGACTCCTCCTCAATAGCAACTGGAGCCTTCTGCTTACCCCTAACCGGGCCCTTGACATCATCCACAACCAAATCTCCAGCCTTGACTTTAATGAACCAATTGATCTGGTTGTCCCCAATCCTTACTCTAGCTCCATCAGGAAGCTTCATTACTCTCTTGGAAAACCCAATTACCCAGAAATAAGATTTCCTATACTTGTAGAGAGCACCCATCTTCTTAAGCATGGTGAAATCTATAGCCAAGGACGGAATGTCAACCTGTAACCTGTCAAGATCAACCCCAAAATGCTTAGCCAGATGGGTTACAATCCCACCAATGCAGATGGCTCCACCTCCTTTGTTCCCAACATGAGCCAGATGGTGCATTAGCATAGCACCCAAGTTCAGCTTCTTCCTCTTTACACAAGCGCCCACAACAACATCTTTCTTAGGGCAATTGTTTCCACCCTCACCCCGCCCATTCAGCGTACAAGCAATAAACCTCTGGAAGACTCTAATAGCAGGGTGAGTAATGGGAGAGGCTTTTTCTCGGGTAGGATTATATGTGGATCTCCCGGTGATGGACTTCCAAAACTGCTTATCAGCCCATGTAGCACCAGACTCATTTAGTACGACATCATTGCCTGAAAAATTATAGAATCCGAACACACGATTGACCTCTTTCAAGGTCATCTTCCTCCTTATACCTCCTAGCTAAAATTTGAACTCTCCTTCTCCTCTAAAGTCAGTGGACAAAGTGCTCAAAAACTCAAGTGTTAACCCCTTGAAAGTGGGTTCACACAGCTTTAAGAACTCCCTCATCTCAAGATATGCCCCTATCTCCCTCAAAAGATGTGCTAGACCGAGCTCATCCATCAGATTCCAATCTATAAACCTGGTTGCTGTCCACTCCCTGTCTTTCAGCAAATCAAATCGGACTATGTGGTTAGGCTTTGTAAAACTAATTCCAAAGTGCTCTGGAGTGGTCTCTCCCTCCACAGTAGGAGGAACCAAGTGAATACCCTGACTAGCAGCCTGGGATGATGAAGCTCCATCAGTTCTACCTCTCTTTTTACCCATGACTTCATAATTTCAAATTAACCTGCACAAACACCACAAACAACCCAAACAAATGCAATTTCGTTGTCCCGGCAAGGACAACCACAGCAGTATATATAGAATTAAGCAACTAAATCCCTCCATCACTCTCTTGCCCCACTACCTAGAATAAACTTAATCAAAATTTAATCAAAATTTCTAGGTCAATCTCGAATTTGTATGCAAAGCTCAAATAAAACACGAATCTAGGCTAGAATCATGCAATAAACGAACTTTTGTGAAGGACTTAAGCCTAAATCCGAGCCTAAAGGGGTGAATTTTGGATTTTTGATGCCAAACCTCGATCTATATTCAACTAATAAAACCGAAATTTTAAGAGGGATTTTGAGCAAACTTACTTGAATCCCGCGTGATTTGGAGTTATTTGCTTGATTGTGGTTGAAAATCCAACTTGAATGAGCTTGAATGGAGCTTGAGAGCTTGAGCTTCAATGGAGTCTTGAGTGAGAGTGGAAGGAGGCGGAAATAATAGAGGAAGAATGAAGGAGAGGCTCGGGTTTTCTTTAATTGGGTTCGCTGAATGCGGCCCAATGCGCGACATCGTCAAGAATTGTGAGGCCGCGCAATTGCGAAGCCGCGTAACACCCTCTCAGTTGCGATTGCGCGGCATGGGGTCCGGGATTGCGCGGCCGCACATTTAGCACCCAAGCCGCGTAATCTCCTATGTGCTTGTAGTGCTCGGGTTGGCTCTAAATTACTTGACCACGCAATTTTAGTCCCCAATCTATGTTTTGAGCTACTGTAACTCAAAGCTTGCCCGAGCTATATGTAGGCCTGAGGATTATTTCTACCAAAACTAACTAACTAAACAAAAGCAAAAACTGTAAAACTTAAAACAAAAGTCAAAGCAAAACTAAATGATAGCTTGCATATAAGAGTAGTTTAGATGCATGTTTTATATGTGTTTTAGTTAGTTTTAGGTTAGTTTTTATGTAGTTTTTAGGTTTTTGTGTTGTCAGGTATTATGCGCTAGTTTGCTCGGTTTTACAGGATTTTATGTTCAGGAGCAACATCGGGGCGAGTACAGATTGACCATGGCAGTGGTGGACGAGCTAAGGAAGCTAGGAGTGCTAGGATCATGGACAGAGGAGAGCCAAGCAAAGAACAAAGCTAAGCCAAACCAAGACAAGTGCTCGGGGACGATCCCGAGCAATGTGGTCGAGCAATCCCAACTGATTGGGGATTGCGCGGGGAAGCTATTGCGCGGCCGCGCAATTTGGTGCCAAGCCGCACAATTCGGAGTTGTTCACGGGTGTTGTTTTTGGACCGAGATTTGGCATTGGGCTTTGGTCTTTGTTTATTTGGGCTTGTGTCATCCGAGATATAGGTTAAAGATATAATGTTTGGGGTTCTTTTTAGTAGACATATAAATACTTTATGTTAGTTTAATTTTGGAGAACTTTTGTCAAACTTTGGAGACTAGGGTTTTCTCTTTGGAGGCAGACCTTGGAACCTTTGTAAGTTTGATTTTAATTTAATTATGAATTGCTAATTTCTCTTATGTTTGACTAGTTATTGAAATCATAGATTGCATAATATTGTGAGGTTCGATTGATTCTCATCAACTTGAATAGGTTTTATTCCCTGTGCTTAATTGAATCAGAATTATTCTAGTGTTTTGTTAGATTGGCCACCTAATAGAATTTCTAGGTTAATTTACAACTAATCTGATTAAGTCCCGTTCGGGATTGATTGGATAAAGTAGCAACTATAATCGTTTAGACCCGTTCGGGCTATCCAGTTGTAGAGGGAATAAACCACAAATAACTTGATTAGCTGTTTGCGTTGAGTATTTGTTTCTATCGATACTTTGGACTTGAAGCTGTCGTTTAATTGAATCTAGGCGTTGTTCTAAGTTGTTAGATGATTAGGGTTGTTTAGACTGTTAGCTCTTTCAACTAGATATAAAGATTTGGATAATAATCCACGGTAGATTATTCAAGGGAATTGAGAATCGAAAGAATCAATGATCAATAAGCATATCTATGATGGATTTAACTAGTTGAACACGCTTGTTCCTTAATTGATTTAAACCATCTTTTGCATTGTTAGATAGTTTTCTATTTTGCATAGTAGTTTAGCATTTACAATTACAAACCCCCCATATTCGTTACTTGGCACTTAAGCAATAACGCATTTACATGAGTCTCTGTGGGATCGACCCTTACTTGCCGCTCTACTGAGTTGGTTAAGTTAGGTTTCTTTGATAGGTATAACGAAAACCGAAAATACCTCATCAAATTTGGCGCCGTTGCCGGGGACTCGTCGCTATTTGTGTCTATTACTTTTGTGCTATATTGGTTGTGAACCTGTTATATGGTTCATACCCGTGCTACTAACTCATCTCCTCTGCTATTTGATCCAGATATTGACAGGACTCTCTTCAAGCTAAGAAAGGAAATCCGGTATCACTTTCAGGCCTTACCGTTCTTTCTTGAAGAATCTGACTCTGATTTTGAATCTGCTGAATCTGTTGAGATGGGTGATCAAACATTGAGACATTTAACTGCACCAAATCTGGAGCAACAACCGCTGGCTGTGGAATTCCTTGTCCTTGTTGAGGGAGTCAAGTTCGAGCTGAAATCTGGGTTGATTCACCTTTTTCCTTCATTCCATGGGCTTAGTGGTGAAGATCCCAACAAGCATATTTTTGAATTTCATGTTGTGTGCTCAAGCATGAAGCCTGCTGATGTGACTCATGACCAGATTGCGCTAAGAGCCTTTCCTTTCTCTCTCAAGGATCAGGCTAAAGGCTGGTTTTATTACTTGGCTCCGGGAAGTATTGATACATGGGCTAAGATGAAAGAAGCTTTTCTAGAGAAGTACTTCCCTGCTACAAGGCTCAATGAACTGAAGAAGATGATTAGCAACATTGAGCAAGAAGCTAATGAGACCTTGTATGCATACTATGAGAGATTCAAGAGGCTGATAGCGAACTGTCCGTTCCATGGCTACACTGATCAAGATCTGATTTTATACTTGTTTAATGGCCTCTTGGATGATGGGAGAAGGATGGTTAATGCAGCTTGCCAAGGTAATATTCTCAACAAAACTCCTGATGCTGCGTTTGAACTATTCACACAACTGTCTGAGGGCACAAGACAGTTCAGAAGAGAGACTGGCTCAAGAGCTGCAAATTCTGTGGTGACTAATTCAAGAATCCAAGATGAAGTCACTGAGTTGAAAACGATGATGAAGCAGCTTTTGCAACAAGGTGGTAGACAACATGTGAAATCCTGTGAGATTTGTTTTGATAACATGCATCCCACTGATGCTTGCCCTACACTTCAAGATCAAAACGCTGAGGTGAATGCAGTGGGCGGATATGGACCACCTAGGCCGAGGTATGACCCCTTATCCAACACCTACAATCCAGGCTGGAGGGATCATCCTCATCTGAGGTATGGCAATTCAAGCAATAAGCAGTTCAACAATCAAGGTGGCCAAGCTCAGTACAGACCACCTTTCCAACCCCGTCCTCAGGGGGACAATCAGAATGCTATGTCTACTGAAGATATGATTCGAACTCTTGCACAAATTGTGACTACAATGCAAGGCTCAATGAGCCAATTTCAACAAGTGACCAAGTCTAGCATCCGCAATCTAGAGACTCAAGTTAGTCAAATTGTCAATGCTGTAGGCAAACTGGAAGCTAGAGATTCAAGTAAGTTGCCATCTCAGACCGAGCTCAATCCAAAACAGAATGTTAATGCTATCACTTTGAGGAGTGGGCGAGAGCTTCAAGTAGAGCCCATGGACGGGCCAGTACCAATCAGAAGGGGAGTGGCAGAAGAAGCTAAGGGCGAAACTGAGGGAAAATTAGAGCTGACAGAGGAAATTCCAAGTAATTTGTTCGGAGACGAATTGCTCGGCCTGCCTGCTAAAAGCGCGGCCAAGCAATTGCCACCCCGCGTAATACCATCTCAATCGAGATTGCGCGGGGAAGCCACGATGGAAAGCGCAGCCGCGTAATCGCCAAGCCGCGCAATTACGTCTCAGTCAAGATTGCGCGGCTTGGCTGCTAAAAGCGCGACCGCGCAATCGACGACCCCGAGCAATTTGGACGTCGTTGTTGATTCGTCTGAAACCTCTCTGAAGTCTTTATGCCCCTGTTCCACCCTTTTCAAAGGCACTAAAAGAGACCCGAAAGCTAGAGAACGACAAGGAATTGTTCGAGACATTCAGCAAATGCGAGGTAAACATTCCTTTACTTAATTTGATTAAAAGCATTCCTAGATATGCTAAGTTTTTGAAAGAATTTTGCACCATAAAAAGAACTCAAAAGCTAAAAGGGAAACGAAAAATCTCTGTAAGTGAGCATGTGTCAGCTGTGTTTCAAAGGCGTATGCCTCAAAAATGTGGTGACCCTGGCATGTTCACTATTCCCTGCATTATTGGTGATACAAAAATCGATAAATCCATGCTAGATCTAGGTGCTTCAATTAATGTTTTGCCGTATTCTATGTACAAAATGCTTGAATTGGGTCCCTTGCAAGAAACTGGCGTTGTTATACAGTTAACTGATAGATCAAATGCTTACCCTAGAGGAATAGTTGAAGATGTGCTTGTAATGGTTGACAATCTGATATTTCCTGCTGATTTTTATGTCTTAGATATGGACCATGATAAGCATGTTGCACCCATTTTGCTAGGTAGACCTTTTCTGAAAACAACTAAAACTAAGATTGATGTCTGTAGTGGTTCTCTGACTATGGAATTCGACGGGGAAAGGGTAGAGTATAATATTTATGATGCAATGAAATACCCTCCCGAAGATTCCTTGTTGTGCTTAGTTAATGTGGTAGAGCCACTTGCTCAAGATTTTTTCAATATGCATGAATCTGAAGCTTTGAGATCCACCTTGGAAAATGCTATTATGAATGATACTTCAGATTTGGATTTAAAGAATGACCTGCAGGAAGTGGTGGCAGAGTTGAATGCTCACTTTGAGCGTCCGCTTATGCCACCTGGCTTGAAGCCCATACCACTAGCCTTCCCAAGCGAGAAGCTTTTGCCATCTATTGTGCAGGCACCAGTGGTAGAACTGAAGCAACTTCCATACCATCTCAAGTATGCTTTCTTAGGTGAAGGGGATACTTTTCCGGTCATTATATCCAACATGCTCAACAATGAGCAAGAAGGAAGATTAGTGGCAGTTCTAAGGGAGCATAAGACGGCTATAGGATGGACTGTTGCAGACATTAAGGCGATTAGTCCCTCCATATGTATGCATCGGATTCTATTAGAAGATGAAGCTACACCGTCTAGACAGCCTCAAAGAAGACTGAATCCCCCGATGATGGAAGTGGTAAAGAAGGAGGTGATGAAGCTCCTTCAGGAAGGAATGATCTTTCCTATTTCTGATCAAGGTTATTAAAATCGAGATTCTAGGATCGGATCACGGAAGGTTTTGTGGATCGGATCGTAAAATCGGATCGTAAGATCGTAAGATCCTATAATATCACTAAAACTAATATAATATAGATATGATACAAAAAATATAGGCATTAAAACCAAAAAATATATAATTTTATTTAAATTTAATGATTATAATACCGAAAAATTGACATTCCAAACTTATATATTCACAAGAAGCACATTTAAAGATATATATGCTCACATAATAAGAATCGAGGAGAGATTATGGGTCTTTATTAGGGGGAAATATTGTAAATTCAACAATTGGGAGTCGGAAAGATGGAAATTGGGAGGTAAATGAGGTTAAAAGAGACAAAATGAGCATTTAAGGGATGTAATTTCACTAATAATTAATCCAATTGGTGCTAAAATAAATTTTATAAGCTCAAAGTAAAAAACTGGGTAGGATCTTAAGATTTTATACAGGATCTCATAAGATCCTATACGATTCTACACGATTCTATACGATTCTAACACGATTCTACACGATTCTATAACGATTTTAACAAATTTCGATTTTGATGTACGATCCGGATCAAAATCCCATATGGGATCGTAGGATCTCACGATTTTAAGATCCGGATCTCGATTTCAATAACACTGTTTCTGATAGTAAATGGGTCAGTCAACTCAGGTTGTCCCTAAAAAGGGTGGCATCACAGTGGTTGAGAATCACAAGGGTGATCTCATTCCCACCAGAGTTCAGACCGGGTGGCGAGTGTGCATTGATTATCGCAAACCATTTCCCATTACCTTTCATTGACCAAATGCTGGAACGACTTACCGGTCGTTAATTCTATTGTTTCTTGGATGGATATTCTGGATATTTTCAGGTAGCCATAGCCCCAGAGGATCAGGAGAAGACAACATTCACTTGTCCTTTTGGCACCTTTGCATACCGAAGGATGCCTTTTGGACTGTGTAATGCGCCAGCTACATTCCAACGGTGTATGGTTAGAAGATGTGAAGACAATAGTGCTTAAAAGATGTGAAGATACTAATGTTGTTCTCAACTCTGAAAAATGTCATTTTATGGTAGAACAAGGTATAGTATTAGGCCATGTAGTGTCTTCAAGGGGTATTGAGGTCGATAAGGCTAAGGTTGAAGTAATTCAATCTTTGCCTTATCCTACTAATGTGCGTGAAGTGCGTTCTTTTTTAGGCCATGCAGGGTTTTACCGTAGGTTTATCAGAGACTTCTCCAAAATTGCCTTCCCCTTATGTGAGTTGTTGAAGAAAGAAGCCGAATTTGAGTTTGGTGATGCATGCAAGACGGCGTTTGATGAGCTAAAACTCCGCCTCACCACAACTCCCATTATTCAAGCCTCAGATTGGTCTCTCCCCTTTGAGATCATGTGTGATGCTAGCGACTATGCAATGGGGGCTGTTTTGGGACAAAAGAAGGGCAAAGTGTCTCATGTAATTCACTACGCCTCTATGACATTAAATGAGGCTCATAGGAACTACTACACTACATAGAAGGAGCTCCTAGCAGTTGTGTTTGCATTGGAGAAATTTCGTTCTTACTTGTTGGGAACAAGAGTGATTGTTTATACAGATCATGCAACACTCCTCTATCTGCTGACGAAAAAAGAGGCCAAGCCCAGGTTAATCAGGTGGATCTTGTTGTTGAGTGAGTTTAACATTGAGATCAAAGATAAAAAGGGGGTCGAGAACGTGGTTGCTAATCATTTGAGTCGTCTGGTGATGGAAGAACAGAAGAGGCTAGTGAGTTCACCCATTTAGGAGGAATTTCCAGATGACACCTTGTTTGCTATTAAGGTTGTAAAACCTTGGTATGCACACTTGGTTAATTTCATAGTTATGGGTGAATTCCCACCAACATTCACAAAAGCTCAGAAGGACAAGTTGAGAAGTGAAGCAAGATACTACATCTTGGATGATCCATATTTGTGGAAACACTGCGCTGATCAGGTAATCCGACGATGTTTCCCGGATAATGAGGTAACTTCTGTCTTAACCTTCTGTCATAATTATGCATGTGGGGGCCATTTTAGTTCTAACAAAACAGCTAGGAAGGTATTGGATGCAGGATTTTACTAGACAAGCATTTTTAGGGATGCTCATGTTTTTTGTAAATCCTGTGATCGATGTCAAAGGGTTGGGAACGTGTCCCAAAAGAATGAGATGCCTCAATCTCCTATGCATTGATTAAAACATGGGTTGCCTCCCAAGAAGCGCTTGTTTAACGTCTTTAGCTTGACGTAAAAAGGATATCAAGGCTCTTGTAGAGCCGTTTATTCTATGATGGCGTTGTTAAATCCTTCAAAGTATGGCTTCAGTCTTTGACCATTAACTTTAGACAGGGCCTGAGTGGTACTGTCATAAATGTCCACATCACCGTGTGGATAAACACGAGCAACCACATAAGGACCCATCCATCGAGATCTCAGCTTCCCAGGGAATAGCTTCAGGCGGGAATGAAATAAGAGGACTTTGTCTCCCACTTTGAAACTCTTCCTCCAAATATGCTTGTCATGTCAGGCTTTTGTCTTTTCCTTATAGATTGATGCATTATCATAAGACTCAAGCCTAATCTCCTCCAATTCTTGGAGTTGAAGTTTCTTGAATTCGCCCACCTCATTGGACTGCATGTTGCATTTTTCTACCTCCCAATATGCCTTGTGTTGAATTTCCACCGGTAGAGGCTTTGCCAAACACTAAACGAAATGGTGACATTCCAATTGGTGTTTTATAAGCAGTCCTGTACGCCTATAGTGCATCATCCAACCTAACACTCTAGTCCTTTCTGTTGGGTGCCACAGTTTTCCCTAAAATAGACTTGATTTCTTTGTTGGACACCTCTGCTTGGCCATTTGTCTGAGGATGGTATGTTGTAGAAACCCTGTGTGTGACATGATATTTTTTCAACAATGAACTCACCATCTTGTTACAGAAATGGGATCCCTTGTCGCTAACTAAAGCTCTAGGGACTCCAAATCTAGTAAAAATGTTGGTCTTCAAGAGATCTGTCACCACTTTAGACTCGTCAGTCCTAGTGGTCTTCGCTTCCACCCATTTAGAAACGTAGTCCACCGCAAGTAAGATATAATAATTCTCAAAAGAGTTGGGAAATGGACCCATAAAATCAATGCCCCACACATCAAAAATTTCACAAAAAATCATAGGAGATTGAGACATCTCATTCTTTTGGGACACATTCCCTGGGCTTGGCCTCTTTTTTCGTCAGCAGATAGCGGAGTGTTGCATGATCTCATTGAGATCAAAGACGTTAAACAAGCGCTTCTTGGGAGGCAACCCATGTTTTAGGATAGAATTGTTTTGATTTTTGTTTTCAATTTTACAATTTTTATTTTTATTAGTTAGTTTAGGTAGAAATAATCCTAAAAATTACAGAGAGCTCGGGCAAGCCTTGAAGTACAGAAGGACTCGGAAGGAGGACAAAAATTGCGTGGCCAAAGGAATCTGGGCCAACCCGAGCAATTTTGTCTCAGTCAAGATTGCGCGGCTTCGCAATTGCAATCGACACTTTTTTGGGAACCACTTTTCTAATTAAACCCGATTCCCCCTTCTTCCCCCTCTCACTTCGCACGCCTCCTTCCCCATTCTCTCTAAACCTCCATTAAAGCTCAACCTCTCAAAGCTCCATTCAAGCCCATTCAAGTCGGATTTTCAATCAAATTCAAGCAAGGAACTCACATTCAAGCGGGATTCAAGTAAGATTTCTCAAATCTCCCTTTAAATTTCGGTTTTAGAAGATTAAATCTAGATCTAGGTTTAGCATAATAAAACCCGAATTTGAATCCTTTAGGCTCGGATTTAGGCTTAAGTTCTTCACAACAGTTCGTTTATTGCATGATTCTAGCCTAGATTCGTGTTTTATTTGAGCTTTTTGCACAAATCCGAAAATTACCTAGAATTTGATTAAATTTTAATTAAATTTTGATTAAATTGTTCTAGGTAGTGGGGGAAGAGAGTGTTTGAGCGATTATTTGAAATGTTGTTGTGGTTGTCCTTGCCGGGACAACAGAATTGCGTTTGTTTAAGTTGTTTGTGGTGTTTGTGCAGGTTAAATTGAGATTCTGTAATAATGGGTAACAAGAGAGGTAGAACAGACAGAGCTTCATCATCCCGAGCTGCTTTCGCTCCCCTTGCTGTGGTGGGAGAAACCACCCAAGAGACTTTTGGGATCACTCTGGCAAAGAACAATCATGTGATCCGGTTTGAGCTTTTGAAGGATAGGGAATGGAAAGCAACTAGGTTCATAGACTGGAACCTGATGAATGAGATCGGGATAGCTCATTTGTTGAATGAGATTGGGGTATATTTGCATATGGGCGAGTTCTTGAAGCTGTGTGAACCCACCTTCAAGGGGTTAACATTGGAGTTTCTGAGTACCTTGTCCATTAATTTCAGAGGAGAAGGAGAGATTAAGTTCTGGCTAGGAGGAGTAAGGAGGAAGCTGACCTTCAAAGAAGTCAACCGAGTGTTTGGTTTCTTCAATTTCCTTCTACTAAAGATATGGTGTTTACTGAGACAGGTGCTACATGGGTTGATCAGCATTTTTTGGAGAGCCATTACAGGGAAGGCTAAATATGAGCCTTCTAAAGAAAAAAGCCTCTCCCATTACTCACCCCGCTATTAAGGTTTTCCAGAGATTTATTGCTAGCACCCTAAATGGGCGAAGTGATGGTGGAAATAACTGCCCCAAGAAAGATGTAGCTGTGCTGGCAGCTTGTCTGAAAAAGAAGAAGATGAATATGGGTGCTATGCTTATGAACCACATGGCTCATGTCGGGAACAAAGGTGGTGGAGCCATTTGTATTGGTGGAATTGTGACTTTCCTACCCAAGCACTTTGGAGTCGATTTGAGTAGGTTACAGGTTGACATTTCGCCTGTGCCTATTGACTTTACTATACTGAAGCAGATGGGAGCCCATTACATTTACGTGTGAGTCGAGTAAAGATTGGAGACAGCCCGACTAACTGGTTCATTGAAGCCCGGGATGGTGATTTAAGTGTGACTGATGTCAGGGGCCCAGTTAGAGGTAAAAATAAGGCCCTAGTTGTTATTGAGGAATCTGAAGAGGAGGAGATGGATGAGGATTTCACCATGGCTGAAGAAGAAGAAGAAGAGGAAGAATCTGCTGAGTATGTAGACACTGATGAGGATGATGAGTCTGAGGAGGAGAACCAACAATGACAGTTTGATCCGTCCTTACCTGTTGGAGGTGATCACCAGTATTCTGATACACAGTACAGTCAGATGATGGAGATAATGAGACAGATGCAGCTGGAGAACACGCAACGCTACAACAGTATGACATCTCACATCGATTAGAGCTTCCAGAACATGAGAGGTTATGTGGAACAGAGGTTCACATCATATCAGACTCATCAGGATCAACAAGTTGCTGCTTTTCAGGCCCGCCAAGATGAGCAGTTCAGATTGTTGAACACTAGATTGGATGGATGGAGTTCAGCGGGCTATCCACCTCATCAGTCTTACCCTCAGTATGCCTTTCCAGATCCGCCGTATCCTCAGTTTCCGCCATACCAGCCACCACCACAACAAGAGATTCCACCGTACCAGCCACCACAGCCAGAGTTTCATCCAGAGTACCAGCCACCACCACAAGATTTTCCGCCTTATTACCCGCCAAACAACTAGGTTTTGTGAGTTTTTCTCTTTCCTTTACTTTTTACTATACTTTGGGGACAAAGTATGTTTTAAGCATGGGGGAAGGGAATTACTTGGTTGCATTGCATATAGTTTGCATTAGTTTAGGTCATGTTTAATTTTTTGCATGCATTGATTAAAATTCTTGAAAAATGAAAAAAAAATCAGAAAAATTTGAAAAATACAAAAAAATATTGCATTTAGGTTCTTATTTCCCCATTGTTTGATTCCTCTTGTTTCTCTAAGTTGAGTATAAGTTCTAACCGATGATTTGCATGATTTACTAAAGTTGATATGATATAAGCATGATCATTGATTATAGGATGGAGCATGTATTTAGCTTGAGTATTTGATTCATTCTGAAGTTCTAGACAACAATTAGCCTTGTGAGATTTGATTTTTGGCCTTTCATGATTATTTGTTCTTTACATTCTTGAGTGTATCACCATTGTTGGATCGTGACACGTTAGTAACAATACAGGGAACTAGTAAGGTTCCCTGGGCAGCGAAAATAAACAGTAAGAACACAGAATTTATAGAGGAAACCTTCTGTCCAACCAACAAGTCGTAGAAAGAAAAACCTCTACCCCTGAGGCTCCTTCTCAGAGGATTTTCAATAGAATACTTTTATTAAGTTTCAACGATTACAAGGCAAATCTAGTAACTAAGGCACCAACCAAAGTTCCCTGGTAACTACGGCACCGACCGAAGTTCAACCAACTAGATTTCAACAACCCTAAGCGTAAACCTAAATCGAAAGTAAAATAATGACTTACTTGTGGATTCTTCACCGGAAAAAGCCACACCCTCATACACTTGAAAAGCTCCCTTTTCAAGTTCTTCGTCTTCAAGCACACCTTTTAACCCTAGCTAACCCTAGCTATTTATAAGATAAGTCAAGTCTGATCTCACACGTAATTCTTGCCTAATTACGCTGATATTCCACTTAACAAATCCCACACAATAAGGAAAAAGATTGTTTGTGATTTCGGATCTTCAACCATGTCTATTCTTCCCAAAACCGAATGATCTCGGATTTCCCAAGATAAGATCGTGTGAAGATTGATCTTATCCTCTCTTTTATCTCCTTAAGCAACCGCCTACATCTGTAGAATCTTCGTAGAAGATCGCTCGCAGAAGATATGGTAACTTGCCATTTATAGAAAGTCGCGTTCCTTCTTAGACGCACTTCCTAAATCTGTCACTCGTTCCCTCCATCGTTCCTCACGATGTTCCGTCACTCGTGACCATGTACCTATTTTCCTGAAACACTTACATGTAGAAGCAAGTTATATTAACTAAGTATGTTATCATCAAAACTAAGAGAAACCATGGAACAACCATTGTTCCAACAATTTCCCCCTTTTTGATGATGACAAACCTATACAAAAATGCATGTCTAGAAACCAGTAGAAATATAGATCAAAAAAAAATTCCTGTATGGTTCCCCCTTAACAAATGCACTGTTGTTCCTACTCATCAGAGGTAACAACATATTCCCCCTCAGCCAAAGTTCCCTCTGTATTTCCTAGATAGAACGCATCTCTGCTTTTTTCCTAACTTCTCCCTTTTGACATCATCAAAAGATCAACAATCATCAAGCAAAAACATAGAGAAAATGAACAAATTCAAATTGAAACTTAAACCATTCATAAGCAAAAGATAGTTATTATTATAGATAATTGTCGCAGGGATCACAACCTAGAGAAAACACAAAAACATAAAAATCTTAACATCCAAGAAAAGAGAAAAGTTTAAACTGGGGATTGATAGGCTAAGGAACTAGAGAGGGTCCACATCATGGGTCGGAGGAGGTGGAATCAGCAGCAACTGTGTCAGCGTCTCTCTTAGCCTGGTACCCAATGATGGTACTCAGCTGAGAGGAAATCTTTTGAACTCTGTCAACATCTTGGCAGTAACACCTTCACTCAGCGAAGAACTCCCAACATCCTTCTGGGCAGTGTTCTTTGCAGTTGTTCCCTTTGAATCACCCTGAAAGGTCATCCTCGAGATATTGCGTATCTCCAGGGGTAATCCAAAGAACTCCTCTTTCGAAGGCTGGTAAGCCTTTCGTTCCTTCAGTATGGCCTTCACAAAGCGAGGATAAGGTATGCTATGCTTCTTCCCAGTACACTTAGCCATTTGCCTCATCATAATCTCCGGAAGACTAATATGTTCCTTCCTTAGAAACTTGTCCAGCATAATCATATCATTGATAGTGAGCGTAGTTCTCTTCTCCATCCTTGGAACAATAACTTTGATGAGAAATTGATGTGCGATTCTTGCAGTGTAGTTCAAATCGTTGGTTAAGTATGGACCAGAAGCAGGAACTTTGCCCATGACCCGCTTAATTAATTGAGGTTTGTTCCTTGGCCAGTTACTCGACGTATGAACATCCCCATATCCTTCAGCAGGCACCATCAGAATTGTGGCAACAGATCCCAAAGAGAAAGAGATTTCCATCTCACACACAGTAGCAAAACCCATTGGACCAGTAGAGAGATTTGCTAGTTGATAGGAACCAAAGAATTGGGAAAGAAGGGACACATCTACCTTGACTCCAGAGTCATAGATTTTCTCCCATCCCTGAAACTTGAGAAGTTCCCAAAACTCCTCCAAGTCATGGCTTTTCAGGAATTCTTCGTCGATCACCAAAGGAGCGACGACCTTCTTTGAAACCTTCTTGGAACGGCCTTCAGATTTCATTGGCAATTTCCCTCTTGCCTTTGCAGTCTTGAGGTCCTTTTCAACTTCTTCTTCCAACTCCTCCTCTTCGTCATCTCCTTCACCAGCAAATTCTTTCTTTCCTTCTTCCTTACCCTCATCAGAACCAGAGCCAACCTCTTCTTCATCTTCCTCTGGATCTTCTTCTTCTTCAGAGGATTCCTAAGCCACCTGTTCCTTTGGAACGGTGGAGCGAAGGCCGTACTTGGATCCAGAAGGAGCAACCTTCGACTTTTTGGTGGCGGGGGAAGGGGTTCGTTGCGAGTCAAAGATGTGAAAAATCTGAGACGGCAGGGGAGGAACACTCTTTTTCGCCTTTCGCTTGCCACGACTCGTTGGCTTCACCCATCCTGGTCGCTCACTTATCGGCACAAAAGCCACCTTTTCTGGGTCATCGGTGGTTTCCTTTTGAGGCGAGTTCACCTCTTCCTTCTCCATTGCATCTTTGCTCTCCTGGGCATCCCCTATTTCAGCAGCCATATCGGAGGGTTTTTCCGAGGGAACCACAGAGTGATCCTTCTCAGATCTGTCACCCTCAGTGTCCTTTGCCGATGAGACCATATCGGCAGTGGCCACACCAGTGTCGGAAACAGCGTTGAATTTGGTTTCGAGTTTGGAAATTGGGGTGGGAGAGGAAAGTTTGGCCTTTTTGAGGGTTTCAAGTTGGGCTTGAAGGGCGGCGATCTCAGCGGCGTCGAGACCCTCAAAGTTAAGGATTGGAGTGTTTGAGGAGGAAGCCATGGTTGCAGAGGAGAGGAAAGATCGAAACTTTGAGGAAGATTTAGGGTTTGAGAGAGAGAGACAAAGATGCGGTAAAAAATAATGACCGAGATAAGAGTTTATAAAGCACACCTCTTTCCTTCTTGATAAAGATCATAATCTTTCCCAAAGATCTTCTATCCAAATCTTAACGGCTAAGAGTTGCTATAATGATGAATTTTTCACCGCCATTAAGTCTCGTCTGTGCAGACGTCCTATCGTTCCTTGTAGAATTATTGTGCAACGGCTGGAATTTTCAAATGAGCAGTCACAACGGCTATAACTCAACTACATGTCCTCTGTGATTGACGTCTGTTCTTTTGCATAAAAATCTTCAAATGTAATCAAAGACGTTCCTTTAATCTGACAACATTCTCAACCACTAGTTCCATACCTCGTTACCATGAGTGGATAAAAAGGCTATGTTTGAACAGACAAGGGACGAGAAACGTTCCATGCAAACTTTTTGTGGGCTGGGAATATTTTAGACATCCACACAATTATTCCCCGTTTTAAAGGTAATCAAAAGAGGTTCATAGGGAACGTTTGTGTGGACCAGGCTAAGGGACAGTCTTATAACCAACTATCATTTCGGCTTGAAGTGAGGAATAAAATAGATCAAGTTGGTTATTTTGGGCCAAAAAGAAATCTTGGATGTAAGCAATTATAGTTCCAGTTCCTTTTAGCATGCAAAAATTTAACAATTTGTAATATATACAACATCTATGCATAGAGTAAAGATATAAGCCATTAGAAAACTTGTCAAATGATATGTAGTTAACTGAGATGTTACCATTTTAGTCAGGCATTGAGGGAATAAAGGACCGGGACTTGTTTACTCCAAGGAAATCATTCCTAGCAACATCCTTAGATGCTCATAGGGTTTTCTGTCCAAAGCCTTGGTGAAAATATCTGCCACTTGATTTTCAATCCTACAATGATCCATCTTGATAAAACCTTTTTCAACATTATCTCTTAAGAAATGATGTCGAATATCTATATGTTTGGTTCAAGAATGATGCACTGGATTTTTGGAGATATTGATGGCACTTGTATTATCACATAAGATAGGAATAGTTCCAAGAGACATACCAAAATCCACCAGTTGTTATTTTAACCACAATACCTGGGAACAACAGGCAGCTGCTGCGACATACTCCGCTTCAGCCGTTGAAAAAGCAACCGAGTTTTGCTTCTTCGATCCCCAAGACACCAAGCAAGGACCAAGGAATTGGGCCATGCCTGATGTGCTCTTCCTATCTACCAAGTGACCTGCAAAATCTGCATCCGAGAATCCGACAAGTTGGAACGAGTTGTGTCTTGGATACCATAGACATAACCCATCGCTCCCTTTCAAGTAGCGCAGAATTCTCTTCACTTCTTTCAGATGTGTTTCTTTAGGATTGGCCTGAAATCTAGCACAGAGACACACACTGAACATAATATCTGGCCGACTGGCCGTTAGGTACAACAGGGAATCAATCATTCCACGGTACATCGTTTGATCAACATCAACACCATTAAGATCAGCATCAAGACGAGTATTAGGAGAAATAGGGTATCAAAACTTTTTGTAGAATCCATACCATACTTCTTCAAAAGTTCCTTGATGTACTTTTGTTGATGTACCTTTGTTCCCTTATCAGTTTATACCACTTGTAGTCCAAGAAAGAAAGTGAGCTCTCCGATCATGCTCATCTCAAACTCACTGCTCATAAGATTCTTGAAGCTTTCTATAAGTTTGGGGTTAGTAGAACCAAATATAATATCATCAACATAAACTTGAACTACTAAAACCTCATCGGCTTGTTCCCTTAGGAACAATGTCTTGTCGATCACACCACGTCTGTATCCAATGACTAATAGAAACTAAGTGAATCTATAATACCAAGCACGAGGAGCCTGTTTAAGGCCGTAAAGATACTTGTCCAAGACGTAGACATGGTCAGGGTGATCAACATCTTCAAATTCTGGAGGTTGTAGCACATAAACCTCCTCTTGTAGGTAACCATTCAGGAATGCTGTCTTCACGTCCATTTGATACAACTTGAATCCCTTGTGTGCAACATAGGCGATTAGAAGACGGATGACTTCTATTCTTGCGACAGGAGCGTACGTTTCATCGTAGTCAATCCCTTCTTGTTGATTGTAACCTTTTGCTACAAGTCTCGCCTTGTTCCTTGTGACAGCTCCGGTGTCATCAAGTTTATTCCTGAAAACCCACTTTGTTCCTATAACCATCTTGTGCTTTGGCTTGGGAACTAGTCTCCATACTTTATTCCTCTCAAACTAGTGTAGTTCCTCTTGCATAGCAACTTTCCAGCCAGGGTCTTTTAATGCTTCCTTCACATTCTTTGGCTCTGCAAGAGAGATAAACGCATTGAAAGCACAAAAATTCTTAATAGAGGAATGAGTAAGCACACCTTTATTGTATGGAGTGATGATGTTGTCAACAGGATGATCCCTCTTTTGTTGATAGTTTCTAACTTCAATCTGAGTGGGATCTGTTCTTGACTCCTCTTGTTCCTGTTGGCTTGTTGTTCCATGTGATGTTCCTTCTCCATGATCTTCCCCAATGTCTTCATTTTGTGAAGTATCATCTTCTGGAACCAATGCACTTTCTGTGTCATCTCCATCCAAGTTAGGACTAGGAGGCATAACATTGTCATCTGAAACTTGTGCACTTGAATCTGGATCGACTTCATCATCTGAATCTGAATTTAGAACCTTCAGTACATCCTAGTTACTGGTCAGGTTTCCTCTATTTTTGGACTCGTCAAAGACAACATGAATGCTTTCTTCAAACTTCTTAGTCCTTTTATTGAACACCTTGTAAGCCTTGTTGTTGGATGCGTACCCCAGAAAGATGCCTTCATCACTCCTTGGATCAAACTTGCCTAGCTCATCTTTTCCATTGTTGTGAATGAAGCACCTGCATCCAAAGACTTTCAAGTGGGAAATATTCGGCTTTCTGCCCTTGATTAGTTCATATGGAGTTTTTGAAAAGTTGGAACGTATGGTGACTCGATTAATGATGTAGCAAGTAGTACCGACTGCCTCAGCCCAAAAGGACCGAGGCAGGTTACTTGCCAACATCATAGTACGAGCCATGTTTTATAGTGTTCCATTCTTTCTTTCTGCAACGCCGTTTTGTTGAGGAGTCCTCGGCGCAGAGAAGTTCTGAGACACTCCATGTTCATCACAATAGCTATGAAACATGGAATTCTTGAACTCTGTTCCGTTGTCAGATCTGATAGCTTTGAGTTTTTGTTCTGTTGATGCTTCTACTTTCTTGATCCAGCTTTTGAATGCCATGAACGTCTCGTCTTTGGAACCTAGAAAGAGAGTCCATGTATATCTAGTAAAATCATCAACAATAACAAAAATGTAGCTGCTACCGCCATGACTTCTCACCCACATGGGACCGCACAAATCCATGTGTACCATGTCAAGAGGATGAGAGGTTCTAACTGACAATTTTGGATGAAAAGATGACTTGCTTTGTTTTCCTTTCACACACTCTTCACATAGGCTTTCCTTTTCTGCAAGAACCTTGGGTAGTCCTATCACCATATTTTGTGAGTAGAGTTTGTGGATTCCTCGATGATTAGCATGACCAAACCTCCTATGCCAAAGGTCAGTCTTGTCGGCTATTGTAACAAAGCATAGTTCTTCTTGTGGTTGGAAACTTGAGTCGACATAATACACATTGTTGCGCCTCTTTCCTTTCAGGACCACAAGATTTAATTTCATGTTCTTGATCACACAGCCATCTGAGGTAAAGGATACCTCGTTTTTCCCTTGGTCACAAAGCTGAGCAATACTCAACAAGTTGTAACTAAGACCTTTCACCAAGCTTACGTTTTTAACGCTGATCTTATCATTTAGCTTGACTTCACATGTTCCAATGATTTCTCCTTGATTGTTGTTGCCAAAGGAAATGTTTCCTCCAGCATTGTTTTGAAGTGAGGACTAAATACTCTTGTTCCCTGTCATGTAACATGAACACCCGCTGTCAAGGACCCAGCGGATGTTCCCCTCACTTCTACCTGCAAGAAAGAAATCACGTTTTAGCGACCCAGGTCTGCTTAGCCTTCCCGGGTCGGTTAGCATAGCTCATAGAATGATAAATTTGAGATTGCATTAAAGTAGCTTTCTGTGAACTCTTGGAACTAGAAGCAATATTTGAGGGATCAACATGATTTTTCCCTTTTTTATTTTTAGAATCTTGCTTCTCTTGTGGTTGTGGGGCCTGTTTCTTCCTTTTCTTATGAGATTTATCATACCCTTAATTTTTCTTACCAGAGCATTGTTTCTTGTTGTTCCTTGTATTCTGGTTTTGAGCCCTTTTGTTTGACATTTCTAATCTAACCTTACAGTGTTTTTGAACATGACCTCCACCACCACAGTGATAGCACACCCTATAGTATTCACCAAGATAGCGTTTAGGATGTGGTTTTTGGAGGGTTCGTTCCTTTGCTCGTTCCTTGGAAGGAACTCTATGTTGGTTCCCTTGAGACTGTTTTAGGTATATTTTATGAGCCGTTTTTCCATAATACCATTCAGAGTTATCATGTAGATTACTTTCAAGAATTTTGACTCTACTTTCTAGATGAATTACCTTATCTCTAGAGGATTGTAGTTCCCTAGCTTTTCTTTCCATTTTCTCTTCAAAGGTAAGATCATCCGGAGGATATTCAGATTTGTTTTTACCATAACCAATACCAAACCTAGCAGGACTAAACTCAATATGAGTTCGTTTACTTAGTTCATGCTCTAATTCTTCCCTTTTGAGTTTGTGAACAAGTAAATCTGTCCTAAGTTCGTTATTGGTTTCAGTTAGAGTCTTAATATCTTTCTTTAAATCTTCACATTCTGAACAAGGAACAACAGTAGTAACAGTAGTTTCTGATAATTTTTCTTCAAGATTTAGGCATTTCTCATCAGAAGTTTCTATTTCATCTTGCATCTTTAAGTTATCTTCAAATAGCTTTTTAACAAGGATAACAAGATCAGATTGTTTAGCATTCTCTATACTAGAAAGAAATTGTTCAGGAGTTACCTCTTGATCAACTTCTTCAGTCTTCAGAGCCATGGCACAGATCTTTGAATCAGATTCATCATATGAGTCAAGATCCCAAGCAGCGATGTAGGCCTTCTTCTTCTCGTTCCCAGTGTCGTTACCTTTGGGACAACTCTTTGCATAGTGACCCTTTTCCTGACAGTTGAAGCAGGTAACGTCCTTGAGTTCCTTCTTCTCAAAGTTGACTCTTTCGTTCATGGCACCTTGCTTCTTGCCTCTCCTGTAGAAGGATCTCATTGCTTTGGTTATGAGAGCAACGTCAGAATCATTTTCTAGCTCACCGTCATTTCCTGCAGTGATGTTTTCAATGGCCTTCTCCACTTTAAGAGCAATTCCCTTGCTAGAGCTTGAAGCACCACTGTTATTTTTCTCATATCGCTCATAGTCAGTCAGTTTTCCGAAGATCTCATGAAGTTTGCAAGTCTTTGTTATTGGATTCTCCTTGAGAAGTCCTCTTGTAACCACGTACGTGGGACCTAAGCCATCAACAATTGCAGAAACTTTCTCAGCATGTTTGATAGAGTCCCCAATTCCAAGATGATTAATGCGATTGACCAAGCCTTCAAACCGAGATTGGTATGTGGCAATGGTTTCTCCATCTATCATCCTAAAATTGTAGAACTCCTTCTTGGCGTCCTTCTGATGGCTCTCTTTCAGATCAACACTCCCAATGTGCATTTGCTCAATGGCTTCCCATGCTTCTTTGGCAGTCTCACAGTTGACTACTCTTAGGAGATCTTCAACACCCAAGGCATTGTTTAGTAGCATTTGTGCCTTGTAGTTCTTCTCCATTCTTGTCCATTCAGTTTGGCCCCATTCTGTCTTTTTGTTCTTCTTTGCTTCAGGAACGACATAGTCTCCATCCTCAATAACTGACCAGGCTTGGTAATCATTGCTTTTGAGCCATGTGGCGAAGAGCTTCTTCCAGTGGTCATATTCTCCAGGAACAAGCAGTGGAGGCTTGTTGTTTCCAATTCCGACGTTGTGAGTGTTGTTTGAAGTCATTCTGTATTCCTGCACTAACACACAATCTAGAGCAAACCTGCTCTGATACCAATTGTTGGATCGTGACGCGTTAGTAACAATACAGGGAACTAGTAAGGTTCCCTGAGCAGCGAAAATAAACAGTAAGAACACAGAATTTATAGAGGAAACCTTCTGTCTGACCAACAAGTCGTAGAAAGAAAAACCTCTACCCCAGAGATTCCTTCTCAGAGGATTTTCAATAGAATACTTTTATTAAGTTTCAACGATTACAAGGCAAGTCTAGTAACTAAGGGGACCAACCAAAGTTCCCTGGTAACTACGGCACCGACCGAAGTTCAACCAACTAGACTTCTACAACCCTAAGCGTAAACTTAAATCGAAAGTAAACTAATGACTTACTTGTGGATTCTTCACCGGAAAAAGCCACACACTCATACACTTGAAAAGCTCTCTTCTCAAGTTCTTCGTCTTCAACCACACCTTTTAACCCTAGCTAACCCTAGCTATTTATAAGATAAGTCAAGTCTGATCTCACACGTAATTCTTGCCTAACTACGCTGATATTCCAGTTAAAAAATCCCACACAATAAGGAAAAAGATTGTTTGTTACTTCGGATCTTCAACCATGTCGATTCTTCCCAAAATTGAATGATCTCGGATTTCCCAAGATAAGATCGTGTGAAGATTGATCTTATCATCTCTTTTATCTCCTTAAGCAACCGCCTACAGCTGTAGAATCTTCGTAGAAGATCTCTCGCAGAAGATATGGTAACTTGCCATTTATAGAAAGTCGCGTTCCTTCTCAGACGCACTTCCTAAATCTGTCACTCGTTCCCTCCATCGTTCCTCACGATGTTCCGTCACTCGTGACCATGTACCTGTTTTCATGAAACACTTACATGTAGAAGCAAGTTATATTAACTAAGTTTGTTATCATCAAAAGTAAGAGAAAACATGGAACAACCATTGTTCCAACAACCATGATTATCTAGCTCTAGAACTTGCGTTAACACTCTATTTCGAGGCTGCTTTATATGATTGAATGCATGACATTAAAGTGATTGAGGCAATGTTTCTTATTAGCCTATTATTTCCCTTCCTACCCTACAAGATCCATGTTTTTGACACCCCTATTTTTTGAGCTTGAAGCCTATTTTTGATTAACTCCACAAAATGATCCATAGCCGAATAAGCTTGACCCATAATCCGGGATTTAGGACTTTAGGTTGTGATTGTGTTTTGTGTGAGTTATGTATAAGTATGGGGGAGTTGGAGAAAAAGGTGGAAAAAGAGGAAATAAAACTCTTGGTTTCAAAGTGAAAAAATGAAGATGAAGTTTGTTGCAAAGTAAGCAAAAGAAAAAGTGCTTAAATGTTATTAATCTTCATTAGTAGTAAAGAAAGAGTTGAAAAGAGGCAAAGGAAAAAAAAAAGCAAAGTGTTTGAATGTGAATGTATGGTGTTGAAGAAGAAAGAGCTTGGAAGAAGTAAGAAAAAGAAAGTGCAAAGTTTGGGTTTAGGACTAGTTCTCTATCCCGGATTTAGCACCACAGGCCAAATATTATCCCTTCCAAATCTCTCTTTACCTTGGCCTCATTACAAGCCGAAAAAAGACCTCATGATT
The DNA here is from genome assembly GCA_964016875.1 of Fallopia convolvulus. Classification (NCBI taxonomy): domain Eukaryota; kingdom Viridiplantae; phylum Streptophyta; class Magnoliopsida; order Caryophyllales; family Polygonaceae; genus Fallopia; species Fallopia convolvulus. The sequence goes on from OZ024732.1 coordinate 11,381,628, forward strand.
TTTGTTATGTATTTGATCCCCAGCGGTGGAGATTTAGAACTCTGATGCCAGCATATGGTAGTCTAGTTTTCATGGGTGATTTCTGAGTGAAACACGTCCTTTATACACTTGAGAGTTGAGTGCAAACACAATTTCCTTGGTGAGGTCTAGAATGAATGAATGCTCTTTACTTTTTGCTTACCATAATGCATGTTGAGAAGTCTTGGTTGAGTTTTTAATTATATATGAAATGCTTATTTGACTTGAAATAATTGTAAGATTGCATTTCTATGGTGTGATTTGGATTTATGTCTTGCTTGAGGACAAGCAAGGGTTAAGCATGGGGGAATTTGATAGCTTGCATATAGGATTAGTTTAGATGCATGCTTTATATTTGTTTTAATTAGTTTTAGGTTAGTTTTTATGTAGTTTTTAGTTTTTTGTGTTGTCGGGTATTATGCGTTGGTTTGCTCGGTTTTACAGGATTTCAGGTTCCGGAGCAACAGCGGGGCGAATACAGATTGACCATGGCGGTGGTGGTCGAGCTAAGGAAGCTAAGAGTGCTAGGAGCATGGATAGAGGAGAGCCAAGCAAAGAACAAAGCTAAGCCAAACCAAGACAAGTGCTCGGGGACGATCCCGAGCAATGTGGCCGAGCAATACCAACTGATTGGGGATTGCGCAGGGAAGCTATTGCGCGGCCGCGCAATTTGGTGCCAAGCTGCGCAATTCGGAGTTGTTCACGGGTGTTGTTTTTGGGCCGAGATTTGGCATTAGGCTTTGGTCTTTGTTTATTTGGGCTTGTGTCATTCGAGATATAGCTCAAAGATATAATGTTTGGGGTTATTTTTAGTAGACATATAAATACTTTATGTTAGTTTAATTTTGGAGAACTTTTGTCAAACTTTGGAGACTAGGGTTTTCTCTTTGGAGGCAGACTTTGGAACCTTTGTAAGTTTGATTTTAATTTAATTATGAATTGCTAATTTCTCTTGTGTTTGACTAGTTATTGAAATCATAGATTGCATAATATTGTGAGGTTCGATTGATTCTCATCAACTTGAATAGGTTTTATTCCCTGTGCTTAATTGAATCAGAATTATTCTAGGGTTTTGTTAGATTGGCCACCAAATAGAATTTCTAGGTTAATTTACAACTAATCTGATTAAGTCCCGTTCGGGATTGATTGGATAAAGTAGCAACTATAATCGTTTAGACCCGTTCGGGCTATCCAGTTGTAGAGGGAATAAACCACATATAACTTGATTAGGTGTTTGCGTTGAGTATTTGTTTCTATCGATACTTTGGACTTGAAGCTGTCGTTTCATTGAATCTAGGCGTTGTTCTAGGTTGTTAGATGATTAGGGTTGTTCAGACTGTTAGCTCTTTCAACTAAATATAAAGTTTTGAATAATAATCCACGGTAGATTATTCAAGGGAATTGAGAATCGAAAGAATCAATGATCAATAAGCATATCTATGATGGATTTAACTAGTTGAACACGCTTGTTCCTTAATTGATTTAAACCATCTTTTGCATTCTTAGATAGTTTTCTATTTTGCATAGTAGTTTAGAATTTTCAATTACAAACCCCCCATATTCGTTACTTGGCACTTAAGCAATAACACATTTACACGAGTCTTTGTGGGATCGACCCTTACTTGCCGCTCTACTGAGTTGGTTAAGTTAGGTTTCTTTGATAGGTATAACGACCACCGAAAATACCTCATCACTAAGCTAAGCTAAACTAAACTAAACCTTGGGTTGCCTCCCAAGAAGCGCTTATTTAATGTCATTAGCTTGACGTAAAAAGGATATTAAGAAGGATACAAGCTATGGAATTCGATCTCCTTCCCATCGAACCCCATCTTTAATATGCCTTGTGGAATGTCAATCCTCGTATTAGTTGTCTTCAAGAATGGTCGTCCTAGCCACATAGACGTTTTTCCAGCTCTCGATCCCATGTCAATTATCAGAAAATCAGCCAGAAATTTCAAGGAGTCCACCGTAACCCATACATCTTCAATTTTCCCTTGGGTCGCATAGTGGAATGATCAGCCAACTCAACTATGGTTCGAGTTTCTTTCAATGGTCCCATTCCGAGTTTCTCATATAAGGAGGAAGACAGAACATTGACAAATGCACTTAAATCAATCAGAGCCTCATTCACCTCGGTGCATCCGATCATACAAGGAATGGTGAACATGCCAGGGTCACTGCACTTCTCAGGAAAACGCTTTTGAAACACAACAAACACATGTTCTTTTACTTTGACTTGCTTCTGACTCTTCTCCTTTTGCCCCCTTTTTAGAGTGCACAACTCCTTCAAAAACTTGGCATATCGAGACACACTCTTGATCAATTCCAATAACGGGATGTTTACATTGCATGAACTGAAGACCTCGAACAGCTCCTTGTCATTCTTCAATTTCCGTCTTTCTTTTAAGGCTTCAGGAAAGGGTGGAACAGGTACATAAGCATTCAGAGGAATATCAGATGGATCCTCATTAACGATCAGATTGCGCGGCTTGGACTCAGATTGCTCAGCCGCGCATTTAACACCTACCCCGCGCAATGTCAACTGAGGTTGTGTTGCGCTGTTTGACAATTGCGCGGCCGAGCTTTGTGTAGTTAAGCCGCGCAATTCGTCTTCGTTTTGTCCCTCCGATTCGTCAACGTTGTTTAATGTGTGTACTTGTCCCACCTTAGAGCCATCATAAATAGAGATAAAACTCACATTCTCCCTCGGATTGAGCTCTGTCTGTGATGTCAATTTGTTGGATTCTCTAGCTTCCAACTTGCTTACCGAATCAGCAATCTGACTAACTTGGCTCTCCAAGTTCTTAATACTAGACTTGGTCTCCTGTTGAAGCTGATTGAGAGAACCATGCATTGTAGAAACAGTCTGAGTCAGATTTCTGATCATCTCCTCAGTGGACATAGAATTCTGATTCACTCCCTGAGCTTGAGGTTGGAAAGGCGGTCTGTACTGAGCTTGACCACCTTGATGATTAAATTGTTGATTGCTAGAATTGCCATACCACAAGTTAGGATGATCCCTCCACCCAGGATTGTAAGTGTTGGAGTAGGGATCATACCTAGGCCTTTGTTAACCATAATTGCCCACCATATTAACTTCAGCTTGGGGCTCTTGGAGTGTGGGGGAGGAATCAGTAGAATGCATATTATTAGAGCATATTCCACACGCTTTCACTTGTTATCTACCACCTTGTTGTAGAAACTGTTTCATCATAGTTTTCATCTCAAACACTTCTTCATGCAATAATGATTGGGAACTACAACATTGGCAGCCTTAGAACCAGTTTCCTTCCTGAACTGTCTTGTGCCCTCAGACAGTTGTGTGAACAGTTCAAATGCAGCAGCAAGAGTCTTGTTGAGAATGTTACCTTGGCAAGCCGCATTCACCATTCTTCTCTCATCATCCAAGAGGCCACTAATAAGTATAAAATCAGATCTTGATTAGTGTAGCCATGAAAGGGACAGCTGGCTATCAACCTCTTGAATCTCTCGTAGTATTCGTACAAGGACTCATTAGCTTCTTGTTCAATGTTGCTAATTCTTTTCTTTAGATCATTGAGCCTTGTAGCAGGGAAGTACTTCTCTAGAAAAGCTTCTTTCATCTTAGCCCATGTATCAATACTTCCCGGAGCCAAGTAATAAAATCAGCCTTTAGCCTGATCCTTGAGAGAGAAAGGAAAGGCTCTCAGCGCAATCTGGTCATGAGTCACATCAACAGGCTTCATGCTTGAGCACACAACATGAAATTCAGAAAGATGCTTGTTGGGATCTTCACCACTAAGCCCATGGAATGAAGGCAAAAGGTGAATCAACCCAGATTTCAGCTCGAACTTGACTCCCTCACCAAGGGCAGGGAATTGCACTGCCAGCGGTTGTTGCTCCAGATTTGGTGCAGTTAAATGTCTCAATGTTTGATCACCCATCTCAACAGATTCAGCAGATTCAAAATCAGAGTCAGATTCTTCAAGAAAGAACGGTAAGGCCTGAAAGTGATTCCGGATTTCCTTTCTTAGCTTGAAGAGAGTCATGTCAATATCTGGATCAAAGAGCAAGGGAGATGAGTTAGTAGCACGGGTATGAACCATATAACAGGTTCACACCCAAAAATAGCACAAAAGTAAGAACACAAATAGCGACGAGTCCCCGGCAACGGCGCCAAATTTGATGAGATATTTTCAATGGTCGTTATACCTATCAAATAATCCTAACTTAACCAACTCAGTAGAGCGGTAAGTAAGGGTGGAACCCATAAAGACTTGTGTAAATGTGTTATTACTTGTATGCCAAGTAACCTAAAAAGGGGGGTCTGAAATTGTAAATTCTAAACTACTTATGCAAATATAGAAGTAAATATGAATGCAAAGGATGGTTTCAATCAATTAAGGAACAAGCGTGTTCAACTAGTTACATCCGTCATAGATATGCTTATTGATCATTGATTCTTTCGATTCTCAATTCCCTTGAATAATCTACCACGAATTATGATCCATAACTTTATATTTAGTTGAGAGAAGTAACAGTCTAAACAATCCTAATCATCTAACAACCTAGAACAATATCTAGATTCAATTAAACGACAACTTTAAGTTCAAAGTATCGATAGAAATAAATACTCAACGCAAACAACTAATCAAGTTATATGTGGTTTATTCCCTCTACAACTGAATAGCCCAAACGGATCTAAACAATTATAGTTGCTACTTTATCTAACCAATCCCGAACGGGACTTGATCAGATTAGTTGTAAATTATCCCAGAAATAATATTAGGTAGCTAATCTAACAAAATCCTAGAATAATTCTGATTCAATTAAGCACAGGGAATAAAACCTACTCAAGTTGTTGAGAATCAATCAAACCTCACAATATTATGCAATCTATGATTTCAATAACTAGTCAAACACAATGAAATTAGCAATGCATAATTAAATTGAAATCAAACTTACAAAGGTTTCAAAGTCTGCCTCCAGAGAGAAAAACCCTAGCCTCCAAAGTTTGACAAAAGTTCTTCTAAAATAAACTAACATAAGATATATATATATATATATATATGTCTCTAAAAATAAACCCTCAATAACCCTATCTTTAACCACAAACTCGGCCAAGATATAATAAAAACCCAAAATCACGAGCTTGGCCCAAATCCTTCGGCCCAAAACATCGCCCGCGTGAAATCCAGGATTGCGTGGCTTGACCCAAAAGTGCGGCCGCGCATTATGCCTCCCCGTGAAATTGCTCCCAGTTTGGATTACGCGGGCTGAATGCTCGGGTTAGCACACCGAGCTCTTGTCTCTTCTTGTCTTGGCTTTTCTCCTTCTTCAATCTTCATTTGTACCACCTCCTAGCTTCCTTTAGCTTGTCCACCACCATCATGGTCAATCCAAACCTCGCCCCGCTGTTGCTCCTGAACCTAAAACCTGCAAACTTAAAATATCTATAACAACCAAGAGAGAGAATATTCAACCAACTAACATCACCTAGAGGTCGAATTTCTCCACATTACTTAAGCTGAAAATCATCTAAATATAATATAAATAAATAAAAGATATTTTCCACTATTTAGATTGGTCAAGTCAAAGGGTTGACTTTGACCCATGTAACAACTCATCTCACCCGGTCACTTACTAAATTCAGCCCTAAAGTTAGACAAGCTAAAACATGTATCTAAATAAGGAAATAGTGAATTTTCGGCCCCTATAATTAATCCATGGAATCCGGGCTCAATTGATGTCGAATGCATGAGACCCACTTCGTCTTGCTTGGCTCATCCATAACAGCTGCCAATCGAACCAAGATTGATGTTGTGCCTTGAGCAATCTTCTTAGCTCGACTCCTTGTGATTGGTCCGTCAGAAGGCACTCGAATCAACTCATTGACGTCGGTAGGAGACATGGTTGGCTTCACTGCATCATTCTCCTCCACTTGAGCTCGAATCGTCTCTGATTCGACGTCGAAATCAAAATTTTGCACATAAAGAGATAGATCAGCCACATTAAACGTTGGATGGACATTATACTCACCAGGCAAGTCTACATGATAAGCATTAGGGCCGATTCGCCTGAGAATTCTTAATGGTCCATCTCCACGTACGATGATCTAGCTTATTCTTCCTTCGATTGGGGAACCTTTCCTTCCTAAAATGCACCCAAACTAGATCACTTCTTCAAAGATAACCTGTTTTCGACCCTTGTCAGCATGGGCCTTATACTTCATGGATTTCCTCTCCAAGTGCATCTTAGTCCTCTCATGTAGCTTCTTCACAAACTCAACCCTCTTGTCAGCTTCAAAGCTCTCTTTTCCCTTGTATGGCTGAGGCGTCAAGTCCACTGGAGTCCTTGGATTCAGCCCATAAACAACCTCAAAAGGGGTCATTTTTGTAGCTGAATGGATTGATCTGTTATAAGCAAACTCCACAAAAGGCAAAACATCTTCTCAACGTTTGAGGTTAGCTTTAAGCATAGTTCTAAGTAAAACTCCTAACGTTCTATTAGTAACTTCAGTTTGCCCATCAGTTTGTGGGTGACATAAGGTAGAAAACAACAACTTAGTTCCCAACTTAGACCATAAACTTTTCCAAAAATAACTCAAAAACTTAGCATCACGATCTGAAACAATAGAACAAGGAATGCCATGCAATCTAACAACTTCTCTAAAGAATAAATCAGCAACATGCACAACATCATCAGTCGTGTGACATGGAATAAAATGAGCCATCTTGGAAAAACGATCTACTACCACAAAAATAGAGTCTCTGCCTTTCCTAGTTCTAGGCAATCCAACAATGAAGTCCATAGAAATGTCCTCCCAAGGTGAACTAGGAATAGGCAAGGGCTGGTACAAGCCATGATGGTAAAGTCTAGACTTAGCTTTAGCACACACAACACAATTCTTGACAAATCTAAGCAAATAATACTCATTTTTTGCCAATAGTAGTGTTCTTTTAAACCTTCTAAAGTCTTTTCTAGCCCTTTATGTCCTCTTGAGTCATGAACTTCTTTAGTTAGAAGCCTACGTATAATAGATGAAGGTATATATGCATAATTTTCCAACTTTAAACAAATAACCACCATCAATGAAGTAGGAATCTATTTCACCCATAGACATGCAATTCTTATAAATTTTAGCAAAGTGAGGATCACTAGCATACAATTCCTTAATCATTGCAAATCCAAGGATTTTCACATCACATTGGTTCAAAAGAACGTACCTGCGAGAAAGGGCGTCAGCTACCACATTCTCTTTGTCTTTCTTATGCTTTACAACATAAAGAAAGGCCTCCATAAAATCAACCCATCTTGCATGTTGCCTACTGAGTCTGGATTGGCCCTTCAAATACTTCAAGGTCTCATGATCAGAATGAATTACAAACTCCTTAGGCCACAAATAATGAGACCTAGTTTTCAAAACCCTAATTAAAGCATACACTTCTTTATCATATGTAGGGTAATTCAACTCAGCCCCATTAAGTTTTTCACTAAAGTAATCTATGGGTTTCTTGTCCTACAAGAGGACGCCTCCTATGACATGGTCTGATGCATCCACCTTAATCTCGAATGATTTGGAGAAATCAGGGAGTTGGAGCACTGAGGCGTTGCACAACCTGTCCTTCAATGTGTTAAAGGTGTTCTCTTGTTGTTCTCTCCATTTAAATGTTGTATCCTTCTTTGTAAGCTCATGGAGAGGGGATGCAATTGTGCTAAAATCACGCACAAACCTTCTGTAGAAGCCAGCCAAGCCGAGAAAAGAGCGCACCATGGTTGGGGTAGTCAGTTGTGGCCACTCCTTGATTGCCTTGATTTTGTCTTCATCTACCTTTAATCCACCTTTGGACACAACAAAACCAAGAAAAACAGTAAATTCCGAGCAAAAAGAACACTTCTTTAAATTAACATAAAGCTTCTCTAATCTCAAAGTGTCCAAAACAACTCTAAGATGATCTGCATGTTCATGCAAAGTTTTGCTATAGACTAAGATATCATCAAAGTAGACTACTACAAACTTTCCTAAGTATCTTCTTAAAACATGTTTCATAAGCCTCATGAAAGTACTAGATGCATTATGTAAAACCCCGTCTTTAAATAAGGGCGCTACTCGGTAGTAGACCTCACTAGGTACTACCTAGGCTAGTTTGACAACGAGTTCACTTGGATCTTGCAACTCGGGCACGACGAGAAAACATGAATAAAACATCCAACCGATATTTATAAAACCAGTATAGAAAACATGCATGAAACCCAAAACAACATAATTTACAACACTTCCTGTAAACATTTCATTAACATACCACTACCCTTTCTTTATAAAACAACACATTATTCAAAAGATAACAAAAAGTATACCACCATTTCTCCCAACCGAACCCATCCTAATGACACAGTCTTCAACGACCTGTTCCATCATTCAGCCGAGGTTCCATCATGGGTCCCTTGTCTTTACCTAAAACTAAAAAAAACAAGTCCCCGAAGGTTCAGCTACCATTCTAATACAAGCTAGAATCCATACGGTACTAGTAAGACGTTTAAAAACCAATCAGTTGACTAACATATACACAAGCAAGGTTAGCATGATTACAACACATATCAGTTCTAAATTCATACTTCACTTCCCATAGATCATAAACATAGACCATAAACACAAATCACATATCAAACTTCCATACACATTCATACATACAATTCCAAGTAGAACAATACAACCATTCTCTCACCGTTCCATTCCATGGCGCTTATCAACCCTATGTCGTAGGTGCCGAGGCGCGACCTCCCACCTTTTACAATTCCATCCTTCTAACCCCGGGTCAAGCCTCCTCGGGAGCACTTGCCTAAAACACGGATAGCTTTACTTTTGAAGGGGCACGATTTCTTTGTCACATAACCATACGTAACCGTCACTTCAACCCAGAGGACTACGCACATGGCCATGCCGAGAACGGTACCAACACAAAGAAAATATTTGAAAGCTTCACATTCGATGAAAGCTCAATGAAATCCTTTTCACACATATCATATACAAGTAAACCTTCTTCATAAATTAATCATCTAGGGACTAGTTCCCCAAAACCAATCCTAAAAGCATCACATGAACTCTAACAAGTATTGAATGGAAACTGAGCAAGTCGTAAACAACTTACCTTGAAGACGAATTCCCAACGCCAAGAAATCACTAATTATCCAACAACGCGAAACCCCGTCTAAGACAGATAGCCTATCTTTGCCCCCACGTCTTTGATCACGACCTAGGACCCACGCTCCTATATGCATATATATACCCCAATGAATAATAATAGCCTTTTAACTCTTACAAACTCTAACCCTAAAATCAACAAAAAGCCAGGATGCTTTATAACTTCTTTTGTATAATTCCAAATCCTTTAAAACTTGACATGAATATACTACATATATAAAAGAACATTTTTCTAGTTCAAACCTTTCTGAAAAACTGGATCAAAGGTCTCCCTAATATCATTACAAAACGATACCCTAAAATTACTCTGAAATCTTTTACCGATTTTAAATCCGATATCAAAAACACCCTTTGAAAGCCATAAATCAACCGATTTCCAATTCAAAATCAATTATAAACCCAGATCTGGAAAAATTAGTAAAATCTAATGCCTGAACTCAAAAATCCGACCCGACAAACGAATCTTGCACGTAGGCTAAATCCTCCTCTCTCTCTCTCTCTCTTCTCTCTCTCTCTCTCTCTCTCTCTCTCTCTCTCTCGTGAATTCTTCCTAATTCTACAATTTGGAAGCAACTACGTATATAAACATGAGAAGGTCGGCTAAACTTTAAAAAATTTACGGTTTCTACCCTCAAATCTCCTTTACTACAAATTTTACCCTGAAATAATTATTAATTACTTTTAAGTTAAAAAAATTTTAAATAAAATTTTCTAAAATTCAAAATAAAATATTAAAATATTCCTGAATATTACACATTAGTTGATCGCCCTGCAATCAACACACATTCTCCAAGTGCCATCCTTCTTTCGCACCAAAATCACCGGAACCGCGCATGGGCTAAGGGATTCACGCACATAGTCTTTGTCCATGAGGTCTTGTACTTGTATTTGAAGCTCATTGGTTTCCTATGGACTTACTCTATAGGCTGCACGGTTTGGTAAAGAAGTGTTGGGCACCAAATCGATTTGATGCTCAATGCCTCTAATTGGTGGAAGGCCTTGTGGCAACTCCTTAGGCATCACATCTTCAAATTCTTGTAATAAATCCTGAATACACTTTGGAAGATGTGAAATGTCTTGGTTAAGAATTAGTATCTCTGTCCTCATAAGAAGTAAACAAAAAGAATTAGGGAAAGAAACACTAGATTGTGCTACTAGAGAGCGCTTTTCTATTCTGGATTTTAAGCCAATTTTTGGCTCCTTTTGCAGGTGTTCTTCTTTCTAATTTGTAGCTCTCTGAGTCTCTGAATTTCTCCCAAAATTTGAGCCAAAACGCTCGACTGGTTTGGGAGATAGCCCCGTTTTCGTCTTAGGTGCACTGCTGGAAGTGTTGCTCGGCACTTTCGATGATTTATGGACATTTTCTCGGCTTTCTTTGTCCCATTAAATAGCTCCACTCGTGCTTGATGTTGTCCTAAAATTTGAGCCAGAACGCCCAGGTGGAGACTTGGAAACATCGGTGTTGCTTGTGGATGCAACGGGCGCCGAGCGTGCGGCGCTGCCTTGGCCGCAGCTTCGGCCTCTTCCTTTTATTCCTTACCACACCTAAGTGCCCTAGCTTGGTCCCTTCGTACCTGGTCCTATAAAACTTGTTGGGGCAACAATGGTAGAAGAGACACTCTCCTCCCGTCATAGTTAAATGAATAGGAATTAAGCATGCCATCATAAATAACTCTCCTATCGAATAACCATGGTCTACCTAACAAGATATGAGTGCATCCCATGTTTACCACATCACACATGATATCATCAACATAATTACCAATGTAAACACGGAGTAAACACTGATGAGTAACTAAGTTAGAACCATCTGTATCATTAATACCATTGAGACCATAACTAGTAGCCCTAGGTTGAGTTTTTAATTGTAAGTGATCAACTACTTTAGCATTTATAATGTTACAACAGCTACCACTATCAATTATCATGCATAACACTTGATTCTTCACAGTACACCTAGTATGAAAAATATTTTCCCTTTCATCTAGCATAGGTGTTTCTTGTAAAGTAAGAGTATGCATGGTTACCAAGGTTAAAGGTTGTTCGGTGCAGTCCGGTTCAATGGCCTCCATGTCCTCTTCTTCTTGTCCATTGCTCTCCTCCTCCACTTGATTTGGAGGTATTTCTTCATCACTCACATATCCTCCATTGGTGGTAAGGAGCACTTGCTTTTGATTTGGACAATCCTTAGCATAAGGACCTCTTCCTTGGCATTTGTAACATACAATGTCACATGCCCTTTGCTGATTTGGAGGTGCATTGGTGGGACGTCTTTGGCCTTGAGAACCTGTTGGTTTAGGTGAGCTAAAAGCTCCCTTTTGCTGCATAGAAGGGTTAGAAGAAAAAGAATTGGAATTTGAACTAGGATTAGAATTATACCTCTTTGGAGCATTCCAAGCTTCCTTCTTTTTCCTTTGTTGTTGCTCATATAGTAGTTGGGCTAAATACACTAATGCAATGAGATCCTTGATTTTTTGAATCTCAAGTGTGTCTTTAATGGATTGATTTAGTCCATCCATGCATTTGGTCCTTAGAGACCTTTGGGAATGATGAATTCCAGCCTTGAAGCTCAAATCTTCAAGCTCATTGAAGTACTAAGTTGGAGACTTGGTTCCTTGTTTGCATGTTACAACTTTAAGCCTCATGTGCTCGGTGTGTTCTTCTGGCACATATTTCTTTCTCATGACAAACTTCAGCTGGCCCCAAGTTTCAATGGGTGACAAGGCCTTTCTAATTCTATCCTCCTTCATTCAAAACCACCAAATTCTAGCGGTCCCAACAAAGTGGATAACAACAACAGCAACTTTCTCCCATTCTTCATAGCCCATGTGATCTAGAATGAAGTTTGTAGCTTGTTCCCACTCTAGATACTTCTTCGGATTGAGCTCTCCGTTGAATGGTTCTATCTTGATCTTAATATCACGTTTACCAATTTGGTTCACGTTCTGATTGGCGTTGTTGTTGTTGGCTGGCCGTTGTAATCCATAAGCTGGTGGAATATCTTCTACAACCTCAGCTTGGTTGTAAAATTCATCAAGGAGAGGATGCCATGGGAGCCTTTCTTCCCCGGGATAGCCATAAGTCACATCATCAAAAGGATTGTTGTATTCTTGTTGTTGATGATGAGTGGCTTGAGGAAACCAGTTCGACTGTTGAGTATAGAGTTGTTGATGTGTAACCGGTGGTTGCCTCGTTCCCATGCCTCTTCATCTACCTCGGCTGGCCGTGGGTGAATAATGGCTCTGTAGATCTTGTTCTTTGTTGTAGCTAGCAAGCACATCATGTTCTTCATCTTCTACATGTTGTTTGCCTTTGTTGCTAGATGAGGCATTATTTGGGTCACTTGAAAGCTCAATTGCAGGGGCAACTTTTTGACTTGCTTGAGATAATTCAATTAATGTTGCAAGTTGCTCCTCAATACGTTGCATTCTCAAATTCATTGCCGCAGTTGCGACCTCTGCAGCTCGTTGCTGCCCTTCCCTTATGCTCTCACTAATGGATAACCTAATGAAGTCGATTGCCTCCTTAGTAAGATTCAATTCAGTTGGGTTAGGCTCGTTTGGGATCACCATTGGTCCTGAAATAAGCATGAAACGAGAGAGAGTAGTGTGTTCTAAAGCAAATCACAACAAGCAATACCACACCTTAATCAAGACAAAACTTACATCAAAGCAATCCAATCAACTAATTCATTTTTTGGGTTGAAATAAGGGAGTAAAGGAGTAGATATGGTGTAGATATGGTATACTAATGATAATTAAAGGAAATATGCAGTTCAAGCAAACAGCGAGTATGCAATAAGACAGGCAATGCAAGATATCCCTTTATAAGCTTTTAAACACATGCAATATCTCAATTGACTCTATGCAAGTTAATATAGCCAAATTTCAGCATGCAAGGACAGAAATATGGTAGGCTAAAGTGACTTTTATTTCGTCACTATTTTTTTCTTCAAAGTGATTTTACCTGGCTACTTTTCTAGCAAGCAATTACTAGGGGTGAAAGTGGCTTGAAACTAGCTGGGGTAGATCACTTCTTTTTTCTGATTTGACTTTATGCACAATCTACTCTTGTGCTAGAATAAAGAAACAAAGCAAAGCAAAGCAACAATTGAATGCAAAGAGCAATAGGGCAGAACGAAAGTAATCTGATTTTTTAAACTAAGTGATTTTAAACTACCAATGACACCAACTAGAAGCCAAATTAACAAAGAAGAAATAGGGCTGGTCGAATTTGATAGGATGCAATAGCAAAAATCAGCAAATATCAACAAGCAATATGAAGCTCTATTAATCATGCAATATGAAATAAAAACTATAAAAATTTGTAGGAAAGCAATTGCTAATCTCTATTACAACTAAACTCAACCAATTCAGCCAATAAACATGCAAAAATCCCTTAAAAATCTCCTAATTGGGTAATTACTTGGGGGGCAAGCAACAATAAGGGAGATTAGGGTTTGGAGTGTCTCGGCTGGATTAGGGTTTGGAGAAGGGGGTTCACGGCTAGGGTTAGGGTTTGGAGGGTTAGGGTTGGTGATTTAGGGTTAGGGTGGTGCAATTGGAGTGGGTGTGGTGGAGTTATGATCGGACCGAGATGGGGAGTGGTGCGGCTAGCGACACCAGTTCGAGGTGGTCCGACGGTGGTGGTTGGTGGAGGTGGAGGAAATTGGTGGTATGATGGAGAAAATTTCAGGTTTGGTCTCAAAGTTGATAGGATATGGAAAAGGTGCAAACTTTGGGATCAAAAACTGAATTAAATTGACTAGAAAGCAAATTAAAGAAAGAAACAATTACTTGGCGAGATGCTGGAATATGATACCACTTGATACGTGACTGCCTCGGAATCCTCCTTAGTAATCTCGTATATGACCCACAAAAGTCCCGATCCATCCAGTAATGAATTCAAACCTACAAAGCTTTCAAAAATTAGATGACTTGATGCGCAAGTAACAACGAAACTGAATTGATCAATTAATGAGAAGAACGAGATTGATAAATTGAAAGACTCAATTTTGATAGTTCAATCAGATTGGCTCTAACGCTAAATCTTATTGATTAACTAGAATGATCTTTAACAATCAATTCTAGAACAATCTCTATTGAATGAATCAACAGATCAAACTTAACAAACACAATCAGAAATTTGGTTGAGAGAGAATGGAGATCGCGAGATTGAATGAACGAGGTTGATCGATCTTGGCTAAAATCAATAGCTTCACACGTGTGTTTATGGAGCCTAAGAGATAGACTAAACCAATTGGGTTTAATCTCTCTCAAGCTGATTTTTATTAATGAAATGCAAAATTATTTATAGTAGAATGCAAAGCTAATCCTTGGAGAGCAAGTACGAGGCATGGCCGACCCTAGAGGGGTAGATTTGGCCTTTGCTTGCTTTCCAAGATATAATAAAATATCTATAACTATATCTATCTAGATCTCCCGTAAATACAATAAATCATGGCTGACTTATTTATTTAAGGAAAATATCCTAACAAACTTAAAATATCTATAACAACCAGGAGAGAGAATATTCAACCAACTAACATCGCCTAGAGGTCGAATTTCTCCACATTATTTAAGCTGAAAATCATCTAAATATAATATAAATAAATAAAAGATATTTTCCACTATTTAGATTGGTCAAGTCAAAGGGTTGACTTTGACCCATGTAACAACTCATCTCACCCGGTCACTTACTAAATTCAGCCCTAAAGTGAGACAAGCTAAAACATGTATCTAAATAAGGAAATAGCGAATTTTCGGCCCCTATAATTAATCCATGGAATCCGGGCTCAATTGATGTCGAATGCACGAGACCCACTTCGTCTTGCTTGGCTCTTCCATAACAGTTGCCAATCGAACAAATATTGTTGTTGTGCCTTGAGCAATCTTCTTATCTCGACTCCTTGTGATTGGTCCATTAGAAGACACTCGAATCAACTCATCGACGTCGGTAGGAGACATGGTTGGCTTCACTACATCACTCCACCCCCATGCATATCTCATTCTTCCCTAGGGAAATATTCTCCCTACATGCCCAATGTGTTAGACACGTGGTGCTCAAGTGTGCAAAATGTTCGATGGCCTAGGTAGTGGAACATTAACCTTTTTGTAACTTGGCCCGCCCTTATGGCTGTATTGTTTGGGTGATATAGGATCTTGTTGGGAGGAGGCACCTAATGTGGTATGACTCTCCATAGTACTTCCATCTTAAACCCGGGTTGTCCTAGCTTGGGAACATGAGAAGTGAGAAGCCAAAAATGACTTAGGTGGAGATGACATGACACTCGTCGCAAGACATACCGGACACATGTCTTGGATGCTTCAAGACTCGACATACCCATTTGTCCCACAAAGTGATCTAAGCAAGTCGTGAGGCAACAAAATGAGGTGACACTGAATTCAAACCCCTGACTCGGACCCTCATTGCGAACGCTTTGGGAGCATTGCTCGTGGGGCTTTTAAGGGCTTAGTCTCGTTCCTCGGGTAGGAATCTGTTCTCATGTGTTTTCATTTTCATCGGTTGTTACCTTTATGGACCTTTAGTTGATACGAGCTCATATTTTCCTATAAATCTTTAGGCTGTGGTGGATGACATCTTCCTTCTCTCTCTCTCTCTCTCTCTCTCTCTCTCTCTCTCTCTCTCAAAAGCATTTGTTGAGTGATGGTTTCTCTCCTAGTGACGATTTGGGTTTCCAGCAGCCAAAGTTTTATCCAGGTCAGTGCCTTTTTCCACCTGTCCATTCACCGAATTTCGCTTTGAAGTTTTATGGCTTCTCTGCATAGTGCACCTATTTGAAGATCACGCATGTGAAGACACCATCACTTCATATGATTTGGATTTTGGAAGCAATCAATTAAAAGCAAGCAAGGGTGAAATGATTGGGAAGTCTAAGAACAATACCGAAAGACCGAACCTTATATTTTGATCTTACAAAATATCATTGTAGAACTTTGAATAATAATCATTGGTCATTCATTTTCAAAATGATAATTTATAATCATTGGTTAGACATATTCACATTAAGGGCCCATTTGGTTTCCAACTACGGAAACGTAAACGGAATGAAAACGAATATAACTCACTTATGTGCCATGTATTATTGACAACAAAATTTATTTGTGGGTCTAGAAAAGGGAGAAGGGAAATGGTTAGAGGAGAATGGGAGATACACTTGCCCCATGTTAAAATTAGGAAAAGAGATAGAGTACCGCAAGGGGACTTGCGGTACATTTTTGCATGAAAAATGAGATGGCACAAGGTAAGAGGAAATATATTGTTGATGTATCATTACACTAATATAGACTAGGTTCGTTTCCTTTCCGTTTACATTTTCGAAATGGAAAACCAAACAAGCCCTAAAAGAACATGAATCAGTATCTCATACACCATATTCAAAAGGATTTTTCTAATGTATGCCCATGGATAAAAAAAACAGAAGTATTGTTTATTCTTGTTCTTTAAAAAGGGTTCATTAATTCCAATTTAGGAAATAGTTTTGAAATAATTTCCCAAATTAATACTTTTATTGTGTGTCCATGGGCACACATTCAAAAACTTTCAAGAATGCCTTTTTTTCTCCACTTTTGCACAAATGCCCCAAAAGATGCAAACAAACTTACAAGAATTGAAAGAATTCCCGATAATTTCATTTTGTCACTTCACTCGCCATCTGAATACAATCACAAGTAACATTTACGCCAAATGACAGGATATAATAATCTCAACTTTCCGGTAGTGGTGGTAGTGAGTAGCCAACCAAACTTTCAAAATCGCAAAAAAGTGTCAACTTTGAGAGGTGGATTGCCACTTGCCAATGGTGAAACTGAAACAAGGCTCATCGATGATGACGAGATTCTTAAGCCATTAAATCTGACATAGCCTCTCCGTGCCACTAAATCGTTGTTCATTATTCTAACCACACCACTTTTTCCTTAATGGTTACAGAAAAGATTTGTGACACTACAACCCCCAAAGTTGGGATTATTTCCTACAATTTTACCAAATCAGATGAATTCAGTTAGGGTCTGGTTAGTTAGCTCAGTATGAACCTAGAGTTTCATGTATATATATATATGTCAAACTCAACTTGAACCCATATCTGAACACCTCTAATCTAGACTAACAACTGTAGGCTTTATTCCCTAATGGAAATACATGATCTTCACTAATAATAATACACTGTTTGTATACTATAGCAATAAAAACATATCTGTTTCAGCCATCTAGTCACAGGAACCTTTGTTCTCCGAAGGCATCCTATTATATGTTTTTACAACCTACAAGCTGTACTAGAAAGGGGGAAAATTGATACAGGATCCAGTAATTAAGTTGAACAAAACCGTTCCATGTACCAGTGAAAGAGCACTTATACCTCCATGCAATTTACACCTGCTCATAAAATGTGCTGTGGTTAGGAAATCAAAACCATGTATCCTATACATTTGTCATTATGCCAATTTTTACAAATTTCAAGAGGTGACCAAAGGATATATATAGACCAATAAAGGTATTGGATAATTGCATAGATTAATGAGGTTACCTTGGAATTGTCTTTGGATCTTTTTGTACAAACTTGGAAAAGCAGGTCTTGATATTCCTCTGCTACAATTGGGAAGCTGGGATTTGATTAGTTGTGACCGAAGTAGTTCTATCAGGAGGCAATTTTGCTGCACCTTTGCTGACAGGTTCCGGTTGATTATCATTCTCAGCTCTTGGTTTGTAGGTTGATTCTTGTCGGGTCCTAGAATCAGATCTTGCTAAAGAGGAATACTTTGTTCTTTCTGCAATTAGTCATGAAGTAAATTGGTAAAGGCAAGACTATAGACCAATCTATCTCAAAACTAAAAACCATATCACATTGTCAAGCAAATCAACAACATCAACATCAACATCAACATCAATGGGAGAACCCATAACCTGAACATGTCAGGAGGATGTGCCCGATAGACTCAAGAAAAACTGAAATTCAGCTATGTGACAATAATAACTGAAATTAGTTAGAATGCACCAAAAGTGAATATAGGGGCTAAATCCATCTCAAAGGCACTGTATAAAAGCCAATGAGCATGAGAATGCGCCCCATTGTTAAGCAAATCTGTCTCAAAACATGCAGTACAAGGAACATAGACCAAACTTGATATAACCCAAAGTTTGACATATATATATGTGTAATCAACTAGAACCTAAACAAAATTCTCCATAACCTAAAACTGTCTGACATACGAATAACCAAAACTGGAATGATCTCCCACATGACTGACAGATTTATATAGATTTCAAGCCCATTCTTTCACATTGCATGCTAATCATAAGAATGAAACATATTCCTCATACTAGCCTTAATCAATTTGAACTTCCCCTCTTTTTTCTTGTTGTTAACAGAAATTGACTCCCTTCTATATCCACTTTACAATGATAGATGAAAATCTGAATGCTTCTGAAAACATTGACTAAATTATCAGAATGCTCTATATTTATGTAACTAGAGTATGTTATACCTTTAATCTCTCCTAATGTAATAAGCTTCGTGAGACAATCTCGGAACTTTGTTAAAACAATCCTTTCCTGCTCCATATAGGCCTTTGTAATGCCCTGCTCAACCACCTTTGAGGCTGTGCACAAGACATGGCTTGTTGTCCTGTTTGGGGAACCTGCTGCCATGAACATTGTATCTTCTTCATCACACATCAACGCTAGAGTTCCTGGGGACATAGGTCTGACATTTGATCCATCAGCATCATCCATATTGGAGTTGCTGGGCCCTGGTTTTTCAGTTTCATTGCAACTCAAATTGTCAGCAACGGCTTTCTCACCTGATTCCTTGCAATCACGTGCCTTATCTTCACTTGATGAAGCAATAGAAGTCTCTTGTTGATATCCATCCTTCTTTTCAATCGTATTTGCATCTTTTGATTTAATTTTTAAAACAAAAGAGCATTTTATCAGCAGAAAGTTCAAGACGTTATAATATTTGATAAGTGAATCTTATTTTGGAGACTGTCTAAAGTGCATGATGAATATAAAGAAATGCATATCTAACCGTAAGATTTATAATCAGAAACTTCAGGGCAAGGCATTTCATTCCATGATATTTTCCCAGTCCCCAAAAACCTTGACAATTTTCAGGAGCGAAAAATTTGCAGCCTTTATTAATTGCTTTGCCTCCTTATCATTTACGGCTTTCAAAAGTCTTTTTATCATAAAAAAACTTCTTTACAAGCTTTCTTATGTAGTTATGTGGAACATCATCATTTGCAACTCCAAAATATTTACATTTGACTTGTCAACATACAAACTTTATGGACGGACTATGATATAAATTTGTTAGGGATGTGTAGGAATGATAAGATAACAAATAGATCGGTTTTTGTCAAAAGCAGCAAACCACTCCCATTTAATGACCTGGAGATAAGAGTTTACAAGAATGAATTATTTGAGGACAAGGGATTGAGATCATGCAAACCTGTTAGCAATGGAATTTAGGTGAATCTAGAAATGATGGATGGATCCATTTGCACCCAAAAAAGATGTGCTGTTGACATTGTGGTAGACTTGCTAAGAGGCACCAAGAATCACCATGAAGGGAAAAAAAGGGAAGAAGGAAGGTCATAATATGATTACGAAGGTATATTTTAATATTGGAAACTCTAAAGGAGAACCGAGGGCTTCAAGAGTAAAAGAAAACGAAAGGAGGTAGGTTATGGTACAAAAGGTATTCTGGAATTTATGGAATCCTCCTTTATGACTGGCAGATAAAGAAGAGCATCGCCAATACGGGATATTCTCTGTCTCTTTTTGTTAGTTTCCTAAATCTAGAATACAAGTTCTTCCCCTCTAAATTTCTTGTAAGACTGAAATAGCAAAGCAAATTTTACCTCTATATGTCTTGGCAACTTCTTCGGATAATACCACTAAAACTGAGCATAGCTCCTTCACATCTTGAGGCTGAATGATATCAGCTAACAAAGACCTTGAATCATTATCAAACAGGTCAGTTCTGCGGAAACGTGATACAATTATGGGAAATGCTCCTGGTCCATACAGGATGTGTAAGGGGAATATTAGGTTGTCACAGGATTATGCTGGAGAATAAGAATAATCAACCTAGGAAAAGTGAGAGTACACACCTATAGGTAAATTTTGAAGTGCCACCTGCAGTGCCATTGACAGGTCGGGTTGTAGCAACAGAAGACATTGTAGAGGAGGCAGTTGTGGACGATTTGACATTGTTTGGCTGATACAATAAAGTACCCATTACTAAATAAAAAGAAAATGGAGAGTACCCAAATAGAACTATAGATATACCTAACTTCTCAGAAGGCCAAACCTTTATGTAAATGAGTAATCAAGGACAAGTCCAGAACAAAAATACTCCGGGATAAAATTTACCTGCTGCGATCTCTGAAGAGAGGGATCCTTAATTGTGCTACCCACAAAGAGTTCTTGAACCTTTCTTTTCTTTTGTGTGGGAGTAGATATGAATCCAGCAGATCCAACAGCTCCTGTAATAGCAGCATTTGCAGCTTGCTGGATGTAAGCCATGTTATTAGTATGAACTCCTTCGAAGAGAGCTTGTCTCTCTTCACTGCCTTCAAAGTTCTTGCAATCCAGACATTTGCAATTCTCAGAGCATAAAATATTTGCTTGAAAACACTCGCAGTATTTTTTGAGACATCCAGATTTCTTGCAATGGCATCCTTTGTTATGCTTTCCCAGAACTTCTTTAGCATCTTCCTGCAAAAATATACATCAGCAAGTCTGTGAGTAAGATTGGAATCAGTGATTCATAAAGCTTTATAAAATCCAAGACTTGGTTGTTTAAACTGCAAATGTTTAGCATATACTCTGCCCAATAGTGTCAACACAAAAACGTTGAAACACTGGGTTTATTTTGTACTATATGTTTGGGAAACAAAAAATAAATAAAGTAACAGAAATATATAAAAATGGAGGTGCATGTTATTTATAGGTAAATAAATCTGTAATACCCTATTGTCCCCATTTCCGTGGGGGCTGCTAGCAATTTTTGGTCTAAAGGCATTTGGATTCCTCTCTAAGGTTAATTCCACTGCTTCTCTTCGGGCAGCCTCATTTTCAACATTGTTATAGCAATTGTTGCAATTACAACCGTCACAGAATACTCCAGATGCAAAACACTCGCAATACCTGAACAATGCATGACAAAAAAAAATATAGGCTCATATCCAAAACCAAATGTAAGCAGGCATGCAAACTAAAATATGATAATATTACAATGGAATGTGATTTACTAGCTTCACACCCAAAAACTTGGCTCTCAACACATCAAGCATCTATGCATAACAGGCAAAGGCAACATGCATTTCAATACCTAAATAGTTGTACATTAGTCAACAGACATGTATAACAAGATTCCTGTGGAGAACCACGCTATCATCATCATCTAATACCCAGTGCGGCTCCGCTACAGCGGAATCTGGGGGATCAAGATAGGGGTACCCCTGCCCAAGGGAAAGGGGATACGCCCGATAGACCCAAGAAAAACTGAAATGCAGCTATGTGACAATAATAACTGAATTTAGTTAGAATGCACCAAAATTGATATAGGGACTAAATCCATCAAAAAATAAAAGATCTTTAAACATAATTAATGAATGCACCACGTTTTATTAAACATAATTAAAGATCTTTAAAGAGAGAATATTAATGAATGTAGGAAGTAATCTCTCACTTTTGCTTATGCAGGAAGCAATTGAACGTGTTATTTCTATATAGAATAAAGACCAAAAATTAGACCAATTGTATCTTTCTTTTGCTATACAACTAGTCAAAAAGAGAAGTTCTTCACTAAGAGTTTGACCATATTTTACCACATGGAAGAAGGGGCAAAATGTTACCCTCAGAATTTAGAGTTGCATTGCTTAAACTTAAAACATAAATCAAAGAATGTAGATAATTTAGAACTTACAACTTCAAGCATCGTGAGTGTTTGCAGTTGCAATGCTTTTTTCTCTTCGGGGTGACATCTTTTGCTTCAATATTTGACTTCCCTCGTGCTGCAGGAGATTCTAGTTTTCTGCAATCAGGATTCAGCATCAATTAGCACAAAAGGACAAGAATAAACAATACTGTATCAAGGTTTTATCACATCCAAAAAATACCACATCTAAATATTATAGTGTGAAACGGCGCTACCCATGTATACGAGTTTCATAACTATGTGCCATAGTAACATAGCATATTTCCACTGAAAAGTATCAGACATCCATACTATAATAGTACCTACGTATAGGAAACATGCTGACTTCAGCATGTATCATGGATATAAGTGCGAATATATAGAAAACCACTATTTAAAAACTACTTATAAGGAAATATTGAGAACCTAAACCAAACAGGCAATAAAATTACAAAAAAAAATCAGAAGGGCTTGATAGTACAATAAATAAATAACCATATATTGCTTCGGAATAAATAGCATTATAGCAGATTGCTACCATAACAATTACCAAGCAATTAGCCATCATATTCCAAGGAGAGGAACATCATCATATTATCTCCAGAAGTACAAGAGCAAGAAAAGAAAAAGGCGCCTGGATGGTGTACCAACCATATTTTAAGATACATAATGATATCACATTATTATAGATCTAATATCAAAACCATACACTTCCTTCGTACTGTATTAGTTAAGGATCAGATTACTAATTTTGTTGGTGAGTGCTTCGTACTGTATTAGTTAAGGATCAGATTACTAATTTTGTTGGTGAGTCAAATAGAGCACTTTAGAAGCCAGCATGTTCTTATATTTAAAAACACCAAATTCAGAAAAGATATGAAAACTAAAAGCACTCTAACAGTAAACACCGATTAGTCTGAGCTACTTTAATTTTGAAGGGACTATGAGTCTGAGCTACTAATCAAACTAAATGCCCAACCCTCTATAAACCGTGTCAGTAACAATTCCCAATGTGAATTCAAAAGCTCTCTCCATGGCTTGAAAAGCGTTTCTATAATGTCAAAAATCTGGTTTCCTTCTATAAATCCGAACACAATAAGTCAGTTCAATGATAAGAAAGAATCTCCGAAAGAATGACTATGAGCAGCAACTGGAAACCCTCAGATCAAAAACTTATTAAAGCACAGAGAAAAAAACAACTTTGATTCAAGAGAAATAACTTACACGACTCGCATTGAAGAATCAGCTGTATGTGGAGGCAAAGGCATCGGCCCCATTGGTGGTTGCATTAACGATGGTGGCGGTGGCCGTGTCTGATTATGTTTCGGCAACTGCTTTTGAATCTCAGCAGCAACAGTAGTCGGTGATGATGAAGGAAGAGATATCGGGGGTGCCTGAGACTGAAAGTGAATCACCGCCGCACTCGTTGTCTTCGACGTAGCAGCGGGGAGAGAAGCGAAATCTAGCTGCCTGGCCAGCTTCTTAGCCGGCGCATCGGCTTCTGTTGTGGCCGTCATCGCCGTGGACGTCGTCTCTGTGATACTCCGAGCCGCCGTAGGAGTAACAGTGATCTGTGCCTCCGGCTGCAGTTTCTTCGCAGGGGGCAAATTAACACCTCCTTTTACCTCACTAGATTGATCCATAGCTTCAAAATTCAAAAAGATTCGGCCTTGGGTGAGGATTTCTCAATTCGCGTACAGCCAAAACATCAAATTAAATTCACACCGCCTCTAACCAAATTCCAATTCCAAATCTCTATCCTTCCTACCACGAAAAGATCAACAGAGAACTGCGCAAAATTAACCAGTTCAGGGAAGGAATTCAAACAGTAGACGGAGAATACTTCGCACAAACACCTGATCGGAAGATTCAATCAAGCCAGAAGAAATTTGGCAGGCAGATCAGCAGAGCTTAAATCCGCAGGCTCAAATATAGAAAATGAATGCGAAAAGAGGGAGCAAAAAAGTGAAGATTTCAGAGCACTAGATTGTGAAGAAAGAGAGAGGAGCAAAGATGGCTTCCTTCTTCCTGCCTCTCGCTCCCTCTCACCCTCGAGCTTTTGAAATTCAATTATGTAAATTATTGGACGGTGGATACGTATGTTCATCCGCTTCAACGGCCAGGATTAATTTTTTCAATCCAGCGGTGTCAATTCATAGGTTTGAGTTTGGTGGCTGTTTATCCGTCGGATCAGTGGAAGATTAGATGCTTTGTCTTTTGACTTTCAACGCCACGACGGACCTCGAGTGAGGTGATGTGATCGTGTGCTTCTCACACAAGAAGATTTCACTGCTCCTTATTGCACTGGATAATTGCTTTTTCAAAAGAATTTGATTATTTTATTGCTATCTCATTAGAGATATTGGCGCTACATGGTCAACGACCTCGTTCACTTGAAATAAATAGTTCGTTTCATATCAAGAAAGAAAATTTAAATTGGATTTCTTGTACAAGAACAATTACAAATAGGGGAAAAAATCCAGTCCATGTCCAACCCTAAAATGAATCCATATTTGAAAAAATAATGTAAATAAGAATAAATATACAAAAAGTTAAAACGGTTTAAGGAATAGTATACGGTATTTGCTCTAATTTTTCTAGAGTTCTAGAGAGATAAAAAGCATAATAGTTAGAGAAGGCAATGTCGAGAAGGTGGCGTCGAGATCGCCAATAAGGCATATAATCTCTTCAAAAACACTATCTTATTTATACAAGATCTAGTTATATTCAAAGAACACAACTCCCTGCTTTTAGAACGAATTGTTTTAAAATCTTTTCAACCTTTCTAGGTTTGAATCTGGTGTATATTACACAAGTGAGCCCTTATTTCTCTCCATTTATGCAATTAGAATGAAAGTCCCGTTTAATTTTACCTAATATGAGACTTTGAAGATTATAATCTGAGATTTGAAAGCTTCTTATGCCTTTATCTTGAAAGGATTGGAACCTTACTGATTTGGAAAAAAGAAAAAATTTTGATATATGTCGATGTGTTTGTTCTACTGTCGTTTTGCCGACCTCTTCTTTGGAATTCAAATCACGATCTGGGTTCAAATCGTCGTTGTTTTCTCTCTTTTCGTTCTAGTTTGTTAGAATAATCCGACTAAATAATACAAAAGAACAAATCGAATCTGAAAGAATTTTTCTCGTGGTTGTGTGGCGGAATCTATTCCGTCCAGGTTGATTTTGTTGCCGATTGACACTTGAATTGCGGTTGTGGTTTAAATTCCTCCACTAGATCAACTTTGTGCCCATGTGTTTAGCCCACCAGTTGATCGGCGATCGACGATACGTTTGCTCTGATCTTGGCTGACGTGGTTGTTTTACAACTGTGACACCCTTATACCCTATGACATATACTTAGTAAAAACTTATTTCACATATAACAAATAATTTACATATAACAACTATCCACGTAAACATATAATAAAACTAACAACCATATAAGGTTGCCCACACACACACATAAAGTTCTATGTCGTTACTTCTTATGCTAATACGTTTATTACTCTAACTTTATTACAACACAAAAGTCTAATATGCAAAATGAGGAGGAGAAGGTTGCATTGCGCTTCAGCCGGCCGACCTGTATGAATGTGACCTCTAAAAGGACACACGTCAGTAAGAACTAGCTGAACCTGAAAAATTGTATTACGATTTGCGTGAGTCGCATACTCAGTGAATATAAACCATCATCAATAATTTCACACAAACCCATCATTTAGTCCATGTACATATACATAATACATACATATTATACATATGTCATATAGGAATTTACTATGCAAATGCAAATGCCGATGTATCCATTTCATTATTCTGTGAACTGTTCAAGCCTGAACCTGCCCCGGGTTTCCATTACCGACTCTTTTCCATTACCAACTTTTTTTCCTTTTTTTTCCCATATACCAACTTTTTCTTTTCTTTTCCATTACCGACTTTTAGGCATCTTAGGCCTCATTTGCTCATATATCATCTCTTAGGCATCTTAGGCCTCAGGTATGACCCGTAGGTCTCTTTTGTATACAAATTCAGGGCAAGACAATCACAGGTCCTTTTAATCTCAATGCAATATGCTATGCAATCAAGTGCATCATGTAACCATATATCATATGCCATTTGTTAACATACTTTCTGTGCAAACAACTCTGGAAATTTCAGAGCTATCACATATATTCATATAACACATATATCACGTACATATATCCATATAGCTCATATACCGCATATATGCATATAGCACATAAAACACATATATCTGTATAGCACATATATTCATATAGAATATATAAAACATATGTCCATATAGAACATATATTCATATAACACATAGGGTTGAATCTCCGGTCTATACTCACCTATTCAAGACAATTACTTTTTTCTCCCCCTTGTCTTTGACCGCGTTCTATGACTGGTGCTCCTATATGTAACCCAATGCAAATTAGACTATTTATTTTTATAAACTCTAACCCTAAATGCAATAAAATGCAAGTATGCCTTATAACGTTTTGTGAATAATTCCAAATCCTTTAAAACTTCACAATAATAAACTATATATATATATATAAAAATATTTTTCTAGTTCAAACCTTTATGAAAAACTTGATCAAAAGTCCCCATAATATTCTTACAAGGCAATAGCCTAGAATTACTCTAAACTCTTTTACCAAATATAAATCCAATATCGAAAATATCCTCTGAGAACAATAAATCGACTAATTTTCAAATCAAAATCAACTGTAGATCTAGATCTGGAAAATTAGAGAAAAACTAAATAAATTATTAACTAATTAAAAGCTAACCAAATCACGTTTGTACTTTAAGATTAAAGCCCGATCAAGGAGATTTTGTACCAGATCTAACAACAAAAATCACCAAACTTCTTTCTTTCTATTCTCGAACTCACTCTCTGGATTTTTTTTCCGCTTTGCTCTCGTACACCAAAAATGAAAGAACAATATGGAGATAGCATATATATAAGACAACCAAGTTCAAGTTCCAACATATAAATGGATAAGAAGTCAACTTGATTTTAACACATATAAGAGACAAGTTCAAATTCCCACACCAACATCAAATTCCAACGTAGACATAAAAGTCATGAAAATCGGCTACAAATTTGGATAATTTCGTTTTCGATCTTCAAATCTCTTTTACTACAAACTTTACCTTGAAATAATTAATAATTAACTTTTTCTTATAAACTTTTTCAAATATAAAAACTTAAACTAGAAAATAAATATTACTTTTAAAAATGCACTATATATCATGTCAATATGTCATGCATATGCTTCTAATATTATATGAATGCAAAATGACGTATGCACTTTGGTCGGGGATGTTACAATCCTCCCCCTTTATAAGAATTTTGTCCTCAAAATTCACTATCTCTTCTTATGATGCAGTATGATAGGAAATCAATTACCATTAAACAAATGTGGATATGACTTTCTCATCTTATCCTCGGTTTCCAAAGTCGTTTCCTCTATACCATGATTCTTCCAAATTACTTTAACCATCGGAATCTCTCTATTTAACAACTGTTTGATTCTGTAGTCCACTATCATGATTGGTTCCTCTATGTAGCTCAAATTCTCTGCAATCTGTACTTCTGAATCCTTTAGGAGATGTGATGGATCGGATCGATACTGTCGTAACATACTAACATGGAAAACATTATGAATCTGAGCCAATTTAGAAGGCAATGCTAATCTGTATGCCAACGGTCCCACCTTCTCTATGATATCATATGGCCCAATATATCGAGGACTCAGTTTTCCTTTGTTACCAAATCTCATTACACCTTTCCACGGAGAAACTCGTAAGAATACTTTATCTCCAACCTAATATTCCATCTCCTTACGATGCTGATCAAAATAGCTCTTTTGTCTATCTTGTCCCGCCTTCATTTTGCTCTTAACAATATCAATCTTATCAACTGTGTCTTGTAAAATCTCAGGCCCTTCTAAAATTTCTGCACCCTCTTTATCCTAATATAACGGACTTCGACATTTTCTTCCATACAATGCCTCATATGGTGCCATCCCAATGCTACTGTGAAATTGATTGTTGTAAGCAAATTCCATCAATGGAATATACCTATCCCATGAACCCTGAAACTCAATAACACAAGCACGAAGCATTTCTTCTAAGATCTGGATAGTCCTCTCTAACTGTCCATCTGTTTGAGGATGATAAGCTGTACTGAAATGCAATTTAGTCCCCATAACTGTTTAAAAACTTTCCCAAAAATGAGATGTAAATCTAGGATCTCATCTGATACAATAGACACTGGTATTCCATGAAGTCGGACAATTTCCTTCATGTATATCTCTGCCAATTGATCTAATGAACAACCCCATCGTATAGGCAAGAAATGTGTTGACTTAGTCAATCTATCAATAATTACCCAGATAGCATCATTTCCTTTTTGTGTTCGGGGTAGTCCCATAACAAAATCCATCGTAATCCGCTCCCATTTCCAGACCGAAATAGATACAGGTTTCAACATACATATAGGTGCTTGGTGTTCTGCTTTAACCTGTTGACAAGTGAGACATTTGGAAACAAATTCAGCAACCTCCTTCTTCATCCTTGGCCACCAGTAATGTTGTCTTAGAGTATGATACATCTTTGTTGTACCAGGATGCATAACATATGGTGCATTATGTGCCTCATCTAAAATTTCTCGTATTAGATCATCAACATCAGGTACACATAATCTAGTGTCATACATCAATGTGCCATCCTGAATAGCAAACGGCGTATCTTTACCTTGTTCAACTTATTCTGTAATTTCTGCCAACTTTTCATCTCTTACTTGTGCATTTTTAATTTTCTGTCTCAACACTGGCCGAAACTCCAAAGTAGCAATCAGTACTCCATCTGTGTCAAACTGTAGTCTAGCATTCAGACCTCGCAAAGCAATCAAATCTGACAAGGAAGTCATGTGCATGTTGGTCATCATACCACTTGACTTTCGACTCAAAGCATCTGCTACAACATTGGCCTTTCCCGGATGATACTCGATTGTACAATCATAATCTTTCAGTAGTTCCATCCAGCGCCTCTGTCGCATGTTCAATTCCTTTTGCCTCATCAAATACTTCAAACTCTTATGATTTGTAAAGGTTTGGAATGTTTCTCCATATAGATAATGTCCCCAAATCTTTAGGGCAAAAACTACTACTGCCAGCTCTAAATCATGTACAGGATAAGAAACCTCATGTGGTCGTAATTGTCGTGATGCATAAGAAATTACTTTTCCGTTCATCATCAAAACACAACCAAGACCCTAATATGAAGCATCAGTGTAAACAACAAATCCTCTTGTACTTGTAGGAATTATCAGTACTAGTGATGTAGTTAAACGGTACTTTAACTCATCAAAGCTCTGTTGGCATGTAGAATTCCAATGGAATGGAGCATTCTTCCTCAATAATTTGGTGAGTGGTGCCGCTATAATAGAGAATCCTTCAACAAATCGTCTGTAGTATCCAGCCATCCCAAGAAAACTACGAACTTCTGTAACTGTAGTTGGTACTTTCCAGTTTACCACTGCTTCAACCTTCTTAGGATCAACCTCTATACCTTTTCCAGATACTATGTGTCCTAAAAATACCACATGATCCAACCAGAATTCACACTTACTCAATTTAGCATACAATTTTTTTTCCCTCAAGACTTGTAGCACAGTACACAAATGATCAACATGCTCCTCTGTACTTCGTGAATACACCAATATATCATCAATAAAGATGATCACAAATCTATCAAAAAAAGGTTGAAATACCTTGTTCATCAAAGCCATGAATGCTGCTGGTGCATTAGTCAAACCAAATGGCATTACCAGAAACTCATAATGCCCATATCGAGTCCTAAATGTTGTCTTGGTAATGTCATCTTTAGCTATCTTCAACTGATGGTATCCTGACCGAAGGTCTATCTTTGAAAATACCTTTGCACCTTGAAGTTCATCAAACAAATCATCTATCCTTGGCAATGGATACTTGTTCTTCACTGTCACCTGATTCAACTTTCTGTAATCTATGCACAACCGTAAGGTACCATCTTTCTTTTTAACAAATAGAATTGGTGCACCCCAAGGTGATACACTTGCTCTAATGAATCCTTTGTCTAACAACTCTTGTAACTGCTTCTTCAGTTCCTATAACTCCAGTGGAGCCATGCGATATGGAGGAATAGAAATTGGTGCAGTGCCTGGCATTAACTCCATAGTAAACTCTATCTCCCTATCAGGTGGCAATCCAGGAAGATCTTTCGGAAACACATCAGGAAAATCTTTAACAACTAGAATATCTCCAACCTCATCACATTCAACTGTACGATCTATAACATGTGCCAGATATGCCTCACATCCCTCTCTGATCATGTGAAAAGCCGTTGTTGCAGATATTAGGCAAGTGGGTACCATTTGTCTATCACCATAGAAAATCACTCTAGATTTCCCAGGCGATTCTATTACTACTTCTTTGGTATAACAATCTACTTTAGCATGATGTCTTGACAACCAATCCATGCCCAAGATAACATCAAACTCATACAAGAATAGCAAGATCAGATCAGCTGGTAACTCTACTGTATCCACTCGTAGTATACTATCTCGATATACTGTGTGTACCTTTACCATTTCCCCCAAGGGAGTCTGTACTCCTAAACTATAATCTAAGGGATCAGGTTTCTTATGCACTTGAGATGCTATGGTAGATGATATGAATGAATGAGTAGATCCTGAATCTATTGATGCATGTATTTCAAGATCATGCAAATAAAGTTTACCAATAATAACCTCAGGTGCTTTGGATGCTTCTTGTTGTGACATAGAAAAAACTCGAGCCTGACCTTGTGGTCGAGATTCTTGTGTTTGTGGTCTTCCTCTACTAGCAGTGTTACTCAGGTTCTGACCTCTACCAAAACTCCATATCGGTGCTTCTAATTGAACATTTTGTACAGTTGTTTCAAATGTTGCTCTTCCAACATTTGATCTATCGATGATTTCCTCTTTTGGTTTTGGAAGAATTTTTGCCTTTCCTTTAACAGTGTCTCTGCTCTAATTGCTGCAGTACGCAAATTTGTAAAAGTAAGAAGATCCCATGGTGTAATCTTACTCCGGATAATATAGGATAATCCATCCCCAAAACGTCTGCATCTATCTCTCTCTGTTGCCACATTAGCAGGTGCATAATGCGATAGTTGGGTAAATTTAACCTCATACTCCGCCACAGACATATTTCCTTGCTTGAGAGATAAAAACTCATTCTGCTTTGCATCTCGATATACCTCTGGCATATACTTATCTTTGAAAACATTGAGAAAATCTTCCCATGTAAGAACTGGATACTGTACTGTAGCATGTGAAATAGTTTTCCACCAATCAAAAGCATCCCCTTGTAGAAGTGATATTGAGAAATCAAACCTTTCCTCTTTTGTGCATCTCATCATACCAAATACTCCCTCTGTTCTCTTGAGCCATGTCTCAGCCTCTACAGGATCTGTAGTACCATAGAAATCAACTGCTCCTAACTTACGAAGCACTTTCAAATTCCCGCTTCTAGACCCCATAGTTGGTCCCTGTACTTCCTGTTCTATTGGTCCATGTGTATGAGATATATGCTCATATTGTGTTGTATGAGATGTTCCTATAGACTGATGTGGCACGGCTGAACCTTCTCTCCTTGGTGCATCATGCTCATGCAATTCCATGTTCCTATTCAATTAAATGCAACTCTAATGTCAATTACTTATGCTTATGAATGCAGAATGCCTCTAAAGAATCATATCCCTGCTCTGATACCAAAAACTAGTTGTGACACCCTTATACCCTATGAGATATACTTAGTAAAAACTTATTTCAGATATAACAAATAATTTACATATAACAACTATCTACGTAAACATATAATAAAACTAACAACCATATAAGGTTGCCCCCACACACATAAAGTTCTATGTCGTTACTTCTTATGCTAATACGTTTATTACTCTAACTTTATTACAACACAAAAGTCTAAGATGCAAAATGAGGAGGAGAAGGTTGCATTGCGCTTCAGCCGACCGACCTGTATGAATGTGACCTCTAAAAGGACACACGTCAGTTTTCCTAGCTGAACCTGAAAAATTGTATTGCGATTTGCGTGAGTCGCATACTCAGTGAATATAAACCATCATCAATAATTTCACACAAACCCATCATTTAGTCCATGTACATATACATACATATTATACATATCTCATATAGGAATTTACTATACAAATGCAAATGTTGATGTATCCATTTCATTATTCTGTGAACTGTTCAAGCCTGAATCTGCCCCGGGTTTCCATTACCGACTCTTTTCCATTACCAACTTTTTTTCCTTTTTTTTCCCATATACCAACTTTTTCTTTTCTTTTCCATTACCGACTTTTAGGCATCTTAGGCCTCATTTGCTCATATATCATCTCTTAGGCATCTTAGGCCTCAGGTATGACCCGTAGGTCTCTTTTGTATACAAATTCAGGGCAAGACAATCACAGGTCCTTTTAATCTCAATGCAATATGCTATGCAATCAAGTGCATCATGTAACCATATATCATATGCCATTTGTTAACATACTTTCTGTGCAAACAACTCTGGAAATTTCAGAGCTATCACATATATTCATATAACACATATATCACGTACATATATCCATATAGCTCATATACCGCATATATGCATATAGCACATAAAACACATATATCTGTATAGCACATATATTCATATAGAATATATAAAACATATGTCCATATAGAACATATATTCATATAACACATAGGGTTGAATCTCCGGTCTATACTCACCTATTCAAGACAATTACTTTTTTCTCCCCCTTGTCTTTGACCGCGTTCTATGACTGGTGCTCCTATATGTAACCCAATGCAAATTAGACTATTTATTTTTATAAACTCTAACCCTAAATGCAATAAAATGCAAGTATGCCTTATAACGTTTTGTGAATAATTCCAAATCCTTTAAAACTTCACAATAATAAACTATATATATATATATAAAAATATTTTTCTAGTTCAAACCTTTATGAAAAACTTGATCAAAAGTCCCCATAATATTCTTACAAGGCAATAGCCTAGAATTACTCTGAAATCTTTTACCAAATATAAATCCAATATCGAAAATATCCTCTGAGAACAATAAATCGACTAATTTTCAATTCAAAATCAATTGTAGATCTAGATCTGGAAAATTAGAGAAAAACTAAATAAATCATTAACTAATTAAAAGCTAACCAAATCACGTTTGTACTTTAAGATTAAAGCCCGATCAAGGAGATTTTGTACCAGATCTAACAACAAAAATCACCAAACTTCTTTCTTTCAATTCTCGAACTCACTCTCTGGATTTTTTTTTCCGCTTTGCTCTCGTACACTAAAAATGAAAGAACAATATGGAGATAGCATATATATATAAGACAACCAAGTTCAAGTTCCAACATATAAATGGATAAGAAGTCAACTTGATTTTAACACATATAAGAGACAAGTTCAAATTCCCACACCAACATCAAATTCCAACGTAGACATAAAAGTCATGAAAATCGGCTACAAATTTGAATAATTTCGTTTTCGACCCTCAATCTCTTTTACTACAAACTTTACCTTGAAATAATTAATAAGTAACTTTTTCTTAAAAACTTTTTCATTCATAAAAACTTAAACTAGAAAATAAATATTACTTTTAAAAATGCACTATATATCATGTCAATATGTCATGCATATGCTTCTATATTATATGAATGCAAAATGACGTATGCACTTTGGTCGGGGATGTTACAACAACCACTTTGTGTTTTTTTCTTTTCCCATTTTTTGTGTTTGTTTTTGGGTTTGGGCCTTGTGTTTGGCCCTTTTGGGCTTTTGTGGCTTTTGTGGGCTTTCTTAGTTGATGCACTTCTCTTTAGGCTTAAGCCCATTGTTGGGTAACCTTTTTTTTAGTTTCCATGTTTGTTGGTTGTTGCAGTCTTGCTCAAGCTTGGTGTGTACTTCTCCGTTTTTGGGACTGTGTTGAGTGTGGAACAAGTCATTGGGCGCGGTCGTGGATGTTTCGAGGCTTTTGAAGATCCTCCATTCCGGTGGTGGCAACGTTAGGAGTCCTTTCTCTTTACCAAAATTGTCCTTTGTGACCATCTTGTCGCGACATTATGTCTTTTTGCATTGTACCTTGTTTTTCAGCACTTATTGGTCCTTTTGTTTGGTTCTTTTATTCCCTTGTTTGTTTTGGCATGCTTGTCTGTTGTTGTCGGTTCCAGATGTCGTCTTGAAGACCTCTAGGTTTATCAAGTTTGTCTAATAATTGAATTCTTACCTAATCATAAAAAATAAGAATAAATATACATGATTTGAATAATAGTACCCTCTACTAATGGAATGCTCACAAGACATCGAATGCTTTAAGTGTGGGGGCCGAGGTCATTTAAAAAAAACATTGCCCCAATTCGAAGAGGGTACTATTTTTGATAAAGTCGAAGCCCATGAGAGTGTGGAAGAAGATGATTCTGAGTTGGAGTAGCCAAAGAAGGTCGAGGACGTCGACGCATACCATGTTGCGCCCACGGACTCTCAAGGTGCCGCGTGCCTTAGCCCGGTCACTCAGTGATCCATGAGCATCAAGGAAGTCGTGAAGACCGATTAACGGGAAAACCTTTTCCACGTCTATTGCTTGATCCAAAATGTCTCCTTGAGTGTCATTATAGAGAACAAAAGTTGTAGTAATTTCGTCTCTTCCAAGGTTGTCAACCACTTCAAGCTCATTACAACTCCTCACCTGGCGCCTTTCAAGCGTTAGTGGATGATGAAACCCGAAATAAACCAGCGCTAGAAGACAAGAAACGAGATTACTTTTATTCGACTGGGCAAACACTTGATTTTTATTTATATCTTTAGCACGAGATTAAAGATTGCAAGGTTACAAATAACGAGATTACAATCAGTGAGATTATGTTCTAGATCTCTTTTAGAGTATTCGAGATCTCGATCTAACAAGGTTCGAGATCTCCTAGCTACAACGAGGTTCTATCACCAACATGCTATTTAGAGAGCTCTAGTAGCGAGGTCGAGGAGCTGATTTAGCATGCGATGATTGTGGCATGCGAGGTGATGCAGCGAGATCTTTGATAGGGATGAGGAATCTTTGGGTGACTTGAAGTCTTTTTGTGGACCTTCACTTGGATGTAGCGCAGTCTTTAACGATGATTCAACACGTCGATCTTCAACGAGCAAGATAGTTCTTGAGTTCAACATGTTTTTCGACCCCTTGTCACCTACGAGGTTCTCCTCTATTTATAGAGGTTTGAGGAATTGGGTTTTGGTGCTTGCTCGATGTGGGACGTCCGAGATCAAGCTCTTTGATTGGTCAAGAGTGAGGCAGTTGATTATTGGTTGGCAGAGCGGTGGTTGCTGAGTGGTTAGATGGGGCGGGGGTGTCAGCTTTTGGGCAATGAGGTTTAGACCTCATGATCGAGGTCTTGAGGCCTCGCCGAGGTATGGATTTGTTGTTTTGTAAGATGGGTACAACAACGTGCCTTGAGTTTAACCTCGGGAACCTCGCCGAATCCCGTTATTCCTAGTACCATGGTCCCACCTCTTATTCTGCTATTTTGCGCACCATCACAACCCCATGGCCTAGAGGTCTCGTCCCGAGGACCGCAGGTCATATATGCGCGACATTCGGTTCCTTGGACCCAGGGTGCTAGGTTTTAGCTTTAGGATCACGGGTAGCGAGGTTAGAGGTTTGGCGATCTCTTTTGCGAGGATTCGTTTTGCGATGATCTTTTTCGCGAGGTTGAACACTTGGGTTTTTCTCTTGTTATGCGCTTGATGATTCCTTGGCATGTTCTCTCTTATTTCAATAATGCGATTTTTGAGAGATATCAGGCTTGTTAAGCTTTTGCCGATCCGGGTTAGGCTTAGGTTTGCGCTTTATAAAGCACCCTTTCAAGTTCCTCCCCTCTTCATTCCTCATCTTCTTCTCCGAGCATTTCTCACTTTCTCTCTCTTTCGTTTTTATGGTTTCCGGTGAGCAGTCGAAGCGTCTTCAATGGTTTTCAAGCTTGCAACCGCCTTCTTCACGCCAACTCCCGACAAGTAAGTGTTCGATTCTCGCTTTTGTGTGTTTTTGATGTTTTTTTCTTTCTTTTATCGTCTCGTGCCCTAGTGGGAGGCGGTGGTTTTCTGGCGTTTTGTGCTGGTGCTACGACGGCGAAACGGAGGGGGTGAGGGTGGCACTGGTGGTTCGACGATGTTCTCGAGTCTTTCGGTGCGTTAGCCGACGGTTGAGTTTCTTCGCCGCCCCCATTTTCGAATTTTGAATTTCTTGGAAAGCCAAACGTCTCGCCTTTTGATTGATGGGACGTATGGCCTTCCAACCGCTGGCTTCCATTCTTCGTATTCCACTTTTGGCGCTTCACATTCCCCCTAGGGTGTCCCATCTGTCAGAGTAGCCGTAGGATGTTGTGTCCCCCTGTACTACCACCTCGCGCTTTCTTTCTTTTGTGGCTTTGTTCGACTTCTCAAAAGCTCTTCTTTTCCGGGTATTCGCCTTTCGTGACCTGGACGTCGCTCTTTCATGCCTAGAGGAACTTCTTCGATCCCTCCACCAGGCTTCGTATTCAAGTTTCAGGAGAGGTTTTACGAAGAATCTTTTGAGACCGTAGGGAGTGTCGAGACCAGCGATTCTCAGAACCCGAGGTCCCCTTCGCCCATCTTTAACGACCCTTCTTCTAGCGACTATGATATCTCTGTTAGTTCGTGCTTCCCCCAGCTACGCACATCTTTTGGGGTTGAAATGGCTTCGTCTACGATTTTTGATGAGGAGGTTGCTGGGTCTGCTGCAAGGTCGTTTGACTCCAACGACCAGGCGAGCTTTTTTGCGGAGCATATTACCGACTCCGTGTCAAGTATCCCTCCAATCCTCGAGGAGAGGATACCCATGACCCCGAACCCCTCGAGGGGGATCTATCTGCCCAAGGGGCTCCGACAGTCCTGATATGAGAACACCTCGAGAAGATTGCAAAGGACTTCCCCTGGCCAGAGGGGGTTGATTTGGCACTTCCCGAAGAGGAGGGCTGCTCCTTGGCGATGTAAGAGAAGTGCGTGGTCGTACACTTGCCCAGTCTTTAGGCCGGCTTCAGGCTGCTCCTAGCCCGGCATATAGTCGATTTCTTGTGGGCCATGCACATCTGCCCTGCGCAGCTGTTTCCCAACGCGTGGAGGCTTCTGTGAGCGTACACCATCCGAAGATACGAGCTCGGGGAGGGACCGGACATGGACGTCATGTCGAGCTTTTTCAAAGCGAGGCGAGAACATGAATCCTGTCTCGTCAACCTAAGTTTGCCCGGGCTAAAGATCACCACTACCCCGTCAAACATCGGTCATTGGAAAGCCATACGGCGATGACGGCCCTTACGGCCTTCTATTTTCTTGTTTTGTACTTGTTATATTTTGGCCCATACGGCTTGATAGCCATACGGCGATGACGGCCCTTACGGCCTTCTATTTTCTTTAACTGCATACGACAAGATCAAGCCAACTTTTAGCCTATAAATAGAATGTACAAATCAATGTATTTCAATCAAGCAAGCAACAATTAGATCTGATTTCATAAGCTTTTCTCCCAAATTCCACAACACGTTACCAGCACGAGAGATTTCTCAAATAAAAAATACCAACTGAGTGGCTAGATCTCTTGAAGGTAGTACATATTTCATACTGCTTTCAATTTTTCAAATCGGTTTTACAAATCATCCGTTTTAATAGCTCAATGATACGAGAGTTTGCATCAAAAATTATTTTCTCATATGAAACGAAAGATTTTTTAGCATAAACCTCGGTTTTTATTAGATCTATCGAATTTCACATTCGAGATCGAAATAAAACCCCTAGTTTACATCATATCTAAACTAAACTTAAAAAAAAGGATTTACATACCTATTAAAACTGAGGTCGGTTGATCCAGATGAGGATCATGATAATTGTAAGGCATACGAAAGCTTCAATGAAAAATTGGTCGGAGTGAGACATATCGATCGAAAAAAAACGATGAGGAGGAAGAAGATGAATAGGAGAAGTCGAGAGCGGATAACAAGGGAGCAGACAATGTGTGGAGGAAATATAAAGGAGAAAAAGAGTGATTATGGGGTAGAGATTAAGAAATGGGTGAAATAGAAGAAACGTAAAAATACCTATAATAATTTGTAGGGTATGTTTATCAAGAACTTTCTCCTTTGATTGCATATAAGCATGGCTTTATTCTTCTTCATGCATCTTGAAAACAAAGGCTTCTTCTTCTTCTTCATGTAAGGATTTCTTTTCTGCTAAAAGAAGTTTTGAAAGAGAGTATTTGAAAAGGCTGAGTTTGTAACACCCCTCTCCTACCTTAGAGGTATTACCGCCAGTAACCCCGATTAAGACTAAACCGAAGCTACCCAAGGCTTTAAACTGACTGAACAAACTAAAAATGCAAAAGTTGGATTCATTTAAATCATAACCAGAAAATAATAAAATGTTGCAAAAGAACTTAATCTTTATTACTTCAACTTTACAAAGTTTAAGAAGACATTACCGCGAAATAAATACAAA
The DNA here is from genome assembly GCA_964016875.1 of Fallopia convolvulus. Taxonomy (NCBI): domain Eukaryota; kingdom Viridiplantae; phylum Streptophyta; class Magnoliopsida; order Caryophyllales; family Polygonaceae; genus Fallopia; species Fallopia convolvulus. The sequence goes on from OZ024732.1 coordinate 11,420,403, forward strand.
TGGTCTTAAAACAACATTAGCTTTTATGACAAGATGATAAAACAATCTTCTATCTGAACAAAACCTTTAGTATGTAAACTCTTAGCTTCTTCTTTCCCAACATAACTTTATAGTGGCCCATCCATAAACTTCGCTCAACTACAACTTTTTGAAAACTTTTCTTCAACTTCTTGATCCACTTCTCAAAACAACTTCCAAGAAATACCTGATGTGTCATATACAACGGTGGACACCAGCCGACCATGCAATTGATTAAAGTGGTCGGGTTAGTCTAATTAAAGACTAAGCTAGTGGAGAAATTGAATGGTTCTTATGGTAGTGACTAAACATATTGGCATCGAAATCCGAATAACAACCGATCGATGATCCAACAGTTAGCAGTCCCATAGAGGATAAGAATGAGGCATGCCTAATCAAGAGAGAGGACACCACAACTTGTGGTTCCTTTACGAAACATGAAAAATTGTTGGGAACTCAAATTAATCACATCACATTTTGAAAAGCCTCCGTCGACTAATTAGATTGACTTAATCAAAGTTTGATTAAGAATCATTCATAACCGGGATCAAGAATGGCTTTCCGATTGGACGAACCATTCAGGTATATTAATGTGCCTAACGCACTTATCTTATATTACTTTCAAAACTTTTCGCAAACAGGTTGGTGATTCATAATCGGCTCGAACTACTGCCGAAATATTTTGGTATTGTAGAGATCATCGGAGTATTTCATCCATTGTCATCTACCTTGTACCAAGATCACAGGACTTAAGCTATCCTTGATCTTTCATTTGCATATATGGTGATGTAGAGATCAGAGAGGCCTATTACCCTGTAGTCTACACTGCACCGTACCAATTGCACTTAGCTAGAGTGCGCATCACCCCTCTCACACGAAGAGCAGGGGAAGAGTCATGACCCACCATTAGGATTAGGCCCCTCCTAATGTAATCTTTTTTTAAAGACAGGATATGGAACCACATTCCCGTCCCTGAAACTACCTTAATTCAACAACAATGTCTCAACGTGAGACAGCATACAAGGTCACACATAACGGACCTAAATCCAGTTCTACCGTAAAATTGAATAAACAACATGGTCATTATTTCTAAAATATATAATAACCTATCATATTTTATTAAGAACACAAGTTGTTCCCAACACAAATATTAAATGGGATTCAATTCCTCATTTAATAACAATAATGCAAGAGAGAACCGTCCACTTGCCTTATAAGGTGGCTCAACGTTCTCAGCGATTCCAACAGAAATCTTTATCACCCTTCTGCCAAATATAACAAAAGATTTCTCAACAACAGCTCACGGAAACACTTCCTAGTTGTATACTCAATTCCTACGATTTCCTAATCGATAAACGATTTGATTTCGTACATCGACTATATAATAAATCCTTAGCTAGCAGGCTTTAAGGAGCCGTCTTGGCGGAAATATAACTAATTATCCGCTTCACTTTTGAAACAATTTTCTAAATAAAAATTGTTCATTAGCAATAGTTCTTAAAGGTGACCAAATCTCAGATCAAACGGATTAACAACGAATCCTGAGTAATTATCCGAAGTCCTTTACCTACCAATCGATGTCCAAACTTGTATTCGCTATAAGTAAAGATCCAAACGTCCGTTTCTCGAGCGGTTTGAACCTGTGGAACCGTATCAATGTCAAGATTATAAAAACCATAAATTTAATTAGCAAAGCGGAACCGAAAGGTCCTTACGGTGGCTCCGCAACCAACCCGCTAATTAATTTCGATCGTAATTACCTTCACTTGAGCCTATGGCTCGTTTGGCTCGATAGTGGCTCGATCCCCGAGCTCGAGGGTGGTTGAGTATTGCCCGGAGGCAGCCCTCACAGAGGGTGGTGGTCGGAGGGACTAGTGGTCGCCGACGACGACGTACGGCGAGGCAAAGACACACCGGTGGTAACGAATTCTTCTCCCGCGTCCGTCGTTCCGTCCTTGATGGTTTCCTGCTGTACATGGGGGAAGAGGTGGCTGAGAAAGAAGAAGAAAAGGTGGAGGAGAAGGTGGTGGACGGGCAGAGAAGATTGCCGGTGGTGATGGAGTCTTTCTCCCAAGTTTGTTGTCGTCCTTATCCTTCTCGCCTCCCCTCTGTTTTCAATTTACAACAAAGTTCGAGCCTTAACTTAATCTCTCTGGTTCCTTCCTTACTTAACGAGGTAGAGAAGAGGCGGTTTAAAAACAAAACCCGTCTCAGAACGGGACTCGCATTAAAGCGGTAAAATTATGTACCTCGGGTGGAAAAACTTACTAAACGAAAAACGTCCCGTAAATTATGTAGACCAATTAAATCAATTTTCCATGATTTTATCAGGCTATCTTTAATTTTTAAGGCTTCCATTTTGTATTTTAAATCCTTTACAATACATAATTAAAAAGACGGTTTATCCAATAAATACTCTTTTTCCACTGGAAAATCCTAGAGTTCACACTGATCCATAAAATCCTTTCTTTATGATTTTAGGATATCACCAAGAATTTTCTAGGATTTAAGTGTTTGAGCCAAAATTTACCAAAGGTATGACTATGGCCTAGATCGGACCTTGATCAAGTAAACCAAGAAGAATACGAACGAGAAAGTGATTGTATTGACGTTGAATTCACTAAAAGTTATGCGTATTCCGTATATCCTCGCCCTTAAGGATTACATTGATTTATATAGCCTCCTAGGGCATACTCTATCTTAGTCAAAGATATGATCTTATCCCTAACTAACAAATCTTTGCTTATTTCTATCTTATAACGGATACAATTCTGGGAGAAATCTATCTTCGTAACAAACATATCTCGAACCTTCTCTCCTCCAACCGACTTAACCAATCCCGAAGATCTTCCGTAGCTCTAGATGCGTTGGAGATTTCCTGACTATGGGTTGACGCTGCTTTGCCTAAAATCTGGGTCCAACAATACCCCTAAATGCAATTTCAAAATTTAAACTTCAAATTTCGAAAATTGCATTTAAGTTGATTAGACGTTTGGAGACGCGTTGGAAAACGGAATTGCTTCTGCTGCCTTTTCTTAATGACCTGAGAGACTCCTTTCTTTCTTTGCCATCATTTCGCCTTCGTCTTCTTTCCTTCCCAATCTTGCTTTCGGCTTCTCAGGTAAAGCTCCCTCCTTCTTCCTCTTTGGTTTTGCTTTGCTTGATTACCATGGCCAAACCTTCGCCCTTCACTTCCTCTTCAGCCCTAGGTTCCCAAGACCTTTATCGTGTGAAATGACGTCGGAGGAGATCGTCGACTGGATCTCCTTTGGCGGCTTTCCCTAGTGGACCCGCTTCCATGCCCCGACCGTCGAGCTCATCGACTGGGTTCGGCCGGGGTGGATTTGCTTTCTTAATTATCCTTTCACCTTGGGCTTGAAATTTCCCTTCTCTCCTTTCATTCGAGACTTCATCCAAACCCTAAATGTTTCCCCTTGCCAAATTCTCCCGACTACCTGGCGCACTCTCGCTCGAATTGATGACCTCGCCGCAGAACGGGGGTTAGAAATGACCATGGTGGAACTCCTATTGGCGTATAAAATTGTTCCTCAAAGGGTAGGCCGCATTACCTTGCATGCTAGGGACACCAAAAACCCTCTTATTCCTAAGCTGAAAATGTCTTCCCGGTGCTGGCAATCTCGCTTCTTCTTTGTCGAGAAAGTGTCTTTAGGCGATCTTGATGATGAAGTGACAGACGTCTTTCGAGATGAATGGAACAGATCTCGTAAGGCGATCTGATCTTCTTTGTTGTCTTCCTTTTTTTTATATTCCCGTTGCCTTGTTTTTCATGTTCCCTGTTTGTGCAGTTCCGGTAGGGATCAATTCCAAGTGTACGGATACAGGTGTGTGTCGCCGCCTGCTGAAGATCAAGGCTGAGAAGCGCAAACCCAGAAAGATTCGCCCCGATCCAGAGGGTAGTGGTGAGGGCGAAGTATCTCCAGAATCTGACAAGGACGAAACTGAAACGGAAGTCACCCCCCTTTTCCTCAGAGATGGCGAGCTCCACCAAGAAGAAGTCAGGTTGATAGTTTGCTCTTCTCTCAGCTCCTTACATTATTAACATTCTTCAATTTTGTTTTAAATCTATTTCGCTTTTTTTAGGCGCTGGTGTGGATACCTCCGCTGCGGCGATGGTTCGCCGACTGAGGTCTAGCGGCCCCAAACTCCTCGCATATCCCACACCCAGTTCCGAGGCGAAAAAGACTCCTACGTCAAAGCGAAGAAGGATTGACGATTCTCCAACACTGCCTGTTGTTATGAAGAAAGAGCCCAAGGATCTTCTCAACACTTTCGGGGATACTTTGCTGCCAAATGTCAAGCTGGACTTCCAGGTCCTAACCCCAGACGTCGCATTCAGTCATGTTGGCGCGACGCTAAGAATGGTAGGTTCGCTTATCTGAGTCTTTAGATATTCATTACCGTTTCTTTGGTATTTTTTTGGCGCTCGCTTGTTTTTTGTCTGGTTCATGCCTGGATTATCCTTATTTTTCCACTTTCCCTTGTTGTAGGCTTTTCAAGAGTTAATGGCCACCAACGATCGTTGTCAAGAGGAAATGAGGGCGCTGGAGGAGAAAGAGAAGCAAGGGAAGGAATTGGCCGCTTCATCGGACAGGAAAGCTCGCAAACTCCAATCGTCGGTGGACTCCCTGAAGGTTCAGGTGGAGGATCTCCAGCTTGAGAAGGCATCGCTCGAGGCGAGGGTGGCTGAGGTGGAGAAGAAGATTAAGGGCTTCTCCCAGGTGGTGGTGAACGTGGAGGCATACTACTTGATGAAGTCTCAAGTGGAGTTGTTGCAGGACTTTGCCGACGTCAAGAGCACCGAGTGGGATCTGAAGACGCAGAAAGAGGTCTTGGAGGAGTATTACCCCGCCTGCAACCCTCCCCCCGGCAGCGAGTATTTGGAGACCGAGGATCAAGTGGATGATGCCAGCTCCCCGAACAAGGAAGAGGAAAAAAACGGCGATGGTGGGGCCCGAATCAGCAAAGACGGAGATGGTGAGAAGGCCACGGATAAGGAGGAGCCTTCGACCCCAGCCGATGGTCAGTAATCCCTAGCCGCGCTTTCCTTGCTTTCTTTTTATTGAACTCTCAACAATATTTTCTTTTTGTTTGTTGTGGATTTGTTCGATGACTTGGTGGTTTTTTGGCCTGGTGGCCTAGACTCTTGTGGCGTCCTTTTTGGATGGTTTTGACGCCCTTGAATGGCGCCTTATAATTTTTGCTACTTATCTGTTTGCGTTGAAAATAAGTTTTGCATAATATGTTAGCATGGGTAGATTCCTGGAGAATCTCCATGACTTTGTTGCCCATGGATGGGATACGCGTTAGGTTTTAGCGTTTTAAGAGGGAGTTTTGGTGCTCCTCTTTTTAGCGAGTTGTTGTGAATCTCGTGTGGATTTACGTTTCGCGTTTTAGGTGTTTTAATTTTCTACAAAGGGTTGTGCATAGTTAGTTACGATTAGGTTTCCTTTGGCCATTGCCAAGGGTCATTAGGAATTGATGCGTTTTTGGGCAACTGATCCTTAAGTTTAAGACTTAGGATGTGGGTGTCATCGCGGCGTCCCGCGAATATGGCCATTTCGAGTTATATGCTATAGCTTTCTCCTTCCCGTACTAATCGGATGTTTTGTTAATCGGACTTAGATGGGGGGTAACCATCTTATGGGTTACTTCGTCGACGTTGTATTCGTGACGACCTCATCATTTCTAGACGGTATAACCATGTGTCTTAATAGTGGTATTTTGAGTTTGACGCGTTTCATGTTGTATGCAACGTTGATTAGCGCATGTTTGCGTTTTTGAGCAACAAGAGAGTGTGCAATAATGGGAGAATATTTTCTCACAAATCATTATGTAAAAATGTGTAAAATAAACTTTATGAACTAGGAATTTTTGAAAGCTTTGTTCGACAGTGTGGGCACATGCCCTGAGTCGTTTATTCAAAAAAGTCAAAAATAGCCTAAAGCTAAATCTAAGAAATGTCTTAGAAACGAAACATGACAATGAATGAGTTTAGAAGTAATACTTTTTCAGATGGGTTGCGTTCCAGCTTTGTGGTACCGCCTTTCCATCTTTGGATTCTAGCTGATAAGCTCCGTTCCCTACGACTTTGGTGATTTCGTATGGCCCTTCCCAATTAGGTGCTAATTTGCCAGCGTTTGCTTCTGCGGTGTTCTGGAAAACCTTTCGCAACACCCAGTCTCCAAGCTGAAAACTCTTTATTCGAACATTTTTATTGTAGCTCCTAGCCACTTGTTGTTGGTACTTCGCGATCCGAGCATGGGCAGCCTCTCTGAGTTCCTGGATAGTATCCAGATTTGCTTCTAGTTCATACTTGTTGCTATCTGAGGTAGCGAGTCCATACCTTGCGGTTGGGACTAAGACCTCGGCAGGGATAACGGCCTCGCAACCGTGTACCAATAAGAACGGGGTTTGTCCCGTGGCTCCCTTTGGAGTGGTGCGATCCGCCCAGAGCACGTAAGGTAATTCCTCAGCCCACTTTCCTTTGGATTTTATCAGCCGCTTCTTTAGGTTATTGATGATGACCTTGTTGCTAGCTTCGGCCTGTCCGTTGGCCTGCGGGTACCTGGGAGTGGACATGACCAAGTCGATGTTCCATTCTTTGCAGAAGTCGCGCATCTTCTTGCTTATGAACTGTGACTCATTGTCGCAAGTAATCTCCGCAGGAACCCAAAATCTGCTCAAGATGTTGCGCTTGATGAATGAGATTACTTGCTTGTCTTTAATTTCCCGAAAGGCTTCAGCTTCGATCCACTTAGAGAAGTAGTCTGTCCTGGCGAGGAAAAACACCTTTTGCCCCGTGGAAGGGGGTAGCTTGCCGACGATGTCCATCCCCCATCGCATGAAAGGCCAGGGAGTGACTGAGGGGTGGAGAATCTCTAGTGGCTGATGTGGGACTGGTGCGTACCGTTGGCATGCCTTGCACGACTGAGCATACTTGGTGGCATCCTGGCGAATGGTAGGCCAATACCACCCCTGTCTAAGGATCTTATTAGCTAGACTTCGACCCCTAGTATGGTTACCGCAATCTCCGTTGTGTACCTAGTGCATGATTTTCTCAGCCTCTTCCTTCTCTACGCACCGTTGTAGGAAGCTTAAGGCAGATTTGTGGAAGAGGATCCCATCTAAGATGGCGAATCGCGTCGCTTTTGACCTTAAGGCTTTGGTTTCGATCTTGTCCTCGGGTACTTCGCCGCGTAGGAACCAACCAAGGTATGGCTTGGTCCAATGATCGCCCGAACTGACCCCTGGACTGGTGGATGTTTGGAGAATATCCGGGGCGAGTTGCTCTGGTGGTGGTTCAGCAGCCTGCGTCATCGATGTTTCCGTTATAGCCGATTGTAATAAGTGGACTAACGGTATATTATCATACTCCATGGGGTCTAGGGTTGAGCCCAAACCGGCTAGGGCATCGGCCGGAGCGTTTTGGTCCCGAGGAATTTGCTCAAATTGTATTTGTTCGAAGCTCCCGGACAGTGTTTTAACCACATTGAGGTAGCTAGCCATTCTATCATCTTTGGCATCGAAAATACCCAAAATTTGATTGATGATGAGTAAGGAATCAGCGCGTATCTTGATTTTCTTGATGGAAAAATCTTTGGCCAGCTCCAGCCCAAAGATGAGGACTTCATACTCCGACTCGTTGTTGGTGGCTTCAAAGTTGCATCTGACTGCCTGAGCTATTGTTGCCCCCCTTGCCGACTTTAGCACGACGCCGAGACCTGCTCCCCATGCGTTCAAGGCTCCATCGGTGTTTAGTACCCATTCCTCATGAGGTTCGTCAAGGGACGAGACCAGGACCTCCTCTTTAGCGCTTTCCTCAAGAGTTGGGGTGAAGTCGGCAACGAAGTCGGCCAATACTTGTGACTTGATTTCTTTTCGAGGTTCGAATCTGACGTCGTATCCACTTAGTTGGATTGCCAATTTTGCCATTCTTCTTGAGAATTCTAGCTTTTACATGATCTGTCGGAGCGGATAATTCGTCAAGACGATGATGGTGTGTGCCTCGAAGTATGGTCGGAGTTTGTTCGAGCACATCACGACCGCAAGGACCAGTTTTTTCGTCGGTGAGTAGCGTGTCTCAGCGGACACCATTGTTCTGCTTACGAAGTAAACTGGAACCTGTTGGTCGTCTTCCTCCTTGACAAGGACTTGGCTTAAGGCACGGTTCGGTACGGCTAAGTAGAGGTACAACACTTCCCCGGGGTCGGTTTAGCCAACAGTAGGGGATTGGCGAAGTATCCCTTCAACTCTTGGAAGGCAGTCTCGTGTTTTTCCGTCCACTGGAAGCTCTTGTTCTTCTTTAGTACCTCGTAAAATAGTCGGCACTTATGTGAGGATTTGGAGATGAACCGATTAAGTGCAGCTATCTTGCCAGTCAGCTTTTGCACGTCTTTCACGCTTCGAGGTGATTTCAGGGAGAAATCACCCGAACTTGGTCTGGGCTAGCCTCAATCCCCCGCTTGGTTACCACGTGCCCCAGAAAAATCCCAGATTGTACCCCAAAGATGCACTTTTGGGGATTCAGCTTCATGTTGTATTCCTCTAGGATTTTGAATGCTTCTTCCAAGTGCCCCTTATGCAGGGAAGCCCTCGTGCTTTTCACCACCATATCGTCAATATACACCTCCATTGTTTTGCCAATATGATCACGGAACATCCGATTGACTAATCGTTGGTAAGTGGCACCGACGTTTCTCAAGCCGAAGGGCATTAAACGGTAGTGTTGAAGGAGGGTTTCTTGACAACAAATAAATTTATATCAAGACCCCGCTGAGTATAGCGAAGTCAGGTTCGTCCACGGGAAGCAAGGTTGTTTGTCTATCGACTACTAGAAACAAAACAAAAACAATCAAAACACACAGAAGCAGCCTCGTTAACGAAGTTGTCAGCCTCGTTAACGACCCAACAAAAGACCAAAACTAACAACCTAGAAAAATTCGGTACCGAGCCAACGAACTCAGCAACAAATATGATTATGAGAAAATTCAAATAAAAACAAAGATCTAGGACAAGGGTTACCACAACATAGCCATGCACACAAGCTCGTAAGAAGATAGAATATCATGCCTTTAAATGGATAGATGCATCAACTTTCGCTGACTTAAGAAGTAAATTAATCTACTTTCATAAACTAACTCACTCAATTGCTTGTTTTGGATCTAAAGCTTGAAACTTTCGTATTCAAACAATATCAACCTTCAAGTTTATAACTTTCTCTTTCAATCAAGTCAACAACTCAAATTACCTCAACTTTCATCTCGGTATAAGCACAACAAACAATCTCAACAATGGATAAAAGGCATTCAACACATAATCTCACTTACCAAACATGCATAACTATGCTGGGTTTCAACCCCGACCCTAGATAAAAAGACTACTCACTAATCATAACTATGAAACAAATAACTTTAATCAAAGAAAACATTGAAAACAAAACACTACTCAAATTAATAAATATCGTCTTACAGAGGTTCAGAAGAAACCCAAAAAACCAAAACACCGAATCAAAAACACGACTAACGACCCCGGTAACTCTCGTCCACCGAGCTCTTCAATCACAACTTCCGATCCGTCTCTCTCTTCTCTCGGCTCTTCCTCCTCTCTCTACTCTATCTAACTTCGATCCCCTTCCCCCTTCTAAGCTAGAATAGAAGGGTATTTATACTAAAAAGGCTAGAAACTAAAAAAGGCTAAAAGATATAAACTTTCCTAAAAAGATAGAATCTATTCTAAAAGATAGAGATAAAATCTAGAAAGATAACAAGACCTAAAAATACATAATATAATAACCCTAAAATCATAAAGATACTCTACCGACACGGAAATAAATTCCCGCACAGGATCGGTGAGTTACAAAGTCATCCTCTCGAATATCTCCATCTCGTGGCCTCGTTAACGAGCCCTTCAAGGTCGTTAACAAACCTGGGTTTGGCTTCTTCAACACTTTTCTTCCAAAAACTCGAACTTCAGCTTCTTCACCTTGTATTCCTCCATCCTTTATCATAGCTCTTCAATTCCAGCTTCAAACAACACCTTTTCCTTGCTAAAACCTACAAAAAGACACAAAACGGAGTAGCTTCCATACTTTTCACAAAATATGTAAAACTATCCAAAAACACACAAAACTAACTCTAAATTTATCAAAACTAATCCTAATAACCTAATAAAACCTATCAAAAACTATACTAAAAATACGAACATCAAAATACCCCATACTTAGACTTGCTTGTCCTCAAGCAATCACTAAACAATAACCAAAACCACACAACCATACTCATCAAACCATAGCCATCATCTAAAAAGCAACTTCAAAACATATAGAAGAAAAAATAGCAAAGGACTATTAACGTCATCACACACATATGCACCTAAAATAGACACAACAAAATACAATCCAACCTCACAAGAGATAATGTGTTTCTCTCAACTCTCAAGTGTTTAAGCTTATAAATATATCTCTCAACTTATCTTATATACAAAAACTCATAGAAATTGGAACTTATATCACCAAACTCTCCCCCTAAGATTTGTCAAAACAAACAAAAATCATCAAGAAAACTTAGGGGGCTTAATGAAAAACTTCATAGAAGCTTTCATTCGGCCGGGTTGTAATGGGGCTTGGTAATGACAATTAGGCGTGAAAATATTTTGGCTTTGTGGTGCTAATAATATCCGGGAATCAAAGACTCCTAAAAAACTCACATATACATCCAAAACTCTAAAAAAAAACAATATACCAAACTCACTCTTCTTCATGCACTTATTCTTTACTCACCCAATACATCCCTAGAAAGCCTCATAAAACAAAAGAAACTCTGGCTTATCTCATAAACACTATGCATCTCTTCATTTCTTCATTCTCGTTTTTTTTTCTTTTTTTTTCTGCTGCCTCGTTAACGAACCCTTCAGGGTCGTTAACGATCTCATCGTGTATTCCTTTTCCTCAAAACTTCTTTTTATGCATCTTTTGTACCAAGAGATCTTTCTTCTTTTTTTTCAAAATTAACTCAAGAGACTTCCAATCTACCCTTCCCAACAATCTTTCAATTTCAATCCAAGCATAAAATCTCTCTCTTTTCTTTTCAACACTCAACAAAACAATCTCCTCTCCAAATCTAAGTCCTAATCCCCGGATAGGGTCAAACTTATATCGGCTAGAGAACAATTTTGTGGAGCTAAAAATAAAAGGCTTAAGGCTCAAGCTGGCTGTCAAAAGAAGGATAATGTAAAGGTAGATATGGAATAAAAGGGCTTATAAAAATAAGTTCTCCATCATATGATTTTCATAAGTAATGAACTGTAAATCTTATATAGGTCTCAAGTAATAGATAACCATCACAATTCCAAGAGATAATATGCATACAGAGAGTAAATCACACAACAAAAGAATAGGGATTTTTGATGTTCTCCCTATAAGGCCAAAAACAACTCACAAGGTAAATTTTTGTTGGATTGCATCACTTATGCTAAGAAGGTATATGTGCTCAATTTCATCAAATGCTATTCCTTTCTAAAAACAATTTTAAAATAAGAATCCGGCTATATTCTCAAAGACATGATTGCGAGGAATTATATGATCATGCTAGCAACTACTATCATAGAACATAAGAAAGAGATATCTATCAATTCTAAAACTCTTTTTTTTAATTAATTTTTTTCCGATTTTTTTTATCTTTATAAACAAACTACCTAAGACAAAACACATAGGACAACGACACACAAAACACACTAGTTGTTCTACTTTTTCCCACCCCATACTTAAAATTACAGTGTCCCCACTGTAAGAAAATAAGAAGAAGGGAATAAATAGAAAAGAAAAACACAAGAAAACAAGAAAAGAGAAAACAAAAACTTACAAAGTCTCAGAAGTGGAAAACAAGGAAAACATCTTCAAGCTGAATCAACGGTTAGGTGGAGGAAAGTAATGCTCAAAGTTCCCCATGAAGTCATACATCGTCCTCCAACGCTCAGCATCCTCTGTCTCTCTCTGACGATGCCTCTCATCCTCAAATGTCATCCGAGCTGAATAGACAGTCTCCCATTTATCCATTCTCCTATGAATGTGGTCCTGCTAGAGGTTGAGCTGTTGCATCCGTGCAGAAAGATCCTCGGCCCATGGTGGCGGAATGCTCGATCCAGTATACTCAGGCTGAGAAGGTGGTGGATAGCGAGGTTGAAAGTGATCATGGTGAAGCACCGGGTGGTATGGCACAAGCCCATAAGAGTAGGGGTCGATAGGAGCGGGCCGCGGGTCGTTAACGACCTTGGGTACCTCGTTAGCAGCAGATGTAGAAGGCTGGAAATGATCGTTAACGAGCTTGGTGGGCTCGTCAACAAGGACGTTGGTGCCTAGTACTTCTGTGTCGAGGTCTTCTTCTTCTAAGTTGAGCTCCTCTGTGCCTCCTTCTGTGTCGGCCTCCTCGGTATCTTCTCCAACTAGCTCGGTATCCTCATCTTCATCTTCATCTTCATCCATCGCATCTTCCTCTCTTTCAAACCGGGACACACACAGCCTAAGTGATAGCTCATCTTCCGGCTTGGGCTCCAACGGGAAAGCATGACCCATCCACGCCTCGTACCAATTTGGTACATAAAGTAGCTCCAACTTGTCAAGGGTCGGTACAACAATACGATCTTGTACTTTTGTCTTGAACCCTCCCTCGACTTGAATGAAAATACCGGAGCTATACCAATAATTTTTGTTGAGAAGTTGAGCATGAGTCGGTGTGTAGCAAGTGAGGTCGACTCCAAGGTTTGTGGCCAAAAGACTAACCAAGTTACCACACCAAACTTCCTTGGACTTGGTTGATTTCTCTATGTAGTAGAGCCACTCATACCCCAAATTTAAAGGGTCGGACTCCTCGAAAAGGATAGTGCGGAGACAAGCAACTTCTGTCCTCGTTGGCCTGTTCAACTCTCTCTTTGGCCAGAATGTAGCGGCTAGGACTCGGAGAATGATCCTGAAGATGGAGTTGATGATGCTTGCCCCAGATAAAGCCGTTGTGGAGGATTGGACCTCCCCAGTTATGTAGCTCCAAGTCCGAGTCACCTTGTATTCCTTCAAGTTGTAGTCTCTAGAAGGGTTCGGGAGTTCCAGAAGTGCATTGAACTCCGCCATGGTGAACTCACGGCTCACATTGCCGAGTCGAAACCGGATACGTCCCGCCGAAGTCTTCGATGGGAAACTTGTCTCTAGAGTGGCCAAGAACTCGGATGTGAGGGCCGGAAATTGTGGTAGATTCTCCTTCTTCAATATATGAGACGCACCGAGAATAACGAAGGCCTCCTTGACATCCGTGTAAATCCCCGTGTGTACAGCACTTGACTTCGAGAACCACCGAGTGTTGTGGTCCTTATCTAGAATGGCACGGTATCGATTCACTTGGCCTTGAGTGCTCAAGATCACATTATCTATGCGAGGTGGAGATGGGGACCTCTGATTCCTTCTCTTCTTCTGAGCTCGGGTAGCGGGTCTGCTTGAACTTGCCATGAGATCTACAAAACAATCATGATTTTTCCAAGATAAGATCCACTCAAAGTAGACAGGCAAGAGACCCCATACTTGGTCTCAAAATAACCTCGGAATTATTCGTCAACTACCCAATTGGGTCTTTAAAGAATCTGGACCGTTTTAGAATCAGTGATGCTTACGCAGGGTCGTTAACGAGCCTGAGTGGGTCGTTAACGAGCTGCCGAGAGCCAGTTCACAGAATTCCGAATGTCATCAACTTTAAAAATCAGACCATAAATCAAGTATGCATCCTCTATACTCCTCCACTGTACACACAATCGGGTTTATGCACCCCATACTTGCTCGATTACCCGTCCTGATCATGCTAGAATTACCCAAAATTGACATGCAAAGATTGAACTTAAGACTAGAACAAGAAAGATTCATGCTTTTCTAATCAGAATGTTGCAATGGATAATCTAACATGAATAATCTTCCCTAGAACAAGAACAACTAAGCACAACCAAAATTTTCATGAGCAAAATCCAAACATGCGAATCGACCTTCTCTATAAACACAATCCTAATATGAAATTTCTACCCTAAGAACCATGAATCTTATAAGCAAGAGTTAGGGTTTAGAAATCATACCGGAAAATTGAGAAATTGAAGAGCAAAGGGTTGGATTGGGGTGGTTAACGAGTGTGGATCTCGTCGGTGGAGATTCGGGGTTCCGAGCTTCGGTAACGAGGGTGTCTTTGACGATCGGTAGAGGTGAGAAATTCCGATCGGTGGGGGGGATCTCCAAGATTTTGGGTAGGATTTTTGAGGGGTTTGGAGTTTAAGAATTTAAGAGTGAAAATTTTTGAGGAGAGGTAGAAGGGTTATATAGGAGAGGGTAGGGATAGGAAGAGGTAAAGGGGCGTCGGCTTGGGGGTAGGTAAAAGATAGATTAGGTTAAAAAAAACTTACCTTGCCCGTTTTGCCGAATCGGGTCGTCAATCCGAGTCGTTAACGACCCTGGGTGGGTCGTTAACGAGCCACCGTAGCCTCTTGGAGTGATTTTCGAGCCCTTCTCCTGCATCTTGTTAGCTCTAAATTTATCCTAATTTCTATCCTAAAAACTACTAAAAAGAAAAGAAAAGAAAATCAAACTAAGAAAAAGAATCTAAAAGAAAAAGGAAAAGAAAATCTATTCGATACTAAAAGCGGGTTGCCTCCCGTAAGCGCTATTTTTAACATCGTCAGCCCGACATACTGCCCTTGCTCAAGGTGGTTTTTCTGTAGCTATGGCAGGGTATCGAGATACCCCATACTTTGCTTTGTAGGCGTTGTTTGCTTGAGTCACTAAGCTAGGTCCCTTGTCTTCCATGACTATGTCCGGTATTCCTACATATGGGTTAGTGAAATCCGGAAACCAAGGCGGTTTGGACTCCTCAATAGCATATGCCGTGGGGCATGGTGTAGGAATAAGGTAAGAAGAAGAGTATTCACCTTGATTATTTCCTTGTATGTGAGACTTGCTAGTGGTCCAAGGAAGCTCTGTAGGGTCCTGTGTGAGAATCTCGTCCTCTTTCGAAGTGGGTGGAAGTTCGATAGTGTCAGCTATGTCGAGTTCTGGTTGGGTCAACTCGATTTGTACGACCGTGGTTGGGTCATTTGCGTTTTGGTCCAAGCTGAATTCCACGCATTCTTCTCCAATCTCAAAAGTAAGAAGTCCTTTCCGCACATCGACCTTTGCATTTGCTGTAGCTAGGAATGGTCTGCCTAGGATAACGGGGACATGAGGGTCCTCAGGCATGTCGAGGACGACGAAATCATTTGGTATGAAGAATTTCCCAACTTGAATAGGGTAGTCGTCTACGACCCCTGTGGCTTTGACACATGATCCGTCTGCCATGAAGAGGTTCATATCCACAGGCTCTAGCGGTCCCATGTTAGCTTTTAACCAAATTGAAAGAGGAAGTAAACTGGTGTTGGCTCCCAAATCACATAAGGCTTTGAATGTGTGGTCGCCTATGCCAATTGTGATGGCAAATCTCCCCGGATCTCCAAGCTTTTCTGGTAAAGCAATAGATCGGACTTCATCCTGCAGCTTAGTAATGGATCTTTTCCTGCTAAGAAGATTAGAAGACTTACCTGAATTAGTGTCGTTAGGTACCCTCGGAGCCTCGTCACCATGGTACGCTTGTTCGGTAACTACCCTCGTTGGCTCGTTACCGAGCTGAACCGTGACGTCCTCTTCCGTCTTGTCCTTAGCCTGGGTACGCTCCGGTAATGTCCTTCCGCTCCTAAGGTGTACCGCTGCTATCTGTCCTTTAGGGTTCACTTCGGGACGGCCCGGAAGTTGCCCTTAAGGGCTCGGAATCTGTGCAGCAAGGTTCCATAGTTGGGAATCAACGTTCTTCTTCCGTACATCGAACTCTCCCCATCTTTTATTTTGGTGGTTAAGGTTGGCTGGAACTTCATTAACCTTGTTGTGGACTCCATTGATGCTTTCCTATAACCCTTGTACCCAAGATGGTGGCTCCTGATGGCCTGGAGGTCGATAAGGCGTAGGTCTTCTATCCGATGGAGGCGCTGCATAGTTTGGATTTGGATTCTGATTGCCCCACGCCTGATAGTTGTTTGACCTGTCAAAATTGCTAGGTTGGTTCCTGTATGGGCCTCTCATGTAATTTATTTCAGCAATTGTCTCAGCGGCTCTAACCTGCTCTATGTTAGTGCAAGCAGAAGTACTATGGGCAGAAGAACCACACTCTTGACATGATTGAGAGGATTTTAGAAAACTTACCTGCTTCTTCAGATGGTTGACCTCATCTTGTAGAAATTGGGTTTTAACATCCGGGTCAACTTCTTCTCGGTTAGGTACAAAGAGACGTTTCTACGGCTGTGGAGCTTGCTGGGTTCCATACATGGCATCATAATTGGACAGCTTATCCAGCAATTCCCACGCAGCTGTAGGGTCCATCTCTATAAAACCGCACGCAGTATGCATGTAGATGCGGTTCTTGGTCTCTACGTTGATACCCTGGAAAAAGATTTCTTGCAGAACATATAAAGGTTGCCCATGATTGTGGCACTGTCTAAGCATCTCTTTAAATCTTTCCCATGTCTCAACAAAAGTCTCATTAGGCAGCTGGTGATAGGAGGTGATGCGTTTCCTCAACTACGTTGTCTTGGCAGGCGAGAAGAATTTTGTAAGAAATTGACCATACAAGTTCTTCCAAGTCTTGATAGACTTAGGAGGTAAGCTCTCCAACCAGCTCAGGGCCTTTCCAGAGAGAGACCACCTGAAAGCTTTTAACAGAACATATTCAAGTGAGACACCTTCAGCAGCTATGGTGTCACATAAATCAAGAAAATTCCTAATATGTTCCATAGGGCACCTAGAAGGTCTCCCTTCAAACTAAGCCCGATTGATCAATGATATGAATTGAGATTTAATCTCAAAGGTTTTCTCTATCTCCGGAAGCACAATTGGAGACTCTAGCACCCTCAGTTCTGGATGCTTATACTGTTTGGCATTCCTCGGATAGGCATTCAGCTCATCCTGTAGACGAGCATTGTTAGTTCGTTGCCGCTCAGCTTCGGCGGCAGCGTCTTCCTTCTCGGTTTTCAGTGCCTCCATCTGAGCTTGGAGGATCTCCAACTTACGAGCCATCTCTTCAGGGGTGGCCATGGCTCGGTTCTCTCAGCGTCTACGGTGCAGGGAACGTTCAGGTTCTGAATAATAACCAGTATTGTCGAATTCAAGCCTCCGACGTCCTACCGGCATACGCTGAGAAAACAGACAAAGAAAACAAAAATTAAAAACAAAAATGGGGTCGGGCTATTCCCAGACCCATAGATAAACAAACAAACTCGTTGCTTCCCCGACAACGACGCCAATTTGTTGAAGGAGTGTTTCTTGACAACAAATAAATTTATATCAAGACCCCGCTGAGTATAGCGAAGTCAGGTTCGTCCACGGGAAGCAAGGTTATTTGTCTATCGACTACTAGAAACAAAACAAAAACAATCCAAACACACAGAAGCAGCCTCGTTAACGAAGTTGTCAGCCTCGTTAACGACCCACCGTAAACAAAAGACCAAAACTAACGACCTAGACAAATTCGGTACTGAGCCAATGAACTCAGGAACGAATATGATTATGAGAAAATTCAAATAAAAACAAAGATCTAGGACAAGTGTTACCACAACATAGCCATGCACACAAGCTCGTAAGAAGATAGAATATCATGCCTTTAAATGGATAGATGCATCAACTTTCACTGACTTAAGAAGTAAATTAATCTACTTTCATAAACTAACTCACTCAATTGCTTGTTTTGGATCTAAAGCTTGAAACTTTCGTATTCAAACAATATCAACCTTCAAGTTTATAACTTTCTCTTTCAATCAAGTCAACAACTCAAATTACCTCAACTTTCATCCCGGTATAAGCACAACAAACAATCTCAACAATGAATAAAAGGCATTCAACACATAATCTCACTTACCAAACATGCATAACTATGCTGGGTTTCAACCCCGCCCCTAGATAAAAAGACTACTCACTAATCATAACTATGAAACAAATAACTTTAATCAAAGAAAACATTGAAAACAAAACACTACTCAAATTAATAAATATCGTCTTACAGAGGTTCAGAAGAAACCGAAAAAACCAAAACACCGAATCAAAAACACGACTAACGACCCCGGTAACTCTCGTCCACCGAGCTCTTCAATCGCAACTTCCGATCCGTCTCTCTCTTCTCTCGGCTCTTCCTCCTCTCTCTACTCTATCTAACTTCGATCCCCTTCCCCCTTATAAACTAGAATAGAAGGGTATTTATACTAAAAAGGCTAGAAACTAAAAAAGGCTAAAAGATATAAACTTTCCTAAAAAGATAGAATCTATTCTAAAAGATAGAGATAAAATCTAGAAAGATAACACGACCTAAAAATACATAATATAATAACCCTAAAATCATAAAAAGATACTCTACCGACACGAAAATAAATTCCCGCACAGTATCGGTGAGTTACAAAGTCATCCTCTCGAATATGTCCATCTCGTGGCCTCGTTAACGAGCCCTTCAGGGTCGTTAACGAACCTGGGTTTGGCTTCTTCAACACTTTTCTTCCAAAACTCGAACTTCAGCTTCTTCACCTTGTATTCCTCCATCCTTTATCATCATAGATCTTCAATTTCAGCTTCAAACATCACCTTTTCCTTGCTAAAACCTACAAAAAGACACAAGGCGGAGTAGCTCCCATACTTTTCACAAAATATGTAAAACTATCCAAAAACACACAAAACTAACTCTAAATTTATCAAAACTAATCCTAATAACCTAAGAAAACCTATCAAAAACTATACTAAAAACACGAACATCAGGTAGCAATACGTGTCCTGCCCGGTGATGAAGGAGGTCTTCTTTTGATCTCCTGGCTCCATCTGGATCTGGTTATAACTGCTGAATGCATCCATGAAGGTAAGGAGTTCGTGACCCGCGGTTGCATCCACCATTGTATCGATGTGGGGAAGAAGGAAAGAATCCTTAGGGCAAGCTTTGTTGAGGTCGGTGAAGTCCACACAAACTCTCCACTTCCCGTTCTTCTTAGGCACCACGACTACGTTAGCTAGTCAATCAGGATACTTCACTTCTCTGATCTTCCCGGTATCTAGTAACTTTTTTACCTCTTCGTCGACCGCTTGTATTCGATATGGGGCGAATCTTCGTCTCTTTTGCTTAACCGGAGGGTGCGCAAGATCTACGTTGAGTTTGTGTGTGATGATGGAAGGGTCTATTCCAGTCATGTCTTCGTGACTCCAAGCGAAACAGCTCTTGTGATTTTTCAGTAAAATTACAAATTCTTCTCTGACTGAGGGTTCTAGATTTTCTCCGATCTTCACAATCTTCCCCTCCTCTAGGGTCACCTCCTCCGCTTTTTCTCCATCTTCAGTTCGCGCCGGCGGAGGGGTGACACTCTGTAATTGCTATGCTTCAGGTCTTAGAGTGTTGGGCTTGAGGGCTTCCTTGTAACACTCTCTAGCCAACCTCTGATCCCCGAGAATTTCGTCTATTCCCCATGGTGTTGGAAATTTCACCGTTTGGTGGTAGGTGGAACCTACGGCTTTCATGTCGTGTAACCATGGTCGTCCCAAGATTACGTTATAGCATGAAGGGCAGTCCATCACATGGAAATTGACTTGCATATTTACACCTTTGGCGAAGGTTGGGATTGCAATATCGCCCACGGTGTGTTTGACCTCGCCGCTGAACCCCACTAAAGGAACCGGGTGTTTATAGATGTCGTTTTCAGACAGACCCATCTCCTTCAGGGCAGTTAGGGTCATGACATTTGTGGAGCTTCCTGTATCAATCAATACCCTTTTCATCAGCACGTTCCCAATGTGTAGGGATATCACAAGACCATCATGATGCGGCTCGGAGGTGTTCTCTGCATCGGTGTCGTCGAACATGATGGCTTGTCCCAGAGATTCTCTAGCGCGTTGCCTTGATGAATGAGGTCGACTAAAACTGCTTTCCCTCGCATGGCTCTTTGCTGCTGAGTACGATAATCCATAGATGCTGGATCCCGTGGATATCACGTTGACCACCCTGTCAGGCGTTGGAGGATTTCACATTTCTTAGTGATCGGACTGAGGATTCTCCAGCAAATCTTTGGGTACTCGAGCGTTTGGAGCTACGTCTCTTATTCTTCCCTCCGCGACTAAGCGGGCCAATTCTTTTCAAAGCATCAGGCAATCACAAGTCCAGTGTCCGTGATATTTGTGGTAGTCGCACCATTTGGACGTGTCTTTCCCCGAGCGAGGGGCTTTGTCTCTTCTTGGCCATCTCACGAATTTTCCTTGTTTCGCCATGTTCCGGAGCAGCTTCTTGTGGATATGTTGAGTTTGAAGGAGTCGAGTGAGGGTGTCATGGGTTCTCGCTCTTTGTCATCCGTTGATCATGTCTTGGTCACGTTGACATGCCCTGAGGCAGGCCGTGAGTAAGGATGGGCATGGCGATCCCTTCTTTGGTCTGCTGAACCTCAACGGTTGTCAACGGGACCCCTTCTCTCAACTCTTTTCGTCTCTGAAGACCTCTTCCTTAGGGACCTATCTTCCTCTAGCCGGACGTGCGCCAGAGCCCTAGCTTGCACCTCCTCAAAGGTAGCATAAGGGTGTTTAGATAGTTCCTTGTACAGGCCCCCATCGGGGGTGACCCCTTGTCTGAATGCTTCCACCGCGATCGTCACGTCGTAAGACGGGATGGAGATCTTCTCGCGATTGAAGCGATCCAAGAATTCTCTAGTAGTTTCTTGGTACCGTTGGCGGATCTGGTAGAGGTCGCTGGATTGCTTCTCAAATTTGTGGCTGCTCGCGAATTGAGAACGGAAAGTGTCCGAGAGATCCGCGAAGGACCTAATGCTCCCGCGTGGGAGGTTGATGAACCAAGTTAGGGCCGGCCCTGTTAAAGTTGTGCTGAACCCCTTGCACATCACTGCCTCTTTTGAGTGGGACGGGACCGCACTCGTCATCATCTTCTATTTGTATACGGCCACGTGCTCGTTAGGGTTTGTAGTCCCGTTGTACTTGGGTATGCTAGACACTGAGAACTTCTTTGGAATCTCCACTCGGGCGATTCGACGAGAAAATGGAGATTCGTCAAACCCGTCGGGTGCTTCGGGCTCCAAAGGCTGGAAACCTTGGCTTCCCCTCCGGAGTTGGTCGGCGATGACGCTTATTTGTTCAGTCACTTTTCTCCGGATGGCTGCGTCTAAATCGATTGGCTCGCGTTGTTCTCGATCTTCCCCATCAGTGCCATCATCTTCGATCTAGACTTCCTAAGATGGAGCTCGGCATTGGTTAGCCGCTAGCCGGAGATTAATGGGAGGATTATCGTCGTGGGAGACTTCTCCACGGCGGACTCGGACCACGGGCTCCGGAGTTGCGTCTCGTTGTGCGGGTGCCTTGTCTCGGGGGTCTGGGTCTGCACCCTTTCCAGAAGTTCCTTCTCCAGCGTTGAAATCTAGCCTCCTTGCTATTTCGTCGGTGCGTTGGGTGACGCGGAGGGAGCGACGTCCCGTAGCCAAGACCTCGTATTGTTGTTTGAGTTGGCTGTTTTCTACAATGAGGCGTTCTACATGAGCATCATAAAAGCTTTTTTGGTCGCTCAACGCCTTTTGGAGAAATTCCATGCGTTGTCTGAGGTCCGTCATCTCCTCTTCCTGAGACCGAATGCCTTGGTTCTCAAGGTTTTGGTCATCCTCGGCGATCGGAGTTTTAGGGCTTTCATCCCCGTTACCAGACATCGTGTTCCTTGATCTGGAAGGAAGTAGAATGGTGATTCCTCTGATGGTTGTATCGATCACGGCCCCACGGTGGGCGCCAAATTGTTTGAGCCAAAATTTACCAAAGGTATGACTTTGGCCTAGATTGGACCTTGATCAAGTAAACCAAGAAGAATACGAACGAGAAAGTGATTGTATTGACGTTGAATTCACTAAAAGTTATGTGTATTCCGTATATCCTCACCCTTAAGGATTACATTGATTTATATAGCCTCCTAGGGCATACTCTATCTTAGTCAAAGATATGATCTTATCCCTAACTAACAAATCTTTGCTTATTTCTATGTTATAACAGATACAATTCTGGGAGAAATCTATCTTCGTAACAAACATATCTCGGACCTTCTCTCCTCCAACCGACTTAACCAATCCCGAAGATCTTCCGTAGCTCTAGATGCGATGGAGATTTCCTGACTATGGGCTGACGCTGCTTTGCCTAAAATCTGGGTCCAACGATTTAAGTTCCAACAAAAATATTAGATTAAGCGTTAAAACGGACAAAGAGGTTAAAAGGATATCCGAGAAAAATTCAAAAATATCGTTAAAAACCATAGTTATTACAGAGTTTTTTTTCACTATGTTTCTGCTGGTATATATTGGGGTTTTATCATACAAATTGGGCCTTGTTTCACTTGTTCCCAAAAGTCATTTTCATCCAAAAATCATTTTTAATAATTTTGAAATCCGTGTAACTCTCTCTACTTTTTACGTTTTTCGAGACACTAAAAAATCACTTTTCACTCAAAAATCACTTTCCATCCAAAGTGAAACGAGCCCCAAACCCATGCAAATTAATAAGACTAGAGAGAATTTTAATCACTGTTGGGCTATTTCTCTGGTCAATTGATAAGATATACACGTATCCTTTATTATTGCTGAATTCAAAATATCACTGTAGGATATACATACGTGTAGTTAATGAAATTGGTTTTCATGAATATTTATTTTACGTTAAATTTTGTCTAGATATTTGTGTATGAAGTACATGTTCATATTTTAATATATATATATAATAATCCTTCTCTAATACTAGTCAAATATGTCAGTAAAAGGAGTATGCTTTTTACTAACTCTTCCTTTTCAATTATATGCATTAGTCAAACCATGTCAGTAAAAGAAGAAGGATGAATTAGCATAAGAATAAAATAATTTATTACTATATATCTGTACGAGATAGTACAGGAAGTGCATGTTGATATACTTGCACACGCACAATACACAAAGATTATTCGTCTACACTTATTAATTTATCTTAATAACTAATTAATATACTTTCATTCATGTTTGTAATATTTATTATTTATATGTACATGTATATCTAAATCACTAATTATTTGATTTAATTTATGTAGTTGATTAAATGGCAAATATTGCAAAGCGAGAATTTGATATTCTCGACTTATTGGGTCAGAGATATTTGGAATGGAGGGTTGATGCACTGTCTCACCTCCATTTCCCCGCAGGAAAAGGCTAAGGCGATTATCTTTCTTCGCCATCATATACATGAGAGCCTAAAATCTGAATATCTGTTGGTTGAAGATCCCAAAGAATTATGGGAAAGCCTAGAGCAAAGATACGGGCATCAGCAACAAGTTTTACTACCTAAAGCAAGTTATGAATATGCTACTTTAATGTTTCAAGACTTTAAATCAGTCAGTGATTATAATTCTGCCTTGTTCTGTATAACCTCTCAATTACGTTTATGGGGGCAGAAAATCTCTAAAGAGAACATGTTGAATAAAACTTTTTCAACCATCCATGCTACTAATGTGTTGTTACAACAACAATACAGAGAGAGTAATTTTAAGAAATATTCAGATTTGATACAAGTACTACTTGTAGCTGAGCAGAATAATGAGCTGGTCATGAAAAACCACAACCTGAGGCCAACTGGTACTACACCGTACCTTGAAACAAATGCAATGTATGCCTCTCCAAGAAATGATAGTAGGCATCAAGATAACCGTGGACAAGATGGTAATCGTGGTCGTAGCCGTGGTCGAGGTCGTGGTCGAGGTCGTGGTCGAGGTCGTGGTCGAGGACGTGGCCGTGGTAGAGGTTTTGGTGATTATCAGAAACATAACTTTTCTAATGCATCCACGTCAAAGGGGAATGATAAGCAAATGGTACAACAAAAAGGTCCTACAAGACCCTCCCCAGAGCCCAAATCTATATGCTATAGATGTGGTATGGCAGGTCACTAGGCAAGGGTGTGTCGCACAGCCAAACACTTGGTTGAGTTGTACCAAGTTTCTCAAAAAGATAAAGGGAAGAACGTGGAGACTCATTTTGTTGACGACACTGAACCTACACCGAGCCTGGACATCTCTGATTTCATCATAGATGATGGATTTGAGATAAATGAAAACTAAAATCTCGATCCATGTAATATTATGTAAAATATTCCAGTATGTTTTCCATTGTCAGCATCCTTGTAAAATAATCCATGTATCATAAATAAATGTGTTGTTTATGTTTTTAATTATGTTTTTCTTTGTCTTGAAGATATGGAAACAATTAAAGATATATCAAGTAGCAAGAATCAATGTCTGGTGGACAGCGCTACTACACACCATCTTGAGAAATAAAGAATACTTTACCCAATTAAATTTGCTTGAAGCAAATGTTAAAACAATCTCTGGTGTGACAAAATTAATCGAAGGTTGTGGTAGAGTTTGTGTTTTGCTTCCTAAAGGGACAAAACTGATCATAAATGACGCATTATATTCAAGTAAGTCTCAAAGGAACTTACTAAGCTTTAAAGATGTGCGTCAAAATGATTTTCATGTAGAAACCATAAATAAGAGTAATAAAGAATATTTGTGCATCACAAAAAAATTATGTGGCAAGAAGCAGATTTTAGAAAAACTGACAGCCCACTCTACTGGACTTTATCACACATATATAAGTCCAATAGAGACAAATGTAACATCTTATAAGAGATTAAATGATAAAGAGATGTTTACATTATGGCATGACCGTTTGGGTCATCAAGGTAATGGAATGATGCACAAAATCGTTGAAAGTTCAACTGGGCATTCAATAAAGAAAGCTAGTGTCCTTAAATCAAGTGATTTTAACTCTAGTGGTTGTTCACTTGGTAAACTAATCACCAGACCATCCAAGAATAAAGTTGGAATTGAAAATCCAACATTTTTAGAACGAGTACAAGGTGATATTTGTGGACCGATAGTCCCACCATGTGGACCATTTCGATACTTTATGGTATTAATTGATGCATCGACAAGATGGTCACATGTTAGCCTCTTATCAACAAGAAATACAACTTTTGCTAAACTCGTAGCACAAATCATTCGCTTACGAGCTCAATTTCCGGATTATACAATCAAAAGAATCCGACTTGATAATGCAGGATAATTTACTTCCCAAACATTCAATGACTATTGTATGTCAATTGGGATTACAGTTGAACATCCGGTGGCTCATGTTCACACACAAAATGGTCTTGTCGAATCTCTAATTAAACGATTACAATTAATAGCTAGACCATTATTGATGAAGTCTAAACTGCCAACATCTGTTTGGGGACATGTTATATTACATGCCGCAGCTCTGGTCCGATTAAGACCTACTGCATATCATAAGTATTTCCCGTTACAATTATTGATTGGTAAAGAACCAGATATATCACATTTAAAGATATTTGATTGTGCAATTTATGTTCCTATTGCTCCACCACAACGAAAAAAAATGGGTCCCCAACGAAGATTGGGAATATATGCTGGTTTTGAATCCCGATCAATTATTAAATATCTTGAACCAACCACCGGTGACCTATTTACGACAAGATTTGATGATTGTCATTTTAATGAAAATGAATTTCCAAATCTTTGTGGAAAAATGCATAAAGAAATTACTTGGAATGCTTCATCGTTATCTTATCTTGATTCACGTACAAAAATGTGTGAACAAGAAGTACAAAAGATTATACATGTGCAGAGTATATCAAATCAATTACTTGACTCATTTATAGATACAAAGAAAGTGACAAAATCACATGTGCCAGCTGTAAATGCCCCTGAAAGGATTTAAATTCATGTTGGATAACTAGATAAGATTCTTGAAAAGGAATGTCCAACGCGCCGAAAACGCGGCCGCCCGCCTGGATCAAAAGATCTAAAACTAAGAAAGAATAGGTGGCTGAATAATCCAAATGAAGCCGCACCGATTTCCTATTCAAGGGAAGAACATGACAAAAATACCTCCGAAAATTTAGGGGATATGTCAAAAATGAAAATTGTTCCGGATAAGAACAAAACGGAAAATTTTCTGGATAATGACAAAAGCATTGATAATTACGAAATTGCAGTAAATTATGTCTATTCTGGAATACAGTGGAACAAGAAAGACATTATCCTTGATGAGGTGTTCGCATACTCTGTTGCCACCGAAATAGTGGTTGATGACGATGACATTGAACCACAAACTATTGAATAGTGTCTTACTAGACACGATTGGCCAAAATGGAAAGAGGCTATGCAGACGAAATTAAAATCGCTTGAAAAGCGTAATGTTTTTGGCCTAATAAAGCCCACACGAATGGGCTTGAAACCAGTATGCTATAAATGGGTATTTGTACGAAAGCGTAATGAGAAAAATGAAATTGTGAGATATAAAGCAAGGCTTGTAGCTCAAGGTTTTTCTCAGATACCTGGGATAGATTATGAGCAAACATATTCCCCTGTAGTTGATGCAACTACATTAAGATTTTTAATTAGCCTAACCATTTCAGAGAAACTACAAATGCGACTTATGGATGTCGTAACTGCATATTTATATGGATCACTTGATAGTGATATTTACATGAAAGTTCCTGAGGATTAAAACTACCCGAGGTATATAAAGCAAAATCTCGGGAAATGTATACTATAACATTGCAAAGATCGTTATATGGTCTAAAACCGTTTGTCCATGTGTTTTCATCAAACAATCCAAAATGGATTCGCTATTATTGCAGTATATGTTGATGATTTAAATATTATCGGTACATCCGATGAACTTGAAAATGCTGCAACATACTTGATGAAAGAATTTGAAATGAAAGATCTTGGAAGAACCAAATTTTGTCTCGATTTACAAATTGAACATTTGAAGGATGGAATTTTCATTCATCAAACAAATTACACCGAGAAAATTTTGAAAAGGTTCTACATGGACAAATCACATCCATTGAGTTCACCCATGATAGTTCATTCTCTTAGTATACAGGATGATCAATTCAGACCTCGAGAAGATGATGAAGAAATTCTTGATCCTGAAGCCCCCTACCTAAGCGCAATTGGTGCATTAATGTATCTCGCAAACAATACAAGACCAGATATTGCTTTTACTGTAAGCTTCTTATCAAGATACAACTCATTACCAACAAGGAGGCATTGGAACGGAATTAAACATGTGTTTTGATACCTATGAGGTACTCTTGACCTTGGATTATATTATCATAGAAATGCAAATGCTACTCTTGTTGGATATGCAGATGTAGGATATCTATCAGATCCACACAAAGCAAAATCTCAGAATGGTTATGTATTCACATATGGAGATACGGCGATCTCATGGAAGTCAACAAAGCAAACACTTATCGCTACATCATCAAACCATGCAGAATTAATCGCTCTTTATGAAGCAGGAAGATAATGTGTCTGGTTAAGGTCAATGATTGGATATATACAAAAAGAATGCAAAATAAGATCAATTGCAAGTAATCCAACCATGATATATGAAGACAATTCTGCATGTGTTACACAAGTCAAAGGGGGCTACATCAAAGGATATCGGACGAAGCACATTTCACCAAAGTTGTTCTCAACTCATGATCTAGAGAAGGAGGGCAATGATGATGTCCAAAATAGTAAAATGATAACTAGGCCCGGGGTACCAAAAACGAATAAACATAGCGGGATTCCCAAGGATGATTTTGGGACCCACATCCATGTGCCTTTTAAGTTTAAACATTCCCATCCCCCGAGGTCTTCTGAATCCCCGGGGCGAGGTCTAAACCTCGCCACCGGCTCTGCTGACACCCCCGCCCACACGGACCAATCACCATCTGTCTCCTCCCCGTACCAATCAAGATCCCCCACCTCGGGCATCCCACATCGGACCTTGGCTAAAAATCGACTCCCCAATCCTCTATAAATAGAGGAGAACCTCGTAAGAAGAGGGGGTCGAAAAACATCTTAACTCAAGAACTATCTTGCTCGTTAAAGATCGACGTGATAGAAACATCGTCAAAAGACCTCGTTACAGACAAGAAGAGTCCACAAAAAGACTTCAAGTCACACAGAGATCCCGTTCGCACTAGAGACCTCGCTACACAATCTCACAAGACTCTACACCACGCTCGCAGAGTCCACCTCGACACAAGATCAATCACGCTACACTTGGGTGATAGAATCTCTTAGAAAATAGGAGATCTCGAATATTGTTAGCTCGAGATCTCGATAACCCGTAGGAGGTCTAAGGTGTAATTCTCAATTTCTTGTTGGCCTCGTCGACTTGTAACCTCGTTGTAGGAGAGATATAAATAAAGAAGCAAGCGTTTGCACTATCAAATATAATAACCTCGTTCCTTGTCTTTTAGGGAGTCGTTATTTCGGGTTTCATCAGGCAAGATCGAAATCCAGCAAATCCGATCAAGTGAAAATGTTGCAGATTTGTTCACAAAATCCTTACAACCCAAGAAGTTTGAAGAACTTGTGTACAAGATCGGAATGCACAGATTTCAAGAAGTACGTTGATTTTCGGGGGAGAATTATACGCGTTGCACTCTTTTTCCCTTCGTTCAAGTTTTTTCCCACTGGGTTTTACCTGACAAGGTTTTTAACGAGACAATACTATGAAAGACTAGAAATCGATGAACGAGTTTGTGCTACTTTGGATTGAGGAGCACGAAAGAGCTCGAGAGGATACTCTCGAGAATGATCGGAGTTCAATTGATTTCAAAGAGTTATAACAGACTCTAGTCAGTTAACTATAGTAAATGCATTAAAATATCTTTTGTAGTAAACGGTTAACCGGATACATGACCGGATACATGACTCAATACTCCCTCCTCAAGGTGGAACTGGGACAAGTCCCAACTTGATCATCAAGAAGTCATGTTGTGTTTTTGCTAAGGCCTTAGTCATAGCATCAGCAAGTTGTAAACCAGTAGGCACATATGCTGTTTGAAGGAATCCATCTTGCACTTTCTCTCTAGTGTAATGACAATCGATCTCAAGGTGTTTTGTCCTCTCATGAAAGCAAGGGTTGGCTGCAATCTGCTATGCCGCTTTGTTATCACAATAGAGAGTAATTGGAAGACTTACATTGATCTTTAAGTCTTGTAAAATGTAGCTAGTCCAGACTAACTCACTCGTTGTAGCTGCCATGCTCCTATACTCTGCTTCAGCTGGTGAGCGAGAAACTGTTTTCTGTTTCTTGGTTTTCCATGATACAAGAGATGTTCCAAGAAAAACACAAAAACCAGTGAGGGGTCTCCTCGTGTCAAGGCAGGAACCCCAATCAGCATCAGAAAATCCAGTGATCTTGAAGGTAGATTCTGAAGCAAAATTCAGACCTTTGTTGAGTGTTCCCTTTAGATACTTCAAGAGATGCAAAGCTGCTTGAAGATGTGGTTCTCTCGGTTGAGAAACAAACTGTGATAAGTGTTGGACTGTATATGAAATATCTGGTCTTGTAAGTGCCAAATATAGCAACCTCCCAATTAGCCTTCTATATTGCTCTGGATTAGCTAATAATGCCCATGTTTCAATAGAAAGTTTTACACCCGTGACCATAGGGCATAGTACTTCCTTAGCATCTTGCATATGTGCATCATGTATGATATCTGAGATGTATTTCTTTTGGCTCAAATATGTACCTGCTTCAGTTCTTAGAATCTCCACACCAAGGAAGTATTTGGCAGCTCCCAAATCCTTGATGGTGAACTTGGCATCCAACTCAGACTTGACTGAGTTCAACTCTTCTTCATTATCTCATGTGAGTAGGATATCATCTACATATACCAGGAGTGTTGTAAATGAGCCGTTTTGTGCTTTTACAAAAAGTGAATAATCATTTGTGGATTGCACATAGCCCAAGCTGAGCAAGAACTTGGTAAGCTCATGATTCCACTGCCTTGATGCTTGCTTGAGGCCATATAAGGACCTTTTTATCTTGCATACTTGTTGTGTGGAGCTAGTGCCATAGCCTTCTGGAGGTTGCATATAGATATCTTCTTCCAAGAATCCATGGAGGAAAGCATTGTTAATGTCGAGTTGACATAAAGGCCACCGTTTACTTGTGGCTAATGAAATAAAGATTATCATAGTTGGGAGCTTAGCAACTGGACTAAATGTATGTTTGTAGTCCTTCCCCAACTTCTGGTTGAATCCCTTGACCACTAGGCGTGCCTTATATTTGTCTATAGTACCATCTGGCTTCACCTTGATTTTATAGACCCATTTGGAGCCTATGGCTTTATGTCTAGCTGGTAATTGAGTCATTTCCCATGTACCATTTGATTCAAGAGCCATTAGCTCTTTCTTCATGGCCTCTTCCCATTGTGGGTGCCCTCTTGCTTGCGAGTAGGTGCTTGGCTCATGTAGAGTTTGAATCTGAGACATGAAGGCTGTATATTGAGCCCCATAGTCGTGTGAAATATTTGCTATAGCAAAAGTCACCACATAGTCTCTAGTCCAAACTGGCATTTGTCATGTTCTGGTTGACCTTCTCAACTCCTGTACAACTGGAATAAGAGGTGGTTGAGCAGAAACATCAGCAACTTCTCTGCTTGGGAAGGCAACGTAAACTGAGCACTATCATCTGCATTGCTAGAGTTTATTATCTCGGTTGGAAACACACCAGTGTTCTGATCTTCTATAATCATGTGCTGCTGTAATTCTGATTTAAAAGGGAATCTGTTTTCAAAGAACTCAACATCTCTACTGTAGAAGACATCTTTAGTGACCAAATCAAACAGCTTGTACCCTTTCTATTGAGCTGGATAACCTAGCAACACACACCTTCTCCCTCTAGGATCAAACTTATCACTCCCTCTTCTTACATCTTTTGCATAGCACAAACAACCCATGACCTTTAAATGATCATAGGATGGTTCCTTGTGGAATAGAACCTCAAATGGTGTTCTCCACTTAGTAGTCACCAATGGCATTCTATTGATTAAATATGTAGTTGTTAGGATGCAATCCCCCCAAAATTCTTTAGGTAAATTAGCATGTGACCTAAGAGCTCTAGCTGTCTCCACTAGGTGTCTATGCTTCCTTTCCACAACACCATTCTGTTGTGGACAATAGGGCATAGTTTTCTGATGTAGAATCCCTTGTTCTGATTGTAACACCCCCTTCCTACCTTGGAGGTATTACCGCCAGTAACCCCGATTAAGACTAAACCGAAGCTACCCAAGGCTTTAAACTGACTGAACAAACTAAAAACAAGGTAAATGAAACCATTCAAAACCTAGCAAAATTAATTTAAAACTTTACAGCGAAAAAGAGAATAAAAGGTCTTATACAAGCCTTAACTTAAAAATAATTAGTAAATAAATAGAACAACCTTCTATTTGAACAAAATCTTCATCCAGTCTTCATTAAGTTCTTATTTCTGAAACTCAGCTTCACTTTGAAGTAGTTCAACCATGATCTTCACTCAAGTATAGCCATTGGAAACCTTTCTTCAACTTCTGGAGCTTCAAACATCTGAATCTGCCTCTTGAATCAATTTCCAAGAAGAACCTGATGTATCGTATACAACGGTGGACACCAGCCGACCATATAAAAGAAAAGAAGATGGACGGGTTAGTCCAATGATAGACTAGCAAGCGGAGAATCTAACTTGGTTCTTATGGTTGTAACTAAACATATTGGCATCCAAATCCGTATAGAGTCGGATTATGATCCAACAGTTAGCAGTCTTATAGAGACTAAGAAGGATACTCGCATAATCAAGAGAGAGAACACCACCGCTTGTGGTTTCTTTTAAGAAGCATAAATAATTGTTGAGAATTCATATTAATCACATTCCCTCCCTGAAACTACCTTAATTCAATAACAATGTCTCAGCGTGAGACAACATCCAAGGTCACCCATAACGGACCTAAATCCAGTTCTACCGCAAAACTGAATAAACAACATGGTCATTATTTCTAACAATTATAACAACCTATCATATTTTATTAATCATACAAGTTTTTGCCAACGCAAATATTAAATGGGATCCAATTCCTCATTTAATAACAATAACACAAGAGAGAATCGTCCACTTGCCTTA
Source organism: Fallopia convolvulus (assembly GCA_964016875.1). NCBI lineage: Eukaryota > Viridiplantae > Streptophyta > Magnoliopsida > Caryophyllales > Polygonaceae > Fallopia > Fallopia convolvulus. The sequence goes on from OZ024732.1 coordinate 11,452,536, forward strand.
TAAGGCGTGCTCGACGTCCTTAGCAATTCCAACAGTAATCTGTATCATCCCTCTGACAAATATAACAAAAGGATTTCTCAGCAACGAGCTCACAAAAACACTTCTTGGTTGTATACTCAAATCCTACAACTTCCTAATCGATAAACGATTTGATTTCCGAATATCGATATATAATAAATCCTTAGTTATCATGCTTCAAGGAGCCATCTTGGCGGAATTATAACTAATTATACGCTTCACTTTTGAAACAATTTTCTAAATAAAAATTGTTCATCAGTAATAGTTCTTAAAGATTACCAAATCTCGGATCAAACGGATTAACAACGAATCCTGAGTAATTATCCGAAGTCCATTACCTGCTAATCGGTAATCAAAACTTGTCTTCGCTATAACGGAAGATCCGGACGTCCGTTTCCCGAGCGGTTTGAACCTGTGGGACCGTATCAACGTCAAGATTATAAAAACCATTAAATTAATTAGCAAAGCGGAACCGAAAGGCCCTTACGATGGCTCCGCAATCAGCCCGCTAATTAATTTCAAGCGTTAATACCTTCACTTGAACCTCTAACTCGTTCGGCTCGATGGTGGCTCGACCCAAGAGCCCGAGGGTGTCTAGGTGATGCCCGGTGGCAGTCCTCTTGGTGGGTGGTGGTTGGAACAAAGGTGGTCGCCGGCGAGGACGCTTGACGAAGCAAGAAGTTGACCGGCGGTGATGGAATTCTTCCACCCGAAACCGTCGTCGTTCCGTCCTGCTCCTCTCCCTGGTTCGGTTTCCTTCTTCAGCAGCATCCCACAAAGATGGAAGAAGGGAAAGGGAAAGAAGAAGGTGAGGTGAGGAGGAGGAAGAAGTGAGGAGCTTGCCGGCGGTGAAGTACTCCCGATCCTCTCGCTCGGTTCCTTCCTATCTTTGTTTTTCAACTTTTGGAGACAACCAAGTAGACTTTGATAAGGCCGAACCACATGCCACTAGATAGAATTCTATCTCCCAGCTTCCTTCCATACTAAGGAAAAGCAAGATATGCTTAAAAAATTCAAAACCCGTCTCGGAACGGGGCTCGCGTTAAAGCGGTAAAATTATGTACATCGGATGGAGAAACTTACTAAATACAAAACGTCCCGTAAATTATGTAGACTAATAAAATCAATTTTCCATGATTTTATCTTGCTACCGTCAATTTTTAAGGCTTCCGTTTCGTATTTTAAATCCTTTCTGGTACATATTTGAAAAGATGGCTTATCCAATAAATATTCTTTTTCCACCGAAAAATCCTAGAATTCACACCGATCCATAAAACCATTTCTTTGTGATTTTAGGATATCACCAAGAATTTTCTTGGATTTAATTTCCAACAAAAATATCGGATTAAGCGTTAAAACAAACCAAAAAGGTAAAAAGGATATCCGAGAAAAATTCAAAAATATCCTCAAAAACAACAGTTATTACACTGATAAAAACTGCTGACATTTAGCATTCACCAATTATGTGCCATTATCAGACCTGATCTTTTTAGGAACAACACCAAACTGATTCTTGACCATGAACACAAAGTTTCTGATAATATCTATAACCTGTGTTTTATCATGGATTAAATAAGTCCAAGTAGCTCGACTCAAATCATCCACAATAGTATAAAAATACTTTTCTCCATGGATACTTGAGACTGAAAATGGTCCCCAAAGATCCATATGTAAGAGATCAAAACAACTACTTGATAAACTGTCACTAGGAGGGAAAGGCAACCTATGAAATTTAGCAAGTTTACAAGTGTCACAAAACTTGTCAACCATGTCTGAACTGTCATAACCCTTTACATACTTCATTCTAGAAAAGGAAACATGCTCTAGCCTATCATGAAGTACATTGGAGTCAACAGAAACTTGGCATGCTTTATTCTGCTCCTTGTCTCTACTCTGCCTTGACTGCACTCTATATAGCCCTCCTATTTTGTTTCCAATAGCCACTGTCTCCTTACTCAAAAGGTCCTGCAAGGTACATTTCCACTCATCAAAACAAGCCAACAAACCTTCTTGAGCAATGATTTTTCCAACAGACAACAAATTGAATTTGAAATCAGGAATGTGAAGAACATCCTTTATCACAAAACATGGTCTCATTTCAACATTCCCAGATTTGGTCACCATTTTTACTGACCCATCTGGCAACTTAACATAGATAGGATTGCTTAATCCTTTCACATCTGTTAAACAATCTATGTGTGGAGTCATATGATCAGTTGCTCCTATGTCAAGTATCCATTCATATTTACTAAGATCTTGACAAACAGAATTAATAAATGAGCTACATGCAAAATTGGCAACTGGTGAGGCCACCATTTTCCCTTTGAACATCTTCAAGAACTCCTGATACATCTCTTGCATGAATGCCGAATCTAACCCTTTCATTGAAGTCTTGTCATCATTATCCAAAGGTGTTGTTTGCTGCACACCATTTGCCATAGCTTGTGCACCAGTTGGTTGGCCTTTACCCTTCCTTTTCCCTTTATACCAATCAGGGTAACCCACTATCTCAAAGCATTCATAAACAATGTGTGCATCCATGTTGCAATTTGTGCAATGCTTCTTCTCATTTGACTGTGAAGCATTCTTTTTCCCTTTCTTTTCTGTACCATATCCCTTTGATCCGCCACTTGACCGATTCTGACCCATAGCTCCAAAGGCCACTAACTCTGGCACTGAGTTAGTTATCTCCTTGGATTTTTCCACTGTCAATAAAAGCTAATAAGCCCTATTGATAGATGGTAAAAGATCCTGAGACAGTATATAACTCTTATTTGCCTCATATTCTGGATTCAGATTCATCAAGATTTGCATCAGCATGTTTTGGTTCTCAAGCTCCTTGACTTTAGCTAGAACTTGACACTGGCACTTAACCAGAATTCCACACACACAACTCGGGATCCCATTCATGAAATTCAGTTCATCCCAGCACTGTTTCAGTTTTGCATAATAAGCTGTTATGCCCAAGCTTCCTTGTGCGGTACGTGCTATTTCTTGCTTCAATTGAAAAATCAATGGAGCAGTACACTGACCATACCTCTCCAGAATTTCTCCCCATAGTTCACCAGCGGAATGCACACAGAGCATGGATCCAGACAATTCAGCAGTCATCGAGTTCAATAACCAACAACAAACCATCCTATCAGCCCTTTCCCACCTAGCTAGATCAACAGGACTTCCTTCGGGTTTCTGAACCGACCCATCTATGAACCCTAACTTCATTTTCGCCCCCAAAGCCATCTTAACTTGATGACTCCAGGCAACAAAATTCGTTCCAATGAACAAAACTGAGGTTAGTGACATACCGGGGTAATATGAGTTGCTCAGATTCAACGGATCCCCTTGATTTTGTCCTGAACTCTGAGCCATCTGTGCGATTTGAGCCAAAATCCTTGCTCCGTCTTCGCCAGTCATTGTTGTTCTCCAGATGTATCTTCACGACCCGCGATTTTGTGGATCTGTTGTGTATGAACTCTCGATCTCTCTTTTCTCGTTTCGATTATGTTAACCTGCGCTCTGATACCAACTAGAAATTGATGAACGAGTTTGTGCTACTTTGGATTGAGGAGCACGAAAGAGCTCGAGAGGATACTCTCGAGAATGATCGGAGTTCAATTGATTTCAAAGAGTTTACAAGCCTTTATAGTGGCTGGTTATAACAAACTCTAGTTAGTTAACTACAGTAAATGCATTAAAATATCTTTTGTAGTAAACGGTTAACCGGATACATGAACGGATACATGACTCAATAGAAAGCGTATAAGATAAGCTGTACTCTTTTTCCCTGTGGTATGGTTTTTATCCCACTGGGTTTTTCCTAGCCAGGTTTTTAACGAGGCAACATATACATAACCCCAAAATGAAGAGATGGATATTCAAGGGGGAGTGTTAAGAGATAATTAATTAAGAGTGAATTATCCATCCATTTGTATTATACTTGCTTTGTATTTGTTAGATTTTGGCCAATACGGCTTGATAGCCATACGACGATGACGGCCCTTACGACCTTTTTCTTTAACTGCATACGACAAGATCAAGCCAACTTTTAGCCTGTAAATAACATGTACAAATCAATGTAATTCAATCAAGCAAGCAACAATAAGCTTTTCTCCCAATTGCACAACATGCTTCAACTTGTCCGGTTGATTATTTGATGCTTTCCTTTCATTCGGACCGATTTCGGTCTAATTTTTTTCCGTCCGGTCTGGATACACACTCAACCTAGCCGAGCCGATCCGGATTTAAACTTCGGAACCGGTTTCTCCGTATTCGGAAACCTTCTCAGCGCTTCTGGAACCCTATATTACTGTCATTCCTCCATAGCTGCCGTACACGAATCTATCGTTCCTGCTTCTAACTTTCCTCCTCCATTCCATTGAAGAAGTTAAAGAGACCGCGAAACTCTGTATTGAAAAGAACCCTAAGCGAAGGTTAAGCTTTGTACTTGTTTGCTCGAGTTAGGGAATTTTAGTCAATGGAAGGCGCAAAAGAGCAGATTCTTGACGTGAGGTCGGTTGTCGAATCCATATCTGCCGAGAACGAAGCGGTTCCTGTTTATGACATTGAGAGTCTTTGCATGCGATGCGGTGAAAATGTATCTCCTCCGTCCCTCTCTCGCTTATCTGTTCTTGGTCTGATTATTTTGGGACGATATTAGTCTTATACAACTCTTCCTTTCCTTGTATTATACAACAGAATGTTAGCTAGTTGTCTTGTTTTGGCATTTTAATCCAAAGGCTTTTTCCCAACACAAAAAATGAATGGGCGAAAGGGAAGCATTTCATGTAAATTCGTGCGGAAAAAGGAGGCTTATTTGAAATGATTGATTTTTCTTGTTTGCAGGGGACAACAAGGTTTCTGCTTACTGTGATCCCTAATTTCAGGAAGGTGTGTATGTATACGTATTGAATCAAAGAGTGTGGAATAATTTATGAATCAATTTAACAGTAGTTCAAAATTAATGGAAAATTGTACAAGTTTCGTCGGAGCTTCTTGATTGATTGAGCACAATACTTCTTCCATTGCATTCTGCCTATTCTTGGATACCATGATTATTAATCTGAATTTTGCAGATTCTACTCTCAGCCTTTGAATGCCCTCATTGTGGTGAAAGGTAATGTTTGTTTTGTTGGACAATATATATGTTTGTAATCGTGTATTTATGTTTGGTAATAATGATATATTTTGAGTGTTTTCCTCCTACAGAAACAATGAAGTGCAATTTGCAGGGGAGATACAACCTCGTGGATGTTTGTACACCTTAAATTTTCAAGCGGGGAATATCAAGGTTCAAGTTACCTCTTTCTTAGTGATGCTTCTTCTCCAATTTGGAAATCACGTAGAAGTGAGAGTTGTAGAGGAATAGCAGTGTTGCCATTAGTCTCATTTTATTATCAATTATAATAGCATATCTAAAATTACCTTTCAGGTCAAGATAAGACGTAGTAGATGTTGTATCCTATACTTGCCCACTTCCAGTGCCCCATAATTAATGGGGACATCTTGTTGTACTCTTAGGAACAACAGTTTCTCCATACCACTTGTCGCTTCGGTTTCTAAAGCTTGGTTTGTCTATTATCCATCTTGATATATAGTGTGGTTGTTAGGTTTGACTGTGAAGTGAACATGGATGATTTATTTGCAACAGATATGGTAGTTGCATACTGGTTAAATGCCTTGTGTTATAATCCTTATGCTGTTGACTTTGCTTTGTACTTTTTGCAAAATGCTTGATGCAATATTGCAATCTCTTTTTTTTTTGCAGATGCTTAACCGACAAGTTGTGAAATCTGAGTCTGCAACTATTAAGGTAATTCTCATAAGTCATAATAATGAAGTCAACAGGCATATAAAAAATGCACATTTGGGCAAATCCTTTAATGTCTTTCTGTGAGAAATCATATTTCCTCCTGTTAATTGACTCTTGATCAGGCCTTGGGTGGAACTTTTAGCTGTGTGTTTCAGTCTTCTTCTGCCCCCCTCTCCCCCTTTTTTTCTTTCTGTTAATAAACTGGTCTATCATATTTACACACTTAAATTTTCTACAATTTTACATTTTGTGACATTTGATAGCCTGTGCATCTGTGAAAAAAGTTGCTATTTATTGCACGAACCTTCATTATCAAAGAATGGAGGTTTGCATGCTATTGCACATGTAAATTAGTTTGAAATTGAGTTTTTATTTTTTTTCGTTTCATGTTTTGAAATGTCTGATGCAGTGTAATCTAATTCACTATCATGTTACTTCTTATGTAAGCTTTAGTCATATAAGCTTGTTTCTATATAAGATCACCAAAACATACACTTCCCATTCATTATTTTTTTCCAATATAACATTTCTAAAGATTTTGAGATCAAAGTGTTGCAATTACAAACTTAGTGATGTTTGCAGATCCCTGAGTTGGATTTTGAGATACCTCCAGAGGCTCAGCGTGGTAGTCTATCAACTGTAAGTAGTAATACTTCTCCTGTGTGTATATAGACCTGTTCAAGTATCTTGTTTTACATTTAAACTTTTCATATATTAACTTTTCTTAAACGACAAATATATATGGTCTAAGAGGCAACAATATATGAGAAATATAGGGTCTCGGATAGGTGTATATGAACTCCTCCTATTCACCTATGATATTTGTTGTATCTCATACTTTTATTGAAAATTAAATGCCTTAAAATTTGTTAAACAATTAAAGTCAATGTTGTTTAGGCCTTCTCTTTTGTACTGATGTCTTTTTTACCATTTACCATTTATTTGTTTCGTGGATCAATATACAAGGTGCTATGTTAGAACCCTAAAACTGAAAATTAAGAGATAGAAATCTGAAAAGCAAGAATCTTGCTCATCAGCCAATTTTGAGGAATCCTCACTTGTAATTCAATTCATTCATCCAGTCTGAACAATTACAATCTGATCTCCTCCTTTTATAATAGAGAAATGAAATAACTAACTCCTAAAAATAAATAATAATAAATCAGGTAATGGGAAACATAATGGAGAAAGTGGGAAAGTGCCTGAAAACTAGGAAGTGGGAGGACAGGAAATCAGGTAAAGTAACTAGAAAAATAAAGATAATAATCATAATTTATAGAAATGATTTCTGGATTTGTATCATGCTATCTGTGGATTATAAGTTTCTGTTCATGTTATGTATATGTCTAATGGTTTGCTTCGATTGTATTTGTGCAAATATTGTCTTATTGTTGGCTCCAATGGTATATCATGCAAATTGCTTTTGACTGTGGTCCTTTTCCCTTTCACTTGGAATCTAACCTGCGATTACTACTTGCTTATGACGTAATTGCTTTCAAGTGTATATTGGCTTGTTGTATACACACTGCGCTTTGTACAAATACTATGGAGTGTCCTTGATGCCCTTTGATGTTTATTAATTGGATTTAAATCTCAGATGTTAGTTGTAGTGTTCGTTGTGATGCATACGAGTTTCTCACATGGTAATCTCTGTTTTAAACTTTTAGGTAGAAGGAATATTGACACGAGCAGCAGATGAATTGCAAGCTCTTCAAGAAGAACGACGGGTAGGGTGGTTGGACTTTATAATTTGACTCCTAAATTGTCATTAGATGCTTTTTCATATATTGGTGTTTACAGAAAGTGGATCCTCAAACTGCTGAAGCGATAGACCAGTTTATTTCAAAATTGAGGGCTTGTGTCACAACAGAATCATCTTTTACTGTTATCCTGGATGATCCTGCTGGCAACAGCTTCATTGAAAACCCGTAAGATACTAAATTTTTATGAAATAGAAAAACACCCTTTTCTGCAACAGTTATTTAAAGTTGATTTGCAGGTTTGCTCCAGCTGCTGATCCATCACTAACTATTAAGTACTATGAACGAACTCCTGAACAACAAGCTGCACTGGGTTATTTAGCTGATTCAAGACAATCTGCTGAAGAACCCTCAGTGGGAGCAGTCAGCAATTCTGCTGTTGAACGTAGGGAACCCCATGGATCAATTGGAGCTAGAGCTGGGCATAGGGCCATTGCTCAATCGAATAGTGCAGAGATGGCTGAAGCTTTGTTTCGTTATTCAGCTCCAGAAGAGGTGATGCATTTCTTTTTTAAGAGAACTGATGCAGAGGATGTGATATCTAAGTTTGTCCTTATGCTGTTTATTCCATTTAACAGGTGATGACTTTTCCATCTACATGTGGAGCTTGTGCTACCAAGTGTGAAACCCGTATGTATGTCACGAGTATCCTTTTAATCAGCCTTTTCTCCTTGATTGAAGACTATATTTATTTGGCTACATTTAATGTCTTTCCTTTATATTTGTACATCCATTCCATGTCTTTTATGAGGTTTAAGGGTGTTAGCAGAGAACTGTTTAGCAGATGGATATGTCCACAAATGTTTTAATTTCTGCAAAATGGTTTTTGGTTTTCTTGATTGTGGTATTGGCTTGAATTTGTAAATACGAAAGTATGGAAAAAAGTTGCTGGTTAAGATATACCTTATGATTTATAATTTCACATTTCAACTGAACAAATTTGTTTATCAACACTACAAAAGATGCTTTTTATTTGGAAACGCTATTGTGTGATATATCTATACACTTTTTTTTGGTACAAATATTAGAATGTTAAAAATATTTTGGGTATGGTTATGCAGAAACCTGTTAAAGATGACACATCTATAACATTTTTTTCCCATATTGTATAGTCTACATTTTGCTGTATCCTTGTTCGTCTTGACAATATTTAGGAATTCCGTACTTTAGAGAAGTAATTGTTATGGCTTCAACATGTGATGCTTGTGGGTACCGTAATTCTGAGGTATATTTGATCTTTTCCTTCTAGTATGTTTGTGGCTTCTTCTTTTCTTTTCTTTTTTTTCTTGGGCCAAGAAAATAATGTCTTCTTATTTCTAACCTTGCAGCTGAAGCCAGGAGGTAGCATTTCTGATAAAGGAAAGAGAGTTACACTTCAAGTGAAAAACATCAAAGATTTGAGCCGTGATGTCATCAAGGTTTGCCCTTTTTCTTTTCAGAGTACACTACATCTGTTATAAATGTAGGATTCCTTGCTGATACTCCATCCCTCTTGGTCTTTTATTCGCTTAATTCTTTGTGTTGAGGGGGGGGGGGGGGGGCGGGCATCAAAAGAATTGAATTACTTGAATTTTAAAGAATAGAAATTTTAGCTAATGAGAATATTTCAATCGTTTTTGATTCCATGTATCGATTATTTTTACTTTTATTTCCTCATCTCTTGTACTAGTTCTATTCCTATGTGAACTATGGACTATGATCTAATGGACATTTGTTAAAAGTCTGACAGTGCTGGTGTAACGATCCCCGAACTTGACTTGGAGTTGGCAAGTGGCACTTTGGGGGGAATTGTCACAACCGTTGAAGGTTTGGTCACAAAGATTTGTGAAAGTGAGTATTACTTTTATCCCGCTTATATTTGCTCTCATACTAGAAGATTATATTAGGTCATCAATTAATAAACTTGTAGATATGTCTGTAAAGTTTTGGATTTCTCTAGCTCAAATAGGAGTTTTTAGGGCTTGAAGGATACAATTGAATACATGAATGGAATCTGAGTCATTCCTCTCTTCTGTTGCTCTGTAACTGAAAGGGATTTTGTTTAATGTGATATTTCTATTGTAATCTTGTTATCATAGCTCTACGTTAGAATACCTCGTTCATGATATGAGTTGGATGCAACCTCTGGTAATTCTTTTATAATTTTCATGATGCAGGCCTCGAGAGAGTACATGGTTTTACTTTTGGAGATAGCCTTGACGAGTCAAGCAAAAACAAATGGAAAGATTTCAGATCCAGGCTAAGCAAGGTACTACACAACTCGTTTTTGTCCCGTAATTAAACTATTACGCCGTGTTTCCTGTCCAACTAAAAGAAATTGCGGCTGCGTCTTATTGTTATGTGTAATATTAATGAATGACACTTCTGCCTGCAGATTCTAAGTTCAGAAGAGCCATGGACGCTGACACTTGATGATCCTCTTGCCAACTCATTCATTGCACCAGTGACTGACAACGTCAAGGATGATCATCAGCTAACCTGTGAGCCTTCTGTTACTCTCTGTTTCTTTTACAGCCAATTTTAATAATCTATAATCCAGTTACTCAGAAAGCTTCTATCTGTCACTTTTTTCCCCAGTTGAGGAGTATGAGAGAACATGGGAGCAGAACGAGGAGTACGGATTGAACGATATGGACACGTCATCAGCTGATGCAGCATATGCCACAAATTGAATGATGACCTCCATACCACATCTAATTTAATTCTGCTGGTTCGTTGTGCGGAGATGTTGAACTATTTGTTATACACCAGCTTTTGATCGGATGCTGCAGTATTTATATTGACTTGCTGCTACTTATGTTGTAACTAATAATGTAAGTCGTATTCATGCCGAGTGTTTTTGTTTTCATAAACATATATATCCGAAGCACAAATAATACATGTTTTGTTTACTTGAAAGATTCCTCATTTCTATTTACTCAATAATCCCATGTAAACGAGTTGCGGAACTCTTGCTCACTCAACAACAATCCAACACAAATTTTACGGGTGATAGAATCAATAGTTTTTAAATTGCTAATACTACTTAGAAAGCATGAATTGACATGTGTAGTTTATCTGATATTCATAAGAGATATAACATGGCAAGTGTAAATACATGAGAAAGTTGGCTATATGTTTACTCGACCCTAAAGGCCTTAGGGATAATATTATTGGTTTTTTCTATCCTATGCCGTTACGACATAGGTTAAGAGTACTAGTTATAGAAACTAAAACCCTAAATGAAAATTAATAAACCCTATAAAAATAATGAAAATAACCCCAAATAATAAAACTCAACAAATTATTTCCATTTTAAGATTCTTAACCTATGCCCCAATGAAAATTAATAAACCCTATAAAAATAATGAAAATAACCCCAAATAATAAAACTCAACAAATTATTTCCATTTTAAGATTCTTAACCTATGCCCTTGGGGCATAGGTTGGAAAAATCGTAATACTATAAGGAAAATTCCGGTACTTTTGAGTTTTTAGTTTTTTTTGGATAGTGTAAGAAAAAAACATATTTCAAGTTATACCCCAAATTCTTACAAAAGTTTGGCTCATGCCTTTAGTTGTGAATTTTTGTTAGTTTATAACAAAATTTTTGTTAGGGATAATATAATAAGGGAAATTTTGGTACTCTTGAGTTTTTAGTTTTTTCAGATGATGTAAAAAAAAACATATTTCGAGTGATACCCCAAATTCTTATAGTTCGGCTTGTGCCTTTAGTTGTGAATTTTTGTTAGTTTCTAACTAAATTAGTATATTTTCTAATACAATTTTTTTTGTATTTGATTAAATTAAAACAAAATTATAATTTAATAAAAATTAAAAATAAATTATATGAAAATATCAAATTAAAAATATTATATTATATATATGTCAAGTAGATTTTATGTTGTATGATTTAAATTTTTTAAGTTAAAACCAAAAACATAATAATATTTATATTAATATAAATATATTAAATAATTAAATTATGTCATGTAGATTTTATGTAGTAATTTTGACAATTTTTAAAAAATTAATAGAACTTTCGTCCAATAAATTAAATTATTTAATAAAAACTTGTGAAGTACAAGAATTTAAATTTGTCAAAATATATAAACGTATATGTAGATATTTAATTTACTATTAGAATAATGATTTATATATTATTTTACTATTATTCAAGAAATAAAAATTCATTTATTATGTCAATATATTTATGAAAAGTTTGAAATGATATGCTAAAATTGTCACAAATTAGTACATAAAATTTACTTGAAAAATTAAAATTTTAATATATTTATTTTAATATGATAAAGAAATATATTAGGTTTTAATTTGATTAATTAAAAATGAAATAACATAAAATCTACTAGATAAAGTTTAATTATATAATATATTTATACTAATATATGTATGGGGGATATGTTTTAAATTTATCTTAAAATAATTGTTATTAGAAAATAAACTAATTTAGTTATAAAATAACGAAAATTCACAAGCAAGGGCACAAGACGAACTTTTACAAGAGTTCGAGGGACCACCTAGAATAATTTTTTTCAAGACACCATCCGAAAAAGTCAAAAACTCGAGGGTACCAATTGAAATTTCCCTAATAATAATAAACCCAAAGAATCGGTATAGTGTGTAGCTAGACTTGACAAATAGGTCGAGTTTAGATAGGGTCATGTCAGGTCGTTATAGGAATAAATCTCCCCCATTCGCAAAAAAAAATAGCCTCATATTAGACTTACATTAAACATGAGAAAAACGACATGAGTTTACGTGTCTTTAAGAAAAAATGGACATTGGGGGCACTTGCAAAATGTACATGGGTCCGTTCGGCGGCCTTTATTTTGACCTTATACACCTTTATTCAAGCTTATGGTAAAAAAAAAAATTCATTATCATTTGTTTGGTAGTGGGAGTTGATGATTATTATTGTAGCTTATGGGAGTTGATGGTAGTTTATATTTCACCCAAAATTTAGTCTACCCCTCCTAGCTTTATGAAATTTATTTCCTTCGATTGCCCTTCACTAATTTAATTTTGGAAAATTTAAAAATTAATATTCTCTTTATACATTTATAAATATATCCTTTTTGGTAATTTTACATCTATCTTTTATAAAATCAGTCTCGATCAATTTAGTCTACCGAACACCTACATAATTTTTCACAAAAATAAATTAATAATTTCAACTCCTAAAATTAACTTGTAAAATTAGCATCAACCATTAAATCAGTATCAACATCAACTCGTATCAGGTTTGAAGCGCCAAACAGACCCATGAACTCTGCCCTAGCTATGCATCAACTCATATGCATGCACGAAACAAAGATCTAAATTTTTGGTAGGCTTGATTTATCTTGTAAGCTAGATTTACCTTAATTTTCACATATTTAATGTTAAACTATTGAATTTACCTTTTTTCATTTTATTCAATATTAAATGTATCTTGATAGATTGAATTTATCTAGCCTTTTTGGCTTCCTCGATAGGCGTTGTCACTTCCACTCCGTTGGTCGTCTTTCTTGCGTCACTACTAGTAACTCTCTTTCACTGCTTCACCGCCAATCTTCCTCACTCCAATCGCGCCCTTCACTGCTTCACCGCCACTCCTTTAGTCTTTTTCACTTTGGTCGCCTCCTCATCTTAGTGTCACTGTCGATCATTATTTCTCTTCTTGTTGAACGATTTTAGTTGTTAATTAGTTCAAGATTTTACGGATGGCGGCGGGTGATGGGTGGGTCGAGTGGGCCTTTCCCCATTGGGCCGAGTGTTGGGCTATTACAAAGAGGCTCATCAAAAGTGTAAACGAATAGGAATAAAGAGAAGGGTGAGGAAAAGAGTTAATCCGACCGATTGGATTTTCATGCCCATCACTCGAGCCTGTTTCTTTCTCGTCAATGTGTTGGCTTTTGTATTTTTTATTAATTTTAAAAAAAATTGTATAACGAATTATAACGATAAATTCGTATAGACTATATGACCTGAAACTTGTATAAGAAATCTCTACAAAATGATATTAGCATGCTCGTTAGTAAATTTATACTTTTTATAAATTTACAAAATATTTTTTTATAAGGATAATGAAAATGATGATTTTAGTCATGAGCATTTGACTAATAAATTATTAATGAAATAATAATTTATATTAAACCTTGAAAATTATTATAATGAGATAATAATGTGGGAAAACTCTTAGAATAAGAAATAAATTGATTATATTTTATAGGGAAATTCCGCATGTTGACTACGAGATTTCGCAAATTCCGCGTGGTACACAACATTTTCTGACATTCCGCATAGTGTTGAGAGGGTTTCTTGACAACAAATAAATTTATATCAAGACCCCGCTGAGTATAGGGGAGTCAGGATCGTTCCACGAGAAGCACGGTTGTTTGTCTATCAAACTACTAAGAAAAATAAAACAAAGCAAAACAACACAACACACTCACGACCAACCTCGTTAACGACTTTGTCAGGGTCGTTAATGAACCTGAATAAACTACTAAAACACACACTAACGACCTAAGCATATGTTTGGTACCGAGGCAACGAACTCAGTAACGAATATAACCGAAGAAATTCAAATAAGAACAAAAATCTAGGACAAGGGTCACCACAACATAGCCATGCATATAAACTTGTAAGAAGATAAAGATCATGCCTTTAAATAGATAAATTCATCAACTTTCGTGAGTCGCATACTTAGTAATACTTATCTCTTATGTAAAACACTCTTATACCCTATGACGTATACTTAGTAATACTTATCTCTTATGTAAAAAGATAATTCACATATAGAAATTATCCATATAAGCACAAAGCGGAATTAACAACCATAAAAGGTTGCACACACATAGTTCTATGTCGTTACTATTCATACTAAAACATCTATTACTCAAACTTCTATTACAACTCATATGTCTATTATGCAAAATGAGGAGGAGAAGGTTGCATTGAGCTTCAGTCGGCCGACCTGTATAAATGTGACCTCTAAAAGAGACACACGCCAGTAAGAACTAGCTGAGCCTAAAAACTTATTTTGCGATTTACGTGAGTCGCATACTCAGTGAATATAAACCATCATCAATTATTTAACACAGAGTCAAATATTTAGTACATGTACATATACATACATATTATACATATGTCATATAGGAATTTACTATGCAAATGCAAATGTATCCGATCTATTATTCTGTGAATTGTTCAAGCCTGAATCTGCCCCGGGTCCATTACCGACTCTTTTCCATTACCAACCTTTTCTTTTTTTTCTTTTCCATTATCGACTTTTAGGCATCTTAGGCCTCATTTGCTCATATACCATCTCTTAGGCATCTTAGGCCTCATGTATGACTCGTAGGTCTCTTTTGTATACAAATTCAGGGCAAGACAGTCACATGTCTTTTTAATCTCATTGCAATATGCTATGCAATTAAATGCATCATGTAACCATATATCATATGCCATTTGTTAACATACTTTCTGTGCAAACAACTCTGGAAATATCAGAGCTATCACATCTATCCATATAACTCATATAGCACATATATCCATATAGCTTATATAACACATATATCCATACATCTCATATAGCACATATATCCATATAGCATATATAACACATCTATTCATATAACACATAGGGTTGAATCTCCGGTCTATACTCACCTGTTTAAGGCAGATACTATATTTCTCCCTCTTGACTCAGACCACGGTCTATTACTTGGGCTCCTATATGTAACCTAATGCAAATTAGGCTATTTACTCTTACAAACTCTAATCCCAAATGCAATGAAAGGCCAGAATGCATTATAATTCCTTGTGCAAAATTCCAAATCCATTCAAACTTGACAACAATAAACTATATATATAGAAGAACATCTTTGTAGTTCAAACCTTTCTGAAAAACTCTATCAAAGGGCTCCCTAATATCCTTACAAAACGAAACCCTAAAAATACACTGAAATCTTTTACCGAATATAAATCTGATATCGAAAACACCCTCTGAGAACTATAAATTGACCGATTTTCGAATCAAAAGCAATTGTAGAACTAGATTTGGAAAAATTAGGAAAATTCAGATAAGCCATTAACTAATTAAAACTTACCAAAACACGCTTGTACTTAAAGATTAAAACCCGATAGAAGAAATCTTGTACCAGATGCAACAAAAACAACAAAATTTATCAGCTTCCTCTTCTCGTGTTGGTCTCTTTCGAACCTCCCCTCTTTGTTTTTATTTTCACTCTTGTTCTTATCTTCTTCATTTGCTTAAAGAGAAAGATTACATGTCATTCGTATAAATCAAAGCAAAGTCGGCTAAACTTTTTCCAAACTCCCACTTTTTACCCTGAAATCTCGTTTACTACAAACTTTACCCTGAATTAATTATTAATTAACTTTTACTTAAAAACTTTTTAAAATAAAATAAACTTAATTTGAAAGTAAATATTAATTTTAAAAATTCACTATATGTCATGCCAATATGTTATGCATATGCTATTAATACTATACGAATGCACAATGATGTATGCACTTTGGTCGGGGATGTTACAAAGAAGGCACATTAGGAAAGGCTATGTCGAGTTCTGGCTGAGTCAACTCGATATGTGCAGCCACAGTTGGGTCATTAGCGTTTTGGTCAAGGCTGAATTCCACGCGTTCCTCTCCAATATCAAAAGTGAGGAGTCCTTTCCTCACATCGACCTTGGCACCTGTCGTAGCTAGGAATGATCTGCCTAGGATAATGGGGACATGAAGGTCTTCAGGCATATCGAGGACGATGAAATCATTTGGGATAAAGAATTTCCCAACTTGAATGGGATAGTCGTCCACGACTCTTGTGGCCTTTACGCTTGATCCGTCTTCCATGTAAAGGTTCATGTCTACAGGTTCCAATGGTCCCATGTTGGCTTTCGACCAGATTGAAAGGGGAAGTAAACTAGCACTGGCTCCCAGATCACATAGAGATTTGAATTTGTGGTTGCCTATGCCAATTGTTATGGCAAACCTCCCGGGATCTCCTAGCTTTTCTGGTAGAGCAATAGATCGGACCTCGTCTTGCAGCTCTGTGATGGATCTTAACCTGCTAAGAATATCTTTCAAAAATTTCGTGTAAGCAGGCATTTCGCTTAGGGCCTCAGTGAATGGGATGGAAATATTAATGCCCTGGAGAATCTTTACGAAACGCTTGAACTTACTTTCAGTAGAGTCCTTTGATTTCTTAATAGGAAAAGGAAGAGATTTAACCATTCTCGGAACCAAGTCAGGCTCGAGAGGTGAAGTTACCGAGTCGACACTAGGGTCGTTAGGTTCTCTCGGCGGTTCGTTATCGACCCTGGTGGGGTCGTTCACGAGCTTGGGATTGAGAGGAGGGCTCGGATCAGAAAACTTACCTGGGTTAGGGTCGTTAACGACCCTGGGAGCGTCGTCACCATGGTGTGCCGGTTCGGTACTTTCTCTCACTGGGTCGTTACCGAGCTGAACCGTGGCGTCCTCTTTAGTCTTGTCCTTAGCTTGGACATGCTCCGGAAGTGTCTTTCCGCTCCTAAGGTGTACCGCTGCTATTTTTCCCCTAGGGTTCTCCTCGGGACGGCCCGGGAGTTGCCCTTGTGGTCTTGGAATCTGTGCAACAAGGTTCCCTAGTTGGGAGTCGACATTCTTTTTCCATACATCAAACTCTCCCCATCTTTTGTTTTGATTGTTAAGGTTGGCTTGGATTCCGCTAATGCCTTCATGTAACCCTTGTACCCATGATGGTGGCTCTTGATAGTCTGGAGGTCGATACGGTGCAGGTCTTCTATCCGGTGGGGGTGCTGCATAGTTGGCATTCGGATTTTGGTTGCCCCATGCTTGATAATTGTTTGACCTGTCAAAATTACTAGGTTGGTTTCTGTATGGGCCTCTCATATAGTTCACTTCAGCGTATGTCTCATCGGCTCTCACCTGCTCTATGTTAGTGCAAGCAGAAGTACTATGGGCAGAAGAACCACACTCTTGACAAGATTGAGAGGATTTCAGAAAACTTACCTGCTTCTTCAGGCGGTTGACCTCGTCTTGGTCTGATCTGGTTTAGGTAAGTATCTAATGCGTTCCCCGACTGGAGAAGTAATTTTTGGAGGAGAAACTATGCGTTTTTGGGATTTGCGTGCTCCTTGGTTAGATCCTCTAAGGGGTCCAAACTGTTTGGACTTGAGTCGGCTGAAAAAAGACATCCAGCCGTGGCAAGAACGTCGTTCTACGGAATATATGACTCACGCTCCTTTAGGGTCCTTAAATTCTGTGGGTGGCGTAGCTACCGTGATCAATGCAGTCAATTATGTCTCTCCTCGAAGTTGGTTAGCGACTTTTCATTTTGTTCTAGGCTTCTTCCTATTCGTAGGTCATTTGTGGCACGCGGGGAGGGCTCGTGCGGCTGCAACAGGATTTGAAAAGGGAATTGATCGTGATTTTGAACCTGTTCTTTCGATGAACCCTCTTAATTGAGACAAGAGATCCACTGCTTAAAGTGAAAGTAGATACTTTTTTTGATTCCATCATACATATTGGGATTCATTGGGTCATACTTAAAGATTAGTCCCGTTTTTGTTTATTGAATCGCATTTTTTTTAACTCTTATTCATATATCATTATCATAATATTATATATCTCATAATAATATGTATCTTTTAAAATTTTACTAGATAACATAACTCAAAAAAAAATTCGTTCTTTTCTGGCTCAGCTCGAGGTCAACATCTTCCTTGTTAGGCACGTAGAGACGCCTCTGGGGCTGGGGAAATTGCTGGGTACCATACATGGCATTATAGTTAGGCAACTTGTCCAACAATTCCCATGCAGTTGTGGGCTCCATCTCTATAAAATCGCATGTTGTATGCGTGTTGAGGCGGTTCTTCGTCTCTGCATTGATACCCTGGAAAAAGATTTCTTGAAGCACATATAAGAGTTGCCCATGAGTGGGGCACTGTCGAAGCATCTCCTTAAATTTTTCCCATGTTTCAAAGAAAGTCTCATTAGGCAGCTGGTAATAGGATGTGATACGTTTTCTCAACTCCGTCGTCTTGGCAGGAGGGAAAAACTTTGTAAGAAATTGATCACACAAGTTCTTCCAAGTCCTGATAGACTTAGGAGGTAAGCTCCCCAACCAGCTCAGGGCCTTTCCAGTAAGAGACCACCTGAAAGCTTTTAACAGAACATATTCAAATGAGACACCTTCAGCAGCTATGGTGTCACATAAATCAAGAAAATCCTAATATGTTCCATAAGGCACTCAGTAGGTTTCCCTTCAAACTGAGCCCGTTTGATCAAGGATATAAATTGAGACTTAATCTCAAATGGTTTCTCTATCTCCGGAAGCACAATTGGGGACTCTGGCACCCTCAGTTCCGGATGCATATATTCTTTGGCATTCCTTGGATAGGGATTAAGCTCTTCCTGTAGACGAGCACTGTTGACTCGTTGACGCTCAGCCTCGGCAGAAACGGCTTCTTTTTCGGTCTTTAAAGCCTCCATCTGCCTCTGTAGTTCGGCCATATGACGAGTCATCTCCTCGGGCGTAGCCATAGCTCGGTTCTTTCGGCGTCTACGGTGCAGGGAACTGATGTGAGCCTCGCTCGGCAAGGGGCGGATCTATGCTCGAAACGTCCGGATCTTCTCCGACACAAGTAACGGGATAAATACGAGACCACAAAAGTGGACTCGCGACCTCTAGTGCTCGTCGGAACGAGGGTGGGGCGAGGGAAAAGACTAGAACGTCGGTCAAAGGACTCGACAAAGTAACCGGATGCTAGGCCCAACATCCAAGCCCATAATACTAATTTTAGTAACTGCTAAAAATAGAAAGTTGCAATCTAACCCTAATGGCCTAATGGGCCTTATGATAGCTTAATGGGCCGGTCTCTTAAGCATAAGAGAACACACGCCCAAAATAGTAAAGACGGAATGTAAATGACGGAAATAGAAATAATAATATAAATAATACATAAATGATACTAAGTCCTAATCCAAGGGGGTCTCCAAGGTCTAGGACGTCTCGGGTCCGTCGGAGCTTGGTCCGAGCTGGGGCAGGGACGCATCAGGAACGTTCTAGTTCTGAATAATAACTGGCGTTGTCAAATTTGAGCCTTCGACGCCCAACTGGCATACGCTGAGAAAACAGACAAAGAAAACAAAAATTAAGAACAAAAATGGGGTCGGGCTATTCCCAGACCCACAGATAAACAAACAAAGACTGTTTCTTCCCCGACAACGGCGCCAATTTGTTGAGAGGGTTTCTTGACAACAAATAAATTTATATCAAGACCCCGCTGAGTATAGGGGAGTCAGGATCGTTCCACGGGAAGCACGGTTGTTTTTCTATCAAACTACTAAGAAAAATAAAACAAAGCAAAACAATACAACACACTCACGACCAACCTCGTTAACGACTTTGTTAGGTTCGTTAACGAACCTGGATAAACTACTAAAACACACACTAACGACCTAAGCATGGGTTCGGTACCGAGGCAACGAACTCAGTAACGAATATAACAGAAGAAATTCAAATAAGAACAAAAATCTAGGACAAGGGTCACCACAACATAGCCATAAATATAAACTTGTAAGAAGATAAAGATCATGCCTTTAAATAGATAAATTCATCAACTTTCGTTGATTATCAAGCAAATCAATCTTCTCTCATAAATTAATTCACTCAATCACTTGTTTTGGATCCAAAGCTTGAAACTTTCGCAATCGAACAATATCAACCTTCAAGTCTATAACTTTCTCTTTCAATCAAGTTAAAAACTCAAATTACACCGATTCTCATCTAGGCATTAACACAACAAACAATCTAAGAATAGATAGAAGGCATTCAACACATCATCTTACTCATAAAACCATGCATAACTATGCCGGGTTTAACCCCGACCCTAGATAGGAAAACTACTCACTACTCATAACTATAAAGCAAACAATTTCAATATTACTAAGAAAATATCGTCTTACAGACTTCAGAAGAAACCCGAAAACAACAAGAACACAAAATCAAAAACTCGATTAACGACCTTAGCTTCACTCTCGTTCCACCTCGGCTCGTCCTCTCCTCCGACTCGACTCTCTCTCTCGGCTTTTCCAATCCGTTTTCTACTCGAACACCCCCTTTAGGCTAGAAAAGAAGGGTATTTATACTAATAAGGCTATCTAATAAAAAAGGCTAGAAGATAAAAACTTTCCTAAAAGATAGAAACTAACTCTAAAAAGATAGAAATAAAACCTAGAAAGATAACAAGACCTAAAATATAAAATATAATAACCCTAAAACTCATTAAAAACCCTACTGACACGGAATAAATTTCCGCACAGGGTCGGTAAACATCACAACTAACTCTCGAAAAACTCTATCTCTAAGCCTCGTTAACGACCCTTCACAGCCTCGTTAACGATCCTGGATTTGGCTTTCTTCAACACTTCAACTCCAAAAATCTTGACTTCGACTCCTTTATCTCGTATTCTTCCGTCCTCCACCATAACACTCCAATCAGCTCCAAAAAGCACCATTTCCTTGCTAAAACCTACAAAAAGACACAAAATGGAGTAGCTTCCATACTTCTCACAAAATATGCAAACTTATCCAAAAACACACAAAACTAACTCTAAAACTACTAAAACTAAACCTAACAAACTAAGAAAACACCCTAAAAACTTTACCAAAAACACGAACATCACATAGTAACCTCGAGGTCTTACAAATTCCGTGTGGTAACCTTGTAGTATTATATAATGTAAAAAGTAATTGTAAAGTAGCCCAAAATTTTACTTAATTACATAAAACTCTCATATATTTAGGTATTCATAAAAACATACCTAATCTATCTTTTTAGAAAAATCACTTAATTTTATTTCTTTTAGAAAAATTGTAAGAATATGTCAAGTTTACAAATAATTAATTACACTACGTATTATTAATTTTTAAAAACTGCCCCATTTTTATTTTTATAAAAAAATCAACCCTTTCAAATTTCTATAACCATTTTTTAATTATTGAAAGCCCATGCAATTTTGAAAAAAAATCCACCATTTTTTTTTATTTCTTCAAAAAAATTTAAATTTTTATTATTAAAAAGGTAACATTTTAGAGGAGAATTTTTTTTTATAAATGGGTGTATCTTTACAAAAATTTTGCTTTTAAAAAATATTATAAAATTAGATTTTAAAAAAGGGAAATTCCTTTTGGTGCCCCTAAGTTTTTGCCTTTTCCTTTTGGTGTCAAAGAAAAAACTTATTCCTTTTGGTACCCTTGAGGTTTTAGATTTTCCCATTGACGCCCTTCTCCGGTTCAAATTAGTTAAAATCAAGCTCACCATTATGTTCCTCACCCTTAAATTAGTAGAATTGGACTATTAAAACATCAAAATTCATAACCTAACCATCCCAATTTGAATTTGTAAACTATTTTGTAAACAACCCCTTAAAGTAGTTGATTGTTTAAAAATTCAAATAGATGTAGCTTGGTTATGAATTTAAGTGTTTTAAGATTTTAATCCTACTAATTTAAGTGTGATGAACATAATGGTAAACTTGAAATTAACTAATTTGAACCGGAGAGGAGCGTCAACGGGAAACGCCAAAACCTCAAGGGTACCAAGAGGAATAAGTTTTTTTCTTGGGCACCAAAAAGAAAAGGCAAAACCTTAAGGGCACCAAAAGTAATTTTTCTAATAGTTTATAAAATTATTTGGTTTTCTAAAGTTATTTGTAAATTTGACATATTTTTATAAAATTATTTGGTTTTCTAAAGATTATGTAATTTTTATGAATACTTGAATATATGAGGGTTTTATGTAATTAAGTAAAATTTTGGGCTAATTTTCAATTACTTTTTACATTATATAATACTACAAGGTTACCACATGGAATTTGTAAGACCTCGAGGTTACCATGCGGAATTTCAGAAAATGTTGTGTACCACGCGGAATTTGCGAAACCTCGTGGTCACCACGCGGAATTTCCCTATTTTATATCATCTATTTTTAAGTGAAACCCGAGCTCGAGTTAAGTCAAGTGCACAAGTCACTTTTCACTCGAGAACGGAGGAAATACACCTCCGAAAAGATAAACGACCACAAAATCAAGGCAAATGGACGATTCTCCTGTGTACTCCATTAAACGTGCATCTTTACACCTGTTTAATATCCATATGTGTGTTGGGAATAAATTTTTTGCAAAATAAACGAGATTTTATTGCTTAGAAATAATGACATATTGTTATTATTATTCGTAGTGCACTAAAACTGAACATAGGTCTGATGATTGTGGCCTTAATATCCATATGTGTGTTGGGAATAAATTTTTTGCAAAAGTAATTTTCCAGAGATGCGGGTTTTGACCCCCTCTACATCTCTTTATAACTTGTATTGGGAGGTAGGTTTCACCCTTAGCTGACTCCAGATATTGGGTCATGATCTGTATTCGCTCCTCCTTTGAGGGGGGATACTACACTCTAGCTAAGTGCTAGAACTTCATTCTTTTAACTGGACCGAACTTCGTAGCCACTAAATTAAAAATTGTCAACTGAATGTAATGTTTTGAAACATGAGAAAGATATGTGCCTAGTGCACATGAATGGATTAAGTACAACTTGCCCCCGACTTTTGAAAGATTGTCATTCCAACTCGAATGCTTATTCGGACTCCAAATTTGATGAGGTTGGGTGGAATCCTATTAGTCACTGAACACTTTTCAAAACTAATGTGAACTAATAATGTTACCAACAATATTCTTTCGTCCAAAGGAACCACATTCCTGTTGTAACTTTTTTCCTTCAAGAATTCTATATTTTTTCTCTTCAAGTGATATATTATTTCGTTCTTGTTAAACCACATTCATAAACTATCTCAGCACCTTAAGAATATATCTAAAGAAAACTTTGTATTTCTTTCTTTCCTATGGAATCACACTTTTGTGATATTCCACCTACCTTGGAAGACGGTAATTGTCGTCATTCTAACGGAATTACATTCTCGTGATACCCCACCTACTTTGATTAATCATATCCCTTTTATGGAATTATTAACTGTTGGATTATCGGCCGACTATGATTTAGAGTTCGATGCCAACTTGTTAATTACGCCTGTGGGGACCGTCCATTCCCACTCGCGTAGTCTTCTTAGACTAGCTCGTTCACCTTTATTTTTCCTCTGTATTTTTGCCTGGTATTTCGTTCCCTTTTGCAAAAACATCAGATATAAGAGAAGTGTTATTTAGGGACCAAAGATGAAGGATAGGCCGAGCAAGGATTCATCCTCTAAGTGAAGAATCCAAGAGTTGGTACGCGGTGATTATCAAGAATTGAAGGTCAATGTAATACGAAGTTGAAGGAAAGAAGAATTTTCCCTAGAGCAAAACATCTGAAAGGTGGTGCACCAACTCTTTTGTCTTAAACCAAGAAACTCATCAACACATAAGTTATCCTTGAAGTATAATGTATTTTCAATAAGCCTTTTGAATAACCCTTTTATAATATGACTTTACTTTCCGCGCTACCCTATTAAAAACAAATACTATTGTAATAAATTACGGTTCTTTTAATGAATAAAACTTCCGCTTTTAATTCATTTTCCTCTAATTATGTATTTTAAAGCCTAGGGTCGTTCCGGGTGGATTAATATGGGATCATTAACGGTAACATCCCTTAGTATAAAATAGG
Source organism: Fallopia convolvulus (assembly GCA_964016875.1). Taxonomy (NCBI): domain Eukaryota; kingdom Viridiplantae; phylum Streptophyta; class Magnoliopsida; order Caryophyllales; family Polygonaceae; genus Fallopia; species Fallopia convolvulus. The sequence continues at coordinate 11,476,795 of OZ024732.1, forward strand.
GGTTTTATAGTTTGTACTGTCATTCCCCCCTTTTTAATGATTTGATTTGCACACTCCATTCTTTTAATTTAAACATTCCATATTCATTCTCACTTCTCATGAGAGGCCCCTTCTCACCCGATCAAGTCCCTTTTTTCATCAATTTTATAAAATAGCTTTAGACTTGTTAGGATGAACCGAACTTAATTGCTTTTTACTTGTTTGTGTAGCTTTCATCAACAGTCAAAAAAGGGATAAATATTTACTAGAAGATCAAGTTAATGTGCAGGACGTCAACCAACTCGAAATTTCAACAAATTAGGCATGGAGGGAGAAGATCAAGGTCGCAAATAACTAGTGGATCAACCAACCATCTTTTTTTTCTTATATGTGCGGTTCTCCCTTAGGTCTTTCGGGCACACCCCCTGGAGTGTCGGGATCTGAGTTCCCCCTACTTGACCCCCCAGATTTCACTGCAAGCAGTACCCTACTAGGTTAATGTTGTTGTTGTACTTACTAAAATTTGATATTTGTGGGTAGCCTTCTTCCAAGTTAATCACATTTACTTTTATTGAAATAAAAAATAAAAGTTAGATTCTTCTTCCAAGGTGGCGGTTATGAAGGCTACGCCCAATGGTATGGTCCGGGAATGGTGTTTCCCGAGCAACAACAAACGGTGGACATGTCCTTCTTGGCCAACCAAATGGCCCATCTTCAACTTCAACAAGAGAATGTTCTTCAAGAGGTCCACCAAGTGAATCTCCAACAACAACACATGTACCAACAACAACAACAATTGCTTCAACAACAAAGTGCTTTCCAAGCTAGCCAAGAAGAGATGAACCGAGCCCTCGGCTACACCAGGCGAGAGGTGGAGGAGCTTAGAGAGGTGGAAGACCAAAGGTGGCGGGTCCAAGATAGCTTCAACACATGGATGAGCGGGAAATTCCCTTCCCGTGAGGACCAATGGACGCTCCCGGATCCTCAACTCCAACCACCACCACAAGACTTCTACCAAGAGCAAGTGTACGAGAGGGAGCGGCAAGCGAGGCTCCAAAGAGGACGTAGGCGTGACAACCCCTTCGAGTGATCCTAGACATGCCATTGAAGAATAAAGAAATTGTGAGCTCTTCATACTCTTCTCTCTTGCTTTTAAGTTTTGGTTTCCTTGTTTGATGGGGACATCAAAATTTTAAGTATGGGGTGGGGGTAAGTGTGCTCATGATTTCACTTGCTTGTGTGTTTGTTATTTTGAGGATATTTGTTTTCGGTTTCTAGTTTGTGTTTGGGATGTCTGTTTCTTGGTTTGTGGTTTGATGAAAGACATGGATGATTGATTTGGTTTTGAATGGATGAGTCTTTGTTTTTGGTTTTAGAGAAATTTTTGCAAAAAAAAAAATCCATAAAAATCTGAAAAATTGTGTTGAAAACAACAAAAAGATTTTGTGTTTTAAGTAGTTTTTGGACTAGAAATTCAGATCTTAGATTGCCAAATGAAAGCTAATGATGATGTGAGCATGTAAATTCCTTTGCATATTTTCGGATAGTTTAGCCTCTAAAAAGATGTTACTTTTGATGTGATCATGATATCTTGCTTGTTTTATTGAACATGTGAGTTCTAGGATGAGTTCTTATGCAACTAAGTATGAGTGACCCTTGTGAGATTGATTTTTGGCCATTTTAGGGATGCTTGTTCATATTTGCATATCCCTCATGTTTCTTGTGTGATTAGCTCGTGCATGCTTAGTAAAACTTGCTATTGCGGTGTTTATCTATTTTCCAAGACCGTCATGAGATTTGTCCTAGCATTGTCACATTGATTTTGAACTTTGATTCTTTTAGTCACATAAATGTTCCATATCCTACCATGAAGTGAATCCTTTGTTTGTAGCCCCGTTCTAGCCTAAGCCTTTGTTTGAAACTCCTCAAAAATATTATTCCTAGCCTTATATGACTTGACCCTTATGGGATTGGACTTTAGAAGAGAGGTTTGGATTGTATTTGAAGAGTTGAGATTCTCTTGGGTTTAAGGGCAAAGAATGGTGTTATGAATCATGTGGGTAGTGCATCTTTGTTGTGCAAAAAGAAAATGAAGAAAGAAAGAAAGAAAATGTTGGAAATGTAAAGTGGAATGAAGGCAAAGAGCTTAAGAGAAGAAAAAGGGTCCGACCGAGTTACACACCACATCGGGCCCGATGTAATAAGAAAGTCGGTCCAATGTAGAAAGTGTGGAAAATCCAACAAAAAGCCTAAGAGCAAAGATGAAGTGGAATGTTAAGTGAAATTTTGGGTTGAAAGGAAAAATGTTAAGTCTTTTGGGTGAGTGTGAAATTGATTGTGGAATTTTGGTGAAGTTGGTGAGAGTTTAGGTTGTTCAATCCCCATTGTAAGCACCACAAGACCAAATAATTCCCACCTTGAGAAATACCAAAAGCCCCATTACAACCCGACCGAATGGAACCTCTTTGAGGACCTCCATTGAGCCAAGTTCGAATTCTTTGTGTACATTGTATTAGGCATCTCTAGGTGGAGAAATTGGTGATATTAGCTTCAATAGTAAAGTCCTTACTTGCATGATTTTTGAGCTTGAGTGTTCATTGCTAAACCCAAACACATGATGAGTTACACACATTCACATATCCCTAAAGTGAGGCTTAGTTGCATTGACTCTATTCCTTGGAACACTTAATCATGTGTGATGATGTAATCTTGCTTGAATATCAATCACTTGTGCTAAAATGTGTTTTCATACGAGGCTTTACTTGAAGATTATGTTTCGGTCTTGCTTACATTGTTATTGCTTGAGGACAAGCAAGTTTAAGTATGGGGTATTTTGATGTCTCTTTATTTGGTGGTGTTTTCATATGTGATTTCCTTTGTAAATATGTTTCTTTTTCCCCTTTTCTTGTGTGTTTTGTTCCTTTTTATCTTAGTTCCCGTATTTCTATGAGATTCAGAGACTACGCGCGTTTTATGTGTTTTGTAGGTGTTTTGGCATGAATCAAGGATCGATTTGAAGGAGGGTCGAGACATGGAGCAAGGCCCGAGCAAAGGAGGAAAGAGAGGAGCAAGCCATGAAGAAGAACAAGAGGAAAGCCAACAAGAAGAAGGTGGAACGAGGTTGGGACCGAGTTGCAAACAACTCGGGCCCGACTTGAAGTTTCAACCTCGGAACGACTTGCACAGTAACTCGGGCCCGAGGTCCTCCGTGTCGGTCCGAGTCGGTCACTGGACTACTTGGGCTCCAAGGCACAAAATTGTGAACTTCCACTTTTGCCCCTCATCTAATCTATAAAAGGCCCTTTTGTCTTCTAATTTAGGGGGGTTCTCTCACACAAGGAAGAGGTTCCCACACTTGGCAAGGAACCAACCCTCAAGAGGATACTTGGAGAGCAAGGAGGAAGGAGAGGAGAAGGAAGAGAGAGAGAAATCGGCCAAGGAGAGGAAGGATTGATAGGTTTGGTTGATAGATTAGCTTTGCTTTGTTTTGATCTTGTGGATTTGGAAACCTTTGATTGGAATTTGTGGATTGCTTTTGATTTGTGAATGAAACTTTGCTTTGTTTTGAGATTGATGATGTTGATTGCTTTCCCTTTCGATTTGTTTGCTTTCTTTGTTTGCCATATGGAGTAGATCTCCTTGATCTTGGGTTATGGGGGAAAACCCTAGCTAGGTTTGGGCTAGAAACTCCAATTCCATAGCCTTGAGTGCTTGATCTAGGAACCCACTCTACATAGAGCTACAATTCCTTGCGAAAGTAAGGAATCAAGGCTTGTGATTGGCAAAGTAGCGAAAGTGAACATGTGTCAATCTCAAGACCTTGCTTCGAAGGGGATTTCCCCAATGATCGATGTGTAGAAGTGGTTGGAACGAGGGCGAAAGCACTCGATCCTACTCCGATCATCACTTATTGCTTGAATTGGGGTGGAAAAGCCTTAATCTACTAGAGAAGGAACCCAAAAGCCCAAGATCTACTTTCAAACTTTGAGTTCGACAAACCTAGCTACCTCGGGCCCGACTTACCCTACGTCGGTCCCGACTTCCTCTTGTCGCCAGCATCAGGCCCGACGTGACCTCTGTGTCGGTTCCGACTGTTCTCTTTGTTTTCCTTTGTTTTAAGTTCTCCTTTCCAGCTTTCTAGTGTCTAGGCACATCAATCGAGTAGATTTCCCGAGTGTTCGACACCCACCACGTGCTACAACGGGGTCGGGTTATAAATTGTATCTCTAGACCCTCGCACCACCGAGAGGCGATCAAAGCCCTTCGAAATACCCTCACGATGCAGAAACCCTAATTCAAGATCTCTAGCCCCAATTTATGTCTTTCTTATATCAATCCTGTTGTACCTTGGTCGGAATGATGAGAAAAATCCGATTACGTGACAACTCTCAAACAAATCCCCCCGGAAATATCGTGAAATTTTGGAATTCAACGAAGGCGTATGCGAAATGCCAGAGGTTCGTGGGCTCAAGGGACTAGATCGAAGCGCTATGTGGAGGCTAGGGTTGGTAAGATTGCGGTACGGTGCTCTACTGTGCCGGAAGGAGAAGACGGTGTCTTCTATGTGCCGCTTCTCGTTGCGGCGCTCCCGGAAGAAGATGCTAAAGAACGATCTCCTTGGGAGATCAGATCTGTCTTGGCAAGACCAATCTCAAGAAAGGGACTATATCTATCCCTACAGGTTATGTATTTCTATTCTCTGTGGTTATAGAATTTATCTGCTAATTCCTCTTGTCAATGGATATTTGATGGACTATAAAAGGAGAAGGGTTTTTTTTTTCCTATTCCCACGATTTGCTTGTACATCCTCTTTGTTTACTACTCTAAAATCTCTATATTCTGGAAAACAAAATATCTTTGGCACCTTCTTATTATTGAATACATGATGGAGAACAACTCAAAGGTAAAGGAGAGTGAAAAGAGATCTTTTAACAAGGTACGTACTATGCTCGTATATGTCGTATTCTAAAGAAGAAGCTATGAAAGAAACTCTGAATTCTCACCCCCCCAATCATCTACCATGGTCAATGAGACCTTAAAGGGTAGAAACTCTTCTAAGCCTGTTGAGGCCGAGCCTTCGGGTTCTAAGAAAGGAAAAAATAAAGGCAAGGCAAAACTTGATATGAATGCATTTCTTGAGCAATTGTCTAGGGTGATGGAGACTATCCTTCACCTTAAAGAGACACCTATGTTTGAAATTATTGATCAACCCACTGGATTTCTGATATCAAATATCTTTTGTATAAAAAACAACAGTAATGAAGTCAGTTGTATGTTTGAGAGAATACAAACAACTTAACACCAAAGAATGTAGCTATATTATTGTTGTGTAAGACTAGGCTTTCTAAAGATCAGTTAATACTAAAACAAAACAATGGTGTGAAAATATTGCCTTGTCCTTTGCTGGATTTAGCTAAAGTTAAAGATGAGTGGAATGATAGCCATCCTAATGAGTTATCTCTGTTTTGGTTTGAGATTGGAAACCTATTTATTTTTGCCAAGCCTAAACCCAAACTGAGGACTTATGGGAATAAAGACCACTCTAATTTGCCTATTGTGTGTTTAGTTGCTAAGAATCCAAGTAATCCTTTCATTATCTCGTTTGCTTCTAAGGATGCGAGTATGTATGTTGTAGCTTATCACTATGGGACTTTTTGTATAATATGTGTATGTTTGAAATATGGGAGGAGAACTGTTGTTGATATGTAGATGAGTGAAACCTTTAAACTTTTATTGGCACCTATGATTTTCTATGCTCTTGAGAGTAGAAATAGCATTTGGAAGTTGAATAAAGGCGTTTTCAGGTTACTTTATCCAGTTCCTTTGGAATATGTTAAAATAACTTGGAAATTTACAAATTTATGGATTTTCTTGTGTACTACAGGTTGCTGGGCTCTTGCTATCACCAAAAACAATGAACACCTCAGTATTAGAGTCTTGTTTAAAACTTATAGAATCAAAATTAAAGATAATTTGTCTACTTTTCCTCCTGGGCATAGGATTCAAGTAATGTATGATGTTTTATGCTATAGCATGCACTTAAACTTGAAAAAGGTCAGGTTTTGTGACCTATTGCCTTTGATAGATGTTGAAATAAAATGGAGAGGCATAACTTGTATAGCTCTAGGCACATTAAAAATACATCGAAGGTATTTAAAAGCTTTTAAGCATTTTTGTGTGATGAAGCTAATACAGGACAATCATCTTTGAAGATGTGATATTTCTTGCCATCGTATTTTTTGCTGTTTCTTGGTGGAAAGCTATCTCATAGGTGTTTGTACAATGGCAGAGAATAGAGAAGTTAAAGAAAATAGTGTAAACAGAAAACGAAAACATCATATCCTTTCTACAAACATAAGAAACATTAATAATGATGATAATCGACTCTTTGGAGTTATTAGAAAACTACTAATTAAAACAGTTTTTAATGATGATAGGTCTATGGAATTGTAGGGGGATGGGTCGTAAATCCTTTTGGCCAGAGATCGATTCCATTTGCAAAATAGAAAAAATTCAAATAATGGCTATTGTTGAAACAAAAACCGAAAAAATACCGAGCGATCAAGGATGGAGAAGATCGGGTTTCGATAGCCTGATTTGGTCACCTGCCGATGGAAGGGCGGGAGGAATAGGAGTTCTTTGGAAAGAACACCAAGTTATAAATGAACAGATCACAACATTGATACATGAACCACGATTTATTGTACTAAAATATACACACCTGATTACAACATATACCATTGCTATTTGTTTTGCCTATGCTCCCCCTAACGATGGGCTTAAGGAAATCTTTTGGGACAAACTGACGGAAGTTCTAACAAACCTAAACCTACCCATTATTCTAGTAGGTGATTTAAATGAAATTCAAGATCCGAGTGAAAAGAAAGGAGGAAGCTATCCAGAGCAAAGCAGATTTCAAAGATTAACTAACTTTAAAAATGCCTGTGATTTAATAGATATTCCGACGGTGGGAAATCAATTCACTTGGCGGAAAAATAAGACAGAAGTTGATAATATTTATGAGAAACTAGATAGAGCGCTGGTTAGTCACTGTATCATTCAATGGTTTCCACAAATTAAAACAATGAATCATGCATTTACAACATCGGATCATTGTAAACCTTCAATAGATATTAATAATGAGAAAATAGCTAAAGCACTGGCATTAAAGTTAGAGAAAATGTGGGTGATGCGGAAAGACTTTAGAAATGTGGTTAAGCAAGCATGGAGATTAAACATGTCGCGATCTAATATGTACCAACTAGTAAAGAAAACACAACTCCTTAAAAAGAATGCGAAGCAATGGATTATAAGGACACTAGGAAATACATTTGAACAACTTAAAGAGATTGAACAAAAACTAATAGAAATCCAAGCTCAAATTTTAATATCCCCACAACCTAGCACCATTCAAAAGAAAATCCGTATGATCAAACAAAAAGAGTGTATTCTTAATTTCCATAAAACATATTGGAAACAAAGAGCGAAAACGAAACATATACAACTATCGGATGCAAATATCGGTTACTTCCATAGAATTGCAAGTGGCAAAAGAAATAGAAAGGTGATTAAAGAGATATGAACTAATGATGGAACACAGATAGTTGGAATGGAAAATATAAGAGAAGAAATTCGAAATGATTTTAAAAGAAGGTATGCAAAAGAACATAGAAACCAATCCAACATAAATGAATACGTAGAGCTAATAACCGACAGAATCTCAGAGGAGGAGAATGAGAAGCTAACACAAGTAGTAACAAATGAAGAAATAAAACAAGTATTGATGAATATAGGATCTGATAAGTCTCCGGGAACGGATGGAATGACAACAGAATTCTATAAGAAATATTGGAATATTGTGGAACGTTCAATAATAAAAGCAGTCAAAAGTTTTTTCCATTCAGGAAAGATACTAAAACAAATTAACCACACATTTATCTCACTTATACTAAAAATTGAAAGCCCTAATTCGGAAAATCACTACAGGCCCATAAGTTTATGCTCCACAGTATATAAAATAATATCAAATATAATCACAGAATGACTCAAGAACATAATGAGTAAGATTATCCACCTTCTGCAGGGTGCATTTGTGAACCAACGAGCAATTCAAGATAATGTACTCATAGCCCATGAATTTCCCATTCTTTCACAGGAAGCAAAACAAAAGATGGTTGGGTTGCCATTAAACTAGACATGTAAAAGGCATATGACAAGGTAGATTGGAATTTTCTATTTAGAGTGCTGGAAAGATTTGAATTTGATACGAAGTTTATCGAATGGATTGAACAATGTGTAACTACAGTATCATTCTCAGTTCTAGTTAACATTTGACCTACAGACTCATCTTTTCCGGAACGAGGACTAAGATAGAGAGATGATCACAATGGAAATACTTGCTAGGAAACTCCAAAGCAAATGTGAAATTGACAAAAAGACAATAGGATTTCTCATCTCACGAAGTGGAACCAAAATTCCCTTTCTCGCCTTTGCAGATGATATCATCATTTTCAGCAAAGCAACCAATTATGCATGTACAAAAGTAAAAAAGATAATAGAAGATTATTGCGGACTATCTGGACAAAAAGTAAATTATCACAAATCAGCACTACAGGCAAATAAACATCTGAACAATCAACAAAAACTACAAGTACAACAAGTACTTGGGATTAATTCGATGACAAACCTAGAAAAGTATTTAAGATTCCCCATTATCAATGGAACAGTGAATAAGGAGACTTGTAAGGAAACAATAGGAAAGGCAGAAAATCAACGAACCAAATGGAACGCCAACTCCCTTTCACAAGAAGGAAGAACAATTCTCATTAGATCAAAAACATTGCAACCAAACCAAACTACATTATGTAAAGTTTTATGCTACCTAAGAATGTACATGAGGAAATGGATAGAATCAATAGATGTTTCTTCTGGAATAAAAATCAGCAGTATAAACCCTTAATCGGTTGGGATAGAATATGTAGACCAAAATCAAAAGGAGGACTAAGCATAAGGAAAACAGAGCATATGAACAAAGCCCTTCAAATGAACCTTTTATGGCAACTACTTGGAGAACCTAATAATATTTGGGTAAAAGTTGTTACGGAAAAATACCTTAAAAATGATAATTTGTTTACATATAAGATTAAGACAAATACTTCATGGCAATGGAAAAAATTAATAAGTTTGTGACCAGAATTCTTGAAAGGGGTAGTTTGGCAAGTCGGAGATGGAGCAATGATTAACTTCTGGAACGACAATTGGGCTATGGATGAACCACTTAAAAACTAAGCACTAGATCCTAAAACTATTAATGAAGAATAAAAGTAAAAGAGATGATTTCAGCCGACCGAACCTGGAAAATTAATCAACTAACACAAATAATACCAAATGACATTGTAGCTCAAATTTCGGCTATTCCAATTCTCGACAACAAAATTAGAGACCGACTCTATAAGGCACCAAGTAAAAATGGATGGTTTTCGACATCTTCAGCCATAGAACTAATAACAAAATCCACGACAGAGAAAGAAGATTACACTAAATGGATATGAAAACAAGACACATTTCCAAAAGTAAAAAACTTCATGTGGAAAATAGTATCTAATGGGTTGCCTACCAAAGCTAGAATACGTGAAAAATATGTAATGACGCCTGCAGGATGCATAATGTGTAATTGTAACCACGAAGACACAAAACATTTATTCTTAGAGTGCCCACACACTATTAAGATAATTGGGAGTATAAACCTTGGGTTACAATAAACATTACGACAATTTGATGCAAACAATAAAACAATAAAAGCAATCATGGGAGAACTTCACCAACTCATAGGACATAAAGAGTTTACCAACCTAGAAATTAGCTGGTGGTGTATATGGCACGAACGTAATAAACTAGTATTCCAGCAAGAACCTATCGACTTCATACTAGATTTACCCCCAGTACATACAAACACATAAAGAAAATTAGAAAAATGCCAAAAAGTGGAAGGAGGATGAAGAATCAATTAGAGGAAGGGGTAAGAAAACAACAACCGCAGAATCTCATATGGAAACAAACAAACATAAATACTATTAAAATCAACTTTGATGGGTCACAGTTATCAAATGGACATGCTACAGGTGGCATAATCTGTAGAGACCATAAAGGGGACGTTATTGGGATTAGTCTAAAACATTATGGGAAGACATCTGCCAACAAATCAGAAGCCTTAGCATTACGAAATAGTATAAGAGAAGCACATTTGAACAAATATCACAATATTGAACTTGAGGGAGATAATTTACATGTCATCAAAGCTGCCCAAGGTTACCCGAACTGTCCTTAGGAAATTGAAATGATCATGGCTGACATCCTTGTGTCTCTTCAAGGATTTCAGTCGGTTCGGATTAATCACGTTAACAGGAGTTGTAATGCTGTGGCCGATAAAATTGCAAAGCTGGGTCATAGCCTTTCCTTTCATGCTCTTAAAATCCATCCAGAACTTCATATTTTCATCCGTCAGGATATTCTAGGACGTTCTCCCTGAAGGGAGTGTATCCTAATCCTTACCTAATAAAAAAAAGACAAAAACAATTGTGTAAACCAAAAAAACCTCAACCCAACGGATTGACCCGACCCAATTCAAACATGATCCGTGAATTGTTGGGTTAGTTGTATTGGGTATTTTGGGTTTTATTTAAAACTAGGTAAGTATGCGTGCTTCACACGCACAACATAAGAATTTTTTTTTATGAAATAAATAAAAACGGAAATAATGAATGACTTCATCCGAAGAAATTTTTAAGGGAAACCCATTATTCCACTGCCAGTGTACGAGTGCTTGCCAGAGCTTCAACTCCTTCTTTGGCCTCTCTCGCTAGACCGCCTGATGGTGGCTGGTGCGCAGCGCAGCTGGCGGTGATGGTTGAGCGGTGCGGTTTGTGGTGTTCGGCGATAGGTGTGGATGGTGGTTACTAAATCTATTCCTTATATCTCCATCCTATCAGGCTATCAAGCTCCATCCCATGTACGAAATCCACGAATTGAACCTCCAAGTCGCCAGATTAGATATTTTTCTTCTTCTGCTCAAAGAAGTTAGGTTTTGTATCAGTGAGCTTGATATTCTTGTCCTCCATCCTGATTGATCAAAAATTTGAAACTGAACTTCACTTCCATGCGGTAATTATGGTAAACTTGAAGTCGTATCTTTATTTAACGGTCTGATGATTGCTTGCTTCTATTCAATTGCTTGTTTGTGTAAAATGCCAAAATGTGTGCCAAATTGCTGACTACACTATACCTCTTCCAGGAGTTCGTAAGAAGCATCAACAAGAGTTGGAAAGTTTGAGTTTAGCTACACAACATATTAGGACATTAAAGTATTTTAGTTTGTCAATCGTTCAATATTGCAAGCAGTTAGTTCTTTATCTGCTGTCAAGAGGTGGTTGGCTTCTGGTATTGGTCATTTTTGTTGTGGGTTCATGAGCTCTTCTTGCAACTACTCAAGGTGCTCATGAGAAGGTACTTTTATTTGCTTTCTGTTAGCTGTTCATTAAGCATTTATGGACTGAGGATGTCTACTCCCATGTATTTGCTATTGTAATTGATATGATAAGGAAATTGCCTAGATAGACTTCCATTATATACAGTTGAGTTGAAGGTTTCTTATCAACAATTTCCCGCTTTTTCTTTGTCTTACAGCATATGCATGAGCTCTTTCATTATGTCTAATTTGTGTTGTGGTGGACTACGCTTGGTGTAGAATCTTCCATCGGCCTTGGTATGTATATTATTCTGTGAATATGATATCATCAAGGCTTCTCTTATCATGTATATAGAATATAGCACTATAGCAGATATTTGCAGTTAGATTCTGTCAATCTATTATAAACATATTATGCTCTTCTTAAATTTGTCTTTGTGTTGCTTAAGTCCTGGGGAGTTTTCACAAAATTGTAAGAACTTTGTATTTGTTGGGTACTGCACTAAGAATGGGAAGAAAGGAATTTTCTTGAAGTGAACCTTCCCTTTATAAGATTCTGATATAAATAAATTTGAGTTTAAACTTCCCCTATTGTTGTTATCTATTTTATTCCTTCATCTTCTTATGACAAGCTCTGGTTTGCATACATTTGTTCCATATCTTGGTCCTCACATTGCTCTCTTCACCATAAAGGCAATGCAATGTGGTCGATGAAGTAGTACTGAATTTGTGCTTCACCTGTTGTTGTGCTTAACATGTGGTTATTTGTTCCTTGTTGGATATGTTTTTACTAAATTCTGAATGTGTCTATTGATTTAGGCATAGCATTGGTTAGACTAATCCCGCACATCAACATAAAATTCAGCCCCTCTATGCTATGTTTTGACAATCGTATGTATGGGTTGAAAGTTGTTACTCTACTGAATCTGAGTTTGTTGTTGAATTGCTGCCTTATTGAAATTGGTGTTACAGAATTAATTTGAGGCATTTGTGCTAAAATTGTCTCCTTGTGCTGAAACTGAAAGTTTTACCTCAATTGAATGGTTTGATAAGTATTAAGCTTGGATAAATATAAGTAATATATATGTAAATTAGTTAGTTAATTGCGTCTGTAATAGGATAAATCAGATGTTAGTTAACTGGCGTCATTGGTTAGTTATGTAACTGTCATATAGGCAGTTGTTGTTAGTTATTGTCAATTGTGGTTAGTCATCACTATAAAAGTGTCAGACGTGTAATGTAAGAAACTAATGCCTCTTTATAAGATGTCCAAATACAGAAGAATGCAACTGTATTTGTTCTAAGGAAAACGTGTGTTGTGATCAATTCCTTCCTATTCAAATTGAGCTCTGTTTGTTCTGTTAAGTCCAGTAAATTGTTCTTCAATTGGTATCAGAGCGTAATAGAAGGACAATGTCGACAGGACATCAGAGTGATGATGACAATCCACAAAATGGATCCAACAATGGTGTTGGGAGTCATGGAGAAAAATTGATCACGTTTAAATATCCTATGCTGTCCAAATGCAACTATGCTGTCTGGGAAATTAAGATGGAGGTGTTCCTAACAGCCCAAGGAATATGGGAAGCGGTTGAAGGAACTTCTCCTGTTGATGCCAAGAAAGACAAGATGGCATTGGCTACAATTTACCAGGCGGTGGGTGAGGACATCCTGTTGCAATTGGGGGCGAAGAAGACTGCAAAAGAAGCATGGGATACGATCAAAACCATGAATGAAGGGGCAGAGCGCATAAAACAGGTTAGAATTCAGACTCTCCTAAGGGAATTTGAAGGTCTAAAAATGAGAGAGAATGAATCCATTGACGAATTCTCAAGCAAACTGAACATCAACGTAAGCAAACTTAGAAGTTTTGGACATAGCATCGAAGAAGAGTCTGTTGTGAAGAAACTTCTGAGATCAACTTCCTCAAAATTCATCCAAATTGCCACTATGATGGAAGAGTTCTGTGATTTGAAGACGAAGAATATAGATGAGATCATTGGATCTTTAAAGGCACACGAAGAAAGGTTGCAAGACTTTGGAGAAAAAGGCTTGGAGACTGCACTTCTCACTCGTGCTGAATGGAAAGCCAGGGAGAAGAAGAAATCCAAAGAGAAACCTGCAAGACATGACAAATCACAGAATTTCAAAGGGAAAGGGAAACATCAAAGTGAGGAGGGTGAACAGAAAGGCAAGAGGCGTTTTGATAAGAACAAAATCAAATGCTTTGCTTGTGGACAGATGGGCCATTTCAAATCAGAATGTGACTTCAAAGATAAAGAAGAGAAGATCAATCTGGTAATGAACAAGAATGAGGATGACGAGCCCACACTGTTGATGTTGAAGAATGAAGGTCTGAATTACCAAAGTCTGTTGGCGCCAGAAGTGATGCAAGACAGAAATGGAGAGGAATTCAGTAAATGGTACTTGGATACAGGGGCGAGTAACCACATGACTGGAGATCAAAGCCTGTTTGCATCATTGGACAGGAAGTTTGGAGGCAAAATTAAACTAGGAGACTGCTCATCAGTAGAGATATCAGGAAAAGGTACAATTCTGTTCTCTAGTACTAATGGTGAACATATTCCTCTTACAGAAGTATATTATATTCCTAAACTTAGAGCAAACATCATTAGCATTGGACAACTTGACATGAATGGCAATAATTCTGTCATAAAGAATGGTGAGATGTTTATCTACTCTAAGGGAGGAAGATTGATTGCAAGGGTGAAAAGGCAAGAAAATAAGTTGTATGTGCTTCAGTTGAAGGTGTCTAAACAGGAGTGTTTGCTGTCTCATTTGAATAACAAAAGCTGGCTCTGGCACGCCAGATTTGGGCATTTAAATTTCAATTCTTTAAGGAGTTTGCAGAAGAAAGGAATGGTAATAGGTTTGCCTGAGATAGAACAAGTCAACAAGATTTGTGATGGGTGTGTCATGGGAAGGTTTCATAGAAGTCCATTTCCACACTCCTCTGCATACAGATCCAAGCAACCTTTGGAATTGATACATGGAGACTTATGTGGACCTATCTCACCACCTACAATCGGAGGTAACAAATACTTCTTTCTATTAGTAGATGATTTTTCCCGTTATATGTGGATCATACTCTTAAAAGGAAAGGATGAAGCCTTTGAGAGTTTTATTAAGTTCAAAGCCTTAGTGGAAGTTGAAAAAGAGAAGAAAATTAAGGTGCTTAGAACAGATAGAGGGGGAGAGTTTACATCTACTAAATTTAGGGAGTTTTGTGAGAGAGAGGGTATCAAAAGACACTTGACAGCACCCTACTCCCCTCAACAAAATGGGGTGGTTGAGAGAAGGAACCAAACCATAATAGAAACGGCTAGAAGTATGTTGAAAAGTAAAAACATTCCTTCATACTTGTGGGGTGAGGCTGTGAACTCAGCAGTGTATATATTAAATAGGTCACCCACAAAAAGCTTGTGTAATTTAACTCCTTATGAAGCATGGTATGGTAGAAAACCTATTGTGACTCATCTCAGAGTATTTGGGAGCATTGCTTTTGTAAAAGATGTAACTCCTCATTTATCTAAGTTGGAAGACAGATGTAGAAAAATGATCCTAGTTGGTTATGAAGATGGAACCAAGGGATACAGACTGTATGATCCAGTCAAGAGAAGAATTGTCATAAGTAGAGATCTCAAGGTTGATGAAGAAGCAAGATGGAACTGGAATCGTGAGGAAAGAGATACAAGTGACTCAATTCCCTGCACTTTCAGTGTGAACTGCTCAGGTTATTCAGCAAGTACAGAATCTGGTGCAGATGATACTTCACCTGCTGGTTTGGCTCAGAATCTGGATAACTTGGATCAAGTTGTGTCTCCTTCAAATGATCAAACGCATGCTACACCAACATTGAGTAATGAAAACGATTCAAGTGAAGATACTTATGATGATACTCCTCTAAGATATAGGTCCCTCCAAGAGATTTATGATGAGACACAAGAGCTAGAAGAGGAAGTAGGGTTGTGCTTTCTAACAAGTGAGGAGCCAAGCAATTTCAAGGAAGCAATATGCAGCAAAGAATGGAAGAAAGCTATGGAGGATGAGATTGATTCCATTACAAGGAATGGTACGTGGAAACTGGTGAACCTTCCTAAATCTCACAAAGCCATAGGCTTGAGATGGATATACAAAGTCAAGAGAGATCCAGATGGAAGGATAAGCAAGTACAAGGCCAGACTTGTTGCCAAGGGATATGTGCAAAAGTTTGGAGTGGATTATGAAGAAGTATTTGCACCAGTGGCCAGCCAAGAACTTTGACATTCATCATATGGATGTCAAAACTGCTTTTTTGAATGGAGAATTGAAGGAGGAAGTTTATGTGGTCCAGCCAGAGGGCTTTGAAGACAAAAAGAATCCTGAGAAGGTGTTAAGACTGTTCAAGGCATTGTATGGCCTAAAGCAGGCTCCAAGGGCGTGGAACTACAAGTTAGACAGGTGTTTAAGGTCACTTGGTTTCAAGAGATGTGAACATGAGCATGCTTTGTACACCAGGTTTGGTAAAACAGAAATGATGATTCTAGGTGTGTATGTGGACGACCTGATCATTACAGGTTCAACTGTTCAAGTAAGAATGCTATTATTTCTTTTAAGAGAGAGATGATGGAGAAATTTGACATGAGTGACTTAGGTCTCCTAAGTTACTACTTGGGTCTGCGAGTTAAACAGATAGACAAGGAGATTACAGTCTGTCAAGAAAGTTTAGCCAAGAAAATCATTGAGAAGTTGGGCTTGGCTAATTGCAATCCTAGTGTCATTCCCATGGAGCCTAGGATCAAACTCACCAAGCAAGATATGGATGAGGAACTGGTGGACAAAACAGTTTACAGAAGTCTCATTGGAAGTATGAGGTACTTGTCAAACTCTAGACCTGTATAGGAATGTTAAGTCGGTTTATGGAGAGTCCGAGAATGTCACACATGGATGCATTGAAGAGGATTGCTAGATATATTAAAGGGACTTTGAATTATGGTTGCATTTATGAGAAAGATCCTGCACATACTACTCTGGTTGGATACTCAGACAGTGATTTGGCAGGCGACATGGATGATAGGAAAAGCACCAGTGGGGTGATCTATTTTCTTGGTAAGAATCCTGTGACTTGGACTTCAAAGAAACAGAAAGTTGTTGCTTTATCTTCGCGTGAAGCTGAGTACACAGCAGCCACTGCAGCAACTTGTCAAGGCATCTGGTTACAAAACATCTTGGAGACTTTGGAAGGGAAGAAGTGCTCTGTGCCAACTCTCTACATTGATAATAAGTCGGCCATTGCACTTGCAAAGAACCCGGTGTTTCATGAAAAAAGCAAGCACATAGATACCAAGGTACATTTTATTAGAGACTGCATTGAGAAAGGAAAGATTATGGTGGAGTATGTGAATACCAATAATCAGCTTGCAGATCTCCTGACTAAGCCTCTTCCTAAACAGAGGTTTAATGAATTAAGAGAGAAGATTGGAGTACAGAAGACCTTCCAAGCTTAAGGGGGAGAATGATAAGTATTAAGCTTGGATAAATATAAGTAATATATATGTAAATTAGTTAGTTAATTGCGTCTGTAATAGGATAAATCAGATGTTAGTTAACTGGCGTCATTGGTTAGTTATGTAACTGTCATATAGGCAGTTGTTGTTAGTTATTGTCAATTGTGGTTAGTCATCACTATAAAAGTGTCAGACGTGTAATGTAAGAAACTAATGCCTCTTTATAAGATATCCAAATACAGAAGAATGCAACTGTATTTGTTCTAAGGAAAACGTGTGCTGTGATCAATTCCTTCCTATTCAAATTGAGTTCTGTTTGTTCTGTTAAGTCCAGTAAATTGTTCTTCATGGTTATGTTGATTTAATGGAATCGAGCTGTGATTATCTACTTTGGGTTCTTTTTGTTATATTTGTTTTTGTAGTAAGCTGTCTTAGTAATTTGGTTAAGCATATAAGATGAAGGATTTACTTGTTATAGGAGTCTTGTGTCAAGCTGATGCTTTAGCTTTACATTATTTACTCCTTTTTCCATGTGGGATGTGCTAAATGCCTTGCGGATCTCTTCCCTCTGTGGATCACTACCAACGTCGATTACCACTCGGACGCCACCAACCCACGCTCACTGTCCCTCGCCATTGCTGCCGCTCAAATTTTTGGCCAACCATTCAATCTCTATCCCATCAAGATAAACCTCCTAATTTGCCCTAGGTTTCCTAAATTGTTTTTAATTTGCTTTGACTTGTGCATACTCTTGCATTATTAATTAGTTAATGTATTTTTCCCCACCTATAAATATTTTTTCTCCATTATAGAAACTGAAGATTCACCAGTTCGTTGTATTGTGTCTGAAGTTCACACCGTTGCTTGCGGAGGCGAGTTTACCGTGTGGCTAACCTCTACCATTGGCTCTTCTATATTATATGGTTTGTGAATCTTATAATTTGTTTTAATTTACACCTGTATCAAGAATAGTTATCGAGGGTCAAATTGTTTTTCCCTCTCTTTATAGAACTGCAGGTCTTCCACAATATGGTCAGCTTGGACATGCAATTGACAATGAAGTAAAATATTTGCATCTCTTATTTATAATGTTCCTACTTCCTAAGGCTAGAAGGTTCTGGGAAGATGTGTGTTTTAGATTAGGTTACTGGTTGCTGTATTTTTTGCAGGTTGCTACTGATGCGTTGCTTACAGGGTCTATTAAGTGTGGTGCTCCTCGACGGAGATGCTCTCGTGCTCGGGTATGATCAGCAATGAAATTGCGAATGCAATATGCTAATCATAGAACTCATGGTCTTACAAATAATGATGGCCAAAGATCACATGCGGCATTTGGTATACATATTTCTCTATTAAACCTCCTGATCATTATTATAAGTGTTGAATGCCATTTATCCATGTAGTATAAGTTATAAACTTTAGACAATTGATGTTGCATTTAATATTGGAGGCTTAGTGTCTAAAAGAGTTGTGTGCAAGTTCTTTTCAGTTTATTTTCCCTTCAAAGCAAGTTTGCCTCTTTTTTCCCTATCATAAACTATCTTCTACACAAAATGAGAAAGCACATAAACTGTCTTCATTTGTAAAATCTGCATAAATACATCACAATGGCAATTAAATCAAACATCATTGTAGCTGCAATTTAGTATCATTTATCTCTTACTTCTTGGATTCCACTCATAAATTTTGACATATTTTAGAACAAGGAAATGCCTAACTGATTAGTTGAATATAATTTGGGAGGTTGGAAAAACCTTTATTTGATAATTTCATTGGAAAGTATAATGGTTCAGGTTCCATTTTTTTGTTCCACAATATTCATGTGGCTGATTTCTAGCATCATTTGTATATCTCCTTATGGATATTTATTTCCCTGATTTTCAGAAAATGGATCTTGATGACTTCTTGAATAAGACAAATAATTTGAATAATATGGAAATTTAATGATCAGGTATCAAACATTAATTGGCTACATCCATACTCTGTATTTCTAGAAGGAGAATATGAGCTAATGTAAATATAGTGATTCTGTGAAGGAGCTAATGCAATAATTGATTTCCTTGATTTGGTTTGAGTGTGGTCATGCTACTATAGTCATGATGATGTTTTTTTAGCACCTAGCTCGTGACCATCATGAGAATAAAAGAAGAAATTGAAGGAGTTTGTGATCCAACTTTGTGTTGGAGCACGGAAGAGGAATTCTCCAGAAATTTGAGAAAGAGAATCAACTTTTCATTCAGTTTGTTGCCAGAATTTATACAACTCTCTTAACCATGGTTCTAACGGTCAACTCAACTCATGAGTTAGTTAACCCTAGTAAACTACCAATGGTTAAATATAAAAGCGTAACTATAATAAAGGAACTAACATGATTTACATTTCATCACACCCCCCTCAAGTTGGAACTACAACCAATCCCAACTTGACCATCAAGAAATCATGTTGAGCTTTGCTTAAAGGCTTGGTCATAACATCTGCAAGCTGGAGGCTGGTGTGAACATAGGCTGTGCGAAGAAACCCACTTTGAACCTTCTCTCGAGTGTAATGACAATCAATTTCCAGATGTTTGGTTCGTTCATGGAAACATGGATTAGCTGCAATCTGTTGAGCAGCTTTGTTGTCACAGTAGAGTGTAACTGGGAGTGGAATTGGAACAAGCAAATCATGGAGAATGTAGCTTGTCCATACCAATTCAGCTGTGGTAGCAACCATGCTTCTGTATTCTGCCTCAGCTGAGGATCTGGAAACTGTTGTTTGTTTCTTGGTTTTCCAAGAAATGAGAGAAGTCCCCATGAACACACAATATCCTGTCAAGGAGCGTCGAGTGTCTAAGCATGATCCCCAATCTGCATCTGAATAACCTACAACCTTATAATTGTTTTCTGCTGAATAAAACAAGCCTTTGTTGATGGTTCCCTTTAAGTACCTCAGCAAGTACAAAGCTGATTGGAAATGTGGTTGTCTGGGCTGAGAAACAAACTGTGATAAGTGTTGAACCACATATGAAATGTCAGGCCGAGTGATGGCAAGGTAAAGCAGCCTTCCAATGAGCCTTCTATATTGCTCTGCATCCTCTAGCAACTCACCTTCCCCGGCTGACAATTTTGGGCCAGATGGCATGGGACTAGGTACTTCTTTTGCATCTAGCAACCCTGCATCATGAAGTATATCATGTATATACTTTCTTTGATTCATATAAGTGCCTGTATCTGTTCTCAAGATTTCAACTCCTAAGAAGTATTTTGCTGTACCCAGATCCTTAATGGTGAATTTCTCATGCAAGGCAGTCTTAACTGTCTGAATTTCACCATTATCATTCCCAGTCAGCAGAATATCATCCACATATACCAGTAAAGCTGTGAATGACCCACTTCTGGCTTTGAAAAAAAGAGAGTAGTCATTGGTGGATTGAACATAGCCAAGACTCACCAGAAAAATGGTCAACTCATGATTCCACTGTCTCGAGGCTTGTTTGAGCCCATAGAGGGATCTTTTGAGTTTGCAAACCTGATTGTCTGTAGCCTGTGCATACCCTTCTGGTGGTTTCATGTAGATGTCTTCCTCTAAAAATCCATGGAGGAAGGCATTGTTTATGTCCAATTGACATATGGGCCACCTTTCTTTTGTTGCCAGTGCTACCACAATCCTCACTGTGGGTAACTTTGCAACTGGACTAAAGGTGTGTTTATAATCCTTGCCCAGTTTCTGGTTGTACCCCTTCACGACTAGTCTGGCCTTATATCTATCCACTGTACCATCTGCCTTGAACTTAATCCTGTAGACCCATTTGGATCCAATAGCCTGACATCCTTGTGGTAGATCAACAAGATCCCAAGTTCCATTTACTTCCAAGGCTTGAATCTCCTTAGACATAGCCTCTTCCCATAATGGATCCCCTTTCGCTCCTTTGTATGTGGATGGCTCATGAACTGAATCCACTTGTGTCATGAAAGCACAATAAACTTTGGGATTATCACTATAAGGCTGTGTTGCTGTTGCAGTCATTACATAATCACGAGACCAAACTGGAAGTCGTCTATCTCTGCTTGATCTTCTCAATTGTGGATCTTCATGTACAGGAACATATACTTCCCTACTGGTAGAAGGAGTGGACTCATGTTGGAATAACACACCAGTGTCTTCTTCCTCTGTTGACACCAACTCTGGTGTTGGAAAAATATTGTGTGCACCTTCACGATCTTGTTGTGTCCCTCCACTTGTTTTGAAAGGAAAAATTTTCTCTTGGAATTCCACATCTCTGTTGTAAAAAACCTTTTTATTAATTAAGTCATACAGCTTGTATCCTTTTCTTTGTGCTGGATATCCTATTAAAATGCATCTCCTTCCTCTCGGATCAAACTTATCAGTGTTTCTCCTCTTAGCTGTTGCATAACATAAACACCCCATGACCTTCAAATTTTCATAGGTGGGTTGTTTATTAAACAAAAGTTCATATGGAGTCTTCCAACCAATACTAATCAAAGGCATCCTATTGATTAAGTATGTAGATGTCAGTATACAATCTCCCCAAAACTCCTTAGGAAGATTGGCATGGATCCTTAATGCCCTGGCTGTCTCAACTAAGTGCCTATGCTTCCTTTCAACCACCCCATTCTGCTGTGGACAATAGGGCATACTCTTCTGATGTAAAATACCCATGTCTGCCAAGAACTGTCTGCTCTTTTCATTAATCAGCTCAGTCCCATTATCTGACCTGATCATCTTAGGAGTGAGTCCAAATTGAGTTCTCACCATATACACAAAATTCTTGACAATATCCAGTACCTGAGTTTTATCATGAACCAAGTAGGTCCATGTGGCTCTACTTAAATCATCTACAATAGTATAGAAGTACCTTTCACCATTTAAACTTGCAATGGGAAAAGGCCCCCATAAATCCATATGTAGAAGATCAAACAAAGCATTTGTTTTACTATTACTCAAGGGAAATGGCAACTTATGGAATTTTGCAAGTTTGCAAGTATCACAAAAACTGTCTGAAACTTCAACATTGTCAAAACCAGGTACATACTTCAATCTAGAAAAAGAAATATGCCCTAATCTATCATGAAAGACATGCTTGTCAACTATGACTTGACATGCTTTATTTTCTTCTTGAACTCTGCTTTGCTTAGCTTGCACCTTGTACAATCCATTTGACTCTCTGCCCACTGCCACTGTCCTCTTACTCAAACGGTCCTGTATCAAACACTGACATCCATCAAAGCAGGCCAACAAATCATCCTGAGCAATTATCTTTCCAACTGACAACAGATTGAACTTAAATTCAGGAATAAGCAAAACATCTCTAATAACAAACCCTGGTTTCAATATCACATTTCCAATTTCTTGCACCTTTTTGACTGTGCCATCTGGTAATGTGACACTCACAGGGTGTATCATCTTTTTGATATCACTAAGACAGTCCACATAAGGTGTCATGTGGTCTGTTGCTCCCGTGTCAAGAATCCAGTCATTTTTACTAAACTGTTGCACAAAATTAAGATAAGAGTTACCTGCAAAGTTTGCAACAGTGGATGCCACCATCTTCCCTTTGAACATCCTGAGCATTTCTTGACACATAGCTTGCATCATCTCTGGATCTATGTTGTACTTGCTTTGCCCTTCATCATCATCCAAAGGAGTACTCTGTGACCCATTCTCTGTTGTAACATTCCCTGCAATTGGTTTGCCCTTGCTCTTCCTCTTTCCTTTGTACCAGTCCGGGTATCCTATTATCTCAAAGCATTCTTCCATTGTATGACCAACCATTCCACACTGAGTATAGTGTTTTTTTTTTCATTTGCTTTCTTTTTTGCTTCTTTCTTCTCTGCAAAGCTATTCTTATTGCCACCACTGGATTGACCCTGATTCATTGCTCCAAAAGCAACTGATTCTGGAACTGAACTGGTGATGTGCTTGTTTGTTTCTGCTTGCAATACAAGATTATATGCCCTGCTCAACTTAGGCAATGGGTCTTGTGACAACACATGTGTTCTCACTGCATCAAACTCACCATTAAGATTGATCAGAAACTGCATTAACCTATCCTGATCCTCCAATTCCTGTACCTTTGCAATTACTCGGCACTCACACTTGGCTAATGCTCCACAGCTACAGTCAGGAATTCCATTCATCAATTGGAGCTCATCCCAGCATCTTTTGAGCTTCCCATAATACGCAGTAATAGACAAATTCCCTTGCGTAATTCGATTCAGTTCTTGCTTGAGTTGATATATTAATGGAGCATTGTTGTGACTAAACCTCTCTAAAATTTCTTTCCACATCGCTCTAGCTGAGCTGGTGTAGATGAAAGATCCCGAGACATCCTTTGTCATCGAGTTCAAAACCCAACAAGCAACCATTCTATCAGCTCGTTCCCACCTAGCTAGATCCAAAGGATTCCTTTCTGGTTTTTCAATCGTCCCATCTATGAACCCTAGTTTCAATTTCGCTCCTAGAGCTAGCATAATTTTTCGACTCCACGATACAAAATTTGTACCATCAAACGGGACCGTAGTTAGAGACATACCAGGGTAATCGGAATTTCCCAGCGTAAGTGGATCACTCTGTGAATGGCCTTGATTCTGTGCCATTTGAGCAATTCGAGCGATGATTCTGGCGCTTTCTTCCTCCGTCATCTTCTCAACTTGATTTGAAACCTTCACGCCTGATTTTCAGGTTCTGTTTGTGGTCGATTCTTCTCAAACTCTCCTCCTACTCGGATCGATTAATCCCTATGCTCTGATACCAAGAAGAAATTGAAGGAGTTTGTGATCCAACTTTGTGTTGGAGCACGGAAGAGAGGAAGAGGAATTCTCCAGAAATTTGAGAAAGAGAATCAACTTTTCATTCAGTTTGTTGCCAGAATTTATACAACTCTCTTAACCATGGTTCTAACGGTCAACTCAACTCATGAGTTAGTTAACCCTAGTAAACTACCAATGGTTAAATATAAAAGCGTAACTATAATAAAGGAACTAACATGATTTACATTTCATCAATAAAGCCTGAAGTGCTTGAACCATCATCATGAACATCTAATAAAGCTGGTCCTTCAATTTTAATAGAATTATCTTGTGTAGTAGCTGTTATAACTTAAAATAGTAAAATAAGATTAGAAATATCACCTATTTGTCTTCTGGTTCTTTTATTCCTTTGCTTGTTCATGCTGATGTTTCTTAGCAATCGTATGTATAATCTTTCCTACTAAAGGGGATGTCCAAACAGACGCGAATGATTAATATGTATTTCCTACTAAAGCTAATGAAATTTTTGCAATGGTTGTTAGAGTTAAACCTTGTGGCTTCGTAGAGCTGTTTGAAGTCTACACATAAGGGCTATTTGCAAGGGTTTTTTTCCTCTTCCAAATCCTTACAGTGCACACAACAAAAGTCAATCTTCTCTAGTGGTTCGCTTGCTTAAGTTTTCAAGTCAGTCTTCTATCCTTGTGTTTGGCAAATTCTGAATTGAAAAGCTTGCCAATATATGAAATTGTTCTCCCTTTGAAAATGAAATATAGGATGCTATATACTGAGTGAAAACTGATTCATATTCCAAGATAGTGGGTCAAACATTTATACATGGGAATGAGAACATATAAGACCATATTATTCGATGACAATATTTCTAATACAATGGAATTTTGAGACGTCAGTTTCAAGAACAGATTGATCCTACGATGTCGTGGCAACGTCACGATCCTAATGGCGTCAACAACGGGCAGCGTAACGGTTCCAAAGGGTCCAACGGACGCTCCGAAAATGATTACGGCGTCGACCGGGGTGAACGACACGGCTGCGCGCAAGCGCTTGGCTGGGTTGGTTGGGCGGTTCGACACAATAGCACGACCGGGAGGGCGAGACGGCTCCGGTGGCTGGCTGGAATGGTGGTTGATGGTGGTGGTCAGGTAGTGCCGAAGATCGAATAAAGAAGGCGATGCAGAGAAGAATTGTACGAAGAAGAAGGAAAGAAAGTGGGGCCCGACTTGTCTTTTGAGTTGCCTGTGAAAAGCTAACAGAGGTGGAGTATATTTATAGTGGAATGAACTTGGGCCTCACATACATAAACGTAGTACAATTGATTTTGTGAGCTAGAAGATAAACAATTTTAAAAGTATATCCTAGCTATGTAAAAGTAATAAAAAAATGGCTTTACATGTGCCTAGCAAAGACAAAAGGCACAAAGACAAATTGTATGAACGCAGTAGATTGATGATTATGGCGATCGAGAAGGAAGCAAAGCCAATTTCTCCTCTTCATTTGGAAGTGTGCGGCCTTTTTTTTTTTAATTCAACAATTTGACAATGTGTTAAAAAAGTCAACAAAGTCTAATGATAGCAAAGCCAATTTCTCCTCTTTATTTGGATGATTATGCCATTATAACTTTTACAGAGGTGTAGATGTTTTTGGCCAATACGAGGCGCCCCGTGCAGAAAAGCGGAGCGCCCACGCTTTTTTGTCGGCCACCTCGACCGACACGCCAACACGTCAGTCGAGGCGGTCGATATATTATTTTTTTTAAAATTAATCGCTTCTTCTGTAGCATTTGCTGCAGAAAGCGAGGTGGGCCCTCGACCGACGCGCCCCACAGAGATCCTTATAAATGGCGATGAAGGGGGACTTCCAGCCCAACAATAAATCGGGCAAGGCAAAGAGGAAAAAAGAAAAGAAAAGAAAGGGAAAAGAAAAAAAATGAAATTATTTCGGAAATCAAAAAGTCGTTCAAAAACACCGCCTCCGTCTGCATCGAATCCTATTGATCTAAATCAAGCGAATATGGAAATGACAGAAGTGGTGCAAGAGGAGATGCCGGTTCAACCACCAGCTACAAATGAATTTGATTTCAATTTATCTCATTCGATGGGATTTGATTTAGGTAAGTTATTATACTTTAGGTCTTGAAATGTTAATTTAATCGTTTTAATTTAATTTATTTAGATCGTAATTTTAATTATGCGTATCAATTTATTTATTTATACAACAATATATTAGAACTATATTTAATTTATCGTGATATTTATTATTTTTATTATGCGTACCATTTAAGTATAATTATTTATGCGTAGATTGGTCCCGGCCGCAATTCGACTTCTCTACCTCTCCCTATCCACTAAATCCTATCAATCTACCCACTCAAACTCAAATCCCAACCCCTGACTACCAAAATTTGCGGGCGTCATCTAGTTCCCAACCCACACCAAATCCTCTTGATTTCGGGCCTACTCGAAACTTGCAATTAGAATTTGACAATGCCGTCACACCAGGGACTGACCCATTTTTCCTCAATATGATTTCATACACCCCTCTCTCAGTCCCGTCCGACCCCCACCATGCCGGACCTTCCTACCAAGGTGTCGGACCTTCCTACCAAGGTGCCGGACCTTCCCACCAAGGTGTCGGACCTTCCCACCAAGGTCCCGGACCATTCTACCAAGGTCCGAGACCTTCCCACCAAGGTGTCGGACCTTCCCACTTTCTACCTGAGCCCACCCACTATCAGGCCAATCCGTCTTATCATTCAACACCCCGCGAGGCGGAGCCTACCTACCATAGAACACCCCTATTTGACGCTGAGGTCGAGCCTGCACAAGAGGAATATGGTGGTGGACCTATTGATACGAGTCTATTGACCGACTTCAACAATCATATTGCAAATGATTTATGGGAAGACCCCATCAAGGTAAGAATGTTCAGGAAATATTATAAAATAACCTTTTTTTAACTTGATTTTACAATGATTTATTGTTTGTAACCTTGTCCAGTTGAATCGAAAACCGTTAAAGTTACAAAGGCGAGGAGGGTTTTCTTGGTGGGAGGGTAAGATGCCCGCTAATGAGGAGTGGGTTGGCATTGTGAACCGTAGCGGATTAATGCGCTTACAGAATTGGAAGTTTGACGAAACAGATGAAGCATTGATTACGGCGTTCGTCGAGAGGTGGCATCCGGAAATGAATAGTTTCCATTTTCCTTGGGGCGAGATAACGATCACTCTCCATGATGTGCATTTCATTTTGGGAGTGCCGCTAGACGGGAGAAAGGCTGGAAAGACGTATGATGATAATGATCTGAAGAATTGGATAATACAAGCCTACCAATTGACGCCGGAGCAGATGGTTGGGCTGTTTTCTAGGAAAAGTGTTTCCATGATGCGCTGGCATGCTATCATGGAAAACCTAATGGAAAATGGAGGAAATCCGGCTTTGTTGGCGACATGGTATCTATTTGAGTTGCTAGGGTGTACTTTATTTATTGATAAGACAGGCGATGGAGTGTTGCTGAAAGTGATGCAGTTGGTGATGAACCCTAATCTCACCCGTGAGTATTCATGGTGCTCCGCGACACTCTCATACTTGTTCCACCACCTTGGAATGGCAACCCGTTCTGATGGTCAACAAATAGGCGGTTGCTTATATGTCCTACACGTAAGTAATGCTATCTAGTATTACTATTTTTTAATCCAAATTTATTTGTGTCACTTATTTTACCTTTTTTTGTAGAATTTTATTTGGAGGTACTTTCCTGGTTTACGAGGTCACCTCAACCATGGTGATGTTTCATGCTTGCCTGGGGAGGCTTTCTTGAGAGATAAGGGCCGAAATAGGGATCCTATGTCATTGATGCAGTATCGGCGTTATTTGGACACCTTAAGAATCGACCAAGTAAGTATCAACTATACTAAATAAAACAATATTTAAGGTTATTTAACAAATCATAATATATTGCTTAAATTAAACATTTACAGGTCGACTTTATGCCGTGGCGTGAAGTTATTGACTTTTCATCTCCACCTATAAGTTTGTCGAGGTACCGGGGCGTGATGACGTTTATCGATATCAAGGTAGCGTATCATCCCGAGAGGGTTGCCCGACAGTTTGGATGGCACCAAGCTATACCTTCGCTTGATGTCATCAGGCCGACCTCTTCTTTTCGAGGCTCGACCATGAGATGGGGTGTGTGGTCGGTGTGCTTCTCGAATGATGATGACCACTGGGAAGATCGGTGGAACCATTTGGTGCCCCTTGGTGAACCGGCGGCGTACCCCTACTCTATGGATGCCGGGTATGAGCAGTGGCATTTGAGGCGCACTCATCCATTTATACTTCACACTTCAGCACAAGAAGTAGCTAACAACCCTCGACACCCTCGACCAGAGCTGGATGATCGTACAGTATGTAAAAACCTCTATAGTGTTTAGATTTAATGTTCTTTTGCCTTGAATTAATAAAAGTTGTATTTGATTGACAGCGTATGCACCACGTACGAAGCGTAGTAAGGGAAATGGAGATATATCGGAATGACAACGGGATGTTCGGAGCATTTAGTCGCCGACTGTATGACATTGTATTTGCACAACACGCTCCGCCTCCGGTACCCCCCGATAGAGGGATGCCCCACGAGCGCCTCGCCGCCGCTCAACCTCCTTCCAGCCGCCTCGTCATAGTGATGCTGGCTATTATAGGTAGTTTAGTTAGGGTTTAGGGTTTTGTACCTTTTATTTGAATTTCGGAACTTCTTTTGTTCACAAAGACTTAGTCTTGCACTTTGTATCTTTTAGTTGAAATTTAAATTTTGGACTTGTTTTGTTACTTATATTTGGGGCTTAAATTTCCATACACTAAACCATACAAACTAAACCATTCATACACTAAACCATTCATACATTAAACCTGATAAGGACTAGATATCTGCCCATAAGGATGAGATAAGCTCTCTGCAATCTGAAACCGATCGAACCTAGCTAAACGATCATGATACCGGTCTAGATATCCGCCCACTGATGGATCATGACAGTTCGTCCACATAATAGTCGGGGGTGGCATCGGAGAAGCATCGTGCAATGTAACCTACAATATTAAACAAAACACGCAATTATTAAGTGTCCTAAATAAAAAAAACAATATTTATCAATAATGAGGATATTTAATTACCGGAACGTAGTGGTTCCCAAGGAAAGCAAAGCATGCAACCTTGTCCCAAAGAGAGTTATAAACGCCTCCGGCTCCTATGATCGGGAAACATGTGTGTGACATACCACGACCTAATGTGATCAATGTACACTGAAATCTAGTAGCAAATACAACGCCCATCGAAGGTGTCTCCATCCAGTACTGCCTTGGACAATTCTGGTGCAACCAGTTGACTCTATCAATCAACTCATCAACCTTCTTGAAGCCCCAGCGCTCCATCCTCGAATATATATCGCGGTGGGTCCTCAGCTCCTGAACAAGCTCCCATCGCATACGCTGCCATCCATCCCTCGCATCCCACCCCATCTGAGAAGCGAGCACCCTATATCCACAATGACCATCTCCTGGAACATCATGCGCAGTGGTGATGTATGACATCATGAAAGGAGGTACATGATGTATGAGATGTAATCCTCCAAAGTCGCTAGTGAGAGGGGGGGCCTTGGGTGGAATAAACCCCATTCCCGCGGTGGGAGGCAAAATCGGGTCTGCATCTTCCTCAGTCTCGACATCTTCCTCTTCTTCATCAACTGTTGGGATCGATGTAAATGATGTCCCTGGCATGGAATGAGCACCTTTGACAGCCCTTTTGCGCTGGGGAGGATGTTGTTGTAGATGCTCCAATCTAGTCAACCCTCTTGCTTGAACCTTTGATTTCTTCTTAGGTCTTCCCTTCTTCTTTTCACCATCGGGTTCCTCCAATGTGCTAGTATCCTTGTGCTTACGATAATCGCGGATCACCTCACGTTGCACCCGTTTGGACATCGTGCATGCATTGTAGTCTGCTATCATCTTCTCCCATTCAGCATCGTCATCTTCTATGCAATCATCCTCGGGCGATGTCATCGGAAGGCCTTCCCATACTAATTGCTTCCAAAAAGGATGGATCATTGAAAGCTCAATAGGCATACATCGGTCAATGCATTGACGGACTTGATGAGGGCACGGAAGCCCACGGGCAGTTGTCCACCATTTATCGTCGCATTCCGGACTAAGAGGGGCGCTAATATGATCAAACAAATGACCTATACAACTGTTGGATACCTTCGTTGGGAGGAGAGAGAATACCGTTCGGAGCGGTTCGGCCATGTGATAGATGGCAAGTGGAACAGTGGTGCGATCCATCTCCATCTGCCCACGTACGGTCATAACTTGGATTCTGACCGCGTTGTGTATCTTCCTCAATATAGCATTGAACCCCAAAACAGATGATCCCAAGTAATCCTTCAACGTGGAGTGTTGTGACTCGACCCTACAAAAATTTGGAAATTAAAACACAATTTTGTAAAAATTTGGAAATTAAAACCCAAATTAGTAAATTCGAATGAGTGGCAAAAATAACTTATTTTTACCTATTTGTGGTCCTCGTAAAAAGGTTGAAGCGGTGGTCGGTGAATGCCCTCACAATCCGATCGCGCCAAAGGGTGAGCCATGTTTTCTGGAGATATGTAAATAAAATTGGCTCCACGGCTTCTTTCACCAATTGGAGTCATGTCTCGTACTCCCACATGGTCGTCGAACAAAATAGCTCCCACACTTTGCTCGCAAAAAAGTCCGGCGACTTATCCGAGAATCCTTTTCCCAACGCGTATGCCCTACAGTTGCGTTGGATGTGCACCCAACAAAGCATATGTTTGGCTTTGGGAAATAAGATATCGACAGCTTTCACCTCAGCCATATCCCGATCGGTCAGTATGGCTTCTGGCTCTCTTCCAACCAACTTATAGACCTCTTTCAATTGGAATAACACCCATGCGTAGTGGTCTTGAATATCCCTTGTCATTAACGCAAAAGCAATACAAAAAGTCTTCCCGGTGCATGTAAATCCAACCATTTCGCACAAAGGCATGTCGTACCTACAATGTCAATTCAATGAGATTTAATGCGTGTACAATCTACTACTACATCATAATTCATAAGTAATAAAAAGACTTACATGTTTGTTTTGTACGTCGAGTCCATCACAACAACGTAAGGGAACAACTTCAACAACTGGATCGACTTCGGATGGGCAAAGAAGATGTCTAGTACCTTACGGCTACCCTTCGCAGTTCGATAGTTGACATAGTATTGATTAGACTCTAAGAAAGGAATTGCAAATTCGCTCACCCCCATTCCGTTCATCTCCTTTTTAAACACTTCGTATCGAAAATCATACAACTGCTTCATTGATGTGGTCATATCTGGATACTTATCCAATAGGAATGTCATGGATTTCCTAGGTTCTATATCTGCCAAAGCCATATTTCTTGCATCAATCTTTTGGTCCTTAGTCAATCGGCCCGCAAACGGATAGCCCTCTAGACTGGTGGAAAGGTCATGGTTGTGGTTACCACATTCCACCCTTAAGTGCCACTTCTGGGTTTTTCTGTTCCTCCAACCTATCAACTCGAATGGGCAATCCTTTTTTCTAGTACGAGGAAGAGATTTAAGCTCATCACCGACACCTAAATTCTTAACCATTTTACGAGGTATGCCTTTTTTTCCCGCTTTGTACTCACCGCCTAATACACATCCCAAACTAACCTTTGCCGGCCAAGAGTTTTTGATGGTGAGTACAATGTTTAACCCCCTCCCTATCTTACGGGCCCACTCTATCATATGATCTCGTTCCTTCCACTCACAATTATTTGCAAAATGACTAGAAAAATCTGGAAATTGAATAACCTATAATAATAATAAAAAACAATTTGAATTTTTTCTCTTAATTTCTAAACCTAATAAATTGATATTTACATACCTGATTTGATTCTACATTACAAACGACGTCGTAATTGTGCTCATTTGAAACCTCATATCCTCCATCGTCGTCATCAACGTACTCCTCGTTTAAATCAAACGGAGTCGGTGGTTTTGACCCTCCCACCATCAACGACTACATAAAATTCGAAATATTTAGAAAATAATATCGAATCGTATAAATTTAACGAAAAACCAAATAAATTACTTACATTTAATTTTGAAGTGAGCCAATTCATATTTTCTAGAGGAAGTTTTTTTTTGGACAATTTTGAGATCGAGTTTGTATGTTCGATTTATGTCCGGATACACATTTATATAGACCGAAAATCCACCCGTTATCTCAACGGGTGGCACGTCGGTCGAGACAGCCGACACTGCACGTCGGTCGAGACAGCCGACAACAGTGTCGGTCACCTCGACCGACGCAATTTCGACATTTCCACAATTTCGAGGCAGCTGCACGTCGGTCGAGGTGACCGATGTGGGCGCCTCGCTTTTCTGACATGGGCGCAACGATAACCCGATGTTGTTTTTGGGCAAACAAGTCAGCAAAATCATGCCGCCTCAATTTTTTGTTAATGCGCTCATGTACAAATTTTAAATACAATCATTGAGTGCATTAATGGCCGCATTTTAAATACTCCATAAGCAAGATCAATCAATAAGACTATATTTATTTTATTTAACATAACAAATTTCACCAATCAGAAATCAAATTTTCACAATAGTACGATGACTTAGCATTGAATTATGTATGGATTACTGTTCATGACCCACATAATATTATAGAAATCTCAGGTTCATGACCCACATAATACAGATGAATCGGGTCAAGTTTGGACAACTTTATATGTATTAGTTGACATTATCAAATACTTCCTGTAGAGATTTTTTCTTAGAATTCTAGTGATAATAATCTTCCCCGATAGACCTCTTCATTTTTAACAATGTCTCAAAAAACCAAACCATCTTTCATTATCACCAATTAGATGAACTCATGTGAGCCTTTTCTGTCTTCAAAGTTTATAATTTTATTTTTATTAATCAAACATTCAATTCTTTTAGTCTTTCTCACATTTGTTTCGATTGAGTTTGAAATTAACCACACTTTCTTTTTATTTCCTTGTGAAAATTTTATGGAGATCGAAAACTCACTTCCAAGTTCCAAGCCAATGTCACACATTGAAAGCCAATTTCAACCAAGCCTATAGAAATGAAAACACACTAATGGTTTTCTGAAACCATCTAAATTATCGCTGTCATTAGCGAACCACAGATACAAAAAGATGCATCATGCATGAGTCGAGTAATTATTTACCTCCAATCTTCATAACCATTTTGCATTCGAATACCCAAGATTCAAAAGCCAAACCTAGGTAATCGTCTTACACATAGCAACACTACAATTCACAACAAAATAGCTAGATACGAAAAACTCAAAACTAGGCAACCTTCTAACTACGGCATAGCCAGACCTTGTGTTTGTATGCTTTGCAAGCACTCAAAACTGACGAGTCAAGATGTACTCTCTACACTGTCACCTCTTGAACCTGTGTGTACTCTACCAAGGGGGCGCCGAATATCCCCAAATGAGTTACAAAATTAACAAAAAATCGTACTATTGTAGCACCAACACCAACACACTTTGCTAATAGACACTCCCAATCCGGTCCCGGTCGGGCCCACGCCTATCATCCCTCCCTCTATCCAAGTACATGTCGCCCCTGAACGGAGGAGATCGGGTCCTCTCTCTTGCATCTCGGTGGTCAGTCCACCGTTCTCGGCGGGCTCCGAGAGGAGAGACAGGTCGTCTCTCGTACCCTCTCCTGGGAGACCAATCGGGAGGCAGGTGTCTTGGGAACATGGCCCGGTCCCTGAAGTCTTCGTCTAGGTGGTGGTCAAGTCGGTCTCTAGGGAAGGAGCGGTGGTGGTGGGGGTGATCGAGAGGCCCGGAAAACCCGACATCCCATGGAGGAAACTGTGGTGGTGGTGGAGACCTGTAGCCATCCATGAACCTGCCTGGGAAACGGTCCACTGGAGGACCCGGAAAACGCCTTGGAGGTAGAACAGGGGGTGGAGGCCCGCCATAGCCTCTTCTAGGACTTCTTGTGGGAGGATAACGATGACGACTGCAGTTGTTGCAGTACTCACGCCTGGCAAAGTTTAGGTTCCGACATCTGGGAGAACATTGGAAACATATCAAGTGAGAATGTGTATGAGAAAACACAAAAACCCATTACGAAGCATCATATGGGTGTTATCAGAGCCAGTGGTAAATTATCAGTTGGAGGCTTATCAAGATGCCATTCTACTTGAGATAAAGCCAAGATCAACCTATTTTCAAACACAATACAGGTGAATACATGTATGTAGCCCTTAATTAGCATTTAGGCAAATCGAGAATACCCCTATATTTTATATTTATGCCCTTGATGCTGAGAACATGAAGCATATTTGAAGCTCCTAAGGGTAACCGACAACACAATGTATTGACAGAAATGGAAAGCCAGCTCTAGTGGTTAGTTATCAGTTAAAGGTGTATAAAAATGCAATTATTTTAAAGAAAAATGGAGACAAGATCAACAAAAAATCTTCAAACTCGATCCCACAACCTGTGATCGCTTATTAAGGAGAGCTTAGCTTGATATACATCTACACTTTAATTTACATTTTCATTAGCAATCTAATTAAGTTATCTAATAGATTCCTCTACTTTCTTCAACAAGATACTCTTATTAATGAATTTTTAGTTAAAAAGGAAAATAAAATAGATATAGCTAGGCCAATGGCCGACATGTAATTTTTTTTTATCAAGGAGTAGAATAGTAGATATCAAAGTTTCCTTTAAAAAATTGATAATACAACAGTTAAGGAATTGTATAAATATTTATTCTTGGTAGAAAAACTTAAGAGACTTACATTTTGATACGGAGGGAAAAGAAAAAGAATCCAAAAAATTCTGGAAATGAGAGAAAAACAAAAACAGATGGAGTAAGACAGCTTTCAACTTACGCTGAATCTGGGCAGTACCAATCTCCTTCCCTTGGACGTAAATTAGGATTGTTTCTGCTTTCCCCTCGGAATCGTCCAGAACCAAATCCAGGATCACCAAGTGGCTTTGCAAATGGCCTGCCAATTCCTCTATCTCGAGTAAGAGGAGGTGAATAGTCACGATAACGGCCAGGAGATCTCACAGCAGCTCTGCCACCACCAAATCCTCGACCATGATGCATGTCTGCAGGATGATCAAAACCAGTACTGTGTCGGCGATCAGCATCCCTATGGCGTGTAGGAGAACCAGACAATGCACGTGTTCTATATCCTGGAGGAAGTAAATAGAGCAGAAACAAGATAGAGAAAACCTGTCATGTTGAGAGAAAAGTATACAAAGGATGCCAGAATATTTACACATATATAATGTCAAGAAAAACACAAGATGCCAGCATATGAAGATGCAAGGAAAAACAAATTTAATTACTATATTTGGAATTTCCATCATGGTTTTTAGATATCAAGCAAGTTTCAGGTACATTTACCATATAAAAGAGTTTCCTCCTCATTAGCTGCTGTGAAAAAGGCGAAACAAACAGCATTTACTGGACCACTTCAAAGAAGAAGTGATGTTTCCACTTAACAGAATTACACAGAAAAGGCAATACCAATTACCTCACAAGCGTGAAAAGTCACTGCAATCATATCCATACACTGCCCCAATAGACCTAAAGAAAACCATGAATGTAAAAAACAATCTTTCTCAAAATGCCTCTTAGTAGCCAAAAATAAAAGGTCCAGATTCAGTATTCGCGAACTGCTGTGTGGAATTTGCATCTAAAACTAAACCCAATTATAAATTCCCACAAAAATCCCGCCCCAACAAGACACAATTTCCAGCAAACAGGAAGAAGCAGGACACCACCGCCAAGAAATAATAGATCTCTCATGTCACGGGTGAACAAATTATTCCGGTGACCAGACAAAACATATCCGTACCCAGTGCCCACATTCAGTGTTTAAAAAGGCAAGGCGACACCCTAGGCGATGGACCCTCCAGATCGCCTAGGCGCGCCTCTAAGGCAAAGGCGCTCGCCTTATGCATAAATTTTCGGTAAATAATAAATATACATAAAATAATGTTAAGTAAGATATAAAAACATATTTTTACAGAAAAAAAACCCAAGTTTTTATTAAATTTATAGTACTATTTCCAAATTTAAAGATAAATAATAAACTACTATGAAATCAAAGTGTAAAGATAGTAAAACAAACTACTAAAACAAGTCTTTTCCAATATAAAATACTAAAACAGCAAAGCCAGACAATTCATCAAAGTATTGAACAATGGAAAAAGATAGAGGAGAGGAGTTGTGTAAGGAGAAAAAGAATAACGCCTGATTATATAGTTAGATCAAGGATATTGAGATCTTTGAAAATAGATAATTGCATATAAAAAAAATCATAATAACTTCAATTTGGGAAAATAAAAGATACTAATATATATGAATAAGATAAATAGTTGATTTGTTGAGATTCTATCCTTTTTTATATCGTCAACATTATTTTTCAAGCAAATCAAGATCAGGCGCATTGCCTGGCGCCTAGGCTCACCTGGCCGCCTTAGGGCGCCTGAGCCGCCTAGGGGCCGCCTTATGCAGGCAGCCTCGCCCTGCCTGATGCAGGCGATGGCATGCTTTAGGCGCGCCTAGGCAACGCCTTTTAATACACTGCCCACACTGGACATGTGGGAGCAGTGCTCACACTAACTTTCCATGTATTTATATCCGTTTACAGGTATGTTTTTAGTTCTCCATGAAAATAGAACTGAGAGCTACCAACCAAAATTTTAAAAAGCAACTCACCAGTGAATAAGAAAAAAGATTCAATGTACCCTCTCTAACTGCCACAAACCATGATGAATGAGAGCAACAATCTGTCTTACAAAATTTACCGACATGACCAACTACAATGTCTGAAGTATTATTGGACACAAGCCGTGTTTGAAGGCCATAGCAAAGGCAGTTGACCCTCCTGATCCAAATGAGAAAAGCAATAAACCAATGAACGCGTAACCTTCTTCTGACAAAGGACTTACAGTCAGCTAGCAGCACCCAAACCAGTCACAACACTAGAGTCTAAGGAAAGCCCAAGAGATAAATCCACAAACAACAGCTACAATTCCAATTGATATAAATAATCCATCACCGTTTTTTAATCAACAATAAGGAAACTGAACCTACACACAACTTCCATGCCGCGGAATTCAATAAACACCTTCATAGTGTACAAATATATAATTTCAGAAAAGGCAACAGAAAATGACATAATATGTTAGTCAATTTTAACTAGTCCTTGTCCAGCCAGATTTCCAAATTAAAGCCCTAATGATGGCTTCCAGTGCGCTGCAGATCACTACTGTTGATTAAGCAAGCTGAGCTCTTTAGCAATTCACTTCATCAGATGCCACCATAATAACACTCATAAAAATATTTTACTTCGAATTTTATCCGGTAGCATATTAATATTCAGATGGACATCAATCAGCTGAATACAGGTTCCCACAAACCAATCAAAGAACTCATTTCTAAAAGAAGAAACCCAGATCATATTTAGAAACATACCACCTGAATCTTACTCTAATATAAAATGTAATGAGATCCCTCAAGAGTAAATCAAATCTTTGCAGAAGACAAAGAAATCACCTTCAGCACAACAATACCAAGTACCAACCACCAATTGCAGCACCTAAGATATCAAATTTGATTATATAATCAATGCGCCCAGAAAATATTGTCCAATTATTACCAGATATATCCAAAACAAGCTGCAAGTCCATATTCATAAGGAATCTTATCTGCAACCTTGGATCAAGGTTACACAGCCATCTTGGTCACCTAGAATATCCTATCTTCCATTTTCATGTTGTGTAAGGTACATGAACCTATAAAACAGAATTGTTTCTAGCCAATCATGAAGAACCCGAGATTCAAAAGAGCGTACACTCAGAAGAATCCTACAAGTAAGCAAACAATTGTATTAGACCATGCCAGTACACTTAGTGAGGGGATTCTCATCACTCATTTTCTTCTCCAGACTGAAAAAGAAAAAGAATCCCGAGCCAATCAACCATTACAAACCCCCACTCATATAAAGAATAACCCTCCTCAAGATCTATGTTCTTGCGCCAAGTGACAACCAGTTCTGTAACAAGCAATTAAAATTTACTTTCGCAGCTTAACACTTTATTGGTGGCACCACAACCACAAGATTGATAGGCAATGAAAATCCAGGAAAATAACGGAAGCAATAATTAAGAAAGAAGGCATATTTAACCACCAATGAAATTACGGTAGAGTCAATACAACCGCATTTAGTGCAATCATCTATTGAATTACCAATCATCTAAGAAACAATAGAATTGTGTTAATCGAAAGGCCTAAAAATCAGGGATTCTTTTTACTTAGTTTTTTCTATGGGAGTTACAAGTTTTGCAACAATAAAGCTAGTGCAGCTCATCACATAAAAGCAATTTGAATATACTATTTCTTTTTAATTTACCAAAAAAAAAATATTTCCTCTTAAATTTACCATACAACGAGGATGGGCAATAAAGCGCCATAAGAAAGAATCCTTGATTCCACACAGTATTAATAAGGAAATGTCGAAAAGAGAGCCATGTATAACAAAATCAACGGTTTCCTTCCCTTTTATCTTAACATTGAAAACTTGATTTTGCCAGCATTAATCTACATCAGGGTGCATAATTTTATGTAACTTCATAATTGTAAGTTGACCCGCAGATTTTATGAGACCTGTATTAATTTTTACCAACCTTTCTCCCCACACCTAGATAAATATCTGTAATGCTGAGCAAAAAGAACTAGTATAAGTTAATCTTAGCACTAGGAAGAAGAGAGCAAAAAAGTTGTTAAGAATCATATGCAAAACGGAAAACGAAACAACAAAAAATTATCAAACGAGAACGGAATATTTTCAGGCTCCAAACCACATAAATAGTGAAGTTTTTCATTCTCGCTTGATAGTCAGATGGAAACTAAAACATGATCCAAATATCACGGACCATTGAAACTAGCCAGCAGTAAGAGAAAAGCATAATCAATTGCTAAAATTGAAGAAAAAAAGGTTGGAAGCAAACCGTGATGATCATCGGAGTATCGATCGGCGCGCGAATACGGAGGGACATCAGGACGAACCTCGCCGGGCTCGTAATCGGCGGCGCCGCTACCTCCGCCAGAGACACTATCCGCCGGACGCACAACGAGGCTGCTCAAGAGCGGCTGGTGCGGTTTCGTCTGGTCATCCCGAGATGCCATTTTCTCTCTCCTAAGTAGGAACCCTAGCACTGTATATGAGATTATTCATTCGTTATTTTGTCTCTACACTTTTTACTTTTTATAAATTATTTTATTTATTTGACAAAACAAAGACCTGGCAATCGGTCGAGTCGGACGGGTTCGGTTACATTACAGGTTATGGGGTAAATTGGATCGGGTTGTTACAGGCTTTTGGTTGGGTCGGATTATCAGTTGGTCTAAAATATTATTTTTTATAATTATTCAAATTAAATTATAATTAAATAATGATATTTAATTATAATATATTATTTTATTTATTTTAATAATAAAATATTTTATAAGTTCCAAAATAAAATTTATAAATTCTATAAATATACTAAATCGGTGAATTTAACGGGTTTTGAGTTCTATCGGGTTCAGTTTATTTCGGGTTTAGGTTTTAAATTTTCTTGTCTTGATCCTAAAATTATCGGGCGGTTCGAATCGGTTTTACGGATTAGATCAGTATTTGATAACTCTACTTATATTATACGGGGAGGGGAACTGAAATATGATTTTAATTTGCACCAAAT
The DNA here is from genome assembly GCA_964016875.1 of Fallopia convolvulus. Classification (NCBI taxonomy): domain Eukaryota; kingdom Viridiplantae; phylum Streptophyta; class Magnoliopsida; order Caryophyllales; family Polygonaceae; genus Fallopia; species Fallopia convolvulus. The sequence continues at coordinate 11,516,337 of OZ024732.1, forward strand.
GAAGAAGGGTGCAAATTACTTATATTGCCCGCTACTAGAGTTGTCAAAAACTGTCCTAACCCGCTAACCCAACCCGACCCCGCCCGATAATTTTAGGGTCAAGACCCGAAAATTTGATCGCAAAATCCGAAATAAACCGAACCTGACCGAGTATATTTATAGAATATTTTAAATTTATTTTGAAACTTATAATATATTTTATTGTTAAAATAAATGAAAATAATATATTACAATTAAATATTATTATTTAATTAAAAATTGATTTTAATAATCATAAGAAAAAAAAGGAGATTTTAGACCTGCTGGTCAACCCGACCCAACCGAAAACCCGCTGCAACCCGACCCGATTGACCCGTGAACCATAACAAACCGGAATCCGATTTAACCCGGACCCGAATGACAGAACTCGAATCCGCCCGACCCAACCCGATTGACAGGTCTACCCACTACACATGTGTAAAGAAAGAAGGGTGCAAATTATGCACCTCCAAATGAAGAAGTGCATGGAAGCTATACGCGCATGACACCCAAACCAAACAATTATCAGGCCACTCATAGAGTTACACATGGCACTCATTATTTAATAAAAGGTGTGTTTTATAAATTGTCCATTTGGGCAATTTATACATTATAAAAAAAATAATATACCATAATTCATTTTTTTTATCTATCCATAGACATCAATATTGTATATGTTTGATTAAATTTAGAATAATTGTATTTTTTAGGTTGATACGGGCGTTCATCGGGATCGGCGAAAAATGGTCATCTGTCGGAATGACTATTGTTATATCTTTTTGAGTAGGGAACGCACTCGAAAGTTAAACTCATTGCTTTGCAATGATCTAAGGGCTTTTTCGGGTGTTTGAGGTCGTTTCAGGACTAAAAAGAGTATTTTTAGTATTTTCAAGTTTTTAATACATTTTCAGAGCCTATGGTCTCGGAACCCCTGGTTTTGATGGAGTGGTTTTGGGTTAGAAAACCCTAATATGTGGCTATATATAGATAGTTATCTCAACTCTCATTTGCATATTTCACTCCATCTCTTTATCCTTATCTATCTTTAAGATGGATTCCCTTCCAAATGAACTCCCAAGCGGATTTGAAATATATCCAACAATTTCTCTCCCAGTCTTATGGTAATCCAAATGCACAATTTGTGTTGCCTTCTTCGTCCAACTTTGTTGCTAATTCAAATGAACAATTTGTTATGCCCTCCTCGTCCAACTTTGTTGGTAATCCAAATGTGCAATATGCTATGCCTTTCTCGCCCAATTTTGTTGGTCATCCAAATATGCAATTTGTTCATACTCAACCACAAACACCCATAAGCTCAGACGGAAGTGTCGATCTTTCGTCCATCCTAGCCTATAGCACCCAACCAGATGGTGCTAGTGACCCACCATGTGCTCGTCGTGGGTCTCGCGGTGGTTGATATGGATCAAGATATGATCAAGACTAAGGAGTCATGGAAGAAGATAAGAAGCCATATTAGGTCAAGACTATTCAAGAGATCAAGAGCTTTCAAGTATAAAATGGTTTTGAATAATCTACATTATGTCATCCATCCATTGTCAAGTCAACATATTGGAAAATGAAGAGCGCATGCGTGCGTTATTTACCCTCACATGCAAGAGTTGTTTGTTGTTGACGGGCCTTTACTCTGGACAACAAATAAATTCATAAGTCAAGACCCCGCTGAGTATAAGAGAGTCAGGATCGTTTCACGAGAAGCAAAGTTTGTTTATCTATCGACTACTATTAATGAAAATCAAACAAAAACAAACAAAACACTCACGATCAGCCTCGTTAACGACGTTGTCAAGGTCGTTAATGAACCAACGCAAACAACTAACCAACACTAACGAACTAAACAGGTTCGGTATCGAGGCTACGAGCTCAGTAACGAATATGACCTAGGAGAATCCAAATAAAAACAAGATCTAGGACAAGGGTTACCACAACATAGTCATGCATATAAACTCGTAAGAAGATAAATATCATGCCTTTAAATAGATAAATTCATCAACTTTCATTGACTAGTAAGTAAATTGATTTACTTTCATAAACTAATTCACTCAATCACTTGTTTTGGATCTAAAGCTTGAAACTTTCGCATTCAAACAATATCAACCTTCACGTTTATAACTTTTTCTCTCAATCAAGTTAAAAACTCAAATTACCTTGACTTTCATCTAGGTATAATCACAACAAGCAATCTCAAAAATAGATAAAAGGCTTTCAACACATCATCTTACTCATCAAACCATGCATAACTATGCCGGGTTTCAACCCCGACCCTAGATAAGAAAACTACTCACTATTCATAACTAAAAAGCAACTAAATTCAACAAGAAAAAACATTGAGAACATAACAACTACTTCAAATTAATAGGAAAATATTGTCTTACAGAATCCAGAAGAAACCGAAAAATACAAAATACCGAATCGAAAACTGTGATTAACGACCCCGGTAACTCTCATCCACCGTGGCTCTCGATCTCGACTTCCGACTATTCTCTCTCTCTCTCTCTCTCGGCTCTTCCTTCTTCTCTACTCCAACTCTTGTCTACTTGCTCTCTCCTCCTCTATGCTAGATAGAAGGGTATTTATACTAATAAGGCTATAAAATAAAAAAAAATAGAAGATAAAAAACTTTCCTAAAAGATTGAAATCTACTCTAAAAAGATAGAAATAAAATCTAGAAGGATATCATAACCTAAAATAAATAATATAATAACCCTAAAACTCATAAAAAAACACTCTACCAACACGGAATAAAATCCCGCACAGGATCGGTAGGACATCACTAAGATTCCTAAAAAAAACTATCTCGTAACCTCGTTAACGAGCCCTCACAACCTCGTTAACGAGCCTGGGTTTGGCTTCTTCAACACTTCTTCTTCAAAAACTTAGACTTCGACTTCTTCATCTCGTATTCCTCCGTCCTTCACCATAGCACTCCAAATTTAGCTCCAAATAGCACCGTTTCCTTGCTAAAACCTACAAAAATACACAAAACGGAGTAGCTTCCATACTTTTCACAAAATATGCAAACTTATCCAAAAACACACAAAACTAACCCTAAACTTATCAAAACTAGTCCTAATAAACTAAGAAAACCTACTAAAAACTATATCAAAAACACGAACATCAAAATACCCCATACTTAGACTTACTTGTCCTCAAGTAATCACTAAACAATAATCAAAACCAAACAACAATACTTATCAAACTATAGCCATCATCTAAAAACAACTTAACACATAGAAGAAAAATAACAAATGACTATTAACATCATCACACATATATTCACCGAATAGACATAAGCAAATAAAATCCAACCTCACAAGGGATAATGATGTGTTTCTGTCAACTCTCAAGTGTTTAGGCTTATAAATACATCTCTCAACTCATCTTATATACAAAAACTCATAGTAATTGGAACTTATATACCAAAGTCTCCACCTAAGATTTGTCAAAACAAGCAAAAATCATCAAGAGAACCCAGTAGGCTCAATGAAAAACTTCATAGAAGTTTCTATTCGGCCGGGTTGTAATGGGGCTTGGTAAAGACAATATGGCGTGGAAAATATTTGGCTATGTGGTGCTAATAACATCCCGGAATCAAAGACTCCTAAAAACTCACACATACACAAAAACTCTCATAAAATATTATACCAAACTCACTCATCAATATGCACACTCACTCACCCAATATATCCTAGAAAGTCTCATAAAAATAACTCAAAAGAATCTCTGATTTATATATTAAACACACATGCACTTCAAACTTCTGCCCTTCTTTTTCATATTCTCCTTCAGCTCATTTTTTCCCTTTTTCTTTTTTTTTCTCTCGCTGCCTCGTTAACGAACCCACAAGGGTCGTTACCGAGCTTCATCGTGTACTCCTCCCTTTTTTTTTCAACAATCAATCTTATTTCGTGCATCTTTTATACCAAGAGATCTTTCTTTTTACACAATTAACTCAAGAGACTTCCAATCTACCCTTCCCAACAATCCTTCAAATTTCAAACCAAAACATAATCATTCACTCCCCTTTTTTTTACACTCAACAAATCATACCTTTCCAAACTAAGTCCTAATCCCCGGATAGGGTCAAGCTTATCTCGGCTAGGGAACAATTTTGTGGAGCTAAAAAGAAAAGGCTTCATGCTAAAATTGGCTGTCAAAAGAAGGATCGTGTAAAGGTGGATATGGATTAATAGGGATTATAAAAATAAGTTCTCTATCATCTGATTTTCACAACTAATGAACTATAAATCTTATATAGGTCTCAAGAAATATATAACCATCATAATTCCAAGAGATAATATGCATATAGAGAGCAAATCACACAAAAAAAAGAAGAGGGATTCTTTGATGTTCTCCCTATAAGGCCAAAAATAACTCACAAGGCTAATTTTTGTTGGATTGCATCACTTATGCTAAAAATTATATGTGCTCAATTTCATCAAATGCTATTCCTTCCTAAAAACAACTTCAAATTAAGAATCCGGCTATATTCTCAAAGAAATAATTGCAAGGATTTATATGATCATGCTAGCAACTACTATCATAGAACATAAGAAAGGGATATCTATCAATTCTAAAACTTTTTTGGAATTTTCTCAAATTTTTCATTTTTTTTCGATTTTTTATGGTTTATGGGACAAAACTAAAACAAATAAAACACATAAGCAAAACAAAAGACAACAAGTTTTCTACTTTCTCCCACCCCATACTTAAAATTACAGTGTCCCCACTGTAAGAAAAATAAGAAGAAGGAAAGAAATAGAAAAGAAAAAAAAAAGAAAACAAGAAAAGAGAAAACAAAAAAAACTTACAAAGTCTTTAAGCAGAAAACAAGAAAACACTTCTTGAAGCTGAATCAACGGTTTGGTGGAGGAAATTAATGCTCGAAGTTCCCCATGAAGTCCTACATCGTCCTCTAGTGCTCTGCATCCTCCACCTCTCTCTAGCGATGCCTCTCGTCCTCAAATGTCATCCGAGCAGAATAGACACTCTCCCATCTATCCATCCTCCGATGAATATGGTTCTGCTGGAGGTGAAGCTGTTGCATCTGAGCAGAAAGATCTTTGGCCCATGGTGGCGGAATACTTGATCCAGTATACTCGGGCTGAGGAGGTGGTGGGTAGTGAGGCTGGAAGTGGTCTTGGCAAAGCACTGGGTTGTATGGCATGAGTCCATAAGAGCGAGGGTCGATAGGAGATTGCGGAGGGTCGGTAGTTGCCCTCGGCGGGTTGTTACCGAAGTTGTGTGCCTCGGTAGTAGCATCGGTAGAGGTTTGGAAATGGTCGTTAACGAGCCTGGTGGGCTCGTCAACGAGGACATTGGTGCCCAAAACTTCTGTATCGAGGTCTTCGTCCTCGATGTTGAGTTCCTTTGTGCCTCCCTCAGTAGCTGTCTCTTCAGTCTCATCATTATCTTCACCCATCTTTTCTCCTTCTCGCTCAAATCTCGTCTCACACGGCCTAAGCGATAGCTCATCCTCCGGCTTGGGCTCTAACGGGAATGCATGACCTATCCCTCGTACCAATTTGGTACATAGAGTAGCTCCAATTTGTCTAGGGTGGGTACGACAATGCGGTCTTGAACTTTTGTCTTGAACCCTCCCTCAGCTTGAATGAAAATACCGAAGCTATACCAATAACTCTTGTTGAGGAGTTGAGCATGAGCCAGCGTGTAGCGAGTGAGATCGACTCCAAGATTTGTCGCCACGAGACTAACCAAATTCCCGCACCATACTTCCTTTGACTTGGTTGATTTCTCTATATAATAAAGCCACTCATACCCCAAATTCAATGGGTCGGGCTCCTCAAAAAGAATGGTGCGAAGACAAGAAACTTCTATCCTTGTTGGCCTGTTCAACTCCCTCTTTGGCCAGAATGTAGCGGCTAGGACTCGGAGGATGATCCTGAAAATGGGGTTGATGATGTTTGCCCTAGATAATGTCGTTGTGGAGGGCTCGACCTCCCCGGTGATGTAGCTCCAAGTCCTTGTCACCTACACATCTTTGAGACTGTAATCTCTAGAAGGATTTGGGAACTCCAGAATAGTGTTGAACTCCGCCAAAATGTACTCTCGGTTCACATTACCGAGCCTAAACCGAATGCGTCCCGACGAAGTCTTCGTCGGGAAGCTCGTCTCTAGAGTGGCCAGGAACTCGGATGTGAGAGCCGGAAAGTGTGGTAGATTCTCCTTCTTCAGCAAGTGAGGCACACCTAGAATAACAAAGGCCTCCTTGACATCATCGTAGATCCTCTTAGCTTTAGCACTCGACCTCGAGAACCACTGAGTGTTGTGGTCCTTGTCTAGAATGGCATTGTATCGATCCGCTTGCCTTGAGTGCGCAAGATCACATTGTCCATGCGAGGTGGAGATGGGGACCTTTGATTCCTCCTCTTCTTTTGGGGTCGGTAGCGGGTCGGCTTGAACTTGCCATGTGATCTACAAAACAATTACGATTTTTCCAAGATAAGATCCACTCAAGTAGATTAGACACGAGAACCCATACTTGGTCTCGAAATAACCCTCGGAATTTATTCGTTAACTACCCAATTGGGTCGGTAACGTGTTCTGGGCTGGTTTCTAAACTTTGAGGCTACGCAGGGTCGTTAACGAGCCTGAGTGGGTCGTTAACGACCTGCCGAGAGCCAGTTCACAGAATCCGAATGTTATCAACTCTAAAATCAAGCCATGAATCAAGCATGCAATCCTCTATAATCCTTCACTAGACACACCATCGCGTATACACACCCCATACCTGCTCACTTACCCATCCCGAACATGCTAAATTTACCCAAAATTATCATGGTGAAGATCAAACTCAATTTCTAGAACAAGAACATTCATGATTTTCAAATCAAATTTTTGCAATGGAGAATCTATCATGAATAACCTTCCCTAGATAGAGTATCACTACCAATATATGAAATAGAATTAATGGGCAAGATAAAACATGCTATTCAACCACCTCTACAAACACAATCAAGATATGAAATTTCTACCCTAAAAACCACGAATCCTGCAATAAAGAGTTAGGGTTTAGAAATCATACCGGAAGATTGAGAAATTGAAGAACAAATGATCGAGTTTGGGTGGTTAACGAGCTTGGATCTCGTCGGTGGGAAAATTGGGTGGCGGACTTCGGTAACGGGGGCGTTTTCCGAAGGTCGGTGGAGCAGAAAATTCCGATCGGTGGTGAAGGGTCATCGGTAGAAATTTGAGGGAATTGGAGTTTGGAATTTGAGGATTTGAGAGTAGGATTTTGAGAGTTTTAGAAGGTTTAAATAGGAGAGGGTAGAAATAGGAGGGGTGGGTAGGTAATGGCGGCTGGGGGGGTAAGAAATAGGGTAGAAGATAGATGATATATTAGGTATAAAATTAAACTTACCTGCCCGAGTCGGTTCGCCAAACCGGGTCGTTAACGACCTTGGGTGGGTCGTTAACGAGCCACCGTAGCCTCCTTGAATGATTTTCGAGCCTTTCTCCTGCATCTTGTTAGCTCAAAATTTATCCTATTTTTTTCTATCCTAAAAACTACTATAAAAAAAACTCAAAAGAAAGCTAGGAAAAAGAATCTAAAAAGAAAAGAAAAATCTAGTCTATACTAAAAGCGGGTTGCCTCCCGTAAGCGCTATTTTTAACGTCGTCAGCCCGATGTACTTACCTTGGCTCAAGGTGGCTCTATGTTGGGGTCCTGAGTTACCCCATACTTAGCCTTGTAGACATTATTCGCTTGAGTCACTAGACTTGGTCCTGTGTCTTCTATGAGTATGCCCGGTATTCCTACATATGGCTTAGTGAAATCCGAAAACCGATGTGGTCTGGACTCCTCTGTAGAATATACCGTGGGGCATGGTGTAGGAATGAAGTAAGAAGAAGAGTACTCACCTTGATTATACCCTTGCATGTGGGACTCGCTAATGGGCCAAGGAGGCTCGGCAGGGTCCCGTGTGAGAATCTCGTCCTCTTTTGAAGTTGGAGAAAGTTCGGTAGTATCAGCTATGTCGAGTTCTGGTTGGGTCAACTCGATTTGTGCGACCGCATTTGGGTCATTAATTTGCGTTTTGATCTAAGCTGAATTCCACGTGTTCCTCTCCAATATCAAAAGTGAGAAGTCCTTTCCGCACATCTACCTTGGCACTTGCTGTAGCTAGGAACGGTCTGCCTAGGATAATGGGGACATGAGGATCCTTAGGCATATCGAGGACGATGAAATCATTCAGGATAAAGAATTCCCCGACTTGAATAGGATAGTCGTCCACGACTCCTGTGGCTTTGACGCATGATCCGCCGGCCATAAAGAGGTTCATATCTACAGGCTCTAGTGGTCCCATGTTGGCTTTAGACCAGATTGAGAGAGGAAGCAAACTAGCACTGGCTCCCAAATCACATAAGGCTTTGAACTTGTGGTCGCCTGATCGCTCGGGATTGCGAGGGTGTAGAGATACAATTTATAACCCGACCCCGTTGTAGCACGTGGTGGGTGTCGAACACTCGGGAAATCTACTCGATTGAGGTGCCTAGACACTAGAAAGCTAGAAAGGAGAACTTAAAACAAAGGAAAACAAAGAGAATAGTCGGGACCGACACAAGTGTCACGTCGGGCCCGATGTTGGCGACAAGAGGAAGTCGGGACCGACGTAGGGCAAGTCGGGCCCGAGGTAGCTGGGTTTGTCGAACTTCAAAGATTGAAAGTAGATCTTGGGCTTTTGGGTTCCTTCTCTAGTAGATTAGGGCTTTTCCACCCCAATTCAAGCAATAAGTGATGATCGGAGTAGGATTGAGTGCTTTCGCCCTCGTTCCAACCACTTCTACACATCGATCCTTGGGGAAATCCCCTTCGAAGCAAGGTCTTGAGATTGACACATGTTCACTTTCGCTACTTTGCCAATCAGCAGCCTTGATTCCTTACTTTCGCAAGGAATTGTAGCTCTATGTAGAGTGGGTTCCTAGATCAAGAACTCAAGGCTATGGAATTGGGGTTTCTAGCCCAAACCTAGCTAGAGTTTTCCCCCATAACCCAAGATCAAGGATATCTACTCCATATGGCAAACAAAGAAAGCAAACAAATCAAAAAGCAAAGCAATCAACATCATCAATCTCAAACCAAAGCAAAGTTTCATTCACAAATCAAAAGCAATCCACAAACTCCAATCAAAGGTTTCCAAATCCACAAGATCAAAACAAAACAAAGCTAATATATCAACCAAACCTATCAAATCTCCTCCTCTTGGGACGATTCTCTCTCTTCTCTTTCTCCTCTTCTTCCTCCTTGCTCTCCAAGTATCCTCTTGAGAGTTTTTGAGGGTTGGGTTCCTTGCTAAGTGTGGGAACCCCTTTAAATTAGAAGACAAGAGAGCCTTTATAGATGAGGGGCAAAAGTGGAAGTTCACCATTTCGTGCCTTGGAGCCCAAGCACCAATCGACCGACTCGGCCCGACACGGAGGACCTCGGGCCCGACTTACTGTGCAAGTCGGTCCGAGGTCGAAAACTTCATCTTGGGCCCGGCGTGGTTGCAACTCGGTCCGGACCTCGTTCCACCTTCTTCTTGTTGGCTTTTCTCTTGTTCTTCTTCATGGCTTGCTCCTCTCTTTCCCTCTTTAGCTCGGGCCTTGCTCCATGTCTCGACTCTCCTTCAAAACGACCCTTGATCCATGCCAAAACACCTACAAAACACATAAAACGCGCATAGTCTCCGAATCTCATAGAAATACGGGAACTAAGATAAAAAGGAACAAAACACACAAGAAAAGAGGAAAAAGAAACATATTCACAAAGGAAATCTTACATAAAAACACCACCAAATAAAGAGACATCAAAATACCCCATACTTAAACTTGCTTGTCCTCAAGCAATAACAATGTAAGCAAGACCGAAACATAATCTTCAAGTAAAGCCTCGTATGAAAACACATTTTAGCACAAGTGATTGATATTCAAGCAAGATTACATCATCACACATGATTAAGTGTTCCAAGGAATAGAGTTAATGCAACTAAGCCTCACTTTAGGGATATGTGAATGTGTATCACTCATCATGTGTTTGGGTTTAGCAATGAACACTCAAGCTCAAAAATCATGCAAGTAAGGACTTTACTATTGAAGCTAATATCACCAATTCCTCCACCTAGAGATGCCTAATACAAAGTACACAAAGAATTTCGAACTTGGCTCAATGGAGGTCCTCAAAGAGGTTCCATTCGGCCGGGTTGTAATGGGGCTTTTGGTATTTCTCAAGGAGGGAATTATTTGGTCTTGTGGTTCTTACAATGGGGATTGAACAACCTAAACTCTCACCAACTTCACCAAAATTCCACAATCAATTTCACACTCATCCAAAAGACTTAACATTTTTCCTTTCAACCCAAAATTTCACTTAACATTCCACTTCATCTTTGCTCTTAGGCTTTTTGTTGGATTTTCCACACTTTCTACATGGGACCGACTTTCTTATGACATCGGGCCCGATGTGGCGTGTAACTCGGTCGTACCCTTTTTCTTCACTTAAGCTCTTTACCTTCATTCCACTTTACATTTCCAACATTTTCTTTCTTTCTTTCTTTTTCATTTTCTTTTTGCACAACAAAGATGCACTACCCACATGATTCATAACACCATTCTTTGCCCTTAAACCCAAGAGAATCTCAACCCTTCAAATACAATCCAAACCTCTCTTCTAAAGTCCAATCCCATAAGGGTCAAGTCATATAAGGCTAGGAATAATATTTTTGAGGAGTTTCAAACAAAGGCTTAGGCTAGAACGGGGCTACAAACAAAGGATTCACTTCATGGTAGGATATGGAACATTTATGTGACTAGAAGAATAAAGTTCAAAATCAATGTGACAATGCTAGGACAAATCTCATGACGGTCTTGGAAAATAGATAAACACCGCAATAGCAAGTTTTACTAAGCATGAATGAGCTAATCACACAAGAAACATGAGGGATATGCAAATATGAACAAGCATCCCTAAAATGGCCAAAAATCAATCTCACAGGGGTCACTCATACTTAGTTGCATAAGAACTCATCCTAGAACTCACATGTTCAATAAAACAAGCAAGATATCATGATCACATCAAAAGCAACATCTTTTTAGAGGCTAAACCATCCGAAAATATGCAAAGGAATTTACATGCTCACATCATCATTAGCTTTCATTTGGCAATCTAAGATGGGAATTTCTAGTCCAAAAACTACAAAACACAAAATCTTTTTGTTGTTTTTAACACAATTTTTCAAATTTTTATGGATTTTTGCAAAAATTTCTCTAAAACCAAAAACAAAGACTCATCCATTCAAAACCAAATCAATCATCCATGTCTTTCATCAAACCACAAACCAAGAAACCAACATCCCAAACACAAACTAGAAACCGAAAACCAAATATCCTTAAAATAACAAACACACACAAGCAAGTGAAATCATGAGCACACTTACCCCCACCCCATATTTAAAATTTTGATGTCCCCATCAAACAAGGAAACCAAAACTTAAAAGCAAGAGAGAAGAGTACGAAGAGCTCACAATTTCTTTATTCTTCAATGGCATGTCTAGGATCAATTGGCGAGGACGAGAGCCCATGAGGCTCTAACTTCTTCGCTTGGACCGGCCTTGTCATAGAACTTCTTCACTCGATGACCATTCACTTTGAAAATATGTCCCCGTTCATCAACCAAGTCCACCGCACCATGAGCATAGATGCGGTGGACCACAAATGGTCCACTCCACCTAGTCTTTAACTTCCCCGGGAAAAGTTTAAGCCTTGAATTGAAAAGGAGAACCTTGTCACCGGTTTGATAAGTCTTTGGAATTAACTTCCTATCGTGCCACTTCTTGGTCTTCTCCTTGTACAACTTGGAGTTCTCATAGGCTTTCAACCTCAATTCTCCCAACTCATGAAGCTCTAGAAACCTTTTCTCACCGGCCGAGTTGATATCCCAATTCATCTCCTTGAGAGCCCATTTTGCCTTGTGCTCAAGCTCTACCGGAAGATGGCATGCCTTGCCATAAACTAGATTGAAGGGTGTAGTTCCCAAAGGTGTCTTGAAGGCGGTTCTATAAGCCCAAAGTGCATCATCGAGCTTAGAGGCCCAATCTTTCCTTGATCGAGATACGGTCTTCTCCAAGATGGCCTTGATTTGACGGTTTGACACCTCGACTTGCCCGCTTGTTTGAGGATGATAAGGAGTAGCAACTCGATGAGACACCCCATACTTAATCAACACATTCTCGAAGCACCTCTCAATGAAATGAGGTCCGCCATCACTTATGAGAACCCTAGGCACACCAAACCTTGCAAAAATGTTGCTTTTCAAGAACTTCATCACCACCCTAGCATCATTGGTTCTTGTTGGTATGGCCTCCACCCATTTTGAGACATAGTCCACGGCTACCAAGATGTACTTGTAAGGCCCCGATGTGGGAAATGGTCCCATGAAATCGATGCCCCATACATCAAATAACTCAACTTCTAGAATGCCAGTTTGAGGAGTCTCATTCCTCCTTGATAGGTTCCCCTCTCTTTGGCACTCCTCACACTTCCTCACAGAATCATGCACATCCTTGAACATGGTTGGCCAATAATAACCACATTGAAGAATTTTTGAAGTGGTTTTGGAACTCTTAGCGTGACCCCCCGTAGGCAAGGAATGGCAATGGTGAATTATGATCTCAACCTCTTCACTTGACACACACCGTCTATAGATTTGATCACTCCCTTCCTTGTAGAGATATGGATCATCCCAAAAATATTGTCTAGCATCATGTAAGAATTTCTTCCTAGCTTGATAAGACAAATTTGGTGGGATCACTCCCCCTACGGCAAAGTTAGCAAAATCCGCAAACCAAGGGGAAACCCCTCGTCTTACGGCACTAATAGAAAGAAGGCAAGTGGGAGAGAAAGAATTAATCAATTGAGAACGAGAAGGAATGGAAATCGAGTTAGGAAACTTACTTTCTTCCACGGACCGACATTGAAGTGCACCGAGCCCGACATGGTTGGACGCCGGTCTAGCTTCGCAGACACACAGGTAACTCGGGCCCGACTCTGAAGACCTCGGTCCCGACTCACTCGTACCTGCCCTGCCTTTGGTCCGATGTTCTGGACCTCGGGCCCGACTTACTTGGTTCGTCGATCCACCTTTCGTTTCCTCCTTTCCACTCATGAGAACTTCATCTGCCCTTGAATCATCTATAGTCAAACCATCCTCCATCTCCAACATGTACTCAATGGGCAAATGGGATAGATGATCAGCTACCACATTTTCCGCACCGGTTTTGTCCTTGATCTCATGGTCAAACTCTTGGAGAAGGAGCATCCACCTTAAAAGCCTCGGCTTTGCATCTTTCTTCTTCATGAGGTATTTGTTTGCCGCATGGTCCGTGAAGACCACCACCTTTGATCCCACAAGATATGAACGGAATTTCTCAAATGCAAACACTATCGCAAGAAACTCTTTCTCCGTCGTTGTGTAATTGCACTGAGTTTCATCCAAAGTTTTGCTTGCGTAGTAGATGGCATGCAACTTTCCATCCTTCATTTGCCCAAGGACGGCCCCTACGGCGAAATCACTAGCATCACACATTACCTCGAATGGAAGATTCCAATCGGGTGCCGCCATTATTGGAGCCGAAATCAAGGCATCTCTCAACCTACAAAAAGAACTCATGCAATCCTCGGAAAACTCAAAGGGCACATCCTTCATCAAGAGGTTAGACAATGGTTTTGCAATCTTAGAAAAATCCTTGATGAACCGTCTATAAAATCCCGCATGACCTAAGAAACTCCTAACATCACGAACACAAGAGGGAGGAGGTAGTTTTTCAATTATTTCAACTTTAGCTTTATCCACTTCTATCCCCCTACTAGAAACTAGGTGTCCTAGTACTATGCCCTCCTTCACCATGAAGTGGCATTTTTCCCAATTAAGCACCAAGCTAGTCTCCTCACATCTAGTCAAAACCTTGTCTAAGTTAGCTAAGCAAACATCAAATGAGGAACCATAGACGGAGAAATCATCCATAAACACTTCTACTATATCCTCAACCATATCGGAGAAGACGGACATCATGCATCTTTGAAATGTTGCCGACGCATTACATAAACCAAAAGGCATGCGTCTATAGGCAAAAGTCCCATAAGGACATGTGAATGTCGTCTTCTCTTGATCATCGGGATGAATAGGGATTTGCCAAAACCCGCTATACCCGTCAAGGTAGCAAAAATATTCATGTTTTGCTAATCTTTCTAGGACTTGGTCTATGAAGGGAAGAGGAAAATGGTCTTTGCGATTGCCACTATTAAGCATACGGTAATCAATATACATACGCCATTTTGTTGTGGTTCTCGTAGGTATCATTTCTCCCTTTTCATTTTGCACAACGGTGAGACCTCCTTTCTTAGGGACTACATGCACGGGACTCACATACTTGCTATCGGAAATTGGGAAGATGATTCCCGCATCCAACATCCTAAGTATTTCACTCTTTACCACTTCTTTCATGTTAGGATTTAATCTTCTTTGTGGTTCAATAGTGGGTTTATGGTTATCCTCCATATAAATCCTATGCATGCAAATTGAGGGAGAGATTCCCTTTAGTTTCTCTAGTGAATACCCTAAAGCTCCTCTATGTTTTCTTAGAACCTCTAACAACTTAGACTCCTCCTCATCATTCAAGTTGGCATTTATGATTACGGGTAAAGAAGAGTTGGGACCAAGAAATGCGTACCTCAAATCTTTTGGAAGCTCCTTGAGTTCTTGAGATGGTTCCGGTGGTGCTTGAACTTCTTCCTTCTCGGCCTTTAACACCTCCAAATAAGTCATCCCTTCCTCCAATTGCTCATGCTCAATCATATTGAGGGCTAGACCTTGGCGCTCTATCTCAATTTCTCTAGGTGGTGGGGTGGCTTTCAACCTAAGCTCCCTTGGCCTTGACTTCTTAGAAACGGCTTCCCATTGCAATCCAAGAGGAACTTGGATCATCTTAGCTTCCTTATGTACGGCCCCTTTTGAAGTTGGCCTAAAGAAAAACTCAATCTCTCTCCCTCCAATGTCAAGAGACAAGTGGCCCTTTTTTACATCAATGATTGCCCCAACCGTAGCAAGGAAAGGTCTCCCTAGTATAATCGGTTCACCCGGCACTTCTATCATGTCCACCACAACAAAGTCGATCGGGACATAGTGGCCTTCAATGCAAACGAGGTAATCCTCGACGATACCAATTGGCTCGATGGACGACCCATCCGCTATCGTTAACCTCATGTTGACCGGAGCTATGAGACCCATGGATGTGGATTTCCATATGGTGTAAGGAATGATGCTCGTGCGTGCTCGAAGGTCACTTAAGGCTTGGAAGTTTTGAGACCCCACACCAATAGTGATAGCAAACCGACCGGGATCTCCTAGCTTTTGCGGTAACTCCAAGGTCTTGACCTCATCTTGCATTTCAACTATGGACCTCTTCTTGCTCAAAATCTCCTTTAAAAACTTGGCATAGGATGGCATATCGCTCAATGCATTGGTGAACGGGATAGAGATATTCAAACCTTGCAAGAGTTTGAGAAACCTCTTGAACTTGTTCTCAACAACATCTTTTGGCTTCTTCGAGGGATATGGAAGAGTTGTTGCACCTTGAATCTTGCTTGGATCAACCTCCTTGGACTTCCCCACTTCACTTGCAACATTTCCTGGTTGGACCGACTTAGGCACCATGTCGGGCCCGATGTTGTGAATCTCGGTCCTGGGGCAAAGCTGAGGCAGAGTAGTCGGATCGACGTCTGGGTACGTCGGGCCCGACTTACTCTCAACCTCGGTCCTGCTCTCTTCATTCTTCTTAGGCATGTGTGACTCGGGTAGGTTTCGGCCACTTCTCAATCCAATTGCCCGGACTTCATTTTGATTGTTTTGAGCTCGGGGGTTCTCCTCGGGTCGGCCCGGAAGTCTCCCATTCTCTCTCGGGGCTTGAGTTGCAATTTGGGCAAATTGATTGTCGACTTGACTTCTCCATGCACCAAACTCATTGAATTGGGTCCTCATCTCCTTGAACCCATCCCTCATCTCTTGAGCAAATGATTGTAGCTCATTGAATCCCGGTGGCCTATATGGTGGTGGTTGCGGCGCCCTTGGCTCGTTTTGGTTGAAGTTGTTGTTGTAGCCTTGAGCTTGACCGTTGTTCCACCGGTCATTACCACCATTGTTGAAGTTGCCTCTTCCACCGAAATTTCCTCGAACATAGTTTGCCTCCTCAATTCGCTCGGCCTTGCGCACTTGGCTCTCATTCGGACAAACTTGTGTAGCATGTGCAAAGGATCCACACTCCTCACAAGCTCTAGCATTTTGCTTGTAGTAGTGGACTTGCCTCTTAAGCTTGCTCACTTCACCTTCAAGGAATTGGAGCTTCACATCCTTGTCAATGTCTTCTCCCTTTGGATCATATAACTTCCTTGCACCTTCACCTTGAACCTTCACCTCTTTTCTAGCTTGACTCACCCCATACATGGCCTCATAATCGGATAGCTTGTCAAGTAGCTCCCAAGCTTGATCCGGTGTCAAGTCTATGAACCCACAATCGGTGTGGAGATTGAGCTTGTCCTTCGTTGCCGAATTGATGCCTTGGAAAAAGATGTCTTGGAGCACATAAGGTTGTTGGCCATGAGTAGGACATTGGCGCAACATCTCCTTGAAACGGTCCCATGCTTCGAAGAGAGGCTCATTCGGACCTTGTTGAAAGCTTGCAATTTTCCTTCTTAGCTCGGTTGTCTTTGAGGGCGGGAAGAACTTCATCAAGAAAGCATCATAGAGTGCCTTCCAAGTTGTGATTGACCTAGGGGCTTGGCTCTCGAGCCAATGTGTGGCCTTGCCCCCAAGTGACCACTTGAACGCCTTTAGAAGCACATACTCCAACGTCTCCTCGTCGGTAGAGATCGTCTCACACATGTCCACAAAGCGTTTGACGTGCTCTATGGGACACTCATGTGGACGGCCCTCGAATAAATCACGCTTGATGAGAGAAATGAATTGCGTCTTGATCTCAAAATTCTTGGCAACCTCAGGAAGCACAATAGCCGGTTCGGGTACCCTCAACTCCGGATGCATGTATTGGCGTGCATTCCGGGGTAGAGCGTTGAGTTGAGCCTCGGCCCTCATCCGTTGCTCCCTTTCTCTTCTTGCCACCGCCTCTTGATTGTCCTTCTCAAGTTGCAATCTAGCCATTTCGGCCCTAAGTTGAGCCAACTCCTCATCAACATGGAGAGCTTGATTCTCCATCCTTTTCCTTCTTCGGGCTTCTTTGAGAATACTTTCCGGATCACTCACAAACTCAAGCTCAAGTGTTCCTCGGGAGGAACGAGCTAGCATACACCTACGAAACAAAGACACAAACCAAAACAAATCAAAAACAAACAAAGGGTTTGGGCTATTCCCTCACCCAAATCACTACCAAAACACAAGAAAGTCACCAAATTGGCACTCAATGCACTAGGACCTCCCCGGCAACGGCGCCAATCTTTTGATCGCTCGGGATTGCGAGGGTCTAGAGATACAATTTATAACCCGACCCCGTTGTAGCACGTGGTGGGTGTCGAACACTCGGGAAATCTACTCGATTAAGGTGCCTAGACACTAGAAAGCTAGAAAGGAGAACTTAAAACAAAGGAAAACAAAGAGAATAGTCGGGACCGACACAAGTGTCACGTCGGGCCCGATGTTGGCGACAAGAGGAAGTCGGGACCGACGTAGGGCAAGTCGGGCCCGAGGTAGCTGGGTTTGTCGAACTTCAAAGATTGAAAGTAGATCTTGGGCTTTTGGGTTCCTTCTCTAGTAGATTAGGGCTTTTCCACCCCAATTCAAGCAATAAGTGATGATCGGAGTAGGATCGAGTGCTTTCGCCCTCGTTCCAACCACTTCTACACATCGATCCTTGGGGAAATCCCCTTCGAAGCAAGGTCTTGAGATTGACACATGTTCACTTTCGCTACTTTGCCAATCACAAGCCTTGATTCCTTACTTTCGCAAGGAATTGTAGCTCTATGTAGAGTGGGTTCCTAGATCAAGCACTCAAGGCTATGGAATTGGGGTTTCTAGCCCAAACCTAGCTAGAGTTTTCCCCCATAACCCAAGATCAAGGAGATCTACTCCATATGGCAAACAAAGAAAGCAAACAAATCAAAAAGCAAAGCAATCAACATCATCAATCTCAAACCAAAGCAAAGTTTCATTCACAAATCAAAAGCAATCCACAAACTCCAATCAAAGGTTTCCAAATACACAAGATCAAAACAAAGCAAAGCTAATCTATCAACCAAACCTATCAAATCTCCTCCTCTTGGGCCGATTCTCTCTCTTCTCCTTCTCCTCTCCTTCCTCCTTGCTCTCCAAGTATCCTCTTGAGAGTTTTTGAGGGTTGGGTTCCTTGCTAAGTGTGGGAACCCCTTTAAATTAGAAGACAAGAGAGCCTTTATAGATGAGGGGCAAAAGTGGAAGTTCACCATTTCGTGCCTTGGAGCCCAAGCACCAATCGACCGACTCGGCCCGACACGGAGGACCTCGGGCCCGACTTACTGTGCAAGTCGGTCCGAGGTCGAAAACTTCATCTCGGGCCCGGCGTGGTTGCAACTCGGTCCGGACCTCGTTCCACCTTCTTCTTGTTGGCTTTTCTCTTGTTCTTCTTCATGGCTTGCTCCTCTCTTTCCCTCTTTAGCTCGGGCCTTGCTCCATGTCTCGACTCTCCTTCAAAACGACCCTTGATCCATGCCAAAACACCTACAAAACACATAAAACGCGCATAGTCTCCGAATCTCATAGAAATACGGGAACTAAGCTAAAAAGGAACAAAACACACAAGAAAAGAGGAAAAAGAAACATATTCACAAAGGAAATCATACATAAAAACACCACCAAATAAAGAGACATCATCGCCTATGCCGATCATTATTGCAAATCTCCCTGGGTCTCCTAACATTTCTGGTAGAGCAATAGATCTGACTTCATCCTGCAACTCTGTAATGGATCTTTTCCTGCTAAGAATATCTTTCAAAAATTTCGTGTAAGCCGACATTTTGCTTAGGGCCTCAGCGAATGGGATGGAAATATTAATGCCCTGAAAATCTTTACGAAACGCTTGAACTTACTCTCAGTAGAGTCCACGGATTTCTTAGAGGGAAATGGAAGAGATTTCACCATTCTCGGAACCAAGTTAGGCTCGAGAGGTGAAGTTACCGGGTTGACACTAGGGTCGTTGGGTACGCTCAGCGGGTCGCTATCGACCCTGATGGGGTCGTTAACTACCCTGGGATGGAGAGGAGGGCTCGGTTTAGAAAACTTACCTGGGTTAGGGTCGTTAGGTACCCTCGGAGCCTCGTCGCCTTGTTGTCCTAGTTCGGTACTCGCCCTCGCTGGCTCGTTATCTAGCTGAACCGTGGCGTCTTCTTCAGTCTTGCCCTTAGCTTGGACACGCTCCGGTAATGTCTTTCCGCTCCTAAGGTGAACCGCTGCTATTTGTCCTTTAGGGTTCACTTCGAGACAACCCGGAAGTTGCCCTTGTGATCTCGGAATTTGTGCAGCAAGGTTCCCTAGTTGGGAATCAACATTCTTCTTCCATACATCGAACTCTCCCCATCTTTTATTTTGGTGGTTAAGGTTGGATTGAACTTCATTAACTTTGTTGTGGACTCCATTAATGCTTTCCTGTAAACCTTGTACCCATGATGGTGGATCCTGATGGCCTGAAGGTCGATAAGGCGCAGGTCGTCTATCCGGTGGAGGCACTACATAGTTGGACTTGGATTTTGATTTCCCCACGCCTGATAGTTGTTTGACCTGTCAAAATTGCTTGGTTGGTTCCTGTATGGGCCTCTCATGTAATTCATTTCAACAATTGTCTCAGCGGCTCTTACCTGCTCTATGTTAGTGCAAGAAAAAGTACTATGGGCAGAAGAACCACACTCTTGACAGGATTGAGAGGATTTCAGAAAACTTACCTGCTTCTTCAAGCGGTTGACCTCGTCTTGTAGAAATTGATTTTTAACATCCGGGTCAACTTCTTCTCGGTTAGGTACGTAGAGACGTTTCTGGGGCTGTGGAGTTTTCTGGGTTCCATACATGACATCATAATTGGACAGCTTATCCAGCAATTCCCATGCAGCCGCAGGGTCCATCTCTATAAAACCGCACGCTGTATGCGTGTTGATGCGGTTCTTGGTCTCAGCGATGATACCCTGGAAAAAGATTTCTTGAAGAACATATAAAGGTTGCCCATGAGTGGGGCACTGTCTAAGCATTTCTTTAAATCTTTCCCATGTTTCAACAAAAGTCTCATTAGGCAGCTGATGATAGGAGGTGATGCGTTTTCTCAACTCTGTTGTCTTGGCAGGAGGGAAGAATTTTGTAAGAAATTGATCATACAAGTTCTTCCAAGTCCCGATAGACTTAGGAGGTAAGCTCTTCAACCAGCTCAGGGCCTTTCCAGCAAGAGACCACCTGAAAGCTTTTAAACGAACATATTCAAGTGAGACACCTTCAGCAGCTATGGTGTCCATAAGTCAAGAAAATTTCTAATATGTTCCATAGGGCACTCAGTAGGTTTCCCTTCAAACTGAGCCCGCTTTATCAAGGATATAAATTGAGACTTAATCTCAAATGGTTTCTCTATCTCCGGAAGCACAATTGGTGATTCTGGCACCCTCAGTTCCGGATGCATGTATTGTTTGGCATTCCTCGGATAGGCATTCAGCTCTTCCTGCAGACGAGCATTGTTAGTTCGTTGACGCTCAGCCTCGGCAGCAGTGTCTTCCTTCTCGGTTTTCAATGCCTCCATCTGATTCTGGAGGACTTCCAACTGACGAGCCAACTCTTCAGGTGTGGCCATGGCTCGGTTCTCTCGGCGTCTACAGTGCAGGGAACGGTAAGGTTCTGAATAATAACCAGCGTTGTCAAATTCAAGCCTTCGACGTCCTACAGGGATACGCTGAGAAAACAAACAAAGAAAACAAAAACGGGGTCGGGCTATTCCCAGACCCACAGATAAACAAACAATCTCGTTGCCTCTCCGACAACGACGCCAATTTGTTGACGGGCCTTTACTCTGGACAACAAATAAATTTATAAGTCAAGACCCCGCTGAGTATAGGGGAGTTAGGATTGTTCCACGAGAAGCAAGGTTTGTTTATCTATTGACTACTATTAATGAAAATCAAACAAAAACAAACAAAACACTCACGACAGCCTCGTTAACAACGTTGTCAGGGTCGTTAACGAACCAGCGCAAACAACTAACCAACACTAACGAACTAAACAGGTTCGGTACCGAGGCTACGAACTCAGTAACGAATATGACCTAGTCATGCATATAAACCCGTAAGAAGATAAATATCATGCCTTTAAATAGATAAATTCATCAACGTTCATTTACTAGTAAGTAAATTGATTTACCTTCATAAACTAATTCACTCAATCACTTGTTTTGGATCTAAAGCTTGAAACTTTCGCATTCAAACAATATCAACCTTCAAGTTTATAACTTTCTCTCTCAATCAAGTTAATAAATCAAATTACCTTGACTTTCATCTAGGTATAATCACAACAAGCAATCTCAAAAATAGATAAAAGGCTTTCAACACATCATCTTGCTCATCAAACCATGCATAACTATGCCGGGTTTCAACCCCGACCCTAGAAAAGAAAACTACTCACTATTCATAACTAAGAAGCAACTAAATTCAACAAGAAAAAACATTGAGAGCAAAACAACTACTTCAAATTAATAGGAAAATATTGTCTTACAGAATCCAGAAGAAACCGAAAAATACAAAATACCGAATCGAAAACTGTGATTAACGACCCCGGTAACTCTCATCCACCGTGGCTCTCGATCTCGACTTCCGACTATTCTCTCTCTCTCTCTCTCTCGGCTCTTCCTTCTTCTCTACTCCAACTCTTGTCTACTTGCTCTCTCCTCCTCTATGCTAGATAGAAGGGTATTTATACTAATAAGGCTATAAAATAAAAAGAAATAGAAGATAAAAAACTTTCCTAAAAGATTGAAATCTACTCTAAAAAGATAGAAATAAAATCTAGAAGGATATCATAACCTAAAATAAATAATATAATAACCCTAAAACTCATTAAAAACACTCTACCGACATGGAATAAATTCCCGCACAGGATCGGTAGGACATCACTAAGATTCCTCAAAAAAAAACTATCTCCTAACCTCGTTAATGAGCCCTCACAACCTCGTTAACGAGCCTGGGTTTGGCTTCTTCAACACTTCTTCTTCAAAAACTTAGACTTCGACTTCTTCATCTCGTATTCCTCCGTCCTTCACCATAGCACTCCAAATTTAGCTCCAAATAGCACCGTTTCCTTGCTAAAACCTACAAAAATACACAAAACGGAGTAGCTTCCATACTTTTCACAAAATATGCAAACTTATCCAAAACTGCACAAAACTAACCCTAAACTTATCAAAACTAGTCCTAATAAACTAAGAAAATCTACTAAAAACTATATCAAAAACACGAACATCATTTGCATGCTTATCATAGACTTACTATTTATAGTGCTTTTGATATATGTTTTTATATTTAATAGGATTTTCTACGTATATGGATCATGTGTTATAGACCATAATTTGTGGGCTTATGGTCTTTAAGTTAGGAAAAATATTATTTTATTAATTTGGACCATGTAAGATTGGTGGGACAAATTTGGAAAGTAATATGGATCTTACTTGGAGCCTAAGTAATTATTTGTCTTGCAATAATATCTTTAATTAAGGTAAAATCATATTAGGAAACAATATCTTTTAATAATGGCATAGGATAGTTGGCCATCTATGACTATTTAAACTCTTGTAATCTTTCTTTCAAAGACATGTTGAATTAAATCTTTGGAATAGAAACATTATTTCTTATTCAAAGGACCTTCAACCCAAATTACTATCTCTCTTGCTTATGATTTTCGCCCAACACCAATCAAACACGAATTTCAAAATTATATTCCTTCATTCGTCCATCACCATTCTCCAAACACAAATCAATCTCTAAACACATTCAATTGAGTTGTTACTTGTTCTTTAAGTAATCAATTTACAAACCTTGATGCTTTGTGTTGAGAAGGTTTTATTTGACCAACAAATAAATTTATAGTCAAAACCCCGCTGAGTATAGCGAAGTCAGGATCGTCCACGGGAAGCGAGGTTGTGTTTAATTACTAAACTAAAAAGATAAAAGAAAATAGAACAAAAACAAGAAACAAAGCAAAGCAAACAACCGATCACGTCTCAGAGAAGACTCGGTACCGACCTTGTTAGGGTCGGTAACGAGATAAGATAAAATGAACACAGAACGAACTCAATAGAAATCTATAGGCTCGGTACCTATCCTTGACGACTCGGTATCGAGGTGAAATAGAAGGCAAAAATGGACTTGAAAGTAAGAGAAAAGATCTAGGATGAGGGTCTACCACAACACAATCATGCAATCTAGATAGTACGAATCATAAAAATCATGCCTTAAACATAAAGGTATCAACTTTCGTTGAATAAACAAGTAAATCAATCAACTTTCATTAATCAATTCACTTATCTACTTATTTTGATCCAAAGTTTGTAACTTTCGTTATCAAACTTTATCAACATTCAAGTTTATAACTTTCTCTTTCAATCAAGTTAAGAACATGAAACACTTCAACTTTCATCAAAGCTTTTGCACAAACAAGTAGAAGAATAGATAAAAGGGCATTCAATTCATTAATTCACAATTTCACATCATCATTCATGCAAGATCATGTTGGGTTTCTAACCCCCAATCCTAGAATAGAAGACTAATTGCTCATGATTAAGAAGAAACAAACACATAGATTAAAGGAAAACATGACTTGTATTAAAACTAAATCTTACTTGAATTAAGAACAACTTTGTCTCTTAAAACACAAGAGAAAAACTCAAACAAACTCTTCCTTGTGTTCCAGGCAATCCACTTCTCTCCTAAACCAACCGTTCGAACTAAAAACGAGAGAAAGAGAAGCGTGTCTCCCCTTTTCTATCTTAAAACAAGAATATTTATACTAGAGAATCTATCTAATAGTTTCCTTAAAGATAAAACATCTAAAAACAAAAGATCTCGGAATAAAAATTAAAAACACTTAAGTCGGCTACGTCTACCGACACGGGGACCCTCGGTAACGACCCCGTCAAGGTCGGTACGTAGACTCTTGAAATTTTGCTGAACTTCTTCTTTCCTGATGCCTCGGAACCAATCCCTTATGGGTCAGTAACGAGTCTGTATTGGTCTTGTTTCTTTGTGAATCTTCACACCTTCCTTTGGATTTCCAGGGATTTCTTCAAGTATCTTCACTTATTCCTTCCTAGATATGCTCCGCTCACTCTCCTCTATCTTGATGTCTTCAAAATGCTTCCAAGTTTTCTCCATAACCTACATAAAAACACCAAACTAATGTAGTTTCCATACTTTTCACAAAATATGGAAACTAGACTAAAAGACACAAAACTAACACAAAAACACAACTATACAAGACTAAACAACCTAGAAAAACACTCTAAGACTAAGCTAAAAACATGGACATCAAAATACCCCATACTTATGCTTGTTTGTCCTCAAGCAATCACAATACATAAATCAAAACCATCAACATATTCATCAAGTAATAGCCCTTATCTAAAAAGCAACTTCAACACAGGTGAGAATAGCAAATGATTCTTAACGTCATCACACATATATGAGCAATATATAAACATAAGTAATCACAATCCAACCTTATAAGAGATATAGTGTTTCACTCAACTCTCATGTGTTTAGGCTTTTAAATACAACTCTCAACTCAATCAAACATGCACAAACTCATAGAAATTGCAACTTATATCACCAATCCCTATACCAAAGATGTCAAAACAAGTAAAATCATCAAGAGAACTTAAGCTCAATGAAGAACTTCATAGAAGTTTCTATTCGGCTGGGTTGTAATGGGGTTTGGTATGACAATAAGGTGTGAAAATATTTTGGTTTGTGGTGCTTAAAAATCCAGGAATCAAGACTCCTAAACTCTCCAACACAATTCACCAAACTTTCAAAAGAATATACCAAAACTCTCTCAAACATTATGCACCCTCTCTTTTTCATTAACTTTTAACCCATCTTAGAAAGTCTCATAAACTCTTAAGGAAACTCTTGGTTTTGGTTTTCATTGCACTGCACTTTTATTCCCTTCCCTTTTTTCTGAATTTTTCTCTTTTCTGCACTGTTTGTTTCTTGTTGGGAAAGCTTCGGTTCCGACCCTTACATGGTCAGTAACAATCTGTTGAAATTTCATTCTTTCTCTTTTTCTAACTCGTGCACTTCTTTTACCAAGAGTTCTTTTACAACTTCTTTGAACAACAAGACTTCCATGCTACCCAACCCATCCCTTTCTTTGAACCAACATATCAAAACAAATTCAACTAACTAAGTCCTAATTCCCAGATAGGGTCAAGCTTATATCAGCTAGGAATTAATTTTGTGGAGCTAAAAGTAAAAGGCTTAAGGCACAAGAATTGGCTTTAAAAACAAAGGATAATGTAAGGGTGGATATGGATTAATAAGGCTTATGAAAAATAAGTTTTCCATCATATGATTTTTCAAGTAATGAACTAAAATCTTATATAGGCTTTGAGAAATACATAACCATCACAATCTCAAGAGATAATATACATATAAGAAAGTAAATCGCACAAGAAAATCAAGGCTAAACATGCTCACAAGGTAATATTGTTGGATTGCAATAAACTCATGCTAAAAGTCATATGCTAAAAGTCACAAGACTTGGGCTAAACTATCAAAAACATGCTAAAGGATTTACTTGATCATGCAAGCAAAAGAAATCATAGAACCATAAAGCTAAGGGTACTATCCGTCCTAAAATCTTTTTGTGATTTTTTTTTCAAAATTTTCAAATTTTTTCCATTTTTTTAAAGGAAAGCAAAGCAACTAAACAACTTAAAACAACACAAGACAAGGAACACACAAACACAAAAGTTTTCTTTTCCCTCCCTACCCCATACTTAAGCTATATAGTGTCCCCACTGTAAAGAACAGAATAAAGTAAAAGAAAGAGATAGGGAAAAGAAAATGAACTCACAGATTGATTTTGAAGCAATGGAAACATCCTCGACATCCTTGAAAGAGAGTGAATCAGGGCAAAGGGGGAAAGCGCCTCTCGAAGTTATGCATGAACATAGCGACAGCTTTCCAGCGCTCTTCGATTGCATCCCATCGGTCTTCACCTGTCCTCCAACGTTTCTCATCAACTTTCCTCTGTTGTGCATAAGCATCTTTGAATTGGGTTATCTTATCGTATATCTGAAACGGACCCATCTGAAGTATGTCCATCCGCTGAACCATATCATCTACCCATGGAGGAGGAGCAGAGTTGGAACTGGAGCTATTGGAAGGATGATGGACTCGGAAGCCAAACCCAGAACCATCGGTACCATGGCTTCTGTGGTGAAAGCGAGGGTCGATGCCGACCTTGTAGGGGTCGGTAGTGGGGTCGTAAAGCACTATCCCACGCTCATCTGACACATTAACGTGTCCATCTGTGTCACCAACACCTTCGGTACCAAAGCAATAAGGCTCGATAACGACCTCCTCAGCATCCTGGTCAGCATCTTGCATTTCTTCGTCCCTCTCAAACCGTGACTCTGCTGTCCTCGGTGAAGCATCCTGATCGGGTCACTTAGCAAGTGGGAAAGGTGTAGAAGTCCAAGTCTCATACCAATTAGGGAGGTACAAGAGCTCAACTTTGTCCTCCGTGACCAAGACCTAGAGATCATTAACTATAGTGGTGACTCCCTCTCTACATCGCTGAAAAATCCTGAAAGACACCCAGTACGAGGTGTTCAGCTTCTGCGGCGGGAGTGCAGTATAACGACATAGATCGATCACACAAGCCAAAGCAAGAAGGGTCACTATCCCTCTAAAATAAATCTCCTACAACTTGGGCCCGTGTTGCTCTACATACGTCACCCACTCATATCCCAAGTTCATTGAAGGAGGATCGGTGAAGAGCATGGTGCGAAGACAACCCACTTTCGTCCTTGTGGGCCGAGATAACTCCTTCTTGGCCCAAATGGTGGAGCTAAGAATCCTCAGGATGATGCGAATAAGTGGATTGACTATGTGGGAGCTAGGGAGTGCAAGTTTTGAGCAATGGTCTAGACCTGTGATGTAGCCCCATGTCTCTGGAACCTTGAAATGATCGGGAGCTATGTAATCTCAGGAAGTGTTAGGAAATCCGAGGAGGGTGTTGAACTCACTCATGGTAAGACAGTAGTCCCCATTCCCGAGTCTGATATTGATCCTCCCAACCGATCTCTTATTCTTGAACTAAGTTTAGAGAGTGGCCACAAATTCAGCAGTGAGGGCCAAATAGTGAGGAAGGTATTCATATTTTAGGAGGTGGGTTGCTCCTATGTTAGAGAAGGCATGTCTGAGGTCCTCATAAAGCCCCAACTTTATTCCATGGGCCTTGGAAAACCATCTCGTCTTATGAGACCGCCTGTAAACGGTCTTGAAAATCTAATACTCTTCATCGGTTGTCACCTCCACACTATCCATTGGTGGTGGAGATGGAGATGGAGATTGTCTCTTGGTTCTCTTGCTTGCCCTCTTGCTAGCTCGGCTTGTACTTGCCATTATAAACCTGGGTCAAAATCGGGTTTCTTTCGATTCGTGTTGCTAGGGTAGGTACCGAGCCTATAAGGTCAGTAACAACCCACCTGCGGTTTTTTCACCGAATCAGTTTTTGCTCTATTGTTCGACCTCGTTCCTGTATCACTTTAGCAAGACATTCTATTTCAAAAATCTAAAAACCTAAACTAAAAACAAACTAAAAAAAGCTAGCAAAAAGATCTAAGAAAGGAAAAACTAAATCGGATTGCCTCCCGTAAGCGCTATTTTTAACGTCGTTAGCCCGACGACCTTACCTTGGCTAGTCCGACAATGTGAGAGCCCATGTGGCTTGGATTTCCTCATTCGGGTCAGCATGCTCAAGGTATTTCTTCAGCTTGTGTCCATTAACTTTGAAGATGGCTCCATTGTTGTATACTAAATCCACCGCTCCATGGGGATAAATGTGGTGGACCACGAATGGCCCTCTCCATCTTGATCTCAGCTTCCCTGGAAAAAGGTGAAGTCTAGAGTTAAAGAGGAGTACCTTGTCACCAACTTCATAAGTCTTTAATTGGCACCAATTTCTTGTCGTGCCACTTCTTAGTGCGCTCTTTGTAGATCTCGACGTTCTCATATGCTCTTAGCCTCAACTCCTTTAGTTCTTGCAAGTCCATGAATCGTTTTGCTCCAGCCTTGTCGAGGTCCATGTTAAGCTCCTTGAGAGCCCATAATGCCTTGTGTTCTAACTAGAACGGCAAATGGCACGCCTTGCCATAAACTAGGTTGTAAGGAGTGGTGCATAAGGGTGTCTTGTACGCCGTTCTGTATGCCCATAAAGCGTCATCAAGCTTGGATGACCACTCTTTCCTAGAGCAGGAGACCGTCTTCTCCAAGATGCTCTTAATCTGCCTATTTCAAACCTCTACTTGGCCATTGGTTTGGGGATGGTAGGGCGTTGCCACCCTATGTGATACCCCATGCTTAGCCAAAAGAGCTTAAAAGCTCCTCTCAATGAAGTGTGATCCACCATCACTAATGAGAACTCTGGCACTCCAAACCTAGGAAAAATGTCAATCTTTATAAATTTAGCCACATTTTTAGCATCATTAATTCTTGTAGCAATGACTTCCACCCACTTAGAAACATAATCGATTGCTACTAGGATATACTTATAGGGACCCGATGAAGGAAAGGGCCCTATAAAGTTAATGCCCCAAACGTCAAAGAGCTCAGCCTCTAAGATCCCGATAAGCGGGTTCTCATGCCTCCAAGTGATGTTTGTAGAGCGTTGTCACTCATCACATGCTGTCACATAATCTTGTACGTCCCTGAAAATGGTTGGCCAATAAAGACCACTTTGAAGAATCTTCGTCGTGGTTTTGAATCTTTTTCCATGGCCACCGGTTGGAAGAGTGTGACACTGATGGATCACACTTTCTACCTCCTCTTCTGGTATGCAGCGCCTAAAGAGGTGATCACTTCCTTGCTTGAACAAGTAAGGATCATCCCAATAGTACTATTTCACATCATGTAAGAAATTCTTCTTCTTCTGTGGAGTCAATCCCTCGGGAATCACGCCTCCTACAATGTAGTTAGCAAAATCCGCAAACCAAGGGGTCTTTGACCCTCTAATAGCATGAATGGAGTGAAGAGAAGTAGAAGAAATAGATAAGGGAAGATCTGGATCGGAAGAAATTGAATTAGTTTGAGAAAACTTACCCGAATGGGTCATTATTGGGCCAGATGGGTCGTTATCGGCCATGTTGCTTCAATAATCTCCTCGGTAACGATCTCCTTTGCCTCGGTATCGAGCTGTCCTGCCTCGGTATCAGGCCTCTTTGCTTCGGTACCGGTGTCTCCAACGCGCTTCAGCCTTAGAGATGGGTCGGTACCGACCCATGTAGGGTCAGTAACGAGCCTCCTACAATTTTCGACCTCGTTCAACATGAGGTGCTCGTCCGGTCTGGAGTCATTGATTGGTACAACATTGTTGGACTCCGTGATATGTTCTATTGGCAACCTAGATAGGTGATCAACCACCAAGTTTTCAGCTCCTTTCTTGTCTCTGATTTTGTGGTCAAATTCCTGTAACACGAGCATCCAACAAAGTAGCCTAGGTTTGGCATCCTTCTTAGCTTATAAATATCTAACGACTTCATGGTCAGTATAAAAAATTACTTTAGATCCAACAAGATAGGAAAGGAATTTTTCAATTGCAAATACCACAGCAAGGAATTCCTTCTCCGTCGTGGTATACTTACTATGCGCCTCATCAAGCGTCTTACTTGCATAATAGATGGCGTGGAACTTCTTATCCTTCCGTTGTCGTAATATTGCACCAACAACATAATCTCTGACATCACACATTATTTTTCGAATGGAATTGTCCAATATGGGGACTGCATAATAGGAGCAAAGACAAGTACTTCTCTTAACCTGTGAAAAGACTCAAGACATTTTGTAGACAGCTCAAGCACTACATCTTTCATTAGTAGGTTAGTCAAATGTTTAGCTATCTTAGAAAAATCTTGAATAAAGCGTCTATAGAAGTCAGCATGTCCTAAAAAAACTTCTAACGTCTTTTACAGAAGATGGGGGAGGTAGTTTTTCAATAAGCTCAATCTTGGCTTTATCTACCTCTATCTCTCTCTTAGAGACGAGATGTCCTAGAACTATCCCTTCTTGGACCATAAAGTGGTATTTTTCCCAGTTTAGCACAAGATTGGTTTCTTCACATCTTTTAAGCACCTTAGTTTGATTAACTAGACAAGAATCAAATGAGGAACCATAAACAGAGAAATCATCCATAAAAACCTCAAATATGTCCTCTATCATATTAGAGAAGATAGCCATCATGCATCTTTGAAAAGTTGCAGGGGCATTGCAAAGCCCAAATGACATTCTTCTATAAGCAAAAGTCCCATAGGGGCAAGGTAGTTTTCTCCTGGTCATCAGGATGAATGGAAATCTACCAAAAACCGATGTAGCCATCTAAATAATAAAAGTAATCATGCTGGGCTAAGCATTCTAAAACCTGATCAATGAAAGGAAGAGGAAAATGATCTTTTCGTGTGGCACTGTTCAACTTCCGATAATCAATGCACATCCGCCAACTAGTTGTGGTCCTAGTGGGGATCATTTCGCCCTTCTCATTTTCAATAATTGTTATCCTCCCGCCTTTTAGGGACCACATGGACCGGACTAATCCACTGGTTGTCCGGTATTGGAAAAATAATCCCGGCATCAAGTAGTTTTAAAATTTCCTTTTTCACCACATCTTTCATATTAGGATTCAATCTACGTTGATGCTCTATTGTGGGTTTGTGATTATCCTCCATGTATATTCTATGCATAAGGAGGGGGGTATGTCAGTTATATCATCAAGTGAATCTCCAAGGGGTTTCCTATGGGTCCTAAGTACAGAAATCAGTTTATGTACTTCTTCGTAATTTAATTGAGCATTAATGATAACAGGGAAGGTAGAGTTAGGACCAAGAAATTCATACCCGAGGGAGTCTGGAAGTGGCTTGAGCGTTGGAGAAGGCTCAGTTGGGATGAAAATAGGCTCTTCATGATCTGTCTTCAAAACTTCCTCAAGGTAATCACATGTCAAAAGCTCATCACTGTCTGCCAGAAGGGTCATTACCGAGCTATTGGGGGTCGGTAACGACTCTGCAACACTTTTTTGCTCCTCATTTCTTGCCTGATGGGTCGTTATCGAGCGACAGGGGGTCGGTAACGAGTCATCTGAACTTGGTTGTGTCTCAGTTCCTGTCAGTAGCTTCGGTAAAGATCTATGGAGGGTTAGTAACGAGGCTGCATGATCGTACTCTGCCCATCTTTTGCCCGGGAATGCCTCAAAAGCCAACATCATCTCGATTGGGTCCCCACATTCAATGTAGTCAGTGTGGGTGTAGAGCATCTTAACTTCGGCTTCATTGGTTTCTTTCATGGTGGGGTTAAAGCGGAACTCCACCACCTCATCCCCAATCTCAAAAGTTATGAGTCCTCTCCTAACATTGATTATAGCTCCAGTTGTGGCTAAGAATGTCCTACAAAGAATAATAGGCACCACTGGGTCTTCAGACATCTCCATTACTATGAAATCGTTCGGGACAAACAACTTGCCCACTTGGACTGGAAAAATCGTCTATGACTCCTTTAGGCTTGACACAGGATCTGTCCGCCATGGACAACCTCATGTTCACAGGCTCTAGTGGTCCCATGTTGGCCTTGGACCAAATTGAAAGTGGCAATAGACTTGCACTGGCTCCTAGGTCACACAAAGCTTTAAATTGGTAAGCTCCAATACCAATAGTAATAGCAAACTTACCTGGGTCGGCTAATTTTTATGGAAGCTCCAAGGATCGAACTTCATGAGTCAGCTCAGATATAGATCTCTTCCTACTCAATATTTCTTTTAAAAATTTTGTGTAAGCCGGCATTTCGCTTAGGGCCTCAACGAATGGAATGGAAATATTTAAGCCCTGAAGAACTTTCACAAAACACCTAAACTTCCCTTCTGTAGAGTCTTTGGACTTTTTAGAGAGGAAGGGAAGAGTCTTGGCTGGTCTCGAAACCAAAACGGGCTCGAGAGGTGACGCTACCGAATCGACAAGAGGGTCGATTGGCGCTGGGGAAGGGTCGGTACCGACACTGGGGGTCAGTAACGATCTCTTGATTGAGGGAGGAATTCAGTTTAGAAGACTTAATTGGGTTGGAGGCATCGTTTTCGTTACCGTGCTCTTTCTCTTTGGGCTCAGCACGTCCCGACAATGTCTTTCTGCTCCTCATGTGTGTGGTTGCTATTTCTCCTCTAGAGTTTTCCTTGGGACGGCCCGGGAGTTGCCCTTGAGGCTTGGAATCTGGGCTGCTAGGTTACCTAATTGAGAATTTACACTTTTTCTCCAGGTTTCGATTTCTCCCAATTGTACTTGTACACCTTTTAGGTCAGATCAGACTCCATCAATCTTGTTGTGGACTCCATTAATACCCTTTTGTAGCCCTTGTACCCATGAAGGTGGCTCTTGATAGCCTGGAGGTCTATAGGGTGCGGGCCTTCTATCCCGTGGAGGGGGTGCATGGCTTTGGCCTTGATTGGAACTTCCCCAAACGGGATAGTTGTTTGGCCTGTCATAGTTAATAGGCGGGTTTCTGTATTGGCCTCTCATATAATTAGCATCAGCATAGGTCTCAGCGGCTCTTACCTGCTCAATGTTAGTGCATGCAGATGTACTATGGGCATGAGAGCCACACTCTAAACAATGTTGAGAGGTTTTCAAAAAACTTACCTGTTTCTTCAGTCGGTTGACTTCATCTTGCAAGAATTGATTTTTAACATCGGAGTCAACCTCAGTATTCGGATTGTAAAGCATCATTTGTGGTTGAGGGGCCTTCTATGTCCAACACATGGCATCATAATTGGTGAGTTTGTCTAATAACGCCCATGCCTCATCGGGATCCATCTCAATAAACCCACAAGCGGTGTGCAAGCTGATGCAGTTTTTCGTCTCAACATTTATCCCCTGAAAGAAGATCTCTTGAAGTACGTATTGTGGTTGTCCATGGGTGGGGCATTGCCTAAGCATCTCCTTGAATCTCTTCCATGTCTCCACAAAAGTCTCATTAGGCAACTGGTTGTAAGAGGTGATGCGTTTCCTTAACTCCGTAGTTTTGGATGGAGGAAAGAACTTAGTCATGAATAAATCATGCAAAGCTCTCCAAATCCTAACCGACCTAGGAGGTAGGCTCTCTAACCAGCTCAGGGCCTTTCCTACAAGGGACCACTTAAAAGCCTTTAATTGGACATATTCTAAATAAACACCATCATCAGCAATAATGTCACATAAATCCAACAAAATTTCTAATATTCTTCATTGGGCACTAAGTGGATTTCCCTTCAAACTGAGCTCTCTTAATCAAGTGTGAATTGATATTCGATCTCGAAGGCTTTCTCTATCTCCGGAAGCACGATTGCTGATTCTGGCACCCTCAGTTCCGGGTGCATGTATTGCTTGGCACTCCTAGGGATAGCATTCAACTGTTCTTGCAAACGTGTATTGTTTTCCCGTTCACGTTCAGCTTCAGCAACATCAACGTCTTTCTGAGCTTGCAATGCTTCCATCTGCCTGCGGAGAACAGCCATCTACTGAGCCATCTCTGCAAGTGTTGCAGCCATGGTACGATTTTCTCGTCTCCTACGATGAAGCACACGTTCAGGCTCATAATAGTAATCAGGTTGTTCAAATTCAAGCTGACGTCCTCCTGCATGCATAAGCTGAGAAAACAAACAAAAGCAAACTAATTAGAAATAAAAAACGAGGCAGGGCTATTCCCAAACCCACAAAGCAACTAAACACAGCGTTATCGCTTCCCCAGGAACGACGTCAATTTGTTGAGAGAGTTTTATTTCACCAACAAATAAATTTATATTCAACTCCCCGCAGAGTATAGCGAATTCAGGATCGTCCACGGGAAGCGAGGTTTTGTTTAATTACTAAACTAAAATGAAAAAAGAGAACAAAACAAAAACAATAAACAAAGCAAAGCAAACAACCAATCACGTCTCATAAAAGACTCGGTAACGACTTTGTCAAGGTCGGTAACGAGGTAAGCTAAAACAAAAACAGAACGAACTCAACAGAAATCTACAAGCTCGGTATCGATGACTCAGTATCGAGGTGAAATAGAAGGCAAAAACAGACTTGAAAGTAAGAGAAAAGATCAAGGATGAGGGTCTGCCACAACACAATCATGCAATCTAGATAGTATGAATCATAAAAATCATGCTTGAACATAAAGCTATCAACTTTCGTTGAATAAACAAGTAAATCAATCAACTTTGATTAATCAATTCACTTATCTACTTATTTTGATCCAAAGTTTGTAACTTTCATTATCAAACTTTATCGACATTCAAGTTTATAACTTTCCCTTTCAATCAAGTTAAGAACATGAAATACTTCAACTTTCATCAAAGCTTTTGCACAAACAAGTAGAAGAATAGATAAAATGGCATTCAATTCATTAATTCACAATTTCACATCATGATTCATGCAAGATCATGTCGGGTTTCTAACCCCCAATCCTAAAATAGAAGACCAATTGCTCATGATTAAGAAGAAACAAACACAGAGATTAAAGGAAAACATGACTTGTATTAAAACTAAATCTTACTTGAATTAAGAACAACTTTGTCTCTTAAAACACAAGAGAAAAACTCCAACAAACTCTTCCTTGAGTTCCAGGCAATCCACTTCTCTCCTAAACCAACCGTTCGAACTAAAAATGAGAGAAAGAGAAGTGTGTCTCCCATTTCTATCTTAAAACAAGAGTATTTATACTAGAGGATCTATCTAATAGTTTCCTTAAAGATAAAACATCTAAAAACAAAAGATCTCGTAATAAAAGGTCATTAAAAACACTTAAGTCGGCTATGTCTACCGAAACGGGGACCCTCGGTAACGACCCCGTCAAGGTCGGTAGACTCTTGAAATTTTGTTGAACTTCTTCTTTCCTGATGCCTCGGTACCAATCCCTCCTGGGTCGGTAACGAGATTTTTTTTTGTTTCTTTGTGAATCTTCACACCTTCCCTTGGATTTCCAGGGATTTCTTCAAGTATCTTCACTTATTTCTTCCTAGCTATGCTCCGCTCACTCTCCTCTATCTTGATGTCTTCAAAATGCTTCCAAGTTTGCTCCAAAACCTACATAAAAACACCAAACTAAAGTAGTTTCCATACTTTTCACAAAATATGCAAACTAGACTAAAAGACACAAAACTAACACAAAAACACAACTATACAAGACTAAACAACCTAGAAAAACACTCCAAAACTAAGCTAAAAACATGGACATCAAAATACCTCATACTAATGCTTGCTTGTCCTCAAGCAATCACTATACATAAATCAAAACCATCAACATATTCATCAAGTATTAGCTCTTATCTAAAAAGCAACTTCAGCACAAGTGAGAATAGCAAATGATTCTTAACGTCATCACACATATATGAGCAACAAATAAACATAAGTAATCAAAATCCAACCTCATAAGGGATATAGTGTTTCACTCAACTCTCATGTGTTTAGGCTCTTAAATACAACTCTGAACTCAATCAAACATGCAAAAACTCATAGAAATTGCAACTTATATCACCAATCCCTCTACTAAAGATGTCAAAACAAGTAAAATTATCAAGAGAACTTAGGCTCAATGAAGAACTTCATAGAAGTTTCTATTCGGTCGGGTTGTAATGGGGCTTGGTATGACAATAAGGTGTGAAAATATTTTGGTTTATGGTGCTTAAAAATCCAGGAATCAAGACTCCTAAACTCTCCAACACAATTCACCAAACTTTCAAAAGAACATACCAAAACTCTCTCAAATATTATGCACTCTCTTTTTCATTAACTTTTAACCCATCCTAGAAAGTCTCATAAACACTTAAAGAAACTCTTGGTTTTGGTTTTCATTGCACTGCACTTTTATTTTTCCCTTCCCTTTTTTTCTAAATTTTTCTCTTTTCTGCATTGTTTTTTTCTTGTTGGGAAAGCTTCAGTTCCGACCCTTACATGGTCGGTAACGATCTGCTGAAATATCACTATTCATATCTCTACTCCCTTCGTATTTCTATTACTCTTTAGATTGTCAAAATGTCTGACGATTCTTTAAACTCAACACACTCTTCAAACTCAGCTCCAAATATTCCAACCATAGATGATGAGCTAGAGGATTCTTTTGAACTACATGAGAGCTATATACGAGTATCTCCAACAAGTTGCCATAAATCGTAGGGAGACTGCACGAGCCTAAAGATCAAAAAGAGGAGGCACTCGAGCCCACTTCAAAAGAGGAAGGGAACATGGGCATGACTAACTATCCAAAGATTACTTCTCCGAAATCCAACTTATCTGCCCAACATGTTCCGACGTAGGTTCCGAAAGCACGTATTCGAGCGCATTGTTGATCGACTCACAACAAGGATGGAGTACTTTTAACAAAGGCTAGAAGCGACCGGTAGACTGGGCTTATCATCCTTACAAAAATGTACAGCTACAAGGCGCATGTTGGCGTATGGAACTGTTGTAGATGCTTGTGACGAGTACCTTCATATCGGGGAATCCACTGCAAGAGAATGTTTGTCCAATTTCGTTGAAGGTATTATAACTTTCTTTGGTGATGAGTACTTGAGGCAACCAACTCAAGAAGACATACAACGGTTATTGAGCGTAGCTGAGGCTCATGGATTCCACGACATGTTGGGTAGTATTGATTACATGCACTGGAAGTGGAAAAATTGCCCAACCTCAAGTAAAGGCTAGTTTGAGCACGGAGATCATAGTGGTTCAACAATTACCCTAGAGGTTGTTGATCATATGACCTATGGATTTGACATGCATTCTTTGGGACACCAGGTACGTGCAATGACATTAATGTGCTTGAACGTTCTTCCGTTTTTGATGACATTCTGCAAGGTGTAGCTCCACCAGTATCATTTACCGAGAATGGGCATGATAACAACAAGGGTTATTATCTCACTGATGGTATATACCCAACTTGAGCAACATTTATGAAATCCATTAGCCTCCCCCAGGGTCGTAAAGCAAAACTATTTGCCCAACGCAAGAGGTTTGTCGCAAAGATGTGGAAAGGACATTTGGGGTTTCACAATCCCAATTTCATATCCTTCGCAACCCAACTATTGTAAAAATAATGAGAGCTTGTGTAATTTTACACAGTATCATTGTAGAAGATGAAAGAGCTACATACGAATGTAATGGATGGGTGGTTCCTCCGTATGTCGAGCCAGAAGGTGTCGATCGAACGTTCTCACTTGAGAGGACAGATGATATGAGCAACTATATCCTAAACAATATCAACTTCGGGATAGGGATACACACAACTGGCTAAAGGCTTGGTGGAGCACATTTGGACAAGATTTGAGCATGAGTATGAGTCGGATTAGGATATTTGAGCATTTTATTTGTTTGAATCAAGTATCTCGTATGCAATTTATTGTGTGTTTTCTTGCGTTGTTTTTTTATGTTGAGATGTACTCTCTTGTTTGCTTTAAATTGCATTTTCTATCCAATTATAATGTTCATTTTCCTTAATTTCATGTACTAATACGTGTTTAATTAAGAATAGTACGTAAAATTCTTAACAAATGTAGAATGACTTTTAAATTAAAAAATTGATTTTTTTTAAAACGATTATAATTTTTTTATTTATTATAATAATTATAGTTAATTAAAATATCCAATTAATTAATAAGAATTATTTATAATAAGGTCATTTATATAATTTTAATAGGAGAGAAGGTATATGTGTAATTGTATATGGAGAGAGAGACAAGTGTTGAAAATGATAAAAAAAAAAATATGAATTTATATGGTGCATGAATATGTGTAAATTAAAATATGGTACATGGATGATGTGGCAGAGAGAGAAATGAAAAAAAGTTGAGTGCATACATTGTAGGAGGTGCATGGATGCACATGATCTTATGTGTATGAAATCTATTTTTTTTGGAAAAAGTGTATAAAATCTACTTATATATTATTTTCAAATCTATTAGTTTTACTTATTTTTACCTAAAAATAAAGCAATGATTTCTTTTTTCATTAGACAGTGGATATACATTATGAAAGGTCATAGTATTGAGATGATTGCAGATTATAATTTAAATTCGTTATAGTTTTGCTATTTGGTACATTTGATTATTACAAACTTACCGCAAATGTATGTGATAAAAAAATATTGTATTATTAGAGAGGACAAATATTAGATATTATTAATTGGTGTTCATTTATAATATTGTCGAATCAAATTGGGAGAAGTATGAGAAAGAAAGAAAAGTAAGAAACTATTCTTAATTAAGAATTCAAATTCAATGAACATAACAGGCTCTCAATTACGTGTAAAAGGAGGTAGATCAGAGTTAGATCTCTTTCTAAAAGATAAATGAGAAAGAATACGGAGAAAACCATCTTTCTCGACTCTTTTGGGAAGAAGTTTGTGAATTTATATAATCTCTCGACCTTTGTATGCCGAGAAGGTTGAGTTTGAGTTTTGTTTTATGTCTTATTAGGATAGAATCTCATAAAATTATATTTTATTATCATGATCTTATTCTAGTATATATTGTAACCATATTTATTATTCATAGTTATCTTGTAAAATACTTGTCTTAGTTGCAAGTACTAGGGTTTTCTTAATTCTCCTTTGTAAGTTCTTTAAATACACTTGTACATCAATAAGAGAATTATCTTTTACCCTATAAATTAAATCCTTAATATGTCTTAACCTTTTGAGGAAGCGGGTTGATGGGAGAACTTGTTTCTTTGTGAGAGATTTTTGTAGGAATTATTTTTGAAAATCTTTGAATTGATTTTTAAAGACTCGTCAAAATCTCAGAAGAACTCGAAGGTTACTCGCACAATTGCCTACCAAGGATCTAGAGGAAGGTTTTGCTTCTTGACTCTTACTGTTGCCCTCTCAATTTCATTCTTTGACCTTTTGTTTTGAGCTCTTTAGTTCTCACCCTCGCCCTTTCTTCGACTCCCCATAGATTAAGATAACACCTTATTCTCTGCAAGACCTTAGATGGGTCCTTGTGGAAGGATAATATTCGCGTAGAGGAAGTTTAAATAGAAGGGTGGGTTTTTAGAGTTGGAGTTGGCAAGGTGAGGGATTTAGGGACAAGGTTTTTTTTTGTTTCTAGTTTCAAGTTTTTTTTTCTTTGCTTTGGATTTTGTCATTCTTTGGTGCATATCTGCCTTCTTAGTTCAATTGAAAGCATCTTGACTTGCTCAAGAGTATAAGTTTGTCCAACTCAACCCCAACAACTATTTGTGTGGGTTGATTGAACAAATGTAGAAAGAAAAAGAGTTGGTTCCAGTCACTCTTTTTGATCCCCCAGATTCCGCAACAGCGGAATCACACTGGGTCAAGTTGTTGTTGTTGTCATTTCCCGGGTCAAAGTGTCTAAACAAACTTCCGTAAATCTGTCAATTTTGTGGCCTCAAGAAGGAAACCAACTTCCATAAGGCAATTAATTAGCCACACCGAAGATACATGTCATGTAGAAATCAAAAGTACACACCCCTGTCACACAACTCGCCAGGTTAAGCGAGTCCAAACCAATACCCCTTGGCTTACTAGACTACAGTCTTCCATACACGAATGGCGTTATCTAACAGACTAAGCCAACCTATCCACAATGCTGATCATTCTTTCACTCGTCTACCAAAAAAGCACATTGGTGAACGGTGAGTTAAATTTACACAAAAGGATTGAAGTTGTAACTAAAAAATGCATACGTCATTGAAGCCATCGAAAAGATCAAGACGCGAGCTCTCTAAGCTTCAACGCAACCTCCACACATGATACTCCTGCAGTTTCAAGCATAGAATGAGATAACGGAATCATACAATGAAATCAAATGTCAATATTTGATTCTAATAAGTAGTACTAGCTAGTGTGCATGTCACACTGCAATGGCGTTTGGTGTAAGGAAATGATGCAGTATAGGTACTTACAGAAGTGAGCAGCCAGACCTCCTGTGCTTTCTCTTTCTATTCACTTCCTTCCTCCTCGGAGGCTGAAGAACCACTTTGATTGCAGTGTCGAAAACGCCTTTCACATTCTGTAAAAATATCGCATAATGCAATTAGATGACATACCAAAATGCATTGACAAGAATTAACCTTTGACATTAGCCTCTTTTGTACCTGCTGAGTTTTGGAGCTGCATTCTATATAAGCTGCTGCACCAATCTGCTTCCTCAACTCCTCGCCCTGGGAAAATGGTGATACGGGTTATTAAGCTTGAGGAAATCGGTTATCAAGCTCAAGAAAATCTCAAATGTTCAAGACGATAACAAGAGATCAAAGAATAAGAACGGCGTACTTGAGCAGATGTGATGATATTTGATCCTGTAGGATCAGCATACGCTCTTTCTTCACGAAGATCTGAAAGGAATGAAAATTTATGTTCATTCCTCCGAGTCACCATTCAGAAACACCGAACAGGTATAAGAGAGTACGTAATTGCTACAGAGGAATCAAAGTAAGTGTCGAACTCAAGTTTCTTACCAAGCTTTGTCCCAACGAGAACAATTGGGATGTTTGGAGCAAATCTACGAAGCTCTGGCATCCACTGCAAATTGGAAAAAAATACACAGCTGTTAATTAGAACTTAGTATGATCAAATTTACTAAGTTCAGTAAACAAATAAAACTGAAAAATTATCATTAAACCAGTTTGGATAGACGAAATGGTTTATCAAAATAAGGGTTAAAAACAAAATACCATTCATAAATTAGATTACTTTGCAGAAAATCACTAGGTATAAATGAAATTGCGTAGATTTTCTGAAATATTCAGTCACCCAATCATTGCAATTTCTACTCCAACATGCCAAAAAAAGAATCAAA
The DNA here is from genome assembly GCA_964016875.1 of Fallopia convolvulus. Lineage (NCBI taxonomy): Eukaryota > Viridiplantae > Streptophyta > Magnoliopsida > Caryophyllales > Polygonaceae > Fallopia > Fallopia convolvulus. Next base: position 11,557,471 of record OZ024732.1, read on the forward strand.
TGTCAAGTAGAATCTATGACAGGAAAATCAAGATTCAATTTCATTTCCTTGTCTGCAATCTGTTTGTTCATTATAGGGTTTTAGCTGATGCAGATAGACAATCCCAGCAGCATGATTTCTAAAATTTGTTGCAGAAGCATTATTAAACTGTTACATATTTTCAAACCGAACAAAATGTATCAAAAGAGAAGCCAATCTTAAACTAAAACCAGTTTACCTTCTTAAGGACATTTTCGTAGCTTGCTCTGCTGATGAGCGAAAAGGCCAGCACAAATATGTCTGCACCTCTATAACTCAAGGGTCTCAACCTACTGTAATCTTCCTGCCCTGTAATTAAGATAAACAAGAAAGATTTCTTAAATCTTGAAATAAAAAAAGATATAAAAGTTAAGTTTTCAAACATGGAAAAGAAGATAGTACCAGCAGTGTCCCAAAGCCCCAAATTCACTATGTTTCCATCTACAGCCACATTTGCACTGAAATTGTCAAACACCGTGGGTACATAATCCTGCCAAGTAAGAAATAAAAACCCCTAATAAATTATTAGAAAACAATTAGGGAAAACATAATTTTGATTTGCTTCTAAGTAAGCAAACATGATTTACATTTTAGAGGAGATAAGGGTTCTTACAGTGGGGAACTTGTTACTGGTGTAGCAAATGAGCATGCAAGTCTTGCCCACAGCTCCATCTCCAACAGTCACACATTTAATGAACTTTGAAGCACTCATTTTCTTTTCCCTCTCCTTCAATTTCTCTCTAATTTTGTTGACAGAGAGAAGAGAGAAAAGCCAAGAAGAAGGTGAAGATATTGTTCCTGTAAATACTTAAGACAACAAGGGCTGCACAAGAAGGAACCCAAAGAAAGTTGAGCTTAAAAGAGGGCAGGCAGGAGAAACCCCAAAAACAGGAGGAAAATAAATGAATGCTGGAATTTGGGAAGGGGAGAAAGGAAAATTTTGAAAAAGAGAGGAACAAGGACAAAACACATGGAGCTCTGGTGGTTGTTTCAAGGGGGGCAGAGATTTAAAAAGAAGAGAAGGTCACAAGTTCATTATAGGGTCAAAATGAATTTAATAAATCACCCTGATATGTATTTGTCTTTACTGTGTTTTTTTAAGGAAATATGATTTCTACATTACAATGTTTGTTCTATTTTTTTTTATCATTTCATTAATTGAAGAAGAAGAAGATCCTCAATTCGGTAATCAATGTGGTACAATTATGTAAATGTGCATCATTAGACCAAATAACCCTAAATTTGGGTTAGAATTTGCAATTTTCTCCATATTGCGATCTATCTGGTAAAAAATTGCAATTAATCCAAAGTTTCGTAAATGGGGTACCATTTGCCGTGCGTAATAAGCCTAAAGTTTGGGTCAACTTTTGCAATTTTGGGCACAATGAGAGACGGTCAAGGAGGGGTTTACAGTGTGGTATACTGGTGGTATGCGGGTGGGGCACTCACTTGTTCTCTTTTAAACTTCCAAGAGATTTGAAAATCCAGCAGAAATTTCAAAATGAAAAGAGGTGACTATTTTTTGGGGGGGTTTGAAATTGCAAAGGGAAAAAGTTGTAACAGGTAGGGGTTGGGAGGAATTGGAGTAGATGGGGCCCGGTTCTCAAACGGCTACATGTCTCGGTCGCCGTTACCGTTGGGATTCAACTGTCAAAAACAACTCTATGTACACCACCACAACGCACACCATACCAAACGTGACAAGCTCTCTCGAGCATGCATCAACTTTGAGACAGCAAAGACACAAGTATTATGCAAAATAGTTATTTAGACACCAAACTTTAGTTTTGTTTTATTGAACACCTTAATTTAGTTTTTTTTTCTATTTGACACTTGTACGCTAATATTTTGGTTAAGTGTATTGTACGCGCATTGACATGACAGAATTCTATGCCACATGTATAAATTTTATGCTATGTAGATGTGATATGAGAATACGTATGGTATTAGTACCAAATTAAGTAGACAATAGGGGAATTCGGAAAATAGAAGAATAAGAGCCAAATAGATTGTGAAGGAGAGACTAGAAATTGAGAACATAGAGACGAGAGAGGAGAGGTAGAAGATTAAGGTTTGGGATAAGATAATCCTGATTCATGGATTGCCTCCCTAGAATACAATACAAGAGTATATATAATAATAAGCTCTAACACTAAACCCTAACAGTAAGCCCCAATGGTTCAAATAAAGCGTCTCGGGAAAGAGCTGTACAGAAAAACCGAGAAGAAGTATTATAAAACTCTGTATAAAATAAATTAATTAAATACTATAAATAATCCCTAGAATATAACGTATCAATTCTCCCCCATTGACAATCGAATTGTCCTCAAGTCGGAAATCAGGGAAAGAAATCATGCCGCGATGTTGCAAACGTGTTCCTCTAGGATCAAATACCCACACATGAGCCTCCATCTTCTGCATACGCCTCAAATGATATTGAGGCTGATTATTACCACTATCAAAAGGCAATGAAACTACCGTGCTTAACTCTTCACCACCTCGCAACAAAACACAACCTCCCAATATGAGTGTCCTTGGGTCAAATCTCCCATTACTACGACCCATCCAAACATCACCATCCAACCACTCAGTTATACCCAAACATTTCTTCTTTGGAACATCAGACAGAAACAACTGAATACCCTTTGACAAGCTCATGCCTAAAATTCCTGGGTCAAAACCCAAGTTTCCATCCTACCATGCATGCTTGTCCGAAATGTCTGAGATGTCTAAAAACGTCATGGAGTTCAACTTGATTTCACCCAAACTGAACTGTCATATCATCAACTAAAGTATCAATTCGGATTGAATTATCAAATGAATCGATATGTACCTCAGCGAAATTAATATTTGATTTTGATGCTTCCTTCTCCCGTGTTTCTGTATCGACGCCAAGACTTTTAGGATTTAGATCAACAGGCGTTGAGCAAGGGCAAACGAAGGCCACAAAGGACGAAACTGCGGGCGCCGGAGGGCTGGTCGCGACCGCGCATTCAGGACCCTTGGGCGCAGGCTGGTGCGCGGGTGCTCGTGGTGAGACTGATGTCACTGGCGTCAAAACCACGGGCGTGGAACTCATGGCCGCGACCACCGGATTGATAGCCGCGGGCACCAGAGAGCCGATTGTGTCGACCACGGCTTCCACTTGGCTCGAACCCGAAAGAATTCCGGAGCCTATTGACGATCCACTTACTTCTGTAGCCTATTCATACTTCAATTTTCCAAGCCACAACTTCAATCGACAACAACCATCATAGATGTTTCTCCCATAGAAGGACAAGGCATCCACTGCCGGTTCTCTATTCTTGAAACGAATTTTGGAATGAAACCCTGTTTTTGGGCTTAACCTCTCAATGCCCTCTATAGATTCGAACGCTGAGAATAGTTGCTCCAATATAGTGCAAGAAATTGGGTAGATTTCCTAATTAATCTTGACATACAGAGTTCGACTTTTAACCTCTTGTTCCTTGCAAATATTACTGATCTTCACCGTCAGATGTTGGACAACTTCTCAGATGTCACGGAGAACCGCGTTATTGCCCCGAACGGCTGACATGGTGATGGTAGAGTTCATAGATGAAAGCACCAATTGATACGAGAATACGTATCGTATTAGTACCAAATTAAGTAGACAATTGGGGAATTGGAGAAATAGATGAAGAAGAACCAAATTGATTGTTAAGGGAGACGAGAAATTGAAAACAGAAAGACGAGAGAAGAGAGGTAGCAGATTAGGATTTGGGGATAAGATAATTCTGATTCATTGTTTGCCTCCCTAGAATAAATTACATGAGTATATATAATAATAATCCCTAACACTAAACCCTAACAATAAGCCTTAACAGTTCAAATAAAGCGTCCCGGGAAAGAACCGTAAAAAACCCTGAGAAGGAGTATTATAAAACTTTGTATAAAAATATATTAATAAAATACTATAAATAATCCCTAGGATATAACATATCAAGATGCCACATCATAAATTTAGTATTATATTTATCAATATTGATACGAGATTGTTTCTGGTAGAAAAATCCGAGAACGGTAGTGATGCGGCAGTCAGATAAGGTTATTCCTTGCTAATTAACCTTTGCCATGTCAAAATGTTGGAAATTGTGAATTTACTTTCTATTTGCTGATTATATGACATCAAAATGATTTTATAGAAAACCCATAAATTTGTGACGACAAGTTTCTGACATCCTTAGAATAAGGTTATGAAAGCAACAAATGTATGACAATGATGGTTTTTACAACAAACATATTTTTACAACAAGAAGTTGTTTGTGTTAAAAGTTGATTTATGCAGCAAGTTTCTGATTCTTATAGCAAATTGATAACATGCAATTGAACTCTACACACATTGCTGAATTTTTCGATGAGAAAACGCACTGATCAATCATGAGGCGAGCAAAAAGATGTCGATTTTTCAGATGAGAAAAACACTGCTGAAATGCACTTCTGAATTTGCACAATCTATTTTCAGATGAGAAAATGCATTACTGAATACTATAAACCTCTGAAAAACTAGATCCTTAGATACAAAAACCAGTAAACACAAATTCAGATTGCATACAACAAAAACGTGACTGCCACATCAGCACCGTTCTCGGGTTTTTCCACCGAAAACAATCTCGCAACAATACTAATAAATATAGTAAGAGTTGGTACCAAAACAAGTAAAAGTAAAAATTGGTATTATTTTGAATAAATGGGTAAAAGTTGGGATTATTTTTAGTAATTTTTCTAAAGAAAAAACAATAAAAAAGTATACTTATAATTTTCATAGGAGAGTTAGCAAAGATCTTTCACATACTTTCTCTCTTCCTAAAAAATAGGTGTTACCTACTTTAAATATTCCCTTCGTCTTCTTTTATTTATCTTAAATGACGGTTTTTATGGTTATTAAGGAGGGTGTAAAGTAGTATTGGTAAATAGGAAAGTGGGTAAGAGGTGATTGGGGGTATGTTTGTAATTTTATAGGGATAAAAGGTGTAAAGTAGTATTGGTAATTGGGAAAGTGGGTAAAAGATGATATTTGGTAGGGGTAATATTGTAAGAAAAGTATAGATATAAAAGAAAAGTGAACAAACAAAATGGGACGTCCGAAGAGGAAACATGACAAACAAACGGGGACAGAGGGAGTAATAAATTAAATTAAATTTGGGAAAAAGTTAGGGAAAGAAAATGGAAGTGCACGTGTAATAAATGCTATAATTTATAACTCAATTAAAAGAACGCGCTCAATGTGCCTGCCGCTCATGCCCCAATCTGAGATTAACCCTAGCACCCCATGGCAGCCACCGCCGCTAAACGCCTCCTCCGACAAGAGCTCATCACCGAAACCGACCAGCTTGGGATCTCTATGGAAGAAGACTCCCCAAACCTCATCGATCTTAAACTATTGTCATCAAATCTATCCAAAGCATAATACAGATCTAGATGTAGTTGACACCATGAGGATAGGGGTGTCCATAAAAAACCAAAACCGAAAAATCGAAAAAGGGTTAATTTTTCGGTTAATCAAACCGCCTTTTTTAAAAATTTCGGTTTGGTTAACCGAACCAACAATAATTTCCGTTTCGGTTCATGACTTTACATATAACGGTTAACCGAAAATATATTAATATTTTTTCAAATATTAGTTATCTTTGCTTTATTTGGTAGTTTAAATCTATGATCTTCAAGCTGTTGATGTAGTCTGAGTCTTTCTTTCTTCAATTTTAACAATTTGCATACTATTTTTTCACTTCTCCCTGATATAAGACTCGCTTATTAAATTTGATCGGATAAAAAATAACACACACAATGTTTGATTCACATACTATAGTATATATACACTCGATATTTGTTTACAACAACCAAAACAATATGGTATAAGTACATATTTAAAATAAATGTCTTATTTGATCACTTTTTTATTCAAATTTTATTATTTTAGTTTTAATTATTTAAGATAAAATTACATAAATGGTTAACGGTTAACCGAGAAAACCGAACCGAAAAATTGGTTAACCGAACTACGGTTAACCGGGATTCACGATTTGGTTATGGTTCATGGTTAACCGAACTTCGGTAAACCGGAATCTTGGTTAATCGGATTTGGACATTGTTGAGAGGGTATTCTTGACAACAAATAAATTTATAAGTCAAGACCCCGCTGAGTATAGCGAAGTCAAAATCGTTCCACGGGAAGCACGGTTGTTTGTCTATCAACTACTAAAAACAGGAAAAACAAGCAAAACTACACAAAAACAAACACGACCAACCTCGTTAACGACTTTGTCAGGGTCGTTATCGAACCTGGGTAACACTACGAATCACAAACGACCTAAACGCAGGTTCGGTACCGAGGCAACTAACTCGATAACGAATGTAACGAATGCAAACTCAATTAAGAATAAAAATCTAGGACAAGGGTCACCACAACATAGCCATGCATATAAAATCATAATAAAATAAAGATCATGCCTTTAAATAGATAAATTCATCAACTTTCGCTGACTAGCAAGAAAATCAATCAATTCTCATAAATCAATTCACTCAATCACTTGTTTTGGATCCAAAGTTCGAAACTTTCATAATCGAACAATATCAACCTTCAAGTTAACAACTTTCTCTTTCGATCAAATTGCAAACTCAAATTACTTCGACTATCGTCTAAGCATAAGCACAACAAGCAATATAAAAACAGATAAAAGGCATTCAAAACACCAATTCACTCGTCAATCATGCATAACTATGCCGGGTTTCAACCTCGACCCTAGATAAGACAACTAGTCACTACTCATAATAACAAAGCAAACAAGTTCAATAAAAGAAAACATTGAAAACAAAACAATCTTACTTAAAATTAATAAGAGAAATATCGTCTTACAATATCCTGAAGAAACCGAAAACACAGAACAAAAACTCCGAGCAAATCCGACTAAAGACTCTAGCTCTTCTCTCAAACGAACCAACTCGTTATTCTTCTCCTCGTCTCTCCTCTCGATTCGGCTCTCCAAAGAGAAATAAAACTCGTCCCCCCTTCTAAGCTAGAAAGAAGGGTATTTATACTAAGAAAGTTATCTATTAAAAACCCTAAGAGATAAAAACTTACTCTAAAAGATAACAAGATAAAATATATAAGATATAACAACCCTAAAATCAGTAAATACTCTACCGACACGGAGTCTTCGTTAAAGACCTCCACACAGGGTCGGTAGGAATCATAAAATCCACCAAAAAATTCTATCTTTATACCTCATTAACGACTCTTCACAGGTTCGTTAACGAGCCTGGGATTTGGCTTTCTTCAACTCTTCTTCACTTAAAACTTGAACTTTGCTTCATTATCTTCATGTTCTTCCGACTTCCACCACAACACTTCAATTCAGCTTTTAAAACCGCTCTTTCATGCTCAAAACCTACAAAAAGACACAAAACGGAGTAGCTTCCATACTTTTCACAAAATATGCAAACTTATCCAAAAACACACAAAACCAACTCTAAAAACTACTAAAACTGAACCTAAGCAAACTAAGAAACACACTAAAAACTACACCCAAAACATGAATATCAGACACCCCTACATGTCAATGCCTTCCTTGAGTTACGCCGGCTCCATCCAAAAACAAATCGTCAAGAATAATTCCTTCAGCCTCAAATGGAAGAGTGTGCGCCAACCGCCTCGCCTACTCATCGCCCCGTCCCGATCGGAGCGAACAAATTTTTGCATCTGTGAATCATCAATTCTAAACATGCCATATGGTGATCTGCGATTATCACACACCAATATGGTTGAGGAAGAAGGACATGAAGATTGATATTCACCTGGTTTAGAGGAAGGACAACAGTTAATTTTGGATTTATAGTTTCAGAAATCATGTTTCTAAGGCTTCCCTTATGGTGATTATGTTTGGGTTCGCAAGGATTGAGCTTGTTCTTTTAATGGTGTTCTTCATTTGGTTTTCCTAGAAGAGAAGACCAAAAGGATGTTATTGTTACTTATGATCTTCATACTTGTAGGTTTGGGGAATTACAAGAGGTGTTGGTTGTGAAAGGCATTCGGGAGCACAGGTTGATCAAATTAGGTGGATAATTATGTTGCTCGGTTCATGATCGATATGGGCATCATGTGTGGTTGATGAAAGAGTATGGAGTCGAAGAGTCTTTGACGAAGTTGTTTACAATTGACCAACCAGCATATAGCAGCCCCAATAGGATTTCGACCAGGGACATGGGACTTTATGAATCTGGGGATGGTAGAAAGATTGTGTTGTTTATTATGTGTTCGAACAAGGCGCAATTGATTTGATATCGAACATGGCTACACCGAAGTCATTGAGTACGATGAATGTTGGAAAGTGAAGAGAATATATTGTGTCAATGGTAGGTGTAGGAAGCTAGCTTATATTATACTGAATTAAAGTTCGATTGATGTTTATTTCTTTGAAATTATTGTGGGAACAATTTGCAATCATCCCCAATAATGATGCCTTACTTGATAAGTGAGAGATTTGGTTTTCGGGGTGTATCACACATCAACCAAACAAAGGCAAATTGAGTGCCTTATAAAGACTTGTTGTACACCACCTATTAGAGAACAAGGAAAGGAATGCTCCCTCGCGTGCACGCCGCCGCCGTCCGTCCGTCCGTCCGTCTCGGCTCGGCTCGACTCGTGACACATGCGCGGTGTATTAGTTTGACGCTAACTCTTCCGCAACTTCTTAGATTTGTTAAAACCGTTTTCTGATATTGTCAAACGTTCTTATCCGTTCAGTTTCAACTGCTCGGATTTCATGGGATAATGGATGAGTGCAGATCGTGGAAAGGCAGTTCATTCAGCTCTATTTATTCCACGAATCTGCCTCTTCTCAAATCATCCAACTCATCTCTTCTTCTATCTGTTTTCTGAAACACAAAATATCTCGTGCCTCTCTTGCAACTGTTCTATAAATCACCATTCCCAATTCCTCTTAACCGAGTACACGGCTTCGAGAAAAGTTGCGCTCAATCCTTGGGGGACGAACGCTTATTCGGATTTGTACCGGTGTCCGGGCATTTTGTTTCTAAGCCAGTGGAATCTACCACGACGCAGTAACACATCAAAATCCCTTGACCTACATTCGTTTATTAATAATTGTTTATTTGCCTTGCAGATAATTTACTCTTACAAATATTTTGTGGGGTTATGTAGTTTGATTTGTTAGGAATCCAAAAGGCTGTCAAAATTGGTTTTTGTTTAACAGGATCTCGATCTTGAAAGTAAATTAGTTCAGTCATCTATAATAAGATCTGATCAGTGGATGTCGAATGTGCTATAAATTTGGTTTGGGAGCTGATTTCATCCTCTCTAAGGGCTGCTAACAAATTAATTCTCCATCGAACTTATTAGTGATGAGTGATGAGCAAAAGTGGTTCTTTTAATTAACAAGAATTTTACTGTTCATTACAAATATTATTTGACATAAAATCTGTTTTACAATAAATACAATTTGAAAAAGGCACTTAGATTACAGAATCAACAAAAGTTTACTACTGTGCACATTACAAAACAAAGGCGATCGCAAGTGCCTAGCTTGATTCATCTTTGCTTTTTGAATAGACGAATTGTTATGACAAGCTTATCATGAGCTAATTAACCATCATTCATTGAAAAGCCCGTAGTCTCTTCATTTTGTAATGGATTACAATTTAATAAAAGTTTTTTTTCCTTCATTGCAATTATGTTCGAAGAAGTTATCGATCTCTTAGATCTTAATAAGTGATATGGCAGAAGTTATCATTTTGGTGTTTGATTAGCACTAGTAATATATTACTGTGCTGGTTAATTATGATGAATTTCCCCTTGTACAATCAGAAGTGCAGAATGAAACTGTTTTCTTTTCTAGCTAATTGTATCATTAAAAAAAAAAAAAAAAATCAAAGAGTTGAACATCAATCATACCAAAACATAATTATCCTTATCAACATGTGCTACTTCAAAACATGCATTTTGGCTCCTCTTCTCCTCATGAAAGGATGCTGATCCTGTATCTCTTGAATCTCCATCTTGTCAATATCATACCAAAACATCCTCGGATGATCACGCACGCAACGTGTAAACAACACCACCTTCCCTCCATCTCCGCGTTCATACAACAATGTGGGCGTCGCTTGCTCAAACCTTCTCCTAATGTCGCTCGATCTTTTGGCATCAAAAGCAAAGAGCTTTGTCCAAGACTTTGTCACCCCGTACTCTTGCATCACCCACACACACAAACCAACATTGGTTTGGTAAAGCATACACAGCCGTCCGTCTAATTCCGATACCTTTCCATCACCCGCGATGGGCAGCTCTATTTCCCCAAACTTACAAGCATGCAGATCAAAAGTGAGAAGCACACGCTTTCGTATCTCTCCTCCTTTAGGTTTTGTGTTCACAACCCAATGAAGAACGCCATTAAAGGAGCAGGCTGCTTCGCATAGAGGCCGATCATATAAATGACACGGATATCCCTGGAACGACTTCCAACCACGGTTTTTGAAGCTGTAAACCCAAAAACGATCCGTGTCCAAATGCATATGGTCGGATCCCGAATGAAATATAAACTCCTTACTAGGTTTAGCATAGTTTTCATAGACCTCAAAGATCTTGTAGTCATCAGTATAACGATCATAACCGAATCCATAACAGGTCCAGGAACGACGCTCTTGATCCCCTTGCTTTGGGTAAGTCTTGACAGTACGCGAAGCTCCAGTGAACAAGTTGTAGAAATAGTAGTCATGTTTGGGCATTTTAAGGCAAGCTATCGTGTTGGACGAGCCCGAAAACAATTCGAAATCTTTGTATCCGTTGCCGCTTTGGGGTTGGATTGGAATGCGATGCAAGGTGTAGGGAGGAAATTGGCGGTTGGTGGTGGTGGTGGTGGTGGTGTGCCTTTTGAGTAGGCAGAGGAGACGGTTTCCGCTGAATTGCAAGGCCACGCATTTGTTATGGTACAATCTCTGAAACTTGGGGTTGTTGATCAGATTTCTCCATTGTTTCGACACGAGTTTATAGGATAGAAGGGATTCGAACGGCAGTCGTAGGAGGATCTCTGCTAGTACCTCTTCTTCTTCAAAATAGGGAAATTCAACTTTTCGCTTACAAGAATTCATGAAGGTGAAGAAGATAGATGCACGAACCTGATATTGAAGCGTAACTTGGGTTTGAGGGATCTTCAAGGGGGCACCTTTTCAATTTAGGGTTTGAGGGATCGATGTAAGCAAAATTTGGGAATATATATATGGTTGAATTCAAACTCGTATATAAATTTTATATCAACTAGTTGAATTCCCGTGATACTCACGGATAATTTTACTAAAGATTATACAATCTATGTATATATATATATAAGACGTAAGAAATAAAGCCACCACGTTGCGGCACCTAGTATTTTTCTACGTGTCATTCCCACATTAAACCACCTAAGATTTTTTTTTTTGGTAATTTTTATATGTTGATATTATTTTAGCATAATATAGTTATAGGATAAACTAGTATGTATTCCCATACCAGTACGGATTTTTCTTAAATAAAATATTAATAATAAAATATTTTCAAATATATTTATTATCCGAGAAAAATAATCACGTAAATGATTAAATATAAATTTTTGTTACAAAGATAACTATTTAATTGAGACATCTTAGTTAAAAAACGATTATATCTAAAAATAAAATAAATATTCTAGAATTTGTATGATAACATAAAAAATATCCTAATAATCTTCCTATTTATCATATCAAAAAATAAAAGATTGTTTAATAATGACATTTTCTATCATATATTCTAAAAACATGGATAAGAATTTATCATATCTAAAAATAAAAGATTTTTTTTAAGAAAAAGGTGATGGTGTCCAATCTAAAAGTGACATGTGTCTTTTACAAATTTTTTAACCTCTGCTTTAGGTTATAGTTATGATGATTAATCTAGGAAATATTCTATATAAAATAAAAATGTTATTTAATGTTAAATCTTAAATATTAATGTTAAATATTTGATATGATAATTCATTTAACTTCAAAAGATTATATCTAAAATAAAATAAACTATAAAAAAATTAAATATTTGGTAAAATATTATTGATGAATATTATTTATGATAATTTATTTAAGTTATTTTCTCAATCACAATATAATCTATCTACCATATAGAATTTTACCATGTGTCACCTAGAATTTTAACACGTAGGATTTTGTTATTATAAAATATGCATTTTCATGGTATTTTTTTGTCAAAAAGTCAATATGACTTCTTGAAAAAAGTAGAATAATCTTTCAACTATTTTTCAACAATAATAAAATATCTTTTAATCTAACCGATCAAGTAGTGGATCTTTGATCGGTTATTCCATTTTTCATCCCTAATTTATTAAAATTTTCTCAAATAGCCTAATACATATATACATGTCAAATGACAACTCAAAAAAATATAAATTAATTTGTATAATTTTTAAAAATTAAAATAGTATATTGATTAATTTAATATAGTAAGTAAGAGATGTATAAGAAAACAACATTTTTAAATTAAAAACAAATATCTCATGTTTTCAAGTCATTTTGGTGATTAAATTATTTTTTTTAAAAATATACGATGATGTTGGTTTATTAAAAAATATTACAATATTAGGGATAATTTTGTGATTTTTCTTATAGCTAAATATAAGTAGATGAAAGACATGTTGGTCAATCAAATATAAAATTTCACTAGAAAATAAGAATAGGTTGTTCAATTGAACAAATTACATTATAAATAGTGGTTTTACTTAAAAATATTATACTAGGTGGTTTATTAACAACACCTCTTTTAAAAGGAGGTGTGTGACAATAAAAAAACCTGTTTTTTATTATATTAAAATGAATTTACATTAAATCAATATGTATAATGATTCATTTTCGATATAAAATTTAATAAAAATATGAACAAAACCCGCGCATGACGCGGGAATTACGCTATTATTATGATAATAATATAAAATTTAAAATACTTGTATTAGTTGTATATAATATCATAATAAAATTATGTAATTTATAAAAAAAAATATTTAAGATTGTGCCCCATATTTTTATCAATATATGGATAAAAAAATTATATACTTGAAGTCCGAGTGTTGTTAAAAGACAAAAAATATTATTTATAAAATTAATATAAAAAATATTAGATCAAGTTATCATCGATATCTATAACTATATATTAAAACTATATCTTTTCGAGCCACCACATTAATTCTGGCCTCACCTCATATTTGAAAAAAAAATATACTTTATCTTTTCTAATTAAATTCCTTTTTATCTATTTATATCAAAAATAATTGTAATTAAAGATAATGAGAATTACATTATATTTATCTTTTTATCCATTTATATAAAAAAATGTATTAAATAGAATTTTGATTAAAAAAACATTACAATATCTTGGTAATTACTTGCCTAAATTAAATTTTAATTAAAAATACATTATTTTTTCTTTAATTTTATTTTTTCTTTATTTATGTAAATATAGAAGATTTTTTAATCTGCTCCACCTCACATTTAAAAATATTTCTGTCTTCGATGTTTTTGTAAAATCATATGTTTATAGATACATTAAATTTGTAAATTTTCATACACATTAATTTGCTTTATATTTTATTTCTTTGTTATGTAAAATTAGTATGGACAATATCTTTATAGATGGATTGAATTTTATAAAATAATACATAGATAATTTCCTCTTCATTTTTTCTCTTTAATTTTGGGATAATATCTATATATATTTTTTTATCTTTTAATGCAATATTTGTAAGGGGAATATATTTATAAATTTTTAATCTATAATTTTAAAAAACAGTTTCAAAAATCATTTTTTATCTCTCTTTTTATTTTTTCTTGGATCTATCGGGCGAATCCTCCTAACATGTTTAGGTTATAGGTGCCTCTATTTTGACACCCCCTAGATGTTGTTTGAGCAGGACAATACTAGGCGATGATGTAGTTTCAAAAATTATTTATAACAATTTATCTTCTCGATATTTACATAATACTTATTATTCATGTTATATTAAAACTTATTTATTGTATTTTATTTTTTAATAAAAAATAATTTTTATTCTCAATTAAACTTTTAGCAACCAATTTTGAAATATATTACTATTTTATGATAGATAATGTGATATTTAAGTTGGGATATTTTTATGATATATAAAAAAGAGACTTTTAAACTCATCTAATTATTTAATAACACATCTATGTATTTTTTAATTTATAAAAAATAAGTAAATCATTTTTTATGATAAATAAATATTTATTTAAAAAATCATTGTTTGTAATACATGAATGTCATCCACTAAATAATATTTATGGTTTTATACATAAGTCATGCTATAATTGAGATTTTATATCACATAGAATTTATTTGATTTAAAAAAAAGTAATCCCTATACATCAATACATGGTACGGGTAATAAACTAGTATAGATAAAAATATTATATACTTGGATCCCAAATCTTGTTACAAGATAAAAAAGATATGCATAAAAATATCAACATATAGATCAAGTTATTATCTTATAAAAAAATTGGATATATAGAAAGAAGAGAAAGAGTCATGTGCGAATGGGCGTCTAGGTGAGAATTATGAATAAATCTCGCTCGTCCATTCCAAAAAAAATAATGCCCCTGATTAAACATTAATAGAAAAGGATAAAATATGGCACATGTGAAATTTTCCCGTATTTTTCAGTAAAATACGACATGGACGAATTTTTCTCGTATTATTCAGGTATTTCCAGAAAAATACGTTTTTATGAGACGCGCCCAGTTTGTTCATCAATATTCACCATTTGTTCATCAATACTAACTCATTGTGCATCGAGTTTTTGATAATATTGTTCATCGATTCGAACTTTTGTAATTTTTAATTTTATTTTTAACCTTATTTATATGTATGAATACAATATTATCTATTTTTTGATGAACATATAATTAGTTTTGATATACCAATATTTGTTCATTGATATAACCTTGTTTGTTCATTGATATACCATTATTTCTTCATTGGTATACCATTATTTGTTCTTTGTTATACTCTTTTTTGTTCATTGGTATACCATTGTTTGTTCATTAATATACCCTATTTGTTCATTGATATAACCTTTTTTGTTTATTGATCTAACCTTTGTTTGTCCATTGAAGTGCTTTAAGGCTAACTTGTCAATATGAATGAAGTGCTCAATATAGTACCAAAATAAGATAAGTTTGATGTAGAAACTTGAATGCAAAGGATAATAGATAAAGAATCTGACTTTGCAATAATATGGTGTATGCTAAGAGAACGAGATAGCAACAAATCGAAGAGGAGTGCTTGTGTCTTATTTAGCTATGAACAAATTGATGTTATTAATGAACAAATATGCATATAGCAATGAACAAATTGAGGTTACTAGTGAACAAATATGCATCTAGCAATGAACAATTATATGAAAAAGGCAATGAACAAATATGCATAAACCAATGAACAAATTGATGTTACTAATGAACAAATATGCACAAACCGATGAACAAATATGCCAAAACCAATGAACAAATATTTTCGTTTTTAATGAACAAAATCACAATGTTGATGAACATATTTCATGCAATTTTGATACACATTTGTTCATTTTTTATGTACAAATTATAGATTTTTGATGTACAAGCAATAGTTTAAATATTCACAAAATCACATTTTTGATGAATAAAATCATAGTGTTGATGAACAAATCTACATTATTGATGAACAAATCCACAATATTGATGAACAATCTAGGCGCACGTCCTATTTCCGTTTTTTTCAAAAATACGCGAATAATTCGCCAATAATTCGGAAGTGCTGTTTTTCCCCTTTTTAAGTGAAATGATCAACGCTTTTGATTTTTCTTCATCCAATGGATCTTGTTATTTCTTATTTTGCACCTGGGCGCCCATTCGCACCTGAACCAGAATCTAGAAAGAAAAATACAAGTTATTATACTATTTATTATTAAAAAATGTAACATTATTTTATTCCAAAATGCCACGTGGCGCAATTTTTTCAACATACATGGTTTCTGCTTTATAATGTATTAGGTAGATATATCTATCATCATACCTATATACTAAAGCGGAGGTTAAAAAAAATATTAAATCACAGATGTCATTTTTAGATTGGATCACACCGTCCATTTTTTCCAAAACAATCTGATTGGTTGAATTTTAATTGGGTATTTTTATTGATTAAAAATAGTTGTAGATCCTTGATAAAATAAAATTATCCATGTGAAATATTTTATAAGATTTGAATTTAGCAATTTTTGGCAAACTAACCATTATTTGTTTTAAAAATAATCTTTTATTTTTGGATATGATAAATAGGAAGATTATTAAGATATTTTTTATGCTATATATTATACAAATATTAGGATATTTATTTTACTTTTAGATAGAATGCATATGCTAGGTTTAAATAATTAACTTTAGTATAAAGATAGTGTAATGTATGGACAATTAATTTTTTGTCTTTTTCCTATAGTAGGTGTAAAAGTTAATTATCATCATTACTATATACTAAAGCGGAGGTTAAAATAATATAGGGAAATTCCTTTTGGTGCCCTCCAACTTTTGACTTTTCCTTTTAGTGTCCTAAAAAAAAGTTATTCCTTTTGGTGACCCTCTAGTTTATACATATTTGTCTTCGTAGCATAAAGTATACACAATTCCATTTTCCATCCAGGTTTAAGTATTTCTGTTTAAAAAATAAAAAAAAATAGAACATTAATCTATTTTACTCATCTAAATTAGAAAAGTGGAAACAAGACGATCGAAGAATGCCAAGCACGATCAAGCATGTCGCACATCTGAGGCACGAGGATTCGACAACGCTGGTGAGGGTGGAGGAAGGGTAACGGGTCGGCCAACGTCCGACGAGGAGGCTCCAAGAAGGGTGGGATGAGGAGGATGCCGGAAGTCGAGGCTTCACGATCTGGATGCCGAACGACGAGGCTTCACGAGCAGTTACGCCGGACAACGAGGCCTACTCTTTTTAACTTGAATTTAAGATCTGTAATTTCAGTTTAATTTGAGAGAATTTTGAAATTGGGATTTAATTTGGGTAAACTTTAAAACTAGGGTTCTTATTAAATGTATTGGGGGTTTTGTCAAAATTCGGGGGATTAAATCTTAATTTTTGTTCCTGACATTGATCATCAAAGGGGTATTGTCACCGCAACAACTTCCTCGTCATCGACTTCTCTTCCGACGTTGCCGCCAACTCCCTCCCTCACCGGCGTCGTGCGAAATATGCCGATGTTGTGTTCGTGCCTCTGTTTCATTCCTTTCCCAGAAATGAGTGAAAATAGAAGTGAAAATAGGATAAAATTGGAAGTTTTTTTTTTCTTTTAACTAAATTGATTAAAGTTGGATGGAAAATGGAATTGTGTGGACTTTAGGTTACGGGGACGAATATGTATAAAATAGAGGGGTACCAACAGGAATAACTTTTTTTTAGGACACCAAAAGGAAAAGTTAAAAGTTGGAGGGCACCAAAAGGAATTTCCCAATAATATATAAAACGGTATCACATAAAATCACATCACCCATCTTTTTAAAATCAATCTAATTGGTTGAAATTTAAGTAGATTATTTTTAATTGTTTATATTTATATGTTAAATAAAACAATCAATATATTAGTTTTTTTTAAATATCTTTGCATATATTAATTGTTATTTATTATTTTTTGATAAGATGCTATTTTAAAGATAAGAGATGTATAGTTTTTAAAAAATATTCTTAACTATATTAATTTGTAATTATTATTTTTGGAAATAATAATTTTTTGTAGATAAAATATGTATAGTTTATTAAAAAAATCTTATATAAAATGACACATGTCAACCACACATTGAACAACATCATCCATCTTTTTAATATCCTATTTAATTGGGCTATTTTTGATTGGTTGAAAGCTAATTATAGACTAATGTATAAATATTTTATTTATATCTTCAAAAATAAATTATTTATATTTATTTATTGATTTGTTAAACAAAATAAAAAAACGATTCACATAATTTATTTAAGATATGATTTAATTTTTTTTAGTATTACTCAATTTGAATATTAATAATAATGAAAAGTTCTAAATTCTAGAAAAACTTAGCCCAACAGGGTTCCATCCTAAAACCAATTGGTAGTAGGAGAAGCAATCCGCTGAGTTATATACTAGTCTAGTTAAGTCCCAACTTTCAAATGTGGGATGGACATTCTAACAAGAAGAAGGCCACACCCGACTATCATCGGAAACACCGCGGACAACCCTACCGACGTCCTATCCCGAGATGGTTAAGGTGAGTGTCGCCAACACTAGACCAAATTCACCAAGAATGGCCAAACCATTTCCTCCCAAGTATGATGAGTTCAACCTAGGTATACCCCCCCATGAACTTGATGGATTGAAGGTTAGTTATAAACGGCTATGGGAATTGCATCAGACAGTTCCCACACGCAGCGGAATAATAAAACGTGCAGGTAAAAAAATTGAGACAATTCTCTTATAGAGGAACCACACAACGATCAACTAACTGCGTGAGCAAACCTCTACCTCCACTTGGAGGATTTTCGAATGAGTTCTCTTTTCTTTATTGCTTAGTTCCCTTCAGGTTATAAGATAGAATACACACTTATCTTTTCCTACAAGGACTCTCTCCTTAGGCAACACTAATGCATTATCTCAATCCCAACCCGGTGAACGCTCACAATAAAAACCAAAGCAAAATTCAAACCTCTTCGTTCTTCTGTCTCTATACCAGAGTTCCCCTAGACCTAGGAACTCCTTCTTTCTTCCTTCACCGTCGTCAATATTAGCTTGCTACCGGGGACTTTTCACCAAGACATGGTCTTCACCAATTAGTTCCCCTAGACCTACGAACTCCTTCTTTCTTGTGTTTGAAATTTCTGAGTTGTGAAAAGTAACGTGCAAGGATATTGTTGAAGGGTTTAAATAGGCATGATGAGAAACTCTTATTCATTTGAGGTATTTGTCCTAAATACACTTTTTGTCTTGCTCTCCAAGTTTGATCCTTAAGGTTGACATGTGATTTTGATTTGAATTGTCAACTCTTGGATCACATCAGACCGTTGGATGGTCGTCTTCAACCTGTTGTAACTCTGAAGCATGAGACGCCCTTTTGTCCGATCGAGACAAGATTCCTAAAAATGCACTGAGATGTCGCTTTCACGCATGCACCAATTCCCATCCAAAGGGAACTCTTGTTTTCTCAGTTCCCTTGTCTTAGGAACTGTTCTTGACTTTGAGGGATTCTTGTTCTTCTTTATCTAGTTCCCATCGTGTAGTAACTTTGGTTCACTGAGTTCCCATCTCGTGGGAACTTTTATTTTGGATGATGTAAGGGGTCAAACTATCCCCGCTTGATTATTACTTAGGCTATTTTAATTATTAATAAAATTTCTCCTTGAGAGGACGGAGAGTGTTGCCTATCATTCAACCAAAAAATAAAATAAAATCGACAATCAAGATGTAAGGGCGATCGAGGTAAATGTTACATTTGCAAATCAAGTAAAGATTGAAGAATACAAATCATAAACGTGTTTTTGTCGAAATTGCAAATAGTATGCTAGAAAACATGGCAACTCATAATGGAGGGCGATCAAGAATAAACGTACTGCATATAGCATCATGAGCAATCAACCTTAATTTGTAGCCAAAACAATAAGCAGTAGGTAGTTTAGTTTTGGCTCTAGAGCAGGTGGACTGCTCATGATGTTATACCATCTTCATGAAAACGCCTCGTCTTGGCCGGTTGCACGTACAATGTAGTCTTCTTCTACGCTAGCTAGATCACAGGCTGTCGACGGTCCATCTACTGGAACCCGCCAAGTGTCGAGGCCCAGTAGTCGACCCCGTTATCTCTTCCTACGTTCAAGGTGCAAGACGGTTGGAGGATGATTCTGTGACACACTGTGTCATAACACACTATTAAAATAATAATAAAGCTAGACATAAGTGGGCCCGCATTTAATTCCACTAATGAAGTTTAATTTTTTTTAATTCTGATTTGTATCCGAACCTAGGCTTGGATGGACCCACATTTCAGGTTTAGAGTTATGGTTAAATGGGCTGCTATAGTGGGCCAAAAAATCAAACTACATTTTTAACCCAATTCTCATGAACCAAGATTAAACCACTATTTAAAATAAAGCCCAATCTAATATAACTTCAAGTTGTCAAATTTTAATCCGATCTCATTATACATTAGAAAGATTTTGAAGGGTTTCTTCTCAAATACGTACGTGACTGTTCATCTCCCATTGACGTTTCAGTTGAATAACTTGAAGAAAGCTTTGAGGTTGGTGATTCGAATTAAGGTGTGTTGCTAATTTAATGCTTGATAACATCGATCTTTAACGTCGATCTCATTGAGGAAAGACTGTCTTTTAATTTATTTATTTTTTGATAGAAGTGTCTTGTAATTTTTAATGCTTGAGAACATCGATCTTTAATGTCTTGTGTTTTGCTGATTTAATGTGCCGATATAATTTGGCTTTACTTTTTTATTGCACCCCACAATATGCAGGATTTAATGGATGCAACGAGAAGGTTATTTGATTTAAATACCGATTTTGTGGAGAGTTACAATGAAGATGATTTTCCATTGATGGAATTAGACGACAGTGATGATTCAAGTCAAGAGGATGTGGAAGATCTAGATGAAAGAATCAATGATGATGTTGTGGACCTAACTCTTGAGAATGGTGATGCTGTTGTGGTTGGAGAACAAGATCTTGAAAACGTGGTTGGAGAACAAGATGTTGAAGCCGAGAATGTCACTAAGCCTTGTCCTGATATGACTTTCGACTCTTGTGAAATGCTAATGCGATTTATGCATGACTATGGCAAGTCGAAGGGATTCCAAATACGGATTAGGAATTCTTCTTCTAGTAAATATGCATCCGAGATAGAGAGTATCACAGATCAGTATGCTAAATATATACGGTTGAGGATAGTATGTTCTAAAGAAGGTGAGTGTCAAACGCAATCTAAAAATCCTGCAAAGGCTATAGGTAGCACTCGATGCAGTTGCACATTTACGGTTAATGCATGTGCGTGTGTTGATAGAACCTCGTGGAGAATTAGCTCCGTAAAACTTGAGCACAACCATGAATGTAACCCAGAAAACTCAATTTTCATGCATAGGTATAGACACATAAGTGGAGGGAATAGGATTATATTGCTGGATAATGATAGGGTTGGTGTTCCGGTGGCGAAGAACTACAACTCCTTTGTGGCCAGATATGGGGGTCACAACAAAGTCCCCTTTTCTGAGAGAGATTGTAGGAATGCAATCAGTTCGGAACGAAGATTGAAACTTGGGAAGGGAGATTTTGCTACAATGAGAGATTACTTTGAAACCATGATGGCAAACTCCTCAAACTTCTTCTACAGTTTTGATACAACGAATAATGGTGTATTGAAGAATGTTTTTTGGGTTGATGGACGTGCTAGGGAAGCTTGTAAAGACTTTGGGGACGTCATATCCTTCGACGCCACATATGTCAAAAATAGATACAAAAAGCCGTTTGCTCCGTTCATAGGAGTTAGTCACCATGGCCAATCAATTGTGCTAGGGGCTGCATTGTTGGGGAGTGAAGATGCCGAGAATTACATTTGGTTGTTTAAAACTTGGCTCAAAAGCATGAATAACAAACCACCAAAGGGCATAATAACCGATCAATGCAAAGCTATGGGTAAGTATCCTATAATTACCTTTGACAGTTGTTGAGGTGTTTCTTGCAAAAATCTGATCATTCAAACTAACTATTTTTTCCTTTTGTTTTTCTTGTAGAAAATGCCACTGTTGAGGTGTTTCCCAATACAAGACATAGATGGTGCTTGGGGCATGTCATGAGGAATGCTAAGAAGCACTTGGAGAAAATAAAAGATGCCGGTGGATGGACTCACATTTCAAGTGGATTACATAAGGTATTGCATTTCTCATACAGTGTGGCCGAATTTGAGGCAAAATGGGCAAAATAGGTTTCTGAATTTAGACTCGAAAGGAGTAATTGGTGCAAGATCATGTTCGATAATAGGAAAAAGTGGGCTCCAATTTACTTCAAAAATGATTTTTGGGCTGAAATGTCGACTACCCAAAGGAGTGAGGGCATGAATTATTTTTTCAAAGGGTTTGTTAATGGTAACACATCCCTACAAGAGTTTGTGAAGCAATATGGAATGGCAATGGGCAAGCGTGCCATGGCTAAGGAGAAGGCATCCTTTGATTCCATACACAAGCCACTCCATTGTTGTACTGATCATGAGTTTGAGAGTGTCTTCCAAAAGGTGTATACCACGACGAAGTTACAAGAATTTCAAGACGAAGTGAGAAAGATTACACATGCAATGAAGGAGGGATTGAAAGAGGTTGGCAAAATCAAAGTGTATGACATTATGGTCCGATGGTGGGCGGGTAATGTTCCCAAACGTAGGATATTTAAGGTGTCTTATGATCCCGACACACGTGACGTCAAGTGTGATTGCAAAATGTTTGAGTTCACGGGAATTATGTGCTCCCACACGCTTGTCGTCTACATAGTGGAGGAAGTAAGGTTTGTTCCTGAAAAGTATATACTCGATCAGTGGAGGAAGGACTTGCCAAGACAACACTTGAAGATACCGGTTCCCTACTATTCTTTGGACTCGATGAATCCGGAAGAGATGGAAAGGTATGAGTCCATGAAGTCTGATTTCGAGGCCATTGCCACTCTCACAATGACGAATGATCAAATATGTTCTATTGTAACAGGAGCTCTAGCGGATATGAAAGGCAAAGTTCATCGTGCTTGTAACCGTTTAGGACTACCTTATGAGCCCATTGGCAACATTGGGGGAAAGTACCATAAACGCCGTGCTATCGATGATCATACTGTGATTGAGGCTAGCAGCTCGGCCAATGTGGAGGAGGTTGTGCATGATCCTATTGATAGAAGGGGAAAGGGTCAATTGGCATCTAGGCGAAAGGGGTTTGGAAATG
This sequence comes from Fallopia convolvulus, assembly GCA_964016875.1. Classification (NCBI taxonomy): domain Eukaryota; kingdom Viridiplantae; phylum Streptophyta; class Magnoliopsida; order Caryophyllales; family Polygonaceae; genus Fallopia; species Fallopia convolvulus. The sequence goes on from OZ024732.1 coordinate 11,580,541, forward strand.
ACACACCTCAATATTGGAATCGTGGCAAAGGAACTCAACAACAACAAGTCCAACCCATCCACCCAATATTAGTAAGGGCTGGTTTACTTATAATTTGCTCCATATTTGTCTAATTACAACTGCCAACATATCTTACTTATAATTCACTTCTAATAGTTGTCTTATTCTCATGGTAGGTTCCAACACAACACTTGCCACCATTTCAAATTATCCATCAAGGCTCCAATCTTTCTCCTGGTGCATTTTATTATACATATGGCCAGCATCAATAGAGATGGTTTTCAAGTTTTCCATTCCAAGTTTTATTTTAGTGGATTTGATATTTTGGTTTAGGGTCTAGCTATTGGGGTATATGTTATTGCTGCAAACACTAAGTCATCCATATGTTTCATTTGGATTATCACAGCTTGGATTAAAATTGACATGTTGCATTTGGGTTCAAGCCACCATGTGATATAGTATATCTGTTTTGTTTGATATGAAGCATTTGTTGAGTATCGGATGGTGTGGTTGGTTTATAGCCCAACAAGATACTAGTTCATTTATGTTATGAAAGCTTTTGAATCGCAAAAGCCCAATGTACTTTCATATGATCGACTTCATAGAAAAAAATGACCAAGGAAAAAACGTTTACGTCAAAAGAAACGATATCGTAATGAACGAGACTTACAACAAATGTTTAGAAAAATTATTTAGGGTACACAAAAATGACCAACATTCATACAACAATTCATAGTACTTATTAGTGCAACACAATGACCACTAGTATGAAGTACATTACAACCGCAACTTTGGTGAGACAATGTAAAAATAAGATGATCTCTTTAACATCATTCTTCAATTCCTCTATATCATCTTTGGAAGCAATTTGGGTTTGAGAGGTACGTGAAACTTGACCGTCGAATACCCCATTTGACTCGTCATACCATCGGAAAAAATTGCAGTGGTCACATTTGTAGAACAATCTGTTAGGGTTTCTTGGTGACCCTGAAACCCTAAGCGAAGCAATTGATGGTGGATGACATCTACAATACACATGGGTTTCTATTAGGGGAGATCTCGTACTTGATGAGGAACTATGAAGATCCATGTCTTTTACTGAAATCAAAATCAACCAAGCAACCAAAAAAAACAATATTATTGCACCACAAGAGACAAAAAGCTCAAAAGATACAAAAAATCTATAGATCTGATGGGAGGCTCAAAAGGACTTAATCTAAGTTCATGCAACAAAATGGAGCAACTACAAACATGAAAAAACCACATGCAATCAACATTCCAAGCAAGAACACACAACAATTTTAGGGTTAGGGTTTAAGGTTTTGATAGGAAGATAAAGCCCGATTGAAATATTGCGAGTACAAACAAGTTTTAGGGTTGCTCTGATATCACTCAAATAACTTACATGCAGTCGGAGAAGGGTAGTCGGAGAAGGTTAGTCGGAGGAGAAACAATCTATTGTTACTGCATCCACGAAAACATAAACCCCATCCACCTCAATTTTCAAAAGAAAACTCCCATAATTACCCAGGGTTAGCATGTGTCTTGAATCCACCAACCCCATCAATGCTCTCTTTTTTAGAACGCGTTGAGAAAACCAAACCCAATCAAAGGGCGCCGTTCCACCGTTTGCTTTTTGCAGACGGAACCCTAGACCCATCATTGCATCCTGTAGGAGAATTGCAAGAGACGATGTTTTTTTTTGGTAGAACAAGAGACGATTAAGAATAAGCAAGCGTTATTTGCTTTCATATTACATGATTTCATAAAGTTTAGGGTTTATTTGATATGTAAATAAATATCATACGTTTATTTTATATGTAAATAAAGAGATTCAAAACGCGTAGGTTATGGTTCATCACTTTAGGGTATCTATTTGTAATTGAAAAAAAAACTATAATCATACAAAACGTCTATTTTAAATGTAAATAAATACTATAGGGTTTTGTGAGAAAAAAATAACTATACAAACATTTAGGATATAATGTATATACTATATGGCTTTGTGAGAAAATAAATAACTATCCTATATTATAAAAACATGGATAAGAATTTATCCATGTTTAGTATGATAGCATACAAAAATAATCTAATCATCTTCCTATCTATCATATCCAAAAATAAAAGATTGTTTTATAATGAAATTTTCTATCCTATATTATAAAAACATTTTTTTTTTGAAAAATATTATAAAAACATGTATAAAAATATTATAAAAACATGGATAAGAATTTATCATGTTATTTATATACATTTTTTCCATCAGCTTATATGAATTGTATTGATTTGTTAATAAGCAGGACCTTATATGGGAAAAATGTCAAAAAGGGCACTCCTTGCCTTTAACCTAAATAATGAATGATGCCATATTTTGAAAAAAAAATGGTAAATGGAGTATAATAAATCAACATCGATCCTTGTATTCTGCTTTTTAAATTTATTACAGTGCAATCATTGTCTCGTTAAATAAGGCTTCAAGAGAGGGAAAAAAAAATTAATGCTCTTTGGATTTGGTCGAGCTAATTTCTTCTCATTGTATACAATAAGGCTTCAAGAGAGGGAAAAAAAACAAAAAAAGGGTGGCTTTCGCTCGCCCCGTTTCGAACGCTAGACCTCAATAACATATGCGTGTACCTGGACCAATTATGCCGTATTGGCAATGGATTTTTATACGAACATTTTTTGTTTTATACTTAATTCGAAACTTTTGATTTAATTGAATAAATATATCAATATTAATTTATATGTTCTATACAATTCATTATAATAACAATTGATGAATTAGGGGGACATTCTATGATCTTATGTGAAATCGTTACACTCTAGAATCGATCATTCTTATAACAAAGTGTTACATTCATTTAGAGTCGTTCATTCTTATATGAAAGCGATATATTCCTTTAGAATTAATCATTCTTATAACAAAGCGTTACATTCATTTAGAATCGTTCATTTTTATATGAAAGCGATATATTCCTTTAGAATCGATCATTCTTATAACAAAGTGTTATAAGCATTTAAAGTCGTTCATTCTTATATGAAAGCGACATATTCCTTTACAAATCGATCATTCTTATAACAAAGTGTTACATTCATTTAGAGTTTAGGGTTTAAGGTATAGGGTGTAGGGTCTAGGGTTTAGGGTTTAGGGTCTAGGGTCTAGTGTTTAGGGTTTAGGGTTTAGGGTCTAGGTCTATGGTTTAGGGTTTAGGGTTTAAGGTCTAGGGTTTAGGGTTTAGGGTTTAGGGTTTAATGGAATAGATTGTTACACTCTATGAGAAAGCGATTTATTCCTTTGAATTTGATCATTCTCATAACAAAGTGTTACGTTCATTTAGAATCGATCATTCTTATAACAAAGTGTTTCATTCATTTAGAGTCGTTCTTTCTTATAAGAAAGCGATATATTCATTTAGAATCGGTCATTCTTATAACAAAGTTTTACATTCATTTAGAATCGATCATTCTTATAACAAAGTGTTACATTTATTTCGAATAGATCGTTGCACTCTACATCATGTTTTTTAGGGTTTAGGGTTTAGGGTTTAGGGTTTAATGGAATAGATGTTACACTATAAGAAAGCGATTTGTTCCTTGAATTTGATCATTCTCATAACAAAGTGTTACATTTATTTAGAATCGATCATTCTCATAACAAAGTGTTACATTTTATTTAGAGTCGTTCATCGATCATTCTTATAATAAAGTGTTACATTCATTTAGAATCGATCATTCTTATAACAAAGTGTTACATTCATTTAGAGTCGTTCATTCTTATAAGAAAGCAATATATTCCTTTAGAATCGATCATTCTTATAACAAAGTGTTACATTCTTATAAGAATCGAACATTCTTATAACAAAGTGTTACATTCATTTAGAATCGATCCTTCTTATAAGAAAGCGCTAATAAAATACTATAATGTTTTATCATAGTATTCTATTTACCTAATTAATGATGAATGATATATATCTCTAAAGTTTACAATCACTCTCTCAAAAATTGATTAAAGTTAGTAGTAGTGAACAAGTGTTACATTTTGTTTACTAAAAAATTAATTAAAGTTTTGTCTCTGGGCAAAAATAGCCCTCTTTTTTTACCAAAAAAAAATTTAAAGTGTTGCCTTACCAACATAAACGTCATCAACCTCAACTGCATTAAAACAATGCAATAATTGCCTCGTTAATTGAATGCCCAATTGTAATTAATTACTATTTAAATTTCCCAGATCCGTGTAGTCACATTTGCAATTAACGCTCTTTGGATTTTCCGCTTTGGTCGATCTCATTGTTGATTGAGAAGTACTCCGTATAAGTTCTCAAGAGAGAGAAAAAAAAACAAAAAAGGGTGGCTTTCAATTGCCCCGTTTCGAACCATTAACCTCACTAGCATATGCGCGTACCTGGACCAATTGTGCCACATTGGCAATCGATTTTTATACGAACATTTTTTGTTTTATAATGAAGTCGAAGCGTTTGATTTAATTGAAAAAATACATCAATATCAATTTAAATGTTCCAAACAAGAATTTAATAACAATTGATGAATTCGGGGGCATTCTATGATCTTATGTGAAATCGTTACACTCTATAATCGATCATATATTCTTATACGAAATCGTTACACTCTAGAAACGATACATTCCTCTCGTTTCGATCATTCTTATAAGAAAGTGTTATATTCCTTTCAATTTGATCATTCTTAATTATAACAAAGTGTTACATTCATTTAGAATAGATCGTTTCAATCTAGATCCAGTTGTTTAGGGTTTAGGGTCTAGGGTCTAGGGTTTAGGGTCTAGGGTCTAGGGTCTAGGGTCTAGGGTCTAGGGTTTAATGGAATAGATTGTTACACTCTATAAGAAAGCGATTTATTCCTTTGAATTTGATCATTCTCATAACAAAGTGTTACATTCATTTAGAATCGATCATTCTTATAACAAAGTGTTACATTCATTTAGAGTCGTTCATTCTTATAGGAAAGCGATATATTCCATTAGAATCGATCATTCTTATAACAAAGTGTTACATTCATTTAGAATCGATCATCCTTATAACAAAGTGTTACATTCATTTAGAGTCGTTCATTCTTATAGGAAAGCGATATATTCCTTTAGAATCGATCATTCTTATAACAAAGTGTTAGATTCATTTAGAATTGATCATCCTTATAACAAAGTGTTACATTCATTTAGAGTCGTTCATTCCTCTTGTAAAGCGATATATTCATTTAGAATCGATCATCCTTATAGGAAAGCGATATATTCCTTTAGAATCGACCATTCTTATAACAAAGTGTTACATTCATTTAGAATCGTTCATTCCTCTCGTAAAGCGATATATTCCTTTAGAATCGACCATTCTTATAACAAAGTGTTACATTCATTTAGAATCGATCATCCTTATAACAAAGTGTTACATTCATTTAGAGTCGTTCATTCTTAGAGGAAAGCGGTATATTCCTTTAGAATCGACCATTCTTATAACAAAGTGTTACATTCATTTAGAATCGTTCATTCCTCTCATAAAGCGATATTTTCCTTTAGAATCGACCATTATTATAACAAAGTGTTACACTCGTTTAGAATCGATCATCCTTATAACAAAGTGTTACATTCATTTAGAGTCGTTCATTCTTATAGGAAAGCGATATATTCCTTTAGAATCGATCATTCTTATAACAAAGTGTTACATTCACTTAGAATCGATCATTCCTCTCGTAAAGCGATATATTAGAATCGATCATTCTTATAACAAAGTGTTACATTCATTTAGAATCGAACATTCTTATAACAAAGTGCTAAATTCATTTAGAATTGACCCTTCTTATAAGAAAGCGCTATACATGTGTATGGTATAAGATACCCTAAACCCTAACCCTCCTATTTTAAGTATCTTATACTCTTATTTTTTTTTTGGAAATACATACATGTTTTTGTTGGGGAAAATGTGAAAATATTCGCAAAACATATTTTATTTGATTTTTGAATTTGAGTTCGACCCTTTGTTTTTACCCTTTTGATTAAAAGTCATACAAATACAAAAAATTTGGTTTGTTTTAGGATTTGGGCTGCACCCGAGTTTTGACGGGTTGCCTACGTATCTCTTTAAAGAGAATCAAGCCTCACGTAGTTCAGAGTGTTTTGGTTTTTGTATTTGTGTGTGATGTTTTTCATGCATCAGAGGAACGAGTTCAGACCCACCTTCTAGGAAGGGTTGCCTAATCCGCTCCAACTATCATTTGCATGACGCGAACGGTTCTAAACCCACCTTCTAGGAAGGGTGATCTAGTCGTTCGCATTTGGCGTGCACAATTATTTTTAGTGAGTTTTTGGATTTGGAAATTTTAGTTTGATTTGAGGTTGTGATTGAACTCGATGGACAAATTTGTCTTTTATCGAGTTTCCTACGTACCCTTTTAAAAGAGATTAAATCGGACGTAGTTCTTAAAAGGAACTTTTAATTTTATAACCCAAATCAATTATGACTAATGAGATTTTTTTTAGATCAAGTTTTGTGCTTTAAATGACCATAACTTTATATTAGTCATAAATTAATTTTGAGAACATGGGTCATGCATAATTAATTAAATATGCTTTGATCTTGACCATTTGGGTAGTCTTGATCACTTTAACGATTTAATTTGAAATTTGGTGACTGAGCTCGATACATGTTAAATTTGATATCGAGTTACCTACGTAGCCTTATATAGGCGTCAAGTCTTTACGTAGTTCTGGGCAAATATTTTTTTTAATTTTAAACTCACTTTTAACTTAACGTAACGTGATTTAAAATGACCCACTAAAAACGACAAATAGGTATCCAGAAATAACTTTATATTTCAAAGAAATCGATTTTATAATTTATGTCGATTAGTGGGCCGATTTGGTAAATAAACCAATTTTGACATGCTTGTGAGCGGAGACCCATATCTAGTGCTTTGGGGATTTGATTAATTAATCAATTTTGGCTCTTCTGGATTTTGAACCGACTAAAGTTCATGATCAATTAAGATAACCCAATTTACAAACTTAAAAGGTAATTATTTCCAAATTACACTATTATGCAGTTCCTCCTACTCCTTTCATGTCAACCTTTTTTTTTTTTTGAAGAATTTTGAGACTCATTTTTTAACGAGACTTCAAGAAATAATTTCTTTTTTCCCTTTTGTAACACCTCGTTGATCTCATAAGTCCCTTGTTAGCTTTTATTTTTGTTTACTATAGAATCTTGAATTTTGTTCGGACAAATTGACTTCAATTTTTTAATAAACAACATCTGAGAGGGGTTTTCATGCATAATGAACATGAAGATCATTTACGTTTTCATGCATAAGTCATTAAGTCGGAAACCGCTCAATTATTTTCTTTTTCGTGCTGTTTATCCTGCACAAATTTTGGAAGAGTAACCCCATGAAAATCACTTTTAAAATTTAGAGATCCACTTAAATCTTAATTTTGAACACTCAAAAGATTCTCTTGAATCTCCGATATGTCTACAGGAAGAATTTCGAACCAAAAAAATCAGGGAGGATCCCCTTGAATCCTTTGCCCCCGATTTAAAATGGTAAGAAAAACTCGAATAATCTTACTAACTAATTAAAGCAGTAAGGCTTCATGCCTTCTGCTTTCGCCACGTGTCCTATAATTTCAACCTTTTTTTTCTCTTTTATATTTAACTTTTCTTAAAATCCCATCTACCCTAAAGACCCACGATTGACATACACGGACGCACGGTTACTGATGTAACTTCTCTCATTCACTTGTGCTCCTAATCTTGCACCCCTCAGATCTCTCTCCCTTCAAATCATTCTTTCTCGACATGAAGGAGCACCGAATAGGCGGTGTGTCATGAAGAGCACCGACAAGGCAGAGGCGGCTTGTACTGCTGAACGGAATTGTTCTGGCCGATTTTCCAATTCAGGCGCCTACTAGGTCGGTTTTGCCGTTTCTTCAGCCTTATTCATTCTCTTTAATCTATGTATGTGCAGAGAGATTTCAAGTTGGTGTTTGGGCGTCCTTCATTTCTTTGCCTCCAAATCGGATTCGGCTTCTCTCAGGGTATCTTCTCGGACGGCCTTCTTGATATCGTGCTGGAGCGCTCTTCACCGGTCTTCTTCCATCTTCATTGGCAGTTCTATACGCAATGAAATATACTTTCTTAAGCCGTTTTCTTCAAGATATCATGGTAAGGTCAGATCAATTCTTTTTTTATTTTTAATTTAACCGTCTGCGTTCCTATTGAATCTGTTGCACATGCATTTTTTATTGGTCATTTCTTTAATCACTATTGAACCCGAGTTGATTGATTTACACATTTTGCATTCAGCAGCAACTTGTGGCTCCAGATCAAATTGCTTTCTCGGATTGTTGATTTGGTTGATTTTGCATCCAATTGATTTTCCTCCTTCGTTGACTTCTTATTCTTCCATAAAATTTAGTTATAGATGGTGTTTTGTGGTTGTAAATGCTTTACCTTTAAAATTGGGTGATTTAGTTGAGGCTTGAGAGTATGATGGGTAGAAATGTCCCTAATTCTGTATGTATCAAGTCAACGTCAATAGAAAAAATCAATATCCTTGATCTTTGTGTTGTTTCATTCATATTACGTTCCATGATTAAATAGGTTAGTGGACAATTACTAATCAACCTTATGTAGTTCCATTAACTGACTGATTTGGATGCTTTTTGTTTTGATCTTGAGTTTTTATATATTATTTACTTATGCCAAATAGTGATGCTCTATTGTCACTTTATTTCAGATTGTTGTTCATTTATCTTCTTATGGATTCTAGCTACATCACTCTTTTTGTTTCTTTGATTTAGTATCTTAATGCTTTCTCTGTTGTAATTTATCAGCACTAAGTTTTTGTCTTTCTGCTGCAACTTGTACCTGGTGGTTTACTAAGAAAAAAATTTGATGTTGTTTTTATACTATCTTATGAGTTAGTTTCCTACATGCTTTTGAAGGAGTAAAAAAGAGTTAAAATTTCTAATGGCACAACAACATATGAAAACTACATGAAGTCCCATTTGTTATAGAGCCAAGAATCCACTACAAATGGTAACTATGAAAAGGGATCGAGTATTTGATTGCAAATAATTAAACATTTGCTTTTTATTTCATTGGTTTCATGCTTTTGTGGCATTACTAGATACTAATTAGGTACGTACATAGATTTTACCTTAATTTATTTCCATCTTCCTTTTCCTACCAAATTGGCTAACTAATTGTATAATCACGTAATTATCATATGGCATTCACACACTTACTGTATGAAACAGGTCCTGGAAAGTGGAAAGTAGGTTTGTCCTTTTCTTGCAAAGAAATATTTGAGGATAATTAATTATTTATGGGCATGGACCATATCCGGATAAGATTTGCTACCCGCTGGTGCTGAAGATGTTAATAAGCTTTTTATTTTCTATTTTCAATTACAAAAAAAACTTATTGTTCTCTCTAAATCATCTGGCTTAATTATATTTAGTATGTTCGATCTGGTGATTTTTTTATTATTTTATTTTTGGTAGAAGGTGATTTTTTATTAGTAAATTCACGTGTTATGCTTATTTTGAGTAGGTTGTAAGTTTGTTGATTGTTAGTAAAACCAAAAGTGTTGGAAGACCCGATTGTACTTAAAAATTTGAGTTTTTGCTAAATGGATAAGATTTGTTGTCATGTAAGTAACAGTTTATTCGAAGTGGGATCACTGGTGAGACATTGTTAGCAAGCAAGGTCGAAAGAATGGGCCATATTTGGTTTACTCCAGGAATGTAAGGAAGTAGCCCAATTGGAAAGAATATTCAGAAGGGACAGAAGTTAGTTATTAAGGGTTTTTTTTTTTTGTCGGGAGTTATTAAGGTATTTGAGTATTTGTAATAAGGGACGGTTAGTGTGGTGATAGCATGCTAGCTGGCTAGGAGAAATATCTAAGTAGGAGTATAAATAGGAAAGAGAGGAGTTGTTTTGTGTATCCAGAAGGTGAGAGCAATTGGCCTTGTGCCGTGAGGGAGGCTCATTGGAGGTTTTCTCCTTTGAGAGAGTCTGTAATCTATTCTATCCAGTAATTAAATCAGAAAGTTATTTGGGGTTTTTGGTTTCTAATACCCTCTTGTCTAACAGACACACATCAATTCTAATATCCCTTTGTCTAACAGACATACATCAATCTCTCACTTCTTGGCATCAACTAAAGAAAAAAAACTTTTTATCACCAGAATGTTGATTTCGGCATGGTGAATAATTCTTCTAATGACATATTGATCACCTTGAAAGGCTTGCATGCAAATAAGAATTAGATCACTAAGCATGTAAAACAAAAATGTTGCGATGATATTTTGCTTGATTGTTTCTTGCTTTTAGTTGATATAGTAAGATTAGTATATCTCCTATTGAGCTTGGTGATCCCGTTCTTATATTTTTTTTGTTATGAAATGATCCAGTGGTTTTTCGGTGTCTACATTTTCCTATTTTTAGGTGCATAGTGCTCTCTTTTTTTCTCATGTTTTTTTGTTGTTGTTGTTGCTGTTGCAAGTACTAAGTAAGCATTTAAATATGTAAAGATTGCATGTGCTGAATATGTCTCTAAATATACGTTATTTACTTGTAAAAAAGAATGTGTTGTAGTTGTAACCTTTTCTCATTCATGACCAAATTATTTAACATTGTCCCGTGTCAACACGGGACCAGTAACACTAGTTTAGCCATAAAAAATCAAGGAGGATTCCCTTGAATTCTTTGCCCTCGATTCAAAATGACATGAAGAACTTGAATAATTTGGCCATAAAAAACCAAGGAGGATCTCCTTGAATCCTTTATCCTTGATTTAAAATGACATGATGAAAGTTTGAACAATTTAGCCATAGAAAATTAGGGAGGATTCCCTTGAATCCTTTATCCCCGATTTAAAACGGTGTGAAATTTTTTTGAATAGGTAGTCCGTCTTCTACCTTCTTCTTCATTCCCTACTCTATGTTTTTGCTCTCGGTATTTTTCCTTTTGATTTTGCTCTCAGACTGATTTTGTTCTGCTGCGTTTGCTTTTGTATTTGCAGAGAATGGATAAGAGCAGCAGGTGGGGAGAGGAGGATAGAGGTTATTTTTATACGCAACTTTTTGTGCACCGAAGAAGAAGGGATTTGAGGAATTGTCTTTTTAATGTAAAAGATGGCAACGGGAGATTACAAATTAACTGAAAGAAATAATATATATAGTACAATTGTAAAGGAAAATCCATCTCCTTAGAAAAAATTTAGTCACGTGATTTAATCTAATTATATACACAATTAAAATTTATAATTTTAAAATTAAAAATTCTAAAACTACTTTCCTACTTCATCAAAAAATTTGACCAAAAAATCTATTCACTTTCCCACTCCCCCACTTTTTATGAAACAATTACAAATTATTTTTTGATGAAAATTGATTCCAAAATATTTTACTATTCTAAGAATTTTATATAAATAATTAATTTGAAGTTATGTAATTTCTTTTTTTAATGAACACTTGATTAAAAATATCTTAATATTTTAATTGATCATCTAAGAGACTAAGACAAATCAGTTTTTAAAATTGATCTAATAAAAATTATTTTTAAATAAATCCTAATATTTTGTAATTCTTTATTAAAAGAAGTGTGATTTGTGAATTTTTTTAAGAATCGTCGATAATAATTTATAAATGACTTTTATATTAAATCCGTACAATATACATGAATAACATTAAAAAAGTGTGATTCAGTCGTGAAAAATTTGTTCGGGATATTTTTTCAAGAACAAGTCAAAAACATTTTTTATAAAGTAATTTTTATATTAAACCCGTACAAGGTACGAGAATGACACTAATTTACTTTTATTTCTCTTTCCTTTCTTTCTTTTATTTTAACCCAATACTTAATTGTGAAAATGGGTTTGGGGTGGGAAACGTGGAAGTTCCCTGATTGCCCTCCTTGCCTTCTTGTTTTCTTTTATAAAGTTACAATTTGTAACTTGTACATAGGCCAATTCCACCATATATATATTTTTTTAACCTCTCTTGTGATCGGCTCTAATTTCATTTTTTTTGGTGTAAATTAGATCCATTTGATAGCAATCGGGCCTTGTTTAATTAGGCCCATGTTGATACCAAATTTTAAGGCCCAATTTTGTATCAATTTTTTTGACAAATTATTATAGTAATTTCCAAACAATTTCAATATTTAATTTTCATAAATTATGAAAATTTACAAAAATTTACCCTTCAACAGTTTTTTATATATACTTACTAGTAGTGTTACATTATTTTGAATGCATATATTTTACTTATTTGAATGTTCCCTAATAATAATTTTTATATCATTTAATCGAAAACACAAAAGTGTAACATTATTTTGAATGCATATATTTGAACGATGCATGGGTTTGGAATATTACATATATATCCCCTAGATAATCTTAAATTATTGCATTATACACCAAATCGTCAAAAACCTTTCTTTGATTAACATTGTAGAAGATGATCTTTTAAGCAATTAAAGTTGGCTTTGATTATCAAACAAAAAAAAAACCTTTCGAATCCACCTTTGTAGCATGCTTTTTTTTAATTAAATATCTTGTTTTTTTAATCGGTGCAATCAATGCCTCAGAACCACAATATTAATTTTGTATTGGCTGATTTAAATTTCCCACAATCATTATTACTAAACGCTCTATTATAAATACACCTCATTTAGAATCCTCCACTATCACTACCACAACACGAAAATGGCGGAAAAGAGCCCAAGAACCCCCCTTGTCGTCACCCAGGCTCTTGAAGAAGTGCCCGCCACTCCAATCTCTGAAACTGGCCTCTTGTCCATGTTCGACAAGGCGCAATCAACAGCCAACAACCTCACCATCCAAACCAGGATGTTCTATGTTCAACTTCTACGCAAGGGGCTTGCGACTGACACGAGGAAGGTCCTAGCGGAGGATCCACCTTTGGTGGATCTACTGATGCTCTTCGAACAAGAGCATCAAGTATTTACCGCACCCGGAGGCCAGGTGACACCAAAACGACTGATGCCACTAGATGCATCTACACCTCCGAGCGGGTCCAAATCGGCTCGTAGGTCTGGAAGGAAGAAGACCCTCCCAGCTGATGACGATGGAATACCGAAGATCGATCTCGAGTAGGATTCTAGGCTAGGGGAAACATGCACTTCAATGTTGTCTTGTTGTTGTTGTGCTTTTTTTTCATTCCCTAAATGCACTCGGGGGGCATATTGTTGTCTTTCTTTTTTCTTAATGAATTTGAAGTTTCCCCTTAAATCCTATCTTTTTTTCGTACAATACTCGTATATTTACTTTGGTTCCTTTGTATCAAATTATAGATATGGTATCGGATGATAGTGACAACTTTCTTAAAGTGCTTAAAATCACCCTAAAAATGCATAAATTAACATATTTGGAATGCTAAACTAAGGTTTGTTATTGGTAGATAGATCCTCAATAGTCATGAAAAAAATCATAAAGTACTTTCTACCAAAAAAAATCATAATGGCAATTACTAAATTTCAAATACTAAACTAATAAAGATTAGGGTTTATATTTATTATAACCAAGGTGGTAGGTAAAATAAACATTAAATTAAACAAGGCTTTACTTATCATTGACAAAAAAATCAATAGGTTCTATATGTTCCCTAATAAATTAATAATATTTATTAAAATTAATTTACCCAAAGATTTCGTTACCATAACAACATACTTAGTATTAATTTTCTCTATTATGGAAACACTAGTTCGAACCCGGTTTCTCAAAACCCACCCGCATAATTGGGCTTTAGTATAAACGGGGGCCCAACCCAATATTGTGGATAACTAGGGTGGTAATTTGAATCGTCGATTAATATTTTCATTTAATTAATTTAGTAAATTCCTAAATTAACCGCGTTAAGAAAGGAGGAGTAGTTGTCTGAGACATGTCACTTCAACTTCTCATCAACTTCTCTTGAACAGTTGAACTTCATCCGCTTCCTACTCTTCAACTTCATCCGCTTCTTCCTCTGTTGTGTACAAGGAGCAAATCTCTTCAAGACTTCAACAGAAATTAAGGTACTCTCTTCAACCCTTCTTGGCATGGTCGATTTCTTCTTCCTCTTCCCTGTGGTGTGAATCGATTGTGTTTTTATACACGCATAAATTGGGTTAGGGTTTGGGTCTTTAATACATCAATTGACATGTTCATGTGTTGCATGCGATTTTGTTTTAAATCTAGTCTAAAATCGTTGTCCTTTGAGGCTGTTGGATGTTGATTTTGTTTATTACTTGTGTTTAGGGTTTAGGTCTTGTAGTCGATTGAGTTCCAAATGCTTTATTTGATCATTCGATTGAGACTATCATAAGCTTGATTGTGTTTAGGGTTTGGGTCTTTGTAGTCGATTGAGTTCGAAGTAGAGACGATACAAGGTTCAAATCTAGGGTTTATGAGAATGTCCTTCCTTTGCATGTTGTTTCTCTGATCTAGGGATATACTATTTGTCGTTAATGGCTTGTGGATGTGGATATGATTTCTTGATTTTGTTTAGGTTGGTTACATCCTCTATGTTTGTTTTCTAAATCTGAAATCAACTAAACCATGAGCGGTTAAAATCAGTTCTTAATTCAAATGTGAAAAACATGGGTGGATTGTCATCTAAATAAGGAAAGTATGGTTCCCTTGTTGCTATAAATTCGTAGAAAGGTCCTTTTTTGGTAAATAAGGAAAGTATGGGGCAATTGTTTTTATAAATTCTTAGAAAGGTGTTTTTTTCTAAATAAGAAAAAAATTTGGGTCAATTTTTGATATATTGGGTAAATAATCAAAATATTGGTCAATTCATGAAAATATGGGTAAAATGTCACTCTTTTTTTTCATTACTAATTTGTAAAAAATGGATCAATTGTTGATATATTGGGTAAATAAGCAAAATATGGGTCAATTGATGTAAACATAGGTTGTACATTACTAATTTGTAAAAAATACTCATTCTTTCCATATAGCACAACTTTCATTTGTTTTAGTCCCTGCTTTACTAATTTGCTATGTACACGTTTGTTGTTTAGATGTCGAAGGAATCTGCTGAACTGACTAAGGCTCAAGAGGAGTTGTTCAACGCACATGAGGCGTTCCTCAAGGCACAAGAGAAGGTGTCTCAGCTACAAGCGATCATGTCTCATGCAGAAGAGGAGCTTGCGGATGTTGAGTCCGAATCAACAGACTTAGACATCTCAGACATCGATGATTATGTGGAAAAGCCCGATGGGCCATACGACTTGCTGGTTCAAGGCAAGGATAAGATAAGGAGGAAGGATGGCAACCTCCAGTGTCACTATTGTTTAGGGAGAAAAAGCAGTCGTACAATGTCTGCGAGCTCCTTCAACACGCTCACCAAATCTCCAATCAAACTGGCCAGAAGATAACCGCGAAAAGGAAGGCTGAGCACCGTGCAGTGGAGAAGTACATGAGAGCCTACATGAGGGACGAGGTGCTGGCGCTTGAGGAGGCCACAAAGGCGAAGAAGATGTTGAGGATGAGAAGGTAAGGTGTTGGTGTTGTCGGTTCTAAGTTATTTTGTTGACATGTTTGAAGGTTCTTTTTAAGACTATGATGGTTTCATGTTTGGATGGATGGGAGACTTTTTTTTTTGATGGTTTTTCTGGGAGGATATTTGGTTGAACAATGGTGGTTGGGGGATGGTAATTATGGTGGTTTGGATGAAACAATTTGATGGTTTTGTATGATACTACTATATGGGCAGTAACAACCCTTTTATGGTTATAATTTTAGGTGTTTTGGCTATGGATATTGCTTGTGATTCTAATTTGCTATGTTATGCTGCATTGTCTTTTGATTTCATGTGTTTGACAAACACAAACAACACCTTTTGATTTCTGGTGCTTGAGATGATTCTCAAGCAACGAAAAACTAAAAGGACATTTACTCTTGTTGACAATTATGTGTTAGTGTCGAACTTGTTTTTTACCAATGGTAAACATATACATACCAATGCCATAGCACTAATACCATTGCATGAGATCTACACCAAATAGAACTATGAAATTTGATTGCATATTTCTTAAAACTTGAGGTACAAAAACTACTCCTAATGGCACACAAAATCATCACTACAACTAATAACTCTCTTATTGCATTTGTTTTCTCATCATGTTTCAATAAGGCAAAAAAGGATGTGATCAAGCACAAGACATCAACACTGCAAACTGTATTCCCTCAATTCATAAAGACCACCAGCTTAAACATCCAATTCCAAATCATGATTCATCAATTGACCCTAATCCATCTGATTTTCTCTCTCGTTTCCTTTCTTTTTGTATTTTATCTTCTTTAAGTACCAGAAAAACCAGGAAAATTGCAATTTCATTATCCCCAAACACAATCTATCGAGAAAAAACCATTTGGCAATTATAAATTCAAAATCGCGTTCATATGCTAGCAGACATCATCAAATTGAACTCAAATACAACTTATTGTTCAATTCATAGAAAAAAAATCATTCACTACAAAATTTATTACATAAGAATGAAGGGGATGATACCGGGATTTCATTGATTATGAATAACCCAGATTTGTGTCCTTTCTCCCAGCACCTCTTCCCAATATCTACACAGTAGAGTGAGCGACGAGATCGAAGATGACGACCAGCTTGAGATAAGAGCATGAATCGACCCCTCGTCCATCGTAGCCGGCGACGACAACCGCTTACCCGAGTGCTCCACCATTTCTCAGATCTGGATTTTCTTCATCGAGTTTTGATATTGTACTTGAGTTTGATATAGATCTGAATATATGATATATGTTAATGAATTTAGACTATATGTTATATTAGCCCATATACTATTTCTGATAGTAAAATATAAGCCCATATACTATTATTGATTAGGACCATTATTTATTCATAATGTAAGCCCGTTTGATTTTACCTAAGCCCAATAACCTAAAGCTCATACAAAATAGCCCATCTGTGATACAAACCTAAATCCGATCCTATAGGTTTGATGTATCCTTAGCTGAAATAAAAAAAAATTAAAAAACGCCGTTACTACCTACTTTTTCTATTTCTTCTACTTTTTATCTTCTCTCTTCTTTTATTATTATTATATTCACTGTGTCATGACATATTATGTCATGCAAACAATTTCCGCAAGACACTGGGGCTAGGCATAGCCCTCTACTCATCAAGTCCTCTAGCTCCTCCTGAAAAATAAGAGAGAAAACCTTGACACTGGGGCTAGGCATAGCCCTCTACTCATCAAGTCCTTTAGTTCCATTCGTATCCGGTGGAATATAATTATGTATTTATTACGATAAAAAGAAGAAGAAAAATGAAGTTATAGTACATGCATGTAGTAGTTTGGTTGAAAATGGGACCATCTTTTTTTTTTTTTTTTTTAATAAGGTAAGAATTCGGAATACCAAACAGACTTGGTAATCCGAGAGGCCGTAGTAAAACGGCAGCCGAAAACGGCTAAGATAGTAAAATACAGGCAGGAATAGCTATGAAAGGTACAACATCCCGAAAAATAAGAACTAGACGAGTTTGAAATTAGGTTGAGTAAAGCACTATAAGAAAGCGCTGCAGGCAACAGGTCGACCCCAAAGAGACTATTTTTTTTTATCATTTCCCTCTGTGTAATATTTTTCATTTTATGATCATCCATGATATATTAGAACCATTTTAATTTTATACATAATTTGATACATGCAATATTTTATTTATATTAAAACTAAGCCCTCTTAAATTATCCAGCAATTTTATTTTATATTCTTTAAAGACTAGAAAAATATTACGTCTATAAATTACAGAATAATACAAAAAAAATTATTTTACTTCAATCAGATCGATTGGGAAATGACCTGATCAGGGCATCCTTTCCTCTTCAAACATTTGTCATTCAACATATAACCAACAGTAAGAATTTAAAAGGCATCAAATTAACATAACGAAATACTTACTTAAACATTGTCATGTAAAAAAATTTAACATAATTATCAAGGAATTTAACGATTAAAACCAAAACATTATTCTTTATAAACTTTTTCTTAAATTTACCATTTATTACATATTCACCTTTTTTGTGTAGAATCAGTATAAGAAATTTGCATAGTAGAAATCGTGTACCTCACAAATATATAAGTCATTAACTATATACTTCTCTAAAACGAATAACATTTTTAACAAAATTTAAGGGTTAATTAATGTGACACTCTTTCCAAATGGAGCTAGTATATATTTTAATAATGATAATATTGCTATACTTCATTAGTTAATTGATAATACATGGGATCAATATTAATCATCATTTTAATCACTGTTTTGAAAATACATGGATTATAGATATACGCGTAGTTAAAAAGTAGACAGTATATATAAAGTTGATGAACAAAAGCTGATATACTCGGTAGGGGTGGCAAAAAAGGTTGGCTTTTCGGGCAAAAATATTTTTGGCATGCTTTCTTTGAAAATTTAAACAAAGTGTTGTTATCCTTTATGAACGGCTTTGGATCTGTAATATAAAAGTAATTTAAAGCAGTATACCTGGCCGGGGTCTTCAGGAAATATGCACTTCCTTTTTCCTCGAGCCTGTAGAAGTTGAAGTTACTCTTATAATATCATAGTAGCTAATAGCTGGGTGATAAAATAAGATAATTACATGCTAAAATGATAACATGCAAGGTAGATTT
Source organism: Fallopia convolvulus (assembly GCA_964016875.1). Taxonomy (NCBI): domain Eukaryota; kingdom Viridiplantae; phylum Streptophyta; class Magnoliopsida; order Caryophyllales; family Polygonaceae; genus Fallopia; species Fallopia convolvulus. Next base: position 11,599,240 of record OZ024732.1, read on the forward strand.
GATGGAATAAATTATATTCGGAACTGTAATTTTAAAAAAAAAAATTCTATGATTAGAAAATGGTACTAATGAAAAATTGACATAATTAAGTGGTCATATAGGCTTAATTTGTTCACTTCATACAGAGGGAGGGTGCTGCTGCCTCTTGTTATTTCCAGATCCACTGCTCAAGTAAGGAAGGCTCAGAGCCTGCATATTTTTAAGGGTTTAGAAACGAATTAATATAATTTATGTAAAATAATGCACACAACCAAGTACATATATATATATATATCCTAGGGTTTTAATTTCAAAATTTGCTAATAATTGAAACCTTATGAGACTTGAAATCTATACCTGGCTGGCTGATTAATCACTCCACCCGTCCAGTTTGAAAAATTAAGGATTTTAAGATAAAATTAACTTCTTAAACAGCTTGCTAAAACCTTTTCATCTATAGTCCAAATCCAAAGAATATTCCACCTAGGGAGCTAGTGGTTAATTACATATGTGGAGTAGCATGTGTATTAGAACTTTCTGTATTTGTTTTGGTGTGGAGAAGTACAGTATATGTAAAACAAAAGTAGGTTAAATATTGTTCTCAGCATGACTTAACGTTCTGTTTGGTTGCAGGAAAGGAAAGAATGTGCGGGGTGGGGATATGACAATAGAAATGCTACATCACCTCAATTTGACTCTCCAAGGAATCTAATGTAACCAACCAATAGCTTCCAATAAGACAGAAGCTGTGTCAGTCTGCAAATTTTTTTAAAAAAAAATCTCAAATGAAATTAGAGAATAAATATCATCATTAAAAAAATATGTATTTACACCTATGTCTCTAAACTCATTTTCCATGCCTTAATTCTTTTGAGGGGAAGAACCCTAGCTCGTAGAAAAGGGACAAACAAGGAACAAAGCATTCATTTGTGGAAAGAATTTAACAGCCTAAAATAATTACTCCATAACCATAATTAAATTACAGCATCAACATGTATGGGACTACGGGAGGAACAACTTTTGCATGCCCCCTCAAATTAAGATGCTTAACTAAACTATTCATTCACTAAAACTCTCATGAAAATGTAAAGAAACGGTTCAATTAGTGGTTGGTGTTGAAATCTCATACCTCGGACTTGAGCTCGAAGAGGTTGTTGTTGGTAACACAAGACTGAGGCGAAGAGGCGGTGGCAATGGTTGTAGTATTATTAGTAGTAGAATTTGTGGAAGCTGAGGCAGCCATAAACTACTGACTATTATGGTGATCATGAGGAGGACAGTATTATTTATTATTGGATTTAAAGAAAAGAGAGAGATTACATAGAGATCGAGTTGGTGGCTCCATGAGTTTGGTTCTTGATTAGTATCATTAATACTACAACTAAGGGCCCAATTAGAAGGCCAGGAAAAGGGAAGATGATTTTGTCTCTTTTATTTCGAAAAGTGTATGTTCTACTTGTTGTACACATGCTCTTGGAAAATTTGAATTGTCTTAACTAATTAATTTAATTATATTTTTTTAAAAGTTAAGGGTAATGTTTTATTATTTCAATCATCATATTTGTATTTAAATTTTTTTATATTTATTTTATTTCCATAAATATGACAAGTATAAAATAGCTTTTATATTCATAAATATAATAAATATAAAATAACAATTTTAATATCTCAATTATCTTATTTATGAGTTTTATATTAATTTTCCACACAAATATTAAATATTATTTTTAATATCCCAATCACCAAAATTTTTAATTTAATATTCCAATTACCATTTTTTAATTATGAATTTTTATAAAATACACATATATATTTATATCATCAAATATAGAAGCAGTTATTATATTATTCTATTCCCTAATTCTATAAATATATATATTTATTTTATAAAAATTCATAATTAAAAAATGGTAATTGGAATATTAAATTAAAAATTTTGTCAAAAATATCAAAGCAAGATTTAAAACCTCGAAGTAATCCACATCTTAATTTAAAAACTTGCAAATTCTCTTCCACCTCTCTCTATTCTCCCTACAGAGAGAAAATGGGAATGGAAAAAACTCTTGGGTAACCCCCACCAGGCGACCACCTACAAGCCTTGACGCTCCATCACCAACACCACCAGGTAATCATCCACAAACTAAATTCGAGAAACCCTGGCCTTATCCCCAAACTCTAAGCTCCACCATCTTTTTCCTCAAATCGTAATTGGACTACTCGTATTGCCAAGACTCTTGGGGAAAGAAGCTCGAGATAGAGGGTTTCAAGTTGAGTTGAACCAAGACAGAATATGTAGAGTTTAAGTTTAGTTAGGAGATGGAACCAGATGAGGAAGTCTGCTTGGGAGGAGATCGATGTCATAGCGAATAAGGAGATGTTCCGATACCTAGGCTCAATTGTGTAAAGTGACGGGAGCGTCGAGGTGGACATTAGACACCGAATCCAGATAGGTTGGCAGAAGTGGAGAGGTGCTTCCGGAGTGTTATGTGACAGAAAGGTCCCACTCAAGCTCAAGGGCAAGTTCTACAAATCTGTAATTAGACTAGCTATGCTGTACGGGGTGGAGTGTTGGCTGACTACTAAGGCACAGGAACAAAAGCTGATGGTAGCAACGATGAGGATGTTGAGATGGATGTGCGGACATACAAGATTGGACAAGGTCAGAAATGAGACGACTAGGAGCAAGGTGGGGGTAGCCAATTTAGCTGAAATGCTCAGGGAGTCGAGACTCAGGTGGTTTGGGCACATACAGAGGAGACCCCCTGGCCGACTGGGTTGTGAATTACCTCTTACGTTTATAGCTCTTGTTCCCCCTCAGACCCATATTTTCCCATTGAGTTGAAAAGAACTTACTTAGAATTAGGACCATCCTTAACAATGTGGCTTCATCCTTGACATTTAAAGCACTCGATGTCTCGTGCTCTATCTTGTGGAGGAGGGCAACTACAACTTTTCTTTATTGGATTTAGAAACCTATCTTAGGGTGAGTTTTAATTTCTCTTTGGATGTGTAGAAGAGTTATCTTGAAAAAATAGAAGTAGGAGAAGAGTTAGAAACATACCTCTTTTGAGTATTAGGCAAAAATGACTATATTCTTCTCAACCCTCACGGAGATGGACCATTTTGAGTGATCAACTTCATGGACCTAAATGCTTACAGTTTGGATCTCCCTACTAAATATGGTGTTCACTCTACATTCAATGTTGCTGATTTATCTTTGATTTTTTCTGATGATGACTATAATGAATCGATGACGCTTTATGATCAAGTGCAAGAGAATGATGTAGTCCATATACTGATATATATCCATAACTCATCAAGAGGTTGAGGACCTAATTTGTGTTCCATGTGATGGATCTATTACTAAGGAATGAGCAAAGAAATTGAAGCAAGGAATGAGAGCTCTTCTAGCAAGGATTCAATTCATGGTTGAGTTGCTAAAATGGCCACGTTAGATCACCTTGATTTTCCATGTTTAGGCTTAGTCTTGAACGCAATATACAAGGGTTGTTTAATTGCATGCCTATCTTAGCTATTTTCTTTTTATAGTTTCTATACTTAGTGTTTGGTAAATTTAGAGTCTTATAACACATATGGGCTATGTGTAATGTGCATCTTTTTTAATTTTAAGTTCAGATTAGGTATTCTTATTATTTAGTCATATTGGGCTTGGATTACATTTTGGACTTTTTTTTTATTGGTTTGCAAGACTATTGATCCATATGAGGCGTGTGACTTGTCTTTCCTTACACCACAACTAGTCTTGCATAACAAATAAAAATTATATAGATAAGAATTAGTTTGTTATATGTTATTTCCTAGGTTAGATACAATTTCTTTCTAGTCTCTAGTTTGCTATTTAAATGTTTATAAGACACATTCAAACTCTCTCTAATTCATTCGGATAACATCGTCTCTCTTCAACTCTCTCTAATTCATTCAAACTCAAACACAACTAAATCGACGTCTTTCTCTCTTAAATATATACCTATTTTTTCAATCAACCAAACATAATTTCTTCGATAATCAAACTAAATTCGAGAGTGTTATTATTATGTTAGTCAATAGAGTGTATCTTGGTGCGTTCTCATAAGTTTGCAAACCTTGTTGCCCAAGCAATTCATGGAAACAACTTTTTAGGCGTTTCAAGTCTAGTTCTTCACCAACAAATCATTGGAGAATTTAGGATATGAATCAATTCCATTAACTTAACAAGTTTGGGACCTATGATCAAAATGAAGTGGTCTCATCCAACCAAGCAATTTCTTATCATATTGTCACTTAAACTATTCATTTCTTTTTTAATGGCTTTTCTTCTCTTCATCTACACCATCATTATCATTCATGTTACTCATATTGTCAACATTCACTTTAGCTAGACCACATTATCCTTCACATCATTAAAAACATCAAAAAATTTCAACCTTGTTTCTTGTATTATCCATCTTGTCATCCACATCACTAAACTAGCTAGATTTCCTTCTTTTCTTTATCATTTGTATCTTTATCCTTTTTATTAATTTTTCAACCTTTAGGTTATCCTTCTCCTTGTCATCGAAAACATATTCAAGCTTCTTTATGCATTTGTCATCAACAATCTTAGGTCGAGGTGCTTGAAGTCTTCCACCAAACAAATGCTTTCCCAACTCCACAATTAGCACTTTTAAATGCACCTTCAATCATCTCTTCCACTACCACCAATTTGTTCCTTTTTTCATACACTCTAATGTATCATACGTATTCTCTTTCTATGCCACAAAATTATTCTCCTTTGTTTTTTCTTCGTATATACATGCTTGTTGATAAAAAAACAAAGCTTCTTCAATCTTCCTCTTTAACCTAAAAATTCCTAAATCTAACACTTGCTAACTTTAACCCCAGTCTCATAACTTTAGCACACTTAATAGTGTCTCATTCTAGGGGACCTAATCCAAATCCTTCTCTTTTATCCAACACAAATACTTTTGATTGCCTCCATTCTGTGTAAGCATCAATAGTAGGATCAAAGCTTTCATACGACTAACTAAACTTACCAAAAAAGACATGCTTATCGTAGGAGGAGCAATTGCCTGAAAATTAAGGGAAAAAAATTGCCACCAACACAAAAAAGAAACTTGTCATCATCTCAATTTGCTTACAAATTGTAATCAATAGTAAGCAAATTGACATCAAATTGTCATATCGTGACATTTTGATTAAGTTAGCAAACTATCCTTAACGTGTCTTAATGATAACAATATATCTTAAACAAACATCAAATAAGAAAATTATCATCAACTTATCATGATGATGACAATTTTCCTTGAACTAAGCTAAATGCCATTAGATTGTCTTAATGATGAATGTTTGCATAAAACTAAGTGAAATGCCATCAACTTGTCTTGATCATGACAATTTGCCTTAAACTAAGTAAATTGTCATAAAATTGTCTTAATGATGATAGTTTGCCTTAACTATCATCAAATAAGAAAATATTCATGAGTTAATTATTATGATGATAGTTTGCCTCTAATTGTGTCAGCATATTATTATCATGTATACTATACCATCTCAGCCAAATTTCTCTAAAATGAAAATCCATAATTAAGCAAGGAAAAAAAACATAAAATGTTAGTAATAAAATAACTTCAAAATAGAAACTACTAAATTCGTTTGTAGTGTTAGAGGATAGCCAATCATGTTATGACCTAGTCTATGACACGGTCGTAAGTAGTAGGAATTTCGATTAACCATCATCAAAGAGTCAACCGTTGCCAAATAAACCTTTCTACCCCATCGATACTTGGAAAACTTAACCATTTCAAATGTTAGAGTAATAGACTCGTCACTATTATTCCCATTACTGCTTTGAAGAAGCAGAAACCCTTAATAACCAACAAATGTGCTAACATTGAATTTTCCTTTGAATTTTCTCCTTCATGCACATTTTCTCTAGTTTATTTAGTGTATATCTATACACCCATAATATTTTATTCATACTCACTTAAAGGATCTAAAAATCGGAGTCTTTATAAAAATTTAACTCAATAATGGTAGCAAACTCGCAGAATGAAAATCTAACCACATGTTCATTAACCTTAAATCAAATTTCTTGCATCTTATTTGTTTGCAATTCATTCATTAGAAGGCAGTGTATAAGAACTTCAAAGAGCCCAGTTTATCTCCGATCTTCAAAACTAGACCAAGAGAAATATTAAATAATATGTCCCACTCTCTTTGTTATGGATTCTATTGCATAGTAGAAATAAGCTAGAAGTTTCAATAAAAGTATATTTTCCATTAAAACAATGATTGGGTTGAACAAAGTATTAAATTTCCTACATAAATGAAACCTAATTAAAAACATATTTAAAAGGACTTCAAAAAATAAAATGTGTTGTCTATATAATTTAGAACTAACCGAAAGTGAAGGACGAACATATAACCTATTTCATTCATGATCACAACTTAATGAATAAGGGAAATTTTCATCAACAATGATAACAACAAAAACATAATTAATCCGTAGGAATGAATAAAGCATAAAATTGAACATAAAAGAATATTATGATCGACAACAAAACTATCATCAAAATAATAGCATTATAATAAAGATTAATTTTTATAGTACAAAAACAAAATGTCATACAAAAACAATAATAAATCAACTAAAATCTAAAATTAAACCAACCAAACATGAAAGAGGGATATTTTCATCAAAAAACTATCACCACAAAAATATTCTCCTTAGCAAAAATGTTATCACGTTTAAACTTAAGATTACACAAATAAAATGTCATATGGAAAACTCAAGAACCTCTATTGGGCAATCAATATCATATAGAAAACATTGCAATTTAAATCTATATTAATTTAAATTAACAAAATAAAATTGTCATCAACAAATACAAACCCTAGATTCTCAGAGATGAACAAATAGTCATCACAACATTAGTGAAACTAGAATTCAATCTCTATGAACTAAACATGATGAACAACCTTGTCTAATGCAACAATGTAATTCGAATGAAAGTTTCATCAACAATCAAAAACCTATAATTTTAAACCACAACACACATAAAATACGACGCACATAATGTGTTAAGAGAAAAAAAAGAGCAAAACAAATGATATGTAGAATTTAATGTGAAATCATATTCGACAAATAGAATTCTAAATCAAAAAGGAGCAACAAAAGAATACTAAAAGGGATAAACATACATATGATCCATATGAATCGAAAACCACAATTTAAAGGGCTCCAAATGGGGAGTGTTGGAAAAATTGAGAAATCGACGAAAGAAAACAAATGAGAATTTGAGACCTAATAGGTTTCCTAAAAAATCGGTGGTCTAATTATCGAGATCTTAGTAATAACGTCAAAAAAAATCAATGATTTATTCATGTCCCAAAAAAGTGCTTGATAGGGTTTGCATTAGTGATATTGGCGTAATTTTCAAGCTCTTTTACCACTAAGTTGAACACAACACTTTATTCAATAGAAATCAATGTAAAATATTTGTCATCAACAAGAATAGTAACATCAACAAAATTGGTATCACAAGAATTGCAGCATAACCAAAATATGCCATAACGACTAAATTTCATAGTACAAAAACAAAATATCAATAGCAAATTTTGTCTATAGAAAACAATAACGAATCAACTACAAAAACTAAAATTGAAGCAACCACATATGAAAGAGGGATATTGTCATAAAAAACCATCATCACAAAAATATTCTAATTAACAAAACTCTCAACATATGGCAAATTCAAGAACCTCTATTGGGCTATCAATATCATATACAAAACATTGCAATTTATATCTATATTCATCTAAAGTCAAAAGTGAGAACTATCATCAACAAATCCAAACCCTACGCTACATTTTCAAAGATGAACAAACAGTCATCACAACATTAGTTCAACTAGAATTCAATCTCTAATGACAAAATATGAGGAAAAACTTTGTCTAACGCAACAATGAAATTCGAAACAAAGTTTTATAAAAAGTCGAAAACCTTGAATATCAAACAAGAATGCAGATAAAGTACAACATAGGCAAATTATAGCTAGAACACAAGAACAAAATGAACAATATATAGAATTTAAAATGAAAACAGATCCTAAAAAAGAATTTAAAAATGAAAATGAAACAAGGAAAGAATACTAAAGGCTAAAAACATACATATGATTCATATGAATTGGAGGCCACAATCAGAAGGGTAGACTACAAAGGAGAGTGATGGTGATAGAAGGAAAATGGTGGCGGATGGGGCAATCGGTAACAAGAGAAGGTAAGAAAACGAAAGAACTAAGAGAGTCGGGAATAGGGAAGAGAGAGAGAGAGAGAGAGAGAGAGAGAGAGAGAGAGAGAGAGAAAAAATAGGAAAAGAGAGCTTTTAAACCGGCCAAATGACTAATAAAAAAGTTTTGTGGGTCGAACATTCAAAAGGAGTCATCCCACCATAATTCCTCGAATTTAATATATGAAGTCCAATCAAATATCAAAGCATCTATATGGAATTTTGAAGCTCATAGTAAATTTTGAACATGCGATGTAACTATCGAGATCTTACAAGCAGTGAAGTCATAAAAAATATATATAATGATTTATTCATGCCCCAATAAGTGGTAATTTTGAAGCTCTTTAACCACTAAGTTGAACAAAACTATTTATCGGTGAAATTTTGCACAATCCATTTTTTCGGATGTGCACTCTAGTCTGTCTGGATCCTAAACCCACCCATGAATATACGACTTTTCTTGTGCGGGTTTGAAGCCCGTCCATATTTTGTGCTATTTTCTTGTGCAGGTTTGAAACTCGTCCATATTTTGTGCTATTTTCTTGTGCGGGTTTGAAACTCGTCCATATTTTGTGCCATTTTCTTGTGCGGGTTTGAAACCCGCCCATATCTGAGTGCGAAACACAAAATTGAGAGTAGGCAAACAACAATAATCATTATATATGAAGTCTTGGGATTAAATGGTTAACAACCAATAGAATATTGTGATTAGTGAGATATTAATTAAGGTGGAAGTGTCTTCCATTATAAAGAAGGTCAAGGGTCAAAGCCACCGAGCGACCGAGGAAGCCTTTGGGGAAGCCACATAGCTTATTAGGTAGTGCAAGAAAATGGCCTTAAAATTTGGCACTGGGATCATCAGGTGAACCCGAGCCTCCTTCCTTCTATAAGAATGAGACAAACAAAATCAACAAAAATATCTACTGGTGCTCTTTATTGACCAAAGTAATACTAAATGAGTATATCATTTCCTTTACAATGATGAAGGTCAATACTAGAAGCTATCAAATCCCCTACAATGCTATAGATTTGACATATCCAGAAAACAAATTCCAGCTAAACACTACATATACTCTAGATTGTAGAATGAAAAAGGTAATGAAGCTATTAAGCCCCCTACAATGCTCTAGTTTTGTCAAATAATTCTGGATCTAGAAAAAAAAGAAACTAAACACTATATATACTCTAGACTACATAACGAAATTGGTAAGTTGCTATATATTGTTCATTTCTTATATATTTGCTCAGTGAGCTTATCCAAAGCAACCAAGAATTGAGGTTCCACAGGGAATACCTCAACGACCTTCTTGAGTAAATAAGTGCTTCATCAGGTTTTACCGAATCAACCAAGGCCTTCCAAAGCTTAATACTCTTGGGAAGAATCTCCAGAGCCTTCCTAAGAACCCTCCTCTTGCGCAGTTGATCCCCTTCAAGGTGAGCAAGTTGAAGCTGCAGATTCACACATTTTCTATTCAGTTTAAGGATCCTATTAAGAATGATTTGGATAGTTGGGGTGGATGCAGCCAGCTTGCCTCCAACCAGAGATCTTCATTGGTGGAACACTCTTGACAACGTCTAGTAACTATCTTCCTAGCTTCTTCCAGCTTTCCAACAATCTCTTCAAGCCTTGCAAGCAAGATCCAGCCATGAGCTAATTTTCTATTCTTGAGAACAACTGATTTCAATACCAGTAAAGTGCTCTTGCATTCCAACATTTCCTCATAACTTAAGACCTTATGAGATCTCAGGTCCCAAGAGATAATGATCTTCTCAATGAGCTTATCCAAAGCAAGCGAGAATTGAGGTTCCAGATGTAATACCTCAACGACCTTCGTGAGTAATATAAATGCTTCATCACAGTTCACCGAATCAACCAAGGCCTTCCAAAGTTGCATACTCTTGGGAAGAATCGTCCGAGCCTTCATTAGATTCCTCCTCTTACATAAATGATCCCCTTCAAGGTGAGATAGTTGAAGCCACAAATTCACAAATTTTCTATTCAGCTTAAGGGCCTTGTTAAGAATTTGTTTGGATCGTTGGGGTGTATGCAGCTTGCTTGTCGCAAGCCAAAGATCTTCATTGGTGGGACACTCTTGACAACCTCTTGTGACTATCTTCCTGGCTTCTTCCAGCTTTCCAGCAAGCGCTTCAAGCCTTGCAAGTGAGATCCAACCATGAACTGATTTTCTGTTCTTGAGAACAACTGATTTCAATAGCAGTCTAGTACTCTTGTATTCTTAGGGTTGTTCAACGGATCAACCGACCCGACCCGTAGCCTGTTTTACGGGTTACAGGTCTACCCGATGAGTCGTAAATAAAAAACTTAACCCGTGACCCGATCCGTAACCCGTATTACGGTTTTTACGGATCAGATAACGGGTCAACCCATTTAATCCTTCCAATAAAATTTAAAATTTTAAACTAAAACTTAAATATATTTTATTCGGGCCTACGCAAAAGAGTATCCCAAAATTTATATTTTTAAAAAAAAAAGCCTCAAAGCCTATTAGAGTTGGGCTTTAAACAATTGGCCTTCTTCTCCTCTCCTTCCCTTTTTTATAAGCTACTCTTCCCCTCACCTCCTACAAAATTTCGATGTGGGATACAAAAAATAGCGAGCATGTTTAAAAAACCTCTTCCCATATCGACATTTGATTGAAAGTTGCTCTTCTTCTCTCCTTTATATAACATGCTTTTCTCCTCTACTTTAACAACAAATTAAGCTTATTACTAAAAAGTATAAATATGAAACTCTAATATATATTAACCTTTAATTTATATTACGGATTATACGGGTTGACCCGTAACCCGGCGGGTCAACCCGTAACCCATAATATGAAATTATTAACCCGTTACCCGATCCGTAAATTTATGGGTCGGGTTGGTCGGTCGGGTTATGGGTCTAATAGCCCGATGAACAACCCTATGTATTCTTGTATTTCTTCGTAACTTAACACCTTCGAGTGATCTGCGTCCACTTTTGTTAAACCCATGACCCTTTTCGCCACTTGATCCAGACTAACCTCCAGCACTAACTTCTGGTACCCAAAAACAAAAAAGAGAAGAATCATTCCAGATTCAAGATTATGAAAAAACATTCTCAGCATGTGACATTCCTTTGATAAATAGAGATGTTAATTATGTATCGGAAGCTTGATTCCAGACAGATTCTACTACATACTCACATTACTTCTTGGGTACTACATAGATTTAACAAACTAAAGGTAAAGACTCGCAGAAAAAAAAGGTAAAGACTCCACATCTCGTGAATCAGTATAGCCAAATTCAAAGAAGACCCAACCGATAAATATGATAAACAATCAACAATTGAACAGTTATTCAGTCTTGAATTGAGAAGATAAAAAGATACAGCAAATCAGAGGGAAAAATCTGTTTAACGAACCAAAATTTGATTCACACGCTTGAAACTTTTGTTAAACATACGTAAATCGACTCCAGTGTTTATTAGGTCAAAGTATATGATGAATCAAAATTATTATTGTGGTGAATGCACATTTTAAAATGTCTAATTCACTTTACCTTATGTCGAATCTTTCCTAAAAAACATCAAACAAACAAACACATAAACTATCAGTCCTCAAAATAACTAGAGACCCGTGAAGGGTGCTTTATTCGAGAGATTCAATTTAACGTGCGCTTATCTTTTATGATTATCACACAAGGGTAATTTTTACTTGATCTCGAATTTTCGAGTTAATTAACTTTAACAAGGATAAGCCGCTTGGCTTGAACCTCATTGCACCAGCTAAGTGTTGAACAACCCTTCAACGGTAGAGAATGAGTCAGCCATGGTCATCATAATATCATTAATGGTGTAGTAACCATTAACTTTGTTATAAAGAAGTATTTACGATGATGTGGCCGTAAATACTCCTACCGTACCACTTCTATATTATCATCAATGGTGTAGTAACCATCAATGTTGTTACGTAGAAGTATTTATAACAACATTGCTCATAAATACTCCTCTCCTACCACTACTTATGCATTATTAATTATTTAATTTTTATAATACCATACATCACAATCAATGCACTGATGTTCGTGTTTTTAGTCTAGTTTTTGGTGTGTTTCTTAGTTAGTTTAGTTTAGTTTTAGTAGGTTTTAGAGTTAGTTTTGTGTGTTTTTGGACGAGTTTGCATATTTTGTGAAAAGTATGGAAGTTACTCCGTTTGGTGTCTTTTTGTAGGTTTTTGAGCAGGAAGGAGCGCTTTTTGAGCTGAGTTGAGGTCTTGTGGTGGAGGATGGAAGAAATGAAGATAAGGAAGAGATTTGCATAAGAAGATCAAGTTAAAGTCCAAGTTAAAGTCGAGGAGAAGTTCAAGAAAAGACAAAACAGAGGCTCGTTACGATCCTGTGAAGGTCATTAACGGGGCTAAAAGATAGAATTTTTTAGAGGGAGTTAGTGATCTCTACCGACCTTGTGCGGGGTCGTTAACGAGGGTCCCGTGTCAGTAGAGGCGTAGCCGACTTTAGGTTGTTATATCTTTTATCTTGTTATCTTTTAAGTAGGGCAAGTTTTTATCTTTTAGCCTTTTTAATAGATAGTTTCTTAGCATAAAAACCCTTGTTCTAAGTCTAGAAAAGGGGGAAGTCAGATTAGTTTAGGGAGAAGTAGAGTGGGAGAAGATTTCGAAGCTGAATTCGATCGAGAGAGAAGGCTTAGGGTCGTTGATCGTATTCATACTCGGTGTTCTTCTTTGTTTTCGGATTCTACAGAGGTTTGTAAGACGATATTTTCTTATTAATTTTAATTAATTTTAGTTTTGTTTTCAATGTCGTCTTTGTTTAAAGTTGTTAGCTTTATTATCATGAGTAGTGAGTAGTTATCTTATCTAAAGTCGGGGTGAAACCCGACATATTTGTGCATGTTTGAATGAGTAAGTTGATGTTTTGAATGCCTTTTATCTATTGAATTGCTTGTTGTGCTTATGCTTAGACGATATTCGAAGTAATTTGAGTTTTTTTACTTGATTGAAAGAGAAAGTTATTGACTTGAATGTTGATATTGTTCGTTAACGAAAGTTTCGAGCTTTGGATCCAAAACAAGTGATAGAGTGAATTGATTGATTTGGTTGTTAATCAGCGAAAGTTGATGAATTTATCCTTAAAGGCATGATCTTTATCTTCGTATGAATTTATATGCATGGCTATGTCGTGGTAACCCTTGTCCTAGATCTTTTATCTCATTTGAGTTAGTTTATTTGTTTAGATTCATTCGTTATCGAGTTAACATACCTCGGTACAGAACCTGTGTTTTAGGTCGTTATTTGTTCTGTGTTTGTAGGTTTTCCAGGTTCGTTAACGACCCTGAGAAGGTCATTAACAAGGTTGGTCGTAGGTGTTTTTGCCTGTTTTGCTTTGTTTTTCTTATTTTTAGTAGTTGATAGACAAACAACCGTGCTTCCCGTGGAACGATCCTGACTTCTCTATACTCAGCGGGGTCTTGACTACAAATTTTATTTGTTGTTAAGTAAATCCTATCAATAAATTGGCGCCATTGTCGGGGAAGCAACAATGTTTGTTTGTTTATCTGTTGGTCTGAGAATAGCCCGACCCCGTTTTTATTTTTAATTTTGTTTTCTTTGTCTGTTTTCTCAGCGTATGCTAGCAGGACGTCGCAGGCTCGAATTTGACACCACCGATTACTATTCCAAACCTGAACGCACCTTGCACCGTAGACGAAGAGAAAACCGAGCCATGTGTACACCTGAAGAGATGGCTCGATAGATGGAAGTCCTTCAGAAGCGGATGGAGGAGCTACAAGCTGATAGAGATGTCGCTAATGCTGCTGTTGAACGTGAATGAGTTAACAATGCTCGTTTACAAGAAGAGCTGAATGCCTATTTGAGGAATGCTAAGAAATATTTGCATCCAGAATTGAGGGTGCCGGAGTCTGCAATTGTGCTTCCAGAGATAGAGAAGACATTTGAGATTAAATCTCCATTTATATCCTTAATTAAAAGGGCTCAGTTTGAAGGGAAACGTACTGAGTGCCCTATGGAACATATTAGGAAATTTCTTGATTTATGTGACACTATAGCTGCTGAAGGTGTCTCTCTTGAATATGTTCTTTTAAAAGCTTTTAGGTGGTCTCTTACTAGAAAGGCCCTGAGCTGGTTGGAGAGCTTACCTCTTAAGTCTATCAGGACTTGGAAGGCTTTGTATGATCAATTCCTTACAAAGTTTTTCCCTCCTGCCAAGACAACGGAGTTGAGAAAACGCATCACCTCCTATCACCAACTGCCTAACGAGACCTTTGTGGAGACATGGGAAAGGTTTAAAGAGATGCTTAGACAGTGCCCTACTCATGGGCAACCTTTATATGTGCTCCAAGAAATCTTTTTCCAGGGGATTAATGCAGAAACAAAGAACCGCATCAACACACATACTGCATGCGGTTTTATAGAGATGGATCCCACAACTGCATGAGAATTGCTGGACAAGCTTTCTAACTACGATGCCATGTATGGTACCCAACAATCACCCCATCCCCAGAGGCATCTCTACGTGCCTAACAAGGACGATGTTGATCACGATGTCAAATCAATTTCTGCAAGACGAGGTAAACCGCCTTAAGAAACAGGTAAGTTTTCGGAAAGCCTCTCAACCTTGTCAAGAATGTGGCTCTTCTACCCATATTACTTCTGCTTGCACTAACATTGAGCATGTAAAAAACCCTTGTTCTAAGTCTAGAAAACGGGGAACTCAGATTAGTTTAGGGAGAAGTCGAGTGGGAGAAGATTTCGAAGCTGAGTTCGATCGAGAGAGAAGGCTTAGGGTCGTTGATCGTATTCATACTCGACGTTCTTCTTTGTTTTCGGATTCTACAGAGGTTTGTAAGATGATATTTTCTTATTAATTTCAATTAAATTTAGTTTTGTTTTCAATGTCTTCTTTGTTTAAAGTTGTTAGCTTTATTATCATGAGTAGTGAGTAGTTTTCTTATTTAGAGTCGGGGTTGAAACCTGATATAGTTGTGCATGTTTGAATGAGTAAGTTGATGTTACGAATGCCTTTTATCTATTGAATTGCTTGTTGTGCTTATGCTTAGACAATAGTCGAAGTAATTTGAGTTTTTTTACTTGATCGAAAGAGAAAGTTATTGACTTTAATGTTGATATTGTTCGTTAACGAAAGTTTCGAGATTTGGATCCAAAACAAGTGATAGAGTGAATTGATTTATGAGAATAAATTGATTTGCTTGTTAATCAGTGAAAGTTGATAAATTTATCCTTAAAGGCATGATCTTTATCTTCGTATAATTTATATGCATGGCTATGTCATGGTAACCCTTGTCCTAGATATATCATTCGTTATCGAGTTAACATACCTAGGTACCGAACTTGTGTTTTAGGTCGTATTTGTTCTGTGTTTGTAGGTTTTCCACGTTCGTTAACGACCCTGACAAGGTCGTTAACGAGGTTGGTCGTAGATGTTTTGCCTGTTTTGCTTTGTTTTTCTTATTTTTAGTAGTTGATAGACAAACAGCCGTGCTTCCCGTGGAACGATCCTGACTTCGCTATACTCAGCGGGGTCTTGACTACAAATTTTATTTGTTGTTAAGTAAATCCCTCTCAACATGCACACATTCACATAAGTTCACCATATCCATTAGTTATATTATCCCGTGTAACTTAGAATCAAAAAGTTTTATATTCTCATACCATAGCATAAATAACCTAAGATTATCTAATTAAACAAATATATTTCATTTTGAAAGGTCTCTGTTGACTAATTTGGTCTCAACCAACCTCATCGTACTCGAAACTCTAATAAAGGGGAGGATAGTCACACAATGGACAACACCAAGCCCTCCTTGCCATTTTTGCAGGCATATTTTGTAACACCCTTATTTTACAACACTGGGTATTACCGCCAGTGACCTCAGACTTTACCGCCCAAAGTCACCCAAGGCTTTTAGAATGATATAGAACAATTAAATGCGGAATAAAAACATATTACATAATGAGAAAAGGTGCTCCCGAGGGAGACTTGGTTCTTACAAACATACTACATCGTTGATAAATATAAGGTTGTTTGGAAATTTAAATGCGAAACTGCTTGTCCTTGAAACATATTGAAACCAAAACAAAATGATGCACGAAGTACATCTTGAAAATCCTTGCTCTTCCTTCGTCTTCGCTTCACTTCACTTTACTTTACTTTACGCCTTGGGGGGATTCCTAGATTCTGACATAATTCGCGAGGGGTGATAGAATGCCAGGCAAACATGCGAAAAAGAAGAATTAGTCTAAGAGACTAAGCAAGCGGGAATGGAACTTTCCGAGGTAAATTCAGTAACTTTTAACTATTTTCGAGAGAGATGAACGGGTTGTGTTTACAATGAGGCTATACGATTATGCTTGTTTATGTGGAGCTTTAATGGTTTGAAGAAGAGTATATCTTAAGCAAAGGTAACTCGAAAAGCGATAGAAGAACTACTAGATTGTAGACTTCTCTAGGATTTCAATAGAATGTTGGGAACATTTATTAATTCATACAAGTGAAAACCTCTCGCGCTTTTGAGCGGACCGAGATCCGGAACGATCATTTGAGACCGGTCCGGTTTTGGTATCTTAAATGTGCATACGCACTTATCTTAAATAGTGACGAAAGATATTCAATCTTGTTGATGACTTTTAAAAGAGAGTGGTGGGACACGGATATACCGAGCCACTCGAAGGAGAACTTCAATTCCCCGACACTTAGCTAGAGTGCGCTCAATCCCTCCTTGCAATCGGAGCGGATGGAGATCATGATCCCGAAAGTCGTATGGACGTACGACTTAGTAAAATTATATAGAGGTGTCGACTAACTCACACCCCTTTCTAGTATATTGAATTCAAATCTCTGAACGAGATTGCAATCAATCAAGAGTACACACACTAGCAAATATAATCCTAGCAAGGAATATAATATTTACTATGCTAACAAGGGTCGTTATTTCTAGCAATCGATATTTCCTAGGTTCATTTTTATTAAGCATACAAGAAGTTCCCAACATCGAGAGACATCATAAAGACGGATATAAAAGGGCACAAGGGGAAATTCCACTTGCCTTAGTGTAACGAGTTCTAGCAACGAGTTTTGACGAAACTTAGGCGATTTCCTACTACGAGCGAGGATTCCGACCTAATGATAGGGAATTTACGAAAAGGTTCAAAACACGATTCTTCTACTAACGTTCGGATCACCTCTTATAATGTTTTTATAAGAGGTTTTGAATTTCTAAATTATTATAATAATAATTTAGAAAGTTATTTTCTTTAAAATAATAATATTCCTTTATTATTATTTTGATTTTTGTAATATCCTTAATTCCGAAAATCTTGTATTAAAATAATTATTTAAATAATCCTTTTTATTAGAAGTTTCCTTAAATAGAAATCTCTACTTTTCCTTATAATGTAACTTGCCTAAAATAACTTTTACTCTTATTTGTTCTATTTCCATAACCCTTTTATACTATAAGACTCATAAAACATCTTTGGTCATATTTATATAGTATGATAATATAGTTCATAACATGGAATCTTTTCTATATTGATTTCTTTTCATGCAAGTCTACTTTATGTTATAAACATACTAGTTTTATTATAATATCATACTTGATATATTTAATTTTGAACTTAGGTCTTTCCATAAATCTCTACACTAGAATCCCATTAACAATCCTATATCTTTATATGAGACTCTAATGATATTTTATTTAATATCAACATATTTTCATGAAATCATGGTCTAAGTTAAACTATAGTCTCTAGATCTCTATCATATTCTACAATCAAGACTCATATGCTAGTAAAATATTATTTTATTATATCCATAAAAATAGATAACATCTTGTAATATATTCCTCATATAAGAAGGTATGCTAAGTTTGTATTAAGTAAATATTTTATTCTAAAAAAATCCTTATATCCACTTCAACTTTATAATTTCTATATCTTTTATAGCTTAGGCCATGCATGACTTTTCTCTACTTGAACCTTTTTTAAAAACCTTTATAAAGATGATATTAATTTTATTTCATAATCTTTTGATTTCTAAGGTCATAATATTATATCATCTTTTGTATAAAAACATGCATAATATTTCTCAACTTCTTATTTTGATCTAAGGTAAGATAATACTAAATATGAACTTTTCATACTATATTAATTTTATGACATCTATGTATATCTTGTAATAGCATGCATGTAATAAAATCATGAATATATCTACTTATTTTTATGTAGCTTAAGTTACTATAGTAAAAACAAATTGTTTATAGTTTTTCCAACTAACAAGATCTTCTTCCCAAATATTTTTATTCCATAAATTCCTAAATATATTTTCTAACAATTTATAACCTTTTTTATTAAAAGAAAATACATAAAGGAATAATAAAATTTAGGATAGAATTTTTATACTTTGGTATTCTGTTCTTTACAGAACACTGGAGAAAACAGAGGAGGAGGAATGGCGGGCAGGGGCGGCGCGGCTGGAGCTCCGGCGAGGCAGGTGACGACACCAGGCGGCGGCGGCGGTCCAGCGGTGCTCCGGTGGTTCGGCGACAGCGGCTGGTGGTGGCCGGCGGCTCCAAGGAGAAGAAGAGGGAGGTTTGGATGAGTTTTAATGGAGAAATTTGACTTGGATTTGTGCTGATTTTTTGAGAATGACTAGAGCTTTTGTTGAAAGAGAAGGGTGTTCTTGCTAGAGAAGAGATCAAAGGCTTGAATGGATGCTTGAAAAGGGGATTTTATAGACAAATTGGTGAGGTTTTCAATCCATGGCTCAAGGCATGGACCAATGGAGGAAGAGGAGAAGGCCATGCATAGGGCAATGGTGTGCTTCTTCCATGGTGATGAAAGGTGATGATACAAGTTGGGTCAAACAAGCAAAGAGGAGGTGGAGAATACATGCAATGGCTGAATTTGAATCTACGTCACTTCCATCAGACAAAGTCTGATGTTCTATTTTGGAAGAAGAAGGATTAGTTGTTATTTAATTAAAAGGGTGGGAAGAGGAGTAAGCAATTGCAATAGGTCTAGTGGAATGGGAGAGGGGCGTGTGAGGGGTAGAGTGCAAGAGGTCTCGGGTTCAAATCCCGGCTCTTGCATTCTTTTTGCTAAACTTGTACTTAGTTTTCTAGGCTCTTATGTAAGTTATTTCCTAGAATAAATTAAATTGCCAAAGGACATTATTTTTATTTAATATACTTTTTATGGATTTACCTCACTTTACTATTCTAAGCCTCTCAAGTTATTTTATACAAATTTTATTTATTTTAGTTTCTTGGTAAGAAAAGAAAATAGAAGAAGTTAATTCAATATTCCGAAATTCTCTTTTTAAATTAGCGAGAATAAGTAATTGATCATAATTAATATATTATAAAAACTTGGAATATTGCGGATATTACAATAGTACCCCCTTAAATAAGTTTCGTCCCCGAAACTTAGAGAAAATAGGGCAGTACCAGGATGTAGAGACAAAAGCAATTACAGCTTAAGACTTGCAAGGATTCTATGGGGTCTAGTACCCCCTTAAAAGGATTACACTAGTGGTGTTCAAGAGGTCATTAACTTTGGGAAACGCCTCTGCATGTCTTGCTCGGTTTCCCAGGTTTCCCAAGTTGTACCTTCGTTGCCATCCTTGGACCAGAGTACACGGACTAAAGGTACTTCTTTGTTGCGCAATTGCTTGATTCGGTGCTCTACAATCTTGATTGGTCTCTATTCGTATGTGCCATCCGACTGGATCTCGACATCATCGAAATTGATCATGTGGGATTCGTCGGGCACATACTTCCTTAAGAGTGACACATGGAAAACATTGTGCACAGGGTGAGCAGAAGGTGGTAAAGCAACTCGATAGGCCAGGTTGCCGACTCTTTCTAGGACTTCGAAGGGTCCTACATAGCGAGGGTTAATCTTTCCTCGCTTCCCGAAGCGGAACACACCCTTTGAAGGTGATACTTTGACGAAAACCTTATCTCCTACAGCAAATTCTATGTCTCGTCTCTTCAGATCTGCATAAGACTTCTGTCGACTCTGAGCGGTCAACATTCTTTGATGGATGAGGGCGACTTCGGAGGCAGTTTGTTGCATTAGGTCTGGACCTAGGAGAATCTTGTCGGCGTTATCGTCCCAACAGAGCGGAGAACGACATTTTCGGCCGTACAAGGCTTCATAGGGAGCCATCTTGATGGAAGAATGCCAACTATTGTTGTAAGTGAATTCTATGAGGTGTAAGCTATCATCCCAACTTGTGGTGCGGTCTAGCACGCAAGCTCGTAGCATATCCTCGAGAGTTTGGATGGTCCTTTCTAATTGACCATCGGTTTGAGGATGAAATGCTGTGCTGAATTTCAGTTCTGTGCCCATGGCCTTATGTAGTCCTTTCCAGAAAGAGGCCATGAAGTGACCGTCTCGATCGGAGGTGATCGTCTTAGGGGTCCCGTGGAGGCGGACTATTTTTTTGACGAAAACTGTTGCTAGCTTTGGAGCCTTCCACTTCTTTTGAATGGGGATGAAGTGAGCGCTCTTGGTGAGTCGATCTACGATAACCCAGATAGAATCCTTCTGCTTTTGGGTCTTTGGTAGATCAGTCACAAAGTCCATTGCAATATCTTCCCATTTCCATTCGGGGACGGGAAGGGATTACAACTTTCCTCCAGGTCTTCGATGTTCGATTTTTACTTTCTGGCAGACCAAGCATTTAGATATGAACTCTGCGACATCTTGTTTTAGGTTGGGCCACCAGAAATTCTTGCGTACATCATTGTACATTTTACTTGCTCCTGGATGTACTGAATAGGCAGATGAGTGGGCTTCTTTTAGGATGCTCTTTCGAAGCTCGTCCACTGCTGGCACACAAATCCGGTTCTGGAACCGAAGGGAACCGTCATCTTGAATGACGAACCCAGGTGCTTTGCCTTCTTGTACTTCGCCACTGATTCTAATCAGCATGATGTCGTCAATCTGCTTTTCTTTGATCTCTGTCAGCAAATCGGATTGAATTTCTAAAGTGTTGAGACAACCTTGTTGTCTTTCGAACCAAACCTCAATGCCTTCTCTGATGAGTTCTTGCTGCAACTTTGGCTGGGCGGTTAACATTGCTACTATGCCCTCTTGTTGCGTCTTTCGACTGAGGGCGTCTGCTACGACGTTAGCCTTGCCCGGATGGTAGAGTAGCTCTATGTCGTAGTCTTTCAATAATTCCAGCCATCTTCTTTGTCTCATGTTCAACTCCTTCTGTGTGAACACATACTTCAAACTCTTGTGATCGTTGTATATCTGACACTTAACCCCGTACAAGTAGTGTCGCCAAATCTTTAACGCGAATACTACTGCTGCCAGTTCGAGGTCGTGCGTCGGATAATTTACTTCATAGACTTTGAGCTGTCGAGACGCGTAGGCAATCACCTTCCCATTCTGCATGAGTACGCATCCCAGCCCTTGCTTCGAGGCATCACTGTAGACCACATAATCGTCGTGTCCATTGGGCAATGTTAGCACTGGCGCACTGGTGAGGCGCTTCTTGAGTTCTTGGAAGCTCTCTTCACACTTCTCATCCCATACGAACTTCTTATGAGTCTATCGGAGTAACTTTGTCATGGGAAGGGCAATCTTTGAAAACCCTTCAACGAACCTTCTATAGTACCCGGCAAGTCCTAGGAAGCTGCGAATTTCTTTTACATTCTTTGGTTGCTTCCATTCTGAGACTGCCTCAATCTTCTTTGGGTCCACTAGTACTCCGTCTTGATTAATGACGTGGCCTAAGAGAGCCACTTCTCTAAGCCATAGCTCGCACTTGGACAGCTTGGCGTAGAGTTGGTTGTCCCTTAGGATCTGTAGCACGGTTCAGAGATGTTCTTCATGGTCTGCTTGATCTCCGGAGTATATCAGGATGTCGTCGATGAAGACGATGACGAATTTGTCGAGGTATTCATGGAAGCATCGGTGCATTAGATCCATAAATACCGCACGTGCATTGGTCAGCCCGAATGGCATGACCACAAACTCGTAGTGACCATAACGGGTACGGAAGGCGGTCTTCGGAATGTCTTCCTCGCGGATCCGAAGCTGGTGATAGCATGACCTCAGGTCGATCTTTGAGAAAACTTTTGCACCTCTGAGTTGATCTAAGAGATCGTCTATCCTTGGAAGAGGATACTTGTTCTTGATGGTGACCTTGTTCAGTTCTCTGTAGTCGATGCACAAGCGGAAGGTTCCGTCCTTCTTCTTTACAAATAGCACGGGCGCTCCCCAAGGCGAAGCACTCAGTCGAATGTAGCCCTTCTCAAGCAATTCTTTGAGCTGACTCTTGAGTTCTTTCATCTCCAGCGGGGCCATTCTGTATGGCGCCTTAGAGATTGGGCCAGTACCAGGCTCGAGGCTTATTGAGAACTCGACTTCTCGTCGAGGAGGTAACCCGGGGAGTTCGTCTAGGAAGACGTCGGGAAACTCTCTGGCCACGGGGATCTCTTGCACGTCTACAACCTTCTTCTCTGTTGACTCGAGATAGCAGAGATATCCAACGCAACCCTGCCTTAGTAGTTTCCTGGCTTTCATGGCGTTGATCACCTTTCCATTTTCTTCTTCCCGTTTCTCTTTGAACTTGCAGATGTGTTTTCCTCCCGAGTTGATGGTCACAGTTCGGGTGTAGAAATCAATGATTGCTCCATGCTCAGACAACCAATCTCTTCCGAGAATGATGTCGTAGGGATCCATCAGGATGCATATCAAGTTGGAGCAGAAGTTTACTCCCTGAATGCATAAGGTAAATTTTCCTAATTGCTTGGCTCGTTAAATCTTTTCTCCATTTGGAAGGTTCACTATGAACGGCTCACACTTCTCGAGGTTATCTAAACCTAGAAGTTCTATGCATTTTTCGGATATGAATGAATGTGATGCACCGGAATCGAAGAGTATAAACACGTCTTTAGAACGGATATGGAGAGTACCTTGGCAGATGGGTTCTTCTGGCTTATCAGTGGTATGCATCTCGTACAATCTCTGTCCCTTTCCTTGCGAGTTCACATGCCCTTTGCCCTTCTGGTTAGCTGTGGACTGAACTGAAGCGGTTCCTGCTGGCCTGTTTGACGCCTGAGGTCGCTGGGAAACTGTTTTTGAGCGGGTCTGACCTAATGAGTTCACTGGTTGTCTGCAGAATTGCCAGAGATGTTCGTCCTTGTTGCAGTTGTAACATCTTCTTGGCGGCTTGGGACACTTCCGGTTTATATGCCCGGGCTCAGCACAGTTGTGGCAGACGATTGGGGTCTTCGTGGATTCAATCCCATGGCTTGGTCTTGTACCAACCGACGAAGCCTTGTGCTTGCTTTTCTTTGACCACTAAGATCCTTGCGGCGATGCTGGCCTCTTAAACCCACTGTGACTAGAGTGGTGAGGCTTTCCTCCACCGAACTTCTTGCATTCGGGAACCTTCAGAGTCGACTCCATTTTATGCGCATGATCCACATATTCTTCCAGGGTTGTGAAGGAGCGGTTTGCCATCCAAGGTTTAATGTGATCACTCATCCATCGATGAAAGTGTTTGATCTTCTGCTTTTCTGTGGTGATCTCCTCATCAGCATACTGTAACAGGTGGTTAAACTTCTTAGCTCTTTCTATCACATTCAACCCATGCAGCTTCGGGGAGTGGAATTCATCCAACTTCTCATCTCGCATTGATTCTGTGAAGAATCTGCGCATCATCTTGCTTTTGAACATTGCCCAGCTTAAATCTGGGCGGCCGGCTAGACTAGAGCTCTCCCACCATGTGCACCTTATCCATTTCCGAGCATGGTATGTTGCGTAAGAGTCGCTCCATATGAGAGAACCAGTATTGCACTCTTGACGGATCCCCAGTTCCGTCGTACGAGTCAGGCTTCATGGCGTTGAAAGCCTTGATTCCCTCAGTGAAGCTAACCAGATTCTGTTTCACGGGAACCACCTCTGCCGTTTGTCCTACTTCTTCTAGCCCTTCATCTGGCACCACGTTTGGGGCTTCGGGGTCCACGGGTTTAGGAACCCCAGCAGGACTCTCCTCTCGTATCAATTGTTGTACAAGAGTGCGTAGCGCATTCACAGTTTCTGTGTTGAATGCAATTGGCGCTATTGGTGCATGAGGTGGGTTCACTCCTGGCTCTCTTCGGGTTTCGGACTCGACATCGTCATTGCCATCTCTAGGTTGATTAGTATCTCTCGTGTTGACCATCTGAAGGTTTTGGGTTTGTTTCTACTTGTTAATTCAGTGTAGTATGAAGAAAGAATAGATAGATCAAGTTCTAATAATTAAAAAGAGGAACTTTATTAATAGGTTCATAATAGAGAGTACAAGGCTTTTATAACTTAAGCCACTTCTAACTAGGAAAAGAAACAAGCCGATTCGACTTCCTGAAGACAAAATTTGAAGTCGAAAAGAAGTGCTCTATGCTCACTTCTTGGAACAGAAATACAAATTTAAGGAAATCTAAATGAGGTCGGCGTAAGTATCGAGGAATCCTTCCTCGAAGAGGGTCTCGTCTATGATCCCCGTGTCGTTACCAAGGAGGATGTTGGCCTGCTCAATCCTTCGGTGGCGACGGTTCTCGCGAGCTTGAAGCTCCGCGATGCAAATCCGATGTTGGAGCCTCTCCGGTCGCTCCCTTTCCATTTCCATGATCTATTCTCTTTGGTGGCTTTGAAGCAAGCCACGTTTCACCCTCCAACTTCTGGTGGGGACCACGCCGGATGGTGGGGGCGCGTTGACCAAGGGTTGACGAGCCTGGCGGTTGGAAGATTCCCCTTCCATCCAAGTGGTGAATCCTTCCATTTGTACCTCCCTAGGTGCCTGCCTTGCCCGCTCAAATAGAGATGGCGGTCCAAAGCGTCTCTCCTCGGAGTGATCGACATTCATGGATTGGAGCTGTCGTAAGAGCTCCTCGTCCTCGTGACACCAGAAATGTCTCATCGGTGACATAGGCCCTTCGGGCTCGGACGCTCGTGGAGGCGAGACAACCTCCAATCTCGGCATGACTCTCGGGACTTCGATCATAGGGGCCATCGGGGCCGGAGGAACATATTCCCACTCGGGGCTCGCTGGTGGCGGTGGTGGTGGTGGTGTTTCTGGGTCGATTACCATCCCGTCTTCGTCTTCTTCTTCCGACGCTTCGTTCATAGCGTCCCAATCTGCCTGTACCTGCCACAATAGCTCTAACTCCTCATCATCAAACTCGTCCTCTTCCCAAAGCTCAAAATCATGTTCGGGTAATTCCCCATTTTGTTGGTACTCAGACACCAATTCCTCATTCTCCTCGTCGGAGAAATCTTCGGGTTCATAACCCGGTGTCATCTCCTCATCTTTCGAGGGGTAATCCTCGGGCT
This sequence comes from Fallopia convolvulus, assembly GCA_964016875.1. Classification (NCBI taxonomy): domain Eukaryota; kingdom Viridiplantae; phylum Streptophyta; class Magnoliopsida; order Caryophyllales; family Polygonaceae; genus Fallopia; species Fallopia convolvulus. Next base: position 11,624,878 of record OZ024732.1, read on the forward strand.
CATACACGGGTGATGGGGCTAAATCGACGGGTGCTAGATCATCTTCCGGTAGCTCTATGGGCAGGTTAGGATCTTCCTCAGGTTCTTCTTCCAACTCCTCCCACGGCTCCCCGACTTGGTCAATTTCCATATTGACCCCGAGGTGACCATCGTCGTCAATATAGGGGAAGTACGGGTTCGGGGCTTGCATCCCAAAGTTGGCTCCGTCGATATGGTTTTCAAGGTGGTTGTGGTTCGGGCTAGCCATGGTTTTTCTGAGGAAAGAAAGAAAAGAAAGGCGTTATTATAGAACCTCCTTAGTTTCTATGCAAGGAAGACGTAGTGAACAAGTCAAAAAGAATCTTGAAAATTACTAAATCAAAACTTTACTTTATGCTTTTCATTTTCTTGGCCCTATTACGATGCTAAGGTTTTCTTCTTTTAACCTTGTGAATTTATGAAATGAGTTTTGTGATTACTAATCAAATTTTCTCGTATAAGGGTATGTTTTTCTAAGGTGAAGGTATAAGGTTCTAGTTATAAGTTTCCTAAAGGAATACTTACATTATCGATAAGAAAAGTTCATACCGCTTAAGTTTTTCAAAAGATGGAAAAAGATTTTTGAGAAAAAGTTAGTTAGTTCTAGAACTAAGTATTTACCATTTAAGGTTTCTATTATTTTCGGGAATCATTTTTCTTAGCTAAGAATTTAAAATTGGAAGGTTACTATTCCTAAGTTTTCTTTTTAAAAGAGTAAAGGAGAAGATCTTCTAAAATTTGAAGTCCTAAGTAGCGGAAGTAAAGGTTAAGGTTTTAAAAGTTCTCGGTTTTCGAAAATTCTCGTTTTTAAAACTTTTCGGTTTTAAAACGAAAACATTTAGCTCTGATACCACAATTGTAACACCCCTATTTTACAACACTGGGTATTACCGCCAGTGACCTCAAACTTTACCGTCCAAAGTCACCCAAGGCTTTTAGAATGATATAGACATAATGAGAAAAGGTGCTCCCGAGGGAGACTTGGTTCTTACAAACATACTACATCGTTGATAAATATAAGGTTGTTCGGAAATTTAAATGCGAAACTGCTTGACCTTGAAACATATTGAAACCAAAACAAAATGATGCACGAAGTACATCTTGAAAATCCTTGTTCTTCCTTCGTCTTCACTTTACTTTACTTTACTTTACGCCTTGTGGGGATTCCTAGATTCTGACATAATTCGCGAGGGGCGATAGAATGCCAGGCAAACATGCGGAAAAGAAGAATTAGTCTAAGAGACTAAGCAAGTGGGAATGGAACTTCCCGAGGTAAATTCGGTAACTTTTAACTATTTTCGAGAGAGATGAACGGGTTGTGTTTACGATGAGGCTATACGATAAGGCTTGTTTATGTGGAGCTTTAATGGTTCGAAGAAGAGTATATCTTAAGCAAAGATAACACGAAAAGCGATAGAAGAACTACTAGATTGTAGACTTCTCTAGGATTTCAATAGAATGTGGGGAACATTTATTAATTCATACAAGTGAAAACCTCTCGCGCTTTTGAGCGGACCGAGATCCGGAACGATCATTTGAGACCGGTCCGGTTTTGGTATCTTAAATGTGCATACACACTTATCTTAAATAGTGACGAAAGATATTCAATCTTGTTGATGACTTTTAAAAGAGAGTGGTGGGACACGGATATACCGAGCCACCCGAAGGAGAACTTCAATTCCCCGGCACTTAGCTAGAGTGCGCTCAATCCCTCCTTGCAATCGGAGCGGATGGAGATCATGATCCTGAAAGTCGTATGGACGTACGACTTAGTAAAATTATATAGAGGTGTCGACTAACTCTCACCCCTTTCTAGCATATTCAATTCAAATCGCTGAACGAGATTGCAATCAATCAAGAGTACACACACTAGCAAATATAATCCTAGCAAGGAATATAATATTTACTATGCTAACAAGGGTCGTTATTTCTAGCAATCGATATTTCCTAGGTTCATTTTTATTAAGCATACAAGAAGTTCCCAACATCGAGAGACATCATAAAGACGGATATAAAAGGGCACAAGGGGAAATTCCACTTGCCTTAGTGTAACGAGTTCTAGCAACGAGTTTTGACGAAACTTAGGCGATTTCCTACTACGAGCGAGGATTCCGACCTAATGATAGGGAATTTACGAAAAGGTTCAAAACACGATTCTTCTACTAACGTTCAGATCACCTCTTATAATGTTTTTATAAGAGGTTTTGAATTTCTAAATTATTATAATAATAATTTAGAAAGTTATTTTCTTTAAAATAATAATATTCCTTTATTATTATTTTGATTTTTGTAATATCCTTAATTCCGAAAATCTTCTATTAAAATAATTATTTAAATAATCCTTTTTATTAGAATTTTCCTTAAATAGAAATCTCTACTTTTCCTTATAAGGTAACTTGCCTAAAATAACTTTTACTCTTATTTGTTCTATTTCCATAACCCTTTTATACTATAAGACAGATAAAACATCTTTGATCATATTTATATAGTATGATAATATAGTTCATAACATAGAATCTTTTCTATATTGATTTCTTTTCAAGCAAGTCTACTTTATGTTATAAACATACTAGTTTTATTATAATATCATACTTGATATATTTAATTTTGAACTTAGGTCTTTCCATAAATCTCTACACTAGAATCCCATTAACAATCCTATATCTTTATATGAGACTCTAATGATATTTTATTTAATATTAGCATATTTTCATGAAATCATGGTCTAAGTTAAACTATAGTCTCTAGATCTCTATCATATTCTACAATCAAGACTCATATGCTAGTAAAATATTATTTTATTATATCCATAAAAATAGATAACATCTTGTAATATATTCCTCATATAAGAAGGTATGCTAAGTTTGTATTAAGTAAATATTTTATTCTAAAAGCGGCTGGTGGTGGCCGGCGGCTCCAAGGAGAAGAAGAGGGAGGTTTGGATGAGTTTTAATGGAGAAATTTGACTTGGATTTGTGCTGATTTTTTGAGAATGACTAGAGCTTTTGTTGAAAGAGAAGGGTGTTCTTGCTAGAGAAGAGATCAAAGGCTTGAATGGATGCTTGAAAAGGGGATTTTATAGACAAATTGGTGAGGTCCTCAATCCATGGCTCAAGGCATGGACCAATGGAGGAAGAGGAGAAGGCCATGCATAGGGCAATGGTGTGCTTCTTCCATGGTGATGAAAGGTGATGATACAAGTTGGGTCAAGCAAGCAAAGAGGAGGTGGAGAATACATGCAATGGCTGAATTTGATTCTACGTCACTTCCATCAAACAAAGTCTGATGTTCTATTTTGGAAGAAGAAGGATTAGTTGTTATTTAATTAAAAGGGTGGGAAGAGGAGTAAGCAATTGCAATTGGTCTAGTGGAATGGGAGAGGGGCGTGTGAGGGGTAGAGTGCAAGAGGTCTCGGGTTCAAATCCCGGCTCTTGCATTCTTTTTGCTAAACTTGTACTTAGTTTTCTAGGCTCTTATGTAAGTTATTTCCTAGAATAAATTAAATTGCCAAAGGACATTATTTTTATTTAATATACTTTTTATGGATTTACCTCACTTTACTATTCTAAGCCTCTCAAGTTATTTCATACAAATTTTATCTATTTTAGTTTCTTGGTAAGAAAAGAAAATAGAAGAAGTTAATTCGATATTCCGAAATTCTCTTTTTAAATTAGAGAGAATAAGTAATTGATCATAATTAATATATTATAAAAATTTGGAATATTGCGGATATTACACATTTGACAAGCTCGAGTACACATTCAGATTGGTAGAAAGACTTGTTTAGTCGGTGTCAATTCACAACATAATTATTATTTTCATTATTATTATAATTATTATTATAATAGTGATTACCATCATTAACACTAATTCAAGTTAAAGATAATTAACTTTCTTATATATTTACTACAATTATTCATGAGACCTATGAAATCTAAAATGCTTCATGTCAATCACACAAGATACACAAGCAATGTTATTAAGACTCTACACATAAAGCAAGCAATTGATTTAGTCGAGCAAGTATGGGAACTTGCCTTATTGACGACCTCAGAAACTCGGAAAAGTTATAGTTGAGATCGTATAACCTTGGATTGCAAACCTGTAATAGGAGATAACACAACATGAATAGAGGTATGATCAAATAAGACAAATATTATAAAATACAAAGTGACGCAATATAGTGCATTGGATCGTGATTATTCTACGGTAGGATCAGTGGGTATTACACATCTTATTATGGGGGTAATTAATACAAAATAATTGCTAGAAAGACAAAATTATATTAGGTCTATTGATATCCCTTCTTAGAGTGCTACGCAATGACTTAATATAGAGCATTAGATCTAATTAGAATGAATGGATCAGATTAATTTGTAATTGGGATGGGTGAATGCAATGCACTAGAGTAGAATTAGTTACCATAAATTTAGGCTATAAAAAGATTTTTTTATTTTAATTCGAAAAAAAACATATCATTCGCTATCCCTCTTTTGAGAGCCGACTATTCCATTCCCAAAACGAAGAAACCGCTCTCTTCCATTAGTAAAAGCGTGAGCATTCTCGCCATTTTCCCGGGAAAATTTTCCGATGGTTTTCGGTTGGAGCATCATCTACTTGGGAAATATCCAACGTCTTCTTCCATCGTGCGCTTTCTCCGGCTTCTCTCCATTGAAGTTTCGACAAAGATCTAGTAATTTTCTACTCCGATCGATTTCGTTTTTAATGGGCATTCAACTAGTTGTGTAATTATTGAATGTATACATGGTTATAAGCATTTGTGTGGTAATATTAGTTTGTATGTGACAAAGCACTACATGACTTTAATGTACATATATTTGTTTTTATTTACCTATATACATGGTACTGTTATTCTTTATACATGATATTATGTATTTGCAATATAATCTTTGTTTGATTGCATAATTTTAATTTACATATGCATGATTCTAATTGGGCTATATAAATGATTTATTACATGTATATACATGGTAATATTCTTCTTTATACACGGTCATATGCAGGTTCTTAGATTTACAACTTGTGCAAAAACATGATGCCATGAGAGGCCAAATCATTATGACCGATTGGATGTAATGAGGGGGAAGATGTTGATATTTGTCTTAGGCTACCATGGGGTTGGAACGAAATTGTTAAATGGCAATCGATGAAAACAAGGACCTTGTTAAGAAATGGAGAAAATACATTGGAAAAGAGAATTGTGTTCATTGTATAAGGCCTTCTACAGTTTTTAATTTAATATACACTAATATTGCTTTTGTCATTATTTGTTTAAATGAAGCCAAAGAAAAGTGAGACGGAATGTAAACTCATCTATATAGATAGTCACAACAATGTATATATACTCAAAACCATGTATATACGTGTTCTACCACATTATTACATAAATTGCAATCCATAATTGCAAATATAAAACATTGAATACTGAAAAATAAAACCATGTATATACGTATTCGAGCAAATTATTACATGATTTGGATTTCATCATTGCTCAAATCTAAAATCATGAATAAAAACATATAAAACCATCGATAATATGTTCAATATCATGTATACACTCGATATAGATCATGATCATGTATATAAAAATTACAACCATTTATATAAATAGCGGATTTCATGTATATGCATATGCGAGGTTTCTCAAACGAGAGAATGAAAACTAATTTTATGTTTTCTAAAATTACGGGATTTTGTAGATATGAAATTAAAATGGAAATTGTAAGATTGGATGGAGAAAATCACGTAATTATCAGATTTAATTGCCATTAATTTTTTTGCATATTTAAAAAAAATCAGATATGGTAGTTATCTTTCTAGGTAGTTATTCCATATAAAAATCCTCATAATAGGATGGTTATTACCCATAAAACTCACCGTAGATTATTTTCAATCTAACACCCTATAATGTGTCACTCTGTAGCAATATAAGAATTGTCTTATTTGATCCTACCTCTATATGTATGTATGTATATTTATTACACGAGATTAATTTAGTGATCCCATGGAATTAAAAAAAAAAAAAGAAGAGTGGGAGTTCAAGAGAAAGATTACGAGAGGATGAAATTTTGTGATTTTGGTTTTTGTTGTTGGTTCTTGTACATGATTCTTCTATCAGGCTTTAATCACGAAGTACAAGCGTGGTTTGGTAAGTTTTAATTAATTAGTAGTTTATTTGGATTTCATTAATTTTTCTAGATCTTGATTCACAATTGATTTTGATTCAAAAATCAGTCGATTTATAGTTCTCAAAGGGTGTTTTCAATATTGAATTTATATTCGGTAAAAGATTTCAGAGTAATTTTAGAGTTTAATTTTGTAATGATTTTTGGAGATCTTTGAACAAGTTTTACAAAAAGGTTTAAACTAGGAACATGTTCTTTTATAAATATAGTATATGATGGTGATTTGTGAAAGTCATCAATCCATTTAGTGTGAGTCATGAATGTATAAGTGTGGGAATTACTAAGGGTATCGCTTAGGCTTGGGGCGTGCGGGAGGCACGACCTAGTGATTGGCCCAATAGTATTTCTGAGGGTTTGAAAGAGTTAGAGGAATCATGGGGGATTGGCGTAGGCCTCGATGCAAGGGCACAAGAGGCGCGCCTTGATCGATAGAGCCGAACTTAAGGTTCTCGGCATAAGGCTGGCACGTGGCACGAGGGCGTGTTGAACCTCGTGTGTGCCGAGCACCAAGCGTCGGCATGTTGTGTCGGGACGCTCCAGCGAGCGCACGCCGAGTGCTAAGGCATCGACGCTGGTGCGCCGTTGCGCAGAAGCGAGCGCGCACCAATGCGGCCAAACCGTAGGCGTGCCAATGGGGCTGTTTTGCATTGACTTGCATGTTTAGCCAATTTCATATGATTGATTGGTTATGTTATGATTCCTATAGTGAGAAATGAAGCTCCAAGACTATGTGGCAAACTTTGAAAGCTAACAAAAGCTTGGAACACCTAGCTTAAGCTAGTTCAAGTTATGAGATGGTTTTGGATTTTAGCTCGGTTTGAGCTAAGGCGTTGACCTTTTGGCTTCGCGGTAGCATCACTAAGCTTCGTAGAAACGTTGTCCACAATTTTCGTTTCGGGAATGATGGCTAGGTAAGGTAGCATGAAGTTAGCTCGACCCATGGTGCTGGGTCGCGCACGTGCTGGGCCTCCTTGGGCCTTGTCTTGAGTTTTGAATAAGGATGGATTTGAATTTCAAAAGTTTGTTGAGTGAAGTTACAAAATTTGGTTACAACTAACTCCCTACTTTTCTTCCTTGTTTTTCTCAACTAATAAACTACCATTTTCTCTTTCTATAACCACCACTCCTCTTCGCCTATAAAAGGGAGTGGAAGCCTCTCTTGAAGAGAGTTCGAGAGTTTGTGAATTCAAAGAAAATCACGAGATTGTTGTTTGAGGTTTTCCACATCAAATTACAAATACTTATTGAAGAATAAGGTTCGTATATATGCAATGATGATACATGCTTGCCACATGTTCATTTTATAGGAACGTTATATCTCACAACGTTATTGTGGTTGAACCCATGACATTAATAGGGGCAATAAACATTGATGGAAAGCAGGATCTCATCCCATGACTCGTTGCCTTTATCAAGTCATGTTTGTTTATGCTTAAAGTTTTACTTGTGTTCTGATATAATCTAACTATTCGGCGTTAATTACCCTTGTGGTATACACCCAACAAGATTACCTTCAGGTCTACTCACGAGATTACCCTTCGGGGTCTACTCAAACTGTCTTGACTACCCTTTGGGTTCTACAAGAGCCGAATCTACCTTCAACTTACAACATACACTAAAACTAACAATCTTCAACGTTTATTTATTGTTTTAGTTTTGTTGTTTTGACTTGCAAGGTGATTGATAATGGCTAAAACGAGCGAGTCATCGATCAAGGAGATGGCCTCTATGTTTGTAAAACTAGAAAATTTTGAGGGGCAGGATTTCCGCCGATGGCAAAAGAAGATGCATTTCTTTCTTACTTCTTTAAACGTGGTGTACGTGCTTACAACGTCGTGCCCAGAGATACCACCCCCCATACCGGACATGGTCGAGAATGAGACCGAGGAATAAGCCCATGAGAGGCAAGCCATAGCGCTCGAGCATAGACGCTATGGGAAATGGTAGAACGACGACTATATATGTCGTGGTCACATCCTAACTTGAGCGCGACTATATATGTTGCGCTCAAGTTATTCCAAACTTTGAACCTACAAGTGAAAAATGCAAAACGTGCTTTCTAACCAAAATAACAAGGCTTCCTTTCAAGAAAATTGAGAGAGAGATGGAGTCCTAGGGCTAGTCCATTCGGACTTGGGGGATTTGCATGCAACGCCATCGTTGGGTCAAAAGCGTTATTACATAACGTTTATTGATGATTACTCAAGGTATTGCTATATCTATCTAGTTCAATCTAAAAGTGAGGCACTAGACAGGTTCAAGGCATATAAAACCGAAGTATAATTGCAAATCGGTTGTAAGATCAAAAGACTACGAACCGATCGTGGTAGTGAATATATGGACAAGGAGTACTTTGAGTCTTGTGGTATAATCCATGAGGCAACGACTCCATATACCCCTCAACAGAATGGGGTGGCGGAACGAAAGAACCGTGTGCTTTAAGACATGGTAAATGCCATGTTGTCCTACTTCGGGTTAAAGAACTCGTTTTTGGGTGAAGTGATGCTTACGACCAATTATATCTTGAATAGAGTGCCTAACAAGAGACATCGTCAATCACCTTACGAGTTGTGGTTTAAAAGGAAACCTAGTCTTCATAATCTTCGTATATGGGGTTGTCGTGCGGTTGTTTGACTAACAGACCCTAAGCATAAGACATTGGGAGATAGAGGTGTTGAGTGCATCTTCATTGGATATGCTCAAAACTCTAAAGTCTATAGGTTCTTTGTGATAGAGCCCAATCATGCAATTTCGGTACCGTGATAGAATCGCGTGATGCAATATTTAATGAGACTAGATTCACGTCTAGTCTGAGGCCTAGGGAAAAGAACCAAGAAGAAATTGTTGATAGGGTTTCTCGGCCAACAAATAAATTTGTAAGTCAAGACCCCGCTGAGTACAGTGGAGTCAGGATCGTTCCACAGGAAGCAAGGTTGTTTGTCTATCAATCTAATAAAAATTCAAATAAAACCAAGCAAAACACTAACGAGATGCCTCGTTAACGACCTTGTCAGGATCGTTACCGAACCACCGAACACAAAAACACCAATTAACGAGCTAATAAAATTCTAACTAACACTCGGTACCGAAGCAAGTATTCATCAACGAAGATTTATCAGAAATAATTCAATAAAAACAAATATCTAGGATAAGGGACACCACAACATAGCCAAGCATAAGAATTCGTAAGAAGATAGATCATGCCTTAAAATAGATAGAGTCATCAACTTTCATTGACTTGACAAGTAAATTAATTTATTTTCATAAACTAACTCACTCAATTGCTTGTTTTGGATCTAAAGCTTGAAACTTCCGTTGCAAACAATATCAACCTTCAAGTTACTAACTTTCTCTTTCAATCAAGTTAAAACTCAAATTACCTCAACTCCCGTTTCGGTATTAAGCACAACAAACAATTTCAATAAAGATAAAAGGCATTCAAAACACTATCTTACTTCATCAAACATGCTCAACTATGCCGGGCTTAACCCCGACCCTAGAAAAATAGACTACTCACTACTCATGATAAACAAACTAAAAACTTCAATAAAAACAAACATTGAAACAAAACTCAAACTTAAATTAATAACAAAAATATCGTCTTACAGAGAATCAGAAGAAAAACCAAAACAAAACAATCACCGAACCACAAACTCGATCAACGAACCTCGGAAACCGTCGTCACCGAACCTTCGTCACCGACTTCCGATCCGGCCACCTTCCTTCAAAATCTCCTCCAAAACTAGCTCTAAAATTCTACTCCAAAATTCGGCCTCTCTCTCTATGCTAGATAGAAGGGTATTTATACTAAAAAAATCCTAAAAAACTAAAAAGACTAAAAGATAAAAACTTTCCTAAAAAGATAGAAACAATCTCTAAAAGATAGAAATAAAATCTAAAAAGATATTAACCCTAAAATACATATTCTAACAACCCATAAAGATTCTAAAAAGATACTCAACCGATACGGAAATAAATTCCCGCTCAGGATCGGTGAATAATAAAATAATACTCCGCAATCTTCTTCTTCGTGGCCTCGTTAACGACCCTTCACAGCCTCGTTAACAAGCCTGGGTTTTTGTTTTCTTCAACACCTCCTCTCGATCTCTTGAGCTTCGACTTCTTAAATCTTGCACTTTCCCGTCCTTCACTGTGATGCTCCAAATTTAGCTCCATTTAGCTCCTTTCCTAGCTAAAACCTGCAAAATACACAAAATAGCGTAGATTCCACCCTTTTCGTAGATTTATGCAAAACTAACTAAAAATACTTAAAACGAAACCTAAACTAGACAAAATTAATCCTAATAAGCAAAGAAAACCTATCAAAAACTATACCAAAAATGCGAACATCAAAATACCCCATACTTAGACTTGCTTGTCCTCAAGCAATAATCAAGATATTAATCAAAACCAAAACAAATCATGCTTATCAAGACATAGCCATCTTCAAAAAGCAATATCTACACATAAGAAAATTATAGCAAAAGACTATTAACATCCTCACACATATATGCACTTAAATAGACATAAAATAATACAATCCAACCTCTCAAGGGATATAATGTGTTTCACTCCACTCTCATGTGTTTGGGCTTTTAATTTCAATCTCTCAACTCATCCTATATACAAAAACTCATAGAAATTAGAACTTATATCACCAATACTCTCCACCCAAGATTTGTCAAAACAAGCAAAGAATCATCAAGAGAACTTAGGCTCAATGAAAAACTTCATAGAAGCTTCCATTCGGCCGGGTTGTAATGGGGCTTGGTAATAACAATAGGGCGTGGAAATATTTTGGTCATGTGGTGCTAATAATATCCGGGAATCAAAGACTCCTAAAAACTCACACATAACATCAAAACTCTCATATAAAATAACATACCAAACTTACTCTCATATTATGCACACTTATTTTCACTCACCCATTATCATCCTAGAAAGTCTCATAACCAAAAATAAAAGAATCTCTTGATATTATGTTTAAACACAAATGCACTTCAACTTTTCCTCTTTCTCTTTTCTTTTCTTTTATTCATTTTTTTATTATTTTCTTCTTTCTTCTTTTTTTCATTTCGCTGCCTCGTTAACGAACCCACAACCGGGTCGTTAACGATCCACCGTATACATTTTCTTCCCTTCAAGCTTTATTTTGTGCATCTTTTAATCAAGAGACCTTTCTTACATGTAATAACAAGAGACTTCCAATCTACCCTTCCCAAATACCCTTTAATTCAAGCGAATAAAAACTCTTTTTTTTTCAACAAAACACAAAACTTCACCTCTCCAATCTAAGTCCTAATTCCCGGATAGGGTCAAGCTTATCTCGGCTAGGGAACAATTTTTGTGGAGCTAAAAATAAAAGGTTTCAGGCCAGAATTGGTTATCAAAAGAAGGAATAATATAAAGGTAGATAGGGAATAATAGGGCTCATAAAAATAAGTTCTCTATCATCTGATCTTCACAAGTAATGAATTAAAAATCTTATAAGGGTCTCAAGAAATAGATAACCATCACAATTCCAAGAGATAATATGCATAAGGAGAGTAAATCACACAAAAAAGAAGAGGGATTTATAAATGTTCTCCCTATAAGGCCAAAAATTTCTCACAAGTTAAGTTTTGTTGGATTGCATCATCTATGCTATAAAGTATATGTTCTCAATTTCATCTAATGCTATTCCTTTCTAATAAAACAATATTTTCAATTTTTAAGAATCCGGCTATACTTTCAAGACATGTTTGCAAGGAATTAAATGATCAAACTAGTGATTGCTATCATAGAACTTTTTAAGAAGGGATATCTATCAATTCTAAACTCTTTTTTGAATTTTTCAAATTTTCTTCAATTTTTTTTTTGGTTTTTTTAATTTAACAAAAGTAACAACTACATAGAACATAAAAAACACCTAAGACATAATTTTTCTACTTTCTTCCCACCCCATACTTAAAATTACAGTGTCCCCACTGTAAGAAAAATAACAAGAAGAGGGAAAAGAAATAGAAAAGAAAACAAAAAATTAAAAAGAAAAAGAAAGACATAAAACTTACAAAATTGGAAACAAGGAAAGGAAACTTCATCTTGAGCTCGATCAACGGTTCTGTGGAGGAAAATAGTGCTCAAAGTTCCTCATGAAGTCATACATCGTCCTCCAGCGCTCAGCATCCTCCGCCTCTCTTTGACGTTGCCGCTCGTCCTCCCTCGACATGCGTGCAGAGTAGACGGTTTCCCATCTATCCATCCTCCGATGAATGTGATCGGTCTGGAGGTGAAGCTGCTGTATCCGTGCTGAAAGATCCTCGGCCCATGGTGGTGGTATGCTCGATCCTGCGTACTCGGGCTGAGGAGGTGGTGGGTAGTGAGGCTGGAAATGGTCTTGATACATCACCGGGGTGTAAGGCATTAAGCCATATGCATGAGGGTCGACAGGAGCTGGTGGAGGTTCGACAGGAGCTTGCGACACCTCGTTAACGAAGCTGGTTGCCTCGTTAACAGTGTTGGTGGTGGCTGGAAATGGTCGTTAACGACCCTGGTTGGCTTGTTGACGAAGATGTTGCCTCCTAATTCCTCCGTCTCCATGTCTTCTTCGGTAAGGTTGAGCTCCTCAATGCCGCCCTCGGTGTCGGCTTCCTCGGTATCATTGCCTACGACCTCGGTATCCTCTTGCTCATCTTCTTCTTCATATTCGTCCACATCATCCCGCTCAAACCGGGTGTGACATGGCCTAAGTGAGAGCTCATCTTCTGGTTTTGGCTCCAATGGGTAAGGCTGGCCCGTCCACGCTTCGTACCAATTTGGTACGTAGAGTAGCTCGTACATGTCGAGGGAAGGTATGACGACTTGATCTCGAACCTTCACTTTGTAGCCTCCCTCGGCTTGTACGAAGATCCCGGCACTATACCAATAGTTCTTGTTGAGGAGTTGAGCGTGGGCCGGTGTGTAGCGGGTGAGATCCACTCCAAGATTCTTAGCCAAGAGGCTAACCAAATTGCCACACCACACCTCCTTGGACTTGTGGGACTTCTCGACGTAGTAGAGCCATTCGTACCCCAAATTCAAGGGGCCGGGCTTCTCGAAGAGGATGGTGCGGAAACAAGCGACCTCCGTCCTTGTAGACCGGTTCAACTCCTTCTTCGGCCAGAATAGTGCGGCGAGAACTCTTAAGATGATCCGGAAGATGGGGTTGACTATTGTTGCCCCGGATAGCGCCGAGGTGGAGGATTGAACCTCTCCGGTGATGTAGCTCCAAGTGCGGGTCACTCGGTAGTCCTTCAAGCTATAGTCTCTAGACGGGGTTGGGAGCTCCAAGATTGCATTGAACTCCGCCATGGTGAAGTCACGGTCCTCGTTACCGAGCCGGAACCGAATTCGTCCCGCCGAGATCTTTGACGAGAAGTTGGTCTCCAAGGTGGCCAAGAACTCGGATGTGAGGGCCGGATAATGTGGCAAGTTCTCTTGGTTCAATAAGTGTGCGGCCCCAAGGATGACGAAGGCGTCCTTGACATCCGTGTAAATGCCTGTAGAGACGGCGCTAGACTTCGAGAACCATCGGGTGTAGTGGTCCTTCTCCAAGAAATCCCGGTAGCGCCGTACTTGGCTTTGACTGCTCAAAATCACATCGTCCACCCGGGGTGGAGATGGAGACCTGTGGTTCCTCCTCTTCTTCTGGGCTCGGGTAGCGGGTCTGCTTGAACAAGCCATGGATCCTACAAAATAATCGAAAATTTTCCAAGATAAGATCCACTCAAAAATAATAGATATGAGACCCCATACTTGGTCTCAAAATTAACCTCGGAATTATTCATAAACTACCCAATTGGGTTGTTCACGAAGCTGGCCTCAGATCAAGCATTGATGAAGTGCAGGGTCGTTAACGAGCCTGGGTGGGTCGTTAACGACCCGCCGAGAGCAAAACCAGTAATGTCCGAAATTAAAATCTACCTCTAATTCAGCACAAATCAAGCATGAAATCTTATATTATTCTCCACAATTCCCTCATTGGGTAAAAGCACCCCATACTTACTCAATTACCCATCCCGAACATGCTACAAATTTCCCGAAATTTTGACATGCAAAGTTCGAACTTTTAGATCTAGAACAAGAAAAATTCATGCTTTCTTAACTAAAGGGTTACAATAGCTAATCTAACATGAATCGTCTTTCCTAAACATGAACAACTAAGCACAATCAAGAATTTTTAGAATGGAATTTAGGAATGCTCATCGATCTCCCTAAAAATCATGATTCAAGATATGAAATTTAACCCTATAGATAATCAATCATGCAAATTCAAGCAAGGGTTTAGAAATCATACCGGAGAACCGAGAATTTAAAGAACAAGGGTCGGAATCGGGGTAGGTTAACGAGCTCGTCGTCAACGGTGAAAAGCCTTCGAACTCCGGTAACGATGGCGTCTCCGGTGGTCGTTAGCGTGGGATTGCCGACTTGGTGGAAGAGAAGGGAAAGGGGTTTGAGAGAGTTTTGGGTTTGAGAGTGAATGTGGGAGAGATTGTGGTAGAATTTTGGGAGGGGTAGAAGGGTTTTTATAGGAGGGGTAAAGATAGAGGGGGTGGCGGCTAGGGTTAGAAAATTTTAACTAGGTTAGAGTTACTTACCTGCCCCGTATTGTGATGAATCGGGTCGTCCGAACTGGGTCGTTAACGACCCTGGGTGGGTCGTTAACGAGCCACCGTAGCCTCCTTGAGTGAATTTCGACCCCTTTTTTTCCTGAAATCTTGTTAGCTCAAAAATCTTATTTCTATCCTTTTTAAACTAAAAAATAAAAATAAAAGAAAGCTAGGAAATAATCTAAAATAGAAAAATAAAAGAAAATAAAAATAAACTAAACCTATTCTAAAAAGCGGGTTGCCTCCCGTAAGCGCTATGTTTAACGTCGTTAGCCCGACGAGCTCTCTTGCTAGTCTCATGGTGTGAGAGCCATGGTAACTCTTATTTCTTCATCAGGATCAGGCTGCTCATGGAATTTCTTCAACCGGTGTCCATTAACTTTGAAAATGACGCCTCGGTTATCAGTCAACTCTACTGCTCCGTGAGGATAAATGTGATGAACCACAAATGGTCCACTCCATCGTGTCCTTAGCTTTCCTGGGAATAATCGGAGTCTAGAGTTGAAGAGAAGTACCTTATCACCAATGTGGTAAGTTTTGGGCACCAATTTCTGATCAAGCCAACTTTTGGTGCGCTCCTTATAGATTTCAGCATTTTCGTACGCCTTCAGCCTCAATTCTTCTAATGCTTGCAAGTCCATGAATCGTTTTGGTCCAGCCGTGTCGAGGTTCATGTTGAGCTCCTTGAGGGCCCATAACGCTTTATGCTCCATTTCGACCGGTAAATGACATGCCTTGCCATACACTAGATTATAGGGGGTGGTGCGTAGAGGTGTCTTCTATGCTGTCCTATACGCCCATAGAGCGTCATCCAATTTGGAGGACCAATCTTTTCTAGAACGGGAAACTGTCTTTTCTAATATGCTCTTGATTTGCCTGTTTGAAACTTTAACTTGGCCACTTGTTTGGGGATGATATGGTGTTGCCACCCGATGAGATACCCCATACTTAGCCAAAAGGGCTTCAAAACTCCGCTCGATGAAATGGGAGCCACCATCACTGATTAGGACTCTTGGAACGCCGAATCTGGGGAAAATATTGGTCTTGATGAATTCAACAGTCTTGGCGTCGTTAGTCCTTGTAGCAGCAGCAGCTTCCACCCACTTGGAAACATAATCAACCGCAACTAAGATGTACTTGTAGGGTCCTGAGGCGGGAAATGGTCCCATGAAATCAATGCCCCATACATCAAATAACTCAACTTCTAATATCCCAGTTAGTGGATTCTCATGTCTCCAAGTTATGTTGCCTGAGCGTTGACATCCATCACATGCCGTCACATAAGCTTGCACATCTTTGAACATGGTGGGCCAATAGAGACCACTTTGAAGAATCTTCGCAGTAGTCTTGAATCCTTTTGCATGACCTCCAGTTGGTAGTGTGTGGCATTTACGGATCACGTTTTCAATCTCCTCTTCTGGGATACAACGCCTAAAGAGGTGATCACTTCCTTGTTAAAACAAGTAGGGATCGTCCCAGTAGTATTGTTTCACATCATGGAGAAATTTCTTCTTCTTTTGTGGGGTAAGGCCCTCGGGAATTATGCCTCCTACAAGATAGTTAGCGAAATCCACAAACCAAGGAGCTTTTGGCCCTCTAATAGCATGGATCGATATTGAAGAAGAAGAAATTGAAGAAGGAGAGGGGGTGGATTTTAATTGAGAAGACTTAGTTTCAGAAATCTTACCTGGGTGGGTCGTTAACGAGCTAGGTTTCAATTTATTGACCTCGGTACCGACCTCCCGTAGCTCAGTAACGACCCCTTTGGCTTGATTGTCGACCAAACTTGAATATTTTCCCTTTTTATTTGTGTCTTCTAGCCTCGGCACCTCGTTAACGATCCTGAAGGGATCGGTAACGAGGGTCTTGTAGAGCTCAACCTCGTTCAGCAGGAGGTGTTCGTCGGGTCTGGAATGATTTATCGGAACTTCATTATTGGACTCAGTGATATGCTCAACTGGCAACCTGGACAAGTGATCCGCCACTAGATTTTCTGCTCCCTTCTTGTCTCTTATTTCATGATCAAATTCCTGCAGTAAGAGCATCCAACGAAGCAATCTAGGTTTTGCATCTTTTTTAGCCATTAGGTATCTAACGGCCTCATGGTCAGTATAAACAATCACTTTGGATCCAACAAGATAGGACCGAAATTTTTCAAAGGCAAATACCACAGCAAGGAATTCCTTCTCCGTTGTGGTATACTTACTTTGCGCTTCATCTAGCGTCTTACTGGCGTAGTAAATGGCGTGGAGTTTCTTATCCTTCCGTTGCCCTACAACTGCGCCAACTGCATAGTCACTGGCATCGCACATGATCTCAAAGGGTAATGCCTAGTCTGGGGATTGCATGATGGGGGCGGACACAAGGGCAACTCTTAACCTGTAAAATGCTTCAAGACATTCTGGAGACAGCTCAAACACGACATCTTTCATTAGTAGGTTAGTCAAAGGTTTAGCTATCTTAGAAAAATCCTGAATAAATCGCCTGTAAAAGCCAGCATGCCCTAAAAAACTCCTAATGTCTCTCACAGAAGAGGGAGGAGGTAGTTTTTCAATAAGCTCAATTTTCGCCTTATCTACTTCTATCCCTCTTTTAGAGACAAGGTGTCCTAATACTATCCCCTCTTGAACCATAAAGTGACACTTTTCCCAATTCAGTACAAGATTGGTTTCTTCACATCGTTTAAGCACTCGTGCAAGGTTAGCAAGACAAGAATCAAATGAAGAACCATAAACAGAAAAATCATCCATAAAAACCTCTACAATATCCTCTATCATATCAGAAAAAATAGCCATCATACATCTTTGAAAAGTAGCGGGGGCATTGCAAAGCCCAAATGGCATTCTCTTATAAGCAAAGGTTCCATAGGGACATGTAAAAGTTGTTTTCTCTTGGTCATCAGGATGAATGGGAATCTGCCAAAAGCCGCTATAGCCATCTAAATAACAGAAGTATTCATGCTGGGCTAAGCGTTCTAAAACTTGAAGTATGAAAGGAAGCGGAAAATGATCTTTTCTGGTAGCGCTATTGAGCTTCCTATAATCAATGCACATCCTCCAACTAGTGGTAGTTCTAGTCGGAATAAGCTCTCCCTTTTCATTTTCTATCATAGTCATCCCCCCTTTCTTAGGGACTACATGGACCGGACTCACCCATTGGCTGTCCGAAATAGGAAATATGATCCCTGCATCAAGTAGTTTAATAATTTCCTTTTTAACTACATCTTTCATGTTAGGATTTAATCTACGTTGATGCTCTATGGTGGGTTTATGATTGTCCTCCATGTAAATCCTATGCATGCAAAGAGAAGGGGATATGCCAGTTATATCATCTAGGGAGTAGCCTATGGCCTTTCTATGCATCTTAAGCACACTTAGGAGTTTTTCTACTTCTTCATCTTTTAATCCAGCATTAATGATGACAGGAAGAGTAGAATTTGGGCCGAGGAATTCATACCTAAGGGAATCTGGCAAGGGTTTAAGTGTTGGGGACGGTTCGGCAGGAATTAGAATGGGCTCTTCTGGTTCCGTCTTCAACACTTCATGAAAGCATTCGAAAGCTGAGATCTCGCCATCTTCGACAAGGGTCGTTAACGAACCTGAGTGGGTCGTTAACGAGCCTGCATCTTTTGCCAGGAGAATCGGTAACGATGCTGGAGGACTCGTTACTGAGACTGCAGTGGTTATTTCTGCCCATCTTTGCCCTGAAATTTCATCATTGCATGTTGATCTTCCTATGGGGTCTCCACATTCAATGATCTCCTCGTGGGCGTAGAGCATCTTGACTTCAGCTTTGTCGGACTCCCTGGATTGCTTGAATCAGAATTCCGTCACCTCATCCCCAATTTTGAAAGTTAGGAGTCCTCTCCTAACATCGATTATAGCTCCTGCTGTGGCGAGGAATGGTCTTCCCAAAATAATAGGCACAACTGGATCTTCGGGCATTGTCATCACGATGAAGTCATTTGGAACAAAGAAATTACCCACTTGAACTGGGAAATCTTCTAGCAGCCCTGTTGGTTTGATGCACGATCCATCTGCCATATAAAGCCGCATGTTGACAGGCTCTAATGGTCCCATATTTGCTCTAGACCAGATTGAGAGTGGAACAAGACTAGCACTGACGCCAAGATCGCATAAAGCTTTGAACTTGTGGTTACCTATGCCGATTGCGATTGCAAACCTCCCAGGATCTCCAAGCTTTTCTAGGAGAGCTATGGATCTGACCTCATCTTGCAGCTCTGTAATAGATCTTTTCCTGCTAAGAATATCTTTCAAGAATTTTGTGTAAGCCGGCATTTCGCTTAGGGCCTCAGCGAATGGGATAGAAATATTAATGCCCTGAAGGATCTTAACGAAACGCTTCAACTTACTCTCAGTAGAGTCCATAGATTTCTTAACTGGAAATGGAAGAGTTTTCACCATTCTCGGAACCAAGTTGGGCTCGAGAGGTGAGAGTACCGGGTCGACACTGGGGTCGTTCGGTGTCCTCGGCGGGTCGTTACCGACCCTGATGGGGTCGTTAACGAGCCTGGGATTGAGAGGAGGGCTCGGTTTAGAAAACATACCTGGGCTGGGCTCGTCAGGAATCCTCGGAGCCTCGTCATCCTGGCTTGTAGGCTCGGTACTAGCTCTCGCTGGCTCGTTAACGAGCTGGCTGGCGAGATCCTGTTCCTCCTTCTCTTCAGCTTGAACTCTCTTCGGTAGTGTCTTCCCGCTTCTAAGGTGTACTGCTGCTATTTGGCCTCTAGGGTTCTCTTCGGTACGACCCGGGAGTTGCCCTTGTGGTCTTGGAATCCGTGCAGCAAGGTCTCCTAGTTGGGAATCAACACTCTTCTTCCAAATATCGAACTCTCCCCATCTTTTATCCAATCCATTGATGACCTCTTTAATCTCTTGAGCCCATGATGGTGTCTCCTGATGGCCTGGAGGTCGATATGGTGCAGGTCGTCTATCTTGCGGGGGCCCTGTGTAATTATGATTTGCATTCTGATTGCCCCATGATTGATAGTTGTTCGACCTGTCATTATAATTAGGCTGGTTCCTGTAGGGTCCTCTCATGTAATTCATCTCAGCTATCGTCTCAGCGGTTCTAACCTGCTCAATGTTAGTGCAAGCAGAAGTACTATGCGCAGAAGAACCACATTCTTGACATGATTGAGAGGATTTCAGAAAACTTACCTGTTTCCTCAAACGGTTGACCTCATCTTGTAAGAATTGATTTTTAACATCGGGGTCAACTTCATCTCGATTGGGCACATAGAGACGTTTTTGAGTTTGTGGAGCCTGCTGGGTTCCGTACATAGCATCGTAATTCTCCAGCTTGTCCAACAGTTCCCACGCCTCTGTCGGGTTCATCTCTATAAAACCGCACGCAGTATGCGTGTTGATGCGGTTCTTGGTCTCCGCGTTGATACCTTGGAAAAAGATTTCTTGCAATACATATAATGGTTGCCCATGAGTAGGGCATTGTCTAAGCATCTCTTTAAATCTTTCCCATGTTTCAACAAATGTCTCATTAGGCAACTGGTGATAAGAGGTGATACGTTTCCTTAACTCCGTTGTCTTAGCAGGAGGGAAAAACTTTGTAAGTAATTGATCATACAAAGCTTTCCAAGTCCTGATAGACTTAGAAGGTAGGCTCTCTAACCAGTTCAGGGCCTTTCCAGTAAGTGACCATCTAAAAGCTTTCAACAGAACATATTCTAGTGAGACACCTTCAGCAGCTATGGTGTCACATAAATCAAGAAAATTTCTAATATGTTCCATAGGGCACTCAGCAGGTTTCCCTTCAAACTGAGCCCGTTTAATCAAGGATATAAATTGAGACTTGATCTCAAAAGGTTTCTCTATCGCAGGAAGCACAATAGGAGATTCTGGCACCCTCAGTTCCGGATGCATGTATTGCTTGGCATTCCTTGGATAGGCGTTTAGCTCTTCTTGCAGTCGAGCCTTGTCTGCATCAGCGCCGTCCTTCTCGGCTCTCAGTGCCTCCATCTGGGTCCGGAGGATCTCTAGCTCTTGAGCCATCTCTTCAGCTGTGGCCATGGATCGGTTTTCTCGGAGTCGTCGGTGCAGGGAACGTTCGGGTTCTGAGTAATAACTGGAGCTATCAAACTGAAGCCTTCTTCGTCCTACCGGCATACACTGAGAAAACAAACAAAGAAAACAAAAATTAAAAACAGAAACGGGGTCGGGCTAGTCCCGATCCCAAAGATAAACTAACAACTCGTTGCTTCCCCGGCAACGACGCCAATTTGTTGATAGGGTTTCTCGGCCAACAAATAAATTTGTAAGTCAAGACCCCGCTGAGTACAGTGGAGTCAGGATCGTTCCACAGGAAGCAAGGTTGTTTGTCTATCAATCTAATAAAAATTCAAATAAAACCAAGCAAAACACTAACGAGATGCCTCGTTAACGACCTTGTCAGGATCGTTACCGAACCACCGAACACAAAAATACCAATTAACGAGCTAATAAAATTCTAACTAACACTCGGTACCGAAGCAAGTATTCAGCAACGAAGATTTATCAAAAATAATTCAATAAAAACAAATATCTAGGATAAGGGACACCACAACATAGCTAAGCATAAGAATTCGTAAGAAGATAGATCATGCCTTAAAATAGATAGAGTCATCAACTTTCATTGACTTGACAAGTAAATTAATCTATTTTCATAAACTAACTCACTCAATTGCTTGTTTTGGATCTAAAGCTTCAAACTTCCGTTGCAAACAATATCAACCTTCAAGTTACTAACTTTCTCTTTCAATCAAGTTAAAACTCAAATTACCTCAACTCCCGTTTCGGTATTAAGCACAACAAACAATTTCAATAAAGATAAAAGGCATTCAAAACACTATCTTACTTCATCAAACATGCTCAACTATGCCGGGCTTAACCCCGACCCTAGAAAAATAGACTACTCACTACTCATGATAAACAAACTAAAAACTTCAATAAAAACAAACATTGAAACAAAACTCAAACTTAAATTAATAACAAAAATATCGTCTTACAGAGAATCAGAAGAAAAACCAAAACAAAACAATCACCGAACCACAAACTCGATCAACGAACCTCGGAAACCGTCGTCACCGAACCATCGTCACCGACTTCCGATCCGGCCGCCCTCCTTCAAAATCTCCTCCAAAACTAGCTCTAAAATTCTACTCCAAAATTCGTCCTCTCTCTCTATGCTAGATAGAAGGGTATTTATACTAAAAAAATCCTAAAAAACTAAAAAGACTAAAGATAAAAACTTTCCTAAAAAGATAGAAACAATCTCTAAAAGATAGAAATAAAATCTAAAAAGATATTAACCCTAAAATACATATTCTAACAACCCATAAAGATTCTAAAAAGATACTCAACCGATACGGAAATAAATTCCCGCTCAGGATCGGTGAATAATAAAATAATACTCCGCAATCTTCTTCTTCGTGGCCTCGTTAACGACCCTTCACAGCCTCGTTAACGAGCCTGGGTTTTTGTTTTCTTCAACACCTCCTCTCGATCTCTTGAGCTTCGACTTCTTAAATCTTGCACTTTCCCGTCCTTCACTGTGATGCTCCAAATTTAGCTCCATTTAGCTCCTTTCCTAGCTAAAACCTGCAAAATACACAAAATAGCGTAGATTCCACCCTTTTCGTAGATTTATGCAAAACTAACTAAAAATACTTAAAACGAAACCTAAACTCGACAAAATTAATCCTAATAAGCAAAGAAAACCTATCAAAACCTATACCAAAAATGCGAACATCAAAAATCGACCCATCATCGGATCCAATGGATACCGAGGAGGAGCCAACTTCGGCGCTTGGACCAAAAATCACTCGGTCCATGTCTCGTGCCGCCGCGCCACTAGGCGTGACACAATGCACTTCCGGAGGGGCGCCGCAAGGCGTGCCCTTGATCCGAGCGATAACGATGTCGGCATGGCGTCGTTGCACGAGGGATCGAACCCGTTTGAAGGATCGAAATCACCCAAGCGCAAGGCTGCGGGATAAAGGATGAGGACGCCGACGCGTCTAGAGATGTCATGGATACGGCTATCGCATTGCTTGGCACATGTAGCGCCGAAGCGTCGAGCCAAGGTCTCAGAGGCCTAAGCGGCAGCGAGTGCACAAAGCATTTATGATGGGACAAACATCTTATGATCCCATATTTGAGATGTTCTTGGAAGAAGGATCTAGAGAGATAGAGGGTCAAAGTATTTCATATTTACATATGGATGAGGATCCTAAAACCTTCATCGAGCCTATGAGTTCTCAACATGTTTCTGATGAGACCCGAAACAAACCAGCGCTAGAAGACAAGAAATGAGATTACTTTTATTCGACTTTGCAAACACTTGCTCTTTTTATTTATGCATCTAATATGAGGCTACAGGTTTGGAGGTTACCATTAACGAGATTACAACTAGTGATTATGCCCTAGATATCTTTTGAGTGTTCGAGATCTCGATCTAACAAGGTTTGAGATCTCCTAGTTACAACGAGATTCTATCACCCCTAGGTTATGTAGCAAGCTTCTTGTAGCGAGGTTGAGGAGCTGGTTTAGTGCGCGGTGGTTGTGACATGCGAGGCGATACAACAAGATCTTTGATTGAGGCGAGGACCCTTTGGGTGACTTGATGTCTTTTTGTAGACCTTCACTTTTCCGTAGCGTGGTCTTTAATGATGTTTAAACACGTCGATGTTCAACAAGCAAGATAGTTCTTGAGTTCAAGAGGTTTTCGACCCCTTGCTACCTACGAGGTTCTCCTCTATTTATAGAGATTTGAGGAGTCGAGTTTTGATCCTTGTTCGATGTGGGAAGCCCGAGATCAAGCCTTTTGATTAGTCGAGTGTGAGGCAGTTGGTCATTGGTTGGAGGAGTGGTGACCGCTAAGTGGTTTAGACGGGGCGGGGGTGTCAGCTTTTGAACAACGAGGTTTAGACCTCGTTGCCGAGGTTTAGAGGCCTCGCAAAGGTGTGGATTTGTTTATTTTTTAAGATTGGTACGACAATGGGCCCCGAGTTTAAACCCGGGAACCCCGTCAGATCCGTTTAATCCTCGTACCCCCGTCCCACCTTTTATTCTGCCATTTTGCGCACCATCACAACCCCATGGCCTTGGGGTCTCGTTCCGAGGACCGCAAGTCATATATGAGAGGTACTCGGTTCGCCAAACCCAGGGTGCGAGGCTTTTAGCCTTAAGTTTGCGAGGAACGAGGTCTAGAGGTTGGACGAACTCTTTTGCGGGGCCTGACACTTATGTGCGTGATGACCACTGGGCCTCTAAAGTGCATTAGGCCCATTAATGCTTTTTTGGGAGCAAGGGGGAGGCCCAAGTTCGCTCTCTTTAAAAAGCGTTCCCCCATGCTCCATATCCCCTTTATCTTCATCCTCTTCGAGCACACTCTCTTCCTCTTTTGTTCTTCCAATCT
The DNA here is from genome assembly GCA_964016875.1 of Fallopia convolvulus. Classification (NCBI taxonomy): domain Eukaryota; kingdom Viridiplantae; phylum Streptophyta; class Magnoliopsida; order Caryophyllales; family Polygonaceae; genus Fallopia; species Fallopia convolvulus. The sequence continues at coordinate 11,649,161 of OZ024732.1, forward strand.
CCGGCGAATAGCTCGCCAATTTTTCGGCGGTTTCTCGACGGTTTCCTGGAATGCCACCACTACTTCGCACAAATCTCCAGATAAGTAAGTGTTTGACTCCCCTCTTTGCATTTTTTGAGGTTTTCTCATTTCCTCGCCGTCTTATGCCCTAGAGGGGGACGGTTTCCCTCTGGCATTTCGTGCCGGTGTCACGGCAGCGAAACGGAGGGGGTGAGAGCGGTGCTGGTGGTTTTGGGCGAATTCTTTCGAGTTTTTCTTCGCAGTGTTGTTTTTTCCTTTTATCGTTTCGTGCCCTAGTGGGGTACGGTTGCCCTCTGGCGTTTCGCGCTGGTGTCACGGCGGTGAAACGGAGGGTGCAACATTGGCGTTGGCGGTTTTGGCGATGCTCTCGAACCCTTTGCGCGTTAACCGACGGTTGAGTTTCTTCGACGCCCTTGCTTTTGAATTTCGAATTCCTCGGAAAGCCAAACGTCATGATGTTTGACTGACGGGACGTTTGACCTTCCAACCACCAGCTTCCATTCTTTCTTCTCCGACTTTTGGCGCTTCACATTCTCCCTAAGACGTCCTATTTGTCAAAGTAGCCTTAGGGTGCCACGTGCTTTCTTCCTGTTATCACCTCGCATTTTCTTTCTTTTGTGGCTTTATTCGATGTCTCAAAATCTCCTCTTTTCCACGTGTTCGCCTTTCGTGGCCTGGACGTCGTTCTTTCATGCATAGAGGAACTTCTTCAAGCCCTCCACCATGCTTTGCATTCAAGGTTCAAGAGAGGTTTTACGAGGAGCTTTCAGAGACCGAAGGGAGTGTCGAGACCAGTGATTCTCAGAATCCGAGATCCCCCTCGCTCGTCTTCAGCGACCCCTCTTTTAGCGACTCCGTCATCTCAGTTAGCTCGTGTTTTCCTCGACTGCGCACTTCCTCTGGGGCTGAAATGGCCTTGTCTTCTATTTCTGACGAAGAGGTGGCCGAGTCTGCTGCGAGGTCATCTGACTCAAATGACCAAGCGAGCTTTTTCACAGAGTACATCACCGACTCCATATCGAGTATCCCTCCAGTCCTCGAGGAGAGGATACCTATGTACCCGAACCCCTCGAGAGGGATTTATCTGCCCGAGGGGGCTCCTACAGTTTTGAAGCGGGAAGAACTCGAGAAGATTGCCAAGGACTTCCCCTGGCCGGAGGGGATTGAGCTAGCGCTTCCCGAAGGGGAGGGCTACTCCTTGTCCTTGTAAAAGAGGTGCGTGGTCGTGCACCTGCCAGTCTACAAGCCGGCTTCAGGTTGCCACTAGTCCAGCACATAGTCAACTTCTTATGTGCCATGCACGTCTGCCCCGCGCAACTGTTCCTCAACGTGTGGCGTCTCTTGTGTTTCTACACTATCCGAAGGTACGAGCTCGGGGATGGACCGGACCTGGACATCATGTCGAGCTTATTTTTGGTGAGGAGCGAATACGAGTCCAGTCTAGTCAACCTTAGCTTGCCCGACCTCAAGTTCATCACGACCCCGTCAAATGTCGGTCAGTGGAAAGATAAATGGTTCTTGGTCCGGGACCCCACTGGGAGGTACCTCAACTTCCCCATGGCTCTAGACAACTTTGTCCGACCCAAGGGCACGCAAAAAGCTGCCGATCTCAAGGCTTGGTATGCGCCGGCATGCCAGGCGCCCTATTGGGAGTACTTGGCACAGGGCAGGCTTGAGCGGGGCCGGCCTGAGTTTTACACCTCCACCTCGCGAGGGCGAAGAGGGTACTTATTTTTCTTTTTGTTCATGCGTTTTATTATTGTTTTTGGCTTTGGTTAGGCATAGCCTCGAGGGAGTACCTCGCCTATGTGGTGACGATCACGAGCCTCGCTCGGATCACACAACTTTGACTGTTTGCGACGTTCTGTTCTTTGCTTTTTTTTATCTAATTTGTTTTTTTTTCTTTTCTTGCAGTGGATCTTTTTAACGCTCTAGCTTCGAGGGCATAGGGGAAGAAACCTTCAACCTCCACCGCCCAGGCCCCTCGGGCCCCGAAGGGCCCGATCGTACGTCTCGCTTCGTTTTCATAGGCTTCGCTTTCTAGCCTCATACCTTCTCTTTCCTGATGTATCTCTTGATTTTTCTTTTTTTTAGCATCACTTATTTGAGAACTACAACTGTAGTCGTATCAACCTCCTCCTAAAAAACATGGACGCCCTGGAGGCGAGGTTCGAGGCCCGCACAGTTGAATGTGCGAAGATGGAAAAGGACATCACAGATGCCACGAGGCGGACTCAGGCCGCTGAGGTTGCGGCGGCGGATGAGCCCAAGGCAGCCCCCAAGGCCAAGGAGGAGGCGAGGAAGGCCAAGGAGGAGGCGGAGAAGGCCAACGACTTGATTGGGGACCTAAAGGCCGAGATCAAGGAGCTCTGAACCAAACTCTCCGCGGAGCATAACTTTTATAGGGAGAAGAAGTCGGAGCTCCGGAAGGTTGAGGAGGAGAACAGCAGCCTCCATGAGCGCATCAAAGAGCTAAACGAGGAAGTGGAGGTTGTGGGGCTAGCGTACGTGTTGTTTGCCGAGTACAAGGAGCAATTGTTGAGCAGTATTGATAAGATGTACCGGTAGGGCATTCGTGCGGGGGTAAGGCAGGCGGTTGCGAGGTATGGGCATATCGACCCTTGCATCGCCTTCTTTATCTCCAACTATGGGCTGACCATGGGTGAGGAAACCGGGGAAGAGCCCTAGGGAGAATACGAGTTCTTCCTCAACAACGGGGAAGAGCCCTAAGGAGGCGCCCATCGCAAGGGCCCTTGGTCAGGGAGGTTCGGACCTCGCCACTGGAGACGTCAATCCTTCTCCGAACGTGCAAACCTCCGACCTATAGGCTATCATTGCCTCACCCGTCCGCCAAATCCCCATGGACCCCGCCGCCAAGATCCCGAAGGAGTGAAGGGTGCTTGTTTTTGTAGTTTTTGTCTATTTATTTTCTAAGTTTTTGGTGGCCCCACTGGGGTCTATAATTATGATATTCTGGCCCTTGAGGCCTTATTTTATGCAATTTTCTTTCCATCCTTCGTTTGTGTTTGTGTTGCGTGTTTTTCCAAGGGTTTGTTATATTTCGATCTCGTTTATTATATCCCGATCCAACCCCATGGTCCGAGTGCCGCAATATTTGTGGTCCGCTCGGGCCACATCGAGCGTTCGTTATGTGCTGCGATCACGAGCCTCGCTCGGATCGCGCACTATAGATTTTGTGCCACGATCACGAGCCTCGCTCGGATCGCGCATGATAGATTTTATGCCACGATCACGAGCCTTGCTCGGATCGCGCATGATAGATTTTTATGCCGCGGTCACGAGCCTCGATCGGATCACGCATGATAGTTTTGATTGTCTCCATCCCCAAGCGGGAAGCGAGGGGAGGACTCGAATCCTGAAAACTGAGAATCTCCAACCCCAAGCGGGAAGCGAGGGGTGGATATGAACCTCTTAAAACCGAGAATCTCCAACCCTAAGCTAGAAGCGAGGGGTGGAATTGAACTTCTTAAAACCGAGAATCTCCAATCCTAAGCGGGAAGCGAGGGGTGGAATTGAACTCATTAAAACCGAGAATCTCCAACCCCAAGCGGGAAGCGAGGGGTGGAATTGAACTTCTTAAAATCGAGAATCTCCAACCCCAAGCGGGGAGCGAGGGGTGGAATTGAACTTCTTAAAACCGAGAATCTCCAACCCAGGCGGGAAGCAAGGGGTGGACTTGCGCATCGAGGTTTTCATTTTTTAGACAAGATTTGAAAATACCACGTAACTCTTTATTCACGAAATTTTAGAAAATGGTAAAGAGTTCGGAGGTTTTACATGTAATATCTTTTGAGCCGAGCGATGTTCCATGTTTTTCCCAGAGTGCGTCCTTCGCTATCCTTGAGCTTGAAATCTCTGGGCGCGACTTCTTCCCTGAGGAGGTACGGACCCTCCCAGTTAGGATCCAGTTTGGCACCTTCGGTATGCCTCAAAACGAGACAACTTGTGACCAAAAACCGGGGCCTAACCTTCTTGTCGTGATACACTACCACACGTCATTTGTATTATTTGGAGCGCAGGGCTGCGACCTCGCGTAATTCGTCTCTAAACAACAATTCGATCTTGAGGTTGGCCTCGTTCTCTTTTTCATCGAAGTCAAAAACCCTTGCCGAAGGGACTAAGGTTTCTACGGGGACTAGCGTTTCTGCTCGGTAGGTTAGAGCGAAAGGCGTTTCCCCTGTTGCGAGACACGCGATGGTGCGGTATGTCCATAGGACGAGTGGAAGAAGCTCCACCCAGCGGCCTTGTGCCATGCCGAGACGCTTCTTTAGATCGGACAAGATGCGGACATTGACATTCTCCACCTGGAAGTTGGACTGGGGGTGGGCCACAGAGGAAAACTTCAGGGTTATGCCCAGCTCGGAGCAAAAGGTTCAAGCCTCTTTGTAGTCGAATTGGGGGCCATGGTCAGTCACGGTGGTCATGGGGACCCCAAAGCGGCACACGAGGTTCTTCCATAGGAAATTGCAGACCTTTGTCCCTATGATCTTTGCCATCGCATCTACCTCGACCCACTTTGTGAATAGTCGAAGATGACCAGTATACCTGGCCAACAACCTTGGGGAATGGCCCTAGGATGTCCATCCCCCACGTCACAAAGCGGCAGGGTGAATAGATCAAGCGCAGACTCCAGGTTGGAGCGTGCTGGAGGTTATCGTGCTTCTGGCACCCGTCACACTTTTGGACATAGGCCCTCGCGTCCTACCTGAGAGTGGGCAAAAAAATATCCCAAATGGGTGATTTTATGCGACAAGACGTGCCACCCGGGGTGGCCACCACAAACCCCTTCATGTTCCTCGTACAGGATGTGTTCCGTAGCCACTGTTGGCACACACAGCAAGTTGGGCTCAACGAAGCCTCAACGATAATGCCGACCGCCGATGATGCAGTAGTGTGCTGCTTGTATTTTGAGCTTTCTAGCCTCTGTGGAATCTTCAGTGAGGATACCGCTTTCCACATACCGTGTGATTGGTACCCTCCAGTCCTAGACCTTGACAGAGAGAACTTCGTTGGTTACACTACGTGAGAGCTTCCTTTCCACCATCACGCGATTTCCTACTTCCAAGGGGAGAGCTGATCCCAACCTCGTGAGTGCATCTGCCTTCATGTTTACAGCTCAGGGGATGGACTCTACCGTGAAGGTCTCTAGGCAAGACACCAAGGCTTTAACCTTTTCTCGGGACGCAGGCAAGAACCCTGTTCGGGTGTCGTATTGTCCATTTAGCTGCCTCGCCCCTAATTCAGAATCGGTGTAGACTCTAATCTTGCGGGCTCCAGTGAGGAGCGCCATCTCTATCTCGGCAATCATGGCCTCGTACTCGGCCATGTTATTGGTGGCATTGAAGGCAAAGTTAAGGGCGTACTCTGTTTCAATTGAGGGATCGGCGAGAAATACGCTAGCCCCGCCCCCGGCATCACACCGTGAGCCATCAACAAAGACCTTCCATTCCTCCGAGCTTGCGTCAGTTTCGGGGAAGGTAACTTCCACGACGAAGTCGGCGAGAACCTGTCCCTTCATTGCATTCCTGGGGAGGTAGCTAATGTCGAACTCGGAGAGCTCGATTGCCCACTTCGTCATCCGCCCCGAGACGGCGGGCTGATGGAGGATTTGCCAAAGTGGGAGGTCGAAGAGGACCAGAATAGGGTGTGCATGGAAGTAAGGGCGCAAGCACCTCGCGACGGTCACAACGGCCAACGCCATTTTCTCTGCCGGGGAGTATCGCTGCTCCGCAGGTTGGAGAACTCGGCTTATGAAGTAGACCGGGTGCATAGTCTTTCTGGTTAGCACCGCTGACTGTCTCCGGGCTCACGGCTACGTACAGCTGCAAGTCCTCGCCCGCCATTGGAGGTGACAATGTGGGGAGCTTTGATAAGAATGCCTTCAACCCAGTGAAGGCGAGCTCTAGCTCCTCGTCCCAAACAAACTTGTCGTTTTTCTTTAGGGCCGCGAAGAAGGGTTGAGACTTGTTCGCCAAACGGGAGCAGAACCTCCCCAGGTAGTTTACGGCGTCGTTGAGTCGTTGTACCTCAGTACGTGACCGCGACAACCTCATTGAGAGAATTGACTCAATATTGGCGGGGTTCACATCGATCCCACGCTCGTTGATCATGAATCCCAAGAAATTTCCCAATCACACCCCAACAACACGCTTCTCGGGGTTTAGGTTGAGCCGGTTGCGCCTTAGTGTTGTAAAGACCTCAGCGAGATCGACCAGATATTCCTCGAGGGTTTTGCTTCGGACCACAATGTCGTCGACATAGGCCGACACATTCCTCCCCAAGTGATCTTTGAAGATCCGATCTATGAGGCACTGGAAAGTTGCCCCCGCGTTCTTTAGGCCTAAGGGCATGACCTTATAGCAGTAGGTCCCTCGCTGCGTGATGAAGGACGTCTCCTCCTCATTGCGCGGACTCATCAAGACCTGATTGTATCCTGAGTATGCGTCGTGGAAAATCAAGACCCCGTGTCCCGCTGTTGAGTCGACCAGCTCGTCGATCGAAGGCAAGGGTAGCTGTCTTTGGGGCAAGCCTTGTTGAGGTCCTTGATGTCCACTCACATCCGACATTTGCTGTTGGCCTTTTTGACTAGCTTAACGTTGGACAACCATCTAGGGTGTTGGACCTCGCGGATAAATCCCACGACCAGCAGCTTCCCCACCTCGGTATTCGCGGCGTTTGCCCTCTCCTCATTCATCTTCCTTCGTCTTTGTACCAAGAGGCGGGTGGTAATGTCGATGTTTAAGGAGTGTTGGGCCAGGGTCCATGGGATGTCGCGGAGGTCCTTGGCGGTCCAAGCGAACACATCGCGGGATCTGGACAACAAGGTCTCCATCGATGTTGCTAATTTCCCGAAGATACATTCCCCCAGGTAGATTTGCTCAGCCTCATTCTCGAAGGGGTGAGCACCCTTCTCTCTATCTCGGGGATGGGGACCGTGAAGTCCCAGACTTTGAGGTCAGCCTCGCCGGGAGATTCCACCACAAACACCGAACATTTTTTGTTTTGCCGAGGTCGCATATCAAACACGACCCTCTTCTTGGTTTCCCTTCACCTCTCCAACCCCGTCGTCGACGGGGAACTTCATCTTTAGGTGGTAGATGGACACCACCGCTTGGAACTTCATCAGGGATACTCTCCCGATGATTGCATTATACACCGAGGGCAGGTGTACCACTATGAATTCCACCATCTCGGTTCGCCTCGTGGAGCCGGTGCCCAACGTCATCCAGAGGTCTATAAGACCTGCAACGTCGACTTCGTCCACCAAGAAGGAGGTGAGTTTCCCAGAGTAGGACTTCAGGGAGGTCTCGGAGATGCCCAACTACTCGAAAGCGCCATAGTACATGATGTCCACGGAGGACCACGTGTCCACCAGCGCCCGCTTTAACATTTTTGAGCCTACTTGAGCATTCACCACCAAAGGGTCCGAGTGTGGCATGTGAGACCCTCGACATCTTCAGTGGTGAAGGCCAGCCCTATGTGAGACCGCGAGGTTTGTGCCATAGTAAATACTGAGCGCTCATGATGGCTTGCCCTCGCGTACCTCTTTCTTTATGCCTAGCTTCATCTAGCAAACGAAGGTCCACCCGAGATGGTATGAATATACCCATCGGGCGTCGTCGTCTGTCCGGACCGTGCCTACTTTGCGGGAGCCTGCTGCTCGACATTGTTGGCCCTGGCCTGACTCGAGCCTTGCGGTAAGGTGTTTGCTCCCGAGGAGGGGTTGGCGCGTCCCTTCTCATTTGGGTTGTACAAAGGGCCGCCCTTGCCCCTATAGACTCGTTACCTTTTGTCGAAGCAGTTCCAACTGCCACCGCCACCGCAGCAGTTATTATTACGGTTGTTGTTGTTGTTTCTGTTTTTGTTGTTGTTGTTCCTATTGTTGTTGTTGTTGTTGTTGTTATTGACGGGGTTTTGGGCCTGCGTTACATACGCATCCCTCGCGGCTGGCTTCACCTTCGCCTTTCCCTTAGCCTCGGCCACGATTTCCTTGTCGGTCCTCGGTCGAGAGCTTTGGTTGGCAGCATCCTCGGCATATACATGGGCCGTGATCAGGGTGCATAGGCTGTCGCACGTCATCGGGCATTTCAGGAAAATGTAATTCTTGAAAGCCCCTTGGTATAGGTTGCCCATGAGTGTGTCTCGCACCGATGATTCGTCAATGTGAGTGATCTCTTCCACCGCGGTTGTGAACCTCGTGAAGAAGGTGCCCAGCGACTCTCCCTCCCCCTGCTCGATATCGCGGAGATCCCGCAATGTCTTCTTGCGCTTCCTCGAACCGCTGAAGTGTGCGATGAAGGACTCGCACAATTGAGCGAACGAGGCCATATACCCAATCTTGAGGCTTATGAACCACGTCATCGCGGCGTTCTCCAGGGTGCTCGGGAAGACATGGCAGAAAATGGCGTCGTTGTAGGAGTTGACATTCATCTGGACAGAAAATGCTTTACATGATCAGGATCTGCCCTGCCATCGTAAAGCCCCATTTGCGGTCAATGGAAACCCTTGGGCATGGGCGCGCTTTGAATCTCGTCAACGAACGGGGAGAGGCTTCTAGCCTCAACGTGATGACATCACGATCGCGACTTTAGGGTGTGCATCGCGCTCCCTGCCGTTTCGGACAACTCTGGGTCCTGCATCCTCGAGCGACGTGAGCGGGATCTCGAGATCTGCATGGGGTCCCGGGGAGGCCTCTACATTGACGAGTCGTTGGTTGATGTCTCGCGCCCCGGCACATGCTCGGGGACGTATGCAGGTATGTACTCAGAGTGGGGTTGGCCCAGGGTGGATACATGGACGTATGAAGAGGCGAAGCCCTGTTGCTATTGCCCATAGGCCATAGCCCGGGTAGGGATATGGGTTTGGGAGAGCATCGCCCGACTCATACCCTTGGAATGGGTAAGGGTTTTGTGGCGCATTGTACGCCCACCCCGAAGGGACCCTGAATGGACAACCCGGTGGTCCCGTGTTCATCCATTGCGAGGTTTCGGGCATGTTATCGGGGTGTTGGGGAAAGAAATTATTTGGACATGCCATTTTGAGGGATTCAAAAGCCAAGGTTTGTACAAATCGAGAAACTGCTTAGGATGAAGAGGTTCCCACAGACGGCGCCAGTGATGAGACCCAAAACAAACCAGCGCTAGAAGACAAGAAATGAGATTACTTTTATTCGATTGTGTAAACACTTTCTCTTTTATTTATGCCTCTAATACGAGGTTACAGGTTTCGAGGTTACAATTAACGAGATTACAACTAGTGATTATGCCCTAGATCTCTTTTGAGTGTTCGAGATCTCGATCTAAAAAGGTTTGAGACCTCCTAGTTACAACAAGATTCTATCACCCCCAGGTTATGTAGCGAGCTTCTTGTAGCGAGGTTGAGGACCTGGTTTAGTGCGCGGTGGTGATGACCTGCGAGGCGATACATCGAGGTCTTTGATTGAGGCGAGGACTCTTTGGGTGACTTGAAGTCTTTTTGTATACCTTCACTTGTCTGTAGCGTGGTCTTGAACGATGTTTCAACACATCGATCTTCAACGAGCAAGATAGTTCTTGAGTTCAAGAGGTTTTCGACCCCTTGCTACCTATGAGGTTCTCCTCTATTTATAGAGATTTGAGGAGTCGAGTTTTGATGCTTGTTTGATTTGGGATGCCCGAGATCAAGCCTTTTGATTGGTCGAGTGTGAGGCAGTTGGTCATTGGTTGGAGGAGTGGTGACCGTTGAGTGGTTTAGATGGCGCGGGGTGTCAGTTGCAACGAGGTTTAGACCTCGTTGTCGAGGTTTAGAGGCCCGCAAAGGTATGAATTTGTTTGTTTTTTAAGATGGGTACGACAATGCGCCCCGAGTTTAAACCCGGAAACCCCGTCGGATCCCTTTAATCCTCGTACCCCGGTCCCACCTTTTATTTTGCCATTTTGCGCACCATCACTTTCATTTTGGAAAGAAGCAATCCAAGAAGAAATTCACTCCATTGTTGGCAACAACACATGGGAGTTGTCGGACCTTCCACCCGGATTCAAGCCATTAGGGTGCAAATGGATCTTCAAAAGGAAGATGAAGGCCGATGAGTCCATTGACAAGTTTAAGGCTTGATTGGTTATCCAAGGCTTTAGACAAAGAGAAGGTGTCGATTATTTTGATACCTATGCCCCCGTGGCAAGAATCACCACGATAAGACTCTATATTGCTTTGGCAAGCATTCATGGTCTTGTCATCCATCAAATGGACGTGAAGACGACGTTCCTCAATGGAGACTTGGATGAAGAGGTTTACATGAAGCAACCCGAATGTTTCGTAGTTAAAGGACAAGAACATAAGGTATGTCGTTTGATCAAATCTCTTTATGGACTTAAGCAAGTGCCTAAACAATGGCATCAAGAGTTTGATGAAGTAATCTTGGCAAAGCGCCTAAACAATGACAAGAACATAAGGTATGTCGTTTGAACATAAGGTATAACCTTCTACTTTAGAAGGTTATACCGATGCAAGTTGAATCACCAATATGGAAGATCATTCGTCGACAAGTGTTTGGGTATTCCTATTGGGTGATGACGCAATATCTTGGGCATCCAAGAAGCAATCTTGCATAACAACATCGACTATGGATTTAGAGTTTGTTGCTCTTTCCGCGGCCCGCAAGGAGGCAGAATGGCTTAAGAATCTCGTAAGAGAGATACCCTTGTGGCTAAAACCGATATCCCCCATTACTATCTTTTGTGATAGTCAAATCACTTTGGCAAAGGCCTATAGCCAAGTGTATAATGGGAAGTCAAGACATCTAGGTGGGAGGCATAGTTCCTTTAGAGAATTGATCACACATGGAGTCATCTTGGTTGTGTTTGTTAGAATACACAATAACCTTGCCGACCACTTAACCAAGAGTTTGGCTTAAGATTTGGTGTCTAAGGCACCACGAGGGATGGGGTTAAAATCCTAACAAACCCCATGATTTGGACACCCAATTCCCTCTTACCGAAAGGTGTAGGGCTGAATTCAATGTGGTATGCCAAAGATATGGAGTTGGAGAGCATACAGAATTCCCATCAAGGTATTTGCTCTAGCCTACATGGAAAAATAGTTTTGAAACAAGTTTTAATTAATGAGCTTTTGGAAATTGCAATTGTAGGGCAAGTTAGAAAACTCAACTAAGCATATGTGGAAGTGCATGGCTTCTTCCTAGTTAGAGTTCAAGGATGAATCGACTATAAGCATATGTGAATAGATATGGGACGAAAGAGCCTTCTTAAATGCGTCAAGTATAGCCTGCATACGCTAAGAAACTCATGTGTAATTCTTACGACGTGTACTTAGACAAGTTGATGTGGTTCAATTCTTAGGAACACCACGATTCTTTAGTGAATGATTGTAATTGCTACAAGTTATACATTGAAGTCTACGAACATTTATGTCTATACATAGAGTTTGTTTTATGAAGTTCATGTTTATGACGTTGCACAAATGGGGGAGGAATGTTGGTGATTTGTGAAAGTCATCAATCCATTTGGTGTAAGTCATGAATGTATAAGTGTGGGAATTACTAAGGGTATCGCTTAGGCTTGGGGCGTGCGGGAGGCACGGCCTAGTCATTTCCCAATAGTATTTCTAAGGGTTTGAAAGATTTAGAGGAATCATGGTGGATCGGCGTAGGCATCTGATGTCTCTTTATTTGGTGGTGTTTTTATATATGATTTCCTTTGTAAATATGTTTCTTTTCCCCTTTTCTTGTGTGTTTTGTTCCTTTTTAGCTTAGTTCCCGTATTTCTATGAGATTCGGAGACTATGCGCGTTTTATGTGTTTTGTAGGTGTTTTGGCATGGACCAAGGATCGTTTTGAAGGAGAGTCGGAACATGGAGCAAGGCCCGAGCTTAAGAGGGAAAGAGAGGAGCAAGCCATGAAGAAGAACAAGAGAAAAGCCAACAAGAAGAAGGTGGAACGAGGTCCGGACCGAGCTGGAACCAACGCCGGACCCGAGACGAATTTCCATCCTCGGACCGACTTGCACAGTAAGTCGGGCCCGAGGTCCTCCGTGTCGGGCCGAGTCGGTCGATGACTGCTTGGGCTCCAAGGCACGAAATTGTAAACTTCCACTTTTGCCCCTCATCTATAAAGGCTCTCTTGTCTTTTAATTGAAAGAGGTTCCCACACTTAGCAAGGAACCAACCCTCAAAAACTCTCAAGAGGATACTTGGAGAGCAAGGAGGAAGGAGAGGAGAAGGAGCAGAGAGAGAATCGGCCAAGGAGAGGGAGATTTGATAGGCTTGGTTGATAGATTAGCTTTGCCTTGTTTTGGTTTTTTGGATTTGGAAATCTTTGATTTGAGTTTGTGGATTGCTTTTGATTTGTGAATGAAACTTTGCTTTGGTTTGAGATTGATGATGTTGATTGCTTTGCTTTTTGATTTGTTTGCTTTCTTTGTTTGCCATATGGAGTAGATCTCCTTGATCTTGGGTTATGGGGGAAAACTCTAGCTAGGTTAGGATAGAAACCCCAATTCCATAGCCTTGAGTTCTTGATCTAGGAACCCACTCTACATAGAGCTACAATTCCTTACGAAAGTAAGGAATCAAGGCTTGTAATTGGCAAAGTAGCGAAAATGAACATCTGTCCATCTCAAAACCTTGCTTCGAAGGGGATTTCCCCAATGATCGATGTGTAGAAGTGGTTGGAACGAGGGCGAAAGCACTCGACCCTATTCCGATCATCACTTATTGCTTGAATTGGGGTGGAAAAGCCTTAATCTACTAGAGAAGGAACCCAAAATCCCAAGATCTACTTTCAATCTTTGAAGTTCGACAAACCCAACTACCTCGGGCCTGACTTGATCTACGTCGGTCCCGACTTCCCTCTTGTCGCCAACATCGGGGCCGACGTGACACTTGTGTCGGTCCCGATTGTTCTCTTTGTTTTCTTTTGTTTTAAGCTCTCCTTTCCAGCTTTTTAGTGTCTAGGCACCTCAATCAAGTAGATTTCCCGAGCGTTCGACACCCACCACGTGCTACAACGGGGTCGGGTTATAAATTGTATCTCTAGACCCTCGCACACACGAGCGATCAAAAGATTGGCGCCGTTGCCGGGGAAGTCTAAGTGCATTGAGTGCCAATTTGGTGAGTTTCTTGTGTTTTGGTAGTGATTTGGCTGAGGGAATAGCCCAAACCCTTTGTTTGTTTTTGATTTGTTTTGGTTTGTGTCTTTGTTTCGTAGGTGTATGCGAGCTCGTTCCTCCTGATGAACACTTGAGCTTGAGTTTGTGAGTGATCCGGAAAGTATTCTCAAAGAAGCCCGAAGAAGGAAAAGGATGGCGAATCAAGCTCTCCATGGTGATGAGGAGTTGGCTCAACTTAGGGCCGAAATGGCTAGATTGCAACTTGAGAAGGACAATCAAGAAGCGGTGGCAAGAAGAGAACGGGAGCAACGGATGAGGGCCGAGGCTCAACTCAACGCTTTACCCCAGAATGCACGCCAATACATGCATCCGGAGTTGAGGGTACCCGAACCGGCTATTGTGCTTCCCGAGGTTGCCAAGAATTTTGAGATCAAGACGCAATTCATTTCCCTCATCAAGCGTGATCAATTCGAGGGCCGTCCACATGAGTGTCCCATAGAGCACGTCAAACGCTTTGTGGACATGTGTGAGACGATCTCTACCGACGAGGAGACGTTGGAGTATGTGCTTCTAAAGGCGTTCAAGTGGTCACTTGGGGGCAAGGCCACACATTGGCTCGAGAGCCAAGCCCCTAGGTCAATCACAACTTGGAAGGCACTATATGATGCTTTCTTGATGAAGTTCTTCCCGCCCTCAAAGACAACCGAGCTAAGAAGGAAAATTGCAAGCTTCCAACAAGGTCCGAATGAGCCTCTCTTCGAAGCATGGGACCGTTTCAAGGAGATGTTGCGCCAATGTCCTACTCATGGCCAACAACCTTATGTGCTCCAAGACATCTTTTTCCAAGGCATCAATCCGGCAACGAAGGACAAGCTCAATCTCCACACCGATTGTGGGTTCATAGACTTGACACCGGATCAAGCTTTGGAGCTACTTGACAAGCTATCCGATTATGAGGCCATGTATGGGGTGAGTCAAGCTAGCAAAGAGGTGAAAGTTCAAGGTGAAGGTGCAAGGAAGTTATATGATCCAAAGGGAGAAGACATTGACAAGGATGTGAAGCTCCAATTCCTTGAAGGTGAAGTGAGCAAGCTTAAGAGGCAAGTCCACTACTACAAGCAAAATGCTAGAGCTTGTGAGGAGTGTGGATCCTTTGCACATGCTACACAAGTTCGTCCGAATGAGAGCCAAGTTCGCTTGGCCGAGCGAATTGAGGAGGCAAACTGTGTTCGAGGAAATTTCGGTGGAAGAGGCAACTTCAACAATGGTGGTAATGGCCGGTGGAACAACGGTAAAGCTCAAGGCTACAACAACAACTTCAACCAAAACGAGCCGAGGGCGCCGCAACCACCACCATATAGGCCACCGGGATTCAATGAGCTACAATCATTTGCTCAAGAGATGAGGGATGGGTTCAAGGAGATGAGGACCCAATTCAATAAGTTTGGTGCATGGAGGAGGCAAGTCGACAATCAATTTGCCCAAATTGCAACTCAAACCCCGAGAGAGAATGGGAGACTTCCGGGCCGACCCGAGGAGAACCCCCGAGCTCAAAACAATCAAAATGAAGTCCGGGCAATTGGATTAAGAAGTGGTCGAAACCTACCCGAGCCACACATGCCTAAGAAGAATGAAGAGAGCCGGACTGACTTACCCAGCAAGTCGGGTCCGACGTTCCCTGAAGTCGATCCAGCAAGAAGATCGACTCCTCTGCCCCGGACTGAGGTACACGACATGGGGCCCGACGTGGTGCCTAAGTCGGTCCAACCAGGATATGTTGCAAGTGAAGTGGGGAAGTCCAAGGAGGTTGATCCAAGCAAGATTCAAGGTGCAATAACTCTTCCATATCCCTCAAAGAAGCCGAAAGATGTTGTTGAGAACAAGTTCAAGAGGTTCCTCAAACTCTTGCAAGGTTTGAACATCTCTATCCCGTTCACCGATGCATTAAGCGAGATGCCATCCTATGCCAAGTTTTTAAAGGAGATTTTGAGCAAGAAGAGGTCGATTTTAGAAATGCAAGATGAGGTCAAGACCTTGGAGTTACCGCAAAAGCTAGGAGATCCCGGTCGGTTTGCTATCACTATTGGTGTGGGGTCTCAAAACTTCCGAGCCTTGTGTGACCTTGGAGCAAGCACGAGCATCATTCCTTACACCATATGGAAATCCACATCCATGGGTCTCATAGCTCCGGTCAACATGAGGTTAACGATAGCGGATGGGTCGTCCATCGACATTGGAGGAAGAGAGATTGAGTTTTTCTTTATGCCAACTTCAAAAGGGGCCGTACATAAGGAAGCTAAGATGATCCAAGTTCCTCTTGGATTGCAATGGGAAGCCGTTTCTATGAAGCCAAAGCCAAGGGAGCTTAGGTTGAAAGCCACCCCACCACCTAGAGAAATTGAGATAGAGCGCCAGGGTCTAGCCCTCAATATGATTGAGCATGAGCAATTGGAGGAAGGGATGACTTATTTGGAGGTGTTCAAGGCCGAGAAGGAAGAAGTTCAAGCACCACCGGAACCATCTCAAGAACTCAAGGAGCTTCCAAAAGATTTGAGGTACGCATTTCTTGGTCCCAACTCTTCTTTGCCCGTAATCATAAATGCCAACTTGAATGATGAGGAGGAGTCTAAGTTGTTAGAGGTTCTAAGAAAACATAGAGGAGCTTTAGGGTATTCACTAGAGGAACTAAAGGGAATCTCTCCCTCAATTTGCATGCATAGGATTTATATGGAGGATAACCATAAACCCACTATTGAACCACAAAGAAGATTAAATCCTAACATGAAAGAAGTGGTAAAGAGTGAAATACTTAGGATGTTAGATGCGGGAATCATCTTCCCAATTTCCGATAGCAAGTATGTGAGTCCCGTACATGTAGTTCCTAAGAAAGGAGGTCTCACCGTTGTGCAAAATGAAAAGGGAGAAATGATACCTACGAGAACCACAACAAAATGGCGTATGTGTATTCATTACCGTAAGCTTAATAGTGGCATTCGCAAAGACCATTTTCCTCTTCCCTTCATAGACCAAGTCCTAGAAAGATTAGCACAACATGAATATTTTTGCTACCTTGACAAGTATAGCGGGTTTTGGCAAATCCCTATTCATCCCGATGATCAAGAGAAGACGACATTCACATGTCCTTATGGGACTTTTGCCTATAGACGCATGCCTTTTGGTTTATGTAATGCGCCGACAACATTTCAAAGATGCATGATGTCCATCTTCTCCGATATGGTTGAGGATATAGTAGAAGTGTTTATGGATGATTTCTCCGTCTATGGTTCCTCATTTGATGTTTGCTTAGCTAACTTAGACAAGGTTTTGACTAGATGTGAGGAGACTAGCTTGGTGCTTAATTGGGAAAAATGCCACTTCATGGTGAAGGAGGGCATAGTACTAGGACACCTAGTTTCTAGTAGGGGGATAGAAGTAGATAAAGCTAAAGTTGAGATAATTGAAAAACTACCTCCTCCCTCTTGTGTTCGTGATGTTAGGAGTTTCTTAGGTCATGCGGGATTTTATAGACGGTTCATCAAGGATTTTTCTAAGATTGCAAAACCATTGTCTAACCTCTTGATGAAGGATGTGCCGTTTGAATTTTCCGAGGATTGCATGAGTTCTTTTTGTAGGTTGAGAGATGCCTTGATTTCGGCTCCAATAATGGCGGCACCCGATTGGAATTTTCCATTCGAGGTAATGTGTGATGCTAGTGATTTCGCCGTAGGGGCCGTCCTTGGGCAAAGGAAGGATGGAAAGTTGCATGCCATCTACTACGCAAGCAAAACTTTGGATGAAACTCAGTGCAATTATACAACGACGGAGAAAGAATTTCTTGCCATAGTGTTTTCATTTGAGAAATTCCGTTCATATCTTGTGGGATCAAAGGTGGTAGTCTTCACAGACCATGTGGCAATCAAATACCTCATGAAGAAGAAAGATGCAAAGCCGAGGCTTCTAAGGTGGATGCTCCTTCTTCAAGAGTTTGACCATGAGATCAAGGACAAAACCGGTGCGGAAAATGTGGTAGTTGATCATCTATCCCGTTTGCCCATTGAGTACATGTTGGAGATGGAGGATGGTTTGACTATAGATGATTCAAGGGCAGATGAAGTTCTCATGAGTGGAAAGGAGGAAAGGAAGGGTGGATCGACGAACCAAGTATATCGGGCCCGAGGTCCAGAACATCGGACCAAAGGCAGAGCAGGTACCAGTGAGTCGGGACTGAGGTCTTCAGAGTCGGGCCCGAGTTACCTCTGTGTCTGCGAAGCTAGACCGGCGTCCAACCATGTCGGGCTCGGTACACTTCAATGTCGGTACGCGGAAGAAAGTAAGTTTCCTAACTCGATTTCCATTCCTTCTCGTTCTCAATTGATTAATTCTTTCTCTCCCACTTGCCTTCTTTCTATTAGTGCCGTAAGACGAGGGGTTTCCCCTTGGTTTGCGGATTTTGCTAACTTTGCCGTAGGGGGAGTGATCCCACCAAATTTGTCTTATCAAGCTAGGAAGAAATTCTTACATGATGCTAGACAATATTTTTGGGATGATCCATATCTCTACAAGGAAGGGAGTGATCAAATCTATAGACGGTGTGTGCCAAGTGAAGAGGTTGAGAGCATAATTCACCATTGCCATTCCTTGCCTATGGGGGGTCACGCTAAGAGTTCCAAAACCACTTCAAAAATTCTTCAATGTGGTTATTATTGTTCAACCATGTTCGAAGTGTGAGGAGTGCCAAAGAGAGGGGAACCTATCAAGGAGGAATGAGACTCCTCAAACTGGCATTCTAGAAGTTGAGTTATTTGATGTATGGGGTATCGATATCATGGGACCATTTCCCACATCGGGTCCTTAAAAGTACATCTTGGTAGCCGTGGACTATGTCTCAAAATGGGTGGAGGCCATACCAACAAGAACCAATGATGCTAGGGTGGTGATGAAGTTCTTGAAAAGCAACATTTTTGCAAGGTTTGGTGTGCCTAGGGTTCTCATAAGTGATGGCGGACCTCATTTCATTGAGATGTGCTTCGAGAATGTGTTGATCAAGTATGGGGTGTCTCATAGAGTTGCTACTCCTTATCATCCTCAAACAAGCGGGCAAGTCGAGGTGTCAAACCGTCAAATCAAGGCTATCTTGGAGAAGACCGTATCTCGATCAAGGAAAGATTGGGCCTCTAAGCTCGATGATGCACTTTGGGATTATAGAACCGCCTTCAAGGCACCTTTGGGAACTACACCCTTCAATCTAGTTTATGGTAAGGCATGCCATCTTCCGGTAGAGCTTGAGCACAAGGCAAAATGGGCTCTCAAGGAGATGAATTGGGATATCAACTTGGCCGGTGAGAAGAGGTTTCTAGAGCTTCATGAGTTGGGAGAATTGAGGTTGAAAGCCTATGAGAACTCCAAGTTGTACAAGGAGAAGACCAAGAAGTGGCATGATAGGAAGTTAATTCCAAACACTTATCAAACCGGTGACAAGGTTCTCCTTTTCAATTCAAGGCTTAAACTTTTCCCGGGGAAGTTAAGGACTAGGTGGAGTGGACCATTTGTGGTCCACCATATCTATGCTCATGGTGCGGTGGACTTGGTTGATGAACGAGGACATATTTTCAAAGTGAATGGTCATCGAGTGAAGAAGTTCTATGACAAGGCCGATCCAAGCAAAGAAGTTAGAGCCTCATGGGCTCTCGTCCTCGCCAATTGATCCTAGACATGCCATTGAAGAATAAAGAAATTGTGAGCTCTTCATACTCTTCTCTCTTGCTTTTAGGTTTTGGTTTCCTTGTTTGATGGGGACATCAAAATTTTAAATATGGGGTGGGGTAAGTGTGCTCATGATTTCACTTGCTTGTGTGTGTTTGTTATTTTGAGGATATTTGGTTTTCGGTTTCTAGTTTGTGTTTGGGATGTTTGTTTCTTGGTTTGTGGTTTGATGAACGACATGGATGATTGATTTGGTTTTGAATGGATGAGTCTTTGTTTTTGGTTTTAGAGAAATTTTTGCAAAAAAAAAATCCATAAAAATTTGAAAAATTGAGTTGAAAACAACAAAAAGATTTTGTGTTTTGTAGTTTTTGGACTAGAAATTCTCATCTTAGATTGCCAAATGAAAGCTAATGATGATGTGAGCATGTAAATTCCTTTGCATATTTTCGAATGGTTTAGCCTCTAAAAAGATGTTGCTTTTGATGTGATCATGATATCTTGCTTGTTTTATTGAACATGTGAGTTCTAGGATGAGTTCTTATGCAACTAAGTATGAGTGACCCTTGTGAGATTGATTTTTGGCCATTTTAGGGATACTTGTTCATATTTGCATATCCCTCATGTTTCTTGTGTGATTAGCTCATGCATGCTTAGTAAAACTTGCTATTGCGGTGTTTATCTATTTTCCAAGACCGTCATGAGATTTGTCCTAGCATTGTCACATTGATTTTGAACTTTATTCTTTTAGTCACATAAATGTTCCATATCCTACCATGAATGAATCCTTTGTTTGTAGCCCCGTTTTAGCCTAAGCCTTTGTTTGAAACTCCTCAAAAATATTATTCCTAGCCTTATATGACTTGACCCTTATGGGATTGGACTTTAGAAGAGAGGTTTGGATTGTATTTGAAGAGTTGAGATTCTCTTTGGTTTAAGGGCAAAGAATGGTGTTATGAATCATGTGGGTAGTGCATCTTTGTTGTGCAAAAAGAAAATGAAAAAAAAAGAAAGAAAGAAAGAAAATGTTGGAAATGTAAAGTGGAATGAAGGTAAAGAGCTTAAGTGAAGAAAAAGGGTCCGACCGAGTTACACACCACATCGGGCCCGTTGTCATAAGAAAGTCGGTCCAGTGTACAAAGTATGGAAAATCCAACAAAAAGCCTAAGAGCAAAGATGAAGTGGAATGTTAAGTGAAATTTTGGGTTGAAAGGAAAAAAATGTTAAGTCTTTTGGGTGAGTGTGAAATTGATTGTGGAATTTTGGTGAAGTTGGTGAGAGTTTAGGTTGTTCAATCCCCATTGTAAGCACCACAAGACCAAATAATTCCCACCTTGAGAAATACCAAAAGCCCCATTACAACCCGACCGAATGGAACCTCTTTGAGGACCTCCATTGAGCCAAGTTCGAAATTCTTTGTGTACTTTGTATTAGGCATCTCTAGGTGGAGGAATTGGTGATATTAGCTTCAATAGTATAGTCCTTACTTGCATGATTTTTGAGCTTGAGTGTTCATTGCTAAACCCATACACATGATGAGTGATACACATTCACATATCCCTAAAGTGAGGCTTAGTTGCATTGACTCTATTCCTTGGAACACTTAATCATGTGTGATGATGTAATCTTGCTTGAATATCAATCACTTGTGCTAAAATGTGTTTTCATACGAGGCTTTACTTGAAGATTATGTTTCGGTCTTGCTTACATTGTTATTGCTTGAGGACAAGCAAGTTTAAGTATGTGGTATTTTGATGTCTCTTTATTTGGTGGTGTTTTTATATATGATTTCCTTTGTAAATATGTTTCTTTTTCCCCTTTTCTTGTGTGTTTTGTTCCTTTTTAGCTTAGTTCCCGTATTTCTATGAGATTCGGAGACTATGCGCGTTTTATGTGTTTTATAGGTGTTTTGGCATGGATCAAGGATCGTTTTGAAGGAGAGTCGGAACATGGAGCAAGGCCCGAGCTTAAGAGGGAAAGAGAGGAGCAAGCCATGAAGAAGAACAAGAGAAAAGCCAACAAGAAGAAGGTGGAACGAGGTCCGGACCGAGCTGGAACCAACGCCGGACCCGAGACGAATTTCCAACCTCGGACCGACTTGCACAGTAAGTCGGGCCCGAGGTCCTCCGTGTCGGGCCGAGTCGGTCGATGACTGCTTGGGCTCCAAGGCACGAAATTGTAAACTTCCACTTTTGCCCCTCATCTATAAAGGCTCTCTTGTCTTCTAATTGAAAGAGGTTCCCACACTTAGCAAGGAACCAACCCTCAAAAACTCTCAAGAGGATACTTGGAGAGCAAGGAGGAAGGAGAGGAGAAGGAGAAGAGAGAGAATCGGCCAAGGAGAAGGAGATTTGATAGGCTTGGTTGATAGATTAGCTTTGCCTTGTTTTGGTTTTGTGGATTTGGAAACCTTTGATTGGAGTTTGTGGATTGCTTTTGATTTGTGAATGAAACTTTGCTTTGGTTTGAGATTGATGATGTTGATTGCTTTGCTTTTTGATTTGTTTGCTTTCTTTGTTTGCCATATGGAGTAGATCTCCTTGATCATGGGTTATGGGGGAAAACT
Organism: Fallopia convolvulus; assembly: GCA_964016875.1. Taxonomy (NCBI): domain Eukaryota; kingdom Viridiplantae; phylum Streptophyta; class Magnoliopsida; order Caryophyllales; family Polygonaceae; genus Fallopia; species Fallopia convolvulus. Next base: position 11,670,575 of record OZ024732.1, read on the forward strand.
CTAGCTAGGTTGGGCTAGAAACCCCAATTCCATAGCCTTGAGTGCTTGATCTAGGAACCCACTCTACATAGAGCTACAATTCCTTACGAAAGTAAGGAATCAAGGCTTGTGATTGGCAAAGTAGCGAAAGTGAACATTTGTCCATCTCAAGACCTTGCTTCGAAGGGGATTTCCCCAATGATCGATGTGTAGAAGTGGTTGGAACGAGGGCGAAAGCACTCGATCCTATTCCGATCATCACTTATTGCTTGAATTGGGGTGGAAAAGCCTTAATCTACTAGAGAAGGAACCCAAAAGCCCAAGATCTACTTTCAATCTTTGAAGTTCAACAAACCCAGCTACCTCGGGCCCGACTTGATCTATGTCGGTCCCGACTTCCCTCTTGTCGCCAACATCGGGCCCGACGTGACACTTGTGTCGGTCCCGATTGTTCTCTTTGTTTTCTTTTGTTTTAAGCTCTCCTTTCCAGCTTTCTAGTGTCTAGGCACCTCAATCGAGTAGATTTCCTGAGTGTTCGACACCCACCACGTGCTACAACGGGGTCGGGTTATAAATTGTATCTCTAGACCCTCGCACACACGAGCGATCAGCCTCGATGCAAGGGCGCAAGAGGCGCGCCTTGATCGGTAGATCCGAACTTGAGGTTATCGACATAAGGATGTCTCGTGGCACGAGGGCGTGTTGAACCTCATGTGCACCGAGCACCAAGCGTAGGCATGGTGTGCCGAGATGCTCCAGGTAGAGCGCGCCGAGTCCTAAGGCATCGGCTGGGGTGCGCCATTGCGCAGAAGCGAGCGCGCGCCAATGCGGCCAAACCGTAGGCGGGCCGATGGGGCTGTTTTGTATTGAATTGCATGTTTAGCCAATTTCATATGATTGATTGGTTATTTTATGATTCCTATAGTGAGAAATGAAGCTCTAAGACTATGTAGAAATATTTGAAAGCTAACCAAAGCTTGGAACACCTAGTTTAAGCTAGATCAAGTTATGAGCTGGTTTTGGGTTTTAGTTCGGTTTGAGCTAAGGCATTGACCTTTTGGCTTTGCGGTAGCATCACTAAGCTTCGTAGAAACGTTGTCCACAATTTTCGTTTCGGGAGTGATGGCTAGGTAAGCTAGCTCGAAGCTAACGCCACCCATTATGTTGGTTCGCGTGCGTGTTGGGCCTCCTTGGGCCTTGTCTTGAGTTTTGGATAAGGATGGATTTGAATTTCAAAAGTTTGTTGAGGGAAGTTACAAAAGTTGGTTACAACTAACTCCCTACTTTTCCTCCTTGTTTTTCTCAACTAATAAACTACCATTTTCTCTTTCTATAACAACCACTCCTCTTGGCCTATAAAAGGGAGTGGATGCCTCTCTTGAAGAGAGTTCGAGAGTTCGTGAATTCAAAGCAAATCACGAGATTGTTGTTTGAGGTTTTCCACATCAAATGGCAAACACTTATTGAAGAACGAGGTGCGTATATATGCAATGATGATACATGCTTACCACATGTTCATTGTATAGGAACGTTTTATCTCACAACGTTATTGTGGTTGAACCCTTAGCATTAATAGGGGCAATAAACGTTGAAGGAAAGTGGGATCCCATCCCGTGACTCATTGCCTTTATCAAGTCATGTTTGTTTATGCTTAAAGTTTTACTTGTGTTCTAGCTTAAACTAACTATTCGGCGGTGATTACCCTTGTGGTCTACACACAATGAGATTACCTTCGGGTCTACTCACGAGATTACCCTTCGGGGTCTACTCAAACTCTCTTGACTACCCTTTGGGGTCTACAAGAGCCGAATCTAACCTTCAACTAACAACATACACTAAAACTAACAATATATCGCTATCAAATTTTAAAGGATTTGGAAGTATACAAAAGAAGTTATAAGGCATGCTAGCTTTTTGTCGTTTTTAGGGTTAGAGTTTGTAATACTAAAAAAGCTATTATTTTTCATTGGTTTATATGTATATATAGGAGCATTGGTCCTAGGTTGTGATCAGAGATGAGAGGCAAAGACAAGTTATATGTCTTAGATAAGGTTCCGCGATGTGTGTTATTTAGTGGTTTCCTAGTTGCAGAAATTCGTCTTTGAGGTAAGTTGTCTAGACTTACTTAACTTGCAATCATGTTATGTGTTAAGCTAGTTGATTGAATATGTGGAACCTTATTTTGGAATATTATTTCATATTATATTTCATTCTTGATAGTTATAGAAATAGTTTCATTTGTTTTTATTGTGTGCAACTTTATCTATGTGGGTGTGATTATGGACACGGGCAAGTCGGTGGAGAAGAGACCCCGGACATATTCATGCGGCGTGTGGAGAATCACCTTAAAAATTGATTATTTTGGAAAGTGCTCTAGTAGAGGCTTAGCCGGGGAAAGAAGGGTGATTGGAAAGAAAATGGACACGACCTAAGCATGCACGCTAACCGTGTACCATGTTTCGAAGGCAGGTCTTGGTTGCCTAAACTCGAGAATGATTATAGTTTGAATTATGGAGGAATTGTTGTTGGTTGTTATGATATATGTTGCATGAGCATTACATTGATTAATCTCGTGCTTATTTGTTTTTGTGGAAATGAGTGTTGATTTGGAAATTGATATGCTAGTCTATATAACTATATGATGTGTTTTGGTGTGCATATTAGTTTGTTATGTATATGAATGACTGAGTGCGTTATTTTGATAATCTATGTTTTGTTCTACATGTTTGATTTGCTTGTTTGGCCCATACCAGGATTGTTAGCTAATGTGTTCCACTTCCAATGTTTTAGGTAAACATCCTTGTATGGGAAATGTTCTAGGAGATCACTTCTTGGACGATGATGCCCGAACTCGACGTGACGTGTCTTAGAGGGAATCGAGGGCTTGAGTTCCTAGTTGTGAGGACAATGTAGTTAGTAGTCGCACTAAGTTGATTGGCTTGAGTGCTAGTAGTCGGTTGCATTCATATTTGTTATCGAGTTGTTTAGAAAATTATAAGTTCGATGTTTTCTTGGTTTTTCTCGCTGCGCCTTTGTTTGGCCCATACCGGTGAATTTGTTGTCAAGCTAATTCTGGTAGACCCTGGTGTGGTCTACAACTAAGTAGCAACCCGGTTCACCAGACGGGGTGTTACAGAAGTAGTTGAAGTATCTACAAACATGTCATCGTAAATACTTCTTTATAAAAGTGTTAATGGTTACTACATCATTAATGATTAGGACCATGGCCCATGGCTCATTCTACGCCACCGAAAAAGGGTTGTTCATCACTTATCTTATACAATGAGGTTAAAGCCGAGTGGATTATCCTTGTTCGAGTTTAACTTGGAAGTCCGAGATCAGGTAAAATATACCACTGTATTGATAATCATATAAAATGAGTGCATGTGGCACATTAAATTGAATCTCTTGGATAAAAGCTTTGATCAGGGGTCATCATTCGAGTTTCTAGTGTTACTAAGAGATTAGGTGATTGTTCTTATTTGAAATTGATGTATGTTTGAGTGCGTGTTTAATTCTAGTCAATGTTAGATATTGATGTCTCTTTATGATTTCCGAATGATATCTTCTATATATATGATGATTCACATTAGGTTAAGATACAATAAAATAATTTCAAAATAATAATCCAAACATAATTGACAACTTGACTTTTGAATTTTGGAGTCAATTTAGCGAACCCTGGCGGGATGGATACATGTTGCACTAGGTTGTCGTTTGTTTCCGAGAGCACTCAAGGTGATGACGATTGAAACTCATGATACTTCAAAGGAAGGTGATGCGACCCCCGTCATGGATGCTAGCCAAGAGGACGACGCATTTACTCTTCGCTCGGATGGCCCCATCACTCGTGCCAAAACCCGAGCAATCCAAGACGCAAAGAGGTCTCTTGTGGTGCGCCTCTCTGCAGGCCACGGCGCGCCCTACACCGCAACCTCACTCGGCACCATCACCACCATCGGCGCCGAGGAACCTCGCTTCGAGCTCTCGGATCGATCTCCCCAAGGCGCGCCCTCCTTGAGCATCGGATCGCAAGACGAGGTCGCCTCCAGCCTTCGCCAAGACCTCGGAGCCAAACTTGAGGTTCTCGCATCGGACCTCGGGATCGAGTCTCAACTTGAGGTTCTCGGAAGCATCGGCGAACCTCAAGTCCTCGAGACCTCGCTAGCGCCGTCACCAGCGTCCCGCGTCGTGCCAGCGACCTCGTCAGCGCCCCGACGCGCACCGTGACTTCCCCAGCGCCGAGTCCCAGCCTTGCCAGCGTCGCGACAGCCCTTGTCGTGACACTCCCGGCACGGTCACGGACGACCTATCCGTTTTTAGTACTTTTATGCATTCTTTCTATTATGGAACATTTCTATTGTTGGTTTTACACATTTAGAAAGACTTTTATGGGCCTTGCGCCGATCATTTTTGGACCGCGCCGTTGGGCCTCTAGCTTGCATGCTAGCCCTAGGCGCGCCGCCTCCTTTTTTGGGTTTCTTTGCATTTGCTTCAGCCGCCTCTCTATATAAGGGAGAATAGGCTTATGTTTTCAATTAGCACACATATTAGGGTTAATTAAAGTAGAGGTTTCTTCTTATTTTCCCTTCTTGTGTTGTGCCGCCACCCTCAATCTCTCACTCAATCGCAATTGCTTTCGAGATCTCGGTTTTCTTTGCTTGTTCGTGCCAACTTACAATCACAATCAGCCTTCCGCTACGCCAAGTTAAGACCCACTACTCGAACCAACAATCGATCCGAAGCATCCCAAACGAGGGACGCATCAACTGGTATCAGAGCCAAGGTTTGAGTACCATGTCGGAGTCGGGAGACGGTGGAAACAATAACCCCACCGAGGGCCAAAACCATACCAATCGTGAGGCGTGGAATCCCGAAGCCGTGGCGCGCATAGAAGAGCTCGAACGCCTCTTGGCGGCGAGCCAAACTCAATCGAAGCACACCGTGCCACAGCCGCATGGCTTAGCTTCCGAGATCCATGGCGTGCCAGGCGTGTCCGCGGAGGACGTTGCTCGTGCCAACGCGAAGGGGAAGAAACACGCACAACCTTCATCACAATTCAGCACCATGCAACGCATGGAGTCGATCAAAGAAAGTCGCCAATTTGATCGGCACGATGGTGGTCCCCGGACCGCAGATCGCTATCCAGTGGCGCGAGACTATACGGACACACAAGTTTACGACGTATATTCCGATGAGGAGTACAACTCCGAGGAGTATAGACGTCGACATACGAGTGGGGATCCCAAAAGAAAGAAAAAGAACAAGTCGCCGACGTATGTGTACGAAACCCCAAAGCGGAAGCACGGGGCCAAGTATTATGACGACGACGCTTATAGAGTTGAGGACGACCTCGGGCATCAAAGTGCTCGTAGTCCGTTCTCGGAGTTTGAAAACGAGTACGATGAGTTCTCGGATTATTCTAATGAGTCTTTATTTGAGCATCCAAATGTGCAGGATCCAGAAGAACATGACAACCGGCCTTCGGATTGGATCCCACTGTCGCGCCTTGCCAAGCATCGCACTGAGTATGATCGAGTCTATGGCTCGGGTCGCACGCACGACGGGCATGGACGGCGTGACAGGGATCGAGACGATCGGCGTCCTCGGAGGCCTTACGGTGGAGACGATCCGGACGATGGAGATGATGATCCGCATCGAGGACAGCCTCGGCATCGGCGCGACAGGCGCGCCTACTCGCCTCGGCGTGACAGCCGTCGGCGCGATCGAGATCGCCGCGATGCTCGGGATCCACGACAACAACGTCGGGATGTCAAGGTAAAATTCAAAACCTTTTCCGGTTCTTATGATCCTGATGTGTTTTTGGAGTGGTTACAGGGCACGGAGCACACGCTCCATCATTTAGGTTACGAGGACGACGAGAAGGTGGAAGTTGTGACGCTCCACTTCGTTGGTGCCGCAAGGACATGGTGGAACCGTTTCGAGTCCGAAAGTGAGTGGCATCAACTCGTCTATATCTTGAAGAAGAGGTACATTCCAGGCGATTACAAGGACAAGATGCACATCGAGATTATGCGCATCAAACAAAGCACAATGACGCCGGGGGAATATTTTTCCAAACTCGAAGACATGTTCTTCAAGGCGGGGATGAGCGTCTCACCATCCGTAATGAAGACGAGGTTCCTTTCGGGTTTAAGGCAGTCGATTCAAGATAGGTTGGAAATACTTCCAATAAAAGACATCAACAATTTGGTGCACACCGCCATGCAAATCCACAAACAAGAGATGCGCACCAAATCGGGATGGTCCAATTCAAGGTATGTGTCTAACTCGAGTCAATCCGGTTTATCTACTAATTGGTTTGCTCCTTCTTTGCCTAGCCATTCGACAGGTTCCAAAGCGAAGGCCGAGGCCTCGCAAGACAAGGCCCCAGCCGCGCCGCGCACCGCCGAGCCAAACGCCGATCGAGCCCGTGACATGGCGTGCTACAAGTGCGGGGGACGTGGCCATATGCAACGGATGTGTCCAAACAACAAGAAGGTTTTATTCACCACTCAAGGCGAGACATATGACAGTGAGGCGGATGAAGAAGTTGAGCCGCATGATATCGACGCCGCTGAGCTCGAGTGCGATCCATCGGATGCCCTCGGCGTGGCCAAGCTCGGCCTAGTTACTCGGCGCGCCCTTAGCGTCCGCGAAGCCCCACGCACGGACCAACGCGAGCAACTTTTTCACACCCGATGTTTGGTCAATAACGTCTCGGTGAGTGTCATAATAGATTCCTGGAGTTGTGCAAACTTCCTCTCAAAGAAAGTTGTCGATCATTTCAAGTTGCCGACCACGCCACACCCTCAACCATTCAAGCTTCAATGGATATCAAATGATGGAGGAATTGGGTCAACAAACAGGTAATCTTCAACTTTTCCATTGGTCAATACTCGGATTCTATTTTATGTGACGTAACGCCGATGGATGCCACGCACCTCTTGTTGGGGCGTCCATGGCAATACGATCGTCGCGTGCTTCACGACGGGTATTTGAACACTTACATGTTCAATTACCACGGGAAGCGCGTGACTCTCTTACCTATGCCGCCTAGTGAAGCTCTACAGGATGAAGCCGAAAGGCAAAGACAAAAGGCTAGCGACAGCGGCACCAGCGCGCCAAACAGGACGCCTACGGCGTCCGAGGGCAAAACTGCTAATTCCACAGGCTCTCCTGGTGTCAATCCATCCAAAAACAAGTCTCATGATGTTCAAGAAGAAAAACGCCGACAGAATCTTGAGGAGGGTCGACAGTTTGCATCGAGAGGCATCGGTAACGCACCGAACGCCGCCGATTTTGACCAAAAGGGCCTCAAGCAGATTTCTGATACTTCTCTCGGCATTCCAAGCTCCAAACCCCTTAAAATTGGATTTCCACCAGATCTGCACAAAAAACGCCCAGGAGATGTCAATTTAAGCAAGGGACCGCCGAGCACACACCCCAGCGTCGCGCACCACGCCGTCGCTATACGAAAACTCGGTTTCCAGGAGCTACGGGACGAGTTTCACGGCATTTCCAGAGGCGATCTTCCACAAATTCCAAGGGCTATCATCTCACCAAAAATCACCCCAGAAGCTGATCGGACGAACACCGACGCCGAGCCACCGTTGCTAGGCACTTGCCAGGATCGTTTGCTATTAGCCAGGCGTCGGGACGTCGAGAAATCTATTCAGGGGAGTCTTTCTTGTTTCATACTTGTTCCCCTTCTTTCCATTATTAAATCCGAGATTTCTTCACTTCAATCTTCTATTGTGTCTATTTTGAAGGAGTTTGAAGATATCATGCCGGATGAGCTTCTGAAGGGCTTGCCGCCGATCCGTGGGATTGAGCACAAGATCGACCTCGTGCCAGGCGCTTCCCTTCCCAATCGAGCATCATATAGGACTTCACCTAGAGAAACCGAGGAGCTTCAACGCCAAGTTCAAGACTTGTTGGACAAGGGATTCGTCCGCGAGTCCTTGAGCCCTTGCGCGGTGCCGGTGATCCTCGTGCCGAAGAAGGATGGCTCGTGGCGTATGTGCGTCGACTGTCGATCCATAAATCAGATCACGGTGAAGTACAGACATCCCATTCCACGGCTTGATGACATGCTAGATGAGCTCCACGGCGCCGCCTTGTTCTCAAAGATCGATCTCCAGAGTGGATACCACCAAATCCGGATGCATGAGGGCGACGAGTGGAAGACCGCATTCAAAACCAAACATGGTTTGTACGAATGGCTTGTCATGCCTTTTCGCTTGACAAACGCCCCTAGTACTTTTATGTGGCTTATGAACTATGTTTTTCGTAAATTTATAGGACGTTTTGTTGTCGTCTACTTTGACGATATTTTGGTTTTTTCTAAGGACTTAGATTCTCATGCGAGGCACCTTAGGTTGGTGTTAGAATGCCTTCTCGAGCACTCTTTGTTTGTAAACTTGGATAAATGTTCGTTTTGCACGGACACGACGAATTTTCTTGGGTTCGTCGTGTCCAAGGATGGGCTGAAAGTGGATGACGACAAGATCCGCGCAATCCGAGAGTGGCCCACCCCTACGACCCCGACGATGGTTCGATCCTTCTTAGGGATCGCAGGGTTCTATAGGCGAATCGTTAAGGACTTTAGTTCCAGCGCCGGGCCACTCCACAATCTGACCAAGAAGGCATCCACAATCAAGTGGATGCCGATTCATGAGGCCGCCTTTCAGGCCTTAAAAAATGTTTTGTGTAGCGCTCCGGTCTTGCAATTGCCAAACTTCACTAAGCACTTTGAGATCGAGTGCGACGCCTCCGAATATGGCGTAGGCGGCGTACTCCTTCAAGAGAGACGCCCTATTGCATACTTTAGTGAAAAATTAACAGGGGCAACTCTAAATTACCCGACGTATGACAAGGAGTTGTACGCACTTATTCGGGTTCTAAAGACATGGTAACACTATCTTTGGCCTAGTGAGTTCTTTATTCATACGGACCATGCGGCCCTTGCCTATCTTAGGAGTCAAACGACTCTAAACAGGCGCCATGCTCGGTGGGTGGAATTTATGGAAACATTTCCGTATATCATCGCCCACAAGAAAGGGAAAGAAAATGTCGTGGCAGACGCTCTGTCACGCAGGTATGTGCTTTTAACTCAACTGCAGGCCAATTTGCTAGGGTTCTCCTTGATTAAGGAGTTATATTTGCATGATCCATATTTTAAACCGATCATGGAGAACCTTGAGCAAAGTCGAATCCATGAGACTCTACCGAGCCGGGAAGCTTTGCATTCCGGCCTCGTTTGTGAGCCATCTTTTGCTCAAAGAGGCTCATGATGGCCGGGGCCACTTTGGCATAGCCAAAACCCTAGCAGCACTTCGTGAACACTTCTTTTGGCCACACATGGCTTCGGACGTTCACAAGTATTGTCGGGGTTGTGTGCCGTTGCAAACTGCTAAGTCAAGGATTCAACCTTATGGCCTTTATACTCAGTTGCCTATTCCGGGTACTCCGTGGGAAGATCTCTCCATGGATTTTGTCACGGGTCTTCCGATGTCTATGCGCGGGAAAGATTCGATTTTTGTGATTGTGGACCGCTTCTCCAAGATGGCTCACTTCGTGCCATGCAAAGGGAACAACAATGCGACTGAAATCGCAAACTTGTTCTTTGAGCATGTCGTGAGATTACATGGCGTGCCTCGCACTATTGTTAGTGATCGGGACACGAAATTCTTTAGCCATTTTTGGAGAACGCTTTGGGGAAATCTAGGCACACAATTACTCTTTTCTACTTCTTATCATCCCGAAACCGATGGTTAGACTGAGGTGACCAATCGGACCTTGGGCACCCTTCTTCGGACGGTGCTCAAAAATAACCCACGCCGGTGGGAGGATCTAATACCCTTTGTTGAGTTTGCTTACAACAGGTCCAAACACTCGGCCACCAAGATGACGCCGTTCGAGATTGTCTACGGCCTCAACCCTCACTCTCCGATGGATCTCACACCTCGGCCTTTGAAGAACGGCGAACACATCGACGCCTCCAACTGTGCCGAAGCCATCCGCAAGCTACACGAGCGGACTAAAGTTCAATTGGAGCGCCGCGCCGCTCAATACGAGGCTCAGCACAACAAAGGTCGGAAACGCATGGTTTTCAACCCCGGGGACCTCGTGTCGCTACATCTTCGGAAGAACAGGTTTCCGGATTCAAGGAAGACGAAGCTGCACCAGCGCGGAGACGGGCCTTTTCGGGTCCTTGAGCGAATCGGAGACAACGCATATAAGCTCGACCTCGAAGGCAAGCACTCGGTTCACTTAAGCTTCAACGTCGCTGAACTCTTCCCTTATGTTGCACCCGCTTATGAGCAAACGGGGACGTTTCCAGGCCAAGTGGGGGAGGGTGATGCGACCCCCGTCATGGATCCTAGCCAAGAGGACGACGCATTCACTCTTCACTCGGATGGCCCCATCACTCGTGCCAGAACCCGAGCAATCCAAGACGCAACGAGGTCTCTTGTGGCGCGCCTCTCCGCAGGCCATGGCGTGCCCTACACCGCGACCTCACTCGGCACCATCACCACCATCGGCGCCGAGGAACCTCGCTTCGAGCTCTCGGATCGATCTCGCCAAGGCGCGCCCTCCTCGAGCATCGGATCGCAAGACGAGGTCGCCTCCAGCCTTTGCCAAGACCTCGGAGCCAAACTTGAGGTTCTCGCATCGGACCTCGGGATCGAGTCTCAACTTGAGGTTCTCGGAAGCATCGGCGAACCTCAAGTCCTCGAGACCTCGCTAGCGCCGTCACCAGCGTCCCGCATCGTGCCAGCGACCTCGCCAGCGCCCCGACGCGCACCGTGACTTCCCCAGCGCCGAGTCCCAGCCTTTCCAGCGTCGCGACAGCCCTTGTCGTGACACTCCCGGCACGGTCACGAACGACCTATCCGTTTTTAGTACTTTTATGCATTCTTTCTATTATGGAACATTTCTATTGTTGGTTTTACACATTTAGAAAGACTTTTATGGGCCTTGCGCCGATCATTTTTGGACCGCGCCGTTGGGCCTCTAGCTTGCATGCTAGCCCTAGGCGCGCCGCCTCCTTTTTAGGGTTTCTTTGCATTTGCTTCAGCCGCCTCTCTATATAAGGGAGAATAGGCTTATGTTTTCAATTAGCACACATATTAGGGTTAATTAAAGTAGAGGTTTCTCCTTATTTTCCCTTCTTGTGTTGTGCCGCCACCCTCAATCTCTCACTCAATCGCAATTGCTTTCGAGATCTCGGTTTTCCTTGCTTGTTCGTGCCAACTTACAATGACAATCAGCCTTCCGCTACGCCAAGTTGAGACCCACTACTCGAACCAATGATCGATCCGAAGCATCCCAAACGAGGGACGCATCAGAAGGTTTTTGAATATTTTTAGTTACATATTGGTAAGAGAATTTCATGTTACACATTGTTGTTTTTAATTCAAGTCTTCCGATATATGTTCATCGTACATTTTCAAGATATAAAATTTCTTGTTTTCTAAAGAAAGTTCAAAATTCTGCTATTTTATTATTTACATGATTTGACATGTATTTACATAATTAAAATTGCTCTCTCTCTCGGTCTAAAACATCTCATGTTCTTCATTCTTACATTTTGATTTTGGTGTGTGTTTGCAATCAACCATCAACATCAATCGAGTTCATCAATCCACCAATTCACTTGAATGTTTGTAAGTTTATTTTGAATGATTGTATTCTTCTCCTCTTAAGTTGAACAGTTCATCAATTATGAAAATTTATGTACCTTCCTAAATGAATTAGTCAATTTATCTCGTTAAAAACATCACCTCTCTTTATCTAGAAAAATATACATTGCTTTGTGTCTCTCTTCTAGAGTCCATATCAACCTCATGAATTCAACTAGTTCTTCGATCTTATTCAAATGATACAAAGTCAAATTGAATTAGAAGAAGTTTGATGATTAAAAGTAGAAGAAAGGAGATTTAACAAGATCGATACATGTGGGATTACGTGATTTTATGAAAGCAAAGTCATTGTCTGAATAATCACAAATCAACTATTGATTGCGTGATATTATTTGTGGTAATGAATGAAACATATTGGTGTTCGATATTAATGTTTGAATGGAGGTGGGTCGAATTTTTACATTTGCGGTCATAGTAGTGGCGGTTAGCTGTTAGAAAGGAAGTCTTTTTGGATCATGAAGACATTAGACAAAAGGCTTTAATACCATGTAGAGAATATGTGTATTTAGGTTTTGGAAACATGATTGAGTGTACGTGTTGTAATTGAGGAATAAAATAGGATTATATAAGGTTAACAAGCAGTAATCTTCCATTAAAAAAAGGCTATTGAATATAATAGAATAACATACTAAGCTAGCCTAATGAAGATATTTTTTAACTTATCCCAATGATAAAATCTAAAAATATTGTGGGTGTATATATATAATATTAGGTTCTAATGATACCCTATTTAGAGTGTTACATAGTGACACAATTTGGATCATTAGATTTAATTAAAATAGATTGTTTAGATTTACTAGTAAAATTGGTGTGTACATGCAATACACATGAATGAAATTACATAGCGTAATTTTAGGAGATTGGAAGATTTTATTATATTTTTATTTCTAAAATAAATGATTCAACTTATTTTCCATTTCAGTAACCACTTTCTCTCTCTCTTAGAAATATTGATGGCGATTTTGCTCTCTCTCAGAGATCTCGTCCTTTTCCGGTTGAATTTCTAGCGTGGTCAATCCTAGCAATTGAAGAGTCTACTACGACCCCTTTCTCCAAAAACACAACCAGATATTTACGAGCGTCTTCTCCGACTAATTCGCCGACGTCGTTTTCGTTCTACTTCCACTGGTTCCGGCCACTTTCTCTTTCGCAAATCTAGAGCAAGTAAGTTACGATTTAGTGTTTTTACGCATTTTAATCTAGATTTTTTCTGGTTAGGGTTTAAAATTTATACTAGATTTGATACCCATCTACTTTAGTTTCGAGTTAGTTTAGACTAGATTTAACAACAATTTACTTGAATTTTGAGTTACGATTTCAGTTTCATTAGAATTTTAACTTCATTCTATTTTAAAATCGAGTTAGGTTTTTTATGAACGATTTCAACCTTTTTAATTTTTTTTGTAGTTAATTAAAGTTTTATTGGAGATTTCATAGTTCAATGGCACCCAAAAGAAGTTCAAATTTTGCTAAAGGTAAGGTCTATGATTGATTGGTGTATCTTTGTATGAATTGAATGTAATCTTGATTTTTGTTTCTGGTTGTCGTTGAATCGATTGGTGCATATACATGACTTCACTTAGTTGTATACATGCTAAGCTTTTTTTGTATACATGTTTGTATGTATTTACATATAAAGTTTATATGATTTTAATTTACGTATTCATGGTTTTATTGTATATTTATATTATAATTATTGGATGTATACATAAATCTTAGTGTGTATGCGACAATGCTCTACATGACTTTGATTTACATATACATGGTTTTATTTACCTATATATAATGTTCGTGTTTTTGGTAGGTTTTCTTAGTTTATTAGGATTAGTTTTGATAAGTTTAGGGTTAGTTTTGTGTGTTTTTGGATAGTTTTGCATATTTTGTGAAAAGTATGGAAGCTACTCCGTTTTGTGTATTTTTGTAGGTTTTAGCAAGGGAAAGGTGCTATTTGGAGTTGAATGTGGAGTGCTATGATGAAGGATGGAGGAATGCAAGATGATGAAGTCGAAGTCTAAGTTTGAGAAAGAAGAAGTGTTGAAGAAGCCAAACCCAGGCTCGTTAACGAGGCTGTGAGGGCTCGTTAACGAGGTTACGAGAAAAAGTTTTCGAGAGTCTGATTTTGTGACATACCGATCATGTGCGGGAATTTAATCCGTGTCGGTATGAGTGTTTTTAATGAATTTTAGGGTTATTATATTATTTGCTTTTGGTCTTGTTATCCTTCTAGAATTTATTTCTATCTTTTAGGGTTGATTTCTATCTATTAGGAAAGTTTTTATGTTCTAGCCTTTTCTATTTTACAGCCTTATCACTATAAATACCCTTCTAGCTGGCTTAGAAAAGAGGGGTTCGATTGGAAGAAAGCAGGGAGAGAAGGAGGAAGAGTCGAGAGAGAGAGAGTCGAGTCGGAAGTCGAGACCGAGCCACGGTGGACGAGAGTTACCGGGGTCGTTAATCGTTGTTTGATTCGGTGCTTTGTAATTTTCGGTTTCCTCTGAACTTCTGTAAGACATATTTTCCTATTAATTTGAGTAGTATTTTGTTTTCAATGTTTTCTTTTATTGATGTTATTTGTTTCTTAGTTATGAATAGTGAGTAGTTTTCTTATCTAGGGTCGGGGTTGAAACCCGACATAGTTGTGCATGGTTTGATGAGTGAGTTGATGTGTTGAATGCCTTCTATCTATTTTTTAGATTGTTTGTTGTGCTTATACCTAGATGAATGTTAAGGTAATTTGAGTTTTTGAATTGATTGAAAGAGAAAGTTATAAACTTGAAGGTTGATATTGTTTGAATACGAAAGTTTCAAGCTTTAGATCCAAAGCAAGAAATTTAATGAATTAGTTTATGAAAGTAGATTAATTTACTTGCCAAGTCAATGAAAGTTGATGCATCTATCCATTTAAAGGCATGATATTTATCTTCTTACGAACTTGTGTGCATGACTATGTTGTGGTAACCCTTGTCCTAGATCTTTGTTTTATTTGAATTTTCCTAGGTTTTATTCGTTATTGAGCTCGTAGCCTCGGTACCGAACCTGTTTAGTTCGTTAGTATTTGTCATTTGTCTGCGGTGGTTCGTTAACGACCCTGACAACGTCGTTAACGAGGCTGCTAGTGAGTGTGTGCTTGTTTTTGTTTGATTTTTAGTAGACGATAGATAGACAAACCTTGCTTCTCGTAGAACGATCCTGACTCCCCTATACTCTGTGGGGTCTTGAGTTATAAATTTATTTGTTGTCCAGAGTAAAGGCCCGTCAACAAATTGGTGGCATTGTCGGGGAAGCAACGAGTTTGTTTGTTTTTAATTTTTCTTTTCTTTGTCTGTTTTCTCAGCGTATGCCGGTAGGATGTTTAAGGCTTGAATTTAACAACACTGGTTATTATTCAGAACCTAAACGTTCCCTGCACCGTAGACGCCGACAGAACCGAGCCATGGCCACACTTGAAGAGCTGGCTCGTCAGTTACAAGTCCTCCAAAACCAAATGGAGGCATTGAAAACTGAGAAGGAAGACGTTGTTGTCGAGGCTGAGCGTCAGCGGACTACCAATGCTCGTCTACAGGAAGAGTTGAATGCCTATCCGAGGAATGCCAAACAATATATGCATCCAGGCCTGAGGGTGCCAGAATCACCAATCGTGCTTCCGGAGATAGAGAAACCATTTGAGATTAAATTTCAATTTATATCCTTGATAAAGAGGGCTCAGTTTGAAGGGAAACCTACTGAGTGCCCTATGGAACATATTAGACATTTTCTTGATTTATGTGACACCATAGCTGCGGAAGGTGTCTCACTTGAATATGTTCTGTTAAAAGATTTCAGGTGGTCTCTTGCTGGAAAGGCCCTAAGCTGGTTGGAGAGCTTACCTCCTAAGTCTATCAGGACTTGAAAGAACTTGTATGATCAATTTCTTACAAAATTCTTCCCGCCTGCCAAGACAACGGAGTTGAGAAAACGCATCACCTCCTATCACCAGCTGCCCAATGAAACTTTTGTTGAAACATGGGAAAGATTTAAAGAAATGCTTAGACAGTGCCCTACTCATGGGCAACCTTTATATGTTCTTCAAGAAATCTTTTTCCAGGGTATCAACGCAGAGACCAAGAACCGCATCAACACGCATACTGCGTGCGGTTTTATAGAGATGGACCCTACGGTTGCATGGGAATTGTTGGATAAGCTGTCCAATGATGATGCCATGTATGGAACCCAACAAGCTCCACAGCCCCAGAAACGTCTCTACGTGCCTAACCGAGAAGAAGTTGACCCGGATGTTAAAAATCAATTTCTACAAGACGAGGTCAACCGTCTGAAGAAGTAGGTAAGTTTTCTGAAATCCTCTCAATCTTGTCAAGAGTGTGGTTCTTCTACCCATAGTACCCATAGTACTTCTGCTTGCACTAACATAGAGCAAGTAAGAGTCGCTGAGACAATTGCTGAAATGAATTACATGAGAGGCCCATACAGGAACAAACCTAGCAATTTTGACAGGTCAAACAACTATCAAGCGTAGGGCAATCAGAATCCAAATCCAAACTATGCAGCGCCTCCATCGGATAGAAGACCTGCGCCTTATCGACCTCCAGGCCATCAGGAGCCACCATCTTGGGTACAAGGGTTACAGGAAAGCATCAATGGAGTCCACAACAAGGTTAATGAAGTTCAAGCCAACCTTAACCACCAAAATAAAATATGGGGAGAGTTCGATGTATGGAAGAAGAACGTTGATTCCCATCTATGGAACCTTGCTGCACAGAATCCGAGGCCTCAAGGGCAACTTCTGGGCCGTCCCGAAGTGAACCCTAAAGGACAGATAGCAGTGGTACACCTTAGGAGCGGAAGGACATTACCGGAGCGTACCCAGGCTAAGGACAAGACGGAAGAGGACGCCACGGTTCAGCTCGGTAACGAGCCAGCGAGGGTAAGTACCGAACCAATATACCATGGTGACGAGGCTCCGAGGATACCTAACGACCCTACTCCAGTTAAGTTTTCTTATCCGAGCCCCCCTCTTCATCCCAGGTTAGTTAACGACCCCATCAGGGTCAGTAATGACCCGCCGAGCGTACCTAACGACCCTAGTGTCGACCCGGTAACTCCACCTCTCGAGCCCAACTTGGTTCCGAGAATGGTGAAATCTCTTCCATTTCCCACTAAGAAATCTATCGATTCTACTGAGAGTAAGTTCAAGCGTTTCGTCAAGATCCTTCAGGGCATTAACATTTCCATCCCATTCGCTGAGGCCCTAAGCGAAATGCCGGCTTACACGAAATTTTTGAAGGATATTCTTAGCAGGAAAAGATCCATCACAGAGTTGCAGGATGAAGTCATATCTATTGCTCTACCAGAAAAGTTAGGAGACCCAGGGAGATTTGCAATAACGATTGGCATAGGCGACCACAAGTTCAAAGCTTTATGTGATCTGGGAGCCAGTGCTAGTTTGCTTCCTCTCTCAATCTGGTCTAAAGCCAACATGGGACAACTAGAGCCGGTCGATATGAACCTTTTCATGGCTGACGGATCATGCGTCAAAGCCACAAGAGTCGTGGATGACTATCCTATTCAAGTCGGGAAATTCTTTATACTGAATGATTTCACCGTCCTCGATATGCCTGAAGATCCTCATGTTCCCATTATCCTAGGCAGACCATTCCTAGCTACAACAAGCCCCAAGGCAGATGTGCGGAAAGGACTTCTCACTTTTGATGTTGGAGAAGAACGCGTGAAATTCAGCTTAGATCAAAATGCCAATGACCCAACTGCGGTTGCACAAATCGAGTTGACCCAACCAGAACTCGACATAGCTGGTACTACCAAACTTTCTCCAACTTCAAAAGAGGACGAGATTCTCACACAAGTCCCTGCCGAACCTCATGAGTCCATTGACGAGTCCCACATGCAAGGGTATAATTAAGGTGAGTGCTCTTCTTCTTACTTTATCCCTACACCATGCCCCATTATATGTGCTACAGAGGAGTCCGAACCACCTTGGTTTTCGGATTTCACTAACCATCATGTAGGAATACCGAGCATGCTGATAGAAGAAAAGGGACCTTTTCCCGCATCAGGCCCATATAAGTACATCCTAGTGGCGGTCGATTATGTCTCTAAATGGGTAGAAGTCGTTGCTACAAGGACCAACGACGCTAAAACTGTGGCTAAGTTCATCAAGACCAACATTTTCCCCAGGTTCGGCGTTCCAAGAGTACTCATTAGTGATGGTGGTTCTCATTTCATTGAGCGGAGTTTTGATGCACTTTTGGCTAAGTATGGGGTATCACATCGGGTGGCAACACCATATCATCCCTAAACTAGTGGCCAAGTCGAAGTTTCAAACAGGCAAATAAAGAGCATATTGGAGAAGACAGTGTCCCGTTCAAGGAAGGACTGGTCTTCTAAACTGGATGACGCTCTGTGGGCATATAGGATAGCATACAAGACGCCTCTGCGCACCACTCCTTATAATCTTGTGTATGGCAAAGCGTGTCATTTATCGGTTGAGATGGAGCATAAAGCACTATGGGCTCTTAAAGAGCTCAACATGAACCTCGACGCGGCAGGAGAAAAAAGATTCATGGATTTGCAAGCACTAGAAGAACTGAGGCTTAAGGCGTATGAAAATGCTGAAATCTACAAAGAGCGCACTAAGCGGTGGCATGATCAGAAATTAGTGCCCAAAACTTATGAGGTTGGCGACAAGGTACTTCTTTTCAACTCAAGACTCCGTCTATTCCCAGGGAAGCTAAGGACGAGATGGAGTGGGCGATTCATGGTTCATCACATTTATCCCCACGGTGCAGTAGAGTTGATCGATAACCAGGGCACAATCTTCAAGGTTAATGGCCACCGACTGAAAAACGTTTCATGAGCAACCCGACCCGAATGAAGAGATTAGAGTCACTCTAGCTCTTACAATGTCGGATTGAACAAGGGAGTACGTCGGGTTAACGACGTTAAAAAATAGCGCTTACGGGAGGCAACACGCTTTTAGTATAGATTAGATTTTTCTTTTCTTTTTAGATTCTTTTTCTTAGCTTTCTTTTGAGTCTTTTTAGTAGTTTTTAGGATAGAAAAATAGGATAATTTTTGAGCTAACAAGATGCAGGAGAAAGGGCTCGAAAATCATTCAATGAGGCTACGGTGGCTCGTTAACGACCCACCCAGGGTCGTTAACAACCCGGTCTAGCGAACCGACTCGGGCAGGTAAGTTTTATTTTTACCCTAATCTATCTTCTATCTTCTACCCTATTTCTTATCCCCCAGCCTCCGCTACCTACCCACCCCCCTCCTCTTTCTACCCTCTCCTACTTAACCCTTCTAAACTCTCAAAAATCCTACTCTCAAATCCTCAAAATCCAAAACTCCAAATCCCTCAAAATTCTACCGAAGACCTTCATCACCGAGCGGAATTCTCCACTCCACCGATCGTCGGAGACGACCTCGTTACCGAAGCCCGGAACCCAGTTTCCTACCGACGAGATCCAAAGATCGTTACCCACCCAAATTTTGATTCTTTGTTCTTCAATTTATCAATCTTCTGATATGATTTCTAAACCCTAACTCTTTATTGCATGATTCATGATTTTTAGGGTAGAACTCTCATATTTGGATGGTGTTTATAGAGGGGACCGAATTGCATGTTTGGATTTTGCTCATGAATTTTGGTTATGCTTAATTGTTCTTGATCTAGGGAAGGTTATTCATGTTAGATCATCCATTGAAAAATTTGATTAGGAAAAGAATGAATATTTCTTGTTCTAGATATTAAGTTCAATTTTCACCATGTTAATTTTTTGAGTGAATTTAGCATGTTCGGGATGGGTAATTGAGCAAGTATGGGGTGTGTGTATCCAATGATGTCTAGTGAAGGATTATAGGGGATGCATGCTTGATTCATGGCTTGAGTTTAGAGTTAATAACATTCGGATTCTGTGAACTGGCTCTCGGCAACTCGTTAACGGCCGACTCAGGCTCGTTAACGACCTTGCGTAGCTTCAAAGCTTATAAACCAGTCCAGATGCGTCAACGACCCAATTGGGTAGTTAACGAATAATTTCGAGGGTTATTTCGAGACCAAGTATGGGGTCTCTTGCTTATCTATTTGAGTGGATCTTATCTCGGAAAAATCATGCTACTTTTGTAGATCGATCATATGGCAAGTTCAAGCAGACCCGCTACCCGAGCCTAGAAGAAGAGGATGAATCAGAGATCCCCATCTCCACCTCGCATGGACAATGTGATCTTGCACACTCAAGGGCAAGTGGATCGATACCATGCCATTCTAGACAAGGACCACAACACTCGGTGGTTCTCAAGGTCAAGTGCTAAACACACGGGGATTTATGCGGATATCAAAGAGTGTAATAACTGCGGTTTTTGAGGATATTTTTGAATTTTCCTCGGATATCCTTTTAACTTCTTTGTCCGTTTTAACGCTTACTCCAATATTTTCGGTGGAGATTAAATCCTATAAAATTGTTGTTGATATCCTAAAATCACAAAGAAATGATTTTATGCATCAGTGTGAATTCTAGGATTTTTCAGTGGAAAAAGAATATTTATTGGATAAACCGTCTTTTTGATTATGTACCGGAAAGGATTTAAAATATGAAACAGAAACCTTAAAAAGTGAAGGTAGCGTTATAAAATCATGGAAAATTGATTTTATTGGTCTACATAATTTACAGGACATTTTTCGTTTAGTGAGTTTTTCCACCCGAGGTACATAATTTTACCACTTTAACGCGAGTCCCGTTCCGAGACGGGTTTTGATTTTAAACCGCCCTTTCTTTTGCTTAATGGGGAAGGAGAGTTAAGTGGATAGATATCTCGTTTTGACTTTGGAAAGGAAATGAAAGGAAGGATTGAGTGAGATTCAGGACGGGGTCGGCGGTCTCGGGTGAAAGCAATTCTCACCGCCGGCGCTCATCTCCTTCGTCTACCTCCTCACCTCCACCTTCCACCTCTTCTTCTTGCTATGTTGCTGCTGTAAGGAAGGAGCCGAACCAGCCAGAGAAGAATCAAGGCGGAACGACGACGGGCTCGGGCAAGAGAATTCGAATCTTCACCGTCGGCTTCCTTCTCTGCCTCGCTTCCCCACCGCCGGCGATCGGTAGCTTGTCCGACCACCAACCACAGCAAGGGCTGTCACCGAGCAATACCCGACCACCCTCGAGCCTGGGGATGGAGCCTTTAACGAGTCAAACGAGCCATGGGCTCGAGTGAAGGTATATACGATCGAAATTAATTAGCGAGTTGATTGCGGAGCCATCGTAAGGGCCTTTCCGTTCCGCTTTGATAATTAAATTTATGTTTTTTATAATCTTGACGTTGATACGGTCCCACAGGTTCAAACCGCTCGAGAAATGGACGTCCGGATCTTCAGTTATAGCGAATACAAGTTTCAGATACCGATTGGCAGGTAAACGACTTTGGTTAATTACTCGGGATTCGTTGTTATTCCGTTTGATCCGAAATTTGGTAACCTTTAAGAACTGTTGCTGATGAACAATTTTTATGTAGAAATTGTTCCAAAAGTGAAATAGATAATTTGTTATAATTCCGCCAAGATGGCTCCTTGAAGCATGATAACTAAGGATTTATTATATATCGATATTCGGAAATTCAATCGTTTATCGATTAGGAAGTTGTAGGAGTTGAGAATACGACTAAGAAGTGTTTCTGTGAGCTCGTTGCTGAGAAATCCTTTTGTTATATTTGTCAGAAGGATGATAAAGATTATTGTTGGAATTGCTAAGGACGTTGAGCACGCCTTCTAAGGCAAGTGGACGATTCTCTCTTGCGTTATTGTTATTAAATGAGGAATTGGATCCCATTTAATATTTGCGTTGGGAAAAACTTGTATGATTAATAAAATATGATAGGTTTTTATATTTGTTAGAAATAAGGACCATGTTGTTTATTCAGTTTTGCGGTAGAACTTGATTTAGGTCCGTTATGTGTGACCTTGTATGCTGTCTCACGCTGAGACATTGTTGTTGATTAAGGTAGTTTCAGGGAGGGGAACGTGGTTCCATATCCTCTCTTTAAAAAGATTACATTAGGAGAGGCCTAATCCTAATGGCGGGTCATGACTCTTCCCCTGCTCTTCATGTGAGAGGGGTGATGCGCACTCTAGCTAAGTGCAATTGGCGGTGCAGTGTAGACGACAGGGTAATAGGCATCTCTGTTCTCTATCTCACCATATGCAAATGAAAGATCAAGGATAACTTAAGTCTTGTGATCTTGGTACAGGGTAGATGACCATGGAGGAAATACTCCGATGATCTCTACAATACCAAAATATTGCGGCAGTAGTTCGAGCCGATTATGAATCACCAACCTGTTTGTGAAAAGTTTTGAAAGTAATCTAAGATAAGTGCGTTAGGCACATTAATATACCTAAATGGTTCGTCCAGTCGGAAAGCCATTCTTGCTTCTGGTTATGAATAATTCTTAATTAAACTTTGATTAAGTTAATCTGAATAGTCGATGGAGGCTTTTCAAAATGTTATGTGATTAATATGAGTTCCCAACAATTGTTTATGCTTCTTAAAAGAAACCATAAGCAGTGGTGTTCTCTCTCTTGATTATGCGAGTCTCCTTCTTATTCTCTATAAGACTGCTAACTGTTGGATCATAATCCGAGTCTAATCGGATTTGGATGCCAATATGTTTAGTTACAACCATAAGAACCAAGTTAGATTCTTCGCTTGCTAGTCTATGATTAGACTAACCCGTCCATCTTCTTTTCTTTTATATGGTCGGCTAGTGTCCATTGTTGGTTTACGACACATTAGGTTCTTCTTGGAAGTTGATTCAAGAGGCGGATTCAGATGTTTGAAGCTCTAGAAGTTGAAGAAAGGTTTCCAATGGCTATACTTGAATGAAGATCATGATTGAACTACTTCAAAGCGAAGCTGAGTTTCAGAAATAAGAACTCAAGGAAGACTTGATGAAGATTTTGTTTCAATAGAAGGTTGTTCTATTTATTTATTCTTTTAAGTTAAGGTTTGTATAAGATCTTTTACGTGTTTTCCGTTGTAATATTTAACTTAAGTTGGTTAGGTTTTAAATGGTTTCATTTACCTTGTTTTTAGTTTGTTCAGTCAATTTAAAGTCTTGGGTAGCTTCGGTTTAGTCTTAATTGGGGTTACTGGCAGTAATACCTCCAGGGTAGGAAGGGGGTGTTACAGAAGTGGTATCAGAGCTAAAAGTTCCTAAGTCTTGCTTAAGAATTTCATCTTCTATATAGAATTATGGTGAATTCTATATTGGTGTTGTCTTAGAACCATTTACGGATAGTGGTTAAGATTGGAGGTCAGACTTGTGAAGAGATAGAAAGAGAAAAGGAAATTGGAGAACATGAGGTAATAAGTTTGTCATATGGTGGACATTTGATTCCCTGGAGATGGGAATGGATTCTGAGAAGGATCCAAAGTAAGATTAGGTGAAGATTCCTAAAGTTGACCTGATTCTAGACCAAATTCTCAATGAATTCCTATTCTCTCTTGAGAGTCTGAATTGGGTGTACCCTCGTCGTTTCTTCCATATTAGGAAACTCATTGTGAGATTTTGAAGTTAAGTATTGTACTTCATAAAGACTTTCTACTTTGAAGGTTTCCTAATTTAATCTCGTATGATGGAAGATTTCAAGTTAAGAATTTTTGATAGAAAGTTCATGATTCAAAGTTATGTGAAAGAAATTGTTAATTCTTTTCTTGAAATATGAAAGTACAAGTGTTGTCTTTAAAAAGGAAATTTTTAAGGTGAGTTTCTTGGAAGAGTAAGAGTTTTCCCGAGAATATTCTTATAGGAATTTCTGAATTTTGAAATTCGATTATCAATAGAAGTTTGGAGTTGGAACCTCTACTCCTCAATGTTAAGATTTGGAGAATCTTATGAGTCTTGAGTGATTCTTAAAAGATCAGTATGAATCATGAAGGGATGTAAAAGAATCCTGAAAAGAAAAGGATTGTCTTTGGAAACTTTCTTCAACAACTATGTTTGTGACTCTATAGTATAGAATCATGGATATCCTGTACTTTTCTTTGCTTAGTTGGAAGTTAAAGAGTTTTGAAGTACTCAAGTGTTGGATCAACTGAATTGTTAAACTACTGGAAGATGCAGTTCAATTTTGAATATGAGAGTATTCGAACTCGGATGTTCATATATGTTGTTATCCTTTGAGTTAAGAGGATTTAGATTCCTAAATGGAATGCGAATTTCTTATGATTATAGTAAGAAAGAAAGGAAGAATGTTGGTTCAGTTTAAGTTGTGAACAAGTGGTTAATCATCAAGGTTGTTGTGAATAAGGTTGATTGGTCAAAATGGATTGAACATGTAAAAGTCCATCGGTAATGTGTTTATGTTCAATTAACTACTTAGTACAAGTGTTAATTGATTACATGAGTTGTTGATATCCAAATGATTAACCTATGTGACACGTAATGGGAATTTTGTGTATGATACCCAACTTGGGATAATGAGAAGAGACTTGAGGTCTATAATTGACTAGTAATGGAATCAGTAGTAAGATGTTCTAAATTGTCAATGGTATTGGCTTATGTTTCTTCAAGGATGGAAATGATAAAGTCTAGTTTTGAGAAGATCAAGGAATGATCTTAGCGTATTTGTCTTTGATATTTCAAACAGTTGAGAGGAAAATCTCAGTCATACAATGTTATGATCAACAAGGCTTAGACCATAACCCTGGAAAGTAATTTAGCTATGGTTGGGTTCTGAAGATTTTATAACAGTCAAATCCAATACCTAAGATGGTACTGGTGAAACTGTTAAGTTGTTGGCCAGTCTCCTAACCACAAGTTCTTCCTTTGCAATGTGGTTTGAAGTTAAGTTAATCAAAAGGTATATGCAATCTCTTATGGTTAAGTAAGAAGATAAGGGAAAAATGGAGAAGTTTAGTTGGTTCACCAATGTTGAATTGAGAAAGGTTTAAGAATACCTTGTTTGGTCATGTGCATTCTTCTGCTAAATGAGATTGGAAATTAAAGGAATTTCCTTATATGTAGAGAGATATAAGGATTGGATGTTTTGAACTAGGTGCAAAGTTTGAAAGTTCACTTTTTATATTGAGAGGATTAAGTTGTAAAAGGATGGAAAGTCCTTAAAACCGTCAAAAGAGTTTGATAGTTCACTATTGGATATCGGAATTTGTTGGATCGTAAACGGTTAGCAAAGAGCTTGGGAACTGGCAATTAAGCTGTTCCCAAGGTAGCAGAAGTAAACAATCGCAAGTAATAAAGACAGTAAAGAACGCAGTTCCTTTATAGAGGAACCCCACTACAACCAACTAGTTGTATGGGTAAACCTCTACCTCCGCTTGGAGGATTTTGAATGACTCACTTATATTAATTGCTTTGTTCCTTAGTTACACAGCCGGATTCACACTTCTCTGTTCCTACGAGTTCTTCCTAACTCTAGCAACACTAGCAAATCCTCTTCTTCTTCGGAGTCTTCGTGTTGTTCTTGGGTTGATTTGAGCATCTTCTCGATCTTGAGTGCGATCCCTTGATGAGCTCGAGTCTGTTCCTTATCATCGATCTTTCTCTTCTCGTGTCCTACTAGCTTTCCAAACACTTGATGGAGCATGAGTGTTCTGTTTTCCGGATTTTCCTTGAACATTGTTCTCTCGTTTACCCATTCTGCAGTCAATCCGTTGAAGAGCTGTTGGACCTTCATCTTATGGGTGATTTCTTCTTTGGTGATCCCCAAGCCTTCCAATTTGGTGCAAAGTCCTTCAAATCGGGACTGGTAGCTATCCACAGACTCTCCCATCTCCATTTGGAAGTTGTAGAACTCCCTTTTTGCATTCATCTGAAGATCTTCTCGGAGATCTGAGTTCCCAACGTGCATTTTTTGGATGGCTTCCCACATTTCCTTGGTTGTGTCAAGGTTTGCTACCCTGTCACAGTCTTGTACGCACATGGACCTCTTCAGGTATTGTTTGGCTTTGTAGCCTCCATACACTTGTATTCGTTGGGTCCCCACTTTGAGAGGTCGTTGACTATAGCTGGATCGATTTCGAAGTTTCCTCTCTCGATAACACACCAAGCTTGGTAGTCTTGGCCACGCATCCAATCCTTCATGTCGCGTTGCCAGCTTTCAAATCTTCTTGTAATAAGCCTTGGTGGCTTACTAGTGTTGTTCCCCACTTGAGTAAGTTCCTGAGCCATTTGATACCTGCGATGCTAACACAAATCTAGAGCGCAAGCTTTGATACTAATTGTTGGATCGTAAACGGTTAGCAAAGAGCTTGGGAACTAGCAATTAAGTTGTTCCCAAGGCAGCGGAAGTAAACAATCGCAAGTAATACAGACAGTAAAGAACGCAGTTCCTTTATAGAGGAACCCCACTACAACCAACTAGTTGTATGGGTAAACCTCTATCTCCTCTTGGAGGATTTTGAATGACTCACTTATATTAATTGCTTTGTTCCTTAGTTACGCAGCCGGATTCACACTTCTCTGTTCCTACGAGTTCTTCCTAACTCTAGCAACACTAGCAAATCCTCTCAACTGAGTTCCTAAGCTCACAACAACAAAATACAAATAAGTCAGACCTTACACCGACTTCTCAGTTCCCTTGTCCTTGGGAACTTCGGCTTCACCGTCGTTGAGATCACACACTCGCCGGCGGGGACTTCTCTTCCTTTTCTTTCTTTTTCTCAGATGTGGGTGTTTGAGAGTTCTGGGAGAACTACTCAATCCGAGTACTATTCATTTGGCTTTATAGTCCAGGTGAGCTTAGGCAGTCGCATCTTTCGTTTGTGTCCAAAATGCCCTTTGCTTGATGCCCAAGTTGTACTTTCGTCACATGTGACTTTGATTTGAACTAGGTCAACTTCTTGGATCAATCGGACCGTTGGATGAAGCGTGACAGTCTGATCCTCAGACTGTTCCTTCGGGTTGTCTGAGACAGAATCCCGCGATCTGCGCTGAACGGTCGTTGTCCTCACATGTGAGTTCCCATGTCCTGGGAACTGTCTTGTTCAGAGTTCCCTTGATGGAAACTCTTCATCGTTGTAAGCTTGTGTTCTCTTGATCATTTCTTGGAGTTCCCACTTCATGGGAACTCTTCAGAGTTCCTATGATGGAAACTCTGCGTTGTGGCCTGCTATGGCTTTTGGTCATTCATAGGAGTTCTTGGCTGTACTTGTGTTCCTTAGAAATACTTGAACAAACCACATTAGTTCCCTATGGTGTTTGTCATTATCAAAACTAGGAGAATGATATCGTTGATCCGTTGTTTAGAACCAGAGGTCCCACAACCGTCCCAACAGAATTTAAATGACTATTAACTTGCAGAAGGTTTGTTGATTTGTGAATGGATGAACTAAAGTATTAAATTTTTGTCAATGGATCATGTTTGCATAACTTTAAAGTAATATGTCAAGATGGTACACAAGTTGAGAGCGACCTTGGAAGAAGTTGTCATGAGTATGAAAATGTTGGGATCATATTTTCCCTAAGGATTGCAAGTAAATTGATACAAGCAATCAACTTTTGTAATTGAACTTGTGAAGTTAAATTGGGCTAGGAATAAGTTAAATCAGGCTAGGAATAAGTTAAATCAGGCAGAGATTACTCAATACTATGGACTATAGAAGAATCTAGCAATATGTCTAATTAAGAAAAGTCAAGGTATGTCATGAGGTTCTACCTTGAGGAAGGAATGAAGTGTCACATTCGAAGAGTAATGTGGGGCTTAGAAGTGAATTGGAGCATCATAGCTCCTTTGAGGCTCAGTTTTGATTTGAAACTTTGGTCAAGTTGGTAAGGCCAGCTAATGTGCAAATGTCAGCACAGAACTAGGGCAAAGCGTCAGTAGCTTCATGAAATTAAGATCAGCAATTTTATTTGATGCATTGGCTTGACGCGCCCATTTCTTCATAAAGTAGCTAATCTTTGTGTTAGTGACATTCAAAGTTAAAGCCTGTATGCTTGTAGACTATGTCGAGTTCCTGTCAAGCTGTTATGATTTAAGGGATATTTGAAATTGTTTTATGATTTTCTCTTTTGATAAAAATCTTAGGACTTTGTAGAATTCTGGTATGAATTTTTAAAGAAATGTTGATTTGATATACGGGATTCATGAATAAATTTTCTACGGTTTTTATGGTGGTGAGTAAGAATGTGATTTGTCTTCCATCTTGATCACATGGTAAGGCAAGATTACATGTCTTATTCCTATGAGAATGCAGTAAAGGATTGTGTTTATTTTGTCTCCCCATCCTGATCACATGGTGGAATAAGATCACATAATTCCTTGGGTTTTAACGAATAGTTTCTAGTATGATTTGGCAATCATATAAGTTTTGCAACTATATGAGTTTTGCCAGTATAGTTGGTTGAGATGAAAAGATGCAAGCTTTCTTTTGCATTATAGCAATTGCTATAACTAGGACCTTGTAAAACTCTTTTGAGTTAGTATATCCATGATATCCTATACAATTTAAGGAATATGGTCAAACTTCCCAAAACAGTTCGATTATAAGTAAAGTTGGTATCTGAAGAGCATGGAGTAACTCTGTACTTCTCTAAAAGCTTGGGATTGTTTTTAGTCAACGATTATTGAAATTCTCTATGCAGTTTGCTAGTAGTTCATCTTGGTTGACGTCATGACCTAAGAAAGTCATTGTTTTTTTTAGCGGAATTGTCTTTGAAAGTAAGTTGATATGGACTCCTGGAATGGAACCCTTTCTAAGGAATGACATAGTAGTAATCCTTTCTTTGGAATAAAGGATGTACTAGTAATTTCTCCATTAATTGTTATTTGTTTTCATGTTGTCTTGAAAACTTAAATCTCTTTGAGATAAGATAGTCAAGTGAGTACTTTAAGCAAAACTCCAATGGGTCTGGAGTTTGGATATGTAAATTAGTATTGATATTCAATCTCAGCTTGATAAGCAGTTGGATATAGAGAGTGGACACGTGAGGATATGTTTTTAATCCTAAGAGTTAGGTTCCTCAACAAGTCAGAATGTTAAATGAAGTCTAAACAGTTCTTTGATGAAAAAGACTGAAAATTGTCAATGGAGACAATTTTGTGGGAAATAATTGGACTAAAGGTATTATTGTCCAATATGTCGGTATAGTAATGAAGCGTAAGAGTGTAGTTTGAAGTAGTTGAGAGAGATAACTACTTTTGGATGTTAGTATGTTCAAGCTGAGTTTTAGTTGAGAAAAGGATGTAAAGGATTGACAAGATAGGTTATTATCTTGTCATGTGTTGGATAAATCTCATATTCTTGGTTAAAGTAATACTGAGATTTTATCTCAAAAAGGAAATTGAGTAAGGATTTTAAGTAATCCTTGTAAAGAAACTAAATTGAGAAGGATTACAGGTTTAGTTTGGATGACAACAAGGTTGTGTGAATACCCTAGGATTTTATTCAGGATTTGTTGACCAGATCAAGGAAACGTAGTATGGGAAAGTAATATGGTTTAAGATCAATGGAGAAGATCAAAAAGGTAAGACACCGGGATTTGTTATTCAAGATTATGGATTGCTTGCTTTCAAGACTGTTCATGTGTGTCTATGATTGATGAGCTTCGAAAGCTTATTTCAAAGGAAGCATATTTATTTGCTTAATTAGTTCATCCTGGAACCAGAAAATATATAAGGATTTAAGATAAAGCTTTTGATGGATTGACATGAAGCGAAATGCCACCGAGTTTGTTTTGATATGTTTGGTTTGTATGGAAGTCTTGATTGAGCATAGAAGACCAGATGAAATGTTATAGTCTCTTCATGTTTCAGAATGGAAGTGGGAAGATATTACAATGGATTCTTGTCATTAGTCGTTCAAGACTTAATGAAAGAAAAATGCAATACGAAGGTTGTTAAGAAACTCACATAGAGTGTTCTTTTTAATGCATTTAAGATGACTTAAAGAGTATAGAAGTTAGTTGAGGTGTATGTATGAAGTATTTCATCTTCATAAAACTCTAAAGACTATTATCTCTGATTGAGATGGATGGTTCATGCCAAAGTTTTGAAATGAGTGACATCAAGCTTTGTGGATTGAATTGAATTTTAGCGCTGGCTTCACTCATCAAACTGATGAACATTGCAAGGAAACAAATTCAAACTCCCGAGAA